>OU026075.1:45000-2545000 GCA_907269065.1 Crocallis elinguaria
GGGTGGGGGCCCTTCTCCTACTGTGTCACGTCCGATGTTGTTGGCGCGCTGCCAGCGGGAGCAGGGGGAGCTCTCTTACCCAATAAGGTAACCCCCTGGTCCCACGCTGGTGGCCAGCGCGCCCCTCCTCGTACAGCTCCCCCAATAAGAGGGGCTGTTCTCCTCCAATGTTCCGTCCGGTCGCGCGCTGCCAGCGGGAGCAGGGGGGTCACTACCCAATAAGGTAACCCCCTGGTCCCACGCTGGAAGACAGCGCGCCCCTATCTCGTCACGTCCTGTGTAGCGTCACCGGCACGCTTGTCCCTTCCTGCGGCCTTCGGGTCCCGCTCAACCCCTCTGCCCCATCCGCTGTGCCCTCTGCTGACCCAATCAGAGGGACACGCGGAGGGGCCCACCTCGCCGGGGCATCAGCTACCCGTCAGCAACCCCTCCGGGACCGAAAGGTCGACCAGGAGATGTTGCTGACGGGTACCCAGGGTGCACCACGTGGAGGTTCCCCGGCATAGCACCCCAACCTAACCTAACCTAACCTAACCTAACCTAACCTAACCCAGTGTCCCCGTGCAGGCCGTACGGACTACGCGCGCTCCGACCTAGCTCCGGCATTTTTCCGCGATTTTATATCATTTTTCGTTGCGGAGAAATCGATAAAAATAGGTAAAAGTGCGTGTGGAAACAAGTGCCATATATCAGAAGACGCGTCTTTTCAAGACGCGTCGAGTGGTGAAAAGTGCGGGAAAATCGGTGAACGTCTCACGGAGATATTCACCAAAACAGTGACAAAAACAACAAAATAACCTGCAAAAAGTGTGAAAACGCGCGACCGCTCCGTTACAAAGTGTTTTTAAAAATAGAAAACGTGAGTGCACAGTGACGCAAAATACCCCAAAAGACGGGGATTGAACGGGACTTCAATAGTGAAGAAGTAACTTTTGACCTCCCACCAAAATTGGGGGAGTTATAGACGAGGAAAGGAAAAATTCCAGGATTTTCGACTTTAGAAGTCGAATTACTCCCGAAAACGATCGGTAACCTATAAATCGGGAACTGCTATCCTGTGGAGTCCCGAAAGCCCTACAAATTCCCGCTGAGTCCAGATTTTTCCTGGACTCGCGGGCCGAACTACAGGGCAAAAACCACCAGACGGGAGTCCGCACGAGGCCACGTGCAACCCCTTCCAGGGCTGTTCCGGGAGGGTGAACGGGTGACCTCGAAAGACCCTAGGATAAGGATCCAGGAACCATTTTCCGATCAAAAATCGACTGCAGGAAACCGAAGGAATAGGCAAAACAAAGTTACCAACCGTGTATTTTGCGGTCGGTAAAATCACAAGAAGACCTGGAACAGAAGACTTTGAGTGAAGACCTATCCTGGAAAAAATTAGATAAGTAGTAGGAAGTCTAGTGCATCTTTTGGTTCAAATCGTATATTTTTAGCTTTATTAGTTTTTGAGCTACGGCCTTATCAGTGCGGGACACAAACCGCAAAACAAAATTGTACTGATAAACGTAAAAACGGTCAAGGGTGAAGCGGTTTTAACAATATTTATATTCATTTTTTTTTATAGTAGTTTCTTAGTTTATTTCAATATTTGCCTTTTTCGACTAGCCGTAACTTCTAAACGGGAAGAGCTATCGGGACGCGCTTTTCGACATAGTGTTTAGAAAAATTAAGACAAACCAGACTTGACAAACTTACCCCTTCAAACCCACCCCAACCCACCCCTAAAAATTTTTCGGTTTTAAAACTTTTATTTTTATTTTTTGTTTTTATTCGATATATCGGTATAACTGCTTATTTAGAGTCATCCCTCCCAACTTCACCCCTTTCCACCCTTAAAAAATTTTTCTTCAAAAAATTTTTTAAACTTCTTTTTAGTTAATTTAGTCATTTAAACACATAAGCAGTTGATTTAGAGTCACCCCTCCCAATTTCACCCCCTTTCATCCCTATAAAATTTTATTATTAAATCTCACATTTTTTGTGATTTCACAAAAAACTTGAGATTTGATATTTTAGTTAGTTTATTTCCTCCTAGTACTAGTGAATTCCCCCGTTGGACAATTTCATCTCTTTTCATTTTTATTTATAATTGTCCAATATTGTAGTCTAGCTTTAAATACTTGTCCAGAACCGCGGACCGGTGTTCTTAGAAGTTAAAAATTCTTAGTTCTTAGTTACTGGTATCGTTTGTTTATTTGTTATCTATTCATCCCGTTGAATAGACCCACCCCCTTCACCCCCGCCCCCCAACCCCTTACCTTAATAATTATTTTCTGTTTTATTTGTTTATTATTTTTGTATTTTGATTAGATTGTTAGCTTGTAAATTGTAAAATAAATAGTCGGGCACAATATACAAGGTCGCCCCCGCCCCCTCACCGATACCCCCGGCAAATACCGGGCGCCGTATCTCGCGAACCGACGGTCGGATTCGAGCGCGGTTTTCGGGAACGGTAAGGGTTCGAGCAGGGCTATCTGGTGGACCGTCACCCGCGACTCTACGTAGAGTCTAAAGTAGAGCACGGGAAAAGTTTTTGTGATTTTGTTGGTTTTAAATATTTTAGTTGTTTTACTTACCTGACGCGAAGACACCGCAGCTGGAGTAGGGAACCGCACCGCCGGACCTGAAACAGAAAAACATATTAGTAATTAATAGATTAAAATTGACATTGAATTTTATTATTATTTTGAATTGACATTGGAATTTTATTTATTAGTATTATTGAATTTGAATCTATCTATTATTTTAATTTTAATTTGTGTTTAGTGTTTTTGTGTCTTTCGTGTTAGTTAGTAATATTGTGTATGACACATCCTGACATTCAGACAGTACTTATATAATAAGTACTTATCATTTTAAATTCATTGTTGACCGCTGCTACAGTAGTAGGGAACCGCCGTGTCGGGACCTGAAAGAAAAATAGATTAGTAATTTTGACAAAGACTAGAACTAGTATAGACAATACTTACCATATAGTATTAAACTCGCTGGACGACTCGGTAGCAGTACCTGTAAAAGAAATATTAGTAAGATATAATATAGGAAATTTTATTGTGATAATTGTGTGTATTGTAATATAATATTCTGTTTGTTTTGTGTGTCGGGGTATATACTATTGTGTATACCTCATAGTTTTAAGACTTATTTTATTTATTAATATTGTTTTCAGTTATAATTAATTCAATTTTATTCATTTTATTGCTTTATTGTTTTATTATTAATTGTGTTAATTGTTATTGAATACAATTCTATTGACGTTTTTCCTGTCTTGGGTATTAATTAACTAATTTAATATGTTTGGCGTGGGCATTCGCACTCCCGCTAAGAAGACAGTCGCTAACAGCGCCGCTCCCCCGGACTCCCCAACACAAACAGAGGCCGGCCCCTCTGGTGGCGAGCCCTCAAGAGTGAGGAGGAGTATAGGGGAGTGGGAATCGGGGACTGTCAAATCCCCTGTAAAAATGGTGCTAAAATTCACACCAAAAAAGACCAAAGCTGTGGCGGCGGACCTGGCGAGGCGAAAACGTATTTCGCAAGAAATGGACATTGCCCTGACGCCCTCGGTGTGTCCGACCACCGGTAAGGTCTACACATCGAGGGCGTGCGAGGCAAAATCCTGCCTCATTTCAGCGAAGACTCAAATTAAGTTGTCTAGGAACCTTAAAACGGAAATAAGGGACAGCATCCTCTACGCGCTAGACCGGATGTATTTACTCATTAAGGACGAAGCGGAAGAATCGCTCACCAGATTTGAAGAGGGCTGTCCCTTATGCCCGAAGTGGGAAACGAGGTTGCAGATGCAGGCGACGCCGGCGCCGGCTCGGCCGGTGCGGGAGGCCTCGGCGCAAACGTCGGAGGTGGCGGCGCCGCCCGCGCCGACTAAGTCGGTGCGGGTGGCCTCGACACAGACGACGAAGGTGCCAACGCCGCCCGCGCCGGCGCGGTCGGTGAAGGTAGCGTCGACACAGACGTCGGAGGTGCCGGCGCCGCCCGCGCCGGCCAGACCGGCGCGGGTGGTGGCGACACAAACGACGTCAACCGACGCTCCCCCCACGGACAACGTAAGTATGAGCGATCACTCTCTCGCCGAGCTCCGCACCATGCTGGCCGATCACGGTCGGCTGGTAAAGGAGAACGGCGAGAGAATGACTGAGCTGAAACAGGAAATGGAGAGGCATAGGGAGTCTTCGGGGTCAACCACGTACGCGAGTGTGGCGGCGGGACCTCACAGGGAACAGCCCCCTGTGCAGGCCGCATTACACACCGTCGTGGTGACCTCCAAAGATAATCAGGACACAGGGGAGCAGGTACTTGGTAAGATTAGGGAGGTCATAGACGCTAAGCAGGGGTGGGTGAAGGTGGAAAGGGTACGAAAGGCCAAGGATGGTAAAGTTTTAATAAGCTGTAAAACAAAGGAAGACAGAGAAAAGGTAAAGACTAGACTGAAGACCGCCGAGGAACGCCTCACCGTTGAGGAAGTGAAGAATAAGGACCCCCTTCTGGTTCTTAGAGATGTCCTGGCTACGCACTCGAACGAGGACGTAGTCCGGGCCCTCTGGAACCAGAACGGGGACATTCTTGACGGCCTCAACGGAGAGGGGACCTTAGAGGTCAAGTATAGAAAGAAGGCACGTAACCCCCACCTTTGTCACATCGTTTGTAAGGCGTCCCCGGGTACATGGAAGCGCTTAACGACGGCGGGAGTGGTTGGCATTGACCTACAAAAGGTCAGGGTTGCCGACCAGTCCCCCCTAGTTCAGTGCTCTATGTGCCTGGCCTATGGCCATGGTAGGCGGTTCTGTACCGAAAAGATTATAAAGTGTAGTCACTGCGGTGGACCGCACATGAAGTCGGACTGTGAAAAACAGCTAGCAGGAACAACCCCGAGTTGTGCAAACTGCGTTGGTGCGAAACTCGATAGAGCGGATCACAACGCATTTGGTACAGAGTGCCCAGTAAGGCGAAAGTGGGACGCGCTAGCGAGGGCAACTATTGCTTACTGCTAAGTGCGTCCCTGGAACCTTCTGGGCGCTTGGTTCCGGGCGGAGTGCCGTCCTAGGGCGGCATTTCGCCCGGAAACAACACTTGGGGCTGGGGGAGGAGCAGACCACAATAGTAAATAACAGCAATGTGATTAAATAGAGGGCCCATGTTAAAACATGACCCCTAGTTAAGAAAACAGCAGAAAATAATGTGGTGTGCTCTGACTCTAGAATCACGCGCTTCATGTTATAACATTGTAACTAGTGACATACATAACGCGCTTCACGCAACATTGTACAGATTATATAACGCATTTATAGAGTAATATTAGAATTTATAATGAGCTACATGTATATATATTGATATTGAACATTGTAAAAATTTAAAAGTTAAAAATAATAATCAGGTTTCTAATATGCTGTATATGTATAATAATTTATATAAGTGCAGCATAAAAAATTGTATCTAAATAATAATAATAATAATGTAACCTATATAAAAATTAGTTAGTTATTAAAACGTGTGGCTCAAATAAAACTGTATGACTAGCAATATAGTAAAATACCAATTCTGAAAATCAAATTGTAAAAAATTTCTCTTGTAATGCAAATAATCTAACTTTATATCAGTATAGATAAACAGGCTCAGTGGAAAAATTCCGACATGACCCCACGTGCCTCTCCTGTCTTGCCCTTCTCTTAAGAGAATGTTACCTGGCAGGAGAGGCCCAGTGGTCATGAAATGTAATTGGCTGTCAGAAAATTTAATTTTCTTTCGCTTTAAACTAAGACTGTTTAAAATGTAAACTTAAAATTTCAAAAACTTATATTATTATGTAAAACGAAAAACTTAATACTGTATAAAATAAAAATGTATACCCCACGTGCTTCTCCCGCCTACCTGGCTCTTAAGAGACTGCGACCTGGCGGGAGAAGCACAAAACCTAGTAAAATCACTATTTGGCATTAAATGAACAGATAATAAAACGTATATATGAAATAGTATAATAATATATGTAACAATGTATAGGATATAGAATCACTACCGTAAATAAAATAAATATAATCCCTGATATTAAACATAAGACTGTAAGCACAGACTCTACCAAGAGTAGAGGTTAGATAGTTTAAAATAAAAATACTAGATAAACATAGACTAGCAAATCTGTATAAAATAGTTATAAGTAACGAGCAAAATTGTAAATTTTTCTTTTTTATACTATGTAAATAAAGTACCCTGCATCCAATCCCAAATAGCAAGTAAGGTTTCTGACCTATGTCAGAAGTAGCTCGCGGGCCGGGACACACTGCTCCCGGACAGGAAAAAAAAAAAAAAAAAAAAAAAAACCTAACCTAACCTAACCTAACCTAACCTAACCTAACCTAACCTAACCTAACCTAACCTAACCTAACCTAACCTAACCTAACCTAACCTAACCTAACCTAACCTAACCTAACCTAACCTAACCTAACCTAACCTAACCTAACCTAACCTAACCTACTAACCTAACCTAACCTAACCTAACCTAACCTAACCTAACCTAACCTAACCTAACCTAACCTAACCTAACCTAACCTAACCTAACCTAACCTAACCTAACCTAACTTAACCTAACCTAACCTAACCTAACCTAACCTAACCTAACCTAACCTAACCTAACCTAACCTAACCTAACCTAACCTAACCTAACCTAACCTAACCTAACCTAACCTAACCTAACCTAACCTAACCTAACCTAACCTAACCTAACCTAACCTAACCTAACCTAACCTAACCTAACCTAACCTAACCTAACCTAACCTAACCTAACCTAACCCAGTGTCCCCCCGCAGGTCGTACGGGTTACGCGCGCTCCGACCTCGCTCCGGCAATTTTTAGTTATTTTGTAGCATTTTTTATTCTTGAAAAATCGATAAAAGTGGTTAAAAGTGCACCTGGAAACCGGATTGTTGTACCAAAAGACGCGTCTTAACGAGACGCGTCGACTGGTGAAGAGCTGATGAAAATCGGTGAAGAATTCAGCGAGTTATGAATATAAACAGTGTTTTAAAAAGGTTAGAAATGTGAAAAAGTAGTAAAAACGCGCGACCGCCCCGACATAACTCGATTTTAAAAATATAAGGAGTGAAGTTATAGTGCCGTGATATATATCAAACGACGGGGCCTGAAAGGGCCTACAAGAGTGCCATAGACACTTTTGACCCTGGAGTAAAATTGGAGACACATCATCCAGGAAACCACAAAAGTTCCCAGATTTTTTGACTTCAAAGTCAAATATCTCTGGATACTTATCGAGGACCCACGTATCCTGAACTGCTATCCTGTGGGGAATTTCAGGACCTCCCACACCCCGCTGAGTCCGGATTTTTCCGGGACTCGCGGGCCGAGCTATAGGGAAAAACCCACAGGAGGAGCGACTTTTGGAGGCCACGTGCAACCCCTTCCAGGGCTGTTCAGGGAGGGTGCGCGGGTGTCCTCGAAGGACCTCGGGACAAGGATCCTAGATCAATTTTTCGATCCAAAATCGGACATCAGGAACCCTATTTATAGGGAAAACAAAGATAACAGCTGTGTATTTGCGGTTGGCAAAATAAGAAGAAGACCTAGAACACCAGGACTTTCAGCGACGACCTAGGCTGGAAAAATTATATAAATTGTAAAAAGGTCTAGTATATCTTTTGGTGAAAACCGCTTATTGTTATCTTGTTTAGTTTTAGAGTTACGACCTAATTTGTGTGGGACACAAACAGCAAAACGTTTGTATGACATAACTCGTAAAAACGGTCAAGGGTGAAGCGGTTTTAACAATAATTTTATTCATTTTTTTTTATAGATTATTTCAAAATTCCCCTTTTTCGACTGACTGTAACTTCTAAACGGGAAGAGCTATCGGGACGCGGTTTTCGGTATAGTATTGAGAAAAATTAGGACAAACCAGACTCGACAAAACCACCCCTTCAAACCCACCCCAACCCACCCCTATAAAATTTTGATAATTAAATTTTTTATTTTTATTTTTTGTTTTTATTTGATAAATCGATATAGCTGCTTATTTAGAGTCACCCCTCCCCATTTCACCCCTTTTCAACCCTTAAAAAATTTTTCCTCAAAAAATTTTTTATTCTTCTTTTAGTTATTTTAGTTGTCCAAACACATAAGCAGTTGAGTTAAAATCACCCCGACCCATTTCACCCCCTTTTTATCCCTTTTTAATTTTACGGTAAGTTTCAAAATTTTGTGTTTTTATACAATCTTTGAGACTTATTATTTAGTTAGTCTATTCCATCCAGTATTATAAATCCCCACATTGGACAATTTTCATCCCCTTCTCTTTTGTATTTATAATTGTCCAATATTGTAGTTTAGCTTTAATCACTTGTCCAAGACCGCGGACCGGTGTTCTTAGAAGTTAAAAATTCTTAGTTCTTAGTTACTGGTATCGTTTGTTTATTTGTTATCTATTCATCCCGTTGAATAGACCTACCCCCTTCACCCCCGCCCCCAACCCCTTATCTTATTAATTATTTTCTTTGTTTTATTTGTTTTATAATTTTGTATTTTGATTAAATCGTTAACTTGTAATTGTAAAATAAATAGTCGGGCACAATATACAAGGTCGCCCCCGCCCCCTTACCGATACCCCTGCAAATACCGGGCGCCGTATCTCGCGAACCGACGGTCGGATTCGAGCGCGGTTTTCGGGAACGGTAAGGGTTAGAGCAGGGCTATCTGGTAGACCGTCACCCGCGACTCTACGTAGAGTCGAAAGTAGAGCACGGGGAAGAGTTGTGTAATTTTGTTTTGTTTGTATTAAATATTGTGTTTGTTACTTACCTGACGCGAAGACACCTCAACTGGAGTAGGGAACCGCACCGCCGGACCTGAAACAGAAAAATAAATTAGTAAATATTAGATTAGAATTGACATTGAAATTTTTAATATTATTGAATTGACATTGTGATATTATTTTATTATTATTTTATTATTACTATTGAATTTAAATTTACCTATTACTTTAATTTGTGTTTAGTGTTTGTGTGTCTTTCGTGTTAGTTAGTAATATAGTGTTTGACACTGACAGTGCTTATTAAATAAGTACTTACCTTTTGAATTTATTGTTGACTACTGCGACTGTAGTAGGGAACCGCTCCGCCGGGACCTGAAGTAAAGAGATAATTTAGTAAACTGGAAATTGACAATACTTACCTTGGTATACTTTTCGCTGGACGAATCGGTAGTAGTACCTGAAACAAAACAGACTATATTATAGTACAAATTGTGTGTGTAGATTAATTAGTATTGTTTGTTTTCGTGTTAAGGTATATACTATTGTGTATACCTTATAGTTGTAAGTTTTATTCTATTTTATTTTAAAAATTCATTCATTTTATTGTTATTTAAAATTTTATTGATATAATTATTTTTGAATTTAAATTCTTTTGACGATTTTCCTGTTCCGGGCTCCAAACTACAACCATGTTTGGAATTCGCACCCCCGCAAAAAAGGCTGCCGCAAACAGCACCGCACCCCTGGACTCCCCGACGCATACAGAGGCCGGCCCCTCTGGTGGCGAGTCCTCAAATGTGAGGAGGAGTTTAGGGGAGTGGGAATCGGAAGTTAAAAAATCTCCAGTAAAATTAACTTTAAAATTTTCGCCAAGAAAAACTAAGGCCTTGGCTGCAGACCTAGCGAGACGTAAGCGAATATCACAGGAAATGGATATTGCCCTGACGCCTTCGGTGAGCCCGACCACTGGTAAGGTCTACACCTCGAGGGCGTTAGAGGCAAAATCATGTCTCGTTGCGGCAAAGATCCAGCTCAGATATTCCAGGAACCTAAAAACGGAGATAAGGGACAGCGTTCTTCGTGCGCTCGATCGGATGTACTTGCTCATCAAAGACGAAGCCGAAGAGTCGCTTACTCGATTTGAAGAGGGCTGTCCCTTATGCCCGAAGTGGGAAACGAGGTTGCAGATGCAGGCGACGCCGGCGCCGGCTCGGCCGATGCGGGAGGCCTCGGCGCAAACGTCGGATGTGGCGGCGCCGCCCGCGCCGGTTAAGTCGGTGCGGGTGGCCTCGACGCAGACGACGAAGGTGCCGACGCCGCCCGCACCGGCGCGGTCGGTAAAGGTTGCGTCGACGCAGACGTCGGAGGTGCCGGCGCCGCCCGCTCCGGTCAAACCGGCGCGGGTGGTGTCGACACAAACGACGCCAACCGACGCGCCCCCTACTGGTAATAGGGAATTTGACGATAGCCTTCTCGCCGGGCTTCGCACTGTACTGGCCGACCACAGTCGGATAGTGAGGGAGAACGGTGAAAGAATGAAAGAGTTGAAAGAGGTGATGGAAGCGAGGGATTTTGCGCCGGTGAGTGTGACATACGCGGGAGCAGTGGCGGGACAGCGTAGGGAACAGCCCCCTATGCAGGCCGCCCTGCATTCCGTCGTGGTCACCTCAAAGAATGAACGTGAGACTGGAGAGGAAGTACTGAAAAAGGTCAGGGAGGTGATGGATGCAAAGGATGGATGGGTGAAGGTTGAGAGGGTGAGAAAGGCGAAGGACCGGAAGGTAATAATAGGATGTAAGACTGTAGAGGAAAGGGAAAAGGTTAAGGAGAGATTAAAAACCGCCGAGTCTCACCTCAGCGTTGAGGAGGTCAGAAACAAAGACCCCCTCCTGGTTCTTAAGGACGTCTTGACAATAAACTCTAACGAGGATATTGTCAAGGCCCTTCGGAACCAGAACGGGGAGGTTATTGGCGACCTCAACGCGGAGGGCACTCTGGAGGTAAAATACCGCCGGAAAGCCAGAAGCCCCCACCATTGTCACGTGATCATGAGGGCCTCGCCGGGCATATGGAAGAGTTTGACGTCGGCGGGGGTGGTCAGCATCGACCTTCAAAAGGTCAGGGTTGCTGACCAGTCCCCGCTGGTCCAATGCTCCATATGCCTAGCGTACGGCCACAGCAGGAGATTCTGTAGTGAAAAAGTAGAGAAGTGTAGCCATTGCGGAGGACACCATCTCAAGTCGGCATGTGCGGATTGGTTAGCTGGGACCACTCCAAATTGTAGCAACTGCACACATGCAAAGCTTGAAAGAGTGGAGCATAATGCTTTCAGTTTGGAGTGCCCAGTACGGCGTAAATGGGACGCATTAGCAAGAGCTACTATTGCGTATTGCTAATGGCGCCCCTAGCGCCACTTCCGCTCATGGTTTCGGGCGGAATGTCACCTATATGGTGACATTCCGCCCGAAAAACTTGGGGAAGGGTAAGCACGAATCACTATAGTAATTAGCATAAAGTATAAATCAGTAGGCCAATGCTAGTCATTACCTGCAATTTAATGAAATAGAGCTCAAACTGAAGTGATGAATGCAAACCCCATGATGGCCCTGTTACATAGTTTGTACATAGCGCTTCACGCAGTAACATTAGAAAATATTGAATATATACCATAGAAAATAGATATAGAAATTAAACTCAAAAGTAAATAAATTAAACGGACAAGAAAATTTTGCATGTATATAATAAGTTATATAAAATGGCAAAAATTTAACTGTCTGCAATTAATATATATTTTTCGAAACAGTAGCTGTAAATTTTAAATTAGTATAGTTCAATATAATGTAATCGTTTTAATCTAATCAAAATTTTTTAATAATAGCAAATGTAGTTCAGTTCAACGTATGGTTAAGCAAAAAATTTCAACCTGTCACTAAACGCCTCTCCTGTCTTGCCTTTCTCTTAAGAGAAAGCGACCTGGCAGGAGAGGCCCAGTGGCCAATAATGAAATTGTCGTAAGAAAATAAGTTTCTTCCGTGCTGCTAGCTGTAAAATCTGTATATGTCAAAAAACCTATTTGTTTTAAGATATAATGGTATATTTCAAGCGCCTCTGCCGCCTGCCTGGCTCTTAAGAGGCAGTGTCTGGTGGCAGAGGCGCAAAAAATTTGTTAAACTGTAGTAAAAATTTGTAAATTGTCATAATGTTAGTTATAACAAAACAGTAAAACTGGATAATGTAAAAATGTATAAATTTATTAGTTATAAAATCTAGTCAGAAAATGTTGTATAGGTATATAAATAAATAAATCGCGCAGAATCTCTATAAATAGATAATAAGTCCCAACTTTGTGTAAATAATAAGTAAGTTGAAACAGGCTCCACCTACGGGCGGAGGACACTTAGAATAAAAATATCATAAGTAAAATAGGCTCAAATATTGTATACATATATTCATAGAAATAATAAGTAAACCTGTAAATTTTTTCTTTTACCGACGTAAATAAACCACCCTGTCTTTTAATCTCCATAGTAAATAAGGTCTCTGACGTGTCAGAGGATTAGCTCGCGGGCCGGGACACACTGCTCCCGGACAGGAAAAAAAAAAAAAAAAAAAACCTAACCTAACCTAACCTAACCTAACCTAACCTAACCTAACCTAACCTAACCTAACCTAACCTAACCTAACCTAACCTAACCTAACCTAACCTAACCTAACCTAACCTAACCTAACCTAACCTAACCTAACCTAACCTAACCTAACCTAACCTAACCTAACCTAACCTAACCTAACCTAACCTAACCTAACCTAACCTAACCTAACCTAACCTAACCTAACCTAACCTAACCTAACCTAACCTAACCTAACCTAACCTAACCTAACCTAACCTAACCTAACCTAACCTAACCTAACCTAACCTAACCTAACCTAACCTAACCTAACCTAACCTAACCTAACCTAACCTAACCTAACCTAACCTAACCTAACCTAACCTAACCTAACCTAACCTAACCTAACCTAACCTAACCTAACCTAACCTAACCTAACCTAACCTAACCTTTTTTTTTTTTTTTTTTGGTAACCGGTGGGAAAACTCCTTTATGAGCCAGCCCCCCCGTGCCTGGGTTCGGTCACGGGGGGAGTGTGGGCTTCCCGCTCGCCCTCTGCGCAGCGGACTACCCACCAAAAACCACACCGGACGTTGTACGGCTCCTGACTGTTGGACGGGGTCGCGGTGCCGCTTTCGCACTCCACGCGGAACCCCGTCAGCCGTCGTCCGCCCCCAGGGGCGGACCCGCCTCGCGGTGAGCTCTGCTCCCCCGCTCGGCTCGGACGGCGCGCCCACGCTAGACGCGCCGCCCCCGCCTCGGGAGGGCCCTTACCTATAAAAGGTGAGGGACGCCTGATGCCCCCGCATCCGACGCCCCAGGCCCTCCCGGAGGAGGCGGGGAACGATGGGTACCTCGTCCCCGCCTCCGTGCTCTCCTGAGCGGAAGAGAGAGGGGGTCAATCTCCCTCTCCCGCTCATCGGTCTCCCTTTGCTCGACAATAGTCTCACAAAAGGAGACCATGGCGTCCCAGGCCTGCTCGCCGCCGACCATCTTTCGCAAGACGGCCTGCAACGAGAGGTCCGGGCCCACGACCGCGACTAGAGCTCGTCGCGGTCCATCGCCCCCCGGACATGCCTCCAGTGCGTGGCGCGAAGTATCCTCCGCGCAACCACACTGGTGACATACCGGGGTTGCCTCCCTTCTCGCCACGTTACACAGGTACCTCCCGAAACAACCATGTCCCGAGAGGACCTGCGTTAGGCGGAAGGTGAGGCTCCCGTGCCCTCGCAGGGCCCACCGTTCGAGTACGGGACGGATCGCCTCCAAAAACCGGACGGCGCCGTCCCCCCTCCGTGCAGGCCCCGCGAGGAGCCTCCCCCTCCAGGACGCCAGTGCCGCTGTTCTGGCGTCCCGCCTCCACCGCACCACCTCCTGCGGTGCGGGAGGCTGACCCCGCTCTCTCGCCTGCGCTCGCTGCCAAAAGACCGAGGACAGAACCTCGGCCTCTAGGTCCCATGGAAGGGACCCGGACAGCGCGCAGGCGACCTCGTGGGAGAGTGTCCGGTACAACCTAACCTAACCTAACCTAACCTAACCTAACCTAACCTAACCTAACCTAACCTAACCTAACCTAACCTAACCTAACCTAACCTAACCTAACCTTTTTTTTTTTTTATTTACTTAACCTAACCTAACCTAACCTAACCTAACCTAACCTAACCTAACCTAACCTAACCTAACCTAACCTAACCTAACCTAACCTAACCTAACCTTTTTTTTTTTTTTTTTTTTGTTTTTTTTTTTTGTTTAACGTGAGGGGAATGCATTTACGCACACCCCCGCCTGAGGTGCAATGGCGGGGGTAGTGTGGGGCTCAACCGGCTTCCGCCACCGGCAATACCCACTAAACCTAAACTCACGAAATCAGCTTCACTTCAGCTGATGACGGGGGAGCGGGCCCGTTTTCATAATCTCCGCGCTCCCCGTCGCTGTTGTCCCTTTTCGGACTCTCCACTGGGGTTGCGGACTTTTTCCCCAAAAAATCTTCATGGTGGTCCCTGGGCGGCGGACGTTCTGCCGTCCGTTAGTCCAGGTCCTCCGAGTGGGAGCGGGGCGTGACCGCCGCGTCTCCGTGTACGCGCTCTTCGAAGCGGGAGAGAGAGTGGATCAGTCTCTCTGTCCCGCTCCTGGTTCTCCCTTTGTGTGACTATTATTTCACAAAATGAGAGCATGGCTTCCCAAGACCTCTCGTTGGCTATCATCTCAGCGATGACGATTGGCAACGAGAGGTTTGTTCCTATAGCCGCAGCCAATGCCAGCCTTGGCTCCGCCCCACCAGGGCATACCTCCAGCGCGTGCTGTGCAGTGTCTTCGGCACAGCCGCACTGGTGGCACGCCGGGGTCGCCTCCCTTCTCGCAGCCTTGTGCAGGTAACTTCCGAAACAGCCATGTCCCGAAAGTACCTGCGTCATGCGGAAGGAAAGCGCCCCGTGTGCTCGTTGGACCCATGCTCTAAGCACAGGTTTTATCGCCTCGAGGAACCTGCGAGCTCCAGCTCCTCGTCTTGTGGGCCCCGAGAGGAGCCTGTCTTCCCAGGACAACATGGCTGTCTCTTTGGCTTCCTGACGCCATCGTACCACCTCTTGAGGTGCAGGGGGAAGCTCCCCCTCTCTGGCTCTCGCTCTGCGCCAGAATACTTCGGCTAGTACGCCAGCTTCTAAATCCCACGGTAGGGAACCGGCTATCGCACATGCAACCTCGTGCGAGAGGGTGCGGTACCCTCTGCACGCCCGTATCGCCACAGCCCTTTGGGCCCTGTGGAGCAGGGCAGTCTCCCGAGGATCTAATGATCCTGCCCATATAGGAGCCCCGTACAGGGCCATTGAACGTACCACCGCCATGTACAGGCGGCGGCAGTTCCCATCCCCTCCTCCCAGATTAGGGAGTAAGCGACCCAGCGCATTTGCTGTTCCCATTAGTTTGGGTATAAGGTGCCTCAGGTGTGCCTCAAACCGCCATCGGCTTTCAAGCACGACGCCGAGGTATTTTAACGTCGGCTTGACCGGAATGGCTGTTCCTCCAATAACTATGCTTGAGCCTGCAGGTGGCGCTCTTCTTGGGCCGTGGAAGCAGATGGCCTCCGATTTGTGGAGTGCCACCTCCAGGCCCAACTGCCGAATTCTGGCAACAACTGCCGCGACCCCAGCCGTTGCCAATATCGACGCCTCTCTGTATGTGTCTCCGCGGGCGGTAACCAATGTGTCGTCGGCGTAACAAAGGACGCCGACGCCACGAAGGTTAGCGCCCCTTAACACCCAATCGTATCCTATGTTCCACAGGAGTGGCCCGAGGGCCGACCCCTGTGGAACGCCGCGTGTCATCGCGTTTCTTCCTTCTCCAGTCATCGTCGGGAAGACTACCTCCCTGTTGGAGAGGTAATCCCCGACGAGGCGCTGGAGGTACTGGGGCACTCTATGGTATCCCAATGCTACCTTTATGGTGCTCCACGGCAAAGTGTTAAACGCGTTGGCGATGTCTAACGACACCGCCAACATCACACCACCGTTGGAGCACGCTGTTTCAGTGAGGCCGCGGACGTGGGAAATTGCATCCACAGTCGAGCGGCCCCTCCGAAATCCATATTGGTTTTCGGCCAGATTGGGGCCCTCTCCCTCAAGGTGCCTGACGAGGCGGGCAACGACCACTCTCTCCAAGAGCTTACCGGCCTCGTCAAGTAGCACTATCGGCCTATATCCTGCTGGTTGGTCAATAGGTCTTCCATCCTTCCTGAGTAAAACGAGTCTTCCTCCCTTCCACCGCTGCGGGAACCTCCCCTCCTCCAGGCAGCGGTTGAAGAGAGCCCTCAGCTTTGGCTCTAAGGCCTCTTGGGCAAGAGACCACGCTCGTCCATGTAGTCCATCAGGACCCGGGGCCGTATTTCGTGCCTTCATCCGGAGAACGGCTGCGCCAAGTTCTCCCTCGGTGATTTCCGGGGCAGAGCCGTTCTCATCCTCGGTGTGGTCTCTACGTGGTGGTATCATGGTGGGAGGTGTGAAGTCACTCCCCGGGTCGCTGGGGAATAAGCCCTCAATAATCCCATGAAGTACCTGAGGCTGCAGTGTGCTGGAGATGGGGGGAACCCAGGGGCGAAGCTTTTGCCTTACCAGCTTATATGGTCGCCCCCACGGGTCGTGTTCCAGTGTCTCCAGCAACTGCCGCCAAGCTTCCGCCTTCGCCTCTTTTATGGCTTTACGGAGCGTCTTGGACGCCTCCCTATACTCATCGTATAGGGCGTCCGACACTTCCGTTTCTCTACGCCTGCGCCGACGGTATCTTTGGAACCGCCGCCGTTTTGCAACGCACCGACGGCGCAGTCCAGCTATCTCCTCCGTCCACCAATAGACCTGGCGCTTGGACGGAGAAGCTTTAGCCCGGCGCATGGCGGTGTCACAGACGTGTGCCATTGCCTCACACAGCCCATCGGCCTCCTCATCAAGCGTTATAGGCTCCGAGGGCGGTTCGTCCATATTCCAGGCCTGGACAATGGCCGCCTCCCGCAACAGTTCCGGGTCCAGGCTTTTGAGAACCCACCTACGGCCCGAAAGTGGCGGCCCTCGCCCGACCCGACTTGCTAGGGACGACGAGACGCTAAACCGAATGTACCGGTGGTCGGATAGCGTCTCCTCGTCCACCAGCACTCTCCATTCCGTGACGCGCCGTGCGAGCTCGGGGGTGGCAAAGGTCACGTCGACCACCGACCCACCCGAGCGTCGCACGCACGTGTTCGTTGAACCGCGATTGAGGACGCAGAGGCCCATCTGCGTCAGCCACTCATCCACTGTTCTGCCGCGGGCATCAGTCCTCGGAGACCCCCACGCCGTAGATTTGGCATTGAGGTCTCCGAGAACCATGACAGATCGCGGCCGAGCCTGACCGACTACGGTCCCTACCTCACCGAGGAACGCCTCGAACTCGTCCAGGGGCCTATTGGGCGAGAAATAGGTCCCCACGACTACCGTCTCTCCGATCTGGGCTACCACGAATCCTCTACCCCTCGTTAGCAATTGGAGGGGGGGAGAGTGGGCCGGGGACTGAGTGGTGATCGCCACCAGACCATCCAAATCTCCGACCCAATCTGCCCTGTTCGGGACTCTGTGTGGCTCAGCTATTACAGCTACATTTGTCAACCACTCCGCCAGGCTCTGCAGGAGGAGATCCTGAGCCCCAGCGGAGTGGTTGACATTCGTTTGGAGGAAGGTTAGAGGCATACTAACCTTCCTCCATGTGAGTCTGCCGATCCTTTGCAGAACTGGCCGGCTGCGACTTGGCTTTAGCCTCAGTCGCGGCCCGCTTTCGTCGCGCTTCTTTTTTAGACGGGGGCTTGGCGCAGGCCTTGCCCCCGAAGAAGTGGTCCGCAGATTTCCCCTCGACTGCACATGAGGTGCAGTGAGGAGCGGCGGAGCAGTCAGCAGCCTTGTGACCTTTTTGGCCACATCGGAGGCAATCGTCACAACGAACCACCTCCGACGTGCACTGGGCCCAGACATGGCCCAATGCCAGGCACCGGTAGCAACGGCGTGGCTTTGGGTCTAGGATACGGACCTGGGCCGATACCCACCCCACTAGAACCCGGCCGCCGCTGGCCGCAATCTTTTTCGCGGCTGCCTGGGGGCATCGCACAAAGGCGATACCCATCCCTGCTGGACCGCGTCTAATCTCGCCGGCTTTGACGGCATCTATCGGACAGCCCCCATCTCTGGCGACGGCCTCTTCCAGGTCTTTCGGGCATACGGAGTCATCAAGGCCGAACACCCGCAGATCCGTAGTGGTTGCCGGCCGAGAGACCCGTATATCCTCTTTCCCTTGGAAAACCTCCCGCAACTTATTTGCAAGGGTGTCCGCCTTTTCGTCTCGTTCCGGACCACCAATTTGCAAAATACGGCCCCCAGTGGCCGCTGTCTTCATTGTCAGATTTATTCCCAAATCCCTGACATTGATTCGGGTTCTAGCCTCCTCCAATATCTTGGCATAGGTCATGCCTTTTTCAACCGCCTCTGGCTGTAGTGTAATCACTATAGCTTCAGTGCGAGGGGGGCGAAGTTTTTCCGCCTTTTCCTTCGTTGACAATGGAGTCGGCTTCGAAGCCTTGGTCGGTTTCGGTGGGGCCTGACTCCTTGTTTGACGCGGGTGTTTTGCCTTTTCGGGCTCCACAGCCTTGCCGCTCGTCTTCTTCTTCCCTCCTTTCTTGGCGACCACAGTCCACGGCTCTTGTAGTGGAGCCGGTGGACGGGGCTCAGGAAGAGAAGGGGTACTCAGCGTGTCTGCGGTGGCTGGAGCCGTTGGGGTGGGGGCAGTTGGGGTGGCGGCAGTGGCCTTCCCCTTTCCTTTGCCTTTCCCTTTATCTTTGCCCTTTTGCGCTGTACCCTTGTTGGGAACAGGGGCACTTGGAGCAGCAGGGGCAGACGGCAGCGGCGCTGGTGGTGGTGGTGCTGTCGCCGTGCTCGCAACGGTTGGTCTTGCCGTCTCCCTCCGTCGGTCAGCGGCAAGGGGGGGCCTCATTCTCTTTTCAGGGAGCAATCTCTCCTCGAGGCCTTCGAGGCGGGCATTCATCATGGTGCCCACCTGCACCATGATATTCCGCACTACGTCGTCCAGGTCCCGGACTGGGTTAAGAGTCGGGATCGGGATCGGGGCCGGGCCTGGGACCGGGGCCGCGACTGGGACCGGGGCCTGGGCCCGGGCCGTTTGTGCCTGAACGGCACGTACTGCTTCCAACTCACGACGGAGCTCTTTGAGTTCCGCCGTGAGTTTTTTATTGGCCTCGACCAGCAAAGCCACCTCTTCAGGGACTGTTCTCTTCCGGATTTCCTCAAAAGAGGATTTTATGAAGAGCGCAGCCTTCTTCAAGTCCCTTTTGCAGCCACCTTTAAGGTTCTTTGATTTGGCTGCAATGGCCGTGATTGTCTCGATTGAGACTTGGACTAAATCGTCTAGGTCTGCCGCGTGGCAGTCTTCAGCCTGAAGGTCTTTGGTCTTCGCAAATAGGGCATTAGCCGTTTGCCTTTTCTCCTTCAATTCAGCTTCAAGTTCAGCCTCAGCCTGGAGCCGCAAGTCTTCCCTCTTGGCCTCGTTGAGGGCGGCTTGGGCCTGGGCTAGGCCAACGTAGTGTCCCGTGGTGGGGGGTCTTCCTCTCCCTCGCTTCGAGGGCTTAGCTCGAGGCGGGGCGTTCGCTGCCGGCTCAGAGTCGCTGCTGGACTCCGATCCAGAGTGCGGGCGTTTCTTCCGCCAGAGCCTGGCCTCTCTGCTGCTTGCGGAGCTGACCGACACCATAGTGTGGTTCGAATCCGAGTCCGAAACTCTTGGATCCGTTCCCGCGCTACGGAACTCCGGTATGCTCTGCGAGTCTGACTCCGAAAGCCGGGAGCTCAGAATGACGCTGCACTCTTTAAGCACTACTGGAGTGCTGTTTCTGGTCGTCCTAGTCGACCTCCTCGTTGATCGCTCGCTGTCTGTGCCAGACGCGCGAGCCTCCTCCGCACCTCCCATTGGTGGACAGGGTGCATTGTCCTTCGGTTTTACAGAGCTTTTTAAGCTCTCCTCCTTCTTCCTCTCCACAACGTCACGTTTTGGTTTAATTAAATTTTCCATAATAATTCCCACGAGAATGGGGGAAGGGTGGGTCCACTAGAGCAGAGACCCCTGTACTCTAGTAAGCCTAGCATGACCCGCCACGGAGGTCGGCCGGTATCCGGGCGGGGAACGCGCTAGCGACAGATCTACCCCTCTGCCATGCATCCCCTCACGGCGCGCCGCCGCTTGGGATTGGGGGTGATTTTTTAGAGAGGTTTTCTTCCTCGCGGCCCGGCCGGTTAAGGCAAGGCCCTCGGTCCTGGTGCGATACGCTATGAAACGTGACCATAGCCACAACCAGGGTTCCGAGATTGACGATAGTGCCCAGCAGCGGGGTGAGCGCATACTGGGCTCGTCCCATCCCGTGTCGAAACACGTGGGGCTGGTCAATAAACCAAGCCCCAAAACACACTGTACAATATATATAAAGAGTCAAAAGACAAAACAAAAACAAAACAAAAACAAGACAATATATATACTATACAGGCATACTCTCGGCAGCCCTTACCTGACCCGAAAACGAGTGCAAGCAGGGAACCACCGAGAGCAGCGCAAGCAACCTGCGAGTAAAACCCGCATGACCCAACCCCTCTGAAACAAAGGGGATGGATCACTATAAATATATACATAAAAATAATAAATACTATACATACATAATACAATAGATACAAATAAGACAAATACATAAACACTTATAATACCGCACAGCGCCCCACTGGCCTACTGTGCCCGCCGCATCCTTTGCCCTCTGAAAACAGAGGGATAGGAGCGGCACCAATACAAATATATACATATAAATAATACATAAATACATACATAATATAATAAATACAATATAATAAATACATAAACAAAATACACATATAGATAAGCCGGATTATCAGCTACCTGTCGGCGGCGACCCGGGATCAAAACGATCAACCGAGGCCGCCGCCGGCAGGCACCCAGGGTGCACCACGAGGAGGTTATCCGACAAATAGCACCCCAACCTAACCTAACCTAACCTAACCTAACCTAACCTAACCTAACCTAACCTAACCTAACCTAACCTAACCTAACCTAACCTAACCTAACCTAACCTAACCTTTTTTTTTTTTTTTTTTTTTTTTTTTTTGTTTGCCCGGAGGGAATGCGTTTACGCACACCCCCGCCCTGGGTGCAATGGGCGGGGGTAGTGTGGGGCTCGACCGGCTTCCGCCACCGGCAATACCCACTAAAACCTCCGGGGACGTGTTCTCCAGCTCTGCCAGTAGTGAAGGAGCCGCGGGGTCGCTTGCGCGCTTCCGCAACTCCCTCAGCATTTGCCCTTAAACTGGGCTCTCCTTTTGGGGTCTGTCACCCCCTGTTTGCTCCATTGTGCGCCATTAGTAGGCGCAGTTCGCCTTGGGGATTGTTGCTGGCCGGGCAACGGGCTCCCTGACCCGTTGCCCGAGAGCTACTGTTATGGCGGCATTTGGTGGGCGTAAGCCAACCGCCTGCGCCCGGGTCTTCTGCGACGGATCGGAAGTGACAGGACGTCGTCTTCTCGCTCCCTTTCCGCCTTCTCCTTTTCGCCCATTACCGTTTCTGCGAAGACAGACACAGCGCTCCAGGCCTCCTCACTACCGACCATGCCGCTTATTAGAGCCGGCAACGAGAGGTCTCTCCCAATTACCACTGTGAGGTCAGCTCGTGGTTCCGACCAAGCAGGGCACACAGCAAGGGTGTGTGATGCCGTGTCCTCATCGGATCCCCCACAGTGGTGGCACGTCGTTGATGGTTCCCGCCTCACCACCCGGCACAGGTATTTGCCGAAGCATCCGTGACCGGTAAGGGCCTGTGTGAGGCGGAAGGTTAGAGCTCCATGTTGTCTGTTGACCCATGGAGTCAACTGTGGCCTAATCGCGGCCACCAATTCCCGACCAGCTGTCGGATTCTCCAGCCTCTGTGACCACTTCCGGAGAAGATCGTCACGGGCCAACTCTCTCATCCGTCTGATCTCTTCAGGAGGCGGCCAGTTCCCGCTGGTTCGCGCCTCAACGTTCCGCCGATATGTCGCAGCCTGGGCCGCGGCCTCGAGGTCCCACGGTGGACTAGCTGACAACAAGCAAGCCGCCTCAAAAGAGACCGTGCAGTATGCACGAGCCGCTCGGAGAGCGATGGCCCGCTGTGATCTCCTCAATACGGCAAGATTCTCCCGATTGAGTGCGTCCGCCCATATGGGTGCTCCATAGAGGGCCTTGGAGCGGACAACACTGCAGTAAAGGCGTCGACACGCCATGTTTGGTCCTCGCAAGTTTGGGAGCAGCCTACCCAACATCCCGGCAAAAGCCAGCAACTTTGGTGCTAATTGCCGGAAGTGCTCAGCAAACTTCCATCTTCCGTCCAGAACAATGCCGAGGTAACGCATTGCTGGCCGCACTGCAATGCGGGCTCCCCCGACGACTATCTCCAGTCCCTGTGGCGGCGAGTTCCGCGGGCCGTGGAAGAAGAGCGCCTCTGACTTGTTAAGAGCCACCTCCAGGCCCAGCGCTCTAATCCTCCGTACCACTTGCGCGACACCCGCCGTCGCCAAGAGGGTCGCTTCTCTGTGGGTGCCACCGCGGGCCGTGACTAACGTGTCGTCCGCGTAACACGTCACACCGACTCCACGCAGGCACTCACCGCGAAGCACCCAATCATATCCGATGTTCCACAGGAGTGGCCCTAGGACCGACCCCTGTGGAACACCGCACGTCATCGTTCTTCTCAACCACTCGGTTTTAGTGGGATAGACAATAGTCCGGTCGACAAAATAGTCTGACACGACTCTCTGCAAATACCGAGGAATACCGTGGTATTTGAGCGCTTCTTTGATTGTCTCCCAGGGCAAGGTGTTAAAAGCATTCGCTATATCCAGCGATACTGCTAGAACCACCTCACCCCGAGAAACAGCCTCCTCCGAAAGGACTCGCACCTGATCGATGGCGTCTAGGGTCGAACGACCGCACCGGAAGCCAAACTGGCGGTCGTGTAGATCCGGTCCCACTCCTGTCATGTGCTCGACGAGACGAGCAGCGAGCACACGCTCGAAAAGCTTGCTCATCTCGTCGAGCAGCACAATGGGGCGGTAGGCCGACGGCGACTCAACAGGGCGTCCATGTTTTCGAAGTAGCACTAGTTTGCCAGACTTCCACGCGGCAGGGAAGCGACCCCGAACTAGGCACTCGGAAAACAACGCTCTCGTTCCTTCATCCAGCTCTTTAAGAGCTAAGGCCACAGCGCGGCCAGGTATACCGTCAGGCCCAGGGGCGGTATTTCTCCTTTTCATACGCATCAGGGCCGTTTCCAGCTCCGCTTCGGTTACTGGCGGGACGTCTTCTTCCTGTGTTTGGCTTCGGTCAACCAGCGCCACTGGTGGCCTCATGGGTGGTGGTTGCCAAGCGTCTCGTTCCGGAAAGAGTGTCGCCACTACTCGTCTCAGAAGCTCCTGGTCCAATGTCATCGTCAAGGGGGGGGCCCAAGGGCGGAGTTTGCCAGTCACCACCTTATAGGGGCGTCCCCACGGGTCCAAATTAAGTGTTTCAATGAACTCCTCCATTGAAGATTCCTTGGAGTCTGCGATTGCCGTCTGCAATGCAGCACAGGCGGTTCGGTAGTCAGCGTAAAGTTCAGCTTCCTGGTCCTCGTCTCTGATGCGCCTTCGTCTACTCCTAGTGTAGCAGCGACGCGCAGCAACGCAAGCCGCCCGCAACTGCCGCATCTCCGGTCTCCACCAATATAGTTTGCGGCGAGGCGGGATGGGCTTCGCTCTAGGCATCGCCGCATCACAAACACGCGATAGAGACGTGCATAATCGCTCCGCAGCAGAATCAACATCTGTTACTTCCTCAGGGTCAGCGTCCGTAATCCAGGCCTCTACAATTGCCGCTTCCTTTGCCACCTGAGCGTCCAGCTGCTTAAGGCACCAGCGGGGGCCCCCACCAGGAGCGTGCCAACTGGTCACCCCGGGGGCGGCAGAAGGCGTGGAGACATCGAACCGAATGTAGCGGTGGTCGGACAATGTCTCCACGGCCTCCTTTACTTCCCATCCGCAAACACGACGCGCGATAGAAGGGCTCGCGAACGTGACATCTACGATCGACCCGCCGTTCTGCCGCACGCACGTGTCCACCGTTCCCTGGTTGATCACCTCCAGTCCTGAGGCCGTCACCCATTCTTCCAAAACCTGACCACGCATATTCGTCTCCGAGGAACCCCAAGCGCTGGACTTTGCATTGAAGTCCCCAGCGACGACTACGGGGTCGGGGTGTATTCGCCTCACAAGAGCCCCGACTTCCACGAGCAGCTGCTCAAAGTCAGCGAGACTGCCGTTCGGCGAGAAATACACCCCAATTAACGTCATGTTGCCCACGACAGCCATCACCCATCCCCGACCCTTTACTATCCTTCCAAAAGGCGGGGAGCCAGCCGCCGGCTGGACTATGATGGCGACGCTGTTCGACTGATCCCCAACCCAGTCATCCCGGGGGGGAATATAGTACGGCTCCGAAACTATCGTTATTTGGATCAACCACTCTGCCATGCTCTGGAGCAAGAGATCCTGAGCTCTGGCAGAGTGGTTGATATTCGCCTGTATGAACTTTAGGGCCATTAAATTGCCGTGTCCATGGATTCTTCCCTCAGCGTCGGACGCTGAGCAGGTTGCGAGGGAGCCCTGGAGCTTTCGCCAGCCTTATTTTTGTTCCGTCCGTTCCCCTTAGATGGGGCAGCAGTGCACGCTTTACTGCCTATGCGGTGATTAGCCGCTTTGTTTGTTCCGGCACATGCGGGACAATGCGACTCTGCGTTGCACTGGGCTACTTTGTGGCCAGCCTTGCCACAATTGAAGCATAGATTGCTTCGGTCTGCTCCTGTGCATTTGGTTCCCACGTGACCGGGCTCAAAGCATCTGTAGCACCTCAGTGGTCTGGGTTCCAGGACTTGGGCTCTCACCGAAACCCAGCCCACTAAGAGCCTGCCTTCAGAGACTTTCTTTGCCGCGAATGTAGGACACCGCAGCCATACCATTCCTTGGCCACCCGTAGGACGGATAATCTCTCCAGTTTTAACGGCCTCTGGCAAGCAGCCTCCCACACTTGCCACTGCCGCCACCACTTCCTCCTTCGTGGCCGAGTCGTCCAAACCCGTAATGCGCATATCAGCCCAAATCTCGGGTCTGGCGACTCGGACCATGTCCTCGCCCAAGGTCTCTCTGAGCCTGTTAGCCAGGGCGTCGGCTTTTCCGGCACTGGAGGCACCGGCTACTTTAAGTAATCGGGCACCAGTAGCGGCTGTCCGGAATTTAAGGCTATCAATGCCCAGGTCCTCCTTCAAATTTATTTGCTCTCTGGCTTTGGCAAGCACCGAGCTATACGTCAGTCCTTTTTCGATGGCTCCTGGCTGCAGGGTCAGCGTGACCGCTGCTGAACGAGGAGGCTTAAGCTTGGGCTGTTTCGCCTTCTGCTGCACAGGGGGCTTTGCCTTCTGCGGTGGAGCAGCGGAGCTCAACCCCTTCTTGGCCGCCTTCTTCGCTTTGGCCGCACCTTTGCGGGCCACCACATTCCACCCCTCCTCCATTGACTGTGGTTGGGGAGGCAGGGGGCGCGGCTCCGGCGCGGTCTTCTTCGCTTTCCCCTTGCCTTTCTGAGGCTCTGGGGCAGGGACTTTATTGCCCTTCTTGGTCTGCTTCTTATTGATAGTTGCAGAAGCAACCTCAATTGGAATCTCCTGTACAGGAGAGACATCCCGGGGGGGAATAGCTCTCGGGGTGTTGCTGGGTGGTACAGCCTGTCCTCTCTTTTTGTCTGCAGCCAACGGGGGGCGCAGACGTTTCTCCGGGAGCAAACGCTCCTCTAGTCCTTCTAGGCGGGCATTGAGCATGGTGCCCACCTGCACCATGATTGCCCGCGTTATGACTTCAAGCTCCGGAGTCTCAGCCAGGACCGGTGTTATAGCCGGTGTTCCAGCAGTTCGTGCCTGGTTGTTGCGCAACACTTCGACTTCACGGCGGAGTTCTCTGATCTCCGTCGTGAGTTTCCTGTTGGCTTCAGCCAAGAGCGCCACCTCCTCGGGGACAGAGCGCGTGCGCATCTCATCCAGTGAGGATTTAATAAAGCTGGCAGCCTTTTTCAGGTCCCGCTTTAGTCCACCTTTCAGGTTTTTGGACTTGGCAGCTATGGTCTTTATGGTCTCAATAGAAACCTCGACCAGCCTCTCCAGGTCCACCGCGCTGCAATCTTCAGCCTGCACTTCTCTAGTCTTTTTGAAAAGAGTATCTGTCTCCTGTCTTTTGAGCCGTAACTCTTCTTCCAACTCACTCTCCGCCTGAAGTCGGAATTCTTCCTTTCTGGCCTCATTAAGGGCAGCTTTGGCCTGGGCTAGGCCAACGTACTGCCCCGTAGTTGCCGGTCTTCCTCTTCCTCGCTTTGAAGCAGCAGCGCGGGGGGACACCGCTCCTACTTCTGAGGCACTATCGGAAGTCTCTCCCGAGTCAGAGTGTGGCCGCTTCTTGCGCCAGAGTCTCGATGCTCTGCTACCAGCTCCTGAACTAACAGACAGCATGGTATGCACCGAGTCCGAGTCCGAGTTTTTCGCACTCACTCCTCCACTTGTCACACAGTCCTTCATGCTTGCAACCGAGTCCGACTCTGAGAGCCTACGGTCAAGCATGACGCTGCACTCCTTTAGGACAATTGGTGAAGTGTTTACACTTCTACCAGTCCTGGGCGAACTTCGCCTTACACGCTCGTCTTCACGAGCCTCTTCTACACCACTCACTGTTGGACAGGGTGTGTTGTCCTTCGATTTTACTGAGCTCTTTGAGCTCGACTCCTCCACAACGTCTTTTGATTTTTTAAAAGATATATCCATAATAAGACCCACGAGTATGGGAGAACTACAAGGACCACCGGGGCAGAGATCCCAATACCCCGGCTAGCCAAGCGTAACCCGCCACGGAGGTCGGCCGGTATCCGGGCGGGGGACGCGCTAGCGACAGATCAACCCCTCTGCCATGCATCCCCTCACGGCGCGCCGCCGCTTGGGATTGGGGGTGATTTTTTAAAGAGGTTGTCTTCCTCGCGGCCCGGCCGGTTAAGGCAAGGCCCTCGTCCCCTTGCGGGATTACGATCTCCTGGCGATCAGCCCAGCAGTAGGGTAAGTACATACTGGGCTCGCCCTCCCATGAAGCCAACCAATGAAGGCAGACTCCACGACTCTCACAAATACGGCCAGTTCCCAATGAAACTCCGCCCATTCCGTGTCCCCCCCTTACGAAAGTAAGTGAGGGAAACGGGCCAGACGAAGAAGCACCGAGAACGGCACCTCTCCACTGTATAATACATACACAAAAATAATAAATAAAAATACGTATATAATATAATAGATAGAAATACAACAAATACATAAACACATAAGACACCACACAGCGCCCCACTGGCCTACTGTGCCCGCCGCATCCGGTACCCTCTGAAAGCAGAGGGACAGGAGCGGCACCAATATAAATAGATACATACAAATAATACATAAATACATACATAAATAATAGATACAATATAATAAATACATAAACAAAATACACAAATACATAAGCCGGATTATCAGCTACCTGTCGGCGGCGACCCGGGATCAAAACGATCAACCGCGGCCGCCGCCGGCAGGCACCCAGGGTGCACCACGAGGAGGTTATCCGACAAAGCACCCCAACCTAACCTAACCTAACCTAACCTAACCTAACCTAACCTAACCTAACCTAACCTAACCTAACCTAACCTAACCTAACCTAACCTAACCTTTTTTTTTTTTTTTTTTTTTTGGTAACCGGTGGGAAAACTCCTTTATGAGCCAGCCCCCCCGTGCCTGGGTTCGGTCACGGGGGGAGTGTGGGCTTCCCGCTCGCCCTCTGCGCAGCGGACTACCCACCAAAAACCACACCGGACGTTGTACGGCTCCGACTATTGGACGGGGTCGCGGTGCCGCTTTCGCACTCCACGCGGAACCCCGTCAGCCGTCGTCCGCCCCCTGGGGCGGACCCGCCTCGCGGGGAGCTCTGCTCCCCCGCTCGGCTCGAGCGGCGCGCCCACGCTAGACGCGCCGCCCCCGCCTCGGGAGGGCCCTTACCTATAAAAGGTGAGGGACGCCTGATGCCCCCGCATCCGACGCCCCAGGCCCTCCCGGAGGAGGCGGGGAACGATGGGTACCTCGTCCCCGCCTCCGTGCTCTCCTGAGCGGAAGAGAGAGGGGGTCAGTCTCCCTCTCCCGCTCATCGGCCTCCCTTTGCTCGACAATAGTCTCACAAAAGGAGACCATGGCGTCCCAGACCTGCTCGCTTTCGACCATCTTTCGCAAGACGGCCTCCAGCGAGAGGTCCGGGCCCACGACCGCGACTAGAGCTCGTCGCGGTCCATCGCCCCCCGGACATGCCTCCAGTGCGTGGCGCGAAGTATCCTCCGCGCAACCGCACTGGTGGCATGCCGGGGTTGCCTCCCTTCTCGCCACGTGGTGCAGGTACCTCCCGAAACAACCATGTCCCGAGAGGACCTGCGTGAGGCGGAAGGTGAGGCTCCCGTGTCCCCGCAGGGCCCACCGTTCGAGTACGGGACGGATCGCCTCCAAAAGCCGGACGGCGCCGTCCCCCCTCCGTGCAGGCCCCGCGAGGAGCCTCCCCCTCCAGGACGCCAGTGCCGCTGTCCTGGCGTCCCGCCTCCACCGCACCACCTCCTGCGGTGCGGGAACCTAACCTAACCTTTTTTTTTTTTTTTTTTTTTTTTTTTGTTTTACGTGAGGTGAAAAATGCATTACGCACTAACACCCCGTGCTTGTAGGGGGAGCACGGGGTAGTGTGGGACTCCTGCCGGAAAAGCCGGCAGTCTACCCACTAAAAAACACCTCACGCATGGCACGCGTCGCAAGGAGGTCGGTCGCGGGATTCCGTTAGGATTACTCCGCAACCAGACCCTAGTGCGAGACGACCACGTTACATGGTCACAGACTCACCCATAAAGGGGGGCACAAATAAAATATGAAATAAATTCCATACCAATTGCGCCACGACTCATGCCAGTGAATAGTTGGCATACACCCCCCAGTGTGTGCCACATCTGGCATTAGCGAACATTTCCGCCTCTCGCTCTACGGCGGCGGATAGGCTGGGAGAGAACATCGTCCACTCTCAGCTGGTCCGCTGCCTACTACACGGCAATAAGCCCTCGCCAAAGGCTTGGACCGCCTGCCACGACCCTTCGCTTTCGATCATCGCTTTCACGATGTTCAGAAAGGAAAGGTCGTTCTCTCCTTGTTGTGCCACCAAATCAGCCTTTTGCAGTGTCCATGCGTGACACATTGCTAGGGCGTGATCAGCGGTATCAAATTGATACCCGCAGTGGTGGCACTTCAACGTAGGCTCTCTTCAAACCATGCGACAGAGGCATCTGCCGAGCACACGTGGCCCGGCAGTACCCGTGCCACTCAGAATGAGAGAGCACACCGTTTTACGTCCAACCCGTTTTTTCAAACGGGTAGGATCACTGCGTAAACAAAATCGGCACACTCTCAGCGAAATCCGCCCCGCGCATTCTCCTCCCTTGCAAAAGCAAGTTAGGAAAACGAGCACGGACGAGAGCCACTGAGAGCGGCACTTCTCCTCTGGTTTATATATAGATACATACTAATAGTAAATAAGTAAACACTATGCATAAATAATACCATAAATACAGATAAACAAATACATAAACATATAAAAACCACTTATTGACCCTTCTGATCAGTGGTGTCCACCGCGTCCGTTGCCCTCTGCAAGCAGAGGGATAGGAGCGGCGCAGATATAGATATATACATACTAATAATACACATATAAATATATACATAATATACGTTAGATACAGTAAATACATAAACACAATACATATATAGATATGCCGGATTATTAGCTACCTGCCATCGGCCTCCCGGTGACCGAGAACGATCAACCGAGGAGGCGTCAGCTGGCAGGCACCCAGGATGCACCACGAGGAGGTTATCCGACGTCGCACCCCAACCTAACCTAACCTTTTTTTTTTTTTTTTTTTTTTTTTTTTTTTTGGTGCCCGGGGGAAAACTCGTTTATGAGCCAGCCCCCCCGTGCCTGGGTGCGGTCACGGGGGGAGTGTGGGCTTCCCGCTCGCCCACTGCGCAGCGGACTACCCACCAAAAACCCCCGGGGCGTTTACGGCTCAGCTTCTGGACGGGGTTGCGGTGCCACTTTCGTACTACACGCGGAACCCCGTCAGCCGTCGTCCGCCCCTCTGGGCGGACCCGCCTCGCGGGGAGCTCTGCTGCCCCGCTCAGCTCGGGCGGCGCGCCCACGCTAGACGCGCCGCCCCCGCCTCGGGAGGGCCCTTACCTATAAAAGGTGAGGGACGCCTGATGTCCCCACATCCGACGCCCCAGGCCCTCCCGGAGGAGACGGAGGGGTTAGACCGCGCCCCCGTCTCCGTGCTCATAAGAGCACCGTCGCGTCCCCCACCTGCCACAGCGCTCACACGGAGCGCCGCTTAGGGCGGGGGCGGTCCCAATGGCGCGCGGTCGCGAAAACACGGCCACGCGCTCCACCTCGTTTTAGTCAGGTGCAGAGGGGGGTACCTGACCCCCCCTCTGAGTCTAATCCGATATTGCCCCCACACCGAGTATGGCCAACTAGGGTGGGGGCCCTTCTCCTACTGTGTCACGTCCGATGTTTGCGCGCTGCCAGCGGGAGCAGGGGAGCGGATCTTCGCCCTGGTCCCACGCTGGTAGCCAGCGCGCTCCTCCTCGTCAGCCCCCCCAATAAGAGGGGCTGTCCTCCTCCTATGTCACCTCCGGTCGCGCGCTGCCAGCGGGAGCAGGGGGACCACTACCCAATAAGGTAACCCCCTGGTCCCACGCTGGAAGACAGCGCGCCCCTATCCCGTCACGTCCAGTGTTGCAGCGCCGGGGAGCCTCGCGGCACCCCGACACGCCCGTCCCTCCCTGCGGCCTTCGGGTCCCGCTCAACCCATCTGCCCCATCCGCTGTGCCCTCTGCTGACCCAATCAGAGGGACACGCGGAGGGGCCCACCTCGCCGGGGCATCAGCTACCCGTCAGCAACCCCTCCGGGACCGAAAGGTCAACCAGGAGATGTTGCTGACGGGTACCCAGGGTGCACCGCGTGGAGGTTCCCCGGCATAGCACCCCAACCTAACCTAACCTTTTTTTTTTTTTTTTTTTTTTTTTTTTTTTACCCGGAGGGAATGCATTTACGCACACCCCCGCCCTGGGTGCAATGGGCGGGGGTAGTGTGGGGCTCGACCGGCTTCCGCCACCGGCAATACCCACTAAAACCTCCGGGGACGAAACAACATAGCACCTTAAACGAGAGCCACGGGAAACAATGTAGACTTCCGTGGCCCAAGCAGTGTTGGCCAAAGGGACCCAGTCACATTATGAGCAAGCAGCTCATCTCTTTATACAAATAATTTTGTGCATAGCACAAATCATCCGTCTGGGGGATATGACTCCGAATGGGCGGCGGCATCCCCACACTCGCCGCCCGGAGCTCCCTGTTACGGGGGGATTCGGCGATCGTGAGCCAGGCGCCTGCGCCCAGCTCTGCGACGGCGGATCGGGTGGGACAGTGTGTCGTCCTCTCGCCCGCGCTCCGCCAACTCTTTTTGGGAGATCACGCTCTCACTGAATCTCATCACAGCTTCCCACGATCTCTCGTTGTCAACCATGGCCTTGACCACCATTGGCAACGAGAGATCGCTCCCCACGACCGCGACTAAGTCAGTTCGCGGTTCTGCCCATTCTGGGCATTCGGCCAGTGTATGATGTGCCGTATCACTAGCGTTACCACAGTGATGACACATCGTTGTCATTTCCCTGCCCGCCACCTTGCACAGATAGCTGCCGAAGCAGCCGTGTCCAGTCAGAATCTGCGCAAGGCGGTAGGTTATGATGCCAAACTTTCTGTCAACCCATTCCCTCAGAACAGGTCGCACAGCTCCGATGGTCAAGTGGCCGGCGGTCGGCTCCTCCAATCTCTCCATCCATTGCTGGAGGAGAGCCCTGCGGGAGTTTGTTCTCAACCGCAGGATCTCCTCAGGCAGTAGCTGGCTTCCTTGGGCGCGCGCTTCCGCACGCCGCTGGTATACGTCTGCCAGCACTTTGGCTTCTAAGTCCCATGGCGGTGTTCCGGCCAGTACGCATGCCGCCTCGAAGGAGACGGTATGGTAGCCTCGCACGGCTCTCACCGCCATTACTCGTTGGGGTCGTCTAAGGTGAGCCTTGTTGTGGGCGTTCAAGGCTGTGACCCAGATTGGCGCCCCATAAAGCGCCATTGACCTGACGACTCCTGTATAGAGGAGTCGGGCGCTCACGTCCGGTCCCCCTAGATTGGGCAACAGCCCACTTAGTGCGCCAGCAGCCCCAATCAGCTTAGGGGCCAGTCGCGTGAAATGCTCCTTGAAGCTCCAGGTCCCATCTAGCACCAGGCCCAGGTAGCGCATTGATGGGTTAATATCAATTCGCACTCCACCCACCATGATGTGCGAGCCATTGGGCGGTGCTCTCCTCGGGCCGTGGAAGCATATAGCCTCAGATTTGTTGAGGGCCACCTCTAGCCCCAACCGCCTTATCCTGCCCACAACCTGGGCCACGCCGGCCGTCGCCAACAAAGCCGCCTCCCTGTAGGTGCGTCCGCGGGCCGTGACGAGGGTGTCATCCGCATAGCATATTACGTTGACCCCTGTCAGATTGGCACCGCGGAGCACCCAATCATACCCGATGTTCCACAGGAGTGGCCCTAGGACCGACCCCTGTGGAACACCGCACGACATTTGTCTTGAGCCCCATTCGTCTCGCATTGGGTATTTCACCACTCTATCAGAGAGGTAAGATCCCACCACATTCCGCAGATATCGAGGTATGCGGTGGTGTCTCAACGCCTCTTCAATGCAGCTCCAGGGTAATGTGTTGAAAGCGTTGGCTATATCGAGAGACACGGCCAACACCTGGTTACCCTGGGCCACTGCCTCCATTGTCATGGTTTTGACGCGCTGTATCGCGTCTATTGTAGAACGACCGCGGCGGAAGCCAAATTGGTTGTCGCCGAGGTCGGGGCCCTCCCTCTCCAAGTGCCTGACGAGGCGAGCAGATAAAACGCGCTCAAAAAGTTTGCTCACCTCGTCCAGCAAGACAATAGGTCGGTAGGCTGCTGGTGAGTCAGCAGGACGACCCTCTTTCCTTATCAGCACGAGTTTACCGGCTTTCCACTCTTGGGGAAAGCGGCCCCGCTCCATGCATAGGCTGAAGAGCCGTCTCAGTCTAGGCTCTAAAGCTCCCTCCGTCAGTGCCAAAACCCAGGCTTTGCCTGGTACCCCATCAAGTCCAGGGGCAGTATTTTTGGCTCGGAGGCGCAGGACCGCCGCTCCCAGTTCCCCCTCAGACACAGCGGGTATTTCGGCGTCCTCGTCGTCTGATCCCGTCGAAGGCAGTGCCATCACGGGTGGATTAACTTCCGCCCTGTCGGGGAAGAGCACAGACACCACTCGTTCCACAAGTTGGGGCTGTAAACTCCGCGTCAGAGGGGGGGCCCATGGACGAAGCTTGCGCCTTACCATTTTATATGGGCGACCCCAGGGATCCCTATTCAAGGTCTCCAGCATATCTAGCCGTGAAGAAGCTTTGGCCTCGCTGATCGCTATCTGGAGGGCCAAGACAGCATCTCTGTAGGCGCTGTACAACTCGGCTTCCTGTTCCTCGTCTCTAACCAGTCTCCTTCGAGACCTGGTATACTGGCGTCTGACTTCCACACACGTGGCGCGTAGATGCGTGAGCTCAGCCGACCACCAGTATACCTGTCTCCGGTGCGGAAGATGCCTAACGCGTGGCATGGCCGCGTCGCAAACTTGTGACATGGCCGTACCAAGTCTTTCCACCTCCAGGTCTATCTCTGATGGGCCGCTGTCGTCGGAGAAAAGCCAGTCTTGGACCATGGTTGCCTCAATTAGTGCGTCTCTGTCCAGTTGTTTGATCGCCCAGCGCGGGCCATCACCCCGCAAAGGCCTACCCCTATCTCCTGACCTGTTATCAGGTGTGGCGATCTCAAACCTTATGTATCTGTGGTCCGATAGCGTTTCCACATCCTGCAAGACCCTCCAGCCCTGCACACGGCGTGCTAGCGCAGGACTAGAGAATGTGATGTCCACTATCGAACCACCCTGTTGTCTTATACACGTATTTACGGAACCCTGGTTGAGCAAGCTCAAGCCAGACGCCGTGGCCCATTCCATTAGTGCCTCCCCGCGCAGATCAGTTGCTGGGGATCCCCATGCCACTGACTTTGCATTAAAATCCCCAGCAACGACTACTTGATTCGGGCGCCCCTGCAAGAACAGAGCCCCAACTTCGACCAAAAACTGCTCAAAATCGGCAAAGCTGCGGTTCGGAGAAAAGTATACTCCCACCACCAGAATACCGTCCAGTAGGGCCGCAACACACCCCCGGCCTCTTGTTACTCTTTCAAAGGGAGCAGAACCAATGGCCGTTTGAGTGACAATAGCCACCAAACCGTCTTGGTCCGCGATCCAATTGTCCCTATCTGGGACGTAATACGGCTCACTTATTATTGTTGTGTGAATCAACCACTGCGCCATGCTCTGGATCAGAAGATCCTGAGCTCTGGCGCAGTGGTTGATATTAACCTGTAAAAAGTTGATGGCCATATTAATCACCCGTGGCCATCGGTACCACCTCGACCCGCGGATTGGCCCGGCGGATCAGTTGTTGGTGGGCTTTGGAGCCAGCACCAACTCTTTTACTCTTTTTGGAGGCGTCGCAGTTTTTGCTGCCTATTTTATGTCCTGCAGGTTTCTCGGCTGCTGCGCAGACCGTGCAGTGCAGCTCGCCGGAGCAGTCTTTAGACTTATGACCTGTCTTGCCGCAGCGATAGCATTGGTCGCTGCGGTCTTCTTCAGAGTTGCATACGTGCCTGACGTGACCAGCGATCAGGCAACGGTAGCAGGTCATGGGCCTGGGCTCAAGCAGTTTAACGCGAGCCGAGACCCAGCCAACCAACAGGCGTCCCTTTTCTGCAACCTTTTTTGCCGCTTCAATGGGACAGCGCAACCACATTGTACCGAGACCGGACCAGTCATGACGGATATCGCCGCCCCTGATAGACTCAATCGAACAGTCTCCTGATGTACTGACAGCTATCTTCACCTCCTCTGCTGTAACGGAGTCATCCAGACCCATTATGCGCAAATCAACGCACTTAGTGGGCCTGGAGATCCGGACAGTGTCTGCCGGAAGAGACTCACGTAGTTTGTTGGCCAAATCATCCGCCTTTGCTCCGCTGGCTGCGCCCGGCAACTCTAGTATCCGCGCACCAGTGGCTGCCCGTCGGAAGCGCAACGCAGAGATGCCAAGGTCGGGCAAGTTGACCTTGGACTTTGCCTCAGCCAGTATTTTGGCATATGTCATGCCGTTCTCCTCGGCACCGGGCTGGAGGGTAAGAACCACAGCCGACGATCGAGGAGGACGCAGTTTCGCCGCTCGGGCCTGAGTCTCAGAGCCAGTAGGCTTAGTGGTCTTAGGCTTAGTGGCCACTTTCTTGTTTTTGGTGCCCCTTTTGGCTACGACATTCCACCCCTCATCCGTAGATGCAGGGGCGGGGGGAAGGGGACGAGGTTCCTTCGTTTGGATGAGGGCCGCCGCGGTGGGGCCACTCTTCTTTCCTGTTACCGCAGGCGGCTGTTGAGCCGGTTTGCGGGTCTCTTGGACGGTAGGTGTCCTTTTGGAGGTAACGCTGATAGGGGGAGCATCAGCCTTCTTCTTCTTCCCTTTTCCCCTGCTCTTTTCCGCAATGGCATTGCCATGTGCTGGAGCGTGGGGAATGAGGGTCGTTTGCGGTTGCGGCGCAACTGGCATATTCGCAACAGCCGTGGCCGCTGCTTCCTTCCGCCGGTCTGCGGCTAGTGGGGGCCTTACCCTTTTCTCAGGGAGAAGGCGCTCCTCCAGGCCTTCGAGGCGGGCATTCACCATGGTCCCTACCTGTACCATTATGTCATGCATTACATTCTCTGGGGCCTGGACTGTGCCCTGAGAAACAGTCGGGGGCTGAGCCGTCTGCGACTGAACAGATCGCACTACCTCCAGCTCTCGACGGAGCTCTTTCAGTTCCGTCTTGAGCTTCTTATTGTCCTCGGTTAGCAACGCCATTTCGTCACTAACCGTTCGAGAACGCATTTCGTTCAACGACGATTGAATGAAGCGGGCGGCCTTTTTGAGGTCCCGCTTGCAGCCTCCTTTCAAGTTCTTGGACTTGACGGCTATGGACTCAATGGTTTCTATAGAGACCTGGACCAGTCTCTCCAGGTCCACCACATTGCAGTCCTCAGCCTGCAAGTCCCGCGTCTTTTTGAATAGGAGGTCCGCCTCTTGCCTTTTGTGTCGCAACTCTTCCTCGAGTTCGCTTTCGGCTTGTAGACGAAACTCCTCTTTCCTAGCCTCGTTGAGGGCAGCTTTAGCCTTGGCTAATCCAACATATTCGCCAGTTGTAGCTGGCCTTCCTCTTCCTCGCTTCGAGGCCTTAGCGCGAGGGGACGGAACTATCTTCTCCGAAGCACTGTCCGAACTCTCTTCCGTGTCTGAACGGGGGCGCTTCTTGCGCCAATGCCTCAGGGGTCTGTCGCTCAGCGAGCTGACAGACACCATGGTCTGGGGCGAATCGGAGTCCGAAAGTCTCGCGCCCTTTCCATCACTTACGCAGTCTTTAAGGCTGGCCGAGTCCGACTCCGAGAGTCTTCGGTTCAGCACTACGCTGCAGTCTCTTAAGGCAACCGGAGAGGCGTTAGCACTGCTCCTAGTCAGCCTTGGCGAACTTCGCCCAACTCGCTCATCATCCCTCCTGGACGCTTGAGCCTCTCCCGCACCTCCCATGTTCGGACAGGGTGCCTTGTCCACCGTTTTGGCCGAGCTCTTTGAGCTCTTCTCCGTTTCCACTACGTCAAATGTTTTTATTTGTTTTTCCATATCAAAACCCACGAGAATGGGGGAAGGGTGGGTCCACTAGAGCAGAGACCCCTGTACTCTAGTAAGCCTAGCTTGACCCGCCACGGAGGTCGGCCGGTATCCGGGCGGGGGACGCGCTAGCGACAGATCTACCCCTCTGCCATGCATCCCCTCACGGCGCGCCGCCGCTTGGGATTGGGGGTGATTTTTTAGAGAGGTTTTCTTCCTCGCGGCCCGGCCGGTTAAGGCAAGGCCCTCGGTCCCAGTGCGATACGCTACGAAACGTGACCATAGCCACAACCAGGGTTCCGAGATTGACGATAGTGCCCAGCAGCGGGGTGAGCGCATACTGGGCTCGTCCATTCCCGTGTCGAAACACGTGGGGCTGGCCAATAAGCCGAGCCCCGAAACACACTGTACAATATATATAGAAGAAGAAAGAAAACAAAGACAAAACAAAAACAAAACAATATATATAATACAGGCATACTCCCGGCAACTTCCACCTGGCCCGAAAACGAGCGCAGACAGAGCGCCACCGGGAGCAGCGCAACATCCCGCGAGTTATACTCGCACGATCCAACCCCTCTGAAAACAAAGGGGTTGGATTAATATAAATATATACACAAAAATAATAAATACTATACATACATAATACAATAGATACAAATAAAACAAATACATAGACACTTATAATACCGCACAGCGCCCCACTGGCCTACTGTGCCCGCCGCATCCGGTACCCTCTGAAAGCAGAGGGACAGGAGCGGCACCACTATAAATAGATACATACAAATAATACATAGATACATACATAAAATAATAAATACAATATAATAAATACATAAACAAAATACACATATAGATAAGCCGGATTATCAGCTACCTGTCGGCGGCGACCCGGGATCAAAACGATCAACCGAGGCCGCCGCCGGCAGGCACCCAGGGTGCACCACGAGGAGGTTATCCGACAAAGCACCCCAACCTAACCTAACCTTTTTTTTTTTTTTTTTTTTTTTTTTTACCCGGAAAAAATCCGATTACGGATCCCACCGTGCCCGGGGGGGACAACGGTGGGTATGTGAGGGTCCCCGCCGGATGTGTATCGTCACAATAAACATGACGCTACACACTCGGCGGTATACTCACTAAAACGACCGGGGACGTGCTTCGCAGACAGCAAAATTGGCGGGGCGCAAGCCCGTTTACACATTCATTGCGCCCAGTCTGCTGATGTCCTAAGGGACTCTTCATGGGGGTTTGGGTTCCCCTGCTATATTGCACGTCATGGGGGGCCTTACCCAAGGTGTGTGACGGCAGATGCCCCCGCATCCACCGCCCCGGGCCCTCCCATTGAAAGCGGAGCGCGACCAACGCGCCTCCGCACTCGCGCTCTTCGGAGCGGTTGGGAAGCAGGATCTGTTTCCCTTTCTCGCTCCTGGGCCTCTCTCTGTGATATGACCGCTTCACAGAACGTGGCCATTGCCTCCCATGACCTCTCGTCAGCGACCATCTTGGCGATGATGGTCGGTAACGAGAGGTCTCCTCCTAGGACCGCGACCAAGGCTAGCCGCGGTTCCGCACCTCCAGAGCACACCTCCAGCGCGTGCTGTGCCGTGTCTTCGGCACAGCCGCACTGGTGGCACACTGGGGACGCCTCCCTTCGGGCGACGCTGTGCAAATATCTGCCGAGACAGCCGTGTCCCGACAGAATTTGCGTCATCCGGAAGGTGAGCGCCCCATGATTTCGCTGTACCCATGTCGCGAGCATGGGTTTAAGTACACCCAGCAGTCTGAGGGCTCCTTCCCCTCTTCTTGCGGGCCCCGTTAAGAGCCGCTCCTCCCACGACGCCATGGCCGTCAGTCTAGCCTCCTGCCGCCACCGTACGACTTCCTGTGGCGCAGGACGGAGATCCTCGTCCCTGGCTCGCGCTCTTCGCCAGTAGAGCGCGGATAAAACTTTGGCCTCAAGGTCCCAGGGCATGGACCCGGCGAGGACACAGGCTACCTCGTGCGAGAGGGTGCGATAACCTCTACACACCCTCACCGCCATTGCCCGTTGTGCCCTGTGAAGTAGGGCTATCTCCGTCGAATCCAGGGATCCCGCCCATATCGGGGCTCCGTATAGGGCCATTGACCGGACTACCGCCATGTAAAGGTGGCGGCAGGTCCCATCGCCTCCACCCAGGTTAGGCAGGAGTCGGCCCAATGCAGCGGCTGACCGCATCAGCTTGGGGCTCAGGCGCTCCAAGTGCGCCTTGAATCGCCATCTGCTGTCAAGCACGACGCCAAGATATTTAAGCGTCGGCTTGACAGCAATGGCGGCTCCACCAACCACTATGGTTGAACCTGCAGGTGGCGCCTGTCGTGGTCCGTGAAAGCAGATGGCCTCCGACTTGTGGAGCGCCACCTCCAGGCCCAGTCGTCGAATCCTGCCAACCACCGCGGCTACTCCAGCCGTGGCCAGGATCGATGCTTCCCGGTAATTTGTACCTCGGGCAGTAACCAGCGTGTCGTCGGCGTAACAAACGACGCCGACGCCACGAAGATTAGCGCCCCTCAGCACAAAGTCGTATCCTAAATTCCACAGGAGTGGCCCTAGAGCCGACCCCTGTGGAACTCCACGCGTCATAGCGCTTCTTCCTTCCCCCGACATCGTCGGGTAGACTACCTCTCTGCTGGAGAGGTAGTCCCCGACGAGGTGTTGAAGGTACTGGGGCACTCTATGGTAGCCCAGCGCCGCCTTTATTGTGCTCCAGGGCAGGGTGTTGAACGCGTTAGTGATGTCAAGCGACACCGCTAACATCACCCCGCCACTGGAGCACGCTGTTTCGGATAGGCCGCGGACGCAGGATATCGCGTCAATTGTTGAGCGGCCCCTCCTAAAGCCAAACTGTGAATCGGCCAAATTAGGGCCAGCTCCATCGAGGTGCCTGACGAGGCGGGCAGCGACCACTCGCTCCAAGAGCTTGCCAGCCTCGTCCAGCAGTACAATCGGCCGGTATCCCGCCGGCTCATCTATCGGTCTCCCCTCCTTCCGGAGCAGGACGAGTCGTCCCCCCTTCCACCGCTGTGGGAATCTCCCCTCCTGGAGACAGCGGTCGAAGAGGGCCCTCAGTCGCGGTTCCAATGGCTCAGCCAGAGCCCAAACACGTCCCGGGATCCCATCAGGACCCGGGGCCGTGTTTTTCATCTTCATTTTGAGGACGGCTGCACCCAACTCTCCTTCGGAGATTTCAGGAGCAGAGCCGTCCTCAATTTCGACGTGGTCACTTCTTGGTGCCGCCAGAGTGGGAGGGACGAAGTCGGTTCCCGGGTCGTTGGGGAATAGTCCCTCGACCACTCTTTGCAGCACTGGTGGCTGCAGCGTGCTGGTGACGGGGGGAGCCCAGGGGCGAAGCTTTTGCCTTGCCAACCTGTAAGGTCGCCCCCACGGATCCTGCTCCAGTGTCGCCAGCAGCTGCCTCCATGCTTCCGCTTTGGCCACCTTTATTGCCTTCCGAAGAGATTTGGACGCCTCTCTGTAGGCCTCGTAGAGGGCGTCCGATCTTTCGTTCTCCCGGAGTCTCCTCCTTCGGTACCTTTGGTACCTTCTCCGCCTCCTGACGCATCTTCGGCGTAGCTCAGCGATCTCCTCCGTCCACCAATAAACCTGGCGCTTGGACGGAGGAGCTCTAGCACGGGGCATTGCCGCGTCGCAGACTTGTGCCATGGCTGCACATAGTTCGTCGGCTTCGTCGTCCAAACTTGCTGGCTCCGATGGCGGGGCGTTCCAGGCCTGCACGATGGCCGCCTCCAACAGTAACTCCGGGTCCAAACCCTTCAGTACCCATCTGGGGCCTGAGGTTGGTGGTCTACGTCCATCCAGGTTCGCTGGGGACGATGAGACGCTAAACCGTATATAGCGGTGGTCGGATAGCGTTTCATCGTCCACCAGCACCTCCCAGTCACTCACACGCCGTGCGAGGTCGGGTGTGGCGAACGTTACGTCAACCACAGATCCTCCCGAGCGTCGCACACACGTGTGTTCGGACCCCTGGTTCAAGACACAGAGGCCCAACTCCGCAAGCCATTCGTCGACGGCTCTTCCCCTCGCATCGGTCGTCGGAGACCCCCACGCCGCGGACTTGGCGTTGAGGTCTCCAAGGACGATGACGGGTCGGGGACGTAGTTGTCCGACCAGGGTTCCCACCTCGTCGAGAAAAGACTCAAACTCAGCTAGAACCCTGTTCGGTGAAAAGTACGTCCCCACTACTACCACTTCTCCGGCCTGAGCCGCGACGAAGCCATTTCCCTTGTGCACTACGTTGAGGGGGGGAGAGCGGGACGAAGACTGGGTGGTTATAGCCACCAGTCCGTCCAAGTCCCCAACCCAGTCATTTCTGTCCGGAACCCTGAAAGGTTCCGCAATAACCGCTACTTTGATCAACCACTCCGCCAGGCTCTGCAGGAGGAGATCCTGCGCCCCAGCGGAGTGGTTGAGATTCGTCTGGAGGAAGGTTAGGGCCATACTAACCTTCCTCCATTTGACTCTCCCGAACCTTTTGGGGTATAGCCGCCTGCGGTTGGGCCGTGGCCTCAGTCGTAGTCGGCTTTCTTCCTACCTTTTTCTTGGACGGGGGCTTGGCGCAAGCCTTGCCCCCGCAAAGGTGTTCTGCTGCTTTTCCGGCAGCTGCACATAGGGTGCAGTGCGGGGCAGCGGTGCAGTCGCTGGCCTTGTGGCCTTTTTTGCCGCATCGAAGGCAGTCCCCGTCTCGGACCACCTCCGATTTGCACTGGGCCCACACATGACCCGGCTCAAGGCAACGGAAGCATCGCTTCGGCCTTTTCTCCAATATGCGGACCTGGGCCGCCACCCAGCCCACTAGGACTCGGCCGCCGTTTTCCGCAATCTTCTTGGCTGCCATTACGGGGCACCTCACGAGTGCTGTGCCCATCCCCGTGTGGCCGCGCCTTACTTCGCCGATCCTGAAGGAGTCCGCAGGGCAGTCTCCGATTTTGGAGAGGGCTTCTGCCAACTCCTTCGGCTCCACGGAGTCGTCAAGACCGAGGACCCGCAGATCCGCAGTGACGGTCGGTCTGGACACTCGTATGTCTGCATCCTCTGAGAAAACCTCTCGAAGCTTCTCTGCCAAGGTGTCCGCTTTTTCGGATTTATCCACACCGGCAACCTGAAGGACTCTCGCCCCTGTAGCTGCCGCCTTCATCCTAATTGAAGGTACGCCAATTGCTGCGAGGTCAATGCGTCTTTTGGCCTCTAGCAGCACCTTGGCGTACGTTACACCCTTTTCTGTTGCCCCCGGCTGTAGCGTGATTACCACGGCTTCAGTTCGGGGAGCGGACAGCTTCGGGGCTTTCGCCTTAGTCGGTGGCACCGACTTCTTGGCCTGAGATGGTCTCGGGGCTTGGCTCCTTTCGGGACGAGGCTTGGCCGAACGGCGTTCACTAGCCTTGGGAGGCTGCGCCGCTTTTCCCTTCCTCCCCCTTTTAACTACCTCAGTCCATTGCTCCTCCTGTGGAGCCGGTGGGCGAGGCGTAGTGACTGTCGGGATGGTAGGGGTGGCTGCTGCCTTCCCCTTTCCTTTCACCTTCTCTACGGTCTTCTCCTTTGTTCCCTTTTTCGCGGCCGGGGCGCGGGGAGCGGGAACTGGGGGCGGCGCCACTGGCGTATCGATAACGGGTGCTGTCGCCGGCGTCGCCACCTTTCTCCTGTCTGCGGCCAGGGGGGGCCTCATTCTTTTCTCGGGGAGCAGTCGCTCCTCGAGTCCCTCGAAGCGCGCGGAGATCATGGTGCCCACTTGCACCATGACCTCCCGCGAAATATCTTCCAGGGTTGGAGCCTGGGTTGTGGGTTTGGCGACCGGGACCAGAGCCGGTTTCGCCTGAACAGCCCGCAACACTTCTATCTCTCGGCGGAGCTCCTTGAGCTCCGCCATGAGTTTTTTATTGGCCTCTGTTAAGAGGGCCAATTCCTCCGATACAGTCCGTGACCGGACTTCTTCAAAGGACGACTTTATGGCCTGAGCAGCCTCCTTTAGGTCCCTCATCAGAGGTCCCTTCAGGTTTTTTGACTTACTGGCGATCGACCTTATGGTTTCGAGGGAATTTTCGACCAGAAGATCGATCGTCGCCAAGTCTTGTCCATGCCCTTGCGGTAACTTTTTAAGGTACTCATGACGCTTTTCCCTTTTTGTCCGCATTTCGTCATCCAGTTCCGATTCAGCCTGGAGTCGCATCTCTTCACGCTTAGCTCTGTTGAGCTCAGCTTGGGCTTCTGCCAGCCCAACGTACTGGCCCGTTGTTGGGGGCCGTCCTCTTCCTCTCTTGGAGGGCTTAGCTCTAAGGAGCCTTTGGGCCTTGTCGGGCCCGGCCTCAGAGCCGCTACTCGACTCAGACTCTGTACCGGAACGCGGTCGTCGTTTCCGCCAGAGTCTCGCTGCATTATCATCTGCAGAGCTCACCGTGACCATGCTCTGGGCCGAGTCAGACTCCGAGAGCCTCGTGCCCAGAACTACACTGCAGTCCTTGAGGACTACTGGAGCCTTTGTGCTCCTCATCGATGCTGGCGATTTCGCCACAGCACGCTCGTCGTCCTCACTAGACGCTCGAGCCTCCTCCGCACCACCCATTGTAGGACAGGGTGCCTTGTCCGCTTTCCTAGAGCTCTTTGAGCTCGCCTCCTGCTCCTCCTTCTCCCTTACGTCGGTTTTTTTGTTTTTAGAAGCCATATGATTCCCACGAGTATGGGGGAAGTGTGAGTCCACCCGAGCAGTGCCCCCTGTGCCCGGGTAACCCTATTACACACTGAGGTCGGGCGGTATCAGTGGAGATTGGCGCACTAACGACTAATCTACCCCTTAGCCATGCATCCCCTCACGGTGCGCCGCCGCTTGGGATTGGGGGTAATTTTTTAGAGAGGTTTTCTTCCTCGCGGCCCGGCCGGTTAAGGCAAGGCCCTCGGTCCTAGTGCGATACGCTACGAAACGTGACCATAGCCACAACTAGGATTACGAGACCGACGATAGTGCCCAGCAGCGGGGTAAGCGCATACTGGGCTCGTCTCTCCTCGTGTCGAAACACGTGGGGCCGGTCAATAAACCAAGCTCCCAAAACCAATTGTATAAATATATAACAAAAACAAAAACAAAACAAAAACAAAACAAAACAACATTATATAAATATACGGGCATACTCCCGGCATCTCCGACCAGTCCCGAAAACGAGAACCAGCAGAAGGCCACCGAGAGCAGCGCTAGCAACCCGCGAGTTTAACCCGCACGACCCAACCCCTCTGAAAACAAAGGGGCTGGATCAATATAAATATATACACAAAAATAATAAATACTATACATACATAATACAATAAATGCAAATAAAACAAATACATAAACCTTTATAATACCGCACAGCGCCCCACTGGCCTACTGTGCCCGCCGCATCCTTTGCCCTCTGAAAACAGAGGGATAGGAGCGGCACCAATACAAATATATACATACAAATAATACATAAATACATACATAATATAATAAATACAATATAATAAATACATAAACAAATACACATATAGATAAGCCGGATTATCAGCTACCTGTCAGCAGCGACCCGGGATCAAAACGATCAACCGCGGCCGCTGCTGGCAGGCACCCAGGGTGCACCACGAGGAGGTTATCCGACAAAGCACCCCAACCTAACCTAACCTTTTTTTTTTTTTTTTTTTTTTTTTGGTTTCCCAGGGAAAAACTCCTTTGCGAGCTTACCCCTCCGCGCCCCGGGGGGGGCTACGGAGAGAGTGTGGGACTCACGCTCGCCCACGCGCAGCCGTCCTACCCACTAAAAAACCCTGGGACGTTTTCCGGCTCAGCTTTTGGACGGGGTCGCGGTTCCGCTTTCGCACTCCGCACAGGACCCCGTCAGCCGTCGTCCGCCCCCCAGGGCGGACCCGCCTCGCGGGGAGAGCACCTCTCCCCCGCACGGCCAGGCGATGCGCCCAACGCAAGCGCATCGCCTCCGCCTCGGGAGGACCCTACCTATACGCAGGTGAGGGACGCCGAATGCCCCCGCATCCGACGCCCCAGGTCCTCCCGGTGGAGACGGAGGGGTTAGACCGCGCCCCCGTCTCCGTGCTCATGAGAGCACCGTCAGTGGCGCGCGGTCGCAAAAGCACGGCCGCGCGCTCCACCTCGTCTCGGTCCGGTGCAGAGGGGGGCCGTGAGTCACCCCCTCTGATGTCGAGTCCGATGTTGCCCCCACCCCGATTATGGCCAATCAGGGCGAGGGGCTTCCTCCTTCCGTGTCTCGTCCGATATTTGGCGCGCTGCCGGCGGGAGCAGGGGGGCATACCCAAAAAGGTATCCCCCTGGTCCCACGCCGGTGGCCAGCGCGCCCCTCCTCGTACAGCCCCCCCAATAAGAGGGGCTGTCCTCCTCCTGGTCCCGTCCGGTAATATTTGGCGCGCTTTTCCAGCGCGCCCCTCCTCGTCCAGCCCCCCCAATAAGAGGGGCTGTCCATCTCCTGTCTCGTCCGGTCGCGCGCTGCCAGCGGGAGCAGGGATACCTGGTCCCACGCTGGGAGACAGCGCGCCCCTTTCTCTCACCATCGGTGTGGCGCGTCGCAAGTCGGCAGCGACGCGCCCGTCCCTCTCTGCGGCCTTCGGGTCCCGCTCAACCCCTCTGCCCCATCCGCTGTGCCCTCTGCTGACCCAATCAGAGGGACACGCGGAGGGGCCCACCTCGCCGGGGCATCAGCTACCCGTCAGCAACCCCTCCGGGACCGAAAGGTCAACCAGGAGATGTTGCTGACGGGTACCCAGGGTGCACCACGTGGAGGTTCCCCGGCATAGCACCCCAACCTAACCTAACCTTTTTTTTTTTTTTTTTTTTTTTTTTTTTTTTTTTTTTTTTTTTTTTTTTTTTTTAACGTGAGGGGAATGCATTTACGCACACCCCCGCCTGAGGTGCAATGGCGGGGGTAGTGTGGGACTCAATCCGGCTTCCGCCACCGGCAATACCCACTAAACCTAACTCACGATCTGGACGGCTCGTCGCTTTTGTGACAGAAACACGGGAATGGCATTTGCACTACTACCGCGATTCTGCCGGCGATTTTCCGCGACTGCGAAATGTCGTCACGTACGTGTTGTCGTACGTTAATGCCGCCACTGTGTTTCTTACTGAAGGTAAGAAACGTGTTCCATCTCAGGGATCTATCTCTGTTCGGGCAACGATCTCCCCAGACCCGTTGCCCAGAGGTCCCAGTTATGGGGGAATACGCCGGTCATGAGCCAGGCGCCTTTGCCCGGTTCTTCGTCGGCGAATCGGCTGTGACGAGATGTCGACCTCTCTCAGCCGTTCCGCCTCCTCCTTTTGGGACATAACATTCCCACAGAATGTTGTTACCGCGTCCCACGATCTCTCGCTTTCGACCATAGCTTTTACTACGGCCGGCAGCGAGAGATCGGCTCCCACCACAGCAACGAGCTCAGCTCGTGGTACCTCCCATTCTGGACACATTTCCAGTGTGTGCTGGGCTGTATCTTCGATACAGCCGCAGTCATGACACGTCCTTGTGGGTTCTCTTCCTGCCACCTTGCAAAGGTATTTCCCAAAACAGCCGTGTCCTGTTAGGACCTGTGCAAGGTGGAAGGTAAGCGCTCCATGTTTTCTGTTGACCCACGCTGAAAGCATGGGTCTTACTGCCTCAATGGTCATATGACCAGCGTTCGGCATCTCGAGCCTTTCTTCCCAATGCCGAAGGAGCTCTCTGCGGGAGTGTTGCCTCAACCGCACTATCTCCTCCGGCATCAAGTGTTCACCTCGAGCATTAGCTTCTGCCTTTAGCCGATATACATCAGCTAGTACCTTAGCCTCTAGTTCCCAGGGAGGCGTTCCTGCAAGCAGGCACGCCGCCTCATGGGATACGGTACGGTAGGCTCTTATAGCTCTGACCGCCATAACCCGTTGCGGTCTCCGCAATCGGGTTCTATTGTGGGACGACAGAGCCGAGTCCCAGACAGGGGCTCCATACATCGCCATGGAGCGGACTACTCCCGTGTATAGACGTCGAGTGCTGATGTCGGGTCCACCAAGATTTGGGAGTAGTCCGCTCAGAGCGCCAGCCGCTCCGATCAGCTTAGGAGCTAGGCGATCAAAATGCTCCCTAAAACTCCAGCGTCCATCAAGTACGAGGCCCAAATATTTCACAGCCGGGCTCACATTAATGGAAACACCCCCCACCATGAGGCTGGCTCCAGTTGGTGGTGCCCTCCTCGGCCCGTGGAAGCATAGGGCCTCGGACTTATTCAAAGCCACCTCGAGCCCCAGCCGCCGAATTCTAGCTACTACTTGGGCAACGGCTGCCGTCGCCAGTAGAGCAGCTTCCCTGTATGTGGGAGCACGAGCCGTAACAAGGGTGTCGTCAGCATAACAGATGACGTTCACCCCTGCTAAATTGGCACCTCGCAACACCCAATCATATCCAATGTTCCACAGGAGTGGCCCGAGGACCGACCCCTGTGGAACACCGCACGATACTCTCTTGATACCCCATTCTTCGCGCATTGGGTACTTTATTGATCTCTCTGAGAGATATGCCTCCACAACCTGGCGTAGGTATCGGGGCACGCGGTGATGCCTCAGCGCCGTCTTGATGCAACTCCAGGGGAGAGTGTTAAAGGCATTAGCGATGTCCAGGGACACCGCCAAAACCTGCTCTCCCTGGGATACCGCTGCTGTGGTCAGGTCCTTCACGCGCAGGATGGCGTCTATGGTCGACCGACCCCGGCGAAAACCAAACTGGTTGTCACTGAGGTCGGGCCCGTGTCTTTCTAAATGGTCGACGAGGCGAGCAAAAACGATGCGTTCGAAGAGTTTGCTCACCTCGTCGAGCAGAACAATCGGCCGGTATGCCGATGGAGCATCGGCCGGGCGTCCCTCCTTCCTAAGTAGAACCATTTTCCCGGTCCTCCACTGGCGCGGGAAACGTCCTTGTTCTAGGCACTCACTAAAGAGGCGCCTCATTCTAGGCTCCATCAGAGCGTTTTCGCACGTTAGTGCCATAGCCCATGCCTTTCCGGGTATGCCGTCCAGTCCTGGAGCGGTATTCTTTGCTTTCATGCGCAGAATCGCCGCTCCAAGTTCTCCCTCGGACACTTCGGGTGCAGTGTCATCTTCCTCTTCCATATCCGCTAAAGATAGCGAAAGCGTCAGAGGATCTAGCGCCGTTCTCTCCGGGAATAAAGCTGACACCACCTGCTCCAAGAACTGAGGCTGTAGGCTTTTTGTCAGGGGAGGAGCCCAAGGACGAAGCTTGCGCCTGACCATTTTATATGGGCGCCCCCACGGATCCCGATCTAGGGTCTCCAGCATCTCCAGTCGCGACGCGGTTTTGGCCTGGCTGATCGTGGCGACAAGGGATTCCACTGCACTCCTGTAAGAGGCGTACAGTTGGTCCTCCAGTTCTTCGTTTCGATGCCGTCTTCTCCTGGATCTGGTGTACTGGCGTCTTGCTTCTACGCATACTTCACGTAATCGCGTGAGCTCCGCTGACCACCAGTACACCTGTTTTCGGGGCGAGAAGTGCCTAACCCGTGGCATAGCCGCGTCGCATATATGCGACATGGCCGTGACGAGTCTTTCAGCCTCTGCTTCGACCTCTACTGGGCTCTCGTCGTCGGAAGTCTCTAGCCAGGCCTGTACTAAGGTTGCCTCGATAAGGGCGTCTTTATCAAGGCGCTTGAGCGCCCAGCGCGGACCGTCACCCAATAGGGATCGGCTCCGCGCTGTTTGGTCATTTCCGGGTGTGAAGATGTCGAAGCGAATATACCTGTGATCAGATAGTGTTTCGACATCTTCTAAGACTTTCCAGTTTTGCACACGGCGGGCTAGGGCGGGCGTCGCGAATGTAACATCCACAATCGACCCACCCTGTCGCCGCACGCACGTGTGCGCAGAACCTTGGTTGAGCAGATTAAAACCTGATGCAGTTGCCCACTCCATTAATGCTTCGCCGCGTGCGTCAGTTGCTGGAGATCCCCACGCCATGGACTTGGCGTTGAAATCCCCAGCAACGACGATGTGATCTGGGCGACTCTGCAGAAAGAGGGTCTCAACCTCAACCAGAAACTGCTCGAATTCCGCCAAACTTTTGTTGGGCGAGAAATAGGCACCGATTACCATTATGCCGTCTATAATGGCCGCAACACAACCCCTGCCCTTCGCTGTTCGCTCAAATGGTGCCGCCGTTTGCGTAGCTATGGCCACCGATCCCTCGTGGTCTCCGACCCAGTTGTCCCTATTCGGGACACTGTACGGTTCACTCACAACTGTTATGTTTATCAACCACTGCGCCATGCTCTGGATCAAAAGATCCTGAGCTCTGGCGCAGTGGTTGATGTTTGCTTGCAGAAAATGAATGGCCATCAAATATCGGTGGTCATCGGTACCACCGCAGCCCGCTGTTCAGCAGGGCCGGTCAATTGCCGGTTAGTTTTAAAGACAACCCCGGTTCTGTTACCTCTCTTGGCAGCCTTTGAGGCAGCACAGATTTTGCTGCCTATTTTGTGGCCGGCTGGCTTGTTGGCTGCTTCGCAATACGTGCAATGCAGCGCGTCCGTACATTGATTGGCCTTATGGCCTGTTTTACCGCAGCGATAGCATTGATCGCTGCGGTCTACTTCGCCAGCGCAACACACCCTGACGTGCCCGACTTCCAGACAACGGTAGCAGCACATGGGTCTGGGCACAAGTAATTTAACTCGCGCCGAGACCCACCCCACCAGGATTCGACCTCCGTCGGCCACTTTTTTGGCGGCCATGACCGGGCATTTCAGCCACATCGTTCCTAGGCCACCGAAGTCTCGCCTTATTACTCCGCTTTTAATGGAGTCGACGGAGCACTCCCCAATCCTGCTTACAGCAGCGATCACCTCATCCGGAGTCACGGAATCATCGAGACCCGACACGCGCAGGTCAGCACATTTGCTGGGTCTCGAGATCCGGACTGCGTCTGCGGACAAAGACTCGCGCAGTTTTTGGGCCAGTTCGTCAGCCTTTGGCCCGCTAGTAGCGCCAGGAAGCTCCAGTATACGGGCTCCTGTGGCTGCCCGTCTAAAACGCACCGCCGTGATGCCAAGATCAGGAAGCTTGACTTTCTCCCTCGCCTCGGCTATGACTCCTGCGTATGTCATACCCTTCTCTACAGCCTCCGGCTGTAGAGTTATGACCACGGCCGATGAGCGAGGGGGGCGGAGTTTCACCGTCCGATTCCGGGTCTGTGGTTTAGCTGTCTGTGGTGGGGCAGCATCAGCCTTCTTTTTCTTTCCCCGTTTGGCAACAATATTCCATCCCTCATCCGTTGATGCAGGGGGAGGAGGCAGCGCCCGGGGTTCCTTCTCTGTGGTGGTTGTGGCCTGAGAAGACTTCACACCACCTTTCTTTTTCTGTTTCTTCCCCTTTTGGGGCTCGGGAGTGGGGAGCACAGCAGCTGCGGCACTCGACGTTTTTGCCGCAGCTGTGGCAACCCGTTTCTCAGTCGTAGTCGCGACCACTGGTGGTAATGGTCGCGTCTCAGTGGGTTCGGGCACTGCGCTAGAAGTGTCCTTCCCCTTCTTTCCCTTAGCCCTTCTTATCAGTGTTGGCTGCGCACTGACGGCCGTGGCCGTCTTAGACTTCGCCATACCATCTGACATAGAGGCAGCAGCCGCTTCGTTTCGGCGGTCCGCGGCAAGCGGAGGCCGGAGACGCTTCTCAGGTAGTAACCTGTCTTCGAGCGACTCCAGTCGCGTACTCACCATGGTCCCTACCTGGACCATAATGGAGCGAGTTATTTCCTCTTGTGAAGGTGCTCTCTCGGCCGTCTCCATCCTTTCCGGGATAGAGGTGATACGGCTGGAGAGCTGCTCCACTTTAGCACGGAGCTCTGCCACCTCTTTCTTTAGGCTTTCATTAGCCGCCTGTAGTTTTACAGTCTCTTCTGTAGAGGACTTGTTGTTCAGTACCTCTACTGCCTGCTTGATGCAGGTAGCCGCCTTCTTTAGAGCACCTTGAAAGTTGCCCTTCAGGTGCTTCGATCTGTCAGCGACGACTTCAATAGCGGAAAGGCACACGGAAACCTTTCCGGTAATTTCAGAGGCCAGATGACTCTCATCCACGACACAAGTCGACAGGTCCGGTAGGCTTGACCTGGGCTTGGTCTTATGGAACTTTTGGACCAGCTCACCCAGTTCTCGCTCGGCCCTCAGTTCCATTTCTTCTCTCTCGGCTGCGACAAGAGCCCTCTTGGCTTCAGCCAGGCCCACGTACTCACCAGTGGTCGGGGGACGTCCACGTCCCCTCCTGACCGATGCTACGGGTGTGGCATTGTCGTCGCAGCTGTCCAGCTCGGCGTCGTCCACACGACGCTTCTTCCAGAGACGGCCAGGATCCGGAGATACAACCCCGGAGTGCCATGAGCCGACCGTCTCACAACTCATGTCTGATTCAGAGTCGGAGAGGTCACGCAGCCTCGCCAAACTCCGAATCGACCTAGCAGGCGATCCCGCCTTACTACTCTCCTCGTCACAGCGTGATAGTATCACGCGTACCTCGCTCGTACCGCTCATATCGGTGTCCAATTTCTTGCCATTGTCGCTCGTACCGCTTATATCGGTGTCCAGTTTCTTGCCTTTGTCGTCGTTTTTTATAGTTTTATTTGTATCCATACTTATTCCCACGAGTATGGGGGAATGGGTGGTCCACCCGAGCAGTGCCCCCTGTGCCCGGGCAAGCCTTGCGTGACCCGCCACGGAGGTCGGCCGGTATCCGGGCGGGGTACGCACTAGGAACTGACAACCCCTCAGCCATGCATCTCCTCGCGGTGCGCCGCCGCTTGAGATTAGGGGTAATTTTTTACAGAGGTTTTCTTCCTCGCGGCCCAGCCAATTAAGGCAAGGCCCTCGTCCCCGATGCTAACGCCACGAGACGTGACCGCAGCCACATGCGGGATTACGATGTGTGACGATTTGCCCAGCAGTAGTGTTAGTACATACTGGGCTCGTCTCTTCTCGTGTCACATGACACACCAGGAGCCGGCCAGTAAAGGCAAGCCCGGAACAAACTATATACAAATATACACCAGAACAAAAACAATATTTACAAACAAAAAACAAAACAATATATAAAAAAGTGTAAAATGCACGGCGCTACTCCCGGCAACTCCCACCTGACCCGAAAACGAGTGCAAGTAGAGAGCCACCCGAAGCAGCGCTTCCAACTCGCAAGTATTACTCGCATCCAACCCCTCTGAAAACAAAGGGGTTGGATCAATATAAATATATACACAGAAACAATAAATACTATACATACATAATACAATATATACAAATAGAACAAATACATAAACACTTATAATACCCGCCGCATCCTTTGCCCTCTGAAAACAGAGGGACAGGAGCGGCGCCAATACAAATATATACATACAAATAATACATAAATACATACATAAAATAATAGATACGATATAATAAATACATAAACAAAATACACATATACATAAGCCGGATTATCTGCTACCTGTCAGCAGCGACCCGGGATCAAAACGATCAACCGCGGCCGCTGCTGGCAGGCACCCAGGGTGCACCACGAGGAGGTTATCCGACAAAGCACCCCAACCTAACCTAACCTTTTTTTTTTTTTTTTTTTTTTTTTTTTTTATCGTGAGGGGAATGCATTTACGCACACCCCCGCCTGAAGTGCAATGGCGGGGGTAGTGTGGGACTCAATCCGGCTTCCGCCACCGGCAATACCCACTAAACCTAACTCACGTACTCAGCTTCATGTCAGCTGGTGACGGGGGAGCGGGCCCATTTTCATAATCTCCGCGCTCCCCGTCGCTGTTGTCCTTTCTGGACGCTTCTCGGGGATGTATAGAGTCCCCACTTTCATCACGGCGGACTCTGGGCGGCGGATGTTCCACCATCCGATGGCCCTGTCTGCCCATCCATTGGAGTCGGGGCGCCAGCACAACGCCTCCGTACTCGTGCTCTTCGAATCGGGAGAGAGAGGGGATCAATCTCCCTCTCCCGTTCTTGGACCTCCCTTTGGGACACGACTATGTCGCAGAACGACGCCATCGCCTCCCATGACCTCTCGTCGTCGACCATCTTGGCAATGACGGTCGGCAAGGAGAGGTCTCCTCCTACAACCGCGACCAGGTCAGTTCGCGGTTCTGCGCACCCTGGGCACTCCTCCAGCACGTGTTGTGCCGTCTCCTCGGCACAACCGCACTGGTGGCACGCCGGGGACGCTTCCCTTCGGGCGACGTTGTGCAGATATCTCCCGAGACAGCCGTGTCCCGAGAGTATCTGCGTCAGCCTAAAGGTCAGCGCCCCATGTCTGCGCTCTACCCACGCTGTCAGCATGGGCTTAACAGCTCCAAGGAGTCTGAGGGCTCCTGCCCCTCTCCTTATTGGCCCTGTGAGGAGCCGCTCTTCCCAAGACGTCATTGCCGTCTTTCTGGCGTCCTGCCGCCATCGAACAACTTCCTGCGGCGCAGGGCGCAGGTCCTCTCTCCTGGCTCGATCCCGTCGCCAGTAGGTTGAGGCTAACACCTCTGCCTCTAGGTCCCAGGGCATGGACCCGGCGAGGACGCACGCCACCTCATGTGAGAGGGTGCGGTAGCCCCTGCACATCCTCACCGCCATAACCCTTTGCGCCCTGTGGAGCAGTGTGGTCTCCTGGGCATCCAGCGATCCGGACCATATTGGTGCCCCATATAGTGCCATCGATCTCACTACCGCCATGTAAAGGTGGCGGCAGCTTCCATCGCCTCCTCCGATATTCGGGAGCAGTCTTCCGAGCGCGGCAGCAGTCCCCATCAATTTTGGGGTCAACTGCGTCAAATGCGCTTTGAAACGCCATCGGCTGTCAAGCACGACGCCTAGATATTTTAGCGTCGGCTTGACAGCGATAGCGGTTCCTCCTACCACGATCATTGAGCCTGTGGGTGGCTTTCTTCGCGGGCCATGAAAACATATGGCCTCCGACTTTTGGAGGGCCACCTCTAGACCCAACTGCCGAATCCGTCCCACGACTGCTGCGACTGCAGCCGTAGCTAGTATCGCCGCCTCTCTATAGTCTCGTCCCCGGGCGGTAACCAGCGTGTCGTCGGCATAACAAACGACGCCGACGCCACGAAGGTTAGCGCCCCTCAGCACCCAGTCATATCCCAAGTTCCACAGGAGTGGCCCAAGCGCCGACCCCTGTGGAACGCCGCGCGTTACCGCACTTCTGTCCTCTCCGGTCTTTGTCGGGAAGACTACTTCTCTATCGGAGAGGTAGTCCCCGACCAGTCGCTGAAGGTATTGGGGTACCCCATGGTATCCCAACGCCCTCCTTATCGTGCTCCACGGCAGGGTGTTGAAGGCGTTAGCGATGTCCAGGGACACCGCCAACAACACCCCACCACTGGAGCACGCGCTCTCTGAGAGGCCGCGGACACAAGATATCGCATCTATCGTCGAGCGGCCCCTCCTAAACCCGTATTGTGTTTCGGCCAGGTTCGGGCCCTCTTCATTAAGGTGCCTGACGAGACGGGCAGCGACTACTCTCTCAAGCAGTTTGCCCGCCTCGTCCAGCAGCACTATTGGGCGATACCCAGACGGTTCATCCGCCGGTCGCCCCTCCTTTCGGAGCAAGACGAGTCGCCCCCCCTTCCACCGCTGCGGAAATCTCCCCTCCTGGAGGCAGCGGTCGAAGAGGGCCCTCAATCTTGGCTCCAGTTCTTCCAGGGCAAGAGCCCATGCACGCCCGGGGATCCCATCTGGACCCGGGGCCGTATTCTTTTTCCTCATTTTGAGGACGGCTGCGCCCAACTCTCCTTCCGAGATTGCGGGAGCAGGGCCGTCCTCAACCTCGGTGCGATCACTCCTATATGGTGCTTCCATGGTGGGAGGTGTGAAGTCGGTCCCCGGATCACCGGGGAACAGTCCCTCGACCACCTTCTGGAGAACCAAAGGCTGCAGCGTGCTGGTGACTGGGGGAGCCCAGGGGCGGAGCTTTTGTCTCGCCAACCTGTATGGTCTCCCCCACGGATCCCGCTCCAGTGTCGCCAGCAGCTGCCGCCACGACTCAGCTTTGGCCTCTTTAATGGCGGTGCGAAGGGCCTTAGACGCCTCTCTATACGCCTCGTAGAGGGCGTCCGACACTTCGTTTTCCCGGCGTCTTCTCCTTCGGTACCGCTGGTACCTACGTCGTCTGGCCACGCACCGACGGCGGAGTTCAGCAATTTCCTCCGTCCACCAGTAAACCTGGCGCTTGGACGGAGGACCTTTAGCGCGACGCATGGACGCGTCGCATATGCGCGCCATCATCTCGCACATTGCGTCTGCCTCCTGGTCCAGGCTCACTGGATCGGAGGGTGATCCATTCCAGGCTTGGATGATTGCCGCCTCTTTTAATATGTCCACGTCCATGCTTCTGAGGACCCACCTAGGACCCGAGGCTGTCTGCCTCTCTCCTTCCGAGCTCGCCGGGGACGACGAGACGCTGAACCGAATGTACCGGTGGTCGGATAGCGTCTCCTCGTCCACCAGCACCTCCCAGTCGTTAACTCGTCGCGCGAAACTCGGGGTGGCAAACGACACGTCCACCACTGATCCCCCCGAGCGCCGCACACACGTGTGTTCTGAACCTCTGTTCAGAATACAAAGGCCCAGCTCCGCCAACCACTCCTCGACTGCCCTGCCTCGGGCATCAGTCGTTGGAGACCCCCACGCCGTGGACTTTGCGTTGAGGTCTCCGAGGACAACAACAGGTCGTGGACGCACTCGTCCAATCAGGGCTCCTACCTCGTCGAGAAAAGCCTCAAACTCGGCAAGAACCCTGTTGGGGGAGAAGTACGTCCCCACCACCACCGTATCTCCGGCTTGAGCCGCGACGAACCCATTGCCCCTTGAAACAACATTAAGGGTGGGGGAACGGGCCGTTGACTGCGTTGTTATCGCAACTAGCCCGTCCATGTCTCCAATCCAGTCCGATCTAGCCGGAACCCTATAAGGTTCGGCAACCACTGCCACTTGTATCAACCGCTCCGCCAGGCTCTGCAGGAGGAGGTCCTGAGCCCCGGCGGAGCGGTTGATGTTCGCCTGGAGGAAGGTTAGGGCCATACTAACCTTCCTCCATAGAGTTCTCCCGCACCTTGGATGGGCCGGCCGGCTGGGACTTGGCCTTGGCCTCAGTCGCAGTCGGCTTTCTTCTTACCCCTTTTTTGGACGGGGGCTTGGCGCAAGCCTTGCCCCCGCAGAGGTGGTCCGCTTGTTTTCCCGCAGCTGCGCATAGAGTGCAGTGCGGGACAGCGGAGCAGTCGCTGGCCTTGTGGCCCTTTTTTCCGCAGCGAAGACAATCCTCGCTGCGGACCACTTCCGACGTGCACTGGGCCCAAACGTGGCCCGGCTCCAGACAGCGGAAACACCTGCGTGGCCGCTTTTCCAAAAGCCGGACCTGAGCCGACACCCAGCCAACGAGGACTCGGCCACCGCTCGCCACTATCTTCTTTGCGGCCATGATAGGACACCGCACGATTGCTGTGCCCATCCCTGTGGGGCCGCGCCTTATTTCTCCGACCTTAAAGGTCTCTGCAGGGCTGTCTCCAAGTTTGGCGAATGCTCCTGCCAGCTCCTCCGGCCGCACAGAGTCGTCCAGGCCGAGCACTCGCATGTCTGCGGTAACGGTCGGCCTAGACACCCGCACGTCTGGGTCCTCGGCGAACACCTCGCGGAGTTTCTCCGCTAACGTGTCCGCCTTCTCGACCTTCTCCGCTCCGGTAATATGGAGTATCCGGGCCCCAGTGGCCGCTACCTTCATGCGCACCGATAGGCCCATGTCCTGGATATTCACCCGGTTTTTGGCCTCCGTTAGCACTTTGGCGTACGTAGTCCCTTTTTCCGCTGCCTCCGGCTGAAGTGTAATGACTACAGCCTCAGCCCGAGGGGCGGACACCTTGGCCGTTTTCGCCTTGGTGGGTTGCGCTTTCGGCTTCACTGCCCGGATAATTTTCGGGGCTTGGCTCCTCTCAGGGCGGGTTTGGGCAGAGCGGGGCTGAGTTGCCTTCGTAGCTTCCACTGCTTTGCCCTTCCTTCCCCGTTTAACGACCTCTGTCCACGGCTCCTGTCTCGGAGCCGGTGGACGAGGTGCCGGAGCTGCTGGGGTGACAGGGGGGGCTTCAGCCTTCCCCTTTCCTCCACTCTTCTTCGCTTTTCCCTTTTTTGGGGGTGGAGCTTGCGACGCGGGAGCCTGCGGCGGTGTCGCTTCCACTACTTCTATGACCGGCGTTTCCTCCCTCCGCCGGTCCGCGGCTAGTGGTGGCCTTCTTCGTATCTCGGGGAGCAGTCGCTCCTCGAGACCTTCAAAGCGGGCGCTGACCATGGTTCCCACTTGAACCATGATCGCCCGCGTTATCTCGTCCAGAGTGGGACTCGGCTTTACAGCCGGAACCGGAGCGGGTTGGGCTTGAGCGGCCCGCAATGCTGCCACCTCACGGCGAAGCTCTTTGAGCTCCGCCATGAGTTTTTTGTTCTCCGCTGCTGAGAGAGCCATCTCCTCCGTCACCGTGCGTGCCCGTACCTCCTCAAAAGAGGTTTTGATGGCTTGGGCTGCCTCCTTAAGGTCTCTCATCAGAGAGCCCTTTAGATTTTTGGACTTGCCGGCGATCGTCCTAATGGTGTCGAGGGAGTTCTCCACCAGTAGTTCGATCGACGCCAAGTCCTTGTTCTCCTTCTCTTGCGGTATCTTTTTGAGGTACTCGGACCGCCTTTCCCTCTTTTGCCGCATCTCCTCGTCTAATTCGGCCTCCGCCTGAAGCCGGAGTTCCTCGCGTTTTGCTCTGTTGAGCGCTGCTTGGGCTTCTGCAAGCCCGACGTATTGGCCGGTTGTGGGGGGCCTTCCCCTGCCCCGCTTTGAGGGCTTAGCTCTTGAGGCTGATGAGGTCGGGCGGCTGCCCGTTCTCGCCTCAGAGCCACTGCTCGATTCGGAGTCAGAGTCCGATCGTGGTCTTCTTTTACGCCAGTGTCTGGCTGCAGCGTTGTTGTCAGCTGAACTGACAGTAACCATACTCTGTGCAGAGTCTGACTCAGAGAGTCTCGGTTCGACATTGTCCCTTAGGACTTCAAGAGCGACGCTACACTCCTTTAGAGTCGTTGACGCCCTCTTACTCCTCGTCATTATTGACGATACCGTCGCACGCTCGTCGTCCTTTTTGGACGCACAAGCCACCTCCGCACCACCCATTGGAGGACAGGGTGCATTGTCCGCTTTTTCTGAGCTCTTTGAGCTCACTCCACACTCATTCGTCTCCGTAACGTCATTTTTATTTTTAATTGTTGCCATATTAAGTCCCACGAGTATGGGGGATATAAAAAGTCCACCCGGGCAGTGCCCCCTGTACCCGGGTAACCCTATTACTCACTGAGGTCGGGAGGTATCAGTGGAAAGTTGACGCACTAACGACAGATCTACCCCTCTGCCATGCATCCCCTCACGGTGCGCCGCCGCTTGGGATTGGGGGTAATTTTTTAGAGAGGTTTTCTTCCTCGCGGCCCGGCCGGTTAAGGCAAGGCCCTCGGTCCTAGTGCGATACGCTATAAAACGTGACCATAGCCACAACTAGGATTACGAGATTGACGATAGTGCCCAGCAGCGGGGTAAGCGCATACTGGGCTCGTCTCTCCCCGTGTCGAAACACGTGGGGCCGGTCAATAAACCGAGCCCCCAGAACACAATGTACAAGATATAATAAAAGCAAAAACAAAACAAAAACAAAACAAAAACAAAACCACATTATATAAATATACAGGCATACTCCCGGCATCTCCCACCCGTCCCGAAAACGAGAACAAGCGGGAATCAACCGGGAGCAGCGCAAGCAACCCGCGAGTATAACCCGCACGACCCAACCCCTCTGAAAACAAAGGGGTTGGATCGATATAAATACATACACATAAATAATAAATACCATACATATATAATACAATAAATAAAGATACAACAGATACATACACACTTACAATACCGCACAGCGCCCCACTGGCCTACTGTGCCCGCCGCGTCCGTGGCCCTCTGAAAACAGAGGGACAGGAGCGGCACCAATACAAATATATACATACAAATAATACATAAATACATACATAATATAATAAATACAATATAATAGATACATAAACAAATACACATATACATACGCCGGATTATCAGCTACCTGTCGGCGGCGACCCGGGATCAAAACGATCAACCGAGGCCGCCGCCGGCAGGCACCCAGGGTGCACCACGAGGAGGTTATCCGACAAAGCACCCCAACCTAACCTAACCTTTTTTTTTTTTTTTTTTTTTTTTGTAACCCAGGGAAAAACTCCTTTGCGAGCTTACCTCTCCGAGCCCCCGGGGGGGGGCAGCGGAGAGAGTGTGGGACTCACGCTCGCCCACGCGCAGCCGTCATACCCACTAAAAAACCCTGGGACGTTTTACGGCTCAGCTTGGGACGGGGTCGCGGTTCCGCTTTCGCACTCCGCACAGGACCCCGTCAGCCGTCGTCCGCCCCCTGGGGCGGACCCGCCTCGCGGGGAGCACTGCTCCCCCGCTCAGCCCAGGCGGCGCGCCCAACGCAAGCGCGCCGCCCCCGCCTCGGGAGGGCCCTACCTATAAAAGGTGCGGGACGCCTGATGCCCCCGCATCCGACGCCCCAGGCCCTCCCGGAGGAGACGGGGAACGATGGGTACCTCGTCCCCGTCTCCGTGCTCTCCTGAGCGGGAGAGAGAGGGGGTCTCTCTCTCTATCCCGCTCAGCGGCCTCCCTTTGCTCGACAATAGTCTCGCAAAAGGAGACCATGGCGTCCCAGACCTGCTCGCTTTCGACCATCTTTCGCAAGACGGCCGGCAACGAGAGGTCCGGGCCCACGACCGCGACTAGAGCTCGTCGCGGTCCATCGCCCCCCGGACATGCCTCCAGTGCGTGGCGCGAAGTGTCCTCCGCGCAACCGCACCAGTGGCACGCCGGGGAACCTAACCTAACCTTTTTTTTTTTTTTTTTTTTTTTTTTGCCCGGAGGAAATGCGTTTACGCACACCCCCGCCCCTGGGCGGGCACGGCACCCAGGTGCAATGGACGGGGATAGTGTGGGACTCAAACCGGCTTCCGCCACCGGCAATACCCACTAAAACCGATCCGGGGACGATTCAATCACAGTACCTTTCGGCTGGGGCCATGGGGAGCTACGCATACTTCCACGACCCGAGCGGTACAAGTCCAACTAGGGACATCCTCTGTTAAGAGCTTAGGCTCTTATCCCTCATGAGGGCGGTAGATGGCGTTCTCGCGCCTAACGCCTCCGCCCGACTCTCTTGCGCCTCATAGGTGAGGAGGACACCTCTTCTCCCTCACCCTTTCGGCTCCTTCCATTTTCCAACTCCTCTGAAAACAAAGGAGTTGGACCTATAAATATATATACGTACTAATAATACATATCATACTTACATAATATAATAAATACAGATAAACAAATACATAAACATATATAGACACCACACATTGACCCCTCTGGTCGGTGGTACCCGCCGCGTCCTTTACCCTCCGAAAACAGAGGGAAAGGAGCGCATAAATATATACATACTAATAATAGATAATATAATAAGTACAGATATACACAAATACGTAAACATAGATAGACACCACGCATTGACCCCCTCTGGTCGGTGGTGCCCGCCGCGTCCTTTACCCTCCAAAAGCAGAGGGAAAGTAGCGGCATATATATAGATATATACATACTAATAATACACATATAGATATACATGATATACATTAGATGAAATAAATACATAAACTCAATACATATATAGATATGCCGGATTATTAGCTACCTGCCATCGGCCTCCCGGTGACCGAAAACGATCAACCGAGGAGGCGTCAGCTGGCAGGCACCCAGGATGCACCACGAGGAGGTTATCCGACGTCGCACCCCAACCTAACCTAACCTTTTTTTTTTTTTTTTTTTTTTTTTTTTTTACCCGGAGGGAATGCATTTACGCACACCCCCGCCCTGGGTGCAATGGGCGGGGGTAGTGTGGGGCTCGACCGGCTTCCGCCACCGGCAATACCCACTAAAACCTCCGGGGACGTACACAGCATATCACCTGAAGCAGGGGCCACGGGGAGCTATGCATACTTCCGTGACCCAAGCAGTGTTGACCAATAGGGGTCCCTTCAAAAATACTGGCAAAAGCCCTGATCCTCATATTTACAAAAAATTTACAGTTCGAATATAAAATAAACAAAACAATAAAATATACAACACAATACAATATAAATAGTAGCAGGATGACTTACGTCATCCACCCTCACAGGGTCGCACTCCGTGTGGGCGACGGAGACCCGTACCCGCCGCCCGGAGGCTCCCGTTATGGGGGAAGATGGCGCTCATGCGCCTGCCTCCTTCGCCCGATCCTTCTGCGTCTCATCGGGTGAGAGGAGGCCTCTTCCTCCCTGGTTCGTTCTTCCGACTCTTTCTGCGCCATAACTGTTTCACAGAATATGTGCATCGCCTCCCATGCTGTCTCATTTTCGACCATTGTTGAAACAATGGTCGGCAGTGAGATGTCTAATCCAATGGCCGCTGTGAGCTGTGTTCGCGGCTCGTCCCATTGTGGACACACGCTTAGAGTGTGCTGGGCAGTGTCATCCAGACTTCCACATTGGTGGCATGTAGTAGTCGGCTCTCGTTTGGCGGTATTGCAGAGATACCTGCCGAAACAACCATGTCCGGACAGGATCTGCACCAACCGAAACGAGAGCACACCATGCTTTCTCTCGACCCATCTTTCCAGGACGGGTCGTATTGCCTCTATTGTTCTGTGACCGGCATCCGGATCCTCCAATCTTTCCTTCCAGAGCTGCAAGGAGTTGTGCTTGGCGTCTCTTCGCCACCGAGTCACCACCTCGGGAGGAGGTAATTCCCCCCTTGACCGGCATTCGGATAGTCGGTGGTAGAGACTGGCCAACATTCGAGCATCGATGTCCCACGGCATCGTTCCCGCCAGTGTACATGCCGCTTCCCAGGATATGGTGCGGTATCCTCTAATTACCCTGACTGCTACAACTCTCTGCGGTCTTCGCAGCAGAGCCGTGTTGTGAGCATTCAGGGTGTCTGACCATATTGGGGCTCCATAAAGGGCCATGGACCGCACGACACCTGCGTACAGTCGGCGGCAGCTAACGCTGGGCCCTCCCACGTTGGGAAGCAGTCGCCCTAAAGCCGAGGCTGCTCCGATCAACTTTGGTGCCAATCGTCGAAAGTGTTCTTTAAAACTCCACCGGCTATCGAGGACGAGTCCCAGGTACTTCATCGTCGACCCGACGCCGATGGAGACACCACTTACGACTAATTGAGCACCGACTGGTGGCGCATTCCGAGGCCCGTGAAAACACAAAGCCTCGGATTTATTGAGAGCCACCTTTAATCCCAGTCGTTTTATACGACCGACCACCTGTGCCACCCCTGCTGTTGCCAAGATGGCTGCCGCTCGGTACGAACTCCCACGGGCTGTGACGAGGGTGTCATCCGCATAGCAAACTACGTTTATGCCTCGTAGGTTTCTGCCCCGCAACACCCAATCGTACCCGATGTTCCAGAGGAGTGGGCCAAGGACCGACCCCTGTGGAACACCGCATACCATTTCCCATCGACCCCATCCCTCTCGCTTTGGGTAGGCCACACCTCTCTCTGAGAGATAGGCTGCTATTATCTTGCAAAGATAAGAGGGGATTTGATGGAACCTCAGTGCCTCGATGATGCAGTTCCAGGGGAGGGTATTGAAAGCATTGGCGATATCAAGAGATACCGCCAAGACTACCTCTCCCCTAGCTATGGCCTCATTCGCCATCATCTTCACCTTTTGTATGGCGTCCACCGTCGATCTTCCCCTGCGAAAACCGTATTGGCTGTCGGCCAAATTGGGTCCAACCTGTTCGAGGTGCTTGATGAGGCGAGCAGCAATGATACGCTCGAAAAGCTTGCTCGCCTCATCCAACAACACGATGGGGCGGTAAGCCGCCGGCGAGTCGACGGGGCGCCCCTCCTTTCGCAACAAGACAAGCTTGCCGGTTTTCCACTTGTGTGGAAAGTGTCCTCTCTGCAGACAAGTGTCGAGAAGCTCCTTGAATCTGGGCTCCAGGGCCTCCATTGCTAGCACCCAGGCACGCCCTGGGATTCCGTCTAGTCCCGGGGCTGTGTTTTTGGCACGGAGCCGCAAAACAGCTAGGCCCATTTCTCCTCCGGTAATCTCAGGTACTTCCTCGTTATCACTGAGACCGTCTGGAGTTGGTGCCATTGCCGGGGGTGTTACCGCTTCTACGTTGTTTGGAAACAACGTGGCCACAACCTCTTCAAGGAGCTGAGGCTGGAGACTCTGAGTAAGTGGGGGAGCCCAGGGGCGGAGCTTGTTCCGAACTAAACGGTATGGCCGTCCCCATGGGTCTCGATCCAGAGTCTCCAGCATGTCATCTCGTGCCTTGTCCTTGGCCTTAGCGATCTCCGCTTGTAGATGTTCTACTGCGGCTCTATACACCGCGTAGAGGTCTGCCTCTCTTTCTTCGTCCCGGATGCTCAGTCTCCTAGATCTGGTGTAGAGGCGCCTGGCCTCCACACACTGCTCTCGAAGCTGGGCAAGTTCTATGCTCCACCAGTATACGCCTTTTCGAAGCGGAAGCGACCTGATCCGGGGCATGGATGCATCGCAAATGCTCGTCATCGCCCGACAGAACCAGTCCGCCTCCTCTTCTACCTCCACTGTCCCGTCCGGTTTTGGGAGCCACGATTGGACCAGGGCGGCCTCCAGGAGGAGCTCTCTGTCGAGGCGCCCCAGCGCCCATCGTGGTCCTTGCTCATTAGGGGTTCGGTTTGGACTGCTCGGGGCAGCCGGAAGGGTGCAGACGCCGTACCGAATATAACGGTGGTCGGACAGCGTCTCCACCTCCTCCAGCACTTCCCAGCCCTGGATACGGCGCGCGAGAGCAGGGCTCGCGAACGTTACGTCCACGACTGAGCCTCCCCGCTGTCGCACGCACGTATCTACCGTTCCCCTGTTAATGATTGTCAGTCCTGTTGTTACTGTCCATTCTTCGAGCACCTCTCCCCGTGCATCTGTTGCGGAGGATCCCCACGCCAAGGATTTAGCGTTAAAATCCCCCGCAACAAGCACTTGGTGAGGGTGGCCCCATCTAACCAGTGTTTCCACTTCGGACAGCCATGTCTCGAAGTCAGCAAGGCTTTTATTGGGGGAGAAGTATACCCCAATATATACAACTCCTCCCATCAGTACCGCGACGCAGCCCCTACCTTTTCTGACGCCGTCCACGAGCGGTAAACCGGGTACATGCCGCACGACTATAGCCGCTGATCCCTCCTGATCCCCTATCCAATCGTCCCGTGATGGGACTAAGTAGGGTTCTGCCAATACTGCAATATGTATCAACCACTCCGCCATGCTCTGGACTAGTAAGTCCTGAGCTCTGGCGGAGTGGTTGAGATTCGCCTGGAGAACATTTATTTGCATTATTGATGGACGTCCATTTGAACCTCCATATCCCTCTCTTGAGGGGGAGCGGAACTCAGCTGGGTCCTGGCCTCAGCTGTGATCCTATTTGCGTTCTTTCTCTTCGGGAGCGGGACGCAAGCCCTGCCTCCTATTTTTATGTCCGGCCGGTTTACCGGCGGCAGCGCATAACGTGCAGTGCGGTTCTGCGAAGCAATGTCCCGCTTTGTGCCCGAGTTGGCCGCAGCGGTAGCACTGCGCGCTACGGTCAACATCTGCGGTACACTGTTCCCTCACATGGCCCGCTTCGAAACATCTGAAGCACCTGAATGGCTTCGGGGACATGAGCGTAACTTGCGCAGCGACCCAGCCAACTAGAAGGCGTCCACCTTCGGCTACCTTTTTCGCCGCAACCACCGGACAGCGCACAAACGTAGCGCCAAGCCCCGTGTAGTTGACGCGAATTGCGCTAACTTTCACCGACTCTATTGGGCATTCCCCGACTTTCGCAATGGCAGATGCCACTTCCTCCATTTTGACGGAATCATCCAAACCGGATATGCGTAGGTCTGCGCATATCGTCGGCCTGGTGACTCGAGTGTCCTCCGGATTCAAGACTCCTCTAAGTTTTTCGGCAAGGGAGTCTGCCATTCCGCCACTTGCAGCACCAGGTAGCTCGAGTATCCGCGCTCCCGTGGCTGCTCTGCGGAAGCGCAGGGCCTTAATTCCCAGGTCTGGCAGCTTGATCGCATCCTTGGCCTGGGCCAGCACACCAGCATAGGATACGCCCCTCTCCGCTGCTCCCGGCTGTAGCGCTATTACCACAGCGGAAGAACGAGGCATATGCAGCTTGGGCTTTTTAGCTTGCTTCCGGTTTCCCTTCTGTTTCTGTTGCGGAACAGATTGCGCCGGCTGCGACTGCTGCTGGGGTGTAGAGTGCCCCGCAGTCGCTGCCTTTTTGCGATTCTTCTTAACCACTGTCACCCATCCCTCCTTGGTGGTAGTCGGGGGTGGTGGCGGTGGTGGTCGCGACTCCGTTGACGCGGGGATAGGCACAACCTTCGGAGTGACTTTCGCCTTCTTATTCTTCTTGCTCTTTCGAGCTTCCGAGGCCGGTTGGACCGTGACGGTCTCAGTCGTCTTTGCCCTAACCACCGAAGTAGGATTCGGGGCTGGGCCAGCCTCCTCAAGGACCACCGAAGGTCCTGGAGGACTATTTCGGCGATCCGCAGCGAGTGGGGGACGGAGCCGCTTTTCTGGGAGGAGCCTACCCTCAAGACCCTCGATCCGTGCACTCACCATGCTCCCCACTTGGAGCATTATGGAGCGCATCATTTCCTCCGGTGGTGGTCCCGCTGAAGCCACCTCCATCCTCTCCGGTAAAGAGGAGAGACGAGCAGAGAGCCTCTCCACGGTATCACGGAGTTCTGCAACTTCCCTCTGTAGGTTGGTGTTAGCCGCCTGCAGTTTTTGGGTTTCCTCCGAGGCAGACCTGCTGATCAGTGTCTGCACTGCCTCTTTTATAAAAGAAGCAGACTTCTTCAGGGCACCCTTAAATCCACCTTTAAGGTGGTTGGATTTCTCCGCCACAACCTCTATGGCAGATATGCACACAGCAACGTTCTGCACAATTTCTGTTGCCAGTTGTCCGTCATCTACCACGCACTTAGAAAGGTCGGGAAGGCTCGACTTAGCCGATGCGGTCTTTTTAAACTTTTGGACCAGAGCAGCCACCTCCTGCTCGGCCCGCAGTTCAAGTTCGTCCCTTTCTGCGGCGATTAACGCTCGCTTGGCCTCAGCCAGGCCTACATATTCGCCAGTGGTGGGGGGACGACCTCGCCCTCGCCTCACCGACGCCACAGACGATGCTTCGTCATCTCCACTATCGAGATCCGCGTCATCCACTCGACGCTTCTTCCACATGCGTCCAGGCGACACTACATCGGGTGTTGCCACCCCGGAGTGCCATGATGCCACCGACGCCACCGTCTCACACGACATGTCGGATTCGGAGTCGGAGAGGTTTTTCAGCCTCGCCGAACTCCGAATCGACCTCGAAGGCGAAACCGCCTTTCCCGTCGCTTCTTCGTCGCACCGCGTTAACACAACGCGTGCCGTACTCACTAGTACTCGCTCGGAGTCCATTGTCATGCCAGGTTCGTCGTTAGGGGGGGGGGTTAAAGTTGTTTTTGTTGAATTATCCATAGTGATCCCACGAGACCGGGAGACATAAAATTCGACCTAGACAGAGATCCCGGAATATCTAGGCAGCCCTATCTACCACGCAGAGGTCGGGAGGTTTCTGCGGGATGGCCTCTAATTGGCTGATGACACTCCTCAGCCACCCACGTGGGGCGCCCCGGTGTGGATAAGCCTACACACCGTGACTTTGAGGTTTTTTATAGTGGTTGTCTCCACTGGGGCCGGCCAATTAAGGCAAGCCCCTCTACACTGGAGAGAGCACAAGCCCTGTTAAGGGTCGCACTCTCCCAGGAAGGCAAAAGCCCTGAAAAGGGCTCTACCTCTTCCCTCATTCGTATGATATATAAACACAAATAATAAATAAATGAAATACATATATAATATAATAGATAGAAATAAAACATATACATAAACACTTTAAACACCACACAGCGCCCCACTGGCCTACTGTGCCCGCCGCATCCGGTACCCTCTGAAAGCAGAGGGACAGGAGCGGCACCACTATAAATAGATACATACAAATAATACATAAATACATACATAATATAATAAATACAATATAATAAATACATAAACAAAATACACATATAAATAAGCCGGATTATCAGCTACCTGTCGGCGGCGACCCGGGATCAAAACGATCAACCGAGGCCGCCGCCGGCAGGCACCCAGGGTGCACCACGAGGAGGTTATCCGACAAAGCACCCCAACCTTTTTTTTTTTTTTTTTTTTTTTTTTGGTAACCGGTGGGAAAACTCCTTTATGAGCCAGCCCCCCCGTGCCTGGGTTCGGTCACGGGGGGAGTGTGGGCTTCCCGCTCGCCCTCTGCGCAGCGGACTACCCACCAAAAACCACACCGGACGTTGTACGGCTCCGACTATTGGACGGGGTCGCGGTGCCGCTTTCGCACTCCACGCGGAACCCCGTCAGCCGTCGTCCGCCCCCTGGGGCGGACCCGCCTCGCGGGGAGCTCTGCTCCCCCGCTCGGCTCGAGCGGCGCGCCCACGCTAGACGCGCCGCCCCCGCCTCGGGAGGGCCCTTACCTATAAAAGGTGAGGGACGCCTGATGCCCCCGCATCCGACGCCCCAGGCCCTCCCGGAGGAGGCGGGGAACGATGGGTACCTCGTCCCCGCCTCCGTGCTCTCCTGAGCGGAAGAGAGAGGGGGTCAGTCTCCCTCTCCCGCTCATCGGCCTCCCTTTGCTCGACAATAGTCTCACAAAAGGAGACCATGGCGTCCCAGACCTGCTCGCTTTCGACCATCTTTCGCAAGACGGCCTCCAGCGAGAGGTCCGGGCCCACGACCGCGACTAGAGCTCGTCGCGGTCCATCGCCCCCCGGACATGCCTCCAGTGCGTGGCGCGAAGTATCCTCCGCGCAACCGCACTGATGGCATGCCGGGGTTGCCTCCCTTCTCGCCACGTGGTGCAGGTACCTCCCGAAACAACCATGTCCCGAGAGGACCTGCGTGAGGCGGAAGGTGAGGCTCCCGTGTCCCCGCAGGGCCCACCGTTCGAGTACGGGACGGATCGCCTCCAAAAGCCGGACGGCGCCGTCCCCCCTCCGTGCAGGCCCCGCGAGGAGCCTCCCCCTCCAGGACGCCAGTGCCGCTGTCCTGGCGTCCCGCCTCCACCGCACCACCTCCTGCGGTGCGGGAGGCTGACCCCGCTCCCTCGCCTGCGCTCTCTGCCAGTAGACCGAGTGTAAAATCTCGGCCTCCAGGTCCCAAGGCAGGGACCCTGCCAGAGCGCAGGCGACCTCGTGTGAGAGTGTCCGGTACCCGCGGCACACTCTCACAGCCATGACCCTCTGGGCCCCATGAAGGACGGCGATCTCTAGCCGGTGTAGAGACGCCGCCCAGATCGGGGCCGCATAGAGGGCCATCGAGCGTACCACCGCTGTATAGAGGCGGCGGCAGCTCCCGTCTCCACCCCCGAGGTTGGGGAGGAGGCGGCTCAGCGCGGCAGCAGACCCGAGGAGCTTGGGGGCCAGCTGCCGCAGGTGGGGCCCGAAGCTCCATCTACGGTCTAGGACGACGCCGAGGTACTTAAGCGTCGACCCGACCGCGATGGAGACTCCGCCCACCACTATCGCGGCACCTGCAGGTGGCGCTCTCCGAGGACCATGAAAAAAGATGGCCTCGGATTTCCCGAGCGCCACCTCCAGGCCCAACCTCCTGATCCTGGCCACGACCGCAGCGACGCCGGCCGTGGCGAGGATCGACGCGTCTCGAAACGTCGCCCCCCGGGCGGTAACGAGCGTGTCGTCGGCGTAACAAAGGACGCCGACCCCACGCAGGTTAGCGCCCCGGAGGACCCAGTCATAGCCTATGTTCCACAGCAGGGGCCCTAAACACGACCCCTGCGGAACACCTCGGCTGACCGGAGCCCTTCTCTGTCCGGCTGACGTTGGGAAGACTACCTCTCTATAGGACAGGTAGTCTCCCACGAGACGCTGGAGGTATTGGGGTACCCTGTGGTACCCCAGCGCCCTCCTGATCGTGACCCACGGGAGGGAGTTAAAGGCATTGGCGATGTCTAAAGACACCGCCAATACACCCCCACCCGCGGAACACGCCTCCTCTGAGAGGTCTCGGACACGCGCTATGGCGTCCACTGTCGACCGACCTCTCCTAAACCCGAACTGTGTGTCGGCCAAGTTCGGGCCGACACGATCCATGTGCTTGGTGAGGCGGGCCGCCACGATTCTTTCCAGCAACTTGCCCGCCTCATCCAGTAACACTATAGGGCGATACCCGGAGGGCTGATCTGCCGGGCGCCCGTCCTTCCTCAAGAGGACCAGCTTTCCACCTTTCCATCGCCGTGGGAATCGACCTTCACGGAGGCAGCGGCTGAACAGGTCCTTCAGCGGTGGGCCTAGTGCCTCCTGTGCGAGGGCCCACGCGCGTCCGGGAATCCCATCGGGACCCGGCGCCGTGTTTTTGGCCCTCATACGGAGGACGGCCGCTCCCAGCTCGCCCTCTGTTACCTCTGGAGCGGAACTGTCACCCTCTCCCATGTCCTCCTCCACCTGTTGCGACGCCATCGCAGGCGGGACGAAGTCGGGCCCCGGGTCTCCGGGGAATAGGCCTTCCACGACTCTCGTGAGGACCGGCGGGTCTAGCGTGCTAGTGGTGGGGGGGGCCCACGGCCGAAGCTTGCGCCTCGCCATCCTGTACGGCCGCCCCCAGGGATCCTGCTCCAGCGTAGCGAGCAGGTCCCGCCACGCTTCCGCCTTGGCCCTCTTTATTGCCGTCCTCAAGGCCTTCGACGCCTCCCTGTAACGCGCGTATAGGGCGTCGGACACCGGCGTCTCTCGGCGTCGCCTCCTCCGGTACCTCTGGTAGCGTCGGCGTCGTGCTCTGCACCGACGCCGGAGGGCCGCGATCTCCTCTGACCACCAATACATTTGGCGTTTTGTCGGAGGGGATCTCACTCGGGGCATGGCGGCGTCGCAAACCCGGGCCATCGCCGCACACAGGCCGTCGGCCTCTTCCTCAACGGTCATCGGCGTTGGCGAAGAGCAGTTCCAGGCCTGGACTATGGCTGCTTCTTTGAGCAGCTCACAGTCCAGCCTCTTCAACGCCCATCGCCGATCCGTTACTGGAGAGCCCCTGTTATCCAGGCCACTCGTGGACGAGGCGACGCCGAACCTGATGTACCGGTGGTCCGACAACGTCTCCTCGTCCACCAGTACCTCCCAGCCTCTCACTCTACGTGCGAGCTCGGGGGTTGCGAGGGTCACGTCGACCACCGACCCTCCCCCTCGCCGCACGCAGGTGAGTTCAGCCCCACGATTGCATACGCAAAGACCTATCCCCACTATCCATTGCTCAAGTGCACCACCCCTCGCATCCGTTACCAGGGATCCCCACGCTGACGACTTTGCGTTGAGATCCCCGAGAACAATCACGGACCGCGGGCGACTCCGGGCAACCACGCGTCCAACCTCGTCCAGGAAATCCTCAAAGTCGGCGAGGGGCCTGTTGGGGGAGAAATAGACTCCCACAACGACCACCTCGCCTACTCGAGCTGCGACAAAGCCGCTTCCCCTGCACACATCCTCAAGTGGCGGGGAGCGGGCCGGCGATTGGGTGGTGATTGCCACCAAGCCGTTGCGGTCTCCAACCCAGTCTGAACGGGGCGGGACCACATACGGCTCGGACACCACAGCTACTTGCACCAACCACTCCGCCAGGGACTGCAGTAAAAGATCCTGCGCCCCGGCGGAGTGGTTGGCATTCGCCTGGAGAAAGGATAGGGCCATAACTATCCCTGATCCATGCTGGCCGACTGCTCCCTTGAGGGGCCGGCCGGCTGCGACTGGGCCTTGGCCTCAGCGGCAGCCGGTTTGCGTCTCACCCCTTTTTTCTGCGGGGGCTTGGCGCAGGCCTTGCCCCCGGATAGGTGGTCCGCCGCCTGACCTGCAGCTGCACACAGGGTGCAGTGCGGTGCAGCGGAGCACGCGCAAAGCACCCCAACCTAACCTAACCTTTTTTTTTTTTTTTTTTTTGGTTCCCGGTGGAAAAACTCCTTTATGAGCTTACCCCTCCGTGCCTCGGGGGAGGTCACGGAGAGAGTGTGGGCTTCCCGCTCGCCCACTGCGCAGCGGACTACCCACCAAAAAACCACCGGGGCGTTATACGGCTCAGCTTCTGGACGGGGTTGCGGTGCCACTTTCGCACTACACGCGGAACCCCGTCAGCCGTCGTCCACCCCTCTGGGGCGGACCCGCCTCGCGAGGAGCCTAGCTCCCCCACTCGGCTCGGGCGGTGCGCCCACGCTAGACGTACCGCCCCCGCCTCGGGAGGGCCCTTACCTATAAAAGGTGAGGGACGCCTGATGCCCCCGCATCCGACGCCCCAGGCCCTCCCGGAGGAGACGGAGGGGTTAAACCGCGCCCCCGTCTCCGTGCTCATGTGAGCACCGTCGTGTCCCCCACCTGCCACGGCGCTCGCACGGAGCGCCGCTTAGGGCAGGGGCCATCACAATGGCGCGCGGTCGCAAATAACACGGCCGCGCGCTCCACCTCGTCTTAGTCCAGTCGATTCGCCCCCGAACCTAGGGGTCCCGGTAACCACTATCGGTCCGGGGACTCCTCCTCCCATGTTCTCTCCGATCTAACCCGCCCCAGCCGTCGCTGTGTGCCGGGGTGGGGTTAACTCCTCCTTGGTCACGTCCCGTTTGGCGCGCTGCCAGCGGGAGCAGGGGGGCTCTCATACCCAAAAAAGGTATCCCCCTGGTCCCACGCTGGTAGCCAGCGCGCCCCTCCTCGTCCAGCCCCCCCAATAAGAGGGGCTGTCCATCTCCTGTCCTCGTCCGATTCCGCGCGCTGCCAGCGGGAGCAGGGTCTAAACTCACCCTGGTTCCACGACAGCGCGCCCCTCTCTGACCTCCGGTGTCGCAGCGCCGGGGAGCCTCACGGCACCCTGACACGCCCGTCTCTCCCTGCGGCCTTCGGGCCCCGCTCAGCCCCTTTGCCCCATCCGCTGTGCCCTCTGCTGACCCAATCAGAGGGACACGCGGAGGGGCCCACCTCGCCGGGTTATCAGCTACCCGTCAGCAACCCCTCCGGGACCGAAAGGTCAACCAGGAGATGTTGCTGACGGGTACCCAGGGTGCACCACGTGGAGGTTCCCCGGCATAGCACCCCAACCTAACCTAACCTTTTTTTTTTTTTTTTTTTTTTTTTTTGTTTGCCCGGAGGGAATGCATTTACGCACACCCCCGCCCTGGGTGCAATGGGCGGGGGTAGTGTGGGGCTCGACCGGCTTCCGCCACCGGCAATACCCACTAAAACCTCCGGGGACGTGTTCTCCAGCTCTGCCAGAAATGAAGGAGCCGCGGGGTCGCTTGCGCGCTTCCGCAACTCCCTCAGCATTTGCCCAAACTGGGCTCTCCTTTTGGGGTCTGTCACCCCCTCTTTGCTCCATTATTCGCCATTGATAGGCGCAGTTAGCCTTGGGGATTGTTGCTGGCCGGGCAACGGGCCCCCTGACCCATTGCCCGAGAGCTACTGTTATGGCGGCATTTGGTGGGCGTAAGCCAACCGCCTGCGCCCGGGTCTTCTGCGACGGATCGGGAGTGACAGGACGTCGTCTTCTCGCTCCCTTTCCGCCTTCTCCTTTTCGGCCATTACCGTCTCTGCAAAGACCGACACAGCACTCCAGGCATCCTCGCTGCCGACCATGCCGCTTATTAGGGCCGGCAACGAGAGGTCTCTCCCAATTACCACTGTGAGGTCAGCTCGTGGTTCCGACCAAGCAGGGCACACAGCAAGGGTGTGTGATGCCGTGTCCTCATCGGATCCCCCACAGTGGTGACACGTCGTTGATGGCTCCCGCCTCACCACCCGGCACAGGTATTTGCCGAAGCATCCATGACCGGTAAGGGCCTGTGTGAGGCGGAAGGTTAGAGCTCCATGTTTTCTGTTGACCCATGGGGTCAACTGTGGCCCAATCGCGGCCACCAATTCCCGACCAGCTGTCGGATTCTCCAGCCTCTGTGACCACTTCCGGAGAAGATCGTCACGGGCCAACTCTCTCATCCGTCTGATCTCTTCAGGAGGCGGCCAGTTCCCGCTGGTTCGTGCCTCAACGTTCCGCCGATATGTCGCAGCCTGGGCCGCGGCCTCGAGGTCCCACGGTGGACTAGCTGACAATAAGCAAGCCGCCTCAAAAGAGACCGTGCAGTATGCACGAGCCGCTCGGAGAGCGATGGCCCGCTGTGATCTTCTCAATACAGCAAGATTCTCCCGATTGAGTGCGTCCGCCCATATGGGTGCTCCATAGAGGGCCTTGGAGCGGACAACACTGCAGTAAAGGCGTCTACACGCCATGTTTGGTCCTCGCAAGTTTGGGAGCAGCCTACCCAACATCCCGGCAAAAGCCAGCAGCTTTGGTGCTAATTGCCGGAAGTGCTCAGCAAACTTCCATCTTCCGTCCAGAACAATGCCGAGGTAACGCATTGCTGGCCGCACTGCAATGCGGGCTCCCCCGACGACTATCTCCAGTCCCTGTGGCGGCGAGTTTCGTGGGCCGTGGAAGAAGAGCGCTTCTGACTTGTTGAGAGCCACCTCCAGGCCCAGCGCTCTAATCCTCCGTACCACTTGCGCGACACCCGCCGTCGCCAAGAGGGTCGCTTCTCTGTGGGTGCTACCGCGGGCCGTGACTAACGTGTCGTCCGCATAACACGTCACACCGACTCCACGCAGGCACTCACCACGAAGCACCCAATCATATCCTATGTTCCACAGGAGTGGCCCTAGGACCGACCCCTGTGGAACACCGCACGTCATCGTTTTTCTCAACCACTCGGCCTTAGTGGGATAAACAATAGTCCGGTCAACAAAATAGTCTGACACGACTCTCTGCAAATACCGAGGAATACCGTGGTATTTGAGCGCTTCTTTGATTGTCTCCCAGGGCAAGGTGTTAAAAGCATTCGCTATATCCAGCGATACTGCTAGAACCACCTCACCCCGAGAAACAGCCTCCTCAGAAAGGACACGCACCTGATCGATGGCGTCTAGGGTCGAACGACCGCACCGGAAGCCAAACTGGCGGTCGTGTAGATCCGGTCCCACTCCTGTCATGTGCTCGACGAGACGAGCAGCGAGCACGCGCTCGAAAAGCTTGCTCATCTCGTCGAGCAGCACAATGGGGCGGTAGGCCGACGGCGACTCAACAGGGCGTCCGTGTTTTCGGAGTAGCACTAGTTTGCCAGACTTCCACACGGCAGGGAAGCGACCCCGAACTAGGCACTCGGAAAACAACGCTCTCGTTCCTTCGTCCAGCTCTTTAAGAGCTAAGGCCACAGCGCGGCCAGGTATACCGTCAGGCCCAGGGGCGGTATTTCTCCTTTTCATACGCATCAGGGCCGTTTCCAGCTCCAACCTAACCTAACCTTTTTTTTTTTTTTTTTTTTTTTTTTTTTTTTTTTTTTTTGTTTGCCCGGAGGGAATGCATTTACGCACACCCCCGCCCGATGTGCAATGGGCGGGGGTAGTGTGGGGCTCGACCGGCTTCCGCCACCGGCAATACCCACTAAAACCTCCGGGGACGTGTCTTCATTGCGCCATGAAGAAGGAGCCGCGGGGACACTCGCGCGCTTCCGCAACTACCTTCGGCGTATGCCCTTGGCTGGGCTCTCCTTTGTGGGTGATATACTCCCATTTCACCACATTATGCGCTGCTATAGCCGCGCCTCACTCCATTGTTCGCTATAAGTGCGGTACTTCTCGGGGTTTCGTTGTTAGCCGGGCAACGGGCCCCCAGGCCCATTGCCCGAAACCCTATGTTATGGCGGCAGTCGGTGGGCATAGGCCAACCGCCTGCGGCCAGGTCTTGGTCTTCTGCGGCGAATCGGGAGCGCCAGGACGTCGTCTTCGCGTTCTCTCTCCGCACTCTCCTTCTCAGTCATTACTGACTCAGTAAAGGCGACCATGGCATTCCATGCATTCTCACCGCCAGCCATGCTGTTAATCAAGGCCGGCAGTGAGAGGTCCCTACCAATCTCTGCTGTTAGGTCTGCGCGCTGTGTCGACCAGGCAGGGCACACAGCGATGGTGTGTGCTGCTGTGTCCTCACCACCCCCGCAATGGTGACACATTGTTGATGTCTCCCGCCTCACCACCCGGCACAGGTATTTGGCGAAACAGCCATGCCCCGTGAGGGCTTGTGTGAGTCGGAAGGTCAAGGCTCCGTGTTTTCGAGTTACCCACGGCACCAGCTCTGGCCTGAGGGCACTCACCAACTCCCGACCTGCTGTTGGGTTCTCCAGACGTTCAGACCACCTCCGGAGGAGATCATCACGAGCCAGCTGTCTCATCTGCCTGACCTCCTCCGGGGGTGGCCAATTACCACTATTACGTGCCTCCACGTTCCGTCGATAACTCGCCGCCAGGACTTTGGCATCTAAGTCCCATGGTGGACTAGCTGACAGAAGGCACGCTGCTTCGTACGAAACTGTACAGTATGCCCTGGCCGCCCTTAACGCAATGGCTCGCTGCGGGCGTCGCAGTAAAGCCAGGCTCTCACGGTTGAGTGCATCCGCCCAAATTGGCGCCCCGTAGAGAGCCTTCGAGCGGACGACACCACAATAGAGGCGACGGCATGCCGCGTTCGGTCCTCTCAAGTTGGGGAGAAGTCTACCGAGCACTCCGGCAAAGGCAATCAACTTCGGCGCCAGTCGCCGGAAGTGCTCAGTGAATGTCCACCGTCCATCTAAGACTATCCCCAAATAGCGCATTGCTGGCTGTATAGCAATGCGGGCCCCTCCAACAACTATTTGCATTCCTTGCGGCGGCGAGTTTCGTGGTCCATGGAAGAATAGCGCCTCCGATTTGCTGAGGGCTACCTCCAGCCCCAGCGCTCGGATTCTTCGGACCACTTGTGCGACACCCGCCGTCGCCAGGAGCATTGCCTCTCTGTGGGTGCTACCACGGGCCGTGACCAATGTGTCGTCGGCGTAGCACGTAACGCCGACTCCACGCAGGCACTCACCGCGCAGCACCCAGTCGTACCCGATGTTCCACAGGAGCGGTCCAAGGACCGACCCCTGGGGAACACCGCACGACATCTCTCTCCGAGACCACTCGTTTTGGGTGGGAAAAACGATGGCCCTGTCAACAAAATAGTCCGCAATGACTCTTCTCAAGTATCGAGGAACGCCATGATACTTGAGGGCTTCCTTAATGGTCTCCCAGGGCAGGGTGTTGAAGGCATTCGCTATATCTAGCGATACCGCCAACACCACCCCCCCCCGAGACACCGCCTCTTCGGTTAAAGTCCGGACCTGGCTAACGGCATCAATGGTCGATCGACCGCTGCGAAAGCCGAACTGGCGGTCGTGGAGATCCGGCCCCACCCCACTCATGTGCGCGACGAGACGAGCAGCGAGCACACGCTCGAAAAGCTTACTCATCTCGTCGAGCAGCACGATGGGGCGGTATGCTGATGGCGAATCAGCCGGACGCCCGGCCTTCCGCAGCAAGACCATTTTGCCCGTCTTCCACGCTTGCGGGAAGCGACCTTGGACCAGGCACTCCGTAAATAGGTCTCTCACCTCTTGACCCATTTCTTTCAGCGTTATTGCCACAGCGCGGCCCGGGACACCGTCTGGGCCGGGGGCTGTGGTTTTACGCTTCATTTTCATCAAGGCGATCTCCAGATCGGCCTCCGAAACTGGCGGAACTTCTTCTTCATCCCCCGATTGAGTCAGCCTAGCCAGCCCAGTAGGCGGTTCCATGGGCGGCGGTTGCCATGCTCTTCTATCGGGGAATAGTGTCGACACGACTTGTACCAGGAAGTCTGGGTCGAGGGTCTGCGTCAGAGGGGGGGCCCAAGGGCGAAGTTTGCCCGTTACCACCTTATAGGGGCGCCCCCACGGATCCAGATTCAGGATCTCGAGGAACTCCTCCATGGATGCCTCCTTGGCATCTCCAATTGCCGTCTGCAACGTGGTGCAGGCGGTTCTGTAGTCGGCGTATAATTCGTCTTCCCGACTCTCGTCTCTGATACGCCTCCGCCGGTACCTGGCGTAAGAGCGACGCGCAGCAACACAGGCCGCCCGCATTTGTCGCATCTCTGATCTCCACCAGTACAATTTGCGACGCGGTGGGACGGGCTTTGCCCTAGGCATCGCCGCGTCGCAAACGCAGGCTAATGCCGTGCGGAGTAATTCCGCGGCAGCATCTACATCTCCTATCTGTGTCTCGTCCGGGTTACTGTCTGCCTTCCAGGCTTCCACGATTGCCGCCTCCTTCGCGACTTCCACGTCCAGTTGTCTCAAAGACCACCGCGGGCCCCCACCAGCAGCAGCAGGGAACCGGCCGGCAGTCCCGAGAGCAGCAGCGGGCGCGGAGACATTGAACCGAATATAACGGTGGTCGGACAATGTCTCCACGCCCACTTTTACCTCCCATCCGCAGATACGGCGCGCGAGAGCAGGGTTCGCAAAGGTAAGGTCAACAATTGAGCCACCCTGTCGCCGCACGCACGTATCGATCGTTCCCCGGTTGATGACCTGCAGGTCCGAAGCCAGCAGCCACTCTTCCAGAGCCTGGCCTCGTATGTTCGTCACCGGGGACCCCCAAACGCTGGACTTCGCGTTGAAGTCCCCAGCGACGAGCACGGGATTGGGGTGTATTTGCCCAACGAGAGCCCCGACCTCCACAAGCAACTGCTCGAAGTCGGCGAGGCTCCCATTCGGCGAGAAGTAAATCCCTACTACATTTATGTCGCCTACGACGGCCAGCACCCATCCCCGGCCCTTCACAACCCTTCCGAAAGGCGGGGAGCCAGCATTCGGCTGGACGATGATTGCGACGCTGCACTCCTGGTCCCCCACCCAGTTGTCCCGGGGGGGAACGTAGTATGGCTCCGACACAATTGCTATTTGGATCAACCATTCTGCCATGCTCTGGAGCAAAAGGTCCTGGGCTCTGGCAGAATGGTTGATATTCGCCTGGAGTAAGTGCATGGCCATATCTAATTGGTCGTGTCCATACTACGCTCCGCCAGCGTTGATTGCTGTAAAGGCTGTGAGGGAGCCCTGGGGCTGTCACGAGTCTTTTTCCCTTCTCGTCCCTTTTGTTTTGGCGGCGCAGAACACGCCTTACTACCAATGCGGTGATCTGCCGCTTTATTCGCCGTAGCACACATGGGGCAGTGTGGCTCTGCAAGGCACTCCGATGCCTTGTGGCCTTTCTTGCCGCAACAGAAGCACAACGTGCTCCGGTCCTCTCCTGTGCATTTAGTGCCCACATGGCCGGGCTCAAAGCACCTATAGCACCTTAGTGGCCTGGGCTTCAGGATCTGTGCCCTCACCGAAACCCAGCCCACCAAGAGCCTGCCTTCAGCAGCCTTTTTGGCAGCGACGGTCGGGCATCGCAGCCAGATAATTCCCTGACCTCCTATGGGGCGGATTATTTCCCCGGCTTTGATGGCCTCCGGTAGGCATCCTCCTATTTTGGCCACTGCAGCCACAACTTCGTCCTTTGTAGCCGAGTCGTCCAAACCCGTTATGCGCATATCGGAGCACAACTCAGGTCTGGCGACCCGGACTACTTCTTCCCCAAGCGCTTCCTTGAGCTTGCTTGCCAAGGCGTTGGCTTTCTCAGCACTGGTGACACCAGGTACCTGGAGTAATCGGGCACCAGTAGCCGCCGTGCGGAATTTGAGTCCATCAATGCCGAGCTCCTGTATATTAATCTGCTGTCTGGCCTGGGCAAGCACCGCACTATACGTAATGCCCTTCTCGATGGCATCAGGTAGCAGGGTCAATGTGACCGCTGCAGATCGAGGGGGCCGGAGCTTAGGCTGCTTCGCCTTCTGCGGTGCAGGCTGTGTCGTCTTCTGCGGTGCCGCGGGGGCACTCGCAGATTTTTTCGACGCCTTCTTTTTGGTCGCACCCTTGCGAACCACAACATTCCAGCCCTCATCCGTGGACTGGGGTTGAGGCGGCAAGGGACGCGGTTCCTTGGCCTTGGGCTCTGGTTTCTTTGCCGTACCCTTGCCCTTTACAGGCTCGGGGACTGAGCTCTTACCAGGTTTCCTGGCCGGTATCTCCGTTGTGTTTGAAGGGGCAACCTCCATTGCTTCTTCATGTATAGGGTGGACCGGGTGGGGTATCGCACTGGTGGCAGTTTGTACAGCCGGAGCGACCGATACAGCCTTACTCCTCTTTTTGTCCGCTGCTAACGGGGGGCGCAAGCGCACCTCGGGGAGCAGACGCCCCTCCAATCCCTCCAGGCGGGCACTGACCATGGTACCCACCTGGACCATGACCGCACGCATGAGAGCATCGAACTCTGTGGGTTGAGCTGGGGTAGGCACCGTTGCCGGGACCGTTACCGCTCTGGCTTGGATATTCCGAAGCACTTCAATCTCACGGCGAAGCTCTTGGAGCTCCACCGTGAGTTTTTTATTGGCTTCAGCCAAGATCGCCACCTCCTCGGGGACGGTGCGCGTACGCATCTCGTCAAACGAGGATTTGATGAAGCGGGCAGCCTTCTTCAGGTCCCGCTTGCAACCTCCTTTTAGATTCTTTGCCCTTATGGCAATTGTCTCAATAGTCTCCAAGGAGACCCGTACCAGCCTCTCAAGGTCTACTGCGTTACAGTCCTCGGCCTGCAGGTCACGGGTCTTCTTGAAGAGCGTGTCAGCCTCCTGCCTTTTCAGGCGGAGCTCCTCTTCCAACTCACTTTCAGCCTGGAGCCGAAATTCCTCCTTTGTGGCCTCGTTAAGGGCCGCTTTCGCCTGAGCTAGGCCAACGTATTGGCCTGTCGTAGGTGGCCTTCCTCTGCCTCGTTTTGAGACCTTGGTGCGAGGAGACGGCACTGCCTTCTCTGTCGCACTGTCGGAGCTCTCTTCGGCGTCTGAGTGAGGCCGTTTCTTTCTCCACAGTCTAGAGCTTCTGCCGCCTGCAGAGCTCACAGTCAGCATCGTGTGGGCCGAATCTGAATCATCAGAATTTCGCGGGCCCATCCCGACGCTGACGCAGTCCTTCATGCTGCCGCCCGATTCCGACTCCGAGAGTCTGCGGCTCAACACGACGCTGCACTCCTTTAGGGGAACTGGAGTAGCGCTTACGCTGCTCCTACCCGTTCTTGGCGAACTTCGCCTTCCAGGCTCGTCTAACCTAACCTAACCTTTTTTTTTTTTTTTTTTTTTTTTTTTTTTTTTTTTTTTTTTTTTTTTTTTTTTTTTTTTTTGATTTACTTGAGGTGAAAAATGCATTACGCACTAACACCCCGTGCTTGTAGGGGGAGCACGGGGTAGTGTGGGACTCCTGCCGGAAAAGCCGGCAGTATACCCACTAAAAAACACCTCAAGCGTGGCACGCTTCGCAAAGCAGGTCGGGTCGCGGGATGATTCGCCAGGATTTCTCCGCAACCCGGCCTAGGTGCGAATCGACCTGATGTGGTCTCAACCTTGCCTGTAAAGGGGGCGTAAAATTGTTAATATATTCAAAAACAAATTACTGCCACGTCTCTTGCCGGGGGAATGGTGGCATACTCCCCCCTGGGTATGTCACTTCCGGCTATTGGGGGAGATGGACCGGGTCTTGCCCGTTCCCTCCACCACGTCTGGTTCTACGGCGTCGGATTGGCTGGGAAAGGACGTCCTCTTCCCTCAGCCGCTCCGCCGCTTCCTTCTCTGCCATCACATCCTCGCAGAAGGACAGGACGGCTTGCCACGCCCCCTCGCTCTCCACCATTGCTTTCACAACGGTCGGGAGCGCGAGGTCGCTGCCTCCTATTTCGGCCACCAATTCCGCCCGCTGTTGTGTCCAAGCAGGACAGTCGGCGAGGGTGTGTTCTGCGGTGTCATTATGGCAGCCGCAGTGGTGGCAACTCGTTGTGGGCTCTCGTCTCGCGGTATGACACAGGTATCGTCCAAAACACCCGTGTCCCGAAAGCACCTGTGTCATCCTATACGAGAGAGCGCCACTCTCGCGACCGACCCATTTCTCCAAAACGGGTCGGATCGCTCCGATGGTCCAGTGGCCGGCGCTCGGCACCTCCAGCCTCTCCTTCCACCCCCGGAGGAGAGCTCGACGGGAGCTCCGCTCCCACCGCCGAGTCTCCTCCGGAGATGGATAGGATCCGCTGTTCCGGACCTCGACACTGCGCTGGTAGCGCTGTGCCAATTTCTCCGCGTCCATATCCCATGGCGGGCATCCTGCCATTACGCAGGCCGCCTCAAACGAAATCGTCCTATATCCGCGTATAGCCCTGATCGCAAGGATGCGCTGCGATCTTCGCAAGGGCGCTTGACTATGTGCGGTTAGGGTGTCAGCCCAGATGGGCGCTCCGTAGAGTGCCATCGAGCGAACCACGCCGAGGTACAGGCGGCGACAAGTCACGTCGGGCCCACCCAGACGCGGTAGCAGGCGGCTCAAAGCTCCGGCCGCTCCCAGCAATTTGGGGGCCAGAACACGGAAGTGTTCGCGGAACGTCCATCGGCTGTCTAGGACGATGCCTAGGTACCGCATCGTCGGACTGACATCGATGGACGTTCCGCTGACCACTAATCGGGATCCCGCTGGAGGTGCTCTTCGAGGCCCGTGAAAACACAGGGCCTCAGATTTCGACAAGGCGACCTCTAGCCCCAGCTTCCTAATTCTGCCCACCACTTGGGCGACACCCGCAGTAGCGAGTAGGGATGCTGCACGGTATGACTCTCCCCGGGCGGTGACTAAGGTGTCGTCTGCATAGCAGACGACATCCACGCCCCTTAGGTTTGCCCCACGCAGCACCCAGTCGTAGCCGATGTTCCACAGCAGGGGTCCGAGGACCGACCCCTGGGGAACACCGCACGACATACTCCGTCTGCCCCACCCCTCTTGCCCGGGGAAGGCCACAAACCTGTCCGACAGGTAGGCCTCCACAATTCGGCTCAGGTGGTGAGGCACCCGATGAAACCGGAGGGCCTCAATAATGCAGGCCCAGGGGAGGGTGTTAAAGGCGTTGGCGATGTCTAAAGACACCGCCAAGACGACCTCTCCCCGGGTTACTGCTTCTTCCGCTAGGGCCCTCACCTGCGCGATGGCATCGATGGTGGACCTGCCCCGGCGGAAACCATATTGTTTGTCGGCCAAATCCGGGCCGTCATTCTCAAGGTGCTTGATGAGGCGGTTCGCGATGATCCGCTCGAAGAGCTTGGCCACCTCATCAAGCAGCACGATAGGTCTATAACCTGATGGGCTGTCCGCGGGACGGCCTTCTTTCCTAATAAGGACCAGTTTCCCAGTCTTCCAGTCTTGCGGGAATCGTCCTTGTCGCAGACACTCCGTAAAGAGAGTCCTTAGGCGCGGCTCGAGGGCGGCTTTCAAGGCCAACACCCAGGCCCGACCTGGAATGCCGTCAGGGCCTGGTGCCGTGTTTTTGGCTTGAAGCCGGAGTATCGCCGCAGCCAACTCATCTTCACCGACCTCGGGGGTCTCCTCACTGTCCAAGGACTGGCGGTCAGTTCGTCGTGGGGCCATCGTTGGGGGCACAAAGGGATCCCGGTTTGGGAATAACGCAGCCACAACTCGGTCTAGGACCATCGGCTGGAGACTCATCGTAAGTGGAGGTGCCCAAGGGCGGAGCTTACTTCTCACCATTTTGTAAGGCCTCCCCCAGGGGTCTCGGTTGAGAGTCTCCAGCAGTTCCTCCCAAGCAGCGGCCTTGGCATCACCAATTGCGATTTTCAGCGCCCTCACTGCTGCTCTGTATTCTGCATACAGTGCTGCTTCCTCGGTCTCGTCCCGTCTTCTCCTTCTGCGGTATCGGCTGTACCGGCGTCGGCGAGCTACGCAGTTCCTGCGCAGTTGTGCAATCTCGTCCGACCACCAGTACACCTGCCGCCGAGGCGGGAGTGGTTTGGCACGAGGCATCGATGCGTCGCAGATGTTAACGACCGCATCGCGAAACCACTCCGCCTCTCTCTCTATGTCCACGTCCTGTTCGGGTCTAGGTACCCAGGCCTGGACTAGGGACGCCTCCACTAGCACGTCCCTATCCAGCCGTTTCAACACCCATCTTGGTCCGTCCCCATCCCGGCGGGAAGTGGCGGGTGATACGCCCGTAGTCGCAGAGGGCGCGGAGTCGCTAAATCGGATGTAGCGATGGTCCGACAACGACTCCACGCCCTCCAAGACCCTCCAATCCTGGACACGCCGTGCGAGAGCAGGGCTCGCGAACGAAAGGTCCACGATGGAACCGCCCTGTTGTCGCACGCACGTGTCGACCGTTCCGCAATTGAGGACAGTCAGATCACTGGCTGTGGCCCATTCCTCCAGTAGTGCCCCACGCAAATCCGTCGCCGGCGAACACCACACTGTGGATTTCGCGTTAAAATCGCCAGCGACGAGGATTTCGTGCGGGCGACACCACTGGATCATACCGTCCATGTCCGATAGGAAGCTCTCGAACTCCGAGATTCGTCTATTTGGGGAGAAATAGACGGCGATTACTGCGGTTTTCCCGAGTAATGCCGCTACGCATCCCCGTCCCCTCATGACCTTATCGAAAGGTGGAGCGCCAGCGGCGCGATGCGAGACGATAGCTACTGAGCTGTCGTGATCTGAGACCCAGTCATCCCTGAGGGGAATAGAGTAGGGTTCCGATATTATTGTTACATCTATCAACCACTGTGCCATGCTCTGGAGCATAAGGTCCTGAGCTCTGGCACAGTGGTTGAGATTTATTTGCAAAAATTTAAGGCCCATACTATTGGACGTCCATCGGCAGCTCCACGGCCGGGACCTCTTTGGGTGGCTGACTGGATGGGTGCGTACCCCGTCCGTCTTTCTTCCCCCCTTTCGAAGTCGGGGACTTGGCACATGCCTTGCCCCCGATAAGGTGGTCAGCTGATTTACCGGCCGCTGCGCAAGCTTGGCAGTGAGGCTGGGCTGAACATACGTTGGCCTTATGGCCAGTTTCTCCACAACGGAAACAGTTGCCGCTGCGGTCTGACTCCTCTTTACATTTTGCCCCGATATGGCCTAGTGTGTGGCAACGGAAACAACGCCGCGGTCTCGCATCGAGAAGGCGGAATTGCGCCGACACCCACCCAACCAGCAGCCGGCCGCTGGCAGCGATTTTCTTCGCTGCCATCACCGGGCATTTCACGAACGAGGCGCCGGTCCCGTAGGCGCCAAGACGCACCTCTCCGGCCTTTATTTCCTCCACTGAACAGCCCCCCGCCTTAGCGATGGCAGCAGCCAACTCAGCCGATGTCACCGAGTCGTCCAGGCCCGAGACCCTAACGTCAGCCGTCGCAATGGGTCTGGTGACCCGGATGTCCTCGTCCTTGAGGAACTCCTGAAGCTTCTTCGCTAAGGAGTCCGCCTTGTCTGCGTTGTGAGCACCGGGGATCTGCATCACCCGTGCTCCTGTCGCCGCCACTTTGAATTTTACGGCCGGAATATCAAGGTCCGCGATGTTCACCTTTTCCTTGGCTTCGGCTATAATTCCTCCATATGTAACGCCTCGCTCCTTCGCCCCCGGCTGCAGGGTAAGGACCACTGCCACGGAGCGAGGGTTACGAAGCTTAGGCTTCTTCGTCTTAGGCTTCTCTTGGCGGGCTTCAGCCCGTATAGGAGCCGAAGGCCTAGCCGCCACCTTGGCTGCAGGCTTAGCCGCAGTCTTGGTTGCCGGTTTGGCCTTTCCCTTCTTGGCCACTGTGGTCCACTCCTGGTCCATGCTGGCCGGGGCCGCTGGAAGAGGGCGCGGGGCCGGAACAGGCGGGGCAGTCTCGGGGGGGTGGGCAGTGGCACTCTTCTTGGCCCTCTCCCTTCCCCTTCCTTTTTCCTTGTCACCAGTACTGGTGACTGGAGCCTGGGCCTTGGTCGGCGCAGGCTTACTCCTCTTCTCAACCGAGGCCTTGGCTGGCAGCCTTGGAGCTGCTGTGGCCATTGGGCCCTCTGGCTGGGGCGTTGTGTCCCTCCTCTTGTCCGCCGCCAGAGGCGGTCGGTAGCGCGGCGCGGGGAGGAGCCGGTCTTCCAGGCCCTCAAAGCGCGCGTTTATCATGTCCCCTATATGGCACAGGATACGGCGCTCCTTCTCTTGCTCATCCATAGACGGAGCTGGAGCTGCTACTGGCGCTGTCTGAGCTTGGACTGCCGCGCGCCCACTGCGCATCTCTGCCCTGAGCTCCGCCAGCTCCTTTTTTATCTCCGTTAGCTCAGCCTGCAGACGAGAGTTGGCAGCCTGCAGTCTGGCTGTCTCCTCGGAGGAGGTCCTGGTTTTCAGGATATCCGCCGCTTCCCTGATGGAAGCTACAGCAACGTTCAGAAGACCTTGGAACGGGCCCTTAAGGTTTCCGGACTTCTTCGACACGAACTCAACGGCGGACAGACTTGACGCCATCCTTCGACTCAATTCGGCGGCCGAAAGGTCCGCCGGGTCCGTGTCTCCAGGCTCTGAACCACTAAGTGTGGTGGGTGAGGGCCTCCTTTTCCTCATCTGGGAAAGGATGTCGGCAGCCTCTTTCTCTGCTTGGAGTTTCACCTCCTCTCTCTGGGACTTTAAGTACGTGTTCTTGGCCTCAGCCAAGCCCACGTACTGTCCCGTGGTTGGGGGTCTTCCCCTACCCTTCTTAAGCTTGCCCGCGGCAGGCTTCAGGCTCTTGTCTGAGCCACTACCCGATTCGGAGTCGGAAGAGCGTTGCCGCTTCTTTCTCCATAGGCGAGCGTTCCTGTTGTCCCCCGAACTGACGGACACCATACTCTGCGACGAATCCGATTCGGATACGCGCGGTCCCAGAGCAACGCTGCACTCTCGCACTAGCGATGCCGCCCTGCTTCGTGTTACCGAAGCTATAGAGCAGGCATCGCTCCTCGCCGAAGCGTACGCTTCCTCCGCACCACCCACTGTTGGACAGGGTGCATTGTCCGTTTTTACAGAGCTCTTTGAGCTCTCCGTCACTACGTCTAAGGGTTTTTTATTTTTAACATTCATAATATATCCCACGAGAACGGGAGAATTGAGTTCGACATGGGCAGAGATCCCGGTACCCATGAAGCCCTACTTACGCCGTAAAGGTCGGGAGGTATTTACGGGTTGACCTCTAGCTGGTTGGCTTACTCACCAACCACCCACAAGGGGCGCCCCGAGGTGGATGAGTCGACACCTGGGACTTCGAGGATTTTTTAACGTGGTTGTCTCCACTGGGGCCGGCCAATTAAGGCAAGCCCCACTCCCCCTGAGAGAGGAAGAACCCTGGTTAGGGGACCTTACACTCTCTCAAACACAATATACAATTTATTTACAATATAATATTTATTTACAACATATACAGCCGGCTACAATAGTAGCGGCGAGACACACAGTTTAATATTTATAAAATAAAACAATATAAAGCAATATAAACGGCACGCTCCCAGCGACACTCGCCCCTGCCACGCCCCCTTTCTCGCAAAAGCAAGAGAAGGAACAAGGCGAGGGACAAACGCCTCTGCGAGTGGCTCCACTCACGGGTTTAAATATAAATACTTACTAATAATAGATAAATAATATGCATACATAATACTATAGATACCAATAAGACAGATAAATAACACTAAGTAACACCACACAGCGCCCCACTGGCCTGCTGTGCCCGCCGCGTCCTTTGCCCTCTGGAAACAGAGGGACAGGAGCGGCACCAATACAAATATATACATACAAATAATACATAAATACATACATAATATAATAAATACAATATAATAAATACATAAACATACATATACATAATAAGGATACGCGGCGCCCGGCGTTTCAGTTACGTCTATTTCTGAAGGAAATAGACCAATAACAGGCAGCAACCACGAGAAGGATAACGCCGAACTTGCCTTGGGGATCTACACGACTGTTGCGCTCTCCCCCAAGACCAAAGCCTCCTCACTCACCAAGGGATGAGTGAGGAAGGTGAACGTCTATCCAAAAACAAGCAGCGCGAGACTGCGAGCTGGGCCGAAGCAACCACTAATTGGATAAACGTCCACCCGCCCAACCTAACCTTTTTTTTTTTTTTTTTTTTTTTTTGGTTCCCGGTGGAAAAACTCCTTTATGAGCTTACCCCTCCGTGCCTCGGGGGGAGGTCACGGAGAGAGTGTGGGCTTCCCGCTCGCCCACTGCGCAGCGGACTACCCACCAAAAAACCACCGGGGCGTTATACGGCTCAGCTTCTGGACGGGGTTGCGGTGCCACTTTCGCACTACACGCGGAACCCCGTCAGCCGTCGTCCGCCCCCCTGGGGCGGACCCGCCTCGCGAGGAGCCTAGCTACCCCGCTCGGCTCGGGCGGTGCGCGCACGCAGCGCACCGCCCCCGCCTCGGGAGGGCCCTTACCTATAAAAGGTGAGGGACGCCTGATGCCCCCACATCCGACGCCCCAGGCCCTCCCGGAGGAGACGGAAGGGGTTAGACCGCGCCCCCGTCTCCGTGCTCATAGAGCAACGTCGTGTCCCCCGCCTGCCACGGCGCTCGTAAGGAGCGCCGCTTAGGGCGGGGGCCATCTCAATGGCGCGAGGTCGCAAAACGGCCGCGCGCTCCACCTCGTCTAAGTCCGGTAGCTGCGATTCGCCCCCGAACCTAGGGGTCCCGGTAACCACCACCGGTCCGGGGGCTCCTCCTCCCATGTTCCCTCCGATGTAACCCGCCCCAGCCGTCGCTGTATGCCAGGGTGAGGTTCACTCCTCCTTGGTCACGTCCCATTTGGCGCGCTGCCAGCGGGAGCAGGGGGGCTCTCATACCCAAAAAGGTATCCCCCTGGTCCCACGCTGGTAGCCAGCGCGCCCCTCCTCGTCCAGCCCCCCCAATAAAAGGGGCTGTCCATCTCCTGTTCCTTGTCCGATTCCGCGCGCTGCCAGCGGGAGCAGGGTCTAAACCCACCCTGGCCCCACACTGAATGACAGCGCGCCCCTATCTTGTCCCGTCCGGTGTAGCCACACCGGAGGGCCACGCGTGCTAACGCGGCCCCCTCGGCAAGCTCGTCCTGGCCCTGCGGCCTTCGGACTCCGCTCAGCCCATACGCCCCATCCACTGTGCCCTCTGCTGACCCCTTCAGAGGGACACGCGGAGGGGCCCACCTCGCCGGGTTATTAGCTACCTGTCAGCAACCTCTCCGGGACCGAAAGGTCAACCAGGAGAGGTTGCTGACAGGCACCCAGGGTGCACCACGTGGAGGTTCCCCGGCATAGCACCCCCAGATGTAGGTACCTGCCTGATACAGTTTCAGTCGAAAATGACAGTCTCTGCACACATTACAACAAACAGACAGACAGTTAATAATTTGAAAAAATACTTTTTTATTTTGATAAACATTCATATACATTTAGTAAAAAGCTGCTATTTTGATATTACAAACAGACATTTCAATTTTATTTATTTGTGTATTTATATTTATTCAAATTTATTTATTTAGGTTACCTAACCTAACCTAACCTAACCCAGTGTCCCCCCGCAGGTCGTACGGACTACGCGCGTGCCAACCTCGCTCCGGCAATTTTTCGCGATTTTGTAGCATTTTTTTTTCTGTGCCGAGAAATCGTTAAAAATAGGAAAAAGTGAACGATAACACCCGTGCGATATATCAAAAGACGCGTCTTAACGAGACGAGTCGAATGGTGAAGAGTGCCTGAGGATTGGTGGAACTTCCACGAAGATATCACCAAAAACAGTGCCAAATTTAGGTTAAAATTGTGAATAACAGTGGAAAACGCGCGACCGGCCGGACAAAACCTGCTCTTAAAAAAAAAAAATAGAAGACAAAATAAAACAGTGTGGTGTAATATACCAAAAGACGGGGCCTGAAAAGACCCACAAAAGTGTCGAAGACACCTTCGACCTTAGACCAGAGATTGGAGGAATACCGGTCAAAACACTAAAATTTTCTGGAATTTTTGACCTTCCAGGTCAAAAATCTCTGGAAAACTATCGAGGACCCACGTATCCTGAATTGCTATCCTGTGGCAAATTTCAGCATCTCCCATACCCCGTTGAGCCCAGATTTTTCTGGGGCTCGCGGGCTGAACTGTAGGGAAAAAACCACAGGAAGAGCGACTTCGGGAGGCCACGTGCAACCCCTTCCAGGGCTGTTCCGGGAGGGTGCGCGGGTGACCTCGAAGGACAACAAGAAGAGGACTCTGGATAAATTTTTAGATCCAAAATCGGCTGTCAGGAACGGGAGAAATAGGCAAAACAAAGTTACCAACCGTTTATTTGCGGTTGGTAAAAAGAGAAGAAGACCTAGTACATCAGGACTTTCAGCGACGACCCAGGCTGAAAAAATTAGACAAATTGTAAGTTAGCCTAGTATATCTTTTAGTGAAAACCGTGTATTTTTATCATTGTTAGTTATTTAGTTATAGCCTTGTGAGTGCGGGACACAAACCGCAAAGTCGTTGTATGACATAACTTGTAAAAACGGTCAAGGGTGAAGCGGTTTAACCTACATTATTATTCATTTTTTTTTATAGATAATTTCAAAATTCCCCTTTTTCAACTGACTCTAACTTCTAAACGGGAAGAGCTATCGGGACGCGGTTTTCGGTATAGTATTGAGAAAAATTAGGACAAACCAGACTCGACAAACTCACCCCTTCAAACCCACCCCAACCCACCCCTATAAAATTTTGATATTTTAATTTTAATTTTTTTTTATTTCTAAATTTTTATTGATAAATCGATATAGCTGCTTATTTAGAGTCACCCCTCCCCATTTCACCCCTTTCCACCCTTAAAAAATTTTTCATCAAAAAATTTTTTAATTCTCTTTTTAGTTATTTTAGTTGTTTAAACATATAAGCAGTTGACTTAGAGTCACCCCTCCCAATTTCACCCCCTTTCATCCCTAAAAAATTTTTATTATTAAATCTCACATTTTTTGTGATTTCACAAAAAACTTGAGACTTGATATTTTAGTTAGTTTATTTCCTCCAAGTACTAGTGAATTCCCCCGTTGGACAATTTCATCTCTTTTCATTTTTATTTATAATTGTCCAATATTGTAGTCTAGCTTTAAATACTTGTCCAAGACCGCGGACCGCTGTTCTTAGAAGTTGTAAATTCTTAGTTACTGGTATTGTTTGTTTATTTGTTGTCTATTCATCCCGTTGAATAGACCCACCCCCTTCACCCCCGCCCCCAACCCCTTACTTTAATTATTAATTTCTTTGTTTTATTGTTATTAATTTGTATTGTATTTAAATTGTTAATTTGTAAATTGTAAATTGTAAATTGAAATAGTTGGGTACAATAAACAAGGTTACCCCGCCCCCTCACCGATACCCCCGCAATACCGGGCGCCGTATCTCGGGAACCGACGGTCGGATTCGAGCGCGGTTTTCGGGAACGGACAGGGTTCGAGCGGGACTATCTGGTTGACCGTCACCCGCGACTCTACGTAGAGTCGAAGGTAGAGCGCGGGAAAGTTGTGCAATTTTAAAATTATATTTTATTTGTTTTGTTTGTAAATATAGTGATTGTTACTTACCTGACGCGAAGACACCGCAACTGGAGTAGGGAACCGCACCGCCGGACCTGAAACAGAAAAATAGATTAGTAAATTTAGATTAGTATTGACATTGAAAATTTTATTATTATTTGAATTTGACATTGGGATTTTATTTTTATTATTATTATTGAATTTGAATTTATTTGTTATTTTAATTTGTCCCTAGTGTTTGTGTCTTTCGTGTTAGTAAGTAATATAGTGTTTAACACTGACAGTACTTATTAAATAGGTACTTATCTTTTGAATTTATTTGTCGTTGACAAATAAAGAAGTTGAAACTGTGATAGGGAACCGCCGCGCCGGTGACCTGAAATAAAAAATATAGGTTAGTAAATTGACAAGTTGGCAATTTATATTGAAATTTTATGGTTAATAATTGTGTGTGTTTATAATTTGATATTTCGTTTACTGTGTGTTGGGGTATATACTTTTGTGTATACCTCATAGTTTTAAGTATCATTTTATTAATTCATTTTATTGTTTCAATTTTAATTAATTCAATTCTTTTATTCATTTGCTGCTTTTATTATTTTAAAAAATTTCTAATTGTTATTAATTATCATTGAATTCAATCTTATCGACGTTTTTCCTGATCCGGGCGTAATTAACGAGTATAAATATGTTTGGGCTCCGTACTCCAGCAAAAAAAGAGTCTCATGAGCGGAGGGCGGGACCCTCCGCTGATGAGACCTTTAGAATAAGGAGAAGTTTAGACATGGAGATAAAAGAATCGCCAGAATGTGAATCCCCAGAACCCCCGACCGTGGATTTTACTCCGGAGACGGCCGCGGCGGTTGTGGATGGCATAGAGAGACGTAGACCAGAACCGAATGAACCGAACTTTCCTTTTACGCCCTCGGTATGTCCGTGGACGGGCAAGATATACAAGTCCAGGTCGCTTGAGGCAAAGGCCTGTTTAATAGCTGCAAAGCAGCAGTTAAAGCTTTCCCGTAATTTAAAGACGGAAATTAAAGACGCCTTTCTTCGTTCGCTCGACCGCCTTTACCAATTAGTTAAGGAGGAGGCGAACGGGGCGATATGGTTTAGAAATAGAGAGAGGGTAGCGATGACCGGGCCGGAAATGATATATACGTATGTGTCGCCGCCGAGGGAGACGTCGGCCAAAGTTTGGAAGCCTCCGTACCTCACACCTGTTGTACCGGAGACGCCCGCGCTGCCTCGGCCGATGCGGGTGGCGTCGACGCAGACGTCGGATGTGGCGGCGCCGCCCGCGCCGGCTAAGTCGGTGCGGGCGGCCTCGACGCAGACGACGGGGGTGCCGACGCCGTCCGCGCCGGCCCGGTCGGTGCGGGGTGTGTCGACGCAGACGTCGGAGGTGCCGGCGCCGCCCGCCCCGGTCAAACCGGCGCGGGTGGTGGCGACACAAACGACATCGGCCGACGCTCCCCTCGCTGGAAACACCGAAAGGGACGATCACACTCTCGCTGAACTCCGCACCATGCTGGCCGATCACGGTCGGCTGGTGAGGGAGAACAGCGAGAGAGTGACCGCCCTAAGGGAGGAAATGGAGCTACAGAGGGCGTCCTCGGGGTCGTCCACGTACGCGAGTGTGGCAGCGGGACCTCACAGGGAACAGCCCCCTGTGCAGGCCGCATTGCACTCCGTCGTGGTGACCTCCAAAAACGGTCACGACACAGGTGAGCAGGTCCTAAATAAGGTTAGGGAGGTAATAAATGCTAAAGAAGGCTGGGTGAAAGTAGAAAGAGTAAGAAAGGCCAAGGACAAAAAGGTAATTATAGGCTGCAAAACCAAGGAAGATAGGGAAAAGGTAAAAGAGAGGTTAAAGACAGCGGAGGCACACCTCGGTGTCGAGGAAGTCAGGAACAAAGACCCTCTCCTGGTTCTTAGAGATGTCCTGGCAACAAACTCAAACGAGGATGTTGTCGGGGCTCTCTGGAACCAGAACAGGGAAGTTCTCGGCGACCTCGACAGGGAGGGTGCCATCGAGGTCAAATACCGCAAGAAAGCCAGAAGTCCCCACCTATGCCACATAGTAATGAAGGCCTCCCCGGGCATATGGAGAAGACTAACTACCGCGGGGGTTGTCAGCATCGACCTGCAGAAGGTCAGGGTGGCTGATCAATCCCCGCTGGTGCAGTGCTCGATATGCCTGGAGTACGGACATAGTAGGCGTTTCTGTACACAAAAACAAGAAAAGTGCTGTCACTGCGGTGGACCGCACCTAAAATCTGTGTGCGCGGATTGGCTTGCTGGAAAACCTCCAAGCTGTGCTAATTGCATTTGTGCGAAACTCGACAGGGCGGAGCACAATGCATTTAGCACAGAATGCCCGGTAAGACGGAAGTGGGACGCGCTAGCGAGGGCAACAATTGCCTACAGCTAGGGCGTCCCGCCACCATCTGAGCATATGTTTCCGGGCGGAGCGCTGCTCTAGGGCGGCGCTCCGCCCGGAAACAAAACTTGGAACTGGGGAAGCGCAGACCACGTAAGCAAACAATGAAAAATGGTAGCTAATTAGTGGGGCCATGTTAATGCATGGCCCGCTATCTAATAAAACAGTACGAAAGCAACGTGGTAGGCGCCAAACCATCATTTGACCGTAAGCCAAAAAGTATAGTCACCTTAGCGCACTTTCTTTTAACAGTAGATTCCGGAAAATACAAATATTACTGCGCTTCACGCAGTAATATTAAACACTACAAATAAAACACTATACAATAACCTATTAAATAACCGTAAATTAAATTCAGAAATAGACAACCATATGCTGTATATATAATAATTTATATAAAACAGCATAAAAATTTGTATCCATAAAATTAAGTAAATAATGTTAAATTTGTATGTAAAATTAGAAGTAAATAAAATTGTAAATTATTATTAAATAGATATAACATAGTATAATTAAATTACAAAATTGTATTGGCAGTAATAACTTTGACTCAGAAATTGTACAGCGAAGCAAAAACTCTGACTTGACCACACTCGCCCCTCCTGTCTTGCCATTCTCTTAAGAGAATGCTACCTGGCAGGAGGGGTACAGTCGTCAAGTTATGGAATTGTCAGCAAGTACAATTGTAAATTGTATAGTGTAATGTAGTTTAGAACAATGTAACAGTATAGAATTTCAATTTGACCCGATGCGTCCCTCCTGTCTTGCCATTCTCTCAAGAGAATGTTACCTGGCAGGAGGGGCCAAGTGGCCAAATACGAAATTGACGACAAGAAAGTAGTAAATTCTTTCGTGTAAGTACTAATTGCATAATAACAAAATAGTAAAACTCAAAATTGTTAAATAACCAACTGTAAAACTTGCGCGCTTCTGCCGCCTGCCTGGCTCTTAAGAGGCAGTGTCTGGTGGCAGAAGCGCAAAATATTGTAAATTGTAGAAATCATTAGTAACTCGTAATAATTTAAGTAATAATTTAATTTGTAATAATTTGTAATAATTGGTAATAAAAATTAAACTGTAAATTGTATGTAAAATAATAGAAGCACAGAAATACTACTGTCCATAAACCACCTTAACCTAGTATGAACATAAAATGTAAAACAGTCTCCACCTACGGGCGGAGGAACTTGATGTAAAATTAAGAAAATAGAAATAAGAGCCTAAATTATAAAGTATGTAAACTATAAAGAATAGCAATAAGCAAAAAATTGTATATCAACAACATATTATTAATTATTAATTTAATAAAACTTACCCTGTGTCCAATTATTAAACTAGTAAATAAGGTCTCTGTCTATGGCAGAGGATTAGCTCGCGGGCCGGGACACACTGCTCCCGGACAGGAAAAAAAAAAAAAAAAAAAAAAAAAAAAAAAAAAAAAAAAAAAAAAACCTAACCTAACCTAACCTAACCTAACCTAACCCAGTGGCGTCCCCCCCGCGGTCGCGTACGGTCGAAATACAAAGTTGCTCCGCGGAAAAAATTCTAAAAAAGTGGTAAAAAGTGACGCTAGAACGTAGTAAATTACACCACTCGACGCGTCTTAACGAGACGAACACGGTGGTGAAAAAATTTTGTGGAAAAGTGGAGTTTTCGCGGAGTTATTAAGAAAAAACAGTGAAAAGTGTGGTTAACGCCTGATAAAAACGTTATAATTCACGCCCGCTGTGACATAAAAATACTTTAAAAATAGTTCCAATAGGAAATTTGTGTCGCAAAGTGTACGAAAAGACGGGCATTGAACTGGGCTACAATAGTGCCGAAGAAAGTTTTTGCCTACGACAAAAAACGCCGGAGTTATTCGGCAAAAAGTGCAAAAATCAACAAAATTGGATTTTCAAAGTGATAAATCTCCAGAAAGTGATCGGGGGCTCAACATTCTGGAACTGCTATTTTGTGGAGTCCTGCAAGCCCTATCCATTGCCACAACTCCCGGATTTTTCCGGGGATTGCGCGCCGAGCTACAGGAGGAAAACCGCAAAATCAGCGTCGTTGCCGGGACACGAGGTCCCTCTTCCAGGGCTGTTTCTGGAAGACGAACGGGTCACCTCGAAAGAGCGGAACACAAGGATCCAGGAACCGTTTTTGGACAGAAAATCCACCGCAAATAGCCAGGGTTACAACGGTTACAAACTTAACTTTGGTTTATTTGCGGTTGGCAAAATCATAAGAAGCCTGAAAGAAAAAGATTTTCAGCGACAACCTGTACTGAAAAAATCATAGAAACTGTAAGTTAGCCTAGTACATCTTTTAGCGTAAACCTCATATTTTTATCTGTTGTAGTTTTTAAGATATGACCGTATTAGTGTAGACTACAAACCGCAAAGGAATTTTGTGTAATAAAACGTAAAAACGGTCAAGGGTGAAGTGATTTTTGTACAAATCTGGACTAATATTATTTTATTGTTTTTGGTAAATAACTTTGTGAATTTAAATATTTCTGAAAATTTTAAAACGTAGTTCTAGTATAGACCCTAGTCAAAATTTTTTGTTCACTATTCTTTCCCCCCCTCCGCCCCCCCTTCTGGTATTATCCTGAGGGAAGACTCGATTCCCCGAAAATATCTTAGGAATTTTGGGTGGAGTCGAAGCTCCCTTTCTCAGGCACTACAAAGCAATTTTCCCTGCTCTTCTAGCACCATTCTAGGCCCTACTTTTTTGAAATTAGTGTTTTAGTTTTCCCATTTATTCTTTAAAAAAAAAGGTTTTTTCCCTTTATTGCCCCGTATCTCGGAAACGGGACGAGATAGACCATTTTTGACGACTGCCTGAATATACAACGTAGTTGTATATACAGGTCGTCATTTCCACATTGTATTTGTCGAACCCCCCCCCTTTTTTGGAAAATTACCCCCCCTTTTTGGTTAAATAAAAATTATTAAAATTATTAAAAACTGTTTTAACTTTGTTAGAATCTGGCTGTTTTGTCTTGTTAGTGCTACCCCCCCCCTGTTTTCACCCTACCGTTCTTACCCAAAAATTTGAATTTGAATTTGAATTTGAATTCAAATTGTAATATTAAATTTGACACTTGGATATTAGATCGAACTTGTATATATAAGTTAGTAATAGTAATATTATTGGATAATTATCATATTAGTGTATTGTCTTATTTTGTATATTATATATTGTTTATACATATATAATATTAATATAAAATAACTTGGATTTGTATCGGCAATATCTCTGGAACGGGAAGGCCGATTGCGAAGCGGTTTTCGGTAAAATATAGGACTCAGTTAGGACAAACGAAACCAGACAAAACCACCCCTAGAATCTCACCCCCACCTACCCCAAAATTTTAAAATTTTAAACTTATCGTTAAAATTAAGTTGTACGCGTATAAAGTAATAGTCATATCAGCATAAATTTGGAAAATAGCACCTACCCCATTAAACAACCCCTACCTATATTATATACTTCTTATAGATTATTGTTATATTTACATCAGTTATAACTTTTGAACCGGAAGACCGATCGTGACGCGGTTTTCGGGAAAATATAGTACTCGGACTAGACTAACTAAACCTGACAAAACCACCCCTAAAAACTCACCCCCATCTACCCCTAAAAATTTTTTGTAAAAATTTTATTTTAACTAAAATCTTTTTAAATTATATAGTTATAAAAATAGAGTCACCCCCTCCCCTTTTTCACCCCCTTCACCCCTAAAAAAGTTTTTGTCTAAAAATTTTTCTTTGTACTATTGACTGAACTGATTAAAACTCACAAAATTAAATCATCCCCCACTCACCCCCAACTACCCTTAAAAATTTTTTGTAATAAAAATTGTTTTAATATCATCTTTTATCCTTATTAAACTGTCTTATGCCCAAAAATCGCGTCATCCCCCTGGTCACCCCCACCTACCCCTAAAAAATTTTTTGCTGTTTCGTAAAATTGGTACTTACCTTTACTTACCTGACGTGTAGAACACTATATCTGCAGCTGGAAACCGCCGCGCCGGGACCTGGAAAAGAAAGAAATTAGATTAGTAAATTAAAGATTTGTAAAATATAAGACAATACTTACCTTATTAGTACTACGACCTGCTGGACGACCGCAACCTGAAAATAAAATAGTTAGTTAGTTAGTAATATTGTATCAAGACTCATTATAGACAGTGCTTATTATAAGTACTTACCTTTTGAATTTATTTGTTGTTGACAAGTAAATAAGTTGTAACTGTGATAGGGAACCGCCGCGCTGGTGACCTGAAATAAAAAATATAGGTTAGAAATTGACAAGTTGGAAATTTATATTGAAATTTTATGGTTAAAAATTTTTGTGTTTATAATTTGATATTTTCGTTTATTGTGTGTTGGGGTATATACTTTTGTGTATACCTCATAGTCTTAAGTATCATTTTATTAATTCATTTTATTGTTTCAATTTTAATTAATTCAATTCTTTTACTAATTTTATTGCTTTTATTATTTTATTATTTTAAACTTGTAATTGTGATTAATTAATATTGAATTCAATTCCACTGACGTTTTTTCCTGATCCGGGCGTAATTAAAGAATAAAGAGATGTTTGGGCTCCGCACTCCAGCGAAAAAAGAGTCTCATGAGCGGAGGGCGGGACCCTCCGCTGATGAGACCTTTAGAATAAGGAGGAGCTTAGACATGGAGATTAAAGAATCGCCAGAATGCGAATCCCCAGAACCCCCGACCGTGGATTTTACTCCGGAGACGGTTTCGGAGCTTGTGGGCGGTATAGAGAGACGAAAGCTTCCACCGCAGGAACCGGACATGCCCTTGACACCTTCGGTGTGTCCGTGGACGGGCAAGGTGTATAAATCCAGGCCGCTGGAGGCAAAGGCCTGTCTAATAGCGGCAAAGCAACAGCTGAAGCTCTCCCGCAATTTAAAAACTGAAATTAAGGACGCTTTTCTTCGTTCGCTTGACCGCCTTTACCAATTGGTTAAGGAGGAGGCGAACGGAGCGATCTGGATTAAAAATGAAAAGAGGCGCCAGATGACTAGGGAGGAAATGAAAGAGACTTTTGTGTCGCCGCCGGGGTCGCTGCCTATATCTCCAACTTGGCGGCCCGTGGCATTCACACCTTTTGCACCGGTGACGCCCGCGCCGGTTCGTTCGATGCGGGTGGCGTCGACGCAGACGTCGGAGGTGGCGGCGCCGCCCGCGCCGGCTAAGTCGGTGCGGGGGGCGTCGACACAGACGACGGTGGTGCCGACGCCGTCCGCGCCGGCCCGGTCAGTGCGGGGTGCGTCGACGCAGACGTCGGAGGTGCCGGCACCGCCCGCGCCGGTTAAACCGGTGCGGGTGGTGGCGACGCAGACGACGTCGGCCGACGCCCCCCTCGCGAGAAATAATGAAAGGGACGATCACGCTCTCGCTGAACTCCGCACCATGCTGGCTGACCATAGTCGGCTGGTGAGAGAGAACAGCGAGAGAGTGACAGAATTGAAAGAGGAGATGGAGCGCCAGAGAGGATCCCCGGGGTCATCTACGTACGCGAGTGTGGCAGCGGGACCTCGCAGGGAACAGCCCCCTGTGCAGGCCGCGCTGCACTCCGTCATAGTGACCTCCAAAAATGAAATGGATACAGGGGAACAAGTGCTAGGTAAGATACGGGAAATAATAGATGCAAAACAGGGATGGGTGAAAGTGGAGAAAGTAAGAAAGGCGAAGGACAGAAAGGTGCTTATAGGATGTAAAACGTTAGAAGATAGGGACAAGGTAAAGGATAGACTAAAAACCGCAGAGGCGCACATCACTGTCGAGGATGTTAAGAACAAGGACCCCCTTCTGGTTCTAAAGGACGTCCTGGCGGCAAACTCTAACGAGGATGTCGTCCGGGCCCTCTGGAACCAGAACGGGGACGTTCTCGGCGACCTCGACAGAGAGGGAACCTTAGAAATTAAATATCGCAAAAAAGCACGTAGCCCCCACTTATGCCACATAGTACTGAAAGCGTCCCCAGGCGCATGGAAAAGGTTAACTGCCGCGGGGGTGGTTGGCATTGACCTTCAAAAAGTCAAAGTCGCCGATCAATCCCCGTTGGTTCAGTGCTCCATGTGCCTGGCCTATGGACATGGTAGAAGGTTCTGCACTGAAAAAACGGAAAAGTGTAGTCACTGTGGTGGACCCCATTTAAAATCCGCGTGTACCGAACACCAAGCCGGAAAGCCTCCAAGCTGCGCCAACTGCATCAGTGCAAAACTCGACAGAGTTGACCACAATGCATTTGGCGCAGAATGCCCGGTAAGACGAAAGTGGGACGCACTAGCGAGGGCGACTATTGCTTATTGCTAGTTGCGTCCCTGGAGGCTACTGAGCATGTGCTTCCGGGTGGAATGCTGCCCTAGGGCGGCATTCCGCCCGGGAACACTGCTCCGTATTTTGGGAAAGCATAGACCACTGTCGCAAAACAGCAAGTAAATAACTAGTGGCGCCATGTTAAAGCATGGTCCGCTAATTAACAAAAACAGCATAAAACAACGTGGTTTATGGCGACCCTACATCGAACACTAACACTAGTCTACTTACTCGTAACTTCTCAGAGTGAGATTACACTACACGCTTAGATTGTAACCACACTGGAACCACAGAGACTACACTACGCGCTTCACGCGACTAAATTAAAATTGCATTGCAATATAAAGATTTTAAAACTCCACAAATAAAATTTAAAGAACATAAAATTAGGTTAAAAAATGTTGTATATATATAATAATTATATAAAAAACAGCATAAAATTGTAACTCAGTAATAATAAAAATATATGTAATTATGTAAGCTGTTAGTAAGTAACCGTTAATAATTATGTATATAATTGTGTAAATTGTAATAATAATATAGTAAAATCAGTAATTATAAAATTGTATAGCATTTTGAATAGTAAATTAACGTAGAATCTGTATATTAATTGTAAATTATTTGTATTAATGCAGAATTGGCTGGAAAACATTCGATATGACCCTCAGCGCCCCTCCTGTCTTGCCATTCTCTTAAGAGAATGCTACCTGGCAGGAGGGGCACAGTGGTCATACAAAGAATGGCGGTCAGAAAAAATAAAAGTTTTCTCTCGCAATCGGCTAAAACTGTAAATAAGACAAAGTAAAATTTCATTGAAAATGTAAACCCAGGTGCTTCTCCCGCCTACCTGGCTCTTATGAGGCAGTGCTTGGTGGGAGAAGCACAAAACTTAGTTTAATGTAACAATAACCCATAGTATAAAAATAAGAAGTAAATATAAATGTAAACTCTTTATGTATAAACAAAAAAGTCAGATATATAAGAACCACTACCGTAGACTGTAACATGATATACATATACATTAGCAACATAAGTAAACCTGAAAAATTTTTTCTTTTCTCGACGTAAATAAAGATACCCTGACTTGAAATCCTTAAGTAAACAAAGTCCCTGATTATGTTAGGGGTTTAGCTCGCGGGCCGGGACACACTGCTCCCGGACAGCAAAAAAAAAAAAAAAAAAAAAAAAAAAAAACCTAACCTAACCTAACCTAACCTAACCTAACCTAAAACCTAACCTAACCTAGGCGTAGCGCTTTCGGCTTTCGGCTTTCGGCTTTCGGCTTTCGGCTTTCGGCTTTCGGCTTTCGGCTTTCGGCTTTCGGCTTTCGGCTTTCGGCTTTCGGCTTTCGGCTTTCGGCTTTCGGCTTTCGGCTTTCGGCTTTCGGCTTTCGGCTTTCGGCTTTCGGCTTTCGGCTTCATCGACACACGAACTTCATGGCATGGCTTGTGCCTAAATGTGTTTCAAAAATTTCACTGAAAAGTTTCCTTTGTATCGTATGAATGGTTTCTCACATGGCACTTTCGTTTCATCACGTAACATATTTTTCAAACCCACAAATTTTATATATATCGGGTACAGGCGGATTTTAGTAGTCTATGCTACCGTTTGGTTGACGATCGATTTAGTGAAATGGTAGACCATCACTGTGTAGTGCACATTTGTCATTCGAACTGCTATGTTGGCAAGCTGTCAGGGGTTATCTATGAAATGGTGACACGCTGACGTTTGACAAATCTGTCATGTTGGTAAACTGTGGGAGGTTATTGGAATTACGAGATGGTAGGTAGCCATAAAGTGTCTGGAGCAGTGAACGCTCGGCTCTCGAGCCGAACGGACCTCTCCTACAACTAACTGAGGGTAGTCGGTAGCGTTATATTGGCTTGGAAGTTGACTCTCGAGTACGAATGAGTGATTGAGTACACGAACGGGGCAGCTAAGAGTACTACTAAGTAATGAAAGTACACTTTGGTTGTAATCGATATCTCCCATGGTAACACGCCCACGTGGAATTGCTTGGCCATGTCTGATGATAATGGGTAAAATGTATCTACCCACTTCTTGTTATTATTGTTGTATGCAGGTTTGAGGTACCCCCGCTGCCGTGTGTGTCTGTGTATCTTCGCATATTTTTATTATTTTTCCCACCGTTACATCTCTCCCTTAGGGGGCTTTATAGTATTCAATCGACATTAATTTTGTTATGCCATTTGAGTCGCTTCTCGTGTGCCACGTCCACAACTTGGTCATTTCTGAGTTATGCAAAAATGATGTTTACTAAACATCGCAGATTATATCGATATCTTTTCAGCGGAGGAACTAGTTTCGGAAACTATTACGGCAACGGTACAACACTATTCCACCCCACTATGATGATGAAAGAAAACGAATTAAATATTAAATAATAATCGTGTTATATGGCAATGTATCCCCACATATCAATGATTTAGCCATTAATTCATGATTGCGTAACAATTTTTTTTTTCATCGAATTTGTATGATTGTATGTACTACCTATTACATGAAAACTGGCTACTAATTTGTGTAAAGAGAAATGAGGTTGATTTTCATTATTTCTAACACCACACTTCACATTATAACATACAGGCAGGTTAAATTGCAGTGTTCCAACATTCACAGTTTTTGTTTTAGACCACATGGGATGTTTTGCATTGAGGTCGCCCATAGCCAGAACTTTAGAGTTAGTTGTCATGATACAAACGATCTATGTCGCTGGTATTGATTGGAAGATTTGAAGACTGGTAAATAAACAGAATATATTGCGACATTTTCGTTAGGTAGGTTGAGGAAGATACCTATAACTTCTAGGTGTTGTGTGTGAGGAGTTGGTAGTAAGTAATGAGATAGATCAGATCGGACCAGTAAAGCCATACCCTGACCAACCCCATCACGAAGCTTGACCTTACGATAATAATACAAATCCGGCAATGCTATGAGTAATGTGAGTAAAGTGTGAGTCTGTTAGTTAGTCTTGTTTCACAAATTGCGATAATATCAACGTTCAGTCTCCTCACTGCGAGTTCCGCAAGTTCCTGTTGCTTTCTGGAAACGCCATCAGCATTCCAATATACTACGCGCAGCTCATGGGAACTAGACATAATGTCCCAAGTGGGTAACTACCAAAATCACTTTTTCCATGGAAGTCTTGCATTTGAAGAATTCTTGCTTGATGGACTGGATCGTGGCAAGAATTTCCAGCATCTTTGAGCTTCATTCATTTCAGCATCCTTGAGCTGTTGATGGCTTTTGTCAGAATAACACTGCACTCTCACGATCGGATCCTACTTCCCCTGAACTTCATATGGATTTCCCTTGTGTATTTTTTTAAATACTATGTATAATTTACAATCAATTAATAATAATGTTTATCAGCAAATTATCGATTGCATAGTTTTCTATTAATTTTTTCGTTCTGTCAACACATTTGTTTATATAAAATATCTAAGATTTTGGAACTGGGTATAGCTCAATGATCGCTCGCAGAAACAGGTGACACAATATTATTTTCAACCGACATAATGTTTGGTTGTCGTGTCAGCCGCGCGGCGCGCCTCGCCCGCAGCGCGCTCGCCGCTCGCCGCTCGCAGCAGAGCCGCCGGCGACGCGCCGAGTGTCGAGTGTCGACTGTCGACTGCTTCAGTCTCTGCTAGACGTGAAACGGCGACACAACCAAACGCTACATGTAAATGCGGCGCAAGTGATCTTTTTGATCGATAAAATTGACAGTTCTAATCGATAAAGTGAGTTTTATCGACTTTTTATATAATTTATCGAACTTCTATATTATCGACAAAAGTTATCTAATAGCTAGGTCGAATCCAAAGAGAATATAGAGCTACTACAATACTTTACGTTCAGACTTCGGTACTCTCAACATTCGATAGATATATCAGATTTTCCGGTTCGACAAATTTATCGATCCGTTATCCGTACTTGCGCCGCAGGTCGCCATCCACAGTGACGTCACCAGCTACGTATTCAAACAACTCGTAATGAACGTAGTGGTTATATTCTCTTTGGTAATGAAATGTATGGTAGCTAACCACCTGACGACGGTTGGGAACGTCGCCAATTGGGACACAAACTACTAAGGGATACTATTGGGAATTTCAATATGATTTGTTTGGAGACGTAGCCGGCACAGCGGCGCAAGTACGGAAGTCGGTTCGTAAAGTATTGTAGTAGCTCTTATATTCTCTTTGGATTCGACCTAGCTATTCGGTAACTTTTGTCGAAAGTATCGAGGTTCGATAATTTATATAATAAGTCGATAAAACCCACTTTATCGATTTCAACTGTCAATTTTATCGAATTTTATCGATCAAAAAGATCCGTACTTGCGCCGCAGATCAGTAATATACTATAGCTGTAGCCGGTGTGGTCGCCGTGCCATATGTAGTATCCCTTAGTAGTTTGTGGCCGTGCCGACTGCCGGCCCCCTAGACAGAGAAATAGTCCGTCTACGGCCGGCCCACTGAAGTACATCACAGATCAGTAATATGTAGCAAGTACATAGCACAGACCATAGAGTAGTACTATAATAAATTACGTACATAGTTAATTTGTTGGTCGTTCAAGTTTTTGTTCATTCAGTGACTTAAAACTTCAGAAAAACTTCCTGGCTTCTGTTGAATGTTAACCACAATTTCGCCAATGTCAAGTAGGTAGTATGTAAACATGATATAACTTCAATTGAATGTGACCACGGACGTAGATGGCTCATGGCTTGGCCTCAATTTGACACTGGCAAAGTACTTTTATATATAACTATAATAAAAGGATACCAACTAGGTATATACAATAGTTGGTACTTGGTATCCTAGTGCTCACATATCATAATATATGTAGCTAGCTATAGTGCTACTCTATGGTTGGTATATAGGCGTTATTTGTACGTCATGTTTTCCTCCATTTTGACAGTTCCAAGACCGAATGGAATGAATGAACTGTATTAAGGTGAATGACGTATACGTATATAATTATCTGTGACGTGTACGCCCGGCATATAATACCATCAAAAATAATTTCTGGCTGAAAGATTTTTAGCCCAAAACAGACAGTTTTTTGGAGGAAAATATTAATTCGAAAGCGTTATATTAAGTTTATTTATCTGTATGCCTTAAAATCCATAGTCTGTGTTGTATATCGTTCACTGTGTTCTCTTCTCTTATCTCTGTGGTCCCGTTCCGGTTGTAACCTTTTTGTAAGTGCTCGTCAAATAATTAATCCATTAATACTAGTGATTACGTATAATTATAGACTTGATGTTGCTGATATATTATGATAATATATTGTGGAGCATTCGTTTGTTATTTGATTTCCACACAAGATCTGGTCCACTGACTCTGCTGCACAAATACCATCACGTGCACATCATTCCGCCACTTGGGTTGTGGCAAAAGGTTATGGGCCCAGAGGTTTTTGGCCCAGCATCTATAAATAATCTTGAGATTGATAAGGAAATCAAATACAATGCCAGAAGAAAACAGCTCCGGTTTGTCAGCAATGGTTCCTGCATATACCTCATCGAGTTGGTCGAACATTGAGAGGTTAGAAGGTGCTAAGAATTATTATGCATGGAAATTTCAGTTAAAAATGAGTCTAATACATGATGGATTGTGGAGTGTAGTGGAAAATGGAAGCACGCAGCAGGGTGACGTGTGTGATCAGCGCGCCCTGGCTCGAATATGCCTTTCGGTGAGAAGTAACCTAATTCAATACGTTAGAAACGCCAATAATGCAAAAGAGGCGTGGAAAAGCCTTTCAGATATATTTGAAGATTCTGGTCTCATGAGAAGGGTTTTGTTATTGCGTCAACTGCACAGATTGGACTACAGTAGTTTTAGCTGCATGTCTGATTATATCGAGGCGATAATGACATTAGTGCAGCAGTTAGCTGACATAGGAAAAGTTATAGAAGACAGTGAGGTTGCCGAGATACTGTTGAGTGGTTTATCAGCAGCGTACGACCCACTTGTTTCCAATCTAGAGACCGTGAACATCACCAATAAGTTGACCAGTGAAGTGGTGCGCACACGTCTTTTACAAGAGGAATCTAGAAAAGGAGAAACAGAAAGCAACACGGCCTTTATGTCAAAGAAATCAGCTTTTAAAGGAAAATGTCATTATTGTAAAAAGATTGGGCACATGAAGATCAACTGCTTCAAGTTAAAACGTGACAAGAAGAGTGATAATGAGGAGCAGGCTATGGCTGCGGCAGCCAGCAGTGTTCATCATCAACAAGATCTGTGGTTCATAGACAGTGGGTGCACGTCCCACATGTGTAACAATAGAGACGCTTTTACTTCTTTTAGAGATAATGTTTTAAATAATAGGGTTACTGTTGCTAATAATGAGCAACTACAATGTAAAGGTATAGGTGAAGTGTGCTTGATGCTCAACAACAAGGTGAAAAGATTGAGTAATGTTTTGTATGTCCCTAAACTCTCTACAAATCTGATGTCTGTAAGTAGGCTCATAGGTAATGGATTTAATGTTAAATTTGATCAAAGAGGATGCACTATTTTTGATAAAAAGGATAACCAAGTAGCTTTAGCAGTTTTACAAAACGGTATGTACAGGTTGAAAGTGAAGTCATCGGGTGAGCATTTTTGTGATAGGGTGAACTCGTCACTCTCACATGTGCGAGAGAACATGAGTTCCGCAGTAGTTACTGAGGCAGCCGTGTCTATGGATGTGTGGCACAAGAGGCTTGGGCACATAAATTATAGAGATCTAGGCATGATTAGGGATAGGATATCTAATCTTCCTATGTTACAGGATGAAAAGGATGTTGGTGTTTGTATCCCTTGCCTGGAAGGTAAGCTCGCAGCGAAACCTTTCCCTAGAGGACCAAGCAAGGTTGCTGAGACTTTGTTAGAGCTTATACACTCTGATGTGTGTGGCCCTTTGCCAAGTAGCTGGGGAGGCGCAAAATACCTGCTCACATTCACCGATGACTGCAGCAGGAAATCCTTTGGATATCTATTGAAGAGAAAATCCGAGGTAAGTGATTGTTTTGTAAATTTTGTAGCTATGGTTGAGAAACAAACGGGACTGTTAGTAAAATGTCTTCGATCTGACAATGGTGGTGAATACTGTAACTCCAAGTTGGGAGAGTATTTAAAGAAAAGAGGTATTATTCACCAAACAACTGTACCTTATTGCCCGCAGCAGAATGCTATCTCAGAACGCTTAAACCGTACATTAATGGAGAAAGCTAGATGTATGCTACAGCATTCAGGTCTGGACCAGCGTTTTTGGGGAGAAGCAGTTATGACTGCTGTCTACTTGAAAAACAGATCTCCAACAGCAGCTTTGGGTGGAAAGATTCCAGAGGAGGTGTGGACAGGTTCAGTGGTGGACCTTAGTCATCTTCGTATTTTTGGCTGTGTGGCATATGTGAAGGTACCAAGCGTCAAACGCAGTAAGTTGGATCCAAAGAGTAAACCACATGTGTTTGTGGGTTATTCTGAAACCACTAAGGGTTATAGAGTGGCTGATTGTAGTGATCCAAAGAAGGTTGTTTTGTCAAGAGATGTAGCATTTTTAGAGAATAGTTTTTATAATTTTGGACATTCTAAAAATAATGATTATAATTTTATGAAATTTGTGATGAATGTTGAAAATTGTGTGAAGGAAAGTAACACAGAAAATTGCAGGAATGAGAGTACTGTTATGAATAATAGTGTGAAGGAAAGTAACACAGAAAATTGCAGGAATGATAGTACTGTTATGAATAATAGTGTGAAGGAAAGTAACACGGAAAATTGCAGGAATGAGAGTACTGTTATGAACAGTAGTGTGAATGAAAGTAACACGGAAAATTGCAGGAATGAGAGTACTGTGATGGAAAATAATAGTGTGAATGAAAGTAACACGGAAAATTACAGGAATGAGAGTACTGTATCTGTCACTAATATAGATGTGAATGAGAGTAGCAATATTATTGATAATGTTAAGAAAGATCATAATTATTCTTTAATGTTTTCAGACGCTGAAGACGACGAGTACTGCAGTGTGAGTGATAGTGATCCACACACTGACAGTTCTACAAGTAGCACTGTATGGTCACCAGGTGCGGGGTCTGCTCCAGGGGAAGTTGAGACTTCCCTGCCGTCCACATCTGCGGAACGACCAGTGCGTGCAACTCGCTCGGTTAGACCGAAAAGGTTTGATGAATATGACATGTCTTTAATGGCTAATAGTAACAGTTATGGTTTAGAACCAACATCATATGAAGAGGCTGTGTCTAGTCTTGATGCTGACGATTGGCAAGAGGCCATGAGATGCGAGTATAATTCACTCATTAAAAACCAGGTTTGGGTACTTGTAGATAGACCTCATAATATAAATGTAGTGAAAAGCAAATGGGTCTTTAAAGTCAAAAATGATGCATCTGGTAATTTTATACAGTATAAGGCACGTCTTGTAGCTAGGGGTTTTACTCAGAGAGAGGGTGTAGATTATAATGATACATTTTCTCCTGTGGTACGACATTCAACAATGAGATTGTTATTTAGCTTAGCTAATGAATATGACTTGAATATAGATCATATTGATGTGACAACTGCATTTCTTAATGGTCAATTGAATGAGACTATATATATGGAACAACCCAAAGGGTTCAGTGCTAATAATGATAAGGTATGTTTACTTCAAAAGAGTATATACGGGCTCAAACAATCTAGTCGCATGTGGAATATCAGAATACATGATGTTTTATGTAAAAATGGTTTTGTTCAGAGTAAAAACGAGCCTTGTGTATATTCTATGAAAACGGCTAATGATCATGTTATCTTGGCTTTGTATGTTGACGATTTTTATTTGTTTTACAATAAAGATAGTTTATGTAAAGAGAAACTATTAGAAATATTAGAAAAAGAGTTCAGTATTAAAAATCTAGGCCCAATACAAAGCTATTTAGGTATTCGTGTAACTAGAGACAGGAAAAATAGGGTCTTGACACTTGATCAGTCTGTGTACACAAGAAATATTTTGAAAAAGTTCAATATGTTGAATTGCAAACCTGTGTCAACACCTATGGTTCCTGGTAATAAGTTGTATATGGAAAGTGAATGTTTAAGTAATGAGTCTTATAAGTATAGACAGCTTGTGGGTTCCTTGATGTATCTGGCAGTATGTACACGTCCAGATATAGCATTCACTTGTAGTAAACTTAGCCAGTTTAATACTTGTTTTGGGAAGGTTCATTGGCTAGCTGCCAAGCATTTGTTAAGGTATTTAGCAGGTACAATTAGTTATGGCTTACATTATGTAAAGTGTAAAAAATTGTTGTTATGTGGATATACCGATGCAGACTGGGCTAATGATTGTATAGACAGAAGGTCTTACACTGGTTATGTAATTAAACTGGGTTGCAACAATGTAAACTGGGAATCTAGGAAGCAAAGGTCAATAGCATTAAGTAGCACTGAAGCAGAATACATGGCAATCTGTGACATATCAAGAGAACTTTGTTTTGTAAAACAATTTATGTCAGAAATAATGCCAAATACATGTATTAACATAACAGTATATAATGATAATCAGTCTGCTCATAGGTTAATTGAAAATAAAGAGGTCTGTCATAAGCGCACTAAGCATATAGATGTAAAGTACCATTTTATAAAGGATTTGGTACAAAAAGGCTTTATGATTATTAAGTATCTGGACACTCAGAATATGATTGCAGATGTACTAACAAAAGTTTTAAATGCTAGACGTCATTGTAAATTTGTAGAAGAATTATGTGTTATGCCATGTTAAAACTGTGGGTACATGTAGAGATGTATTATGTAGGGTCATATTTGTTTAATGAAGGATTTTAATGCATAAGGGGAAGTATTAAGTTTATTTATCTGTATGCCTTAAAATCCATAGTCTGTGTTGTATATCGTTCACTGTGTTCTCTTCTCTTATCTCTGTGGTCCCGTTCCGGTTGTAACCTTTTTGTAAGTGCTCGTCAAATAATTAATCCATTAATACTAGTGATTACGTATAATTATAGACTTGATGTTGCTGATATATTATGATAATATATTGTGGAGCATTCGTTTGTTATTTGATTTCCACACAAGATCTGGTCCACTGACTCTGCTGCACAAATACCATCACGTGCACATCATTCCGCCACTTGGGTTGTGGCAAAACGTTATTGGTAAGAAATTTTTTTTCTCCATTTTGACAATCCCTTCCTTGGTTTGATGAGCAGAGTATCCAGTGAAATTACTGGGCTTATGAGACTTATTACCTAATGTCTCAGGGTAACGAGCGCACTGCAGTGCCGCGCAGGCCTTTGTGATTCAAAGTTCTGGGTGGCACTGCAATGGGGAGCCACACTGCTTACTTATCCCGCTAGGTGGCGCATTATCGCTGGTGCTATTTCACTATGAAACTTAATGAAGTAAAGAAAAATTAATAAAGATTAATTTATTATTAATTAATTAATAAAGAAAATTGTAGTAAATTAATAAAAAAATCGTCTTTGCAATAAAGTATGCCTCTGTAAAGCGCAATTCAGTGTAAAATTAATGTACACACATTTCTCTTCAGACGAGAAAAAACGGAAATTGTGGGTCAAAGCATTGCACATCAAAAATTATTGGAAACCAATTATTCTTCTAGCTAATGTAGTAATTAGTAGGTTATGTAGTGAAATCTAATGATTTATAGTTAAATTCATTAACCCTCAAAGTAACGATCAATGACAAGCACCAGCGGATGTGGCGCCATCTGAGATTAGTTTTGCCTGTGCCTCCCCATTGTTATGGGCCGGCGTTATGCTTACCATCAAGCAAATGACCAGCTCGTCTCGTTACCAAATAATATAAAAAAAGAAGTGTTACCAACACCTATAACCTACTCCTTTTCTTCGAAGTTGGTTAAAAAGAAGTAGATTCGGAGCAAATTGGCTATGACAGATGGATGGACATTTACACGAGTGAAGCTATGAGGTTTCCAATTATTATCATTCGGATGTATGGAATCCAAAAAATGTAAAAAACATAAATTATCGGATTTGGTTAGTTTTTAATTCTTGTTAAACTTATTTTCTTTGGGCCCCGCTACTGCATCGGACGCCACAGTCGAAGTCATTGTGGAATTAGCAAAGCGATTTACTTGCAAATGTCCCGCTCGTCTCATTATCCAATAGTATAATATACAAATAAAATTTATCTTATCTTATAAAAAGGTATCAGACAGACGTGCTATGCCTTAAATGAGAAAATTAAAGCCTACTCTAATCTAGGTCAATCCTCTCCAACACAAAATCCTGGATCGCCACTGCTTGCATATTACTGATTGGCGGCAGACCTCACGAACAAAGCGGTGGTACCAACCCAGACGGACACTCGCAGAAGAGTTAGTCCTACCACCTAGCTTATCATAAGTCTGTTATATTAGGTATACTTACGGGCGTTTTTTACCATACGGTATATTTATTCTAGACTAGCCCAAGCTTGCAGTTTCCATTCACGGTTTTTATGGTCTCATAAACATGGCAGCATATTTCAAAAGAGTGAACACAAATTTTAGTTTTCTGTGGTAATTTTATGTATGTCATTGTCATGTATGGTATGATTGGTAAGTGTCAAAGAGATGATACCCTATATAGTATATAGGTACTATATAATTTGTGAAGAGATGGTATGTGTGAAATTCCGTGTAAATAGTCGCGGTCTAAAGAAGGCGAGTATTATCGATAAATTATTAGAATTATCAACCAGGAAATAAAGAAAGAAGTAGAATTATCAAAATTAGGTTGTAATTGTTAGAAATCAAATGTAAGTAGATTCATAATTATATTAATATGTAGGAAGTGTACTGTGTATTCATATTTGTTTTGTATTTTGTTTCAGATGTAAAATTCATACTTATAATAGTGTTCATAATTTTCACCGGCCAAATTATTAACTCCAGACGCTGATTCTCCTTCGTTTGATCATCGGTTATACAACTTACTGGCATTGGCGAGATTGTAACGAACATTCCCCAGAAGCCAGGAAATAAAAAGTTAGTAGATGGCTAGTATGTACTTACCTATAATAATTTATAGTACATACCTGTTAACGGGTTAAATTAATATGCATCTTCTATACTTAACAAGGTTTTCGGCTACTGAAGCGTTTTCTCTAACTTTAAGTTGAATAAACACCTACTCCTGTTTATTAAATTGCTTTTGTTCAACAATTCTCCAAATATATGTGCCATATAAAATTTCTTAAAAAATAGCTAAAACATAAAGGGTATTTTCACGGTTTCCAACCACTTTGACTAGTTGTTGACCACAGGGTCTAGTTTGCGACCACCATGTGAAATAAATAAGGTACAATTTGTTGTTAACAATAAAAATGAAACCAGTTAGCGTACAAATCTACGTTTATTGTTAATTTTATGAAAAAAAGGAAAGATTTACAGGAAAGGTTAAAAATTGTGGACGTAATAATTATAAAGTTATCTTCAAGAATGGAAATATGAAAAGAAAAAATTATATTATTCTACACACATTCCGGCCATTGACAATGGGTGGTCGTAGGCTGGTTATCGAAAAACTAGATTACAACTGTCTAAAAATTAAAATAAACTCGGTCAATATGCTTTAAAATACTAACAATTTAGGGGCCGAAAAACTGTTAAACTTTTAAATGAAGTGTCAAAGAAGTCTTTGTTGAAACACATTTTTTCCCAAATTACGACCACATGGCCAGTTTTTGGGTAATGTCAAAAATTTTGAACTAGTTATCCAACCAGCCAAATAGAGATGTCAAAACCATATTTTTTTGCTTTACAAAGGAGATGGCATGGTTTTGTACGGGAGGTGGTCCTTGGAAACTGCATTGCAAACTTGGATGCAGTGTCTTTGTAGAAATTAATTATACTCATTGGGAGTAACATCGCCACAAAAAAAAACGGACGAATTGAGTATCGCCTCCTTTTTTGGAAGCTGGTTAAAAATATGAAGATATTATGCGGCCCCTGGCCTTACCTACATGTTCGAGTGTGACCGCAGCTCATATTTACGGGTAACGTACTCGCAGGATAAGGCGCCAGAGGCCAAAAATATGGACAGCCCGGAGGCCGCGGCTGAGAAACGCCTCTCGCCAGCCCCCGCCCCCTCCGCCGCGCAACGCGCTCGCGCCGAGCGCAACCGCCTGAGAGCGCGCGCCCTCGTAGAAGCGCGCCAAGCCGCCCGCCCCGCCGCCGCCGCCGCCGCCGCGTGAGTGACCGGTGCAGACTACTGCCGCCCCGCGCCGCCCGCCCCGCCCGCACTCACCGCGCGACCGTTGCAGGAGCGGCGGCGGCGGGTTCCTGCCGGGCGCGCCGCGGCCGCCCCCGCCGCGCGCCGCGCCGCCGCCCGCGCCCGTGGCCGACCCGGCCGAGCGGCCCGCCTGCCTCGAGTGCGGGCGCCCGATCGCGCACTCGTACCTGCTGGAGGCGTTCTCACACCCCGCGTGCGACGAGTGCCGCGACGAGCGAGGCGCGCACGCGCTGCTGACGCGCACCGAGGCCAAGGCCGCGTACCTGCTGCAGGACGCGGACCTGGACGCGCGGCCGCCGCCGCTGCGCTGCGTGCGGCGCCGCAACCCGCACGCGGCGCGCGGCGACATGCGCCTGTACCTGCGCGCGCAGGTGGAGGCGCGCGCGCTGCTCGTGTGGGGCTCGGAGGCGCGGCTGGAGGAGGAGGCGGCGCGGCGCGCGGGCAAGCGCGTGCAGGCAAGCGCGCGGCGCGGCGCGCGCGCGCTGCGCGCCCTGCGCATGGATGTGCGCTCGGGCCTGTTCTCGGGCTTGCGGGCGCCGCACGAGCACCGTTTCGGCGCGGAGTCGTACGACGCGGCCGCCGACGTGTACTCTTGCGCGTGCGCGTGCGGCCACGTGCAGACGTACGAGAAGATGTAGCGCGCGACTGGAGGAAGGCCCCGCGGTGGAAACGGTCCTGTTGCATCCGATTTACGGTTTGTCGATCAGAGATCCGCCTCGCGGCTGAATACGAATTGATATTATGTGATAAACGAGAATTTTAGAATACTAAGTAAATATTTCCTTCTAGAATGTATTAAAAACCTACACACTTTGAATATGTAAAAACAAATTATGTAAAAAAATAAAATATGTAATTGATTCAATTCACTTACGTATTTCGATCTTATTTTATTTAATTATTCTTAATTTTATTATTGTAGAATATAAAACAGTTGTCAATAAATACAATAGTTACAAGATACCTAAGAAAAACTGTTTGTCATTATGCCCACGACGCGCGACGGAACTGAGAAGGTATATTTATTTAGGTTTTCCAACAGACTTAATACCTTAACTTAACTTATACAATGCAATAAAACTTAATCCTAGTGAGAGACTACTAAATTACTAATATACATCCGACAGGTTTCCATTTGGATTGAGTTTATGATATGCCTGCTGGAGTCCTACACACAGAAATAAAGTTAATATTCAATGGTAAACAGAGTGTTATTACAAATTATAAAACAAACAATGTCTTGTTATGTGCTTGATCCTAATGAACAGGTTATTCATCATTATATCAATGGGAACCACCAGCTACAAGTTGCTCAACACAATGTACATCTACTTTGCTGTGAAGGTTTAGTTAGCAGCATCTAGAATGTGTAATTTTTGGGATATACCGATGATAAAATTAAATAATACCACACACGTTTCAAACAATAACAATTCAGGTACTTAGGTAAAAAAACAAAATGCAATTTTAAAGTTCTTATTTTAATAGGCAGAAAGGAGAAACCTTCACAAATTACAATTAGATGTTTTTTAAGTCTTCAGGTAAGTCATTCTTGGGATGCTTATTCTCAAAATGCTGTTTATAGGTCTTCGGGTCTGGCATCTGCGCCTGCAAGCAGACAACTGGCTATAGAAGCCCTCAACACATTGGTAACCTTATTGTGTAAAGTAATTCCTAGCTATCTGACTAAATGTGCTTCCACATCTCAGCTTCTTTCACATTGTAAAAGGATCCTTTAATTTGCAGTCAAGATTAAATACATTAAGCCTTACATAGATGAAAATTCTCAAATGAAAAACTTCAATTTCAGGTCAAGTAGAGCTGTAAAAGTAACGACAAATCGAGTACCCGTATTTATTAGTTACTGAAACTAACAGGACTTGTTACATTCGTATTGTTACTGTACTCGATACTTTTCATCATTTGATGTGATACAATCGAGTCAATATATGTCGAGTGTATAATATATATAGAAGAGGCAGAATCCGGCGCGCTGCTATCTCGCTTGCGCATCTCAACATTTTTGAAGATAAACAATCACTTAATATAATTATGAAAAATTGCATCTGGTAAAATTGCTGACAATAACATTGACACAGAGAAAGACTCTCTCATCCAAATCCATGTGATCGCTGCGCCATGGCAGCGAGAGAGGTTCACCCAGGTGAACCATTCCTTAGATAGGTACGACAAATATGAGTAATGAAATAAACTATTGAGCAATGTTTTGTTACTTTGAGTCAAGTGCTGTACCTGTTACTTGGTAACGAATACATATGGTTCACTACAGTGCTAATGACATGTTCAACAACATCTCCAAAATAAGACAAAACCTTACCTTGCACACAACACAGGCATGTACTAGTGCCTTCTGCGCAGCCTTTTTTTGATCAGTGGCACTGTGACCTTGTTGCTTTTTCATTTTGGATTGCTTCTCAGCAGCTTTCGCCTGTGATTGAAGCTTTTGTTGCCCACGAGCCATGATGCTAGTCTGTAATGCAAATAGACACTTTTCATTCATTGAAACCGGCAAATAACAAGGCAATGACACGAACATGTAGCACAAGATAATTATTAATACAATGAATATATTAGTCCACAACTTTAATCATAATATGCAATAATAATTTTTTTAAATATGCTACGTTTACTTTCCAATAGAAACAACCATACCTTGATATATTATTTGTTGTAACTTTATATTATGTCGAAGACAATGCTATACAATTGACAGAACGGCAATTTGCTAAAACTAAAGTATTTAAACTATAATCCTTTGCTATGGTTTGTGTAGGTAAGAAAAATCTTACGAGGAAAAAATACGAAGGCGTTATTCATACGTCATTTTTTCCTCCATTTTGACAGTTCCATTACTGAATGGAATGAATGAACTGTATTAAGGTGAATAATGTGAACGTATATAGTTATCTGTGACGTGTACGCCCGACATACATGACATCCAAATTAATTTCGGCCTGAAAGATTTTTAGCCCAAAACAGACAGTTTTTTGGGGGAATATATTATTTCGAAAGCGTTATTTGTTTTTTCTCCATTTTGACAGACCCACACTTTCTTTAGGTAGGAAATGATAGATGGAACTGAATTACTTTGAATGACGTGTATGCCCGTCATGTTGACAAGAAATCTTCCTGGAAGATGTTTATAGACCAAAAAAGACAGTTTATTGAAAGAAAATTTTTAAAAAGTAAAATAAAATGAATTAGATATCTTTGCTTTCACTATTTCTGATTTACAAAACTAGCGAAATGAAGATTGAGACTAATTATTTATCCTGGCAATTTTAAATTCCGTTTTCGGTTATGTGTGAGTAAAATTTCTTTGCATGTGTGTTCATTTAATCTATGATTCTATCTATGTGTGCAGCTTCTGACGTTTATAATGGTTTGTTGATTCTTATTTCACGTCATACCAAGATAATTCTGCGTTAATTAGCAGTCGTATAACCATAAGGATAAGGTCTATTATTGAAAGTTTATGTAGCTTTTTACCTTGTCGATGATTTTCCGTGTACATGTAGATCCTGTTGCGTACGATTAGTGGTGATTACGTTTCATTCGACGCAGATTTTTTAATTAATACATATATGAATTCAAATAGGGAATATTTAAAGATTTTATCATATATTTTTATATAATTACTTTTCTTTGCTAACAAATTAAACCATATTGTAAGATAAATAAATAAAATAATAATGAATGAATTTTTGCAGAAATGTTCATGTCGATTTTATGTATATGAGTTTTATGTTGTGAAATACAAAAAACTGTTTAGTTATAAATAATTGATATTGGAATTACTTTTGTTAATCAGTAATTGACAATTTGAAATGTGACTAATATATAATTTAATGAATAACGACTAAATATATGAACACATAACGGTGAATATGGCGATTATATGATAATTTGTTAACTTACTAACCCATATATGTGCAAATAACAAAAGCATTCACAGTAATATTTCTTTTACAAAAATAAGAGACACTTCAAAACGAAGCACCCGACGGGCTAGTTTTTTAGCCTTACCAAAAGCTAGAACCAACTACGGCAAAAAAATATTAACATTTGAAGGAGCACAACTATATAATAAGATACCCTCACGCATAAAAAATGTAAACTCATTCAACGTATTTAAAAAACAACTTGCTCAACACCTAATAGCAGATCACAGTCTCATAAGGAAATGAATACGTTGGGTGGGTAGGTATAATCTAGTGGACGGGACGATGTTGTGATAATTTTATTAATGTTTGGAATTGTTCTCAAGCAAGTGATATGTAATGTCTTTTTTGAGAATAAATGTCTTTAAACCTAAATAAATAAATTTGAATAAATATAAATACACAAATAAATAAAATTGAAATGTCTGTTTGTAATATCAAAATAGCAGCTTTTTACTAAATGTATATGAATGTTTATCAAAATAAAAAAGCATTTTATCAAATTATTAACTGTCTGTCTGTTTGTTATAATGTGTGCAGTGACTGTCATTTTCGACTGAAACTGTATCAGGCAGATACCTACATCTACATCCTTCTGATTTTGTATGTACGTAAATCTGCCCAACGTGTTTTCATAAGTACCTATGAGTGAAAACAGAATAATGCGTCATACAAATACAAGTACAGTACGCAAGTTTTTTATTCTCATGTGTTCTTTTTTTGTAGATACAAATGAAAAAACGGAACTTTCATAAGATCACTCATGTGTTAGTCTCCTGTTTATATATTAACAACCACAAAACTATTCAACAGGTGTCTAACCTGTAGATTCAACTCCTCGAGAAGACAAGGATGGCTTCACCACGGTGGAAAGAAGACGAACTAAGAAGCCCGTTTCTCGAAACATGTGTGGCAACACCGCACCGACTGGACCGAACCATCTGCTGCGTCCGGAAATACCTACGACGCAGCTGTACGTGTCCCGCCTCCACTACACCATGAAGACCGATGATGTGGTGGAGTACATCAGGCTAAAGACTAAGCTCACGCTGAGGGTCGCGAAGTTGGAATCCCGCCACGAGACGAATTTTAATTCTTTTGTGGTGAGAGTGCCGACTGCAGTACATCTGGCGACCTTCACTAAAGTGGAATTTTGGCCGAAAGGAGTCGTATTCCGGCGCTTCAGAGGCCGGCTACCTGACACCATGTTGCGTCACACGTCGCCGACCAAACGTGCTAATTAAGTGTTATATTTTGTATGTATGTTAGTCTATAAGGTATTTATTCTATGGGCCCGCTACGATGTAGTGTGGCCTGAAATAAACGTATTATTATTATTATTATAACCGTTGTATAATTCAATTCTGTTGTGATATTTTTAAGACACAGTCTAGCAAAACGGGCATCTAAAAGTTGTTTTAAGTGGTAACACGTTTATACATGTTACCACTTACCACACACCGAAAAAAAAGAGGAGGATAACCTCCTCTTTTTTTTCGAAGTCGATTAAAAAGAAGTAGATTCGAAGCAAATTGGCTACGATAGACGGATGGATATTTATACGAGTGATCCTATAAAGTTCAATTATTATCATTCAGATGTATGGAATCCAAAAAATGTAAAAAACATAAATTATCGGGTTTGCTTGGTTTAAAATTCTCTTTAAACTAACTTTCTTCGGGCCCCACTACTGCGGCGCATACCACAGTCTAAGGCATTGAGGAATCAGCAAAAAGATTTCCTTATCAGGCAAATGTCCCGCTCGTCTCGTTATCCAATAATATAAAAAATATCAGACAGACTCGCTAGGCCTTAAATGAGAAAAATAAAGCCTACTCTCACGTAGGTCAAGCCCCCCCAAACCAAAATCCTGGATTTGCTACTGCTTGCATATTACTGCTTGGCGGGAGACTTCACGAGCAAAGCCACCAACCCAGACTAGCCCAAGCTTGAAATTTCCCATTCACGGTTTTTACAGTCTCAGAAACATGGCAGCACATTGAAAAAAAATGAATATAATAATATATTTAGTTATCTGTGGTAAAATTTATGCATGTGTGAAATTCCGTGAAAATAGCCACTGCCGAAAAAATAGGCGACAATGAAGTAGAGTAGACAGTAGTTCGTCAACACATTATGACATTACACAGGTGAACACAACACAAGAAAAAATTGACTGACATTGACAATTCTAATCTTGAGGGCTCCCGGCTCATGGACAGCAGTGTTAATTGCTATTTTTAAATTAGCTCCACGAAACACGAGCTTTGCGTTTTTTTATTCTATTGGGTAACGAAACGAAGAGTCTACCCATGGTCAGCGAGCATGTTGCTCGCTGCTGATGGATGATCTCTCTTGTTCTCTCGGCTTTCGTGGGAGAAAAAACATTTTTCTTGAATTTATTTTATTTTTATTGCACACATACATTCAACTTATACTTAATCTTTCGTAATATTATAGTTTTATCGCAGTTGCTTCGATTCTGTCCCGCGCTCCAACAGCCTTTGCTTGAAACCTCCAAAAGGGTAAGCTAGTGAACCTATAGGTTGTGGACGATACCTCCTGGCTTTGGTTACAACATCACACCACAATGGATTCGGTAAGTGCTGCACAGAATCCCTTACATGTATACAGTCCACTAATTTTCGATAGCAAAAAACACCTGGAATACACGTTTTTAAGTTGGTAGCACGTCTGACAACTAGTAGGAATCGACTTCATCGACTAGTCTGTGGCTAGGAATTATTTTCGGTCGGTTGGCAAGAGCAGTAAAGTTGCAAAAATGTCAATGTCAAATCAAAGTTTAGTTGTCAAATAACTGTCATCACAGAGAACACATAACCTATTAATTAACCATTTATTTTACAATAATTGTGGCGAACATACCACAGAAGCCAGGAAATAAAGGAAGAAGAAGAAGAAGACAATTTATCAAACCGTTAACCTATAGAGGAAGGTTAACCGTAGTACCTCTCTCTATATAAATAGTTTGTGCCCACAATCTTAATTATAATTTGTAATAAAGTGTTATATGTAAATCTACGTTAATATATAAGTTATTCGAAGAGAATTTCACGTGCGACCCGATCGTTTCAATCAACAATACTTCATCCTTTTGTAAATGTTAACCACGGTCATCCGCAGTTCGGTCAAAGCCGGATGGTAGCAACAGAGCATGCAGGCACTGCAGCGCTGTGGGCAGTTAGTGCGGCGCGCCGGGACGCGCTGGGGCAGCGGGCGCGATGAGACGCCGCTGCGGCGCCTGCTGGACGACGCCAGCGCCTACGGCGAGCCCGAGCGGGGCGAAGCGCCCGAGCTGCGCTGGGCCACGCAGCCGTACAGCCGCCGCGCGCCGCGCGCCGCTCCGCCGGAGAGGACCGACCCGCGCCACACCACCGTGGTGCTGTTCCCGGGCCAGGGCTCGCAGCACGTCGGCATGGGGCTGCGGCTGAAGGACCTACCCGCTGCTAGGGAGCTCTACGAGCTAGCCTCCAGTGTAGTCGGGTGAGGCTTACCATGCTTTCCAGCTGCTTTGCGAGTTTAAGCCACATCCAAAGGCCAATCTTGCATTGTTTTTCCTATTCTGAATAGGCTTGCGTTTGATCGCAATCTCATCTGATGGTGAGCGACAAAGTGGTTGAGGATGTAGCATGCTTGCGTAGAAGATACTAAATGTTCACTCTTGTCTTTAACACAACAGAATTGTAGTATTCTGGAACTGAATATGCCGCCAAAGAATACCATTCTTTCGCTGTCCTTACGATGAACGTTGAAGCAAAAGACTTAGTGCAAATAGAAGGTATGTCAACCATAAAATATGACTGATGAAACCCCCATGCCTGTTTTTGTCCGATGGTGGAATTAAATTGTGTAATGACATAGCACACATTCCAAAATGTATCCTGTATAAGATGGATAGACTGGCAACAGTGAGTCGATGCTCTATAGGCTCTGGAGCCTGGCATCCAAGTGTATCGATGCCAATAAGTCTTATGGCTCGTCTTTCAATAGTTTCCAAAGTCTCAAGCTGGTATTTGGCCGGAAGAGCACGAATAAAAACTGCGATAAAGATCTAGGCCAGCTCGATATCGCAGGCTCCTTGAACGTTCGCGACCGACGTCTCCCGCGTTCGGCCAACGTGTCTAACGACGCGACCTCTTGCGCAGGTGGGACGTGTGGCGAGTGTGCACGGAGGGCCCGGCGGCCGAGCTGGACGAGCGCTGCCAGACGTGCGTGCTGGTGACGTCGCTGGCGGCGCTGGAGCGCGTGCGCGCCGAGCGGCCGGCCGCGCTGCAGCGCGCGCGCGCCGCCGCCGGCTTCTCGCTCGGGGAGGTAGCCGCGCTCGTGTTCGCGGGCGCGCTGCCGCTCGAGGGCGCGCTGCGGCTCGTGGAGCTGCGCGCCGCCGCCATGCGCGCCGCCGCGGCCGAGCGCGCCGGCGGCATGCTCACCGTGTGGCTCGCGCCCGACGCCGCGCTGCCGGCGCTGCTGCGAGGCGCCCGCGACCACGCGGCGGCCCGAGGCGTGCCGGAGCCCGTGTGCCAGGTCGCCAACTACCTCTACCCGGGCTGCCGCGTGCTGGCCGGCGACGAGGAGGTGCGTCCGCTCGTTATCTATTCGCGATTCCGCTCCGATATCGTTCTTACGCTATCTTTTGAACGTATTCTTTCGTTTGTCCGGTGTCCAGGCGCTGCGCTGGGTGGAGCGGCACGGCGCGGCGCTGGGCGTGCGGCGCGCGGCGCGCGTGCGCGCGGCGGGCGCCTTCCACACGCCGCTGATGGCGCGCGCGGCGGCGGCGGTGGGCGCGGCGGCGGCGGCGGCGGCGCCGCTCGCGCCGGCGCTGCGCGTGGTGCTGGGCGCGGAGGCGCGCGCGGCGCGCGGCGGCGGCGACGTGGCGCGCGCGCTGGCGGCGGCGGTGGCGGCGCCGGTGCGCTGGGAGCAGACGCTGCAGGCGCTGTACGCGCGGCCGCGCGGCGCGGGGTTCCCCGTGACGCTGGCGCTGGGCCCGGGCGGCACGCTGCGCGCCACGCTGCGGCAGGTCAACGCGCGCGCGTGGGACGCCTCGCTGCAGGTGGACGTGTAGCGCGGCGCGCGGCGCGGGGCGTGCGGCGCGGGGCGCGGGGCGCGGGGCGGCTGTATATACTAGATAATAATAAAGCGTGTAGACCGACCCGACCAGTTTTATTTAACGTTCGTTCGAGAGACTCGTGAGCGCTGTTGCTCGTTTATCGTTTTGGAAAAATAGTCGTTTCGTAAACGGAATCCGCTCGGAAGCGCGTTACCGTAGACGCGTGTTATTTTTTACTCGGACTAAGATATACATCAGAGCGCAATAAACTCATAAGGCAGAGCGGATTGACATTATAAAAAATAATAAAGGATCCACTTCTGACGTACCATCCTTTCATCGACTGAGTAGGTATATTTATTTTTTAGGTTTTAAGTTACAACATACATACTTTTATTATACGAAGTCTGCGGGAAGCTCTTCGCTCGCATTGAGCCGCCGAGGAGCTTCTCGCTCGCAGTGAGCCTCCGGGGGGCCCCCCGTGTGAGCTGCCCGCTCGCTGTGAGTCGTCGGGGAGCCCCCCGCTGGCAGCGAGCTCTGCAGTCGTCGGCCATTTGACAGAGAAGCCATCGCGAGCCAGGACAACATATCATCGTTTATGTAACTCGCCGCCGGTCGAAACCGTTATACTCGTTCAGACTACTTACTGGTTTTCAAGGCGTAAAGAAAGAGATAAATAAACGAAATAAATATATTATCGTACAAACGGTCGCGCGTCGCACCGTCGATGTCTCGCGTCAAACGAACTAAACGAGTCTACAAAAATATTACACTTATCGATCGCTATATACAGGAGGACGGCGGCTGCGGCCGTCGCGGGCGTCACGCGGGTCACAGGTTCAGAGGGTTGGTGGAGAGCTGTCCGCCGTGCGCCGCCACGGAGGCGCCCAGCCCCGCCAGGTGCGCCTGCGCCTGCAGCGAGCGCTTGTCGCGCATGGCCGCCAGGCGGCGCGGCGCGCGCGCCAGCGCCTCGTCGGCCCACGCCTGCGCCAGCGCCACCTCGTGCTCGGCGCCGGGCAGCGCCAGCCGCGCGGCGCGGCTCGCGCGCGAGATGACCGCGGCCGCCGTGTACGCGTCGATGGTGGCGTCGGCGAGCCGCGTGAGCAGCTGCTGCTCGTCGACGACGGCGCGGCCGTGGCGCAGCAGCGCCGCCTCCACGGCGCGGCCGGTCTCGTCGGCCAGGCGGCCCAGCTCGGCGGCGGCGGCGCGCAGCGGCGCGGCGGCGTGCGGCGCCAGGTCGGGCGCGCCGCGCAGCCCCACGGCCGCGCCGGCGCGCCGCCCCGCCTCGCTGAAGATCAGCCCGAGGTTGGCGGCGGGGTTCTTGAACGCGCGCTGCAGCTCCTTCAGGTGCGAGCCCGCGTACTGGATGCCTGCGGACAGCGGCGAGTGAGCCAGGCGGCGGGCGCGCGTCTATACGTGCGTAAGCGAGGCGTACCCGTGAGCGCCACGAACAGGCGCAGGATGTCGTTGGTGCCCTCGAAGATGCGGAAGATGCGCAGGTCGCGCAGCACGCGCTCGAGGCCGGTGGCGCGCATGAAGCCCATGCCGCCCAGGATCTGGATCGCCTCGTCCACCACGGCCCACGCGGCCTCGGACGCGAACACCTTGGAGATGGCGGCCTCCAGGTGGTAGTCGGTGGCGCCCGAGTCCATGTTGCCGCTGACCATGTACGCCAGCGACTCGGTGGCGTACTGGCGCGCGGCCATGCGCGCCAGCTTCTCGCGCACCTGGCCGAACTCGGCCAGGCGGCGGCCGAACTGCACGCGCGTGGCCGCGTGCTCGGCGGCCTGGCGCAGCGCCGCCCGCTGCGTGCCGGCCAGCGCGGCGCTCATGCCGAAGCGGCCGTTGTTGAGGATGTTCATGGCCACCTTGAACCCGTTGCCCACGCCGCCCAGCACGTTGGCGACCGGCACGCGCGTGTCCTCGAAGTACACCTCGGTGGTGTTGGAGCACTTGATGCCCATCTTGTTCTCGGGCGGGCCCGACGACACGCCGCCGAACGAGCGCTCCACGATGAACGCCGTCACCTGCGGCAGCGAGGGGCGTGAGGGGCGTGAGGGGCGAGCGGGCGGGAGGGGCGGGGGGCGGGGGCGGCGCCGCTCACCTTGTCCACCGTCTTGCCGTCCTTCTCGACGGGCGTCTGCGCGAACACGGTCATGATCTCGGCGATGCCTCCGTTGCTGATCCATATCTTGGAGCCGTTGAGCACGTAGTGGTCGCCGCCGGGCGCCAGCACGGCGCGCGTCCTGCGCAAGCGCATTCGTTAGCGCCCCGAGCGGGACTCCACGGACGTACACGTTTACGAGGAGCGATAAAGTTACGCGGTATACAAATCTACGAATGTCAAAGATGACGATGGGAAAAACGAAACTCTGTCGAGAAACGTTTCGGATTCAACGTTATTTATGGAGTCGCGCGGCGCGCCCCGGATCCGCAGAACGTACAATTATACCACGTATAGAACGGACCCTGCTTCCCGCCCACCGAGAGGGGCTTCCTCCCCCGCCGCTGATTGCGGCCTGTCTTTGGCCTGAGTTGAGCGCGGGAGTCGGGACGCGCCGAGTCATGAGACGGTTTTTTTTTGCGGTTGAGAATTGAGAACGGGTTATTCTTGTGCTATTTAAGGCTGTTTATCAAGACAACGGGACAAGAACAGGACTCGTAGGAGTTTTTATAGATTCCTTAAGAATAAAATAAGATACCTATACCTAAGTTATTCTTAGTAGGTAATCTTCACAGTCAAACAAGTAATTATTGTCATTCTTCAGAACTAAATACAAGGATAATATGAGGATAAATGTACCTACGATTTTTCCTCTAAGCTTCAGAAGCATTGATGAACGAAAGAGATAGAACGCCTGAATGGTGAGATTCCGGAAGGATGGATGTTCTTTTTTACTATATTACATGTTGCGTATATACGATGGTCAATGGAGGACGAAGAGTTGTAAAGTTAATTAATTGGGTATTTTTCGTATATTCATGTAGAGAGAATAAAACACAACAACAAACGCTGACTGACACTGACAACTAACAGAAACAGATAAAAAGACGCTACAAAACAAAATGGCGTCGCTTCACGTTCCATTCCGCAGTATAAACATAAATTCGTTATTTTTTGTGCAAAAAAAAAGCCAATGTAATCGTGTAATAAAGCACGGTTATTGTGCACATTAATTATACACGAAATTTAATAATTGAAAATAAAATTATAGTTTAGAAAATATAAGAAATAAAATGTAATAAAATACACCTCTAGCATCAACGGAACGTAAACGTCAACTTTGACGTCTACCATGACAATTTATCCATAAAAAACTTGCAAACGGCGTACTATTTTCCAATTTATATCGAAACTTTAAAAAATCATATCTCGTAAATCGTGAATCTCCGCACCTTGAGATATTTGTAAAAACCTTTCTATTTAAGAGTACTATCTACTATAAAAAAGTGAACTTCCAAATCAACGGTCCACAAAGGAAAGCTTAGCCTGAGTACGTATTATAAAACAACGGGCGGCCCGCGGCGCTTGGCGCGCACTCACTTGATGGAGCCGGCGTCGGAGCCCGAGGAGGGCTCGGTGAGCGCGAAGGCGGCGTACTCGCCGCCGGCCACGCGCGGCAGGTAGGCGGCGCGCTGCGCCTCGCTGCCGAACAGCAGCACGCCCTTGAACCCGATGGACTGGTGCGCGCCCAGCGTGATGCCCACGCCCAGGTCGTGCGCGCCCACCACCTCCACCAGGCGCGCGTACTGCGTGTTGTTGAGCGCCAGGCCGCCGTGCTCGGCCGGCACCTGCAGCGCGAAGGCGCCCAGCTCCCACAGCCCGGCCAGCGTGCGCGGCTCCACGGCGGCGTCCTTGTCGTTGCGGTCGGGGTCGTTCACCTCCTGGAAGAACCGCTCCACCGGCGGCACCAGCTCGCGCAGCGTCTGCCGCTGCTCCTCGGACAGCGGCTCGGGGAACGGGAACACCTGCGCCGGCTCCAGGCGCCCGCGGAACAGGTTCATCACGAACGAGGCGCTGTCGCGCGGCCGCGCCGCCGCCGCCGCCGCCGTCCCCGCCGCGCCGCGCCGCCCGCTTCTGATGAAAGTGTAATATACTTCGTTGAGGACCGCAAGGACCCGATCGCCTTGTACAAAGACGTATTCTTTTTTTACATAATAAAGCTACGTCCGAGCAAGTGGGAGAAAAGTCGACAAAGACACGGTTGAAGCCAGAAATAAAGCAACCGACGGCCGAGTACATAATATTTTTATTTATTTATTTATTTAATTATAGACGAGCAGCACATGTGCTGATATGTCTATATTACACAGTGTTGAAAGTAACGATTGTTCACTTTTGTAGTAAGGACGTATTGTTTGTTCGTAACCAGTTGTCAAGTTTATTCTTAAAGCAGTTTATTGAGGATGCAGACACAACATCCTCTGGTAGTCGGTTCCAGTTGTGGACCACTCTGGAAGCAAGGAAGTGGTGTGCAGTGTTGGTTTTTGATGGGGCACGTATTATTTTCGTCTGATTTCCTCTAGAGGATTTTATGGTTTCCTTCAATATATATAAATTTTGCAAATCTGGTAGATTGTAAAAGCCATTTAGAATCTTGAAAGTCTCAATAAGGTCACCACGAAGGCGTCTTTCTTCGAGAGTAGTCAGGCGTAATGCGCGGAGTCTGTTTTCATAGGATTTACGTCGTAGTACCTGTGGTACCTTAGTAGCTTTTCGTTGTACACTTTCTAATAGGTTGATATCCTTTATTAATATTGTAATATTACTATTATTATTGACTTTGTCCGGTGGTCCACAATAAAAAAAACTTCCCTACGAATCCAAAATGGTTGCAATGATAGGTCAACATTTCTATTTGGCCAACCATGGAGTTTGTGAAACATTACTTTCTTTAACAAAAGGTACTTCTTCATCTTTGCTGCAATTTCAGAAGCATCAATATTCCATCCATCCGGTCGTTCATTGGTCCGGAACCGGCTTTAACAGATTAACTAAGCCCCCCAGCAACTTATGATCAGTCACTATACTACTGAAAATGCGAATAAGAAAACTGTGAAGCTTATATTATAGGTATCATAGTTTCCTAGATATGTAATGGTTCAATTTATTTATTTAATTTAATAACTAACACGGTACAACCAGTTACATTAGTTATGCAAGTTTAAAAATTCAAGTTCTAGATAGAAAATATTTTGGTTGTCAGATATGAGACATGCTTCTCAATGCAACACAATCAATATGTAAGTGCTCAAGCAACATCAATTCATCTCCTGGGCCACTAATGTAAATTATTATTGATATTCTGTAGTGAACATAGCGACCCAGATATAATTGATATATTGGAGAATTCTGCATTCAGAAAGTGAAAACATTTCTTGAAAGTTTCGAAACTATACCGAAATGTGGAAAGAGGATTGGTTCAATTTGCAATTTATAGATTCATAAACCAACATCAATGATTATGAATAGTGTGTCAATGTGGGAGCAGTACCGATCCAGAAACCAATTATTATAATCCAGTGTGCAGTTTATTATTGGCTTGCCCTACATTCAAGATCGGGGTACAAAGTCCAAGGCGGCCGTGACCCTAGCTACGACAAATAGGCCCGCGGAGACTCCAGACGGCTCACCTTGGCAGAGGCAGTGTAGCGGCCCTGCCGCTCGGGCTGCCAGCCAGGCACAGGTTGGCACACTTCATCAGCTTGCCACTCTTCATACTGATACTGTTATTCGAGCTTGTAAACAAACTGATTTTACGTGTGACTAGATCTATTATCTCACTTCTAATACAGTTAGCACTTCATTTTCTTAAATTAGGATATAATATGATTTAAATAATCTATCAAAACAATACAAAATATAATCTAAAAAGTAAACTAAAATGAGATTTAATAAAGTGGCACTTGGGAAGAGAACTGCGATCTGTGACTGTGTGAGACTGAGACCAAAGAGAATATAATCCCGGAGACCAGGGTTTACAATCTTAGTATTGGCAAATGAGAAATAAATTTCAAATAGGTTTGAAAAATTAAGAAGGGCACCGAAATGGTCGCTTGTCCTTACTTATTTAGTGATTTCTAAGTTTATAGCATAATAATATAGCACTTACTAAATCCAATCATAGATGGTGGTATTTAACATCATTGTTCAAGCCTAGCTACATATTATTTATTTATTTATTTATTCTTTAGCACACAGATAAAATATGTACAAGGAAGGACTTAATGCTAGATAGCATTTTCTACCAGTCATCCTGGACGTGCAAGAAAAATGGTGGTGGTGCAGTGAGGAGAAAGATACCTACTTATAAAAGTATAAAATAATAAAAGAAAACCCGGAGATTAAAAATGCGGATAGGCGTAAGAAAGTTAGAGTATCAATAACAAATATATGATAAAAAAAACATACATGATTAGAATAAGTATAAAAAATATAAAAAAATACCAATATATATTATATATATATATATATATATATATATATACATATAGATATCTTATATAGCAACAAATAAATACAAAATAATAACATATATATTATAAAATATAATAAATAGAAATGATGAACCAAACTACAAAAAAACATAATAATTAAACAATAAAATAGGTAATAAAAAAAAAAGGAAACGTAAAAAGTACCTACACAACAGCTTAGATGATGAGATTATGCAACATTAATAATAATAGGTTTTTCGGGTGGGTAATTCTTCTTGACGAAAAATTCACGAATTTGTCGCTTGAACGCCTCTTTAGACATATTATATACTAATCTGTGGTTCAAGCGTTAGCATGACTATCTAGTACATAAGTCTGTCTTATTATTTGACTACGTGGTTTGATTTACGACCGCAAGATGGCATAGCAAAAAACAAGTTTGTTATGTACTTGATACAATTTCTATGGTGTGAGACCTGTGATGTGAGTGGAGTTATAGATACTAGGTTAGAATTAGAAGTGTCAAGTGACTAAAACAGGTGTGTGTAGTGTTGTCAATTCAAACAGACACTTCAGTTTTATTTATTTGTATATAGATAAAACTCTGTGAGACGGTATCTCGATGCTGTGAACCACGGGCCAGACTTAGCATAGTCACTCGGACCGATTAGAATACGCAGAATGATTTATGTTGATATAACATCACAGATTATATCGATATCGTTTCAGCGGAGGAACTAATTTCGGAAACTACGGCACAACACTATTCCACTACTTTTGTCTATTAAAATGGCTGATATGGCACTTACCTCATACATATAGAAGGAATAGAAATAAGACAGAACCTCCATGTCCCATGATTAAAACCCTCTTGTTAAACTTGAAATTGCAAAATACACAAAATGTGTCAGCCCATGAAAGAAGAAAAAAAATACCCTCTTGATATTGTCACCGTCACCGAGTGTCAACTGTCTTCTGACTTCTGTGACTCAGTCAACGTCAAGTGAACGCGAAGAGAAGCTGGATTTTGTTTCCGTCTTTGTTTTTATTTGGTTAATTTCGGTTTAGTTTAGTTTTCTTCTAAATAACTAAAACAACTAGTCTAGCCTACTAAACCATGTTTCCTTTATTTCTGTCCATATTCGAATTAAACAAGGAGCTAGTGATAGGTTTCGCCCTAATTGTAATCTACCTAACCTATTATCTACTGGAGGCGGTCAAGGTAACGTCCTCGGCGGCGCGGGCGAGTCACGGGGCGCCCGCGGGCGGCGGCTGACGGCGACGTGTGTTGCAGAGGCCCGAGGTGGTGTGCGGCGCGGAGCTGCGCGAGGCGCTGGGCGCCGTGCCCGTGCTGCGCGCGCGCTACTGGCCCACGCCGTGGTGCCTGGAGGCGCGCCTGCAGACCGTGCTGGGCTCCGTGCTGCGCTCGCTGCTGCTGCCGCCCGTGGCCTACAGCAGGCAAGTGCTGGTGCTGTCGGACGGCGGGCAGGTGGCGCTGGACTGGGTGGAGGGCGGCGGCTCGGAGGCGGTGCTGCTGGTGCTGCCGGGGCTCACGGGCGCCACGCAGGCCGAGTACGTGCGCTGCCTGGCGGGCGCGGCGGCGGCGCTGCGCGCGCGCTGCGTGGTGTGCAACCACCGCGGCGCCGGGCTGCCGCTCACGACGCCGCGCCTGTACAGCGCCGTGAGCCACGCCGACCTGGCCGAGGTGCTGGCGGCCGTGGGCGCGCGCGCGGCCGGCGCGCCGCTGCTGTGCGTGGGCGTGTCGCTGGGCGGCCTCATCCTGGGCCAGTACCTGGCGGCGGCGGGCGCGGGCTCGCTGGTGGCGGCCGCGCTCACCGTGTCGTCGCCGCTGGACGTGGAGCGCGCCGCCGCGGCCATGGAGCGGCCCGGCAACGCGCCGCTGGCGTGGCACATGGCGCGCAACCTGCGCGCCGCCGTGCGCGGGCACGCGGCGCTGGCGGCGCACCACGGCGCGGTGGCGCGCGCGCGCACGGTGCGCCAGTTCGACGCGGCCTTCACGGCGGCGCACTTCGGGTTCGCGTCGGCGGACGAGTACTACGCGGCGGCCACGCTGCGCGGCAAGCTGGCGCGCGTGGCCGTGCCGCTGCTGTGCCTGTGCGCCGCCGACGACCCGTTCCAGCCGCGCGCGGCGCTGCCGGCGGCGGAGGCGCGCGCGGCGCGGCGCGTGGCGCTGGCGGTGACGGCGCGCGGCGGCCACATCGGGTTCCTGGAGGGGCTGTGGCCGGCGCGGGCCGCCGCGGACCAGTTCGTGGCGCGGCTGGCGCGCCAGTACTTCGCGGCGCTGCTGGCGCGGCCGCAGCTGCTGCGCGCCGCGCCCGACGCCGAGCTCTGATACCGCCGGAGAGGCCGCGCCGTCGTCGCCGTTACTGTTGCGTGCGACAGATTACTACGATTAATCCGTCGTCGACGTTAGCTTTTTACCGAGTGGAAATTTGTTCATGGAGATTATTGCGGGCGAGGGGGTGACGGCGGAGAGCGCGAAAGGCTGGCTCGTTTAGGACGAGGTCTTTTGTCGCGATGGGCCGGTATAGTTTAAAAAAGCTGCAGTGCAAGTACCGATCTTTTCGATAGATAAAATTTACAGTTGGAATGGTTAAAAATTTAAATTAGAGATAGGTAGCTCTTGATTTTTTTGAAAACGGGACGAAGCCGAATCTTCTTTCTTTAATATGAAGTGAATATTCACATCTCACAATTCGGATACTATGGTTTATGGAACAAAGACTATTTTAATATAAATATATAAATGGTTTTATCGTCACTCACCACGGTTTCCACACGACAAACACTGCAGAATCAGTTATTTCGTCAGTGGTAGGACTAACTAATTATGGTGCCATCCCAACATTGTCCCCATGGTGAGTAATTTGTATATACATGACGTGTTTGTTAGTGGTAGGACTAACTCTTCAGCGAGTGTCCACCTGGGTTGGTACCAGCGATTTGCTTGTGAAGTCTCCGCCAAGCAGTAATGTGCAAGCATTACTGTGTTCTGGTTTGATGAGTAGAGTAGCCAGTGAAATTACTGGGCTTATGAGACTTAATACCTAATGTCTCAGGGTATCGAGCGCACTGCAGTGCCGCCCAGGTCTTTGTGTTTCAAAGTTCTGAGTGGCACTGCAATTGTTATGGGCCGGCGTTATTCTTACCATCAGACAAACGACCAGCTCGTCTTGTCATCAAACAGCATTAAAAAAAGTCATTTTGTCAATGCAATGAAATTTGAACGTCATTGTGTAGGAAATGCAGTCGATAACAGATTACAAGTAAAACTTGTCGTCGTCGTAAAACTAGTTTTGGAGATTAGTTTTCGTTCTCGGGAAAAAGATTGTTCGTTTTCGAAAAAACTCAATAATAACCTGCTGCCTTATCAGCTAACAATCTCGTGTTCGTTTTCAATACCAGACCGATTAAAACCAGCGGTCACTAGTCTTCGTGTGGAAGGAATAGTGTATAATTTTCGCTGGTTATTAAAGAAATAAGCTCTTACAAAACGAAAAGAAGCGAAAACTATTGACAACTCCTTCCACACGAAGACTAGTGACCGCTGGTTTTAATCGGTCTGGTATTGAAAACGAACATGAGATTGTTAGCTGATAAGGCAGCTGGTACCTGTTAAGTACCTATTTGTAATTTTAACTAATCGAACTGTCAGTTTATCGATCGCCACGGCTAGCATGGTTCCGTACTTGCGCCGCTGGTCGAGAAAAAGCTTTCGTCTCGTGCTATACGAGCACGGGGTAGTCGCGGCTTCTAGCCGAGTTAGACAATAACGTAGCTCCCCGCGGGAGTGGGGAGTGGGGAGTGGCGCTCGCCGCACCACGACAACGATCAAATGCAGGTATCAAACTGTGTGATAATATTAGTTTAGTTATATAATGTTATAAATAACTTTAAGCATATCATGTATATATCGTGAGGGACAGGGAGAAGTTTTTGTGAATTTCGCTTGTTTGGCTGCCGACACCGAGCTGCTACGGTTGATTCACCCGAATCGCAAATTCGAATTTCCTGACGAAGGATCTTAGCGCGTTAATTCGATACGAACTCAAACGTTCTGCTAGTTCTTTGCCGTTGACTCCGCGAAACGCGCGTCGACGGAGAGTAAAAATGATTCGTGTGCATCGCCGGTGACCGCAGGCGCCTCGCCGGTGACCGCAGGCGCCTCGCCGGTGACCGCAGGCGCCTCGCCGGTGACCGCAGGCGCCGGGCCGCCCGCGGCGGCGCCAGCTCGGCACGCACACACGTACACGCTCGTACAAGCGAGGAGGTTCATTGTACACTAAGAGACACTGCATTCCGCGTCGTTGCGACGTGTCCTGGCTTTAGCCTGCACCACGCGTCGGCTGCCCTCCACGGCGGAGGCGGCCGCGACCTGCTGTGATTTTGAAATACTAATATTAATAAGCACTGGTAGACGTAGTCGCAGCGATGGCGCCGGCGCCGGCGGCTCCCACTGCTCGGGCTCGAACAGGCGCAGGGGGACCGTTTACCTCAAACTCGCTCCGCGTCGAGCTTATTATATATGTATATGCGTAAACAGAGTCGGGAGCGATTGCGGGCAAACTATTGAGTACGCGGCTCAGTGAAAATATTCACCCCGGAGATACGTTCCAGTGGGAGACGCCGGGCTCGCTGCTAGTTCAAAATAAAATAAGGAAATGTATTATTATTATATTGGGGTATAGTTATATTAATTGTATTTATTTATTAGGTTTTGATTCGTGATTGTTAACAGTATTCCAATTTGCAGTCGACATGTCGGGATTTAAAATAACGTAAAATATTCATGATAAAAAAGTATTATTGTCACGGTGTTCAGAACTCTGTCAAGAAGTTTGTTTCTAGTTTAATTTGAAGCCGGCCCGCGGCGGTTCCTCGGAGGACTCGCGGCGGATCCTCGACGGATCCGCGGCGGACTCGCTCGAGCCGGCCTCAGACGCGATTTACGTTACCACCTTCATTTCAGTTTGGAACATAAACCTATTTAAAGTCGAAAATCACAACAAAATCCGTCCAGTTATCCAGTAGTTATTCTGTAATATTGTACAAACAGACAATACTTAGGTAAGCAATATTATGTTTGGCGGAGTTCTTGAATGCTTTTTAAAATATGTGTTATGTATCTGAACGGTTCATCATTTTTATTGCTTAGGACCTGAAGTGCGATAGTTATGTCATATCAAACGGGTAGCAGTCAAAAGCGAGTCTACGAAACAAGCCAAAGCAGCTTGTAGTCTGGCTGTGGATGTTGTAGTACCTACATTACAATCGTTCGGCCGCCGAACGAATGCTCTGTTCGCGCGCGCCGCGACCACTCCTATATATGTTCGTAATCGGCAGATTGTATTATAATTACACGAGGTAGACTAGACTGCGAACAGAGCTTATCGTTCAATTTGTTTTAATTTAAAACCAATTCAGATGGTAGGTGTGTGGTGTCGTTCGGAATCCTCAAGTATTTCTGCCGGCGTCTCAATTCATCCGGCCGGTTTCCGTTCGGATCCACGTTCTCCGTCAGTCACCTGTATGTTAGATGACTGACGCTGATAACGTGGATCCGAACGGAAACCTGTTGGGTTGCGTTGCGACGCCGGCAGAAATACTTGAGGATTGCGAACGACACCACACACCTACCATCTGAATTGGTTTTAAATTAAAAGTGAATATACCTGCTGTAGGACTGTCTGAAGACTATTGCCCGTTTTCACCAACGACCAATAAGGCGGATTATTTGAGTGTAGACTTTTTTATATTATTACTTAGGTATGTACATTTTTAATTTATGTTGGTTAAGGTGGTTGCGTAGGGTCAGCTAGAATCAGCAGAGCAAGTAGGGATGAAGACTCGTTTTTTTTATTATATTAATAATTTCATTTTCTCGTGAGAATCAAATGTCGGTATCGGATAAATAAAAAAATGGACTAAAAGTTCAATGTTATTTTCGCTATTAATCCACTGTTTTCTTCAACCAAATATAATTTGCGGCAAATAAAGACCAATATACAATTGATTCCAACAACGCCAATACATTAAGACCAACAATATGTAAGTACATAATCATATCAGTGCATAATTGTACTCTCTTCGCCCATATACAATACACATTTGTATCAAACCGAACCACCTTAAGAACTTTTGTTCATCACAACAAATCAAACGCATGAAACACTCGCAGTCACAATTAATGTTGTATGAGACTTTTTCGTATTTTTGTTTTTAAATTATTATTATTACTTATAAGCGTAGGTTGTGAACGCTTTACGGCTTATTAGGCTTGTGAAATGTTTCGTTTCCATTTCTATATGGTACATTCAAAGATTACGATGTACGCGTATTGTAAACATGCAAAACAGAATATAATGTAAGTAGTACAAGTAGAGTAATTGATTCCGGATCCACACGTTGGCCCCAACGTCGGTCCCAATGTGCGTGGATCTAGAACGCTCGCGCCAACCTCGGGGCTACTGCTATTTTCTACATCCTCACGTTGGGCGAGTCGCATTGGAACGGACGTTGGGGCCAACGTGTGGAGCCGGCGTAAATGTGACACCACTATAAAATGAGTGTTGACAAGCTGCAGCGGCGCCGCGCGCGAGTGACACGCGCATAGTTGCAACTACAAGTTGCGAGGCTCCGCTGCACGCCGCGGTGCCTAGTATTATTATATGTTCTGTGCCGCGGTGGCAACGCGAGCGGTGCGACTCCAGTGAGCGATACGCCCACTAGTTGCAGCTACAAGTTGCGATGCACGCCGCGGGGCCGAAGCGATAGTGGCGCGCGAGGGGCGAAGCCCTTTAAATGAAACGACTAAAGTACCTATAAGTATGTTGATTTCTTTATTATATATTTTACAATTTTATTCACTGTTACTTTTTACAATTCTTTATTCTAGAGGTGCCTATTCAAAGAATGCCTTTTTATAACGAAATATAACTATTGTACGTTATACATGTTTGTGTCGTTTTATTTCGACGTCCCACATCGCGGCCGACACGCACACACGCGCGCACACACACACACGCGCACACGCGTCACAGGTCGTCCGCGTCGTCGCCGAGCGCGCGGCAGAACACGGCCACCAGCGCCTCCGCCGCCGCGCGCCGCTCGCCGCCCGCCAGCGCGCGCACGCCCTCCATGGCGCCCAGCGCCGCGGCCCAGTCGGTGGCGGGGGCGGGGGCGGGGGCGCGCTGCCACTCGCCCCACTCGTCGCGGTCGCGGTCGCGGCGGCGCAGGCCGGGCCACACGTGCGCGTGCAGCGCGGCGCGCAGCTCTTGGGCGGCGGCGGCGCGGGCGCCCGGGCGCAGGCGCACGGGCTCGAGGCGGCGGCGCGCGGCCCAGGCGGCCAGCGCGGGCGGCAGGCGCGCGGCGGCCAGCACGCGCACGGCGGCGCCCGCGCCCGCGCCCAGCCGCCGCGCGGCCGCCTCCACCGTGCACTGACACACATCCAACGTTAGCCGCCGCTCTACACTCTCTACACCGGACCGTGTATTGGGTTACATTACACCTACTATACGCGGGTCTGTGGCGCGCAAATCAAGCCGCGCGTTGCCGATCTGACGATTGTTGAGAGAGGTACTAAAAGCTTACGGTCTATGGTCTGCCCTCGATATGCAATCGTGCGCACTATTATTCAAACCCCCGACGCGACACGCGCGTAAATCGTCTAATCTGGACGAGTTCTAAGGGAGATATCTGTGGGTACATCCAAGCCAACGACAATGTCAGCTTTTCTAGTGCTTGCCCTAGCTAGCTAGCACCTACAGATTGTAAACAGTCGCCGGGCAACCATCGGCGTGTTCCGGCGCCTGCACTTGGAAGCCAATCCGAATCTAGGTGTAGTGTATCCGCCATCTGAGACCTCATTGATGCTAAGATCAGACTACATAGTAGTCAACCGCTAACCTATTGAGTATAAATAAATACAAGTTACCTCGTCTTCCGTGAGATAGATAACATGTCCCTCGGGCGCAGGTAGCGGCGCGCCTTCGGGCGGTGGCGGCGCGCCGTCCTGCGGTGGCGGTGGCGGCGGCGCCGCGCCGTCGGGCGCCGCCACCAGGCGCACGTCGGCCGAGTAGTATTTGTTGACGATGCGCCACACGCGCCCGCCCCCACCACCGCCCGCCGCGTCGCGCATTTCGTTGGGCTTGTTGTCAATTATCTCTGCAATATTGGTTAAAAATTGTGTTATACCTACTTTCTAATGGTGACATGACAACGTAGGTAGGGTCAGACTGTCTGTCCCTCGCAAGAGTTTAAAAGTAAATTTTGAATTTGTTTATTGTGTTCTCATTCTCTCTCAAACTTAGAATCAACGGTTTATTCAACTCAAATTCAAATTCAAATTCAAAAGTCTTTATTCAAATAGGCCCCAAAGGAGCACTTATGAAAGTTAAAATGACTCTAACAGCCGGCCTCTGCAACATTCATCTACCCGAATCACAGACTAAAACTAATGCTGTCTTTATCAGAACATAATAAATGACAAAGACACCAACAGACCCAATCCGTGCTCAAAGTCAACGAATCTTCCAGAAACCCACCGTGCCCGTTCCAAATTGGTATAGGCCGAGCAAGAAGAAGGGCAAGAAACTCGTCACGGCATTCTTTTTAAAAAAAGTAGTTTTTTACAATGATTCTAATGCTAACAACTAACAATTTAAAGTTTAGTAGTCGCCAGGAGGCTCCTGAGCTGTTTGCCTCCATGCATCCTTGTCATCTACATAATCCTTAATTTTATAATACGCTTTTTTAATTAATACACTCTTGACTATACGTTTAAACTTTCCTTGTGGTAATTCAGTTAATACTTTAGGAATTTTGTTGTAGAATCTGACACCATTTGCCAGGAACGATTTGTTAGTTTTACTTAATCTGAACCCGGGTACAACAATTTTATGTTTACTTCTAGTATTTAACTCATGTACATCACTTTTTAAGTTAAATTTAGTAATATTCTTCCGTACATACATTATATTTTCCAAAATGTATAGCGAAGGCAGGGTTAGAATACCTATTTCTTTAAAAAAGTCTCTTAGAGATTCGCGTGGACCCATGTCATAGATGGCGCGTACTGCTCTCTTTTGTAATATGAAAATGGTATCTATATCGGCAGCAGATCCCCAAAGTAGGACGCCATAAGACATCAAACTATGAAAATATGCAAAATATATCAACCTTGCCGTCGCCACATCAGTCAGCTGCCTAATTTTACGTACTGCAAATGCAGCGGAACTCAAACGACCCGATAGGGCATTGATGTGAGGACCCCACTGCATTTTGGAGTCAATAGTTAATCCTAAGAATACAGTGTTATTCACCAGGTCAAGTTTGCTGCCTTCCAATTCCACTTTAGATTCCACGTGTGGTACGTTGGGAAGTGAAAATTTAATACATTTAGTTTTACTAGCGTTAAGTAGTAGATTATTAGCAGCAAACCATTCTGAGATTTTGTCAAGGTTATCATTTAATTCCTTTAGTTCACTGTCTTTCCTATCAGTTTTAAAAATGAGTGAAGTATCATCAGCAAACAAAACTATGTCCAATGCTATATGGTCTGTCATAAAGGGTAAGTCATTTATATATACTAGAAAGAGAAAGGGGCCCAGTATTGATCCCTGCGGCACGCCTATCTTCACTGAAGAACCACAAGATGTTACTCTATCGATGCCAACCTTCTGCTGTCTACCCGTCAAGTAAGAATTTACAAGATCAAGAGCTGTCCCACGCACGCCGTAATGATGCATTTTTTTAATAAGCGTTCCGTGGTCCACACAATCAAATGCTTTGGAGAGGTCACAGAATACTCCAATAGCATCCTGTGAACTCTCCCAAGCTTCAAAGATGTGGGACATCAGTTTAGCTCCGGCATCGACTGTTGATCTGCCTTTCGTGAAACCAAACTGGTGACCGTGCAAAATTCTATACTCGTTGAAATGTGAAAGTAACTGTTCTAATATAATTTTTTCAAAGATTTTGCTAAGAGCTGGAAGTACAGAAACTGGTCTATAGTTAGAGGGGGTGTCCTTACAACCAGATTTAAAAATAGGGGTGACTTTACTGTGTTTCATTAGATCAGGAAAGACACCCTGATCTATAGAAAGATTAAAAATAATAACTAGATAGGGCGCAATTGTATCAATTAAGAATCCTATTACTTTTACCGATATACCCCACAAGTCTTCGGTGTTTTTCATATTGATAGATTTAAACGCTTTTTTGATACTAGTGGTTGTTATGTAACGAAAACTAAAATCCGGAATTAATTTAGAAAAGCTGTTTTGCAAAAGCATTTCTGCTTTTGCTGGAGAAGAGTCTAGTGATTTAGTAGCCTCCAATGGTATGTTTGTAAAAAACTTATTAAACTCATTGGCTATGTCGAGTTGATCAGTAACTACTTTATCGTTAATTTTTAGTTTAAATTCACAATCTCTGTTTTTATTTTTACCAGTTTCTGTGTTAATAATTTTCCAAACTGTTTTGATTTTATTATTAGATTTTGTTACTTTATCCCTAATGTAGTTGGATTTAGCTTGCATACATACGCGTTTAAAAATCTTTGAATATTGACTGACATATTCGTGAAATTTTTTGTTATTAGTGAGTGATTTTTTATAGTATAATTCGTACATAACATCTCTACTTTTTCTAATACCCTTAGTGGCCCAGTCACTAAATTGAAATCTGTTCTTTACTGTTACTGTTTTCTTGGGGCACACTTTGCCAAATTCATTACAAATAATTGAAGACAACATTGCATAGATATCATTTGGGTCTTCAAGTGGAAAATGCGCGAGGGCTAGTCTTGAATCTATGTTTTCATTTAGTATTTCTAATTTATTATCTGTAAGGGCTCGTATTTCAATCTTAGCGTCTATAGATTTAGTTTTATTTTCTAAGCCTATTTTCTGTCCCATGTGGTCGGATCTAACACCAGTTAATAGACTTTTTTGTTTAACACTAAAATTAACAACAAATTAATAACTAGTTTGTTGATTCACTGCTCATCGCTACATTATTCCACCTCGGTGAACTTGATGAAAGACAGGGGCAGTGTTCCCATGGCGCCTAGCCTGAGCCGGTTAAGATTCCTTCTAATATGAGTGCACTCATGGACGAAAGATCTAGATAATAAAGACCCTGTTGACAATGGTGTCAAATTCAAATTCAAATTATTTATTTGCATAAAACATGGTGATATAGTACAGTTGTTTCATTACAAAGATTTTGCGCAAACATGTTTTTTTGCCATATTGGCGTGCAAAGGTTAAAATTTCCATTATGGGCCGTCGATTTAGGGGGGGGGCGGGGGGCGGGAGGGGGAGGGGGGGAGGAAGTATACCCCCCTGTACCATCCCCACCCCGCGCAACCCCATGGTTATGGAGATATCCATGGTTAAAGTTTTGAGGTTAGAATACCTTTTTCCATAAATATCCATCGATTTATGGGGCGGGGAGAGGAGGGAGGGAGTAGGGCTACCCCCCCCTGTACCCCTCCCTCCGCCAGTATATTGTGTTACAGTATTTTATTTTGTATTTTCACTGTTCTAACCTAACCTAGCCTAGTGTTCGGAGACAGTATATTGTGTTACAGTATTTTTTTTTTGTATTTTCACTGTTCTAACATAACCTAACCTAGTGTTCGGAGCCAGTATATTGTGTTACAGTATTTTTTTTTGTATTTTCACTGTTCTAACATAACCTAACCTAGTGTTCGGAGCCAGTATATTGTGTTACAGTATTTTTTTTTATTTTTACTGTTCTAACATAACCTAACCTAGTGTTCGGAGCCAGTATTATTGTGTTACAGTATTTTTTTTGTATATTCACTGTTCTAACATAACCTAACCTAGTGTTCGGAGCCAGTATATTGTGTTACAGTATTTTTTTTTTGTATTTTCACTGTTCTAACATAACCTAACCTAGTGTTCGGAGCCAGTATATTGTGTTACAGTATTTTTTTTTGTATTTTCACTGTTCTAACATAACCTAACCTAGTGTTCGGAGCCAGTATATTGTGTTACAGTATTTTTTTTTGCATTTTCACTGTTCTAACCTAACCTAACCTAGTGTTCGGAGCCAGTATAATGTGTTACTAGATGAGGAAAGCACAGAAGAGGAGGCCGTAACAAGCGGCTCATCTGAGTCCAAAACTTGCACATCACTCGACTCTTCAGACACAGCATAGGGCTTCGGAGACGCCATTGTAGTCAAACGTTGTAGGGCTAACAAGAGTACGTAAAACGATCTCAACTGCAAGGGCAACAAACGATGACTGACACTGACAGCTAACAGATAAAAAGACGCTATAAAACAAAATGGCGTCGCTTCACATTCCATTCCACAGTATAAACATAAATTCACAAAAGTCAATGTAATTGTATAATACAGCACGGGTTATTGTACACATTAATTACACACTATTTAATAATTGAAAATAAAATAAAATAATATTTAAGAAAAACGAAAACATAATATTTAATAAAATACACGTCTACCACCAACGGAACGTGAAATGTCAACTTTGACGTCTACCATGACAGTTTATCCATAAAAATTTGCAAATGGCGTGTTATTTTCCAATTTATATCGAAACTTTAAAAAATTATATCTCGTAAACCGTGAATTTGCGCACATTGAGATATTTGTAAAAAGCTTTCTATTTAAGAGTACTATCTACAGTAAAAAAGTGAACTTCGAAATCGACGGCCCATAATGGAAATTTTAGCCAATTTTACTGTCGCTCTCTCTCTTTCAAATACATACCAGATATAATGTGCGAAGCATCTGCTTCCGATTTCGCACTCACTAGGATTACGGGTAGCTCAGCACAACCCGACATGACGGACGGTGAAATTCCTCGCACAACTTTAGAGGTGTCTAATTTATAATATTTGCAAATAAAAAGCTAATCTATTCCTATAGCACGAAAATTTCTATAATACTGTCACCATATAATTATTCAGTTCAGTATGTTCAGAGTTTATTATTTATTTTCTTCAACTCTTTATTTCCTGACTTTGTTTATTTTCTTCTTCTTTTATTTATTATTTTTAATTTGTTTTGACGTATCTACTATCTATTACACTAGTTGACATGACGTGGACATGACAATGACAAGTGTGAACCACACAGTGTTGCCATCTTAAAAATCTGAAATGCCGAATGTCAGTCTGGATTGCCGAATTTTAAGGGAAAAATTTATATATTGCCGTATTTCAGTATTTATTTTAAAAATGTATATTCTTCATTTGCTTCTTCTCGATAAATGATTATTATCGTTTCTATTACTCGGTAGGTACAAATTATTATTTGTATCTAGGCATTAGTCACGCTCGCAACATTAATTTATTTTGATCAGTTAAATTACAATTGAGCGCTAAATCATATTAAAATCTCAGGTTAAACAATTTTCTTTAGTCATTGTTATCTATTGTGTGCTTTAGTAGGTAATAGTAGGAATACGTTGTCTCATTTGCAACCTTTTCATTCATTTTAAACAAGGCGAAAGAGATGTCATTATATGGCATTACAAATGTAGAATATTATTTATGTTTGTAGTCGGGATTTCCCCAGCTATGTTCATAAAATCAGTATACAGAGAATCTGTCTACGCGTACAAATAACGCCTTCGAATCTCTCGACGGCAAGGAACTTTTACCCCTCGATGTAGTATCCCTTAGTAGTTTGTGCCCTCGATGGCTCTACTATAATAGATCCTCAGTAGTCTGTGGTAGGATAGGATAGAATGACAGACTATATATAGAATAATTTCAAGCTGAAAATAGATAGCGAGAAAGTGTTGCCACTCACCAGAGATCATATCCATATTATCGTATCGTCAAATTGAAAATATCGATATTACTATTGATACTATCGATATATCGTTGCATCCCTATTCCCTAAGTATTTGTATCCTACGAACAATTTGTTCGTAGTTTGTATCCAAAGAATATAATAACTATCCATAAAGGATTTGTATCTCTCTAGACTTTGACTATGCTGCAAATTAAACTAAAACTATGGGGAGTTTTGGCCGGAATGCGAAAATGTGCTGTTGTTGATTTTGTGTTATTTACTAAAACCTATGTTCTAACGAGTGTTAATGTGTAATAATGGTGGATTATTATCCATTAAGTGTTCGTAAACGTGCATGAGTGAAAGGCAAATGGTACAAAGACGAAAAACGTGTATTTTCGTATTCTATCCAAAACTCCATAGAAGCTTCAGTAATGTATCCACCGCTTTACTGAAGCGTCACTTCGACTCGACCGCGCCTAGACTAAACTTTAACGTGACTTTGACTCTTTTATGCACCAAAACTAGAGATTTAATATATATTATTATATTTTATATAACTTGATGACACTGGCTAAATAAGCAAATCACGTGGAGCAAAAAAAAAAACTAAAACTATAACTGCTCCACAAATTATATTATAGAGATACTACCATAGAGTAGGACTATAATATAGAGCTGTAAAAGTAACCGAAAATCGAGTACTCGTATGTATTCGTTATTGAAATCATTAGTACTCGTTACTTTCGTAACGTTACTTTTCTCGTTATGAAATGAAATGAAATGAAATATTTACTGTGGAAACTTTGTACAAGAGATGTTTAAAGTTTAAACTTTTGATACAATCGAGTACTAGCATGATACTTCGCATCGAGTCCTGTTGGTTGGTGTCATTGTATTCATTGGTATGATTTCGTTCGTATTAAGTACTCTCGTCTTATTTTACATTTAGATTATAGTGAATGACATTTTTGACACAAAGTAAAAGCCACGATGCTTATTCTTATTTCTCACTCGCATTCAATCGCTGGACAAACCGTTTCCGTTCACGCATCATGCGTTGTATTCGTACAGATAATGAATCAAACTGACATCATACGAAACATACGAGTAACGAATTGAATTTGTAAGTAACGATTCGTTACTTCGAATCTGGCGATGTACTCGTTACTCGGTAACGAATACATACGGTTTCTTACAGCTCTACTATAATAAAAACGTAGACAGAGAAGATATTCCGTCTACGAATAAAAAGGAAGATACTAGATACTAATACATAGTAATGTACATAAAAGAGTATATTATTTATTTATTTATTTATTTCTTGCATACATACATTTAATACAATGGAGTAGGTACCTACTTTTGTATAAATCTATGCACCCTGTTAGGGCGTAGCAAACTTATATTACCTAATTAATAATACTATGTTAAATTATGATAACTAACACTACACAAAAAAAATTAATATTATTATAATATTATTACATATCTGATAGTGATACCCACAGACTACTAGTGATACCACAGACTAGGTAGAGATGATACCCAGTGATACCTATCTCTTTGATTATAAACTTACTGTTTGATTTTGGTTCTTATATTTGTATTTTGTATTCTCTTTGATTTTGACTGTAAAATCTCAAAAAGGAAATTTCTGAAAAACTGAAAAATAAGTTTTTACGTCAAACAATTAACGGGAAGCTAAATACCGACAAATAAAAACTAGAACCAGAAAATAAAAACTACTCAGCAGTGAAACAAAAAAGGCTTATAGTGATCGCAAGGTGATGATCAAGTGCATACATTAGGTTTAGCTGGATCTTCGTGTCGGTGCAATGGACAACATCAGATCTTGGTCGGCGGAGGACGAGGCCATCATCGCCACCAACACGGACGCGACAGAGTGCAAGCGCTGCGCCGTAGAGCTCGGCTACTGGAAGGACGACTACATCGGGTTCTTTGCGAAGCGCACCGACCGCAAGGCACCTGAGATCAACCGCGGCTACTACGCGCGAGTCCGCGCAATGGAACTTTTCATACATCAGTTCTTGGAGGTTGGTGCCGTCTGAGCATTATTTTGTATGTACTCCGTTTTGTTTGTAAGAGACCTTAGAGTAGTTCAGAGTGGCCTTAACACTGTATACAGTAACTTATGTGTTTGAAAAAGTAGGTGTAAATTTGTAAAAATTGCATATATAAGTGATCGTGTCCAATGGCACAACCACCAACCCAAAAGCTGTTTCATTTTTATGAGTGACCTCCAAGACGCTTGCCAAGCATGCTGTACTATGGCAAACCCCACCAACAGGTGATTTAGTTTAAAAATAGGTAGCAGACGAGTGAGATAGGTCAGCAGTGAACATTTTTTGGGTGATGATGATTATATTAGTAGATTATATTATTCTTTTCATTTCCCAAAAGAAGTGTATCCGCATACTGGCCAATATAAAACAACGTACCAGTTGTAACCCCTATTTTAAAAAATATAAAATATTAACTCTTACATGTATTTATATATTGGAAGTATGTAAGTTCGTAAGGCAGTATCCGCAGTTTTTTACAAAACAAATTGACCAACCTCGACGATATGCGACTAGGTATAAACAGAAACTAGTTCTACCGAGCTCAAAATTAAAAATGCATAGTCTAGGTCCTAATGTAATGTCGGTAAAAATATATAATAAAATTCCGGAAACAATACTAGCACAAGAAAAAGAAACAACCTTTTTAAAAAAATTAAAGGACTTTTTAAATGACAAATGTTATTATAGCTTGACGGATTTTTTTAATGACCCACAATTAAATAGTAACAACTCATAAAGAAAATTTTGCTACTATGCTTGTAAAATGGACCGGCCCGCTCGTCACCTATGTTGCTATACCCTAACTAGGGTCATATGTAAGCTCACCTACTATTATAAGACCTTTCTGTAATGTACATATGATGCAATAAATGATTGAATATGAATATGAATATTAATATTGTTAGTTAATTCCAATTAATGAAGTTGATTTCCGGTTGACTGGACAACTGAACGGTTCAATGAATCAAATAAAATAATTTATTTGCAGAAAAAACACGGTATTTTTACATACAATGGTCAAATAGATGTTTTGTGACTCTATATTATAGTGCACATGTTTTTTGCTATAAAAGCATGCAAATGTTTAATATAACAATTATTATATAATGACCAAATAGCAGTGTCAAAATTTACATTTTCACAATAAAATAATCAACTTCAACTTCTTCTTAATGGCTTCTGCAGGGTTGCCGCAATTTCGCCAATGTCGCGTGGATAGATCGGGGAATAAACGAAGGAGGTTGATCGGTGGGAAAATCAAAATAGCTTCTGTTTCATACCTAAAACTTCAAGTCACATCAATCATCTTATAATTATTCATCAAATTGTTATTATTCATCAAATCATGTCAAACAGTAGGAAAAAAAAATGATGTTCAATCAAACGTCAAAAGTTAATCATTAAATTTCAAATAATCCAGACTTATATTAAGAATTTGAAGAACATGGAATTTTTTTTATGCTGATTAGTAACGAGACGAGCTGGTCGTTTGCCTGATGGTAAGCATAACGCAGGATCATTGCAGAGCCACTCAGAACTTTGAAACACAAAGGCCTGCAGGGCACTCCAGTGCGCTCGTTACCCTGAGACATTAGATATTAAGTCTCATAAGCTCAGTTATTTCACTGGCTACTCTGCTCATCAAACCGCAACACAGTAATGCTTGCACATTACTGCTTGGTGGCAGACTTCACGAGCAAAGCGGTGGTAACAACCCAGATGGACATTTGCAGAAGAGTCCTACCACTAATGAAATGGGCAAGAAGAGAGATTTTTGTATAACTCGTATTCGAAAAAATAGACAAGATGTTAATGGGAATATGCTGTGGATTGGATGTCCAGAAATAGCATGTACTATACAATTTTCGTACCTTGATGAAATAAGCAAATTTTTCTGTAGTTTGTCACCCATGGATGTCACCACGACAAACTTACAATAGAAAAATGTGTAAATCACAATTTTCAACTTTGACAAAGACTAAACTTGCGGCACAAAACTGAAAGTCATCATTTGAGAGCATGTTTATCAAACAATACAATTCAAAAAACAGACTGAAAAAATAATTAATTTGTGTTCATGACACCAAAGAGTGTGAGCAAGTGTCAGTTTTTTAAAATTTACAAAATGTCCTATATCTCGAAAACCATGCGACTTTTACTAAACACAAGTTTATAGTTTTTTGGGCAGTCATGATGTCCCCCACCCTCTGTTTAAGGATTATCCACTTTACACCACACACTATATAAATAAATATGTACTAAGAAGGCGAGGTTGCTGGCAAGTACCCAGGGTGCACCACGAGGAATTTACCTGACTTACTACCCCTCTCAGCATGCCCTCAGCCAACTATAAGAAGTATACTTAAAAATTGATGTAGATTTCTCAATGTTAAGTATAAATGCACCTTTGGTTTGCTGGCTTTATATTGTTTATAGATTCGTCTAGTTTTGTCTGTGACCCGGAGGCTTATGGCCACTTCCGTTTTCGCTGTAACGTTCACTGTGTGTGTAACTTTGCTAATAATCGAAATAAAAGACTTTTGTTGTAATTAACACTTTTAATTACCAACTAAACCATAAACCTCAACACTCAAATTTCAGTTTTGATAACTGGTGTTTTCTTTTTGCAGAGATGTGATACAAAGTGCCAGATTATCAACCTGGGGTGTGGGTTTGACACTCTCTACTGGCGCCTAAAGGACACCACACAGGCCGTTGGCAACTTTATTGAGCTGGACTTTCCTGCAGTAACGGCCAAGAAATGTCAAATTATCAAGCGCAACAAACAGTTGCTGGAAAAAATTACCAATGAAGGTGATACATTTAATCATATTTCGTTGTTGTTACAGGTATATCAAGATTGTCCCACTTGTTTTTAATACGTGTAAGTTCTCTTTGTAGGTATATTTATGTACAATTATTGTGCTTGCTCATTCATTTTTCTCGAAAAGAGACATCAAATACTAATTTTAGAAACACCTAATTTTGACTATGTCGCGTTGGTTGTTTTCACCAAGGTTGTGTGATCTCTTTACCTTTAACTCAAAAAGAGATTTCAATTATAATGCGGGTTTACACGGCACGCCCACTTATTCCTCGGTACTAATTAGCTAAAACATGTGTCCGCGATGCGACCCTGGAGATGACTGTCGGAGGGCCCCTCGCGATTTCAAATTCTCAAAAATCTTCAAATTCAAATTTCTTTATTCAAAAAGAAATTTGAATTTGAAGATGTCGAGTGACTGTCCGTCGCGAGGGGCCCTCCGCGACAGTCGTGTCCAGGGTCGCATCATCACACATCTACAATATTGCTTATAGGTACGGGTGCTAATGTGCCGCGACAAGTACAACATTACTTTTTGCCAGTAATTGCCAGTTTTTGTCCAGTAACCAAAGCCTTTTATTTTATTTTTTATTTTATTCTACATGGAAAACAAACAGCTGTCAATAAATACAATAGTTACAAGGTAATGGATATTTAAAAGCCTAAATAGTTTCCGCTTATGAAACAATATGTATGTGTAAATGTGAATCCTGCTGTAACATGCTACAAATACTATCGTTATTATAATTATACAACAGATAGTAGTTAGTACAACGAGAATAAAAAGTACCAAAGTAAAAGGTAAACAAATGCCACATAAAACAAAAAAATATAAATGCTAGAGTACATAAAGAAATTAATAATATTATAAGTAAAAAAAAATAATTGATAAAGAACTGATCATTAAACATAGCTTTAAATCCATTCTGCTTCATCGTAAATAGGTCCACATTTTCAGAGAACTCTGAGTTATACATAGCTGTCGATTTTAAGAAACAGCTCCGATTGACAAGAAATTTTTACATGTAGGTAGGGAATAGCTTAAGAAACACAAGTTATATAGTGCCGATGTGCGCTTTCACCTGTTTAAACGAGTATATAATATTGCACGAACAACAGTTTGGTTTCACGAAGTGTTGATCAACAGTCGACGCTGGAGCTAAACTGATGTCTCACATCTTTGAAGCTTGGGAGAGTTCGCAGGATGCTATTAGAGTATTCTGTGCCCTCTCAAAAGTATTTGATTGTGTGGACCACAGAACGCTTATTAAAAAAATGCATCATTACGGCGTGCGTGGGACAGCTCTTGATCTTGTAAATTCTTACTTGACGGGTAGACAGCGGAAGGTTGGCAACAATAGAGTAACATCTTGCGGTTCTTCTGCGAAGATAAGCGTACCGCAAGGATCAATACTGGGCCCCTTTCTGTTTTTATTATTAGTATATATAAACGACACCCTTTACGACAGACCATATAGCATTGGACATAGTTTTGCTCGGTGATGACACTTCACTCATTTTTAAAACCGATAGGAACGATAGTAATATATATATATATATATATATATATATATATATATATATATATATATATATATATATATATATAATATATACTATTAAAGCGCACATCGAGGCTACGCAACTTTCGAAGGATAGGGAATAATTATATAATGAGCTTATATGCCAAGCTTTATCAAAATCTGTGTCCTTTCTCAAAATCGACAAGTCGACATCTATATTTTTCGCTCCGGTTACTGGACTATACGAGCGGGCGTTACGGTCGCGGCGATAAAACGTCCCGCTCTCGTCGCAGACGGCGAGGTGGTCATCCGCTCGGGGGACCTGCACGCGGACGGGTACCACCTGGTGGGCTGCGACCTGCGCTGCCTCGGGGAGGTGCGCCGCAAGCTGGCGGCGGCCGGCGCGGCGCCCGGCGCGCCCACGCTGCTGCTGGCCGAGTGCGTGCTCGTGTACCTGCGGCCCGACGCCGCCGCGGCGCTGCTGCGCCACCTGGCCGCCGCGCACGCGCGCGCCGCGCTGCTCGTGTACGAGCAGTGCAACCTGGCCGACCGCTTCGGAGAGGTCATGCTGCGCAACCTGGGCGCGCGCGGCTGCGGCGAGGCGGCGGGCGCGCACGCCGGCCCGCCCGCCGCCGCCGCCGCGCGCCTGCGCGCCGCCGGCTGGGCGCGCGCCAGCGCCTGGGACATGGACACGGTGTGGCGCGCGCTGCCCGACGACGACCGCCAGCGCGTCGAGCGCCTCGAGCCGCTCGACGAGCAAGAGCTGCTGCAGCAGCTGCACGCGCACTACGCGCTGGCCGTGGCCACGCAGGGGGACCTGTTCGCGGACATCGACCTGCACGCGTAGCCGCGCCCACCCAGGGGGGGACCTGTTCGCGGACATCGACCTGCACGCGTAGCCGCGCCCACCCAGGGGGGGACCTGTTCGCGGACATCGACCTGCACGCGTAGCCGCGCCCACCCAGGGGGGACCTGTTCGCGGACATCGACCTGCACGCGTAGCCGCGCCCACCCAGGGGGGACCTGTTCGCGGACATTGACCTGCACGCGTAGCCGCGCCCACCCAGGGGGGACCTGTTCGCGGACATCGACCTGCACGCGTAGCCGCGCCCACCCAGGGGGCCCTGTTCGCGGACATCGACCTGCACGCGTAGCCGCGCCCACCCAGGGGGGACCTGTTCGCGGACATCGACCTGCACGCGTAGCCGCGCCCACCCAGGGGGGACCTGTTCGCGGACATCGACCTGCACGCGTAGCCGCGCCCACCCAGGGGGGACCTGTTCGCGGACATCGACCTGCACGCGTAGCCGCGCCCACCCAGGGGGGGACCTGTTCGCGGACATCGACCTGCACGCGTAGCCGCGCCCACCCGGGGACCTGTTCGACGACATCATCGACCTGCACACGTAGCCGTGGCCACGCGGGGGGACTTGTTCGACGACATCATCGACCTACACACGTAGCCGTGCCCACGCGGGGGGACCTGTTCGACGACATCATCGACCTGCACACGTAGCCGTGCCCACGCGGGGGGGACCTGTTCGACGACATCATCGACCTGCACACGTAGCCGTGCCCACGCGGGGGGGACCTGTTCGACGACATCATCGACCTGCACACGTAGCCGTGCCCACGCGGGGGGGACCTGTTCGACGACATCATCGACCTGCACACGTAGCCGTGGCCACGCGGGGGGGACCTGCACACGTAGCCGTGGCGAGCGCACGGCGCAATTGAGACGCGACGTCCGAACTCGTTTATCTGATTCGATTGTATTTACTTAGTCGATTCTATCATTATTATGTACGTAAGTGTTAAATATTTATTTATGGTATAAATATTGTAATGATTGATTACACGCTAGTTTTATTCGTAATCGGTGTATCCTCCGCTCGCGTTGGGGTCGCTAGTAAAAACTAGTCACCGCCTTCGATTTGAAAATCTGTCGCGGAACCATCTCTTAGTATTTTCCGGCCGCCTTACTCGATTATTTGTTACAACCATTACTTACAAGAATAAATAAAAGACAGTTTAAATCACATAATATTGTTGTATAATATACTTCAAAATGACTAGGCAGATGATTAAGTGCCCGTTCCAATGATGTAGGTCGATCGAGAAGAACGGGCAAGAAACTCGTCTGAACTCGTTTAAACAGGATTTTCAATACACGACAATAATTATACACACAGTAAACATAGGTACACAATTGATATTTAGCACATTAATTAGATGAATACTTAGCTTTATATAATCCAAAAACCATACAGACTTCTTTGCCGATCTGGCTTAATCTAAATCCAAAGAACTACTTGAGAAAAATGGCGAGGTATCAAATTATGTTCACGATGACGTCATTTTTATGGCGGTCAAATCTTTTTCTCTCATTGGCTGGTTCTACCAATGATTGATTGATTGCTTCAGTTGATCCATTAGGCGGCGACACCTGTCGATGCGTGGAACAGGAAAACGTCACAGTCATCGAAGAACTATTTAGAATTATTACATAATACTCAGGTCTGTTCAACTCAAGGAACTTATATTGGGTAAAACTTCCCTGGTTTAACTAGATATTTTCACGCATTCCTGAGAGAAAAGTTCTTGACTCTTTGGCAACCCTTTAGAATGTTCCGGGCTTATATTTAGGATTTCAACGAAGTTGCAGGCCGTAGTGGTTATATTCTCTTTGGGTGCTACCTCTAAACGTGGTACAGTTACCGCCAGTGGCGTATTTTAGGATTCAGCGCCCTGGGCCTGTAGGCCCCGAAGCCCTACCGATGCCGTCGACCCGCCGGTCAGTGTATACGAAAGCCCCGCGTCCAGGGCCGGATTATCCATAAGGCAATGTAGGCAAATGCCAAGGGGCCCCGCAAACCCCGAAAAAAAAAACTGAAAATGTTTCTTCGAGTGATTTGAAGATTTATATGTAACAAACCCTCAATGACAATATTAATTAACATTGCGTTGTTTTTTATATTATATCGAATGACTATAATATAAATATTAAAACAAAACTACATATTGACATTTTTAAATAGATACATACAAATGATTGATTTCACAAGTGTGGGCTAAGCTTTTCTTTGTGGACCGTTGATTTGGAAGTTCACTTTTTTATAGTAGATAGTACTCTTAAATAGAAAGGTTTTTACAAATATCTCAAGGTGCGGAGATTCACGGTTTACGAGATATGATTTTTTAAAGTTTCGATATAAATAAGTTAAGTAATTAAGTTTTTTATGGATGAATTGTCATGGTAGACGTCAAAGTTGACGTTTACGTTCCGTTGATGCTAGAGGTGTATTTTATTAAATTTTATTTCTTATATTTTCTTAACTATAATTTTATTTTGAATTATTAAATTTCGTGTATAATTAATGTGCACAATAACCGTGCTTTATTACACAATTACATTGACATTTTTTTACACAAAAATAACGAATTTATGTTTATACTGCGGAATGGAACGTGAAGCGACGCCATTTTGTTTTGTAGCGTCTTTTTATCTGTTTCTGTTAGTTGTCAGTGTCAGTCATCCTTTTATTATAGTACTACTCTATGCAGTCATCGTTTGTTGTTGTGTTTTATTCTCACTACATGAATATCTGAAAAATACCCAAAACCGAATCAGAGCACCCCACTTTCCACGTGGTCTTGTCTGCCCTACCCCTAGAGTGTATATAAAAAGGCGGAGGCGCGGAGGGAGAGCAGCCCTCGCCCGCCGTGACGAAGGTTCGAGGTGGAGCGGCTGCGGCTGCACCAACGAGCCGGCGCGCGGAGCCGAGCACGAGTGACCGTGCTTCGGCACGCAAGGGCGGAAGGGCTGCTCTTCCCGCAGCGCCGGAGTCAAACTGTATTCTAACCTCAAAACTTTAATCATGGGTATCTTCATAACCATGGGGCTCCATGGTACAGGGGGGTAGCCCTCTTCCCCCCACCCTCTCCCTCCTCTCCCCGCCCCATAAATCGATGGATATTTATGGAAAAATGTAGTCTAACCTCAAAACTTTAACCATGGATATCTCCATAACCATGGGGCTCCGCAGGGTGGAGATGATACAGGGGGTATCCCTCCTCCACCCCTCCCCCCAAAATCGACGGTCCACAAAGGAAAGCTTAACCCAAGCGAGCATTTTTCAAGCAGCCCACAGATATCTGTGAAGCAGCCAAACAACCACAATGTCGAGGTATTATACGCGGGAACGAAACGAGCGAGACACGTCCGCCACGGAGCGCGGTGCAGCCTCGACTGACGAGACTGCACCAACTAATAAGAGAACAAGCTCTGCTAGCGCGCGCGGCCACCGAACAATATTGAGATTCACTAAGTTAAGGCCTGTTGGAAAACCTAAATAAATTTCTTTTTTCAAACAAAAATAGCAGTCAGTGCAGAGGGTTTTTTGCAGTACAGCACATCACAAAACTAAATGGCCTAACGCAACGCGCTGCGTTGTACCCCCAACCCTTAGTACAATAGAAATACTATTGAGTGAACTCCCGCGTCCCGTAACCTCCCCTCGTCCCGGGCTCCTACGATAGGATGGGGTAGCAAAAATGACAAACAATATTTATTAGATTTTTATTAATTAGGTACTTTTCTTACTGTCGAGACACAAAAGCTGTTCTTACACGTAACACAATTGGGACATATGAAACACAAAATACATAATTTCTGTCGTTATACAGTTCAACACAATAAAAATGACATTCACAAAAAATATATAATTTCCTCAAAGATGTAGCACCTAAAAGTTTCCCAAATTCAAGAATTTTTTTTATTATTCATTAGCAGTTTAAATGATACCATCAAATTGTACATTTTAATAAATAAAAATGTAAGACAATTAAACACAGTGTTTACTCCCGTAATGGAATGTGACACGGGGGGTGCGGGGCGTGCGGCGCGCGGCCGAGTGCCCTTGAAGCCGTATCACCGAGAGGTCGTTGTACTTTGCTGGTCTAAAATATTTGTTGAAATATTTGTTCCTGGACTATTGTTTCGTGCCGGGATTGCGCATGCGTCCAGAGAATCTGAATCTTCCACGGGGAGCGATATTTGAGTTGTATTCTTGGCCTTTCCTTGGACCAAGTTTGTGTTTTGTGAGTGAATAACCTACCAAAATAAATCTACTCCTTGTTTGGTTTCTTAACGAATTTAACTCCGTATGTCGTGGATGAGATTGTGGTTCCATACACTCTGTCGGTAGCAGAGTAGCAGTATTTCACGGCCAAATCAACAAAATCCATGTTTTTCGGCCCGCGTAGAACACGTGACGACAGAGGTTCTGTTCAATTTGTATGGGGTGTTTTAGTGCTCTGTAGATACGTCCGACTTTGATTCTCTATTTTGACGTTTGTAGCGTTTGATTTTCAGTTTTTTCGATATAGACATTTGATTATCACGAGAAAACGAATCTATTGACATCATAAAAAATTGAGTCAACATCCTTATTATGTTAATAGCGTAGCGCACTCCCCCAGCCCGCGCCCTCGCGCCTCAGGGTTCTAGCGGGTGCAGCACGGCGTCCCCCGCCCCTCTCTTTAGCGCCTCAGGGCTCTTGCGGGTGCAGCGCACTCGGGGGCCCCGCGCTCAGGGCTCCAGCGGGTGCAGCGCGGCCAGCAGCGCGGCGCGCAGCGCGCGGCGCACGTCGGCGTCCCCCTGGCAGAACACGTGCGTGGCGTGGCGCTCCACGTGCAGCAGCGCGTCGTGGCGCGGCAGGTGCACGATGGCGCCGTCCGCGCCGCGCTCCACGCGCGCGCCGCCCGCGCCGTGCCGCGCCAGCTCGCGCACCAGCGCGTCCAGGTCGGGCGCGGCGCCGGCGGGCAGGCGCGGCGCGGCCGGCGCGGCGCCGGGCGCGGCGGGCGGCGGCGGCGCCAGCTCGAGCACGTTGTCGCGCAGGCGCAGCGCGGCGGCGAGCGGCGCGGCGCGCAGGCCCGGCCGCAGGTCCTGCGGCTGCAGGGCGGCGGCGAGCGCGGCGTGCAGCGTGCCGCCGGCGGCGGCGCGGCGCACGGCGGCGCGGCGCGCGGCCCCGCGGCGCAGCGGCAGCAGCGGCGCGTCGGGCGCGATGTGCGGGCGCGGCGGCGCGCCGGGCGGCGGCGGCGCGTACTGCTCGGGCAGCGCCAGCTCGCGCGGCCGCAGCTCGCGCACGAGCTTGTTGGCCTGCGAGTAGTTGAGCGACGTGTCGATGGGGCAGTGGTACGCCTTCATCTGCAGCGGCTGGAACGGCGCCAGCGCCTCCAGGTACGGGAAGTCGGGCTCTGCGGACGGAGGCGGGCGAGCGTCAGGCGACCGCCGGTAAGAAAAGACGAATGACGGTTTCGGATGCGACCTCTCCGCGAAGCTCACCCGTGAAGATGACGGCGTGCGCGGGGTTCGAGCCCCACAGCTCCACGAGGTGGACGGCGGCGCCGAAGCGCAGGCTCGGGTGTCCGCAGAACACGACGCACGGCTGCGAGAGCGAAAACACGGTTCAATATTTATTTACGATTTCATCATCGACTTAAAACGATGTACCCGGGATCTTCCAAGTTTACACGCGACGAGCGGTGCCGCGCGCGCTCGGGCGCTCGGTACCTCGGCCGCTCACCTGGCGGAAGTCCCCGCTGCAGGCCAGGTCGTGCAGCGCGGGCGCCACGCGCAGGCGCGCGGCGCGCTGCAGCGCGGCGTGCGGGAAGGGCTCGTCGGGCACGCGCGCCGCCTTGCCGGCCGACACCCACTCGGCCAGGATGTTGCTGTAGGCCAGCGCCGCGTCGGCCGCGGGCCCCACGCAGTACAGCGGCACGTGCGCCAGCCCGGCGCCCTCCAGGTGCGCCGACAGGCACTCCAGCAGGTCGTAGAGCACGCCGCTGGGGTACACGGGCAGCAGCACGCAGCCGCCGGCGCGCAGCGTGCCCGCGCAGTGCACGCACAGGTCGCCCAGCATGTGGTCCGGGTTGTGCGCCGGCGTCTGCGTGAGCGCCGCCAGCACCAGCAGGTCGGCGCCGCGCAGCGCCGCCTGGTTGACGGGCCGCGGGTGCGTGGTGAGCGTGCTGGAGCCGCTCACGTAGCACACCTTCTCGTGCGCCGAGCGCAGCACCCAGTTGGCGGAGCCGAGGCAGAAGCCGGAGCTCACGGCCGTGGCGTCCAGCGCGCCGTAGAGCGCCACGCGCTCGTCGTAGCCCACCACCTGCACGCGCGCCAGCGCGCGCGCGGCCGCGGCGCCCGAGAACAGGCGGCGCCAGGCGCGCGGGCGCTGCGCGTGCGCCAGCGGCGCGGGCAGCACGTGCAGCAGCTCCTTCCAGCGCCGCGCCGCGCCGCCGCCGCCGCCGCCGCCCTCCAGCCACTCGACCAGCTCCTGCAGGTAGAAGCGGCCGATCTGCAGCGTGGGCTCGGTGGCGTAGACGCGGCCCTTGAAGCCGGTGCCCTCGGTGACGAAGGGCAGCGCCAGCATGCACGTGTAGTTGGAGATGAGGATGGCGTCCAGGCGCGCGAAGTCCACGACCTTGTCGAGCGGCGGACAGAACTCGGGCACGCTGTCCACGAACACGCGGCCGCAGCAGTCGCGCAGCTCGCCGTCCAGCGGGTCGGCCAGGTGCGGCGGCGAGTAGTTGGGCAGCGCGGCCAGGCGCGGGCTGGGCACGGGCGGCAGCGGCAGGAAGCTCAGCACCGAGTGCGCCGACAGGCCGCAGTCCAGCATGATCATCATCTCCTTGAAGGACAGCACGAAGCACGGCTTGGCCGCGTCGCTGCTCAGGCAGTACTGCAACGTAACCGCACCCGTACCGTTCATCCGCTGGCTCCCCACACAATTTTATATTATAGTTTTAGACAAAGTTAAGTTTATAACGAGATACAAGTTTTCTATTAAATCGCCAAAGTTGTAGCTGACTAGTCACAAATGAGAAATTCATACTCCATTAGAAGGACTGAAAGATAATTAGTAGCTAAAAGAAAATGCCGGTATCTGTTGCAGTGATTCACAGTGGTCAGATTAACCTGACCAATGGGATTTTTTGTTCCCGTTGTTAAGATTGATTTGACATGTGATGTTTTATCGCCATCCATTCATTCATTCTATCGCCTAGTATTAGTTTGCCTATCATTTATTTGCATTTTCAAAATAATACAAGGTAGATTACAGACTATATCCAACAAAGTACACCGTAAAACAAAGATATGTAAAAAGTACACTATGCACCTTGCCTTTCCTATCATTAAATAAATCCAGATGTGGATGTTGAGCCAGCACTGCATGCACCATTATGGCTTATGATCCTGGCAGCAGGGGCATTGTTTGCGTGGACAGAGTGGAGCTATAATTATGTACCTATTCAAGCCTCTAGCAGCTAGCTACCTACTCTTACGGCTTGCCTCACATGACACATTATTACTTATTCTACAGAGTACAAGAACCATTCACACAACTAGAATTAAGCATTTTTAGTACAGTTTAAATAGCAACTACCTATTCATTTAGCTTTATGAGCTAAGTATCTATCCCACGGCCCACCCATCCCAAAAGAAAGAAACACCACTTACCAGTTTCATATTGTTTGTTGTGTTTAGCCCATCCGAGCAACCTCACAGAAGTCAAACAATATTATTACTCAAGGAAGCAACCTAACCTATATTAAACAATCATTACCACAGGGCACAGACTACTGAGTATCATCATTACACATAAAGTACGTTAACTCAACACATTAAAGTCGACCGCGTCGTCGCTATAAATTCCGGTACATAGAAAAGTACCCTGTACGTAGTGTCTCTAACTTTTATTATAACCTTATTCTATGGTCTCTAAGTAGTTTGTGTCTTTCTTTATTTCGTCACTGGCTTCTGAGGAATGTGCACAGACTACTAAGAGAACAAGTTCAGACCGCCATCTCGGGAACATTTATGTTCTACCGTATGCGAGAATTGAACATGACGTTTCATTACTTTTTAATTCCGTCTTTGTAGACAAGGCAACGGAGAAGGATCATATAGCCTATATAATCTGTAGGCCCCAATATATAGTACCACATTTTTTCTTTGTTTGCATGTGTAGGTTAATAAATAAAACAAATAATTATGTAATAACAATTTATTTATTCATATTTTTATTTTTCATTCTTTTCTTGTACTTATTAAAAGCGTTTTGTTGCATTGGCAGCAAATTTGTTCTTTCTAACCGTATCACATCAGTCTCTTTCAAAATTTTATTAATTACATTGCACCAATTAAAAATGAACAATCGAATTGTTATTTTTAAAAAAGATTCAAGTACTATTTCTTGTGCAATTCGCAATTTAAAAAATGAAATGAATATTCGGAACTTATTTTGTGTTGAATTTTTTTACAAATTTGAAGATGAAGTTCCAAATATTCATTTGTCGTCTTTATTATACATATCTCCAAAACTCCTCACGGCATACTCGGTTGGATAGGAGTTTTTTTGTTTTATTGAAGTAGGTATATTCTTTAAGTTTTATATAAGCATGAATGTTACTGTCGTCCTCAGTCACTAGATTGCTCTTGCAATTTCTACAGTTCATTTTGGATAGAATTTTCCTTGTCACCCATCCAGCCGTGTATGCCCTTGAATGCACATTAATTCTTTCTCTCCTTTCCTGGATTTGAATATTGTCATGATCAAGACTTATAGTGGAACTCACTGATTGTTCAGGCATTGGTGCAGTGTTTACATACTCAGTTACATTAAAAAGGGACTGGATTGTCAGTAAATCCTTGCTCATATCATTCTCACAATTATAATTTTCGGAGTGAAAATTTATAAATCTTGTAATTAATAATGATTTAAAAGTATTAATAAAAGCATAGGGGCTTGGGTCATTACTCCTGTAATTATAAGTGCGAACTTGACCAAAAAAGTTTTCTATGGGGTCTGAATTAAAATATTGTGGTCTCATAATTTTAATATTTTTAGTTTTCAGGAAACGCCACACTCTATTAAAACTTTTCAGAGTAATGACCCAGTTTTTCACCAAAGGAACACTTTTAAGTTTGTTGTCTTTGATCCCTTCTATTGTTTTTAAAGCCCCTTTCCAAAAGTCATGATGTCTAGATTTTGCTGTAACAGCCTTCCGAAGTTCTTTCGCCTTTGTTTTTTTATGTAGAGTGCTGGCGCCATTTACGCTGTCAAACAGGTCATCGAAGAAAGAAATCGCGTCCGCCGTATTTTTTAATGTCGCACTGACTGGTGTTCCATCGGGATACAGCGCTGAAAATAAAAAAATAAATATCAGTCAGATCTAAAAATTGCAAATGTTCAATTAGTAATAACGCAATATTTTGCGTGCAGATATATCATAGAACCTAATATTTGCGCGACATTGCATTGCACTTGTTACCCTGAAACATTAACGATCTTAGCACAAAAAAATTAAACACACTTTAAACCTAACTAAAAGTAAAAAGTTATTTATTGACACAAATAAATATTACAACAATAAAATAAATAAATAAAATAATTAAAACAATGAATCCATAGACTCCCGAACTAGTAACAACTGTGTTTCAGGAGGCAGTGGCTTCTCCTATTGTGTGACTCTAAACACACTTTAAACTGACTACTTTGCTCTTCAAACCATAACATATAACCATACTATTCTTCCATCACGCTTATTCATGTCAAATCTGGGTCAAGAGCGGATCAACAGACTTTCCGTGATATTTCAATAATCATGTAACTTATAGAAGGTCTTTTGCTGCACTGAGGGCAAGTAGTACAGTTGTTGTCTGTGGAGGACATAGTAGTAGCAGAAACACGAGATTTTTCTGGTAGTAGTCTTTAGCTATTTATTTAGAGTAAAATAATTATGTACTTACGAAATGTTGATGTGTAAGATAATGCTGCTTATACTGACTTGTTCAATACATGTACACAATTCTTCACCTGAAAAACAAAACAAGAATTATGTATATTAGATGATTTGTTTTATGAAGTGTGCAATAAAATTTATTAGGATTCAAATAAATCGAAGGCTAGCTACATTTGTACAGGTATAAATGAAACCCCTAAGGCCCCATGCCCATGAGATGGTTGTTCACCGGCTCTAAGCCTAAAACATTTACACAAAGAAGACGCAGTTTCAGTGCCGGTTTAATGCGTCTCCGGCCACAGTTATGCCAGTTTTTAGCCGACGCTAGCATCGATCTGGACCGTGTAGAAATGTTTGTTTTCCATGGTACCTACCATTAGAATGTACCATTGATGGTACTGTGGAGTTTTTTTTGCTGTTGTAAGTACCATTGAAGGTACTATAGAAAGCGTCTCGTGGGCATTGGGCCTTACCAAGTAATACTAAATAAAGTAATAAAGGTTTAAAACATTCCAAACATTCCTACATATTTACCTTCATTTTTTTTATTTTCCCAGGGATCACATGCTGATCAGTTAACTTGTGTAAAATTCTTGATTCACCATGTTTACAATCCGCATTGTACTTCTTCTTTCTTTATTTCCTGGCTTCTGTGGAATGATCCGCATTGTAAACATCAACGATATCCTGCCATGTTGCTCTTTTTCCATAAACTCCATCGGCCTTATTACAAAAAACTCGTTAAACTCGACTTTGGTCGACAACCAATTTGTCTTCAACTATCTTTAGAGTCGACCTATAAACCAAACCTTATTACAAAAGATGAATAAAGCCAAGACAACTTAATACCAAACTGTAGCTATGGTAGAAATTATTTCCACAGATAATAAATGTCTTTATGCTACGGATACACGAAATGTAGAATTGACACAATGTACTAATTTTTATTTTGGAATATAAGTAGCTATTTTGTTACACAATACTATTTTCTAATATCGAAAAATATTGTAGGTAATTTTTAAATGACTTTTGATCATTGCGAGTAATTCAAAACATCCTAATTAGGTATTTACGTATATGAAAAAAATGTTAAGGAGATACTCCTTATATAATATCCAACCTATACAATGGCACACTATGGCTAAGTAACCATAGCAACATGTTTTGTTGATTGTGTGTACTGTCAATTCTTGTAATATATTCTGTTTTTACTATGTATACTTTCGATATTATAAGTATTTCCTATATATTTTGCTAAAAGCTATTATTCTACTCATCCACGCTTCCTAATACCTCACCACCCCTTCTTACTTTAATAGAAAATATATGAATTTTTTTACGATTTGACAAGTAGAATACGTGGCCGCCATTAAAATAAATGCTTAAACCGTCGCTAAACTAGGTGCCCGGCAAGACTAACTTTGACACCATAGTCAACCAAGACCTAAGTGCTAATCTGCTTTTTGTAATAAGAAATTTGACAAAACTACGGTTTAAACTCCAGTTTAGCGTTAAAACTCGTTTTGTAATAAGGCCGCATGTCTTTTGAGAGAAAATTATTTCACATCCCTTTTATAAGGTGTTTAATCAACGCAAGCACTGTTCAATAATACAATGCTTAAAACACTGTATAAATGGATTTATAGAGGCGGAAATTAAACGACGCAAGCAATTCTCATTTCTCATCAAAACCAAAAACTTATAAGCGTTCACAGACTACTAAGAGAACAAGTCGTTTGGCGGTCCGAAAAGTCAAATACTAGATGACATTGATTGCTGGATAGAAGATAAAATGGCCGCCATTGCATTGATAATAGCGGGGGTGAAGGAGGAAAGAGCAGGGTGCAAACGTCGTGTTCAAAACTCGCACTGTCATTCTCTACGACGGATTTTTTTTGTTCGAACATTGCCAGGCGCGGGAATGTGGAACACATGCTGTGGAATCACAAATTAATAGGGCTGTGGAATGTTATTAGCTAGCTACATATCCCCCCTATGTTTAATATACTCTCTAAAAGTACTCTGTGACGTAGTACACTACCTAGTCTGTGTCTGTAAGTCTGTGGAGTGTGGTGACTCTCAGTAGTCTGTGGTGGTGACTCTGACTGGCAAAGAGAATACTATTATAACCCAATGAATTATGAATCAATGATTAAAGAAAAGTAGAGGATATGAACTAAAGGGACGTATTGCGCGCCGAAACAGAAAAAAAAATGGCGTCAAATGTCGAGCCACAGCTCTTCACACAGCACTTTGGCTTGGTAGCCTGTATCACATGCAACTTCTCACTTGCATTAATAGTCCTATAGAACTATTTTTTATATAGTTTAGTCGCACGATTGAATTCAGCGACACTTCAAATATTTGCTCTGGACAAGAAACCAAAATCTCGGTCTTGCAAAATCGGCCGACGGGCGGGACATGCGTACGTCATTAATTGTATGGATATCTAGAACACAATATTTCCATAGATAATTATGCCGCCTCTATCTACTATGTATTGGAATCTCTTTGACATAACCACTACGTTCGCGTTCGTGAAATGTCAACTTTGACATCTACTATGACAATTTATCAATGATTAAAGAAAAGTAGAGGATATGAAGTAAAGGTACGTATTGCGCGCCGAAACAGAAACAAAAATGGCGTCAAATATCCAGCCACAGCTCTGCACACAGCACTTTGGCATGGTAGCCACTAGTCACATGCAACTTCTCGCATTAATTTATATAATTACATATGTAATTCATATATTAGGTTGGGGAAAAAGTCTTTTCGCATTATAGTATGTATGAACTTGTAATAAAATCTCTTTGGCTATAGTATTTGTATCTGGCTGGTTTTGGTATCATATGAAAGTTTAAATTTTAAAGAACATAATTCCAAATTCAAATTAGGAAAATGTGTGATTTTCATTTGTTTTTCGTACTGTCAAAATGAGTGAATCTAATGAAGAAATTCGATACATTTTAAAATTTTACTACAAAAAAGGTAAAAATGCAACGCAAGCCGCGAAAAAAATTTGCGATGTTTATGGACCTAGTGCAGTGTCTCTGAGAGTAGCACAAATTTGGTTTAAGCGTTTTCAATCCGGAAATTTTGATTTCAAAGATGCACGTCGCTCTGGTCGCCCTATTACGGATAAAATGGATGCCATTTTTGAAATAGTGGAACAAGATCGGCAGATCAGTAGTTACGACGTAGCTGAAGAACTGGGAATTGACCACAAAACAGTTTTGGCGCATTTGAAAAAAACTGGGTACACAAAAAAGCTCGATATTTGGGTACCTCACGAGCTCACTGAAAGAAACCTAATGAATTGCTAATGAACCGTGTACTCATTTGTGATTCTTTACTACGACATAATGAAACCGAACCATTTTTGAAGAAGCTGATAACTGGTGATGAAAAGTGAATCACGTACGACAAGAACGTGCGAAAAAGGTCGTGGTCAAAGACCGGTCAGGCTTCACAGACTGTGGCGAAACCCGGGTTAACTCGCAACAAGGCGATGCTGTGTGTGTGGTGGGATTGGAAGGGCATTATTCATTATGAGCTGTTACCACCAGGCAGGACCATCGATTCTGAACTCTACTGCGAACAACTGATGAGATTAAAGCAAGAAGTTGAGAGAAAGCGGCCGGAATTAATCAACAGAAGGGATGTGGTTTTTCATCATGATAACGCTAGACCTCACACATCTTTAGCCACTCAGAAAAAATTAAGAGAGTTTGGCTGGGAGGTGTTAATGCATCCGCCGTATAGTCCTGACCTTGCACCTTCAGATTTCCACCTGTTTCGGTCTCTTCAGAATTCTTTAGGCAGTGTCAGGTTAACATCACGAGAGGACTGCCAAAACCACTTGTCGCGGTATTTTGATCAGAAGTCCCAAAATTTATATAGCAATGGGATCATGTCCCTACCTACAAGATGGCAAAAAGTTATCGAACAAAATGGTACCTACATACTTTAGTTAAATGTAAATAAACTATATTAAAAAATGTTTTGAATTTTCTTAAAAAATGCGAACGAACTTTTTCCCCGACCTATTATATATATATACCTATGTCGGGGACAGCCACATTTTGATAGTCTGTGCTAGCGTGTGGTTGTCGATCGATTTAGTGAAATGGTAACACTAAACACAGTGACATTTGTTGTTGGAAAGCTGTCAGGGCAGGGGTTGTTTATGAAATATTAACACGCTGACGTTTGAAAATCTGTCATATTGGTAAGCGGTGTACCGGGATTATATTCTCTTTGGGTGGGAGGTTATCGGGGTTACGACTTACGAGGTGCTTACGAGCTATGTATAGTCGGTAGCGTTATAGTGCCTAGCTCTCTTAGCTCTCGGCAAAGAGTATATGGCTCTCGGCTCTCAAGCCGAACAGACCTCTCCTATAATAGCTGGAGGTATTTGGTAATGTTGTGTTGTCTTCACAAACTACTAAGGGATACTACTTGTCTTGACTCTTGAGTTGACTCTTTAGTCGAACGGACGTCTCTTGCTGTGCTGGCCGCTATGCTGCGCGGTTGGTCCCCCGTGTTGGATTGCTGGGATCTGCTGGGCGAGAGGCGCGTGGAGCACTGCGAGCTGCATGTCCGCTGTTCGGTGTGCTTATGGAGTGGACGAGGCGACGAGGCCCGAGGGCGTCGCTGCTGCGTGTAACCTTTCATTTAGTTTCAGCTGTTGACCAAGCCCATTATGCGAGGTTTGCGGTGGCTTGGGCAGGACTATAAGGGGTGTTGGGAGGTCCTGTGGGCGAGTGCCCAAAAACCTGTAGTGGCGATCGATTGCGATTGAGTGATTGCGTACACGAACGAAGCTAAGAGTAGACTACTAAGTAATGAAAGTACACTTTGGTTGTAACCGACATCTCCCATGGTAACGCCCACGTGGAATTGCTTGGCTATGTCTGATGATAATGGTTAAAATGAATCTACCCACTTGTTGTTAATTATTGTTTTATGCAGGTTTGAGGTACCCCCGACGTGTGTGTGTGTGTGTGTGTGTGTGTGTCTATCTCCGACATATACTTATATTAATTTTTTATATAAGAACACGTTAATTTAGTCGCACGATTGAATTCAAATACTCGCTTAGAAATCTCTTTGCAATTTAGCCATAAAAATTTACATAAGGCGTGCTATTTTCCAGTTAAAGATTATTCTCGTAAACCATGAATTTCTGCAACTTGAAAATTTGTAAAAAGCTTTCTATTTAAGAGTCCTATCTATCCATTCTATCCTATCTAGCCGATTCATTTTCAGACACAATGTAAAAATTGTTAATGATTAAATCGTAGAAGATTAAATGATATGATATTTGATAATCGTACTCATAACAACATCCATATATAGAAAACTATGTATGGTACCTATATATGCGTATGAACATGTGAGAAGTGGATCAACCATCGGCGGTGGAGCTTCCGGTCAGCCGTTCCGGACTCCACGTGAAGCTTCGTTCTCTATTGGAGCGCACGGGCAGTAATCGGTCAAGTGCGGTAGGTTGGTCGCGATTTCCTTGACCCTGTGCGTGCGCACGCGCCGGTGACCGGCGGCAGTGCCCAGTCGTCCGCCGCGCGAGAAGCCCGCGCCGCCATGGAACCCGGTAGAAAGTACACCCGCGCTGAGATCGAGGGCCGCAACACGCGCGCCGACAACGTCATCATCATCGACAACGTGGTCTACGACGTCACGGAGTTCCTGGACGACCACCCGGGCGGCGCCGAGGTGCTGCTGGACAACGGCGGCAAGGACGCCTCGCGCTGCTTCCGCGACGTGGGCCACAGCGACCTGGCGCTCGAGTGGCGCCGGAAGTTCCGCGTCGGCGAGGTGGCGCACGACGAGCGGCGCGCGGAGCTGGCGCGCGCCGCGCCGCCGCCGCCGGAGGACGCCGCCGACGAGCCGTCGCTGCGCTCGCTGCTCAACGTGTGGGGCCCGCCGCTGCTGCTGGCCGCGCTGGCGGCGCTGCTCTACGTCTACCTGTTCTGACGCACCGCGCCAGCCGACGCCCGAGGGAAGTCTCTTTGTGATAATTATTTCTATGGTGATTGAGTAAAAGACTGGAATATTATTTTAAGTAATTGTAAGCTCTTTGATCTGAAGTTCTCGTGAATAGAGTGGACCGGCGATAAACAAAGAGTATAATAGTTAAGTTCGTAGACGGTGCAATAAATCTTTGTGGGTATCGCGTAGCGAAACAACAATGTAGGAATGTGATATTCTGAGAATGCGCGCAATCATCTTCGCACTGGTGCGCGCACTTGTGTGCGACGATGATGTTTACAACGCCAACGGTGTGTTATAGCATAAGCTAAAATTAGTACTATAAGGTCTATAAGTGGCATGGAATAAAGGTTGTGTTTTGTATCATTATGTTGTTTTATTGATATCTTGAAGTCGGCGGTGCTGCCCGGCGGTGTCGGCTCAGTCAGCCCGCGTGGCTGGCTGGCTGGCGCGCGGCGGCTGGCGCGCGGCGGCTGGCGTGCGGCGGCTGGCGCGCGGCGGCTGGCGTGCGGCGGCTGGCGCGCGGCGGCTGGCGCGCGGCGGCTGGCGAGGAGCCGAGGGCGCCACTCACCGCAGCGCGTTCAAGGCGAGCCGCCGCGCGCCGCGCAGACTGGCCTCACAAGTTTAGTGTCTACATCAAATTTCACTTCGCATGTAATCGGAATCCTTCATTGAAGCATCCGTGACCGGATGGATGGTCAATACCTACCAACTGTTTCGTGCGTATAATTCACTACACTTGATATACGATCTATGCAACTTTTTTGTCCAAACACAACATAGGGGGTAACACAACTATATGCCTACCTACTTTGCTTGTGGTTTTGTACTCGATTCAATCAGAAAAAGCAAGTTACATATTAGACGGTCTACTAGGTAGACTGAGTACTATAGATGATTTAATTAGGTAGATATCTTGGCCGTTTCGAGATACCTATATTCAAATAAAAGAAAATTCGAGTAAGAAAACGAAATGACCTAGTAAAAAATATCTTAATCAGTAGGTAGTAAGATATGATACTTTAATTATAATAATAAGCTAAAGATTAAGCTATTTGCACCTAAACGTCCAGACTTGATGGAGTTTACGAATGACTGAGATTTTTATCAGCGCCATCAAGACGCAGCAAGGACAAGCTCAGCAAGTAGGTAACTTGACTTGGCTCACGAGGTGACCGCCAAGTAGAGTGTTACTCAACGATCATTGTGCCGATAGTTGTTTCGGCGAACGGCCTTATAGCTAAGAGCTGAATCAACATCTCAAGAGGCTCTCGCTAGACGGTTAGCTAAAGGGTCAGATGCAGAATTCAGTACTTGACACGGCACGTATTGTCAGCCCTAACCACCGGTAGCTTGGGCCTTGCCCCGCTGCCGGCGGCACCCTAGGTTTAGGTTTTTTGTAAGTTTATAAAACAGTTTAAGTATGTAAATAAATAAAGTAATAATCCTTTATTTTTAACCGACTTCCAAAAACGGAGGAGGTTATCAATTCGTCGGGTATTTTATTTTTTTATGTTTGTTACCTCAGATCTCGGTCATTTATAAACCGATTTGGAAAATTCTTTTTTTATTTGAAAGGGTATACTTTAAGATTGGTCCCATAGAAATTTCATCAAACTCGGTTCAGCAGTTTGTCACTGAAGTCGGATCGTCGCTTTTTTAAAGCAATTTTTTCAGGCATAAAAACACATAAATTTGTTTAAAATAGAAGTCTGTGTTTTAGTTCGTATCGTTTAGTACAATCTACTCATCCGTGTTACAATATTTGAAACTAACTACCCTCAGATCTTTTTATGACCAAAAATGAATTAGTTACGCCTCCCTCGTAATTATTGACCATTGCTAATGAGCTTACACTTTACAGTGTACACAATGGACGTGCGCCTCGTGGAAACAGAACATTTGTAATTCATAAGAACTAGTTTGTGTAAGTTACGTCGGCGTCGGTTCACTTGCTCGACTCGTGACTCGCTCGCGACCGCCCCTCATCGCGAATCAAACGCCACGTGCACACATGAGCACACCGTTCAGTTTCACTTTTCAGATGGACCTTGCAGAGGCCAATAATTTACAAGTCGGCACTTTCAGGTTATAAAAAACCAGCCGATGGTACCGAATAGTTTGCTTGTTGGTTCGACCCCCATCGTACCTAGTGACGATCAATGGTATAGCGCTGGTATAGCGACGATGCGATAGGCCGCTTCGTGATGAGGGTTAAAGCGGTTTCTGCTAAAAGGATCACTGACTACAACCTTAAAATGGCCATCAGAGACGGGAACCATGTGGTGGCGGAGGCCATCGCAGAGTTTGAACGGAGTGGGGCGGCGACGGGAAGTGGCAGTAATTAATATAGGTTATCAAGTAACATAGGTTAAATAAATTGGGTGAACAACCGGAGTGGCCATGGCCACTGGAATGATTTTGCTTGCAGCGGCGTCGTGTGGCGGGTCGCTCTCTTCCCTCTAAAATGGTTGAGGAGAGCGATGGCTGGCACATGCGTCACACTCGTGAACGGGTGCTGCTTGTGGAATCTCGTCCGCTCCGATTGTGTACTCAATTAACTATTCTATTTTTAACATTTGTATTTATATAAAACTATATTATGTAAGTATATATAACATGTATGTATGTATTTCAACGACACTTTAGTTAGGCTTTCGGAGTAAGTTTACTTTTGTTAAGTTGATGATAAGTTAAAAAAAAAAATTATTCTGTATATACAATTTGAATTATCAAACAAAGGGTGCGAGCCCTGGAGCTTGCAGAGGAAAATAGATTAAATAAAAAAAAAAAAAAAAAAAAAAAAAAAAAAAAAAAAAAAAAAAAAAAAAAATGGTATAGCGCTTACATGAGTGTTAGCGTGTGCTACACGAGACTGCGGCGCGAGTACGGAAGTCGGTTCGATAAATTTGTCGAATCGAAAAACCCGGTAAATTTAACGAATGTTGCGAGTACCGAAGACTGATCGTAAAGTATTGTAGCAGCTCTACATTCTCTTTGGATTCGAACAAGCTATTCGATAACTTTTGTCGGTTGTTATCGAGGTCCGATAAATTGTATAAAAAGTCGATAAAACCCACTTTATCGATTTGAACTGTAAATTTTATCGATCAAAAAGATCCGTACTTGCGCCGCTAACTCATAACTATGTGCCAGAACAAATCGATAACATAGATCTGTAATAAAATTCTATGATCGATAAGTGATTGATGATTTTCAATTCGAGGGCGATAGCTACCCCGGCCTACAAAAAATACCTTGGAGCTCCCATACACGCGCTATCTAAATCCATCGCTCCGCGCGTCGTGGGTTGAGTGGAACGCTGCCGCTGGTCCAATTTCGAGCCCACAGACGGTCACTCCATTATGAGTGCGCCGTCGTCGGTCGCGCCATTTTTCGGTCATTCTACGTCTCGAGTACTGCCAACTGAGCGTGACATGGATCGTCGTATCGGCCACTAACGATGAGTTGGAATGTTGGATCAGCGGCGCAAGTACGGATCTATTCGGGTCAATAATATTCGATAAGATTGACAGTTCAAGTCGATAAAGTGGGTTTTATCGATTTGAACTGTCAATTTTATCGAATTTTATCGACCGTAAAGATCCATACTTGCGCCGCTGGAACGTTTGTAAGTATTTCTAACATTTCTATTAGGTGCTAGGTACACGTAATCCATCTGAGATTCCCCACACAAGTTTTTGTAATGTTGTGGATTGGAGTGCTCGTGTATGCGGGCTCTTAAGCTTGCTTTGGTATGCATGTGTCACGATGTTGTCCCTTATAGTTCTATAGTACTATTCGTATTCAAATCCTTGACCTACGGATGACTACTAAGTACCGGCTGTCGCTAAGTCGTTACCGTTTCTTATAGATTGTAATAAAGAACCGGATTTTATTGGCTATTCGCTGATAACTTTCGATATAATGTCGAAATTTATGTATGTATGGGCTACTCCAGTGGCGTATTTTAGAATTGAGCGTCCTGGGCCTGCAGGCCTCACCGGCGGCGGTAGCCCTGCCCCGCGTCTTGATGTTTATCAAACTTACAGTCACGAGCCCTTACGATATTTAGGCTCTTATTAATAAACTGTGTTAAACGGTGGTTTAGTTAAACTATGTTTTGTCTTTGTTGTTCTTTGACAATTTTAAACTGAATCGAATAAGACACAACACTGTGAACTAGGTGTTCCACTGTTTATTAGTATGAGAGCCTTAGATAAGGTTTTTTAAATTTCTTCTGCTTGCGCCGCCCCTTTCAGCCTGCCACCCCGGGCCCTGGCCCTTTTGGCCCTAGGGTAAAAATGGGGGGGGGGGGGGGGGGGATGGGGTTGGATCTGACCTGTAGCTGCGGCTGCGACGCGTGTGCGTTGAACTTTTAACCGACTTAAAAAAAGAGGAGGTTCTCAATTCATATGTATTTTTTTGTGCAGATGATACTCTATATCTCCGACAACTTTCAAGAAAGAAAGAAAGATTTATTTCCGTAAAATGTGAGTTACAATATATGTTCACAAAAATAAAAGGACCAGACCTGACACATTTTGCTATTACTAGCATGCAAAAACTCAGCTTAAAGTAAGTAACATACATCACAAAACAGTATTGTACCAACCGATTTGAATGAATCTTTTTTCATGAGTAGCGCGTGTATCTCGAGGGTGGTCCTTAAATATTGTATGAAATGATACTAAGGGTGGAAAAATGGAGGGTGAACTGCACGTTATATCCAGGGGCGTATTTACCCTAGGGCCAAAAGGGCCATGGCCCGGTGCAGCAGGCTGCAAGGGGCGGCGCAAGCAGAAGAATTTATAAAACCCTACCTAACTCTTAAGGCTCTTATTAATAAACAGTGTTAAACGGTTGAATAATTAGTTAAAATGTGGTTTGTCTCTTTCGATTTAGTTTAAAATTGTCAAATACCAATAAAGACAAAACATAGTTTAACTAAATCACCGTTTAACACTGCTTATTAATAAGAGCCTAAATCTCGTAAGGTGGTCGTGGGTGTACGGCAGGACGGCGGGGCCTGCAGGCCCAGGGTGCTGAATCCTTAAATACGCCACTGGTTATATCGCGCTATGTTCGTCAATGGTCGGCGCCCACTGTTTTGAGAGCAGTGTTGTGTCCTCAACTCTGATGTTGTTTACAAACGTCACGTCATGTTGGTACTTAGCTAGCAGTGCAACCGGAGTCGGTGCAGCACTGCACGTGTCGAGACGCGGGTGCAGGTCATTAAATAGTTACTACCGTACTAGAGGTTCATTGCTAACTTGATAGGTTCATTGTTAACTATATACAAGTGTAGTTAGTCTATGGCACTACACATAAACTTTACAATCTCTAGAACAAGAATGATAAACTACTAAATTGCTAGTAGGTGTTGAATAGTTCCGAGGTTTTATTTTTAACGGGCTCAATGCCATTATTAACTAGCTAATACATAAATAAATATAAATAATAAGTAATAAAGGTCCCACGTTTCACGTGGGTCCTTTTATCGAATGTGTAGGTACTTTTTTTATTTTTTTTATTTTTCATAATTTTTAATTTTGTTATTTTTCTACAACGTACTTTTATTTTATTATATATTTTTTTTTTACATACCAAAATGTTACATACATCAACTTAGTAGGCGAAGTCAATTATTTTGTTCTTAAGTTTATAGCTGTAGGCGCAACTTTGTATTTGTAACACAGGCGGCGCGGGCGCGGCCGCACGGACGCACTCGAGACGGTGCCGCACACTCCACACAAGCGCATTATTACTGTTGAATGTTGTGTTTTCCTGTCATTGGACTCTCACTAGGATTAAGTTTTATTGCATTGTATAAGTTAAGTTAAGGTGTTAAGTCTGTTGGAAAACCTAAATAAATAAATAAATAAATAAACACTAAATCTAACCTAACTAGCTACAAAAACAGTTGGATAATCTATACAAGCCCTAGTTAGGCCTATAGATAATCCAAATCGGATCTGGATCGGCACCTTAAGTCCAGCGAGGCTCTTGTGGCGCCGACGACGGCAGTGTCAGCGTCCTGATACTGGCTTAAGTTTTAGATATTCAGTCTTTTGTAGTGGTTTATCAGGCAAGGCTGTTCTTAATTATTTTTGTTTTAATCTTGATGATCTTTATTTATGTTTTAAAGTCAGTCGTGTCAAATGTTTTCTTTTACTGCTTAATTTTATCATTATATATCATTGCGATGTTCTTAATTATCCGCTTTTGTTTTGTTTTTTAAACTGTTTTTCATTTGATACTTGTTTATTTGTAACTTTAACTGACATTTCTCAAGCAAGCTCCTCACACATACACTCACACATACACTCACACATACACTCACACATACACTCACAAATACACTCACAGGTAGCTCAATGCTACTCACACATATACACATTCAGCTATTCGTTAACCACCTATTTGCACTTCCACACTTTTTGGCTTTTTATGTTCATGTCGTATGCTGAAAGCCTCATAGCACTATTAAATTTGCTAAGCATGCGTAATTATGTATTTTATCATTCAAAATGCTTGACATAATGGACAACTTAGACAAATCGTACCTTATTAAGTGCTATGCGTCAGAAAGCCTTGAAGATTGTGGAAAATATTTTACGGCTGACCATAAGCTAAAGGTTATTAGTTTTAATATTAGAAGTCTGCAACAAAATTTTGATTCTTTCATGGTCTCATTAAAACGTGTTAAGGTGATATTTGATGTCATTATACTTACTGAATGCTGGCTGAACAGTGACATGATCGTGCCTTGCATTCCTGGTTACAACTCATACTGTACAAGAAAATATATAAACAAGAGCGGTGGCGTTACTGCGTACATTCGTGATATGTGGTCCGCCGTTGTAATAGAACCTGACATACTTGACTGTAATAGTCTGGAAATATGCATAGATGGAAAATTTGTAATCTTTGGAATGTACCGTTCACCATCTTTTAAACAAATAGATAATTTTTTAACGTCTCTCAATATTGCAGTAACACAACATAAAAATAAACAATGCGTATTATGGGCTGGTGATCTTAACCTTGATATTCTCGCTGATCCTTTAAGTGCTCAATGTACTGACTATCTCTGCCTAGCTGCTGAACATCAACTATTACCGGCTATCTCTTTGCCAACACGTAATAAGGCATGCCTTGACCACATTTTTATCAAAAAAGGTTTCGAGGCTGTTGGAATCGTCTGTAACACAGATATCACTGACCATGACATGTGTATGCTAGGGTTTAATAGTAACTCAAACCAACCACCTAAAACTTTAACCCGTGCGCGACTTAAAATTGACTATTCTGCTGTAACTGACGAGTTGAAAAAAGTAGATTGGAACCCCGTTACATCACTGACGGACATTAACCAGGCTGTTTATGAGTTTAACGCAATTCTCGCTTCTACCATATCTAATCATAGTTGCACTGTCACAGTCTCTCGCTCTTGTTTCAATATAAAGCCTTGGATTACTCCTGGACTTATCAGATGTCAAAAAAATCGAGACGAATTGCATCTAAAAGCCAGGGCGGAACCAAAAAATAAAATCCTTCAAACCACATACAAGCGATATCGAAATTTTTATAAAGAATTATTAAGACGAGTTCGCACTGATTACGAAAAGGGAGAACTATTTAAGAATAAAAATGACTCGAAGAAATTGTGGAAAACTATAAACAGCATCTGCGATAGTGTAATTTCTCATAGCGACTCATCAGAGCTGATATTAAACAAAGATCCTGTTACATCGCTAGATAAGTGTAATCAGTACTTTTGTAATGTTGGAAAAGATCTTGCAGCTACAATCTTACAGAAATTAACTGAAACAGAGTTATCGTTGTCAGCTTCAGTAAAATCACATCGTTCACCCTTACAATCCTTCTTCATGTTACCGACAGACTGTTATGAAGTGGAGGAACTCATCTCAGGACTGAAATCGGGCAGTGCTCCGGGTATTGACGGTTACACTGCTACTTTATTAAAGCATATAAAAATCTATATTCTTGAGCCTCTCACTTTTATCTTCAATCTTAGCCTGGAAAGTGGTCAATTTCCAGAAAGTTGGAAATTGGCGGTAGTTGTTCCTGTACATAAGGATGGACCTAAGAATATACCAAGTAACTACCGGCCCATATCACTCTTAAGCATTTTCTCCAAGCTTCTGGAAAAAGTTGTGAACAACAGGCTAGTCGCCTATCTCGATCAGAATCAACTTCTTTCTGACAGACAATTTGGTTTCAGGCGAGGTAGGTCAGCCGAAGATGCTGTTGTCTTACTAACAAACACAATTTCGTCTGCCGTGGACCGGAATCTACGCTGTGTAGGAGTCTTCCTCGATCTCGCTAAGGCCTTTGATACCGTATCGATTCCAATCCTAATGGAGAAGCTAAAGGTATTAGGAATTCGAGGTTTAGCCCATAATTGGTTCACAAGTTATCTCACAAGTCGTAAACAATGCGTGAGGGTTGGACCTGGTCTTAGCAGCGAGTCTTTGGTGATGTTTGGCGTGCCGCAAGGCAGTATCCTGGGTCCAACTCTCTTTGCAATCTACATGAATGATGTCCTAGACCTTTCCATTCCAGCGGCTGACATTATCTGTTATGCAGATGACACAGTTGTAGTTTTCCAGGATACCACATGGGAAAACGTTTTCCATCGGGCAAACACTGGGACCAACCAAATCGCGGCCTGGTTGGATCGAAACTTGCTTACATTGAACTCCAAAAAGTCCCATTTTGTTACTTTTTATAAAACTCGCCCCTCTAGGCCGAACACTAATGTTAGTATAAAAATCCATTCTTGTGGACTTACTGCTCCGTCTTTATGTGGCAACTGCGAGAGCATTGGTCAGGTAGAACACATCAAATACTTGGGCATAGAAATAGATGAAACTCTCAGTTTTAAACATCACATTAAAAAATTGTCGGGACGTGTACGAAAGATAATTTACGTTATGAAAGCCTTACGTTTCGCCTGTGACAAGAAAACAATCTTTATGGTATACAAGTCCCTCTGTGAGTCGATCATAACGTATTGTATTCGCGCTTGGGGCGGTGCTTGTAAATCGGTTTTCATAGAACTTGAGAGAGCCCAACGTGCGGTCTTGAAAGTGATGCTAGGGAAATCTTTCCTATACTCTACCGATGCTCTTTACAAAGAAACTGAGGTCCTGAGAGTGCGGCAGTTGTATATTCTGAAGGCCGTAGTCTCGGTTCACAAGGTTACAGCAATTTCACACGATCAATTAGAATTATCGCAGAAACGAGTGTATAGAATTCCAGTACCAATTTCAAAATCCACTTATGCTAATCGTCACCCAAGTTACCTACTCCCTCGCATCTATAATAAGATCTGTAAAGCAGTTGAGATTAGGAACGAACGCACCTCTAAGGCCAGACTTGTTGTTGAGAAGTTCTTACTTTCCAGGTCTTATATCGAGACTGAAAATATTATTTATGAGTGATTTAGCAGCTCACATCTCTTACATTTACTCATACTTTCACACTTATGCACACACACACTATACTGACACCTCACTCATAACACTCACACACATACACAACCCACACATAAATACAAACACAAAAAAAAAAAAAAAAAAAATAAAAAAAAAAAAAAAAACTTTCCACTCTTTTATTGTAAATTACTAAAAGTGTAAGGATACCTCAAATTTTAATATATTGTGTAGTATGGAAATCTATTAAATTTGGCTTCCACGACACGGGCCTTGAGCCTAGTGTGGGGCCGCAGTTATGATATTTGGACAATTCGAGCTACTTTTGTTCTATTTTAATTGTAATCGTAAGATTCTTTTGTAAATCATTTTTGGACAATAAACATATTATTATATTATTATATTATTAAATGTTCCGAGGTTGTCTTTCGTGGAAAGTCACATTGGCCTGATGACGTTTGGATAGCCGGTGGGTCGACCTTCGGATGGACCAATTAAATTCTTATGAATCACTTTATGTACCGTAGCTTAGTAGCTAGTAGCTACACGCTAGCTACTAGCTAGTGCTAGTGTGTAGCTACTAGTCCCGCTTGGAGCGCGGGACACCGCTCAGGTGTATGAAACTGTTATAGTGCAAGTATTAGGTCATAGTTCTCAACTAGAATGCTTTTCTATAAAAGAAATTATTTTTACTAAAAAAAATTTACTCAAACTAATAAATATAATTAATGTACTTAGGCCTTTTTTACATGTAAATTAGAATCAATAATTCAATGGGCGATAGTCTGACTTAGATCTTTGTGTACAGCAGATGCTGACAATGGTCCCGGCCCGGCTAAGTAGAACGCAAAAATGGCATAAAGGCTTGTTGGTCATCGAAGAAAAACAGGCACTACGGAAAAAGAGAGACAACGCCAGAGCCTTGGGTTGGCATTCTGAAAATTTTGAAATATTTTTCCAAAGAAAATTTCCGAAAATAATTAGTGCGTGGTAATTTCCTAAAACTTGTTCCAGGAAATACGTGTTTTTGAATATGTCTTACAAGTTTGTGAAATATTTTTTTGTTACTTTAACTAAACAGTGTAAACAGTAACTGTGGTCGATATATAGGCTGCTGTTTGTACTGAATACCGAGTTTGCCCCCGAAATGAAAAAGTAAAGACATTTTTCGCTGCAGTGCGTGGTTGACGGTTGTCTGGAAAGTGTTTTAATTCATGGCCAGCCCCGCGCCCGCGGTGGTGACGTTACACTCAACACTACTCAGAGTCACCGTCAATGTTTTGTTTACTGTCGAATTACGATGAAGACATGATAAGATGACCCTTATCACGGCGGAGGCAGGGACGCGCGGGCGGCGCGGGCACGCTAAGAGCAACGCGCGCGCCGCGGCGCCGCCAGTCGCCCGTCGCCCGCAGGCCCCGCCGCACGCTGCACGACACACGCCGCACGCCGCACGCGCAGACACCGCTCACAGACATGGCCGTGGAGAAGAAGTTCACGCGCAAGGAGATCGCCGAGCGGAACACCAAGAAAGACGCCGTGTTCATCATCAACAACGTAGTGTACGATGTCACCAAGTTCCTGGACGAGCACCCCGGCGGCCACGAGGTGCTGGTCAACGCGGCCGGCAAGGACGCCTCCGAGAACTTTAGCGACGTCGGCCACAGCTTCGACGCCAAGGAGCTCATGCACGAGTTTGCCATCGGCGAGGTCGTCGACGAGGACAAGGTGGAGGTGGAGACACGACAGATCAGCTGGGAGGACAGCTCCGCCAACAACGAGCCCAGCTTCATCGGCTCGTGGAAGTTCCCGCTGGTGCTGGGGTTGGTGATGACGCTGCTCTACTCGTACCTGTTCGGGTAGCGCCCCCAGCCGGGCCGCGCCGCGCGCCGCCCGACGGGGCGCCGAGGACGCGATGTGAACTTGTGTTTCCGGACGGATGCTCGATTTATTTATGAGATGATGCGAATTTAAGACTTTATACTATGTGATAATAAGATATTTTGTAATTAAAGCGGTTTATTATGACATAGGTGTTTGTTTGCGCGTGTGTCGCGTGCGTGTGCGCCGGCCTGCGAGGGACCGGTTTGCGCAGAGCGCCTCCCCCTCACTCAATTGATCAAACGCTTGGAGAGTCTTTTCGAAGCCATGTTTGCTGAAGTGATTTATCCTTATTCAGCACTAAGAAAAATCTTATGCTTCTTCTATCGGGGAGTTATGAATATTGTATACAACAAGATCGATAGGTGTTGCAAACTAACAAGTAATACGTAGCTAGTTAAAAGTTTTCATTGTCTTGAATTAATATCTTTCTATGCACATGGTTTACAAGTACACTGTACCTACTAGCTAAACATAACAAAGTATTATTGTTAGTCCTCCTCTTAGACGAGTCGAGTCGTGGTAGGATCTAGGAATAGGGAGCGAGTCGCTCAGTATTTGCTGCCTCTCGCCGCTCCATCGCGACTCGCGAGGGGCATGGTAAATACATTAGTACACACATGCATTGACGCAGTTCTATTAGAGGTTCATTGCTACAAATATGGGTGAACTGTGGGATAAAAAACATAGGCAGAACAAAATACTGATATCTCACATTACAGAGCTCATAACCTCATGATCGTATAAGACTAGAGAGATGAAGTAATCGCTTCAAAGAACCAACCAGGGCAACTACACATTACTAAATATTACTGAACACAACTGTTATATAGCTAATTCACACACTGTAACGGGATATTTACTGTGATTACTATTGAGCGATGAGCACCCGATAGTTCGATGCTGTTGCAAGCATCATGTTCACGGTAAATATCACGTTACAATTGGGTTGTTGACTGTATTCAAATAAAAATATAATTTTGCCGCGAAACGGTAGTTTTTGTGACAGAAATCCTATTAAACACAATATTTTTGTTTATTTTTGTAATCACATCAATCCGAAGTCACGTGACCTAAAACGCCCGTGACGTCACTGTTTCAATCGGAATGGTTATATATATTTTTTTTGTTTTGTTTTTGGCTCCACGTGATTTGCACATTTAACTAGTGTCAAGTTATATAAGTAATAATATATAATAAATCTCTAGTTTTGGTGCATGAAAGTCGTCAAAGTCACGTTAAAGTTTAGTCTAGGCGCGGTCGAGTCGAAGTGACGCTTCAGTAAATTGGTGGATAGTTTTAAGAATTTGAAGCTGAAGCTTCTATGGAGTTTTGGATAGAATACGAAAATACACGTTTTTCGTCTTTGTACTATTTGCATTTCACTCATGCAAGTTTACGAACACTTAATGGTTAATAATCCACTATTATTACACATTAACACTCTATAAAACAAAGGTTTTAGTAAATAACACAAAATCAACAACAGCACATTTTTGCATTACCGCCAAAACTCCAATGAGTATATAGCTCGTTGCGCTTAACTGCTTAGTATTTTAGAGTGATTTCTGTGATTAATTGTCTGTGCTGTGAATTCCGCGCCTATTTTTCTAAATTTATTTCGACTCTTGAATATTCTCCCATGATGGAAAGTGGCTTCATAATGGCAAATAATTCCAATTTGCCGAGAATTGATTGTTTTACGGTGGCCAATTTCTTCTCGACAAACGATAATTTCTGCTCTGCTGAATTTAGAAATGTGAAGACCTCCGTGTAAGTACCTACTTATTATACCAAAAATCATTATTTCTATAACCAACAATGAATATATAACAGTAATCGTAGATTCTAAGATCCAAAGTTTATTAATTAACCAAAGCATATATTATATATACCTAAATCAATAAGCTCAAAAAACTTAGAACTCATATTTTAATACATAACAATACATACACAGAAAGCATCGAATGAACTTGTCACTAAACGTAGCACAGACTAGGTAGTAGTGGTTATATTCTCTTTGCTTGTCACTTTACAGTGTTATAGAAAATTACTCTGTGGTAATTGAACACGTGACGTCACTGCCACATTTCACATTAAGGGGCAGAACCCGGCGCGCCGCTATCTCGCTCGCGCATCTTAACATTTTTGAAGATAAATAATCACTTAATATAATTATGAAAAATCGCATTCGGTGAAATTGCTGGCAATGACATTGCAAAGGTACGGCAAAAGTATCATTTTGATCCGATCAAGTTTTCATACATGAAAATGGGCAAAACATAAAATCCCATTTTTAGGTTTGAAAACTTGAATGGATCAAAATGAAAATTTTGTATAACCTTTGTAATGTTATTGTCAGCAATTTCACCGAATGCGATTTTTCATAATTATAGTAAGTGATTGTTTATCTTCAAAAATGTTGAGATGCGCGAGCGAGATAGCGGTGCGTCGAATTCTGCCCCTTAACTGAAACACAGTTTTTACTAGTTCGGCAGCCTATGGATTCATTGAAAATTTGTGCAAAAAGTTATGTCAATAAATGATTTTTTACTTTTACTTTACTTTACTTTACTTTACTGCCGTTTTGGAGCAAAATTTAAAACGGCATTTTAAATACATGATAATTAAAATATTAGTTGTTTTAAAAAGTAAATTTAAATATTTTGGGTTATATTAGGCCCATACGCATCGTTTTAAACACTTTCCAAAAATCAGTCAACATCCCAATTGTGTGAATTAGTAAATAACCGTGAAAGTTTAAAACAGTGTCTGTTATACATCCACTAATGCTAGATCCTATAAACTTCATAATGATTTTGTAAATAGTCTATCAAACGAGGAAAAACTTTAAATTAAAAACATTATTAGCCCCGGCTATGTCGACAAATAGGCCCGAGCTCCCCACGTGAGTTTTGACACGCAATCAATACATATACCTAATTTTACTTCTATGACATATACTTAATTATTTCTTTCGCGGATTTATCGAAAAGGAGCCTTACTATCGATAAAAGATCCTAAGCCTGGATCAGAATCTTCTAAAGTCAGAAATGATTAGCGTAATACAAGAGAGGCTTGTTAAAGATCGGAAACACTGAGAATGACTAAAATAACATTTTCACAATTTATTTGAGTCGAATGACAACAGCATCGGCAACATTGCATTGTCATGTAAGCTTGGCCGCGAGATAAAGCAGTAAACGAGCCCACACACGGTGAATTACACAATACCACAGAACATAATTATATAATAAACAATAGGTACTTTATTTACAACGTACTGTTTCCAACTGTCACGGTTGTTTACAATTGGGATGTTGACTGATTTTGGGAAAGTGCTTAAAACGATGCGTATGGGCCTAATATAACCCAAAATATTTAAATTTACTTTTTAAAACAACTAATATTTTAATTATCATGTATTTAAAATGCCGTTTTAAATTTTGCTCCAAAACGGCAGTGACGTCACGTGTTCAATTACCACAGAGTAATTTTCTATAACACTGTAAAGTGACAAGCAAAGAGAATATAACCACTACTACCTAGTCTGTGCTACGTTTAGTGACAAGTTGATTCGATGCTTTCTGTGTATGTATTGTTATGTATTAAAATATGAGTTCTAAGTTTTTTGAGCTTATTGATTTATATATATGCTTTGGTTAATTAATACACTTTGGATCTTAGAATCTATGATTACTCTTATATATTCATTGTTGGTTATAGAAATAATGATTTTTGGTATAATAAGTAGGTACTTACACGGAGGTCTTCACATTTCTAAATTCAGCAGAGCAGAAATTATCGTTTGTCGAGAAGAAATTGGCCACCGTAAAACAATCAATTCTCGGCAAATTGGAATTATTTGCCTTTATGAAGCCACTTTCCATCATGGGAGAATATTCAAGAGTCGAAATAAATTTAGAAAAATAGGCGCGGAATTCACAGCACAGATAAATAATCACAGAAATCACTCTAAAATACTAAGCAGTTAACCGCAACGAGCTATATACTCATTGGAGTTTTGGCGGGAATGCGAAAATGTGCTGTTGTTGATTTTGTGTTATTTACTAAAACCTTTGTTTTATAGAGTGTTAATGTGTAATAATAGTGGATTATTAACCATTAAGTGTTCGTAAACTTGCATGAGTGAAAGGCAAATAGTACAAAGACGAAAAACGTGTATTTTCGTATTCTATCCAAAACTCCATAGAAGCTTCAGTAAACTATCCACCAATTTACTGAAGCGTCACTTCGACTCGACCGCGCCTAGACTAAACTTTAACGTGACTTTGACGACTTTCATGCACCAAAACTAGAGATTTATTATATATTATTATTTATATAACTTGACACTAGTTAAATGCGCAAATCACGTGGAGCCAAAAACAAAACAAAAAAAAATATATACTCCTTCCGATTGAAACAGTGACGTCACGGGCGTTTTAGGTCACGTGACTTCGGATTGATGTGATTACATTTTGATTATTTAATTTAAATTAAATTCCTTAAAAATAAACAAAAATATTGTGTTTAATAGGATTTCTGTCACAAAAACTACCGTTTCGCGGCAAAATTATATTTTTATTTGAATACAGTCAACAACCCAATTGTACAGTGATGCTGTACAGTTACAGTTACAGTAGGTACCTACTCACGTAGATGTGATACTTGCAACAGTGTCGATTGTTAGTGGGAGGACTAACTCTTCTGCGAGTGTCCGTCTGGGTTGTTACCACCGCTTTGTAAGTGAAATCTGCCGCCAAGCAGTAGTGTGCAAGCATTACTGTGTTCCGGTTTGATGAGCAGAGTATCCAGTGAAATTACTGGGCTTATGAGACTTAATACCTAATGTCTCAGGATAACGAGCGTACTGCAGTGCCGCGCAGGCCTTTGTGTTTCAAAGTTCTGGGTGGCACTGCAATTGTTATGGGCCGGCGTTATGCTTACCATCAAGCAAAAGACCAGCTCGTCTCGTTACCAAATAACATAAAAAAAATATCGAGAGCTTATCAATGATCAATCCAGTTATAATGTGTACAAATTCAAATTCCTTTATTCACATGGCCCCAAGGGAGCAGTCATGAAAGTTAAAATAAATGACTAAGTGCCCGTTCCAAGTTGGTATATACCGATCAAGAACAAGGGCAAGAAACTCGAAAGCATTATTTTTTATAAATATTTTTTACAATGATGCTAATGCTAAGGACCCATATAATCCAGGTGGCTGCTGAGCTGTTTGCATTCTTGCATCTTCGTCATCTACATAATCCTACGCTTTTTTAACTGACTTCCAAAAAGGAGGAGGTTATCAATTCGGTCGGTATATTTTTTTTAATGTTTGTTTCCTCAGATCTCCGTCATTTATAAACCGATTTGGAAAATTCTTTTTTATTTGAAAGGATATACTTTCAGATTGGTCCCATAGAAATTTCATTAAAATCGGTTCAGTAGTTTGTCACTGAAGTCGGTTCGTCGCTTTTTTAAAGCAATTTTTAATTTATACATTCTTAAGTATATACTTGTGCGACTTTCAATCCGACGCACCATAAGTAGTTCGAATTTGACTCTGCCCGCACCAATGACTTATCTCAAGTTATGTGCAGAATATTCACATTCGCTCTAAAAACGGTGAAGGAAAACATCGTGAGGAAACCGGCATGTTCAAGAACCACAAAATTCGGGGACATGTGACATCCACCAAGCCGCACTGGGCCCGCGTGATGGATTATGGTCCATACTTTCTCTCTGAGAGAAGGCCGGTATCCCAGCAGTGGGAGCGTAAGAGGCTGATAATGTACGATAAAAAGAATACTTTTAAACTTTCCTTGTACCTAGTAGAATGCTTTAGGAATCTGACACCATTAGCCAAGAACGGTTTATTAGTTTGTCTTAGTCTGAACCCGGGTACTACAATTTTATGTACCTAAATGTCTAGTATTTAAGACGACGAATTGAAAATATTGACCGTAGGGATCTCAATATTTCTCAGCAAGTACAACACATTCAGAGCTGATATTTACATATTTCACTCATCATTACAAACAGACACTTCAGACACAACAACGTAGCAATAGTTTCTTTATTTGAATTAGGCAGGTACAATGTATCCTGAGTCAAAGTAAATTGACTAATAAATATATTAGTGTCAGTAATAGTAAATACATTAGTGTAAAAGATAAAGAAGTAAAACAGTCAGGACTCGCTCAGGACTCTGGACAGACGACACAATGTTTACAGCAAACAAAATGTATCTACGAAGTACTTGTAGAATAAGTTGATATCATATCAGTATTGTGATATCACGGCAGTGATAATAATTGATACGACTTATTATTGTCTGCGTCACCCTTACACTAATAACGGTAACGAGGTACATACTTACAGATATAATTGTACGGTAGGTACATAGAACAATAAAAGTAAGTTTATAAATGAAATTTAATTTACCAAGGTCAACAAGATAATGTACATATGTATACAATTTATAACAATTTGATTTTTAATTTAAAACTATTTATTTACTACACAATCTGTTTGCGTAAATTTCCGTCTTTTCAAGAATATTTATTTTATTTCCTATCGAAGCATCGAACCCGGAGATTAGATGACATTAAGTATTCATGTTCAACTCGCCAGTCACCATTCAAATTCAAATTCAAATTAATTGTGATTGTCGCCTCACAGCTATTGTCTCACATGAGTATCAAACAATATAATATATGTCGTAATCGAGTCCAGTATTCGTCATTCGGAACGCCAGTGCCCTATATCGGCACTCGATGGAGTCGAACGATTTCACCGGCCGGCGGCGCGCTCGTCACTTGTTCTACGGACGGCGGTGCGAGCGGTAGTCGGCTGACCTGTCACGACTAGTTGATACCTGTACGAGGGTGTCGCTGCTAAGTATAACCTTTCATTTACTTTCAGTTGTTGACCAAGCCCATTGTGCGAGGTTTGTGGTGGCTTGGGCAGGACTATAAGGGGTGTTGGGAGGTCCTGTGGGCGAGTGCCCAAAAACTTGTTTAGTAGCGATTGATTGCGATTGAGTGATTGAGTACACGAACGAAGCTAAGAGTAGACTACTAAGTAATGAAAGTACACGTTGGTTGTAACCGACATCTCCCACAGTTACGCTCACGTGATGTTAAATTGCTTGGCCATGTCTGATAATAATGAGTAAACTGTATCTACCCACTTCTTCTTTTATGTCCCCCCGATGTGTGTGTGTGTGTATGTGTGTCTCTATTCTCCGACATCAGAAGCGGGATCGATGTTGGTTCAACCATGAAGTAATGACATCGGTGTTGCTTCAGCCATGAAGTGATGACATCGGTGTTGGTTCAATCATGAAGTGATGACATCGGTCCTAGTTCTACCATGCGAAGACCTTGAAAGTGTTTTGTGACGATGCCAAGGTTGAATTTGTGGTGACAATGCCTGCGAGGCAAAGTGTCCGGGTTCGATCTCGGTCGGGTAAAGCTTTGTGTGGTGAGCGTGAAGTTTGATTTGTTTGGTTTAAGTTGAACTTTGATGTTTGTGTTGGGAAACTATTACCGTTTTTCCTGTGTATCTAGTGTGTATGCTAGTTACTTAGTAAACTACGCTTACTAACGCATTTTATTATGGTTTCATGTGACTGCTAAACTGCGAGAAAAATGCTGGTGCTGTACATGTGATGGTGACACGTGGCTTCTTTGGTGATGAAGAAAGTGTGCTCATCCACTAGTCGTCAGCTAGTGAACCTGTGCTCCAGAACTGCGCGAGGATTGTTACAGATAAGTGGTATTCGGTTAATGATTCGGAGTCCGAATTGTAAAGCAGTGTTTTTGTGATTTATTGAAGCGTGAGATGTTTCATGAACAAGTTAGTGTAAAGGGGGTAGTTCCTAAAAAGTTATGTTGGTTTTGACTACGGTGAAGGCTTTCTTATTTGAAAATATCGTCTGGGTTTGATCACCAGATAGGTAAACGTTATGTAACGAGCATAATCTTTGAGCCATACGTGTTATATTGTGTCCTAGCTACCTGTAACTCAGGGAGGACTGGTGCGAGTTAAGAAGTTCTGTGCGTTTGTTGTTGTTGTCGTATTTGAAATGCGAGAGTGCTGAGTGGCAGCTGATTCACAAAGTATCATACAGAGTTAGATTCAGGGTGCCTATAAAGAATCAGTGAAAGTGATGATGCGTTTTGAATAATAGTGATAGTCAGGTATTCGATGAAATTATTAAAGCGTGTTTACAAGTAGGCATGTTCACAAGATTGTGAAGATAATACTAAATCGTGAGGTTCCGATTAAGTAGTAGTTGGCACTACGCGCATTTAGAAAATGGTGATCACTGATCGCAGCAGTTGGAATTGGTTGATGATTTTACCCTTCTTTTCGTTGGTGCGTGCGAAAACGAAATGAGCCGTTGGTGCTGTACTAGTCGATATTGTTTTAACTGACGTGTGAATTTTGTAATAGTGTTCTCTCGTTTTCATTGATGTAAAAAAAACTAAAAGTACACTCATGATCGCTTACGAAAAATGCTTGAAGGTTAAGTTGTGGTAGAACAATTTAATGATAACGTGGTAGACGATGCTTTTGAGTTTAGGGAAAGTCAATACGTTGCTTAGTATGCTCGATGGAGACAAGCGTTTGGTGACACTTGCGTTGTAGCTCGATGGAGGCTCAATGTTGTGATGTGCTGAGCAACGTGGCGATTTTGTTTATTGACGGGTTGATACCATTGGTGACTCTGTTTTGATGTTGAAAAATAGACCTTCAGCCATTTTTGAACTTGTGAACTGTTAGTGTTGTAATAGATTGTCACTAGTAGTAGAGTGACTACTGTTAGTTACCGTTAGGGTCAGTCGGTAGATTAACTCGATAGAGTTGGTAGTTATAACGAGAGTCAAATTTTAGAAAACATTCTAGTTGTTAGATCAGTGGCGAGCGATTCTGTAGTAGCTTCATGATCAACTAGTTGTAATTGTGGAGTTTGGAATTGACTATGTGGAGTATGTAGGATCTCCGATAGTGACGGTTGTGTTACAGTAGCCTTCCCTTTGTGGCTAGTTAGTGTTAAATGATTTCGTGGTTAAGTGGTGGTTGCAGAGTGCTGGTTAAGCACTATAGCGTTCGTTTGTAATTCATAGTGGCAATTTTGTGTGGTATGGTAGAGCCAATATAAGAGTGTACCTAGATAGAGAAATCGTGTACTTAGAGACAAATGATTTGATTTTGAGCCAAAAGTTTAAGGAAACATTTTAGATGTTAAATCATTTGGTGAGCGTTATGCTTAAGGGTGTATCAAGTACCTATTGACGATGTAAATGAAAATAAATTTGTGATTGATGAAGTTGAAGCGTAAATTGTGGCGGAAACTCGAGTAAGGGGACTCTAGTGGTCAAAGTGATGTGTGCGACTGAACTAGTGGTTGTTTCGTAGTCGTAGCCCGGTAGAAATCGGTATCTCTTGAGGTAACTCAAGTAGTCCGTGGGTGCGCGGTGTGCGTTCAACTCTAGTGGAGGTCGGGGTCTGTAGAGACCATTCGTGTAGTTACCAGGGGGTGACTGACACGGGAGATCCAAGAGGGATCTGATCCATGCGCTGGATGAGTTTGTGAGAGCAATGCGATTGCTGGTCGGCTTGGATAGCCGGGACGCTAGATGTCTTACTCGAGAGTTTCTAGAGTTTCTAGAGTTTTGGTTGACTAACGTTGCTTTGATGTGAGAGTATTTGGTTTTCTGAAAATAATCGTTCGATGGTACTTGGACACTGAGCTTTTTAGTTTGATGCGCGGTACCTTCCAGTACTTGGACTCTGAGCGTTTTAGTTTGACGCGTGGTATCTTGTGATACAGTCGAATCTTTGCGTTCCTGTAGAGAAGCGCGTGTGTAGCAATTGTATTTGCTGTAGCTATAGCAATAGCTGTTGAAGACGAATGATGTAGCTGGGGTTTTGTTTGACTGAAATTATTGTGATGTGAAACTTATTTTGTTCTTTAGAGATAATCAATGGTACATGGGTTCTAAAGTTTTTAGTTTCATGCGTGATATGGTAACACAGCTGCTGCTGTAACTGAGGTAGTTTATACTCTGTTTTCCACGTTGTGGTGCAATTGGATCTTACAGCTAAGACCATAGTCAGGTTTAGCCGAGCGGAAACTGTGCTGTGTTTTCATGTTTCATGTCAACACACGAGGACGTGTGCACGCAGGATGGCCGTGTCGTAATCGAGTCCAGTATTCGTCATTCGGAACGCCAGTGCCCTATATCGGCACTCGATGGAGTCGAACGATTTCACCGGCCGGCGGCGCGCTCGTCACTTGTTCTACGGACGGCGGTGCGAGCGGTAGTCGGCTGACCTGTCACGACTAGTTGATACCTGTACGAGGGTGTCGCTGCTAAGTATAACCTTTCATTTACTTTCAGTTGTTGACCAAGCCCATTGTGCGAGGTTTGTGGTGGCTTGGGCAGGACTATAAGGGGTGTTGGGAGGTCCTGTGGGCGAGTGCCCAAAAACTTGTTTAGTAGCGATTGATTGCGATTGAGTGATTGAGTACACGAACGAAGCTAAGAGTAGACTACTAAGTAATGAAAGTACACGTTGGTTGTAACCGACATCTCCCACAGTTACGCTCACGTGATGTTAAATTGCTTGGCCATGTCTGATAATAATGAGTAAACTGTATCTACCCACTTCTTCTTTTATGTCCCCCCGATGTGTGTGTGTGTGTATGTGTGTCTCTATTCTCCGACATATATTTATCCCAGATACCAACCGTCGGTACTGCACCAGACATCAGCTTGAAAAGTAGTACCTACTTACTAGTTAGTAGTATAATTATAATTATGGAAGTTTGCCTCTATTATAAAATGGCACATCATACTAACAGGTAGGTACTTCAAATTAACGACATGTGGTTTACAAAGGAGCTAAAAATATTACGCGATAATAATAAGTACATACGCGTTTCGAATGAATTCAATGAGTCGTGGTGACTTATTACATGTTTAGTATTGATCAGAACCTATGATACTGTATATATTTTATGCACAACTGCTCATTTGCTGTCGTATAGCTAATCCGGCGAATCCAAGAATCTGCCCAATCCAAGAAACTGTCGAGTATCGAATCTGCCGAATTACGAATCTGTCCAATCCCATAGAAGTAAAATTAGTAGAATCACAGACAAGCGGCGTGTGCAAGCAGCGCACTGACGCCATAAACAACACAAGCGTCCCGCGGCCGCCTCCCTTCCCACCCGTGTAGTGTTGCTATGACCGTCATTACTTACCCGCTTTTGGGGTACACATTAAATAAGATATTAAATTATTATTCAAATAACTTCCAAAATATTTTTTGATTAAAAGCTCGGCTGAACCACGTAAGTGAATCCGGTTAAATAGATATAAATATTTTCCTAAATATTCTCAAAACATTTATCTTAACGTAGTTAAAATCACAAGAAAATGTATTTTTTTTTAATTTCCCGCTACTCTCGTACCTTTCTTAAACTATGTTTTGTCTCTTTCTATTCAGTTTAAAATAGCCAAAAAGCAACAAAACAAACGTAGTTTAACTATATTTATTTATAATATAATTTATTTATTTTATAATATTTTTTAAATATATCCTATTATAGATATCATATTGGAATGAAAAAACAATTTATTACAGAAACAAATTATCATAGAAAGGCACGTATGATATGACTAGCTGCTGCCCGCGGTTTCACCCGCGCGGAGATATTGGATTTCATGGTTTTTAATTTTTTGCGCAGAACCTTAATTCTTTTCCTAAAATAAAAATAGCCTAAGTAACTCCTTGTACCATCAGCTATCTGCCAGTGAAAGTCCCATCAAAATCGGCCCAGCTGTTTCGGAGATTACCCGGAACAAACAGACAGACCAAAATTTAAAAAATGGGTGTTTAGTTATAGGTATCGTATATACTTTCATATGCATTTGGTAAAAAACTGTTATTTTGATATTACAAACAGACACTTCAATTTTATTTATAGATATTGTACAATCGACACAGAAAAACATTAGACTGAGTGAAGTTTGGCTAAACACTCTTTGGCCAGTTCTATTCTTATTTTAATCGCATTGTAGATTACATGTCTATCGTTTAACTAATTATTTTAATAAATACCGTCGCCTTGTATTATCTGTGAAAGGACGGTGCTGGCGTAAATCGCATTGTGTACATTTTTTTGCACGATGTGTCATTCATTCAAACGATTGTCAATAGACGGGAAAGTGGGAAACTTGAATTTAATGGCAACCCAACGCCTCTGTTTGTTGTCACCGGTTTTGAATGTAAATATTTGCATAAAAACACATCAAAGTGAGAAATATGTGATACGTACTTGTGGAAATGTATTATTTTGTCTTTCTCTTTAACCCTCGTGTTATTTCGGTAGAATTTAATCGCACAGCTCGTCATATTTTCTCAATATCCGTTTCGTGTAGTTACGTGCGCGTCGCTGACAGAACTGACTGACGTAAATGGAGTTAGTATGAGTCCTCACTCCTTTATTGTAGCGTCATTGTTTAGGGCCGTATTGTGTATCTGCTAAGGTTTATAATCAAAGTCCAATCCAGAATATGTCCTACACCGAACGAAAGGACGAGAGGCCAGCCACGCCGCTGAACAATATAACTAAATGGAATCGAAGTAAGGAAATAAACCACATGAGGCCATCTCAGAGTCCGAACGGAGAGGGGAGGCAACGGGGAGTGGGAATAATTCACAGGTTATCAACTCATATAGGTTAGTGAACAACGGGAGTGGCCACGGTCACTGTGGAATGACTCTGCTTGCAGTGGCTTCGTGTGACGGGTCTTCTCTCTAAAATGGTTGAGGAGAGTGACGTCTGGCTCATGCGTTACACTCGTGAACGGGTGCTGCTAGTGGGATCTCGTCCACTCCGATTGTGTACTTAATAAACTACTCTTAATAAACTAATAATAACTAACACTAGTAATATTTGTATTTATATAAAATTATATGTATAAAAATGTCACTTTAGTTAGGCCTTCGGAGTAAGTATACTTTTGTTAGTTGTATAATATTTTTACAATGTAAAAATAATTTAAATAGCAAACAAGGGTGCGAGCCCTGGAACCCAGAGCATAATTGCATCCTCAGAAATGTATAGCGCATACGGCAAAATAATTAAACAAATATCTTATATGTGATTGATCCTCATTGACAATTTTAAATGTTAATAATGCATTATTTAATTAATAACGGCTTAATGGCAGGGCCGCCGGTGATCTTCGAACTTACCTGATCTTCGAACTTATGTCAGCGAGAAGATATTAAAGCTACCTACCTAGTTAGAGCTTGGCAACACGTTTTATTTTATCCTTTATGAGGGTAAACCTTCATGACTTTGTGCTGCAAGGAAGTGTTAATTGGTTTATTTTATAAACTAAATAACTGGGCTGCCCTGACCTAAACAGAATTGCAAACCACTAAGGTTGTTGCCCCGGAACTGTTGTACACTGCCGGGCCTTGGCCACTTAACATCGCGGTCAAACGATATGACGACGTGAACACCAATTATTACTATAGTACTAGGAATACCAAACGCATAAAGTGGCGAGATAAATTGACCAACACAACATATAATAAAAAAATAACGTCCAACGATAGTAGAATTATATCTATTTTAATTTCATCCTACTTCCTACTAATCCTACTAGTATCCTAGTATCCTACTTATCCTACTTCCTACTAATATTATAAATGCGAAAGTGTGTTTGTTGATTTGTTGGTTTGTCCTTATTTCAAGCAGAAACGGAGCAACGGATCGACGTGATTTTTGGCATAGATATAGTTTGGGACAGGAGAGTAACATAGGCTACTTTTTATCTCGGAAAAATGCATGGTTCCTGTGGGAACCTGTGAAAACCGCGGGCAGAAGCTTGTGTTTACATAAGCTTGAATTTAAATTGTTAGATGTTGATAAAATTATTATGTTGGTACTGGCAACTGGGCGAATACATGTAAAAAACAAGATAGACATTGGTTTAAAAAAAAAGTGTGATTGTCTTTGACGACGATCGACGAATAAAACACATCTGGAAGATATCCGCTTGTTGTTCTTCACCACCACCTCATCATCTGTACAATAATGTGTAAATCGGATGACAATGCAATGTAACGATGTCACAGAGCTGGTCTGATGATGGAGCCAGAAGGCGGCCAGGGGAACTCCGTAACGAAACGACGTAACCCCATCAAGTATGGACTCGTTTCATTTGTCTTGACCAGTAAAAAATATACTTATAAAAGGTTGTCTGAAAAATATATTATTCTATAAAAACTCATTTTAATTGCAGAATTATTTGTCCCGCTGCCAGAATAAACAAAGGGGTGCACGAGTGAATAAGCTGTAATTTTCTTGGTACATATTAATTTTGAGAAATCAGGTAATCCTCAGCTTCGAAGATAATAGGTTTATAAATTTATAAATCAGAATACATATGTAACTTTAGTAATGAGGAAAACACTCTTTATTTTTTTTCATAATAACAGAAAAAGTAAACAAAATAAACTAAAATAACTAAATAAAATACACACTAATTTATTTACAATCTTAATCTAATAATCCGCTACCAACATGGCAACATTGCCACGTTGAATGGCAATGCTTAATCTTTGACCTAAGTAGAGGCCACCATTTTGGTCACGTGTGGCTTCGACCAGACGCGACGCCCTGAAAGTTCTTTGAAAACGTAACTAGTGATTTCATTTTTTTAAAAGATTCATTTTTTTTGTTACCCTTCTTTGGGAGCTGAAGCAATGTTTTTTCGTTGATTGCTGCTTTTAAATAACAAACATTAACAATTATTAGGATATGTGTAAACAAAGCCCTTTCATGTTAATTAACCTCAATTCTTGACTTATAGTACGACCCTTTGTTTTGGATCCGGTTTATAATTAAAACAAAAAATAGTTTAGCACCTACTTGTTGTTTTGTACATGAGATAGAACAATAAGATTTTTCTATTGCCCATTTAAACTTGAGACCAAGCGTAATCATATATTATAGCTAGTGACGTAACTACCTATCGACGTAAATATTTGATGTTTTGGAGTCTCATGTCCGGTATTAATTTCCACCCATTACTTACCAAATGTTTGTAGAATATTGCACTAGTCAGATAATGATATATCAGCTCGTCACCGCGATACTGTACCTACTCGTATCTGCAATCAGCGCACAGTGCTCACGTGGATTCTACGCTTATAGCTTGATAACAAACAAATTTATTCTAGAACTTTATTTACTTAGGCACAAAGTCGGCATGCTTAACTACTGCGTAGGATTACTGGTTTGTTCGACTACTGCGAGATTAATTAATCGATTTATAATCCCATACAATTATTCAAACAAAAGTAATTTACAGGCATTCACTCACACATTGCACCACACGCAGCTCTCATTCGAACATCAGCAGACGAACTTACGTCGTCGGCACACGTCACGCATACTTACGTGGTGGACATCACTCCTGTTTGAACCAGGCGTTGATTCATTATACAAGTAGACTGCAAGACTGTCTTAATAATGCGTGGAGTAATAAGTGGAATTCTTTGGCGGCTTCTGTGTTTCCCAATCTGTGACGACCTTTGAAACTTGAGTAGAGTAAATAAAAATAAACAAATCTATATTGAAGATATAAATATAATGAATATTTAAGATGTGCCTACGTAGATATACAAACACGCACCACTTAGGTAAGGTTCAGATGTGTTCTAAAACTGAGACTAACCGTTAGATCTGTAATAGAAGTTAGTGCCTACCTACGTCTATCTAGCATTGTATTTTGAACAATACGACAAAAGACTCCAACAAGCGATTCTAAATGTTCATAATTATATTGACCGGACAACAGCTGCCATTTTTCACATGTTTCAATGTTTTTAAACTAGTGAGCGAGGCAGCCTTGGCCGCAGCCTTGTTCTCTCGGGGTCAAAGTCCGCTCATGCTAGACTGGACTTTGAGCGGTCCTAATACTTGCAGTAGGCCGCAGGCAGTAGGCAGTGATGCCATCATAATAGAATATCAATAGATATACCTACGAAAAACATTACTAATAAACAGTCTTCATCGGTGGTTTAGTTAAACTCTGGTTTGTCTGTGTTGTTCTTTGACAAGTTAAAACTGAATCGAAAGAGACAAAAAATAGTTTAACTAAACCACCGTATAATACCGTTTATTAATAAGGGCCAAAGAACTGGTGGGCTACTGTTGAATGTGTTATATATTGGGATTTTGGGAGATGAACTCCCCAAAATTACAAACCGTGCTTTACTCCCAGTTACAATAATACTCTATTACCTAATTGAGGTATACATTAAAATATGTATTAGGTACTAGCTTCTGCCCATGGTTTACCCGCAAGGCGATTCCTTCACGAGCAGTGCGTTTATCGGGATTAAAAGTTGCCTATTATACACTCCAGCGGCGCAAGTACGGATCTATTCGGGTCGATAATATTCGACAACATTCGATAAAAATGACAGTTCCAATCGATAAAGTGGGATTTATCGAGCCTCGAAACAATCGACAAAAGTTATCGAAAAGCTAGGTCGAATCCAAAGAGAATATAGAGCTACTACAATACTTTACGATCAGACTTCGGTACTCGCAACATTCGATAAATTTGTCGAGTTTTTCGGTTCGACAAATTTATCGAACCGACTTCCGTACTCGCGCCGCAGTCCATAAACTATATCTATGCAAAAATAATCAAATCGATCTGTTGTACCGTTGCTCCACAGTTGTTTGTACAACTGTGGTTGCTCCGACAAAGAATGACATTCCAACAAATACACTTTCGCATTTATTACCTACCGTATGGATTTAGTATCTACCTATGTATATTTATTGATATACGATTACGATGTTACTTTATAAGCACAAGAAAAGAAAAGCTTCGTGTCAGTACTGTTTGTTTGTTTGTTTGTTTGTTTGTTTGTTTGTTTGTCAGCAATATTTTTTCACCAACACAGTTTGGCTTTGGTTCGCGTGGTGGCTGTGAGGCTGCAGTGCATTCGGTTCGTAGATTTGTAGGTCAAAATTGTGGTGGGGTGTTGCTAAAAGGGGATGTTAAAAACGCTTTTAATTCAGTAGACAGAGGCGCCCTCTTGACATAAGTGACGGATAAAATTCCGGAACTCTATAGCTTTTTATTTCAATGCTACGGCAATCCTTCCAAATTAACTTATCGAAACAATGTAATATTATCCTCCGTCGGCTGTCAGCAGGGTGCTGGGTGACCCTCTTGGTCCGGCCATTTTTAGCCTTGCCATCCATCTGATAATTCAAAGTCTCCAATCTGACCTTAATGTTTGGAACTTGGATAAGGGAACTCTACGAGGTGATGTGAACACTGTTCTGAGTGTTCGTGGTGCGTATTACGTATAGCTTCCTACTGGTAGGTAGTGAGCTAGAACATTTGGATTATCTATAGGCCCCTGCTTTGGCTTGTGGATTATCCGTTTGTTTTTTTTAGCTAGGCTAGATGTAGTGTTTATTTATGTATTTACTTAGTTAGTTAATAAAGGATACAAGCCCATTAAAAAAAAAGCACAAGTGGATGTCGAGGCTTTTTTATCGCTGTTCCAACAAAAGGCTTATCTGAGCGAGACCATACTCAGATAATTCTATTGTAAACAATGAATTGTGTGTGAAATGACAAAAGATTTGAGAACAAATGAATTCTTTTTTGTAAGAAATATATTTACAACCCAAATAAGTAGGTATCTACTCATCTGCTCATTGTCTACATGTAGGCTGGAGCCACCTTCGCTGAGTGAACTGTATTTATAGATTGTAGGGCGCAGGGCAAGGACGCATCCAGGGAAACAGCCTTTTCACACTTAACTTTATATTTCTAGTAATTATAAGTTGTACATCGCAGCACAGACACGGATCACCGAGAGAAGGAATTGACATTGACAGGTGTCAAAATATTTTATGTTGTCAACACTACATACGTTGTGTACCTATATATACAGGGTGTCCCGTAAAGCAATGTCAAACTGGAAGTGGGTGTTCGTTTGGCAGAAGGTTTCCTCTCGACCTGAGTGTCGGCTTCTAGACATTAAGGGGTTGCAGCCTGTCACGATTCTAAGTTGTTTTATAGATGAATGAATACTGGAAGCCCGGGCCTGCGTCTGCGATCTGGAGCCGCCGGCGCCGCTTCCGACAACTTGTTCGGTCGGGTGACAATCTAACAACTGCCAATCTTGTACTCGTGACTCCATGAATATTTTAAATGTTAAAAACATACCTATTTAACTTATTCTTACCTAGAGTTGTGTGCATGTCTACGTAATATAGAGTTATAGACGTTGTTTGTTATGTGCACTGTTACGTCACAAAGTTGTGGAGCCGGGGTTGGTGGTTGTTAACCGTGGCGGTGGAGGGCGTGGCGGGCGTGGCGGCGCACGAATGAGTCTGTATGTCATAATTATTGTAGCGACTACAATTGTAGAGTCTTGTTGCGTCATTCTAAAGCGTACAGTCCAACACCATCGAGAAGACTAGAAGAGAGCGGAGTGTGAATTAAGTTTAACGCACATAATTCTATTTATGTATCTGTAGAGTGTCCAGAACCGTACAAATACTTGCTCGTAAACTGGTTCCGTCGTCGTCGGTCCGGCGCGGGCCAAGGTTACGTTTGTTGCCATAGCCACAGATTGTGTATCAATTACTATGTAAACAAACAGGTTATTAACTATATTTTACGCTTATAACGATGAATCGAGACTTTTGATTTTATTACGATGAATCGAGAGTTTTTGATTTTATGACGCATTTATAATATTTGGATTATAAATAATAATTTTGACTTTACAAACTCATGTTACGATGTGAATTTTTAAATAAGCTAAGTTTGTGTACACCACCTGGGTCCTGACCTACGTGGGGTCAGGATCCCATTTATGTACAGGTTTTGTTCATTAACTAAGCAAGCATTAGCGTGCGTGTATGGCCGGCCATAGGTGATGGTGATCGCTTACCATCAGGCGGGCCGTTTGCTTGTTCGCCATTCGTTTACATAAAAAATATAGCATGGATCTATAATGTTAGTATTAGTAAAATGAGAATAATATGTATTAACAAGAGTTAGTTATTCAATAAAATAAAATAACTTACATTAAAGGTTCATTAAATGAAAGAACAAACTTTGTTTGTATGAAACAATTTAGGCTCATAATTACGTCAACGAAAATGTAAAATTGCTACCAACGTCATATCGCTAGTAATCTTAGGATAGGCAGAGGGGGAAGGAAGTCTAAAACAGTAGACTTAGAGACACTCGATTTTAAAATTTATTGGTGAGGAAACAAAAATGAGGGCATCCCACCGATACAACCCGGGACTTGGTCCTCAGATAACAATACAACAATATCCCGAGCAGCCCCGGACAATACAATGCCCTTGCGATAACTACTCGGCAAGTTAGTGCGACAATGGCGACTATAGATAACTACCCGATAGTTTTGTGTCCCAGTGTTCTGTGGCATTCCATCGCGTATCGGGTGGTTTGTCTGTACATATACGATTACAGTTGTTTATCAGACTGCGTGTATGGTTCTATTTGCGACGTAAATATCTTAATGTAACTTAATTCAAATTTCTTTATTCAGTTGGGCCCCAAGGCCCCAAGGTTAGTATTCCATAAATCTCCATTGACACTCCCCATCCCATGGTATTCGTGGTGGGTCTTGAGCTTGAAAGATTTGGCCTAAATAAACATACATACATAAGGAACTTTTTTTACTATGAGTCTGATGTCACTTTTAATTTACTAAATAACAACAGCAATAGGTTTGTTAATGAAGCGACTCTGCTGCGTAATCATTATTATAGTGAATATTGTTACGATTATTAATTGAAATATAATTGGACACCACCCGATTGTTAGGCAGCTATTTGATGACGTGTTTATTACCTATCACAAGCTGTGATGAGTGCGCACGCGCATTTGGCGGAGTCATCGTGACTGGCTAGTAGGACGTGTCTTTACCTGAGGTCGACACTAATTTTGCCGTCGAGCTTCACCGTTTCTTCCTGGGATGTGCCGGCAGTGGTCGGGATTATTTATTTACAATTGTACTTCAATACATTTAATCGCCTTCGTGGCTAGCACAGACGAAATATGTGTGATAAAAAGGGTAGTAGAGAATGCACATAAAAAAAGGTTGCTTTGTTGGTGTGCACGCTCTGATTGGGTTCTGGGAATTTGACGAGAGGATAAAAGATTCACAAGGGATTCATGAAAATTGTACTGATGTAAATAGAGTGCGTACGAGTGTAAATGTTATATAATTTAGATAGATGTTGTCAATACTTTAATTTGATATGTGAGGTTAGAATGGATAGTTTTAATTAATTTAATTTTAGGTGTTTATTGTAGAGTTCATAATAAAGTATTGATTATTGTTAGTGCATAGTAATTAGTAATAAATAAATAGTTAAACTTTAATTTAAACTTTGCTCAGAAAAATTGTTAATTAGTAATAATAAAGGTAAATCGAACGGTAAGAGCGAGTGTGGCAGAGCGGGAACTTGTGGCAATTTTAATCCGACGCACCATAGTTCGAATCTCGGCTCGGCCCGCACCAATGCCGTACATTTGAATAATTTTACATATTAACGAGACATATTATTATTAACCTATTATTTTAACGGGAAAACTATTGTGCCTATAAAACTTGACGTCGTAACTTAGTTTACAGAACTATTCGTGAACTTTGACTTCACAAACCTAGTGTGCTATGCATTCTGACGTCATTTTCAGGTCGTACCTAGTTGCGTCACAGAACATGGTTTAAAGAAACCTCCGCGGGAGCGTGGTGTTTCATTGAATTGCACTTATAATTTTCAGCAAGCACTGTGACTGCTCGTTTACGCTGAAGTGAAGAAACCACGTAAATTAAAAACGTATCGCGTTTATGGAAAAGGTTCACAAATAACATAATTATTTTGAAATTCACTTGGTCGTTCATCTGTTGCAGTCGTTGTGTAGGTATTAATTGTATGTAGTTGACGGTAGGTTGACGGGACGTAGGTGGCGCTACGTTACTAGTTGAGATCACAGCGGATCACAGTTTTTGATTGTAAAACTGTGGCAGGATTGTCATCATCGCTTAGACTTGTTTCGACTGTGCTACTCTACAAATTAGTTCTCCCGTCCACCAACAGAGGGCACACATCAACAATATTATTTTAAACAGAATGTAATAATTATACAATTCTGCTATATAAAACAAGAATTAAAATTAAATAAAATCATCTCTCACACGTCTCTACAAGGATACCGTTCTCTTAATTTTAGTTTCGGTCGGTAATAGCGCTTCAGAATAGCTCCCACTGTCACAGAATAGGTAACAGTACAACCACTGTGTAATTTTTTCATGGCTGGGTCAGAAGCAAAGACTAGTCAGAAGTATGTAACGTTACATTGCAAGGAGCTGAGTTTCATTATTTTATACAGGAGGTACGTTTTGCACGTTTGTTTTGTTCACGCAATGGCCGTGCAGAGGTTGTGTCCAGCAGAAACACTCAAGGCGCAAAGTTTCCGAGTGTAGAGTTTATAGGCGTCCGAGCGCTATAAGATGACTTCCTAACATTATTACGACGAGTTGCCTCTCTGATGCGGCGGGTACGGGGCTGCGACAACAGCCTCCTGGCGACGGTCGCGGACAGGGTAGAAGGACCAATTCTTAGGCACTGGAGCCCAATTCTCGCGCAAATGACATCATGTCGGCGGCGCGAGTACGGATCTTTTCGATAAATAAAATTCAATAAAATTGACAGTTAAAATCGATGAAACTCACTTTATCGATTTTTACGAATATTATTTATCGAAAAGATCCGTACTCGCGCCGCCGACATGATGTCATTTGCGCGAGAATTGGGCTCCTGGATCGCAACGCATGTAGCGATGCGTTGCATGCGTTGTTGTCTATACACAAATATTTTTTGTTTTGTACTAACATAGTTCTAAGTAATGTTACTAATACAATATGGAAATTTAATTCTTTTTATTTATTTTATTTATTTATTTATTTCATTCTTCTTTTTTTCCGTTTTTCATTTTCTTTTATTCTTTTTCCGAAATAAATAAATTATTATTATTACATGTCATGCTCTAGGTTGCAAACAGTGCTTATATTAAACTTACATAATATAAGTACATGTAACAAACATTCTATTTTGATTTATCTATATTACCTACATATAAGATAATTATAGTTCAGGAGCTAAGTTGATAGTTGACCTCGGTCAACGTATTAGTTTAGCTATTCAGCGAGGTAATGTCGCCAGCTTTTTGGGCACCCTACCTGCAGAAGGCGACCTTAATGCTGTTTTTTATTTATAAGGTTTTGTTTAATTTTGTTTTTAATTGATAAATTCTTAGTTTTTTATTGAAATGTAAATAATCTTATGTATAAATATATATAAACCAGTTTAGAAGGAGCTAAGTCTGTTGGAATACCTAAATAAATGTAGGTAATTCTGGATATACAATAATATACAAGGTCAAAATTGAAAATAATGCTCTTATCAACACCTAGTGTGTTTTGTGTTCCAAATAGGTAAACAAATCTAAAATAAATACGAGTCACAATTCAAGATTGGAATAACGCTAGTAACCGTGAATTTATATTTATCTTGTAGTATTAATACGATGACAAAGTATAATGTAAAAAGTTTCGTACAGTCATGGTAAGAATTACATTGTCAGTTATCAAGTTCTTTCCTTATCACGTAAGGACACTTAGTACCTTTTGATCTTACGGCAGTTAGCAGACTACTTTATAGAATACTATTATTTAAAGCAGTGATAACAAAGGTTAAAATAGCATTCACCTTTGACCAATGTGTAGTTTACATCAACATAAAACCTTCTTATTGGCCTGGATATTTAGAAATTAAATCTAATTTGTTTTATATAACTGTCGAAGTCAGTCACCATTAAATTTAATCCTTGTTCACAAATCTTATTATAACAGAATCATTGTCACCGTAACGCAATACTGGCATAGATTAGACAAATAGGTTTAAGTAAGGAGTCTAAACACAAAACAACTACTGTACATATGGGGAGCCGCTAGCCGTCCACGTAACCGTTTTGAGAATCTGGAAATACCTAAATACATTCCACTTAAATCCTTTTAATTCCTGCCAAATGGTGTCAGATTCTACAACAAAGTCCTAAAGTATTAACTGAATTACCACAAGGAAAGTTTAAACGTATAGTCAAGAATGTATTAATTAAAAAAGCGTATTATAAAATTAAGGATTATGTAGATGACAAGGATGCATGGAGGCAAACAGCTCAGGAGCCTCCTGGCGACTACTAAACTTTAAATTGTTAGTTGTCATTTATTATGTTCTGATAGAGACAGCGTTAGTTTTAGTCTGTGATTCGGGTAGACGAATGTTGCAGAGGCCCGCTGTTAGAGTCATTTATTTTAACTTTCATAAGTGGTTCGCTCCATTGGGGCTTATTTGAATAAAGCATTTTGAATTTGAATTTGATTATAAAGTGCTTGAGAGTGAGTGTGGCCAAGCAGGAACTTGTGCGACTTTCAATCCGACGCACTCAATGATTTAAGAAAGATAAAATCTCTTTGGACGCACCATAGTTCGAATCTCGACTCGTCAAGTTATGGGTGGATTATTGGCACTCTCTCTAAAACGGTGAAGGAAAACATCGTGAGGAAACCCGCATGTTCAAGAACCACAAAATTCGAGGACATGTGACATCCACCTCTCTGACAGAAGACCGGTATCGCAGCAGTGGGAGCGTAAGCGCTCCCACTGTAGGCTGATAATGATAAAGCGCTTTTAGCTTTAGTATTAAGTATTTAAAGTATCTTGTACATTTTCAGTGCTGCGAAATATAATTATCCTTTTAGTGAACGAATTTACGTGACATTATTCATTAAATCAACTTTCGTTTGTGTTTAAATGGACCATTCTGGCTAAAATACGTTTCAAATATTATAATTGAACATTGGCAAGCCCTAGTCGCGGCGGGCAGCAGTTTAAGCTGAGATTAGCCGCACTAATCTCTAGTTCAACTCACCGCCGCCGCCCGCGAGACCGGCGAGGCTTGCGGCGCGGGCCGTGCGTGAGTAGTGGACACATGTATCCACTGCAAGCAAGCTACACACGAGAGAGCTCTATGCGGCCGTCTATGACTATGCGATCGCGCCGCCACTCTTACAGCACTAATCCAATACAAACACTCGATGCGGCGGACTAGCGCCGCTAGTGCGGTGAGGGACGTCGTTCGCGAGTCCTCAATCCAGCTAATCCCGCCAGCGGCTCTTTCGCACACGCCGCCCGTCTGCACACGCCGCCCGTCCGCACACGCCGCCCGTCCGCACACGCCGCCCGTCCGCACACGCCGCCCGTCCGCACCCCGCCCGTCTGCGTGCGGCGCTACTCAGTCGAGACGCACTCCGGCGTCCACTGAGCCATACCTTCTGGGCACCAATACTTGTGACGTATATAATAAATGACAAACTATTAGGAGAAGTTTTCTGGTGCTTACCTGGCCAGCTAAGCTACCACACTCAAACTGAAAGTCTGCGCCAATCAATGCGCTTCGAGTCTTCGACAGACAGTCCTTTCCTATAAGTTCAAGGATCACCATCATCGACCATATAAACACTTAATATCAGTAATGGTCAAACGCTCACCTATATAAAGGTTTAAAAAAAAGATGATGCTGATGATGAAAACTGTATTTTGCTGTACGGGCTGTACTAATCTAACGCGCCTTCACGCGCATTGTATTTTCTCTCTCGACCGCCTTTGGAATATAAACAGTACAAAAACAGTCTTAATTTAACTGTTTCAAGCAAACAGTGCAGGGACTTGAGAATAATTACTTTAAATAAGAATTAAATTACACAAAGAATGCGCGCCTCCTGATGGAGGCGGAGACACAAACGTTTGTTTACGAGCAATGCGACCGCAGAACCAAATAGGTACATAACAATAAAGATATACACATCTTTTATTTATATTATCTGATGACAAAAACATGATGTCTTGCTGATGTGATACTTTAATATGTATGGCTTTGTTAGTTTTGCCAATGGATACAGTCATACAGTACACCAACTTGTACAAACAAAGCTGTAAGTATAGTAAGGTGTGTTTCTTTGTCCGTAGTTTACCATCAGTCGGCAGACGTCCACTGCAGAATTGAAGCCTTCCCCATAATGTTACCAGTTGTTATCCGGGTTGCCCTAATACTCCAGGCGTGGCTGGCGTCGGTCTTACCACAGATTGTTCTTGGAAATGGCAAGCAAAGATCATTACAAATTCATAGATTAATTTTTTGGTGTTCAGCGTTTATCCAGCGTTGATCATACATTCATCCATCCTCACAAACTTTCGCATTTACAATATTAGTAGGATTTGCAAGGGCTGCGTAAGAAAATGAGGTTTCCTAATTCCCATACAACGGTACACCGATCGTTAACAACGGTTGTCGCTGCGGCGGCGGCAAACATGTGGTGGGTTTATCCTTGTAGTTTGGGTATCTGACTATCATTGCTCAACTCATTGAAGCGACGATGGCCGTCGCCACAGACTGCATCGTCAGACGCGAGTACGTGCAACAGAACACGTTAGGTTAGATGGAAATATCTGATATCAACATATTAATAATTGTATTCAAACGAAGTGTAGCAAGTAATAAAAAGCGCTGTAAAAATTAACTAAGTAATTAAAGCGGGCCGAATAATGTCCATGTTTTACCTTTCTACGATAAACTCGGTGCAAACGAGGAAAGTCCTAAAAATGTGAGCACGCCATTAAAATGTTAGTTAATCTGGTCCGTGTAAACACGGGCCTGCTCCAACTTTCGTTTTTCAAACGAGAGGTCGCTTGAACTCATATATAACATTAATTTTAAATTACTCCATGAATACTCGATGTTTACGAGAATTTTTCCTCTTTGTGCCCGTGACATGCCGCCGCTCAAAGTTGAAGTGAACAGCAATAAAAGTGTTCCCGCGTAGACGCCAGCGCGGGGCGGGCGGCGACCGGGCGCGGCCGCGGGCGCGTCAACTATTGGTACATCAGAAGCACTAATAAATTGAGATGCGTTCCATATTTGACATTGGGAATTCCTCACCCGAAACATCCGGTTTCCCTTTAATCGCAGTAATAAAAGCTCTTATTTGCGAGACCGAGCGTGCCAGCGGCGTGGGCGGGTGAATAAAACGGCGCGTTTCAAACAAACCAATTAGTCGGCGATGCCTGTAATGAAACAACATTAACCGCCGCACCCGCCCGCACGCCGCCTCTCCCCCCCACGTCGTCTCGCACTCCACTACTCTCCCCAAACCCGGATAATTACCCACTATTCGTGGTAAGAAGTTGTTGATGACCACATCAACGTGGTCATTTGTACTCACGAACAGTATTATCGCGTATAATGAAGTGTTCGCCGTCTCCTGTAATGTTACGAGTGTAGCGCACGAGAGCACAAAAGAACGAGCTGACAGCCGAACAGTGATCTTCAACGAGGTAACTGAACGATAATAGACAAAGCGCAATAGCTTGTACATTTTATAGGAGCTAATCTTTTGTAAACCAGTTACAGAATTAAGACAACAGGCAGGCAGATGCGTGCGCCGTGTGGTCCGCCGTCAGCCGCAGCGCCCGGGGTGGCCCCGGGCGGGTCGTGATCGAACCTGCTGGTTCAAAGATCAACACAACGAGGCTCTCACATTTTAAAACTATGGACAGAGAAACATACAAATGAAGTAGCTTCCTATAGAGTCATTTCTGTCTGATGATGGAGCCGGAAGGCGGCTACAGGAACCCTATAACAAAACGACGTAGCCATCGAGTTTAAAATATGCACATAAATTAGGGCAAAATAATTGAATTAATGAGTTTGAGCTAGATTGATTTGTCTTTACAAGTTTTCTAGTCCTAGTTGATGTCCAGGCTCCTGATGATGGAGACGGGACGTGGCCATACTATTACTGTACCAATTACGTATTTTATAAAAGCTTGTCAGGAACATATCTTATTTTCTAAAAAAAGTTATTGACAAACTCAACGTACCTAACTTATGTTTACAAACGCACTTTTAGTGGCTTATACTAAATCACTATAGAGTTATAGACTCGTTATAGACACGTTTGCTAAAGGATTTTACTAAATTCACGCCAAATTTTAATTTTCGCTCATGTAAAGGAGCTTCTCCACATCCAGAGCTTATTAAAATTAAAAAAATAATAGCGATAGAGTCACTTCCACGTTTCAACGTTATTGAACATTACCTGCACACTCGTCGGTTGGACCAACAGTCGACGCTAAACTGGTGCCACGTATCTATAAAGTGAAGGCGGGCAGAGCCTTCTCATTGCCCACATCAAATTATTTATGTCGTCGCTAACGTAATATACTAATGGGACGGCAGTCTATGTATCAGGGATCACCCAGACCGTTCACACGTCACTATTCCCAGTACCGATGTTCTGGTGCGCACCGACTTGAAACAAGAGGCTTTCGAAACGTTTGCCTCGAGGACTATAAATATCCGGTGGCGGCGTCGTTGAAGGCTTAATGTCACGAAAATTGATTGATATATTCAGTGAGCGTGAGATGTGTGCTTCGGAGGCCACATCCGCGCAGTGGAGCGGAATCTATTGCTCCCTTTACATTTTGGTACGTTACGAAAGGAATCGGAACTATAATGGTGTCTGAGAGGGAGAGACTGACTCTGTATGCATTAGGTACCTATGCTGCTGGGGCAGACGCCGCAACCACGGCAGAGTAGCTCAGCGTCACTCTCTGTTAGTTATTTATCATACTTCACTAAGCTGTTCGGAAATTAACACTTCTTGGTGAATGAATAAATGAAATGTTTTAATTACTACATAAACAACATAGATGAAACAACAAAATACGCTTAAATAATACAATTGAGTTTATGCAGAGGAACTTATATAAGTAATATGATGTATCCTACGATCCCCACACTAGGCGAGGCCTGTCTCGTGGGGATCTGGAGTAATCTTAATACGACGTATAGCTATTTTAATAATCTCAGTAATAAGTAATGCGTCGTGACCAGCGCTGTCAGCGGACTGTGCAGTTATATTTTTCGAGCAACACAGTCGTTGGTAGAGAATTCCACGCCTTAGCAGTGCGTATTATAAAGCACGAAGCAAAACGCTTAGTGCGAGTAAGAGGGAGAGGTTTATACCTCTCCACCGTAAAGGGGTGACGCATTGCTGAGCGTCTGGTCGTCCGCAGGTAGAACGGAGTTGAAGGAATTAAGTTGTGCAAACGTACTGCTGCGTGTATCGATAGAACACAAGCACCACGGGCTGTTACTGTACCTTTTTGTAGCGGACAGGGGTATATTACCTACCCTCAGGTGTTTCCCAATGATAAATGTTGACCATTTATCATTTTAAAAACGAAAATGGTAATTATAACGTGCGTTGTCGATTAAAGTTAATGGCTGCTACCGTTTCTTGGCAGATTTAACGAGCTAGCGATGTGACCGCGAACGTCCCTCGGAGAAGTGGTTAACCACCAGACTACCTAAACAATAAAGAATAATCACAATGGATAGTTCTTTATGACTAGGTACCGTACACTGACGATGAGCCAATCAAGTGGTTAAACAAAATCGGAACTCCACAAGCTATTTAACACTCGCCGAAGTTGGATCCGATCGCGTGGGCCGTTAGCGGTTCCGACGGACTCGCCAACTACTGTGATTGCTCTGATGAAGGACATCATCGGGCGGGCGGACTGTGTTTATTGTTTAACTTTTCAAAGCATTTTCTAGTCAATCGTTACAGTTCCACTATAAGTACTTGGCACGCAGTATTAGAGTGCATGTTGTTTTGAAGGATAGGCCAGTGTCTATGAGTCTTTAAAATCTGATTTCATAAGAGTGTGCAGTACGGATTTCACGGATTTCGAATTTTGACGTATTCATACTTTCTCTATAATAATTCCAGGAGGCGTGTGTTGCCAGCAGCGAGCAATCGTGACTAGTGATGCACCTGTCGGTCCCGGCACATTGCGTCATAATATTAAAGATGTCTTAGGCTAAGATTCAGAGACGATTGTAAGCGTAGACTTTGGCTTTCAATTATGTCAAAACTGTAGGTATAGAATTTTGACGTATGGAAGCGTGAGTCCACGCTTATTCGTCTCTGAATCTCAGCCTTAGTGCATCACCAAAACCTTAAATTTCTTACAAAAGTATTTAGATAAAACTACGAATGGTCGTAGTTCAAAATTTATCATTCGGTATAAAGTACTTTTCAGCCAAAAAACTGACGACTCCCATAGGAAACAGGTAAACTGTGAGTGGAATTTACCTAACTCAGGGTCATTTATGTATGTTTATAAATAACACGTCGACGACTAGAAAGGAACATTAAATGTGTTTAATTCATGTAACACGGTTGTTTCCCATAGGGTCGTTGCAGGAGCCTCCGACGGACCCTCTGCGCCGCCGGTCCACCGCCCCCGAGCCGCCCGCCCGAGCCAGCCCGCCCGCGCCGCCCGCCCGAGCCGCGGGTCGCGGGCCACGATCCCTCACTTCATTTCAGTCGTCAACTTAATTTGATTATGTTTTAATTTTGCGTTATGTTCTGTTTTATATTTATGATTATTGCGCAACAATGGAAATGACACAAAAGACCCCGCAGTGTATGTCATTTGGGTATTTAATTTGGGTCAAATAGGTGTATTATTTAAGTGAGACGCCACCACTGGTACTAATATAAAAAAGATTGATTCATTAGGATTGATAGATGTATTCAGGCGATAGACCTCATGCCCTGTTGTTGTCATCAAATATATCGTAGGTCGGAGACCTATGAACTAGTACACATCGAGATGACTTCCTTACTAATCAATGCCTACACACTACGTATAAATAGAACATTCGTCGCTGTTCCCTTTCCTGTCATTTACTTGAGAGTTTTCTGAGGTCGATGACAGTAGTCAGAGAAAAGAGCAATGTACCCATATTTAGAACTGTGTTCCTCGCCGCCCCTGTAAACTTGATGCCGACGTGCACGTATTTGCTTTGCTAATTCCAGAACTGATTTTAGTATTTGATATCACAGACGGATCCTATAACAACGGATGTTGAGGATGACTCTAGGATAATAAGAACAATGTAAACAATGGTAAATGAGACCAACAATATTCAGCACTAATGTTAATGTACTTAGAGCATGTCGTAATATTTATCTCAGCGTGGCGCGCGGCGGTGGCGGCGCCGACACACGAACGCACTCTCTCGCACAGCGCGCCTGCCCCCTGTCGTATATGCGCTGTAACATTTTCTTTATTTATATGACTTATGTAGGATGGATACGTAAACGGTATCAGTTTTAAAAGAGGTGAATAGTTCGCTAGCGCTGTCAGTATTACAAAAGTGAAGTAGGTATAATCGAACATTCAGCTAACTCGCTTAGGTTTACAAAAAGAGCTTTCCTGGTCTCAGGATAAGTTCACCTTAAAATTCTGGCTCATATCGTCGAAGGAAAGATTCCTGAGAAGCCATAAAATAGGTACGATCTTGAGCGGGGTGCTCATTTAGACGTGTAGCACGTAATGTATCTGATACTGTATCAAGTGAGAACGTAGGCGCGAGCCTGCTGCGAGCCGCTAGCCCGCGGCCGCGGGGCGCAGCTGCTCGCGGCGAGCCGGCGGGGGCGGGGGCGGTTTTTGCGCGAGCAGAAAGGCTCTCGCTGTGTGCTCGTGGATGCCGATATACGACACGACACGTCTGCGCCTTGAGTTGAGTGCGGCCCTCATTGTAACGAAATAACTTTTTTTTTAATTTTTGAGGTATCCGTGCCGCTACGTCACTATCCGGTCCACATGGAAGACCAGCGCTGGTGGTCAACCAGTATTTATGCTGATTTGTAACAATTATGTAAGAAATTCGAGTTAGTAATTGAGGTATAAGTGATTGATTGTTACAAATAAATGTTTTTAATTTTATTTTATTTATATATTTCAAAAGACATGTTGCCGGCGTGAGATCGTCACGAGCACTGCTGACCCGGAGGCTCATAGCTCGACACGCGGTGACCATGGACGAGTCGTACACACTTGTACATTGATACAGTATCAGATACATTACATGCTACACCTTTAAGTGTGTACCCTGTTGGAGTCTCTGAGGAACACACTTCATAAACTCTTCAATACCGCGTGAGGGAGCGCGCCGTCGACGTTACGAGCCAATGTTATGTTTCCCTCGTACAACTATATCACCTCTACAAACGCGTCTCATAAAGCTTTTTGGCGTAAAAACACTTTCTCCGCTCTGCACCTTATCAACGCGCAATTTTGTCTCGTCACCGTCAAGTTTTAAAGACTATATTGGTCCGTCAGACTGCGGTCTCAGTTGCGTTGTTTTCGAAGTAGGTCGGGGGATGGAAGTGTGCCTTTTGTTGGTGTAATCTCGTGATATAACGCAGCATCATCAATCTCCGGCTGTATTGCACCCTGCAGCTTTTAGATGTTCCACGCTGAATTAAGCCGCTACAGAATGGCTCATTTAAGCATTTTGTAAGCATTATGTGCAGGTCGCGCGGGGTTCTCGATACAATCTGATATTGTGTTTGCCTGCTAGTTAGGAGATGTTTCTGAAACACATAATTTTGACTACTTTTACTAATGTATCGCAAAGAAACAATCTACGGATGGGATTCGAACAATGCGACTTGTAATCTTTTTGGCAGCAACGTAGTGTCTTTTTGTCCTGCTGCACGCTGTAGGTGCCGGAACAGGAGGCTCTCAGTCAAATGTTATACGTTTCTTAATATTTCACTAGGTAGGACTAACTCTTCTGCGGGTGTCCTGATGGGTTGGTGGTCCGCTTTGCTTGTGAAGTCTGCCGCCAAGCAGTAATGTGCAAGCATTACTGTGTTCCGGTTGGAAGAGGAAAGTAGCCAGTGAAATTACTGGGCTTATGAGACTTAATACCTAATGTCTCAGGGTAACGAGTGCAATGTCTAGTCTAGTCTAGTTATTCATCAGTACAAAAAAAAAATACTAGTACCGCCTCGGGTTTCACTCGCTGTTTCCGCGATTTCATCCAGGAACGATGATTTGTTTGCGATGCAACGTACCCTATGTTAATCCGAACTATCAGTGGTCTACAATATTAATAGAATACGTCATAGATAGTATGATTATAGGAGGACAAATGAGACGGTGGCAGAATTCAGTGTATCATTATGTGACTTCCGTAAAATAAACATACTTTATACTAAACAACATAAACTAAAATAACTAAATAAAATACACACTAATTTATTTACAATCTTAATCTAATAATCCGCTACCAGTAGGCAAAGTTCCCAAAATGCTGGCAGCATTGCCACGTTGAATGGCAATGCTTTATACTTATATTCTCTCTTAGCTGATATCTGTCCTAAATACATAACATAGCTTGGGCCCAAAAATTTTAATTATTTCGTTTTCATTATTCGACATGACTAATATACAGTTCCGTCGGCTGCAGGCTGCCCTCTGCAGCCGCACAGCCGAACTCCTCGTCAGTCTCGTGTGCCGCGTCTCGTCAGTTCTTCCCGCGGCGTGTTCCGCGACGTCGCCGGCGCGGGGGCGGGGGCGCGGGCGGGGGCGGGGGCCACAGGGGCGGGCCGCGGCGGGTGGCGGCGGCGGCTTTTCATGACGCACAATTAACTATGCGCTTATTATGTATTCCACAGTTACAATGACAGCTCATTCTGGAGTATCTTTTTTAAGGAGAAAACTTGTTTTCTCTGAAAAAACTTATTAGATTGATAATGGTTTCACATTTATTATGCTGTGGCCCTCGGCTTCGCCCACATTAGGCTCAGTTGGTACTCCTTATCACATCAGCTATCTGCCACTGAAAGTCCGGCCAAAATCCGCCCAGCTGTTTGGGAGTTTAGCCGGAAAAACAGAGTGAAAAATTTTGAAAATAGTGTTTTTGTTATCAAGTTGATTTTACAATTGATTTTACATTTATATAAATAGATAGTGTGTTTATGTCCAGACAGATATTGCCAACAGTGGGGTGTCTCAACTCACATTGTGGGTTATTCACAGATCTTGATCTGGCAACAGATTTTGAACAAAGTAACTTAGTTTAGTAACGTCCACGACCGCTACAGGCTACGAAACTATAAACGTGTTACGTGAGGGCTCCGCGGCTACCAACTTATGTTTAAACACTTTGCTCCCATTATATTTGTGTAAGCGATCGTAGACTGTTTGCACGAGGCAACCGTTGTGTATCTTGTATGTTAGACAAAGTTGGCAAAGTTGAAGCTATTACGCAGTACATAAATAGGTAACAGTATCTGGTCGTGGGCGCGCGGCAGCCGGCCGGCCGCGGCGCGTGCCGGCGCGGGAGGCCTCCCGGCGGCGCAAGTACACTAGTTTTAATGAGTTAGAGGGATGCGTAAGGTTTCTCCAAACTCAGAAGTGAGGTGAACGTTTCAACTTGCCCTGATCAGTACAAGAAAGTATATAATATAATAATATAATATAATAATAATAAATAAACGCTTACACTCATACCCCCGCACTAGGATTCCCTGTGTCGCAGGTGGCATGGACACACACAGATACACATCACAAACATCCAAGACCCGAGAACAAATTTTATGTTTACACAAAATCTGCCCCGGCCGGGAATCGAACCCAGGACCCCTCGCTTTGCAGGCAGGGTTACTACCAACTTAGCTACGGAGCCGCCGAGTATAATTGGTCCTTCCTCAGTACCTACGTGACTAGGAGGTGAAGGCGGTGACTCTTCGTTGTTTGATGAGTCAGTCACCAGCGCCGCGCCGGAGACACAGTTATGTTACGACCTACCTATTATTGTTTCGTTGGTAAAACTAATCTGGTACGTAGGTACTCTTTGGTTTTTCGTCTTGTGTTTTGGCTCAGTTAAAAGGTTTCTTTCTATTTGTCCGTATACTATGATTTGCTCTACCCATTGGCTTGAGGAATACAGTATTTACTTCATACATATCTGCTGGTATCTTGTTTAATGTACAATAAAACACAGTCATTACACTCAGTTGCGATAAGAGACTTTGAAACTACGAACAGTTATTGTTTAGTGTGTATATTACTTGTAGAACATTTATTTTAAATATAGTTTAGTTCGCGTGCTTTGTTCATGTTTAGTTTGTAAATTAGTGAGGGTGTCGTGTCTGCACGCAGTATAGTTAGCTCCCGCGGCGTTGCGTGCTCTCGGAATCGGTTAAAAAGCAATCTTTCTCCATCGCGGGAAATTGATACTTTCCGAGTTTGAGACAGCTCTATTGTTTCAGTTTATGGCCCGCTGTAGCCGCGGCCGGGTCTCGAACTAGATTTATAACGCCTTTACTGGGAATTATACCGATCGGGTCGCTTGCAGTCCTCAGGTAGCGGCGTGAGGGGCGGTGTATCGGATGTCGATCGTTAACTTTCAGAAACGGTTTTAGGGTGACAGGGGAGCGCTTGGACGAGGTTTATGATACGTTCAATATACCTCCCTGAGTTGTGTTGTCGTTAAACTAATTGATGAAGGATGTTGTTCTGTTTGCTCTATAAATTAACACGTTATTATTATTATTATTAGGAAACTAGTCACGTTTAAATGTGCTGTGCAGTGACCGATGGTGGTTAAGTAGTAGATCTCTGCGAATATTATTGTCAGTAGAAGCGGGATATGAAGCACGTGGTAAATGATCCGTCGATACAGATCGACGGATGACTTCACTGTCACTTATCTTCAAAGATCGGGAACTCACCGTGCAACGAGTTTGAGCGTTCCGGTAGGAGAAACATCGTGATGCAGCGTTGGCAAGAAGAAAGGCTATTCGCTGGATTAGCTGCCGTCCTCACATCGCAATTTCTATGAAAGAGTAAAAAATACATATCTATCTATACCAATAAATAAAATTGAAGTGTCTGTTTGTAATATCAAAATAACAGTTTTTTACCAAATGCATATGAAAGTATATACGGTACCTATAACAAAACAACCAATTTTAAATTTTTGTCTGTCTGTTTGTTCCGGGTAATCTCCGAAAGGGCTGGGCCGATTTTGACGGGACTTTGACTGGCTAATAGCTGATGTTATAAGGAGTAACTTAGGCTACTTTTATTTTAGAAAAAGAATTGGAGTTCCACGAAAAAAAATAAAAATCATGATATCCAATATCTCCTCGCGGGTGAAACCGCGGGCAGCAGTTAGTACTCAATAATAATACCTATCTATACACAATTCGACGTTAGTTACTACACCTTGCGAGGCTCGTAGTTTAGCTTTGGAAGCTACACCGAGCCACGTTAATGTCATCAACGACTGAACCCCATATAAATATCTTTTACTCTATTTGAGTAGTATGAATGGTTTGACTTGCCAGAGAGAGAGAGAGAGCGAGCTGCCTGTAGAGTCATCTAGAGAGAATTATGGATATATAATAACAATAGGCACTTACGTATTTTGAAAGTTATATAATCTCAGTTTTGATATTAAAAAGATTTCAGTAAAAATCCATCCGCTTCCTTCCTTGTTCAATTAAAACGGCAGTTTGCTTCTTCCAGAAATAATATTTACCTAATTCCGTGATATAACTCGTCCGGGACTCCAAAGATGTCTAATTAAGCTAAAAATCAGCCTCACCAGATGATGGAACAATAACACCAGTTATTATTTCAGCGCGTTCCGGGACGGCGCCCAAGTTGTTCCGCAATCTGTCCGGGGTCCATGACTGGATCGCGTCACGCGCCAATTTAAACTCTGAGCATTCAATTATTTCATTTGCTTTGTGAGCGGGCACGCTGCCGCCGGGTGTACCGTACGGCTAATAAACGCTTACACTCATACCCCCGCACTAGGATTCCCTGTGTCGCACGGGGCATGGACACACACAGATACACATCACAAACATCCAAGACCGAGAACAAACTTTATGTTTACACAAAATCTGCCCCGGCCGGGAATCGAACCCGGGACCCCTCGCTTTGCAGGCAGGTTACTACCAACTTAGCTACGGAGCCGTCAAATGCACTTATGCACTAATGCACTTATTGTGCTCGGTGCCCGTTCCGAGTCCGTTGCCGTCGTTTCTCTTAGGGAGACCCCAGACATGTATGCCAACGTACGTTTGCTTGTCAGTATATCCATGCTTTTTCATCAAGCGCGGATTACGAGATACTACACGTGTAAGCGCGGCTCGTGGTTTTTTGATGGTTTTACCATGGGCCGCAAGCGTTGTTATTTCGTCAAGCAAACGAACGTTCATGGACTAGATTTCCATCCAGCCAAAACTACAACGACACCCGACGATACGATATGCGTCAAGCGGGGATCGTGGTTGACGGCTCCGTAGCTAAGTTGGTAGTAACCCTGCCTGCAAGGCGAGGGGTCCCGGGTTCGATTCCCGGCCGGGGCAGATTTTGTGTAAGCATAAAGTTTGTTCTCGGGTCTTGGATGTTTGTGATGTGTATCTGTGTATGTCCATGCCACCTGCGACACAGGGAATCCTAGTGCGGGGGTATGAGTGTGTAAGCGTTTATGTTTATGTTATGTTTATGTGGTTTTCCCATGGGCCGCAAGCGTTGTTATTTCGTCAAGCAAACGTACGTTCGCACACGTGTCTGGGGTCTGCCTTATGAGTCCATCCGATTGTTCCACTTCACATTGCTGATGTTATTGTATCCGACGCGCGACGGAGCGCTGTGCACAAGCGTGATTTAGCTTACTACCAGCGATGTTTCGCCATGAAGGAAATATAAAGCGGTCGCTTTGATGAAATTTTCCTAGATCTCAGGATAACGAGCGCCATGCAGTGCCGCGTAGGCCTTTGTATTTGAAAGTTCTGAGTGGCGCTGCAATCGAGGGCTGGCGGGATGCTTACGAGACGAGTGGGTCGTTTGTCTGATTAGACAAACGACCCACTCGTCGACTCGTTATCCAATGGGTACTTAGTTTAATAACACTAAGTATATCGTTAGTGGGAGGACTAACTCTTCTGCGTGTGTCCGTCTGGGTTGTTACCACCGCGCCGTGAGTGAAGTCTGCCGCCAAGCAGTAGTGTGCAAGCATTACTGTGTTCCGGTTTGATGAGCAGAGTATCCAGTGAAATTACTGGGCTTGTGAGACTTAATACCTAATGTGTCATAAAGTATATAATAAATTACCGGAGGACATCAAAATATTAAATGGCAATCAATTTAACAAAAACCTGTATAAGTGGCTATTACAAAACTGTTTCTATAGCATAGCTGAATATTTTAAACTTTAAGTGACATAACATTAATATGACTATTTTAATATTTGCACGCCTGCTTGCAGGCTGAATACTGTGACTTTATTTTTGGAACATCTGAAATATGTAATATTATGTATTCTTGCAAATAAATGTTTGATTTGATTTGATTTGATTTGATTTGAATGTCTCAGGGTAACGAGCGCACTGCAGTGCCGCGTAAGCCTTTGTGTTTCAAAGTTCTGGGTGGCACTGCAATTGTTATGGGCCGGCGTTATGCTTACATCAGGCAAACGACCAGCTCGTCTCGTTACCAAATAACATAAAAAAAAAAAATGTTCGCTTGTCTTTGGACGCAACATCTTGGTGGTAGTTGCTGCGACTAGGCAGGAGCGACGAGTCACTCAGACGAGCTACCTGATGGACGACTCATACATAGGAGCCTCCACTCACGGTGAGTCTACTCATTTCGTGGAACTATTTCCCATCACTATTTGGAACCACACAACACAAGTCGACAGAAAACTTAAGAAATGAAACTCGACATGAATATTAAATATTTTATTTGAAAACAAACTTATACCGTTCATGTATACATATAGTTTTATGTTTCACATACATATAGTCTCCGTATCATACGTCTCATAGTGTTCGCGATCTACTCCAATCAATTTTATTGTAAAATTTCTTCTATTTTCTTATTTACATTTTTTATTTCTATACAAAAACTTGTCGTTTTGATTTATTTTAATACCTACAAGTAATATTACTTATTTTTAACGTTTGAATAAACGTCCGAACAATTTTATAAAGTATCGCTTACGAGCGAGCTAGGAGTGCGCGGCGGGGCGGGCGGCGCGGGGCGCGGGGCGGGCGGAGGTCGCGGGCTTCAATAAAATTGAACGTAAAATGTTTTCCAATATTTCATTTAGACGCGAGAATGCAATTTATTTGGTATATAGCCCATATATGTTCATAAAGTATCGATAAAACACAAAATTGACAAATATGCAAGCGCGGCCCACGCAAAGCGATATTACGGACCGTTTACACAAATAAAACAAAATAAATGCCGACCGCCGTTTAGGTTCGCTCCAAACACCGGACACGGACACGCGGGCCCGGGGCCGGCGCGGGCCGGGCCCGGAGCGGCTCGTCCGATGTACAGGTGCAGGCGCCCGCTGCTCGCCTCCATAAATTACTCTAGAGCGATTGGAGAAGGTTCAACTTCAATATCAACGAATAAGAGTGCTCCGATGGCAACCGAGTCTCTAATGCACACCGTAGACGCTTAAGGGGCAGAATTCAGCACGCCGCTATCTCGCTCGCGCATCTCAACATTTTTGAAGATAAACAATCACTTACTCTATAATTATGAAAAATCGCATTCGGTGAAATTGCTGACAATAACATTACAAAGGTTATACAAAATTTTCATTTTGATCCATTCAAGTTTTCAAACCTAAAAATGGGATTTTATGTTTTGCCCATTTTCATGTATGAAATCTTGATCGGATCAAAATGATACTTTTGCCGTACCTTTGTAATGTTATTGCCAGCAATTTCACCGAATGCGATTTTTCATAATTATATTAAGTGATTATTTATCTGCAAAAATGTTAACATGCGCGAGCGAGATAGCGGCGCGCCGGGTTCTGCACCTTAAGCAAACGTACGTTTGCTTGTCAGAATAACAACGCTTTTACGTCAAGCGCACTGAGAAAAATGGATTTTGGGCCTAAGGTGAATTTAGTCTTATACGGTTAAATTATACATAAGTCAGGATAATTTGTTAATCTTACGTTGATTTTCGCTTAGCTAAGCGAAAACGCACAAACGGTATAGTCAATTACACGGTACGTAAAACGCCGAAACACACGTGCCGTAAAGAAAATTCGGAATTAACCGTATTCCAGTTAATATAGCAGTTCAGACTAAGAGAAACGCCTTACGCAGAGGGCGGTACATATTTAAGAAATGTCAACGTAATGACGGTAATATTTAGTATACGAAAAGGTTAATATTTGTATACTTAAAACGAAATATACCCAACATTCAAACGAAACTAACGCAAGATCGAAGTCTTAAAACAACGCATATTAGCGGTACATATGAACCGAGATAGGTTTTTTATGATTTAAATCAAGGTGTAAAGCATCGACTTTATGGTCTTTACATTGAAACGCCAGACCAAGTTTAAAGCATTACATATAGGGTAAAAACTGATACTGTGTCAAGCGATTTTTGTGCTAGCGCAAAGTTGTAAGCGACATACCTACCACAACGGCAATTAAATTTATTAGGTACCTATTAGCTATGCCCCGCGGCTTCGGGATGGAGGGGGAGGGGTAAGATACTCTTCCTAAAAGAGGGGGAGGGGTAAGATATTCTTCCTAAAAGAGGGGGAGGGGTAAAATACTCTTCCTAAAAGAGGGGGTGCGGAAAGGTTTTTTATTCCATTTTTAATTTTTCGAGGTTTATCCACTCAGGTCTGGAAGGCTGAACGGATTTTTATTCAATTTGCAAGCAAATCCCGTCAGAAAAATTGGAGAAATCGTTGTACTTATACTACCTACATAAAAACATAATAGATAACGGAGGTACAATAAGAATTATTTGGAAACATATATTTTTCTGGACATGTTTTTATAAAATAATGTTGTGGCCACATTCCGGCTCCATCATCAGGACCCTGGACATTATCTAGGAACAGAGTACTTGTAAAGACAAATCAAACAAGCCCAAACTCAATGGGGCTACGTCATTTCGTTACAGAGTCCCTGTGGTCACTTTCTGGCTCCATCATCAGGACTCTGGACATCATCAAGGGTCAGAGTACTTGTAAAGACAAATCAAACGAGCCCAAACTCGATGTGGTTAGGTTGTATCGTTACAGAGTTCTTAAGGCTACCTTCAGACTCCATCATCAGACCAGCTCTATGACATCATTATATTACATCGTCATCCGATTTGCATATGTGTATAAAATTTCGGTTCAATCAAACACCGGGAAGTGGGTCAAATGTAGATTGCAAGTTTGACCTAAACAAACATACATACAAACATTGCAAGTTTAATAAAAGCGTAATAAAAGTAAGCACCTTTTCTGAAATCAGTTAAAATACATTACCTACATTCTGTACATTGTATAATAATGATCTTAACCTACCATTAATTCAATTTAGTTAAGTTAGTTATTAATCTTTTCGATAGATGGCGTTAGTGTAGAAAGTTGACTCTTTCTGAATCGCGCAAGCGGTTTGTTACAAGCGTTCCATAGGCCGCGCGCGAATTTAAAATTTTGTTGACAAGAAGAGCGCGATCGCTCTCACAGTTTGTTTTGAGACTTCTGATACATTTGTAAGTATTTGGTACTTGGTAAGTTGGTAGTTTTTAGTATATATTTTGTGGTAGGATTTTTTTTGGAGCCACTGGTTAACTGGCTCTTTAATCCTACGTGACGAGTTTTATACCAACTTACAAGAAGCTTGAAACGCTTTAGTTTACAGGGAATATAACAGTAAATAAGGGCCTTAGGTTTGTACTACGACAGAAATCGCTTTACGAGCAGGTTCTAAATGGCTAGATAATAGGTTAAACCACAGTAACGAGAGATGCAAAACGCCTTAAAAGAGTTCGATTTGGCTTTCAATACGTCAGATATTGCCTTATAGAAGTCTCGCGGGTGTTCAATAAGCACCCTACATACCGTTCAAATCGTCTTCCGGAAGTCGAATGCCACCGTCAGTCCTTCGATTTATAACTGACTTACTATGTTTTACGCTAATTGAATACGGTTAATCTGTTCAATAGTACGATTGATAAAGTGGTTTAAGAGTCTTATTCATATTATCGTAGTTTATTGAAATCGCTTTACGTAACTAGTATAACGACTTCTACTTTAGAAGGCGCTTTTGTTCGTTTTACGTTTGGTCGGTTTTTTGCCTTCATACCAACTAAATCGGTCGTTATTACGGCGCTTCCAACTTTACATTTTTCTCAGTGCGCGCATTTCGAGTATCACGAAATCCGCGCTTGACGCAAAAGCGTTGTTATTCTGACAAGCAAACGTACGTTTGCATAAGCGTTTACACTGCCCCTAACGACGTCCCTACAAGACGCCGCGTGTGTCCGCGGCCGGCGGCGGCGGGACGGCGCCGCACATGGACGCACTTGAAAGAACATAACCAGTTTCAATTAGTTCCGTTGCATTACTTTACAAAACGATATAAATGAATCACCGTCGAGGGTTCTGTCCTTGTGACACGACGCGCATACAAAATCTTAAGTGTATGTACAGAGTGAGAAAATGAATCTTGTGAAGGTTCCTCTGGGTACATTTTAACTTAGTTTCCTCGTAGCTTATAGTAATTACTTAATTATATTATAAGAGGTACGGAGCTTTCGACGACCCGCCGATGTCAGATGAGGTAATAAATCAATCATCTCACACAAAGGATGATTCTAAACTAGAGCGTTACAACTTGTGTCTATCGAAATTATAACAAATTCGTACAGATTTTACCTATACAGATTTCATTTACATCAAATGGTTTACATTTTATAATGCACACGGCCGCCTGGCTGCGTAGACACCGACAGAGAGAGTGGGCTACCAGCAGAGCAAGTACCGGTCTTTTAGAAGTGTTAGATAAACAGAATTGACAGTTCGAATGGTTACAAATTTATATTAGATATACTTAGGTAGTTCTTGACTTTTACGAATTTTAACTAATCGAACTGTCAATTTATCGGTCGTTATGGATCGCAAAGTTCTTACACTTTATAGTGTTACCACAAAATAAAACATTTATATAGTCGCCTGTTTAGCTAGACAGCGTCTAAAAATAAACGTCAAAAATTATTAGAAATGTCACAACAGAATTGTGTTAGACAACGGTTAGACACTACTTAAATCAGGATATGTGGTTGCTCATATTTGATCGCGCGACTAAGACATGTTAAGGCGTTAAACAGTGATTAACACAGGTTTAACGTGTGTTTATTTTTGTTGTGGTAAAACCCAGTAGTGTAGTTTTTAGCATGTTTAAATCCCGTTCTTAAAATAGGTAAACAATGTTTTCAAATCGCGAAAGTTTAAATGTTACTAGGTATATAGTTACTTGTTACATGACATAGATAAATAAGACTAGTGTGGAAGTTCCCTTAAACTAAGTTATGGGGTACATGAACGCACTTAAAAATAATATTTTGCGAAAATATTTTTGTGATTAAATGGATTTAGTTATTGTACATGTTTGTGCAAGAAAGTCTATTAGTTGGCCTCGTTTTGCGTGGAAATGATTACAAAACTTTAAATAATACTTAAATGTTATATATTATGTGTTACTCCAACAATGATAAACTTTATTTACTTAATTAACTTACTCCGCTTACAATTAAAACATTTTATAATTATTATTTACAAGTTTCGACAGAACAACAGACGCTAAAATATCTTTAAAATTTCAATTCATTGTTTTTACAACTTGACTCATTTACATTGCATTTACAAATACACGATGTTTTAATATATTATTTTATCTAAAATCATAACTATAAGTCGTATGCATTTTTCTCTTTCCGTCAGTGTGTAGCGATTTGTAATTTTTCTATAATTCGTTTCGTTCTTTTACAAAAGTTGATATAATATCTCAAAGAAGTAATTTTAAGATACAGCAAACATAAGGTACATTATACTAGGTAGGTGCCAATATTGTTCATTTAGTTGTAACGATTCCGTAATTAAAACTTCTTAAAAACAAAAGAAGACTAAAATAATGCAAATCTCGATGTTTCAACGTCTTGAACATTATCTAGTTCGCGAATATGTTAGTCACCTTATTAACATGTTCTTTGAGACACCGCGCCGGATGCCATCTGCCAGCGGGAACTTGTGACGTATGAGGAGACACAATGCCTTGTCGCAGTCGCAGGGTCAACGTCCCGTGTGATGGGCTCTGGGCTCTACATACTATTTTGTTCTGTCAAGTTTCCGCCTCGTCCCGGGCCCGGGCGCGGAGGGCGGCAACAACTTTATTACAGAGAAACATGCTCAACATTAATCACAGTGATTTGACGCTATACAGTTTTCACCCATATAAATCTTACTTATTATAAACAGTTCACTGGATGAAAACTAAGTTTTCGTTTCGTAAAACTTGCTTAGACGTGAATTTTCACACTGGGAGCGTTCATACCGCGCGCGCCGGCGGCCGCGGCGTGCCGTGGGGCGCGCGCACTACACAGGGCGGTCACCGCGCGCACGCCGCGGGCCTACCGCGCACTCGGCGGCGATCAGCTGGCGAGGTGCGCGCGCAGCAGCCGCGCGTGCAGCGCGCCGGCCGCCAGCAGCGCCAGGATGCAGCGCGAGCTGTCGGACAGCCCCGCCGAGCCCGTCTGCATGGCCGCCGGCCGCTCGCCTGCAACGCACCGCACACAAGCCTCAGTCCATTGAAACAAATGGTGCTCGTGCAACAACTTTACCACCGGTTTCGTCGCGCCGGTCTCGCTAGCTCCTACCCGCAAGTACCCACGATAGCTAAGTTCTGGCAGACAAACCAAATCTATCGATTTTAAACGGTTTTAGTCATAAAACGATGAAGCAGAAATTTTGGTTCAAAGTCAAAATGCTTTATTCATATAGGCCCCAACGGAGTACTCATGAAAGTTAAATAAATGACCCTAACAATGGGCCTCAGAAACGTTCGTCTACGGCTTCGGTTATGGGCTCTGGTCTTATAGATGGTAAGACTATGGCTAGTTAACTGTTTGCAGTGAATAATTCAATACTTTATTTTTATTATCAAACATTTTCAATACCATGTCACGTAGGGCGTTAAAACTTTACAAGTTTGGTATGTACTCGTATAGTGTACCTATAGAAGCTATGATGTTTAATACAATAGGGAAATTCAGACAAGTACCAAAATATTCCTCGAAATTCTATTTGAAATGTGAAACGTTGAAACTTTTAATGATCATTAAGCTCCTTTTTGGATCGCTGATGTGTGTTCGTCCGCTCGAAGCGATGGGTTCCAGAAAGAACAAGATGGTTTAGTAACAGTGCAACCATATCATGCGATTGGTATAACCTCAATTGGAATATTCATCACCTCATCTTGGTGTGACTAGGTCAAAGCTCCGGGACGCACTGCAACTGTCGGTACAGTCGCTTGTCAACCAATTAATAATTCAGATCAGCCGGAAGACGTCCACCACTGAACATAGGCCTCTTGAGAACCCCACGTGGATCGACTGCTCGCCTCTTCCGGACGAATGCTGGCTAGAAAAAAAATGTGTACATACCGTTGAGCACGTGCACGCGCACGGTGGCCACCTCCGCGTTGGAGGGCGAGCACGAGTAGCGGCCCGAGTCGGCCGGCGCCGCGTCCTGCACCAGCAGGTACGACGTGGTGGCGGCGCCCTTCTCCGTCACCACCGACACGCCGCCGCGCGACGAGTCGTACGAGATCACCTGCTTCACAAACATACACAACAATGTCGCACGATATCACTCGCTTCACAACCACATACAACAATGTCGCACGATATCACTCGCTTCACAACCACATACAACAATGTCGCACGATATCACTCGCTTCACAACCACATACAACAATGTCGCACGATATCACCCGCTTCACAACCACATACAACAATGTCGCACGATATCACCCGCTTCACAACCACATACAACAATGTCGCACGATATCACCCGCTTCACAACCACGTACCACGATGCCGACCGCGCTCTGTTCTCCGGTCACACAAGCTACAGTTACAGTGGCGGGAGCTCAACATTGAGTTAGAACCGAATACATCATTTTGACAACTTCGTTAGCTTTGTCGGATGGTGATATCCTCTGACACCGCCAGCGTCACCCCGCGGTAGAGCACCCAGTCTCAGAGCGGTCCTGGACGCAGCAGATCGCGTCTAGCGTCGCAGCGGGTCGCTCGACGCTAGACGCGATCTGGAACATAAATTGGGTGTGAGGCAGATCGGGACCGACTTGGAAGGAAGGAGGTTGTCGAGGCGGGCGCCTCCGACGCGCTCCAGTAGCCAGCCGGCCTCGGCAAGCACCACGATGGGGCTGTATCCCACCGACCGACTCTGCCGCCGAGATCAAGATATTTAGACATTCCGAAGCGGGTTATTAGCATAGTTTTAGATAGTCTTCAGTCACATCGACAACAAACATCACACTGGTCAGTACCAACATTTACAAGCAGCGCACAGTACCTAGAGTTCTTTCATTCTCTGACTCAGACATCACTTGCAATGGAAGGCCAATTTATCTTCCTGGATAGACAATATAGGTAGGTATTATATAATTTGTATTTAGCCTTTCAAAATATGTAAATGATACTTAGTATGTAGTCTACATAAGATACAGAAATTGAAAGCGCGCGGGTCGCGGCTAGCGCCTGCCAGATATTAGGGTTTGATTCAATTACGAATTTACGAAGCGAGCGCGACGCCCCCGGGCCGCGACGAGCGCGCCGCGGACGTGCGCGATAGTGGCGCCTTTAATAAGTTATTAGCGCGCGTAATCAGTTGTAAAAGTAATAAAGGCGCACACACACGCGGCGCAGATGACGCGGCGGCACGTGACGGTACGCAAATTAATTGGAGAAAGTTTAGACGCGACACGATGCCGACGAGGGCGCGAGGGCGGCGCGACCTCATTCGGCTAATTACCGCTCGCTCATAAACACCGATCGAGTTGCCAGCGCGGGAGCAGGAGCCGCCGACGCGCCGCGCCCGCTTGCCTTTGAACGGAGAGACGCGACGCGACGTTTTTCCTTTCTCACAATTTCTCGCAGAATAAAAGGGTGAACTCAGCAGCAATATTAATTTACACGGCAATATTGCTACCTGTTGTAGGAAGCTAATTAACTTAATTGCTTTATTTTACATTTAATACGGTTACTAATGAAACGTTTTCGCATTAATTGCCTAATTTCAGTTTAAGATATTATCGACGTTGTAAGGAAATGGAACGGGTAATTACGATCGTGGTGGTGTGGGGCTCGTATTTGTTTAAGGTGTTTCCTTAAAATTCTAAGTAAAATGTATTTGAGATTGAGTTTCCGACGGATATTTGGTGCGATCAGGCAATTCTTAACAATTCGGAATAGATAAGTTGATGAAAGTACGCACGGCTTGACTGTATTAAAAATTGCGAAAAAGCGTCTTTTTGGCTCAATTTGGCAGAACTAACTGCCATGATCCAGCTTAGGCATGATCGAAAGTGAGTTCGTAATAAAACTTTCAGCCCGACTTCTGTGTCAACACAACACCTTGCGGAGCCCTAGGCCCTGGTCGCGGCGGCAGGTGTCCTGAACGGCTCCTGATGTAATTACTTCGCTCGATGCTTTGAACAAATACGTCCGCGCGCGCCAGCGTGCCGGCCGGTGCGTATGACTACTACAAACTTGCTTAGCGAATGAAACTAGATTTTCTCTTGTTAAAATTTCAGGCGTGGCTCTGTCTAAATAACTGATCGCACTAAAAATGGACATTAATGTTTTAGAGGAAGAATAAGCAATGATGTAGTGTGTTACTTGTTTACAATGGATTTAGTAAGTATGTAAAATGATGACTTATAAGCAAATGTATGGAAGCTAAGTGACCTCGATTAGCGAGTTATTGACATTTCTTACTGTGCGCTAACCCGTACATCTAAAATACACCAGCACATACATCATAAAATATATGAGCTTGCAGAGATCGGATATTTTTTTTTTATTTCTATTTGGTAACTAGACGAGCTGGTCGTTTGCCTGATGGTAAGCATAACGCCAGCCCATAACAATTGCAGTGCCACTCAGAACTTTGAAACACAAAGGCCTGCGCGGCAATGCAGTGCGCTCGTTACCCTGAGACATTAGGTATTAAGTCTCATAAGCCCAGTGATTTTACTGGCTAAGATTATAAACACATCGGTACGTATTCGTATATTTTCTGAAATTCTCATGTTTCAGCTTAATTTTTGTGACAATTTCCTCTGTTATTAGTCGTTACAGAGGCAACTTAACACATTACCCAATTATCAGACGGAGGTCTCTAGAGCGCCCTCAACGATTCCTGAAACAGTGCCCGCGCTCATTGCTGCACTAATGACAGTTGAGTAACAGGTGGAATACGACCCGGCGCGTATCGTTCGCGTATCGATCCGCGCAAATCACGCCGCTAATACTACCGGGCTAGTTACCTGCTATGTACTCCGGTATAGTTACGGTGGAGGTGACTGAACGCCTCGGTTACAGGTGGGATGTGGTACTGTAGCCCGCGCCGTCTCACTGAGGCTCGAGCCGTCAAATCATCGCTATATGCAGACCGTAGATGCTTATGCAAACGTACGTTTGCTTGTTAGAATAACAACGTTTTTACGTCAAGCGCGCATTTCGAGTATCACGAAATCCGCGCTTGACGTAAAAGCGTTGTTATTCTGACAAGCAAACGTACGTTTGCATAAGCGTCTACGCTGCCCCTAACACGTTCCCAGAGCCATTTAACTTCCATAACCCTGGTACACATTTGAATGTAACGCGATGTATATTATATACAAGCATACGTAGTATTGGCTCACGTGACCAGAGAATGAACATGCAATTCACGGAGTGTTCAATGCTACATAATAATACTTATGTCTACTTTATGTAGTGCTTACTGTCTGATCGCTTTCATTGTACCCCTAGGCCTTATTGTTAAAATCGAAAAAAATAACAATAATTGAAAAAATCGTAATATGATATGGATATTATTTAGAAAATTTAAACTAGGAATATATTTCACCGATAAGTAATTTTGACTTCTTTTGCCTACTATACGTTAAAAGAGGACGTGCGTGGCTGCGCGTGCGCAGAAGCAGTTTTCGTGAAAGCTGTTTTATTTGCAACCATTGCAAGTTAACGCGTGCCAAACAAAAGTCAGCGTAGATTATAGAGCGAGCGGTGTCATGGCGCCACGTGACGCCACACGACGAGGTGTGGCGCGCTGTGGCGCACTGCGGCCGCAGGCGGGCGAGCTCTCGCGGGTAATCACTATGTTGTGTGTAGTCGAAGGCGGGATTTATATTAGGTACTCGACACTTGATTTCAATTTATAGGTGCATAATACCTTTACAATTTCATTACCAAATATTGTCTTCTTTGTTTATTAATTTTACAGTCTCTGAAGTATGTTATGTGCTACCCAGGAAGCTAAATCACTTTTGCTATGGTTTGTCAAGTTCGTTCGCGATACGCCTACGGAATAAATGCGCCTGAGTTGTAACTAAGATAATTATTGGGAAGAAAAATTAAAACGAAGGAACGTAGAGAATGGCGCGCGGAGAACTTAATTTTTACAGCCGTTCGCATACCGTAGGCACACCGCGAACGGGTTTGATAGACAATTCCTTTCATTCCTTCTGACATAATGAAAATGGTTCTTGTTATTGAATATGTACAAACCTTAAACTAAACATAGAGATACGAGGTTCAAATCACAAAAAAAAAATGTGGAATAATCGGATACATTATAGATCAATATAGTATTCTTTTCCAATGGTTTTCAATTCAATTCTAAACTCCCCAACTTCTTTAGCGATACGCCTGCAAGAAGCGCACAGCGCGTTGGCTAAAGTTTGCGGGGAATAGAAGTACTCGAGGGGCAGGGGGGCCTAATACTCCGAAAATCGAACGTCGAAGCTTCGGCTGTCAGGTCGTAGTTGTCCTACCATATCAGCGGCGTGAGTACGGATCTTTTCGATAAAAAAAATTCGATAAATTTGACAGTTATAATCGATAAAACCCACTTTATCGATTTTAACTGTCAATTTTATCGAATAAAACCCACTTTATCGATTTTAACTGTCAATTTTATCGAATATTATTTATCGAAAAGATCCGTACTCGCGCCACAGCTGAGTTTCGATTCAAAATTTGTAGCTTGACATTTTGTCTTTCTACACTTTCGCGGTAGGAAAACTCCGATCCGATAGACGAACCTTCGAATTTCGATTTTCGGAGTAAGGCTTCTAACGTAGAAACTCCTTCGACTCCCCGCACACACTACGCACGCACCGTGAAAGTTGATGTGCGACAGTAAAATTGAACCTGGCACCTCTAACTAAATGTAACATAGAGGAAGTATCAAACGAATAATTACTTTTCTCCCGCTCACCTGCTCCTCGTGGTACCAGAAGATGTAGGCGGGCGGCTCGGGGCTGAACTGGATGAGGCACGTGAGGTTGATGGTGGAGCCGATGTCCACGTGCAGGTCCGGCCCGCCCAGGATGCGCGCCGACGGGACTGCAACACACACGCCGGGGGGATTGAGAGGTCGACACTCTTCGCGGCAACAACACCCGGACAATGGTCGTACGTAATGGTCGGGACATTAAATTTCACAGGGCGGTTACCTAGTGCCAAGTGAAGGTATATTTGCTGTAGTAGAAGTACCTATATATACTTATATATTATATAAAAAAATAGCCTACACTAATAGGTTTTCGTCTGGTAGCCCGGTTTCGTGTGTTCGATCTTTGCAAACATGGAGGGTCGAGACGGCGAAGTGCTTTATATTCATTATCGTTCACTGTCAGCACTTAGTTTCGCGTCGAATGCACGTTGCACTCGACTTTTCCCTGACTTTCTTTCTGTCGTGACGTTTCTGGGACCATCTTTAGTTAGTTAGCTTTGAGGAACTACTCCAGGATGTAGGATTATAACAAACTTCACGGAAAAAAATGATAAATAGATTGTATAGGAACGTAGGCTGACGTCAAGTACACGTATCTAATGTAAACAGAGACAAACAATAATTTGAAACCTAAATCATAGAGGTACGGTTCAATTTTGCTTGCAACAATTTATCAGTCTACGCAGCTTCCGACTGGGATCTTCTGGTTTTATTTCAAATGGAGGTTGCGAGAAAATAGAAGTAATGGAGTAGAAGCATTTAACTTTTATTGCTAAGTATATTCATTTAAATTTTGAGCTGTGCGAGCAATCCTCTATGCTTGAAATGTCCCATCGAGTAAGGAAAAATACATATAAAAGGGACCCGTAAGCGGGTACTCAATTGAATATTTATGTACGCGGGATCTTTGTCTGAACTAAAAAAGTAAAAAGAATATTCTTTTGTATTGCCTCTACGGTAGCTATAAACGAAACTGTATCGTATAAACTGTATTTACAAACGTGTATAAATAAACACTCGCGGCGCTTCCTTATATCAAAAATGAACGTTGTCCCACGCAGCCCCACGCAGCCCCACGGGCCGCGGGGCGACGGCCCAGCGCTCCAGTTTAATTCACGAGAACTGTGCATTATGCGGGCGCCGACCTGCGGGACCGCGGGACGGGGGATATGGGGAACTTAGAGTGACACATTTGCAGTGCGCTGACCTCATTATGCCACCTCAATGCACTTAGTTTCAAGTACACGCCCGACCGCCACTTAACTTAGGTAAACGAGCGTAAATCCTTTTAATTATGCTGCAGAATGCAAACGAAGGAGCGCTCCTGCACGACGAGACAAGCGGCGCCGGCGCAGTGCCACGCGGGCCGGCCGGCTCGCACGTCACTCTCACTTTATGAAGTAGCGTGACATTTACTTTTAACGAATGTAAGAAAATAAACTAAGAGAGTTTACGAGTGCGGAGCATTTGTTTATGGCCACCATCGACGCTGTTACGGGAGTTTACGCACGTCTCGGCGCTCATTCCAACGAAATCATAATATGAAAGGGTTATTCGAAGTGATGGCCTCTACAGCAGCCATATCCCCTATTGTTGGTGCCAGCTCATCTTTTTGGATTTTTAATACGCCAACACTTGGTCTGGAGATCTGATGTTATCGATAGATAATTATTTGTATGAAGTATTTTACGTTTATGTCACACAATTTACAGTTGTTTGAAAGCCGTGAGTTAATCGCAATATAACAAAACACTACGGAGTGTCATAAAGGTCCATTTCCCGATGAGCTTGGTCGGTTACTCTACGGGCCGCCCTCGTTGAAGCGCGCCGTGGGCGGGGAGCTCGCGGCGAGTCCGCATGTTGCGGCGACACAGTGTCGCCTTGTGAGTGGAGACGTGCGCGCTCGTCCGCGGAACGCGCACTCGCGACAATTCCGCTTCTCGCAGGAAGGCCCTTGTTTTTGCTTACGTGAGGCGCGCCGCGACAATAAACCAGATCCCATTTCAGATATAAACTTTTTCATGCCGTGAAATAAGCTTCCGTTTTCACAGCGACCCTATTTGCACAATTCTCCATGTAGGTGGTTCTACCGTCGTCGACCGCACTAATTCCAACATCGCACGGCCGCTCTTGATTTATGAGAGCCGCCATTAAGTCGCAATTAAACGACATAGAGGGCGCTCGGCGCGGGCAGGCGGCAGGCGCGACCGGTCGTTCGCTGTCGATAGAGATTTAATTTCCGTCTGTGACGCGGGCACGGACCAGAGGTCTGGAGATGTGTCCCGCTCGCGCGCTGAATACGCAATGAGCGCTATGGCGCACTAGGGCCATCGCCGGCGGACGTTCTCATTCAAATAACTTCATTTTATCACTTCTCGTTGTCTTTGTTTCCAGAAACACGTCGCCGCCACTGGTGCAAAGGCATCTACTTCAGTAGTGATTTCCTCTCTACAACAACAACTGAAGATACAATGAAGAGAATTCAAGACGGTGTAATGCGGACGCAGACTGGTAAGCTCAATTCTATTACAAAGACTAGCTTATGCCCGCGGTTTTGCGTAAATATACAAACGCGTGATTTTGGATAATAAATAATTATTATTAGATACCTATACGTTAAATTATCAGACCAAACACATGTGAACACGTGGCCTACATTTGAACACAGTGCAGAAAGCAGTGCTACACACCCAGACACTCTCAGAGGAGTTAGTCCTACCACCTGAAGAGTTTTATATCATAAAACTTAACGATTATCAGAATCGAAGGCATCCAAATCGATTTGTCATTAAAAGCGGACATTTTAGATTGCGATTATTTGGTTCACACCCCAAGACAAGTTTATCTGACAGACAGGCTAATCTGTCAAAGTGTATATCTTAGATTTGATAGACTATAACACAACGGTAACTGTAGCGTTAAACTACTTAGTACCTACACAAGACACAGTGGCAGAGAGCTCAGCGGCTGTCGCTGGAGTGTACGACGCGGTCGTCCAGACGCCGTTATGCAACAAGACAACAGCATTTATATTCAAACTGCAGCTTGGTGTTTGTTGTTGTAGCTTGTTACGGCACGCCTGATTGCGGGCTGCTAATGGCAGAGTTCTGTTGCGCTCGCATTTACATCGCTCGCCTTGTTAGAGTCTGCGTTGTTGCAGCCACTCCACAAGCGAGTGATGTAAACCAACTCTATTGGTAATCACGATCGGTTCATTGCGCGCACACAGAGACTGTGATCGTATTGAATACTGCAGATGGAGCTGTATTGTGTATTCAGTAAACAGTTGAATGTGAAAGAACACCTGCTCCGCGCCGGTCGTGGAGCAGCTCGGCACACAGACTAATATAATTGAATCTATATCGAACGGCGCGTAAAACAATCCCGCGTGAAAACGCGCGTGTGACGGAACTTCCGAAAATAAAAGGAATAATAATTGAATTTGGTGCGGCGCAGGAGGTCGCCCGGCGCGGGCCATTTCAGTTAATTCCCTACTTTATGACGTCATATTTCGCGGCGCGAGCGAGCGGCGCTCCACAAAGAACGGTACACCATTTGGAGGCACTTTGTGTAAGCGAATTGCTTTAATGAGGCCTCGTCGGTGTATCGTTACGCATTTTTCACGTTTTCGCTGTCTTATGTGCCACTAAAACGTTCGGATTGCTTTATTGCTTTCCCCAGCGCTACAAGAATACTTATTTTTGAGTGGATACGTGAGTTATTTGTTTTGTTATTGTTCTGTCCACGCGGGCCTCGCTATATTCGCAAAAAGTAGTGTTTGGGAAGTGTGCAGCGAGCCGCAATCCATTGGGTATATTTTTACGGTCCGCTCCGAGCGATGATTGATCGGTTCGCGATGAAGTTTCTGTTGGCGGTGGACGTTCAAGTTTAGTGGTTTTCCGCTTTGTTTTTCTTTTAGATTTTTCGGCTTTTAGTAAAGAGGCAGCGCTTAATCAAACATCTTTTGTGGTACAATTGCGCCGTCAAAGAGTAATTTAGCACTGTTTGCAGTGGAGCCGTGCGGGGAAGTCGCGGGGCGGTGCGGGGAGGCGCGACCGCAGATCACTATGTTTGGCGGGCTGTGCACGACCTCCGCTCGGCGCGCCGGCGCCGGCGCCAGCCACCACTTAGTCGATTGAGAGTCCTATTATTTCTACTTCATAACTGTTATACACAAATCAAACTACGGTTTGTAGCAGCAAATGGCTTAATATACAAAGTTTTTGTTAGTCCAACCTTATCGAGAGCGCTAACAAAATCGACAAACAGCCTCGCTCACATCACTGAAGCGATAGCTTATGCAAGGATAGCACAGCTAATTATGTATAGCTACACATTACACTACGAAGTCCAACTACTACGGCACGAAAGTAAAAGATAGCGCAAGGCCATAACTTGTCGCCAGTCCAAAACTTAAATTGTTCTCATCGAGTTTATCTAGTGGCCGAAAATTGTTTGCAGATCTGTGCTAAGACCGACCCCCCCGCTCCGAAGCCGGCCTCATCCCCCGCCCGAACTAATAAAGATAAGTTTATTTAATCGAGAGATTAGAATCAGCGTTGTACTAAGGAGCGAAGTTAAATTAAAGGTATGATTTACGACAGGTTAAATTGGACATAACCGGGGTTGCGCTGAAGGGTCATAAGTAGTAAAAAGGAAGGGCGACCGTAAAATTATTGCTGAGTATTAAGGGATCGCGGCCCGTGAGTGCTGTGGATATCGTGTAAGAAGATAATTTTATGACGTCATGAAATAAAATTAGGGAATTGACAGTAACTCGCCCTCGATAAAATTGCGCATATTCTGAGAGATATTATTCATGGCGATGTTTATCGCGATGCTTATGCGTAAACATTGAGTAAACATTGAGTAAAGCGATCGAGGACTATGTGTTACAGCGCTCTGTGTTGCGAGCTAGTGCCTCAAAACTAAAAAGCTTATTTTGAGGCACTAGCTCGCAACTTTGCATGCGTACTTTATGTTCGAGGAAAGAATATTTAAAACGAACGGTACGCTCGTAAGAGTTATATCTAATGCATTCTAAAGTGTAAATCACCCCTGCCTTCAACACTTTCAACCCTCCACACATCCCCTGTTTTGTAAAATTACTTATTCGCACTGTTTGAGTGAGAACACAGCACGCAGTCTCCTACCACTCACTGAGCGTTAAAAGTTAAACTGAACGGAAAAGATGTACTATCAGCGATTGTGGACTCACAAGCGAATTTGTTTCTTATATCCTCTGTTTAAGATTGAAATTAGTTTACCCGACCGATCATATTATCCCTAGAGTCGTAGGTTTACCGGAGAGCAAGGAAGGCTGATTTAGAAAAAAAAATCTAGTCTACATGCAAACTACCTGTGTACAATGTACATAGCTGTGTAAAAATAAAAAGCATTACGATGCGTAGAGGTATTCGTAGACTTCGTAGCGTCAGTTGCTACGCCCCGTAGCGCCCGTTACATTAGCCACGCTTCACGAACCACGTTCGGTATCCGCACAACGATTCGGGTTCAGCCATGACTGGCATACTTCCACCCTTATATTACAGTACCCCATAGTTTTTCTTCCGATGCCCAATCACGGCGCACTTTAAAACCGAAACAGGTTCCATTATTCATCGCGCTAGTGGAGCAAGGAGAAGCATCAGTCGATAAATCAGACGAGGTAGCGTCGCGGAGAGCTCCCGAAAGGAACGATGTATATTGTATGTATCGTCGATCATGTTTTTAAAGTCGCGTGGGGAGGAAATCACTTCTTCGCGAGGTTGTTATTGGATTTTCTATTTTTCTAGTTTAGCTACTAGTTGTAGTTCGGCATGAACAGCGCCGCGCAGGCGGGCTGGAGGGACAAGGAGCGCAGGAAACAATGGAAGTGCTTGGGAAGGGTTAGGTAGAGTTGCTGGCTTATTCTATTACTAGCTTCTGTCCGCGATTTTCACCGCGTTCCCACAGGAACCGTGCATTTTTTTCGGGACAAAAAGTAGCCTATATTACTCTCCGATTCATAAACTATTTATATACCAAAAATCACGGCGATTCGTTGCTCCGTTACTGCGTGAAAGAAGGACAAACAATTCAACAAACCAACAAACTCAATTTCGCATTTATAATATTAGTAGGATTTCATATGGATTCTCGTTATTATTTTATTTTTTAATTGCGATTGCTTACTTTTTCACGGTATAGGTGTATACGTTTTGACTAGGCAGCTACGTGACTTTTGCCTAGAAGAGGTCATCTATCATTGAACTCCTCAAGATGTTTTCTTTGAAGATTCTATTTTCGTTTGGAGAAATGGCAATACCTGCAGTATAGTAGGAGCATTGGTGTGCCCGAGATGGATTCACGATTATTATCAGGAATAGCAAATATTTTTAGATTAGCTTCCTTTATATTTTACAATTACCAGACTTACAACATTGAGTTTATCTACAAGAACCGACAAAGTGGGCGAGATATGTAGCTTGAGACGTTTTCATTTTATAATTCGTTTAATGGACGTCGCTTCTTAGTATCTGCTCGTTAGGACTCGTTCATTTTTTAATTATTATTCAAATTACTTCATTTTTGGCTAATGATCGCAAGATCTACTAAAACTATCAGTTTAGGTAGCTTGCACACGTGGGGGAAGTAATGCCAACATCAATGCGACTTTAGCATCGGACTGCTTTAGATGAAGACGTAGGTAATTATTGATTTTGGTTGTGTGAGTTTATTGTATGTGTTTTTCTGGAATATTAATGAGCCAGCCTTTTGCTTACCATCAGCCAAATGACTAGCTCATCTCGTTATCAGATAGTATAAAAAAGTATGGAGGTAAAAGTGTATATAATAAAGGGATAAAGCTTGTTGTAAGTTTGTTTGTTTGTTACCGCTAATATCTGGAAGCGCTGCTCCGATTCTAAAAACTCTTTCACTAATAGGAAGCCTCGTCATCCCGAGTGCTATAATAGGCTACATTTTATTCCGATTCCATGCGTCCGAAGCCGCGGGCATACGCTAGTAAATAATAGAGTGTAATAATAAACGCATCTCACAGCAGTAAACAACAAACTCTATTCCCAAGTAAATGAATGTCCAACGAAGTTTCTAAACTTAACGAGCACTTTATACATGTTTCAAGCAACCTTATTACTTTGTGGAAACTTTGAAGCGTATTAAAAAATCATTGAATATGGATCCACAAGCAAAAGCGAGTACTTCGGAGGATGTCGAGCCATTTTGACCGTTGTGACGTTGATACAAAGTTGAATTTCAGACAAATTTGTCGTGGGTTCGCGTGGCGCCTCAATCCCGGCTCCTTAGGCCCGCTTACCGGCTACTCGCACCTCTAAGCGCGGGCCCACACACGTGAACTTGCAAGCATTATACAGTTTTCATAAATGACAAACAAACAGACACGACACTCCCGATAAAAAGCAGTAACCGTTACCAATAGGTACGAGTATCAATAGATAGCCGCCCCACTTGCACTGGCGCATACAACATACAAAGAATACATTGTCGACCCTTAAGGCTCTTTTCGAACTCCATGATCCTTCAAAATCGCTGATGGAACTCACTCCACATTTTCTAAGTGTACAGAAAAAAAAACGCGTAGGTTAATCGAAAGGATGCGAGATTACAATGTCTCGATGTACACGCGGATGAGCTTCGTTGAGGTCGTGAGATGTGCCACAGATAATTGTTTTTATTTTTTATGTTGTTAGGTAACGAGACGAGCTGGTCGTTTGCCTGATGGTAAGCATAACGCCGGCCCGTAACGATTGCAGTGCCACCCAGAACTTTGAAACACAAAGGCCTGCGCGGCACTGCAGTGCGCTCGTTACCCTGAGACATTAGGTATTAAGTCTCATAAGCCCAGTAATTTCACTGGATACTCTGCTCATCAAACCGGAACACAGTAATGCTTGCACACTACTGCTTGGCGGCAGACTTCACGAGCAAAGCAGTGGTAACAACCCAGACGGACACTCGCAGAAGAGTTAGTCCTCCCGCTAACAAAACAAAAACGTTAAATGTTTGTTTCTACTATTTCTTTCTATCGTCAATGTATTCATGCAATTTCACGTTTTACGTGTTGTCTTAATGTACTTAAGTATTTTATTGGGCCGTATCACCCTCAGGTTCTGCTTTTGAATTCGAGAACACATGTACATTTTTTGTCGTTTTCATTCTTTCGACATGCCCATAAAGTACAACAAAACGAGCCCTCTTTTTTTTAAAGTTATGTTTGAAACTAAAAGCCTCGTATATAAATTTGTTTGATATATGAACATGATTTAATAAACGCTTGTCAACGTCACTTCTGTTTTGTTAAATAAAACAAGATCAGTCAAAGAAGGCTGTGTTTCCTCTAATGTGGATTCCGATGTTCTGCGAAGTGCTTTAATGTTCTCTGCGCGAGTGTACCACGCTGTAATGAATTCCTTTTCCCGATTCCATCTGAAAGTCACGTCTCGTCACAGAGGAGGAGCGCTCTACATACTGCGTCCTACATGCTTTTAAATTGTATGTTTCGATTTTCTACAGTCAGGAACGACAGTAAGTATATGTGGACTGATAATTAGATTTGAAGATCAAAGCGTTTGATCAAACTTGCAACTCACTACCCGGAGGATACCCATATATGTATATACAAATTGGGACGGCTTATGACCCCAGCGCAGGCTTCAGTTTTTGGCTAAATTATAGTATTCAAAAAGAGTATTCATATGCACCTCGCTGGCTCATGAAGGCCTTTAATATGTATTAAAATATATTTTTATTAAATACCTGTACTTACTGTAAACTATTTGTAAGTTCTATTGGCAAATGTAGATTTAAATTGTGTGTTTTATATCTAATCAGGCCACCCATTTTACTATACGTTATTTAAGTGTTTGAATGTTGTTTACTTTAATACAAGTACACGACTGTTGTGGTCATCTCTACAAGCTGCGAGTTACGTACCACACGCACGCAAGACAGTGTCAGTGCCGTTTCCGACCTAAATCTTTGAAGCATTGTTTGGAAGCATTACAGTTGTTTAAATAAGCTATAGTCATAATCACTTCACGTTGTAACTTGTAAGTACTATGTTTAAAGCTAGCAGCTAACCTTCAGCAGTCAGTAGTGAGTGTCGACCCGCGGCGCGTCACGTGCGCTATATATCCTAGCACAGATCGAGGCCGAGCGAAACCTATCGGATCAGAACACGGCCCTCAGGCGCGGGACAGGTCTCTTGTAAACACGGCGCTGCTGAGAAATACAGATCTGTCGCGCCGCGGTTTGGATTACAGATGGATTCGTTTGACCTGAATAAACTAGATATTTTGGAGAACGTATATTTTTCCTTACAGATATATATTATGTCGAAGTAATATTCGTTACATCTTTAGCATTTCTTTTTATTCTCGTTATTTTATTTATTTAAAAAGTTTACCAACCATTGTAGCAACAATTCTTACAATAAACGTTTACAAAAATAGGTAAGTAACAAAAATAATTGCACAATTAATTACATGTCCATGTTACTGATCCAAATTTAACTTATATTAGAAGGTTTCTAATTATTTACTCGATATTGCATCCGACAACGGTTTACGATAACTGTTCAGAGAAACAAAGTGAATGTCTACGAGGCTACTATAACTATTAAAACACATTAATCTGGCTACAGGGTAATTAGAACCGAGAACTGTTCTTCGTAAAGGGGGGACGAGTGGGACTATGGGCTTACGTGGGTTTGGTCTGGGACCTCTAAAATTGAAACTGCCAATAAGCTGAGAACAATCAAGTTGATTTCTTAGAAATTTTAAAAGGAAAATAACGTTTATGTGAGTTCTTCGTTTATCCAAGGATAAACGAAGTATTTAATTTATTTATTGTATTATATCCTGAATTATATCCCGAGGGTGGTAACTAGCCAGGCAAGCACCAACAATGATCTGTCGACATGATACGGTTGCATCACGGTTTTATTCACAAAAACTAAATTCGAAGCCTCCCTCTCGTGGCTTCACAAACACAGGTTGCAATTACAGCCCCGTCGATGGTTGAATTGCGAACCACCTGCAACTGACTAATGGGGGTTTTACTTTTACCAAGCCTATACCAGTGTCCCGGCTCAAACGCAATGTGATATTTACCCGAAGACAGTCGCGACTCTCACTGCACTGCAGTCTGCAGTACACAAGCGAGATGCTCAACTTTATTAAGGTGCAGAACCCGGCGCGCCGCTATCTCGCTCGCGCATGTTAACATTTTTGCAGATAAATAATCACTTAATATAATTATGAAAAATCGCATTCGGTGAAATTGCTGGCAATGACATTGCAAAGGTACGGCAAAAGTATCATTTTGATCCGATCAAGATTTCATACATGAAAATGGGCAAAACATAAAATCCCATTTTTAGGTTTGAAAACTTGAATGGATCAAAATGAAAATTTTGTATAACCTTTGTAATGTTATTGTTAGCAATTTCACCGAATGCGATTTTTCATAATTATAGTAAGTGATTGTTTATCTTCAAAAATGTTGAGATGCGCGAGCGAGATAGCAGCGCGCTGAATTCTGCCTCTTAAAACACCTGCACTGTTTCTTCAGCGACGTTAGTTTGTAACAAATAGTCGTCTGCTGTCGAAGACACGTGATATATAGCGAGACGTTATAAACCGTCCCGCAAGCGTCCCGCCGCCAGCCCGCCGTCCTGCCGACCTGGTCGACGGCGACCATCGCATTCCTGTTTGTTCATACGTGTCGTCTCCTCGCTCGTGACACGTTTACTTTGTTACGGGATTAACTTTAGACCAGCTTTATTTTTTATACACTTCACGTGGTGGGTTACATGGGTCGCCGGACAAAATGGTTGATTCAGGTAGAACGTGTGAAATATCACCGGAACACCTCTACTTATAATTGGTGGCCTTAAAGATTGATTAATTCAAGCACTTGATTAAAGGAAATCATTTCCTTATAATAACAGTTTAAAATGTTTTAGAGCCTCGGTAAAAGTTTGTTTGTTCTATAATGTGATACAGGTATAGAAAGTAAGACTAAGTATATATAAGAGCCAAACTAAAACGATTCCTAACCTTTGTGTCAACTTCCCCGATGGCATGTCAATCGCTCCGATAAGTGCAAATCTCACCGACAGCTCCTCCCCGAGCCGTTCACTCGTCGCGAACGTTCATCACGGCCGTCTCACCGCGCTCGGCCGCGCTCGCATAAAAAATAAAGCTTGCCGCCCTATTGCCTCCGCGAATCGCTGCGTCACGACGTCTCCGTGTTTTTCACTAAATCTACCTAATACCGCAACAGCTCGTTCCGCGCTGTGGCGAACAGAACTAAACCTTACTGCTTCAGTAATACGCGAGGCGTGTCCGCACGTGTGCCGCGGCGCGTGGCGCAGCGCTGCGCCCTACAGGACGACACAAATTGCACCTATTTGTGTTCGCTGTGGCCCGCACTCGCACTCCGCACTCGCGACGTTCACTACAAACTTAACAACTATAGTTTCATATCGTGGAGCTGCCGCTTTCAATTCGATACGGAATGATTTCCGATTTCCGCCGCGTGAGTGGGGGGTGGCAGGTACGGTAGTTCAGGATATTGAGGCAATTCCTTCTTTTTGATCTACTTGAGAGGAAAATAAGTTATATTGGAATGTCTTTGCAGATCGGGTTTATCGAGTTTACTGCTATTTTACCGTATTTTTCGGATTGTGAGGGTTTCTCAATAACAATAATGCTTACTTCAGACCAAAAAGCCCGTAGTGTAATCATGTACCTAATTTAGTGTGTAGTCTATACAAATATGTAATAAATGTATACAATTAAATATGTAGTTATGAAAAAACGTATAAAATAATAAAGATAAAAGATACAAAAAATTAATTAAAAATCTAGTAAAGTATCACCCGATGGCAATAGGTATGTCCTCTCATTTGGTCGTTTTTTTTTTTGCGCAGTGTTTCTTCTAGTTAATTTAATGTTTTTCTTTAATTTAAATTATAATGTTAAAAGTTGATTCGTTCTAAATGTAATTTACTAACAATTTCATTAATGTAATTTTCGTTTTACTAACACTATGGATCTATGGTATCTGAAATATTTTTTTTTGAATTTGAATTTGAATACGCCTAGATTACTGGTCGCATTGCCACGTTGAACAGCAATGCTTTTTATTATTACAGTAACTCTTTGCAAGCCACAGGATTATGATCAGTTACGAAGTGCTGCATAGTGACGCTGTTTTTTGCCTTTCTAAGTAACGTTTAAGGAGAATAAAGGTACACAGTGTCGGATACTTTATATTTAGGTACTTTATTTCCTTAGGTATATACCGTGGCGAGCTAAGGAAACAGGTAGACAACAAATAAATTAGCTAAAACGGTGTGATAACTTGATGTTTTGATGTAATGTCTGCGCAGGCGCTAACTACACGTTAATTTGTTTAACGGCCGCATAAATTAGACGCCGACAAAAATAACTTCAGACTTGTCTAATTAATATCTCCCCGGCTCCGGCACCGGTAATTCCCGGCGTTACATAACAAAACAACGGCTCTAATGAATGGCGAGAAGGTTGCCGTTGAAATATGGGAACAAACGATTGTTACGACCGTTCATCGGTAGAGGAAGTCGACTCAAGCTCAGACAGGCAGGCGTCTGCGTGCGTGCGAGGCAAGGATTCTTCGCGAGGATTCTTCGAGTATTCTCGTGGTCGCGGACGAAACATTCTGTAGGTCGTGTGGTAAATAAAAGTTCTAGACAGTTTCAACTGTGAAGGTGACCTCTATTATTCACAGACGGGGTGTTTTCGCGTATGATATTAACATATGACATGGAGTGTGGCCTGCTGCAGCCGGCTTGTTTTTATAATACCTACTAGCTGCTGCCCGCGGTTTCACCCGCGCGGTATTGTATTTCATGGTTTTTATTTGTATGCGTGGAACCCTAATTCTTTTCCTAAAATTAAAGTAACCTAAGTTACTTCTTGTAACATTAGCTATCTGCTAGTGAAAGTCCGGTCAAAATCGGTCCAACCGTTTCGGAGATTACCCGGAACAAACAGACAGACAGAAAGACAAAATGATTGCTTTGTTATTGGTACGGTATATGCTTTTTTTTTTTTTTTTTTTTTATTAGGTTCATCAAACTGGTTATTACACCTATGTCATACTATTAACAAATAAAGTAATAAAATTTTAACAGGAAAGTGCACAACCTTCTCGAGATGAACACAACATGCAACAAAATAATAAATACGCGTTAAAAATTTACTACGCTAAATAAAAATTACATACGTTGAAGAAATACCAAAATAAAAAAAATATATATAAGAACCTAAGACTTTAAATTTTGAAAAAAATATTTTTTTGTACTTGTAGTAGAAACTGAGAAAATATCGATATCGTGACTAATTTTATTGTAAGCCGAACACATTCGGTACAGAGGAGAGTGTTGAGTAAAATTAGTGCGACATGAAGGAAGAAAGAATGTTTTCCTGTTTTGGAGACGGCTGCATGAACGAGGCACCGATAGTTCAAATCTACCCACTAAATCGGGGCTATCAATCTTCCCATTTATTATTTTGAATAAAACAAAATATCTGCGACGTTACGCCTTAGTTCCAGTGGAGTAACTTTGAAATGTGCAAGCCTAGCAACATAAGAAGGTAATCTGCGACAAAGATTGTTGGCATATGAGAGATGATAAAGAAATTTCTTTTGAAGTCTTTCCAATCGTAGAATATGAATGGCGTACGAAGGGCTCCAGACTTGACTGCAATATTCAAGAAGAGATCGAACGTAACAGTTAAAAATAAGAATTGCTATTTCAAAATCCTTAAAAAATTTCGTTTGCCTTATAACGAATCCAGCTTTCATATGCATTTAGTAAAAAGCTGTTATTTTGATATTACAAACAGACACTTCAATTTTATTTATTTATGATATACACATGTGTCGGTGTTTCTTGTAGATGCGTTTGAGAGCCATTACCTATTTCAGGTATGATATGTTACCAGCTTCGATAGCATCAGCACTTAACAGAGATAGCTATCAAACGCTAATGTAGACTTACTGTTACGATCAGTGTATTGCAAACAACTCAAACAAGAGCAATAATTACCTTCATCTCGCAGCAATGTTGCAATTAAAAAAAAACAAAAGTTCTCGGGTCGGCGGCGGCGGATCGGTACAGTTTCAGTTTGGCGCGAGTACGTAAGTCCAGCAGGTGGAATACAATCACAGAGCTGTTAGTTCGGCGAGTTCGGAACAACAACACTTACGGCTAAATGCGCTGCAGCTACCGCCATTACAGCCACGATTTACACGTCTACTGCGCGGCACAGTTACGTAACGCCGCCGGAATGTTGCTTTCTTTTGCCAAAAATACGACAAATAGCTTTAGTATATGTATTCCATTGTATGCCCTACTTTTACCCTTGGATATTTGGGATAAGAGTGAGGTGTCCGGTACAACTCTAATTATATATGGATTCATAAACATCGCGTTACGAATTAATCACATATTTCAATTTAAACTTATGTAACTATATTATATAAGTTTCAATTGACCGGTTTTACAAGTAGAGTAGACTACTCTATAAGTAGTCTACTCTACTTGTAAAACCGGTCTACAGATGACGTCACGGTTGCACAGGATCATAGCTCATTTAGTTAGTGTCTGACCTGGAGAGCTGGAAGACGTTGCTTCTAATTTTGTTAAGAATATTATTGGGATGTATTAAGATAGTGGCAATCGCATATTATGCCTTTTTATTTGAATTTACACCCGAAAATAACTCGCAGACCCCGTAAGCTAATTGTAACTTACGGGGCTGCTATGTTATAGCTTTCGATTACACGTCTATATAAATATTACAACGAAACGACAAAATGCGCGAATTTTTCAAGTTATCAGCTCCAGCAGTCGCGACACGCGAGCTCAAAGGCTCTGGCAGGGATCCCATGTCAGACGGCGGAACGCTCGATCAACGCAGAGTTAAACTTACCTAACGTCACAGAAAATATTCAAAATATCACATCGTGCGAAAACCGGCACTGTCAAAAACAACAACAATCAAGGGTAATGACGTGGGATCACGACCCGTCCACCGGACTTTCTCACTAGTGGGTCGACATAATATATACTCACTTGCACGGAGCCAGTGAATTACAATAAAACCTGCGTAGACAAGATATCTTTTACTGAGAGAAGAAGGCTTAAGTTTTAGCAGCGGGAACTAATTATTGCAACATGATGTTGCTAAACTGCATTGACTAGTTTGCGCTCGTTCCATAAAGATATTTTTACAGGCCAAAACATTTCGACGCTATAATTCTACTTGAAAAACTAATTCTAGTGAAAAAGAAGACTTAATTACAGCCATCCGTAACGCGAAGTAGCGGCCGAGGCGGCGACGACGCGGCGACGACGCGGCGCCGGGGCGCGCGCAAATCCAATAACGTTGTGCACTCAACACGTCCGCTCCTCACGCGTGTTCCACCGCGCTGCTCGCTCCTCGGAGCCGCGCACAATGTAGGCCAATCCGAAAACCAAGGTTAACGCTATTTTGCTATATTTATTCTTAGCTATTTTGCGAGAAAATCTTGTGGAATAATTTCCCCGAATTGCTTTGAATATAGTGAGGTTTCACACCTTGTCATTTTACATATTGAGAGTAGTAAACAACAATTTTATTACCAAGGTTCATTCTCTATTTAATTATTTTGAACAAAGTTTAGTTGTATGAAACAAGACAACTTGCTAGTAGAAAGCAAAGAAAAATGCATTTCGAACATCGAGCACCGAACTGCGCGCAACGGCAAGAAAACCCATCGGCGTTAGAACAACTCTCCTGCCATCCCTCTTAAAAAATACCTAAGACGCCTTCATGCGCCCACAATATAATCTTACACTTTATTTCCAAAGCGGGTTATCTCAGCGCAGGATTTGTAAGCAAATTGTATATTTGATGTCTTCCTTGCCCTTCCAGCGACCGCTTTGTGTCGCGCGGGGTGACCGACGGGTTATTAGAGGCGTACCTACGTTAATTATGTACTTAGGGTATAATTATTATCAGCTTGATAATGGAACCCAATGGTTCACTGCGCGGCGGCTGCCAGCGCCAGGCATCATTGCGGACTGTACTGTAGCTGGTCTGTATGGTACAAGCGAGTTTTCATTAGTGTTGCATTTTAAAATAAATTTAATTAAATAATGTCAGTGTTACACACGTTACAGTTTCAGTATTAATGGTATTTTGTACTTTATGTTTGTCGAATGTGTATAAAAGCCGATATAAATTTAAAATTAAATCCAAATTCATATAATATTACTGTAATGAAAATTAATTTAGTTCTGCCATATACTGTACAAAATGTTACTTACTCGTGACGCTGAACTGCAGTATCCTTGTCCTTGTAATTTAGTTCTATTACGACTGTTAACCATTTGCGTGTGTATTTTAACGTAAACAAAATGTTTCTGAGAGTTTCGAAATATTAATCTATACAAATAAATAAAATTGAAGTGTCTGTTTTTAATATCAAAATATCACCTTTTTACTAAATGCATATGAAAGTATATAAGGTACCTATTACAAAACAACCGTTTTTAATATTTTTGTCTGTCTGTCTGTTTGTTCCGGTTAATCTCCGAAACGGCTGGACCAATTTTGACAGGACTTTCACTGGCAGATAGCTGGTGTTACAAGGAGTAACTGAGACTACTTTAATTTTAGAAAAAAAATTAGGGTTCCGCGCAAAAAAATAAAAACCATGAATTCCAAAATCTCCACGCGGATGAAACCGCGGGGCAGCAGCAGTTTGTATATAATAATCTACCTAATTGTTCCAATAAAATTAAATTGTAGCTGTACACAAGAGCTTCATAATGAATCTATATTATAGTACGAAATTCAACAAACCACTCCAGTACGTATGTCTCTTATTGACAAACACGCAGTAAATATGAGTTCAGTACGCAGACGTACCGTACGTAAACACACGAAGAGGACGGTTCGCAGTAAGTTGAGTCATCACTCTACTTATCACAGAAACGACTGAACTTTGAAAAGATTTGTCATCTCACAGATCGGGAATGATCACTTACAAGTTTGCTGTTCTCATTCACAGTTGAGTTTTTCTTCGCAAATCACATTTCTCGAGCCAATTTCCATTAGTGAGTCGCGCGGCGGCGGCGAGTAATACGTGTTTGCCCAAACTTTAGATGGAAAATAAAACTTTAAACAAAACGCGGGAACGATGAAATACTCGCGTCGAGCAAACAAATTCAAATAACTAGGAAGCCGTCGCGCGAACAAACCGAGCTTCATAAAAACTTGTGACAGAATAGGAAAAAGTTTTTTGAATGTTTCCTACTGGTGGGTCCAGTCGCCCGGCGGGGTTTATTCCGCCATATTCACCTAGGCGATATCACCCAGGTGAACAAAGTGGAAAATATAGTGCTTTCATTTCACCTAGGTGAATTAATTCGACATACATGGTGTCCTTTTGTCTCCATCGAATTAAATCACCCAGGTGAACAGGTTTTTTTATTATTCTTGTGGACTTTGATCACCCAACATGATTAAATCTTTCCAATTAAAGCCAACTCAATATATAAATTAATTTAATGTGAGTTAGACGTTGACACAAGAAATGAAAGATATAAAAAAATGCTTTTAAAAAAGCGGGAACCATTTCGTTGTCTCTGTTCCCGTAGGTAGTTTGACTCCAAAGTGAACAAAGGACACTAATTATCTCGAATCAAATCACCTTATAAGTAACCTTGGTCAAATGAAGACACAATAATTTCCACTTTGTTCACCCAGGTGATATCACCCAGGTGCACATAGTGGATGGAATAAACCCCCGGCGGGCGCGGCGGCGGGAAAACACGTCAATTTTTCTATAGATTTAAAGGGTTTTTTTTGTACTTATTAATTTCTGCAAAAATATTTTGTTCTGCTCGTCATGAGTGAACAATGTGCGATAACGTGTATGGCAAAACGAATCGGCATCAAAGGGGCAAAGTGGCTTGGAATATTTGATATATCGTAATGTTTTTTTCGAAAGAAAGGCGTTTGATCGCTCCTGATTTCAAGAGATGTATGCTCGAAATTGGTAAATTACTACGCCTCAAACGGAGGTTTCGCAATACAGCGTCGAAATCTTACACCATCAGATTTTACACTATTTTTAGGTCTATATAATGCAAGCTCAAAGTGTCAAAAAAACACCAGTTGTCCCACCGTTTTGTGTCGTTAGTTAGCCCTGTATTCCACTAAAGCCATTTACCAAGACTTGAAGTTGAAGTTAGCGTTGTTATAATCCCTACTATATTATCCCTATGATATTATAAATGCGAAGGTGTTTTTGTTGGTTTGTTGGTTTGTCCTTCTTTCACGCAGTAACGGAGCAACGCATCAACGTGATTTTTGGCATAGATATAGTTTATGGATCGGAGAGTAATATAGGCTACTTTTTATTCCGGAAAAATGCACGGTTCCTGTGGGAACGCGGGTGAAAACCGCGGGCAGAAGCTAGTCTGTAATATAAACAGACAAACGACGGGCTCGTCTCGTTATTCAGTAGAATAAAAAAATAGTAGAAATGTTTGTAGCTTTAGCTTTAGTAACTACAAAAAAATCTTAACTTCGAGATCGGAGGCTGCACGTTGGAAATATAATTTTCAAATTCGTGTCATTGATTCTGCCAGTTAACAAATCCCAGCTTCTTTCGATGTGATTTCACGAAGCCGTAACAACTGAATTTCTCCGAAATCATTCACTTTGATGTTGGAGTGTTGATAAAATGGATAATTTTGCTCTTTGAAAAGTTCCGAATCTACTTACGTATCATTTTGCAGTAACGAGATAACTAATTCGATGTTCCGGGAGAGTCGGCGGAGGCGCGCGCTGCGAGCTTACTCAATGCTTACACTTTAGTAACCGATTTAGGAAAAGGTTAACGCTATCCTTATTTTTACAACCAAGGTCTTATTTACGTACGGGACACCTTTATGTTTGATAGTAAAATGATAGAGGAAGATTCTTTGATATCATATTTTTTTATAAATTTTAATAACGAATGTTAAGCGTCGATGTGCTCGGAGGTCTAAATCAGTGTTTCTGTTCGTGCCGCGCGCCGAGTGCGGCGAGCGCGCGCCTCCTCGCTTCTGCTTCGATTCGATACGGCCTCACAGTCTGAGTGCTTCGTAATTATTACTGAAGTTCGAGCTCTGATCACCCTCGTCTGAAGCTATGAGCGTAGATGAGCGGAATTGGTTTTTAAAACTGAGATACATCACATATTTTTGACAGTATTTATTTATGTACTGACCGTGTGTTCGTATGTAGTCACATATTATTACACATGTAGTCGAAGGTCACCTTGAGGCTCGGGTATACACCTAAGAGGAGATATATTGTTATAAATTTGTAAAATATATTACAATGTATTTTACAACAAAAAACAGTTAAATGAGTATCATTTACATAGGAACCACAATAGTAAGTACGTTTTCTATTACGATACTTGTACCCATTTTAATCAACAGAACGAAATTAAAATCTCCGAGAAGGGAATCTATTCCAATTGCGGCCATTGGTTCGTACTCTGTCAATTATTGGCTCATTTAAATTTCACCACTCGAGCTCTACATGTATAACTCACGTAGAGTCTTCTACGTGCTCTACGGAGAGATCGTAGCGTGCGTATAGTTATGTACGTGCTCTACGTAAAGTTCAGCAGAGCAATAAGAATACGTAGAAATGTCAGGTTTTTTCACGCAAATCCACTTACAGGAGTACTGAATACGTGTACTCTACAGCTCCACAAAGGTATAGAGATACCAATGCTCCACTTTTACCGGTGGGTGTCCTAGTTTTAAGGTCAGTTGGGAGTTTCGAAGATTTGATTCAAATGCGTCCGGTTTTTAATTTGTATCGGTAGTTTTAAAAGTTGGAAAGAGGTGGTTATTTAAATAATCAAGACGACGCTCCTTTCTCTCATCTTACAATCTACACACATCGCTTTACCGCTATCTCAAAGATACTGTGACGGTGTTGTTGCATCTGGTACTGTACGCGGGGTCGTGTGCGCCACTATGTTTGTTCCCCGGGTGGCGTCCTCGCGACCATCTCGGTAAGGTACGTGAATGACGTATTTATCCTCGCCCGGAATCCGGCGCTGGGCGCATTCTGGCGTCCTTTATGTGCACATTCCGGGGGCGGCGCCGCGCCGGCAGCGGGCGGCTCGACAATGAACACCTCTCACTAGACACGTCAATACAATGGACACCATAGGAGTAGAGCTGAGTTAGAAAAAAAAAATCCTTTTAGATCCTACTTTTGGCGGCCATTGTCAGAGTTTTACTAAACTTATTCAGCACAAACCGCCAAATATTTTTTACCACATTGTTTATTTTGACATAATTAATATTTCACATAGTTTCATGATGAATCCACAGCCTGCATCCGAACTGTGTTCCAATGGTGAATTTATACAATTTCTTTCAATTTCTTTGTTAAATATTTCTTTTGAATACAAAACATAAATCATAATTGCTTTTTTCACCGAATTAAAAACAAGATTAAATTGTTTACAAAGATGAACCCAGATCAATATAAAACATTTAATTATAGAGTTACGGAAATTTCCCGACGGTCCGCTGATCTGGAACGTGTTTCCTGGGTCAAGAGTCGAATGAAAGAATCCTAAACTAGAAGAATTTTCAGAACAGATTCTTGTTATAAAGGAACTTCCTTTTAAGTTGTTTTCTGCGCTGTAGTAAATAACCTTGCAAGGCTTTCTAAACGTTTTTATGAACGTCAGATATAATTACTTAGCTGAGAATAAAGTAAAGTACCTACCTAATGTAAAAAGTTATTTATTGACCTAAAAAATATTACAACAAGTAATGAATCCATAGGCTCCCGAACTAGTAGAGTTAATGACACGACGTGATACTGCCATTGTTATGTGTAAATACTTGCTATCAGGCACCTTTTGTGATGTGTTCCTCTCATCGCACTGACACAGCATCCCGGCGTTGTATCAAAGCGCATTGATTTCGCTGCGCGGCTCAGCTGTGATACATTTATCGGTTCTTTATTCTCACGCCCGTGAAATATTTACTGTATAAGTTGGAGGTAATTTTCCATGACATATGTCAAAACCCTTGCATGCATCTATTAACATTGTTTAGAACCTGTTCATGAACACGTCCACTTAGATACTGCAATTAGATAAAAGTTGAGTTGACGACGAAAGCCAGGTAAAATATATTCGTATATACTCTATTTGTTGGCGAACATTACGAAGCTTTCCTCACATCAAAAAAGGCAGCGTTATAGAATAAAGATGCTTCAATAGACAAGGAAAGTAAGCGGGAGACGCCCTCCATTATATTTTCTTAGATTCCACTTGATTGCACTTCATAATTCACACTTTAAAAATACTTGAAGTGAAAACGAAGAACCGGAAGTTGATGGAGCGAGGGCCCCTCCCCCGGCAGGCCGTGAAGATGAAAAATTGTTCTTCAAGGGAGAAGGCTTAATTTTTTGCTTCAATTATTTTACACGGTGACCTAAATTTGTGATCGTGATATTGATTTTATAAAATTTACTCTGTAATTTCCTTTTGTTCCAGCGCTGCTTTACTAGTTTCGACCTGCGGTTTCTCACATGTTAGAGTCCCACGAGACCCGTATCTCTCTGCGCGACAGCAATCCACCTATGTCACTCTCTGGTCCATAAAATACCTCTATGGAAAGACCCATGGCTGCGTGGAAGAAGGATAAACCAAAAACACACTTTCGCAACAATAATGTTCAAAAGGAGGGAATTTCAGAGCGGAGAGTAGAACTAGAGTGTTAGTGTAAAACAGAATGTCAGTCAAGAATCTAATCTAAAATCAGTAGAGATACGAGTAATTAGTAGATGCAGGGGTAGGTGAGTTTATGTCATGATGACTATTATATGCACCTAATTTTATCTTAAAAACTCGAATCTAATTCAAAGATGTTTCACCATGGAAAGTAATAATTTATATCTGAGTAATATCTTGCTAAATCGCTCTTTGTGCATATTTGATTTTGTGCGTCGTCTCAGAACTAAAGCCTGTATTGCAGCTGTCCCACGTCCGTATATGTGACAGGTTGTTCTGTAGTGCACTGTCACGTGACGTCACTCGGGTCACTTGTTCCGTCGCCACTACTATTTCTATTATTATTATAACAATATTTATATTCATTTGCCGTTTCGTGCTGCTACCGTGGGACATAGGGTCGTCCTTCTTGGTGTTTTTATGGATTTTGGAAAAATGTATAGAATGTTCTGAATAGAAAATAAAAACCTGATAAGCAAAGTACAGAAAAGCAGAAATTCAAGGAACTAATGTTGTAGGCACTAGATCCTCTTTAACAATTATTAGATCCATAGAAGTTTCTAGTATTTACTGAAGTTGAATTGGTGGTATTATCTGAAGCCATCTCAGAGTAAAAGTGAAAAGCGAGTGCTACATAACTCAGTAATTGCGACGGCTTCGAAAAAACGTAATAAAGGAATTACAACGGCCCCTACATATTCGTTTCTTTCCGAACCCGGACGCACAGTTGTAACCAAACACAGTTGTAGGAATATAGTACACACATTTAATAGGTACCTATACCTTGTACCTATGTATGTGTGCCTATACATGTAAAATTTTCGTTAAACGACCAAAGTGAAGAACGCTGCGAACATTTCTTGTGAGCTACAGCTGTGCTCTCCGCCGCGCAGATTAGTCAAGCCCAATGCTAAAGGTTCGCGCAGCTGCAGTCGACAGTTCGAGTCGTTCTTTCGGAACAAACTTCATATAAAGTTGCGATGCACAAGTTCGAGACGCGGAGTGAACGTGGAGGCGGCGCCGGCGGCGGGCGGCAGGCGCGCTCGCGACGGAAGCCATTGTTTTTACTGGATTTGCAGAAAGTTCCGTTTTCCGCATAGCATTAAGGTTTTAAATAATTAAGTTTATTGCGCCACCGAGCTCGTCCCGAAACACACGTACGTCTACGTCGTCGAATAACATTATTTACACTTTGTACGCCCATATCCCGTAATATTCTTGACACTTTGTAAATAATCTTACGATTGGCGATCATGACCAACTCGGTGTGAAACCCACTACAGCAAGGTCACTGCAGTATCAATCAGAAAATTGTAAAACCGTCGTTCCAACATAAAAATATATCGAATCCTGATTACTCAGGAACTGGCTCTTAAGGGCGTTCGTCTCGTTACTGACAGGTGCCTTGTGACACATTTTCATTTTGAGGCTGATAGCTAGCAGACGAGCGGCATAAATACGATACCATTATTTTCAAAAAACAAATAAGTATTGCAATTTGAAACAAATATGGAAAATTATTCTAAAACTTATTCAAAATTTAAGTTTCGCGTAAGTACTTGGTTCATTGAACAATTGTACTGAAAGTAACTGGTGCTAACATAATGTTGCTGCAGTCTTGTCTATACAAATAAATAAAATTGAAGTGTTTGTTTGTAACATCAAAATAACAGCTTTTTACTAAATGCATATGAAAGTATAAATACGGTACCTATAACAAAACAACCATTTTCAAAATTTTTGTCTGTCTGTCTGTTCCGGGTAATCTCCGAAATGGCTGGATCGATTTTGACGGGACTTTCACTGGCAGATAGCGGTTGTTACAAGGAGTACCTTAGGAGTAACTTAGGTTAGAAAAAAAAATAGTGTTCCGCGCAAAAGTATTAAAACCATGAAATCCAAAATCTCCACGCGGGTGAAACCGGGGGCACCAGCTAGTATTACATAAAATGTAACAAAGCCTTACTGTATTATAATGTTGTTTAGCTCACTGCAGCTAATATTTATGTAACTCATTCATACAATACTTATGTATTCGAAACTCCACAACACAAACACGAAAATACTCATGAAAGAAACCTGATAATCCAGCTGAAAGCAGGTTACCGTACCGTCGCTGGCGCGGCGGCCTCCCTCCGCAGACAGGTATGATTTAAGCAAGTCTCGGATATTACAAATCTGCGTCAACTTAATTTATGTTCCAAAGTGGATTTAGCGGAGAGAAGAGGCACCGGCGGACGCGGACAGATCGTCTGTTTGAGCTCCCACTGTAAGTACAACACTAATGTCGTCTATTACTTAGTCGCTCGGCTTCATTTGTTTAACGCGTCTATTTCAACAGATGGCGCTGGCGAGAGTGTGCAGCATCTCGCGCCAGTTTTAAAACGACATTTATAAAACGTACGTTTTAATGATTATGAGTAGAGTTTTTCTCAAGTTTGTATTTTAAAAAAGAATTCCTCCAGGTTTTACCAGGTGGCAAAAGTGACTCTTTCGCGAGTATCTGTGTCGCTTTGCTGGTGTAGTCTGCCGCCAAGCAGTAACGTGCAAGCGTTACAGTGTTGATGAGCAGTCAGTGAAATTACTGTGCTTATGAGATTGAATACCTAATGTCTTACTTTAACGAGTGCTGTGCAGTGCCGTGCGGGCCTTTCAAGTTCTGAGTGGCGCTGCAATTTTTATAGCGTTATGCAGACCGTAGACGCTTATGCAAACGTGCGTTTGCTTGTCAAAATAACAATCGCTTTCGCATCAAGCGCGGATTACGGAAGGAAGATTTATTCCTTATGATTGTCCTTTTCGATTAGTATCATAAAAATACAGAATGTTTATTTCCCACATTTGGCGGGTTCGATTTTTAAGAAGCAAGCGACTTTTAAGAAATCTTTGAATGCAGTTATTTTTATTTCTAAAAATAAAGAAATGTTTCCTTTGAGTAAAATTTGCTAAATCACTTATCTACCAATAACGTGTAAAGCAGGCATTACTCGGCCAAAGCGTCTGGCACGGAGAGCCGAGCCGAACGTTCAAGGTAGTTAGTTACCACGAAATATAAATCACGTGGCAGAACAAAAATTCATTAATAATTTTGTAATCAGCTTTAAAATTGTTCAAAAGTTGATTAACAACGAAACGTGACCGAATCCAAACGTGAAGTAAAATATTAAAACAACGACAGAACCCCGGCCACGTGAGACGGAGGTTCATAAATAAAAAGGTTTTATTTCCCGCCCGTGGCAGACGATGGTATCGCGTAATCCTTTGCTATATTTACCAGACCCTTTGGCACGTCGAGCCACGTTTAACGCTTTAAGCTTAATTTATCGAGAGCCCTCATTAAGCGCTAAAGATAACATGTTGAATTAAACCGAGGTGCAAGTAATAAAGTCTGCAACGAGCTCAAGAATTAGAGCGCTGCAGAAAAGCGGAGCGCGAGGTTGAAAGCGCTCTATCTGATGTAACAAGGTTCGCAAGCTACGAAACAGCTGTTTATTTGTCCTCGACGCGTTAAAAATGCAGTTAAACGCGTCGAGCAGCGCGGAGTGACCTCAGGAGTGCAGTCGGCGGCCGGCGACTGACTTATCGCGTCGTTCCTTTAGCTGAGGTCATACGAATGACGAGATTTACAGCTCCCAGGCGCCAAAAGTGCTGTTTCTATTGCGAAAGCTCGTCGGTACGAATGCAGCAGTTTGTTTCGTTAAATATGTAGTTTAATGTGCTGCATCGGGACGCAGAATTGTGTACTTCAATTACACAGTAGCTAAGCTGGGTTTGTTTCTGAAGAACGGATGCTGAGCTCGGTCGGGGCGCGACACTCAAATATGGCTCGCATGGAGCTCGGGCGCGCGCGTCAGGGTACAGGGACGTTTGTACTAATAATTAGAAAACAAACGACGGCAGCGCTCCTAACAGCGAATAGTTGCAATTAAAAAGTTACAGTAGTAATTGTTTGTAAGTTGAGACGCCATTTAAGCTCCCGTATATCGGCAATTTTGTGGCGATGAGGGTTCAGTGCTAAAACATCCCTACTAATGCGTACTAATATTAGTGTGTTTGTTGGTTTGTCCTTCTTTCACGCAGTAACGGAGCAACGGATCGACGTGATTTTTGGCATAGATATAGTTTATGGACTGGAGAGTAACATAGGCTACTTTTTATCCCGGAAAAATGCACGGTTTCTGTGGGAACGCGGGTGAAACCGCGGGCAGAAGCTAGTATTAAAATAAATAAATAACAAAACGGATTGAAACTCTTGCACCGTGTCATGTCCTACGGCAGAATAGAGATGATAAAATGAGGTCATAGTTCCGAAGCACATTTACCGACGTGGATGTAGTCAAAACAGACAAATATGTTATTCCGCGGCTGGTTCCGACAAAATGCAGCCCATTGCGCAGTTCACTCTGTGGTAGCTAGGTAGTAAGTGAGTGCAGCAGCGTCGGCGCTGAGTTATCGCGGTCATTCGTTAGGCTGAGGTCGCGCGGCGGCGACCGTGGCCATTCTTCAGGATCCAATACGTGGTAAGACCTATAACTTCACAGATTTTGTCAATTTAAAAGCTCCTGTTTTATGACTAATAGCTCTGGATTAAAATTAGCCTACAGCACGCAGTAATAATTGTCCTTGAGAAACAAACTTTACCACTTTATAATATTAACTAGCTTCTGCCCGCAGTTTTCACCCGCGTTCCCACAGGAACTGTGCACTTTTCCCGGATAGAAAGTAGCCTATGTTACTCTCCGGTCCATAAACTATATCTATGCCAAAAATCACAACGATCCGTTGCTCCGTTGCTGCGTTAAAGAAGGACAAACCAACAAATCAACAAACATACTTTCGCATTTATAATATTAGTAGGAAGTAGGGTTATATATGTATAATGTATATAGATCGATCCATAGCATAGAATGGATAATAGTTCCATAGTTAAAGCTACACAACGATATCGAGGAAATTGGATCGCAGGAGTGTAAGAATAGTGAACTTAGATCACGTGGGGTGGGTAGGATATTATTGATCTCGAAATTCGTAAATACTAATCTAAGAACTATCTATCAGATTGCATGTATTTTAAGATTTTTTAGAACTTGCGTTTTCGGAAAGCATTTTTTGCTGCTGGTAATTGAATCCGAGGAACATAATCCAGACGATTGCCAATTTCATTACAATGTTCAAAGAGAACAAAACGAATTTGTCCACGGAATGGGGCGGAAATTGATGATATAAGGTTACCAGAAGCCAGGCCGCGGCAGCCGACCGCGCGGGCGCGCGCGCGTGGTATCGGCAGTATTTCTCAATATTTAACTGAGGGAAGTCTGATTCAACATTGCATATCTCCGCGCGCTTTGAAGTGCTTGTTGTGCTAAACATATATTTAAAACTATTTGCACCCTCCACTCGTTGTTTACTAATTTTTTCATATTTTTTCTGTACTTGTTTCTTAAATAAATACTATTTTCCGAGAGAGAAAGCAAATTACCAACTGTTGTTGTATCAAAAATCAGCCAATTGATTTTGGAAGTGAACGAGTAATAATAACAAATAAACAATCGTACATTGAAACAAAATTGCCAATCGAAGCTGTTAAACTGACGCGAACCAATTTTCAATTTCATGATGGTACCAATAAGGTCTTGTTTGATTATAGAATTTAAGTCGAACTTCCGAACCTGTACCTAAAAGTTGGAAGCTAATTCCATCATCATAGTCGTAGACACGAAGAGGCAGAGCACCTGAATCACGATAATCCCTCGAAGTTTCAGAGTGTTAGCTCAGCTTCCTTCCTCCGGCCGCGGAGCCGCGCGGCGCACAGCACCGGATATTTGACGAGTTAAACATCTCACACGGCGACTAATGAGGATCGAGATGCAGCTTGAATAAGTGCCACTTAGACACGAACGCGTCTAAAGCTTAAACACTGTTAACTGTTCTCGATACAGTGTTTAGTTTTCACGGAACGCCAGGGATTACAGTGACGAGGTTTAAGGAAGATTTCAGGAGAGAGTGTGCCTCCACATGTTACGAGGAGGATTACACTGTCGTGTGGTATATTGTAAGGTGCTAGGAAACATATAGGGACTTCGCAAGATATGATTTCTCAAAAATAAGTCATTGAAATAATATAGCAACCCTCATTTGTTTTGTTTCTGCGAGCTCCACTTAAGGCTCCTGTCATCAGGTTTAATAAACGATGTGTCATCAGAGAACAAGACTTAGTAGAATAAAATAATAACGCTTTTGCATCAAGCGTCGATTACGAGATACTCGAAATCCACGCTTGATGCAAAAGTGTTGTTATGCTGACAAGCAAACGCACGTTTGCATAAGCGTCTAAGATCTGCATATGACCCTTGTGTCACCCATCGCTCTCCTCAACCATTACTGAGGGAAGAGGGCGCCCCGCCACACGACGCCGCCGTGAGCAGAAACTTTTTCGTGAGCATGACAGCTCCAGTTGCTTACAACTGTCACACTGTTTGTCATCAAAGTTAAGTTAATATAACATAAATAGACTCAATTCACTTCTGTGTCAGGCCTATTTTCACAAAAAACCCGCAGTAATTTGTATATCCGCTCGCATGGTGGTTTACGTGCGACCGTTTCTTTACACTTTGCACATTTAAAAAGTATTTCTACTCTAACGTATATAGGTTGTGACGTGAATATGTTTTTTATAAAAGCCGGATGCGAGCGGTGTGCAGTCCCATCTAGTAATTATGTTTGTTTTGCTTTAAAATCCCGCTGTAGTGTGCTCTTAGGGCGGGCGGGGGGCGAGCGGGGGGCGCGGGGCGGCAGCTGAGTCTACATCCATTAACGTCGCTGAATTGTGGGTTTCAGACACATACGGAATGAAACTGTAGAGAAAAGGTGCAAATGTTCGGGAAGGTTTTAATAAATAATGTTCCCCAACGAAAAGGAAGTGTTTAATGCCATCCATAATAGCTCTCAGGGCTTGTTTGCGTCTCTGCACCGCACGCGTCACGGTGATCTCGCTTTTTGCTCGCTCCGCTTTCCCGTGCGCTGAGCTTTCATGAAATCATCAAATTAAAAACTAACCTTATCTCCGAGACATAACGCTCAACTTCGAACGAGAATATTCACGAGATGGTTTTAGCACGTGCTTAGTTTTACTCATTGTACACGTGTAAAATAAACTTTGTCACGTTCGCATACCACTGAAGTTGGAGCGGCGAGGTTTGTCACAATGCGAGTGGATGTGCGGCCGCGCCACTTTACGTCTATTCCTAAGTGGATGCGTACATTAAATTATATCATAATTACGTCGGCGTACGCTCGTCGGGAGATATTAATGTATCCCGCGCTCTTGTACGGCGCGCGTTAAAATTATTGCATGTCATAAACCTGAGTACCTTATAATTGTTTTTATTCGAGTAACAGACATTATTTATGGATATTATCTCTACCTTTTACACTAATGCGTACATGTCATCTTTTGTTAACCTAAACGAGCGCAAAGTACCTAACAGCCCCATAAACTTTTCCAAACTCTTCATCTGATTTCAAAGCGCACATTAGGTATCTGATTTCCCCTTGAATCTTACTGCAACAAGAGAATCCACGATATCCGCTGTACCACGGGTACAGTAGTAGTACTAGTAACAGGGTGGCACAGCGTGTACGGTACACTGACGCCCACGTGGCTAAGTGGCTAAATTTAATGAGCTTTAATGCGCGCGAGCGAAACAAGCAGAATGAGCGAACCGAGCACATTACAACGAGCGCTCGGAAACGACTAATCGGTGCGAGCGACGTTTATAACGTGTGGAACTGATTTATACGACGGCGACTGCAATGTGTTTGTTTAAAATACACTACATTAATTTGACATTGTGTGTCCTACACAAACGACTCGCTGAAATGTGAAAATAGGAATATTTACCGTCATTTTGTGAAATAAATCGTTCAGAAAGAGCTAGTCGTTGCTCACTCGACGGCTCGCGCCATTTCGTTCGCCAACTGTCACTAATGCGTCTTCCAAGTTCAAGTGGAGCACTCGAGTTCAGATTTCAAAGCCTTATTAGAGACGACCTTTACCTTCGTAGGGTATGTAAAAAAGCTTGATATGTGATAGAACGAGAGCATAAAGCGGCCTTTCTCAAAACGGTGATATGTCAGGCGTAGTTAAGTGTCTTAAGAGATAAGGTGTCTGGGGACTTCAACGCTAGGTGACGCGTAAAGTGCTCCGCTGTTTGTGTAGGGCGGTTTTATCTAGCATTTACATAATGCTAAAACACTTTTCTTGTAACAAAGAGAACAAAATTTTTTGTATTGGAAAACTTTTACCTAAGAAAATTGTGAAGCCACGTCTCTTGGCAAAAGCTTAAATAAAACCATAGGTAATTGTTTAAACAACGCTAATATTGTCTCATTCAAACCACCCTTCGTCGCTCGGAACAAAATTAAAGTTCGAAACAATTAAAACAAACTGGGATCGCTCTGACAAGTAGTATCCAACAAGAGTGTTCCAACACCAAAACTAAAATATGAGTTTACTAAACATAAACATGTCGAACGGCATTGACGAAATAAACAATCGTGTACAATCGGCAACCCTTCACCTTTCCATTCGCAAACAAATTTCAAAGTGGTAGCCGAGGTCCCCGGGCGGCGCGGGCGGCGCGGGCGGCGGGCGCGGGCGGCGGCCGTACCCGGCCCTACATTATCGACGTCCGCGCCAGCCCTATTGATACCTTCGGGCTCGTGATTTATCAAGATCATAACTCCTCGTAGGACGCCTGTAACACGACGTCGTGGGATACGGGTTGTTGCATCATATTTATGGAGATAAAGCTGGTTTTTTCTACGCTCTTTTCTTGTAAATTGTACCTATTGAATGTGATCCCTTCACTTTGTTCTTGCTACGCTGGTTATTTCGGAGACCAGGACAAAGTAAAATCTTATCGGCCGTTTCATGCTTTCCGCACAACTCGTATTCCCACTTACAAGAACTACGAACGGAGTTGAAATACTGCAATTTCTTCTGTCATTTCCCTATAGTATAAAAATGATATATCGTCTTTGTTTGGGTGAATCTCGTGCCAAAAAGACGGCGCTAATAATGTTTTTTTTTTCTCAAATGTACGTACACCGTTAGGCGACACAAAGCATCGTTTACATTGAGATTTCTAGGCAACAACAGATACAATTTAGATGGAGCCTCCCGGCATAACTAGGCCGTTAGTAAATATTGAAGTGATTACATTTGATAATTGGTCTAGACTTACATTCTACAGTAGAGACTGCTCAAGTTTGGCCTTTTCTAATTTTGTCGTGACAATCCTTTGCTTTTTTGAAGCCATCAATGTCGCTGCCATTTTCACAAGGCATTACGTTTATTACTTATTATTCATGATTAAGATTCAAAGACTCCCAGAGAGATAATAGGATACCGCGAATAGTGATTATAGTAACGGGCGGTATAACTGAACTTGATAACATCCATCGTTTGTGAATAGTCTCATGATAACGAAAAAATCAAAATGAGTCTAACGTCACAGCAACACTCGATGGTCACTTACTAAATTAGATCGTAGGCGTTTCACATAATGTTGTTGTTCATATTGATATAGATAGATAAAATTACTATTATTTTTGAAACATCTCAATCCAAAAAAATAAAAACAAAACAGCTTAACAATAACTGCTACAATTGGCAGTCTTATTATTTTAGCTCCTTAAAATTAAAACTTTTTTTAAGCTATTGTTGTTCCACGGTATGCTCAACTACTACAGCGGCGGCTGTCACTATAAAGCACCGCTTATATCCTTAACACCTCGGCGCTTGTACTCTGAAAATGTTTCCCACGCAGTGCAGCAGTGTGGACGTATATCCTTGCATCATACCTTACTACAAATCCTCTACTATATGCCTCCCTTTATCCGAACTTTAAGCTCGCAACCAAACAACCGGACTTACGAACGGAGCCGCCAGCGCCGGTAGCGCCGCGGCGCCGGGCGCGGATGGATGCGGAACTAATCGGACGATACAACCTGAGGAATGGAGAATTGGTTCCAGGCTAGCTCGTTTGATCTCAGCTTACTGTTGTATAGCAAACTTTTGGAATGATATTTTATACCTTTTTATTTGTACGTCAATGTAAATTGTCAACCTTTAAGCGCATCTAGACAGCTACCATAGTATTGAACATCTATCGCCACGCCCACAGGTTGTAAGCAATGCTGCCAGCTACTTGTGTGAACCATCCTTTTGGTTTGGTATCAACATCACTTTTTATAACAGTATCATGTGACAGGTTACGCAATCAAATAATGAGAATAAAAATTACTATTAAGTTTATGTTTGAATGTTAGGTTGTCCATGTGGATAACCTATTAGAAAGTTAGTGCATGATAGTTCATCTCGAGCGAGCGGTTGCGTCGAGCGTGCACTCGCCGAGAATATAGTTGGACTTTCCAAAATGAAATACGGCGAATTAAAACGATATAATCGAGTCGGGAAGCTGAACTCGCAGTGAGTGGCGAAACGTGCTGTTAGTTTAGTTTTAGTGAGTGGCCAAACTCCCCTCCAACGCCGGACGCGGGAGGGGAGAGGACAGCTGCAGGGAGGGAAGGGTGAATCCGTGGTCAGTCTCTCAAACACGTGGATAATAAGGTTTCCTGGCTTTATTCCTCCATTTTATGGTTTTAAAGAGTTGACAGTAACTGCCAAAAATCAAGTTACCTAGAACTGGTCGGTTTGTTTCTACGATTTTAAATTTACGATTCGATTTATCATTTCGGTTCAAAATAAATTCTCGTAAGGTATTTGTATACAAGAATTCGAAGAAATCGCGAACTGGAGCTCAACAATATAGCGCGGTTCAGTATCGCTGCGAGCTTACGAAATACAAAACATGTAGTAATGCTTCATGTTGATAGGAATACATTTTCTTGAAAAATATTTAGTCTTGGCAACACGTAGAACTGTCGGTAGGCAGGGACGCGTCGTGTACACTGTACAGCCTTTCAACAGCAAATTCCCCCACTTGCCTTCAGTTACTTGCACGGAGATCGCGTCGTTACTAAGGCTGCGTGTTTTCAGAGCTTCAAAACGTCCCCCGTTGTGATCTCTCGTTTCTCGTTCCTCTTCGTGATTCGTTTTCAAAGAGCTGACTGGTATTACTGCGGTGACGCGAATGCAGATGAGCCGCGGGTGGTTTTGCCGAACATGACGAGTTTTGCTATTCTTTAAACGCGAGGGGGCTTGTTGTGAGGGCGCGAGCTTGGTGCTTTCATCACAATTACTTTGTATTTATATTCGAGTTCCGTTGATAACTAACTACATTAGAGATTTATGTCTGTTCGCAAAAATCCACCTGGAATACTTTCACATGCCTAATGAAGTTATGACGAGCCATCAACCTCCTTGTCGTAATGGTTCGGTGCGGTTCGGAGGACTTTTGTCATTCAAAGATTGATTAGGCGAAAACATTCATATAGTAGAATTTTATACGCTGTAATATAACTAACGGAAGTATTGTAACATTTCCTACATTTTTATTAAAGTAACAGTTTTCTGAAATAACGCAGGTATCAGAGAAAACAGTGTCTGATATTTCAACATCTGTTGCCAGCTTGAGCTCCGTTAGAAATATCCGGGATCCAGAACGCAGGTAGGTACTGCACCTATACTATGTGCTTAGTGTTCTGGGAAGAAAGACGACGATGCGAGAATTTACCAAATGTTTTCACTAAAATCACATGTTATGGTTGACTGGATAGTTTGACTGAAAAATAGAAAGAATCGTAGCAGCATTTTAGATGAACAAACGTATTGGCTATACTCGTGTCCTTCATTGTTAACATAAATATACGAATACATAAAACCTTTGTCCAGATGGTTGCGGGTAGGTATAAGTTAAAATAAAACAAAACACACGCGCCTAACATACAAAACAAACACACACAAAACAGCCGCGCCTAAAGTGCCCTTTGCGTAATCAACACCCGCGCGCGAAGACCTTCAGCGAAGAGGCTACCTCGGATCCCACATCCCTCGTATATTCATAAATATTGATGTATTTCGAATGGCGAGAGGAAAATTGTAACGACTAATAAAAACTGTTATTTTTACGACGCCAGCGCCGAGTGTTGATTATTTCATGAAACGCAGCCTGAAGATATACCTAAGAAAGGGCCGGTGTTCCAGTTTACAGCCCACAACCCGCGAGCGGCGGGTTACAATTGATGACTGGATATCATACATGCACCGCGTAATCTTAGTTTACGTCCTGCTTTGTATGCTAACTGCTGGACGAGGTGCGGACCGGGGTTTCGGCTGTTCAAGATTTGAACATCGGCGACGGAACGATGAAGCCAAGTGGATTTTATTCGAATGGGAAGAACTTTTGAGGTAGTCAATGGTACTCATAGATGTGTACCTGAGTGAGGTGGCTATATTATTATGAGTACTTCCGGTAGTCTCTGTTACATCCTATCTATCGTGTTAACTGAAACAGTAGAATGTCAAAGATGACTATAACTGCTAACAGGTAGTTTCATAAAAAAGCTAAGTATAGATTACTCATAAAATGAAGAACTTTCAGCATCTATCATAATAAGACTATTTATTATAGTAGGATGAAAAAAGTGAGCAATTTTAGTATAAAGAGTAATGGAAAATTCTATTAAATGAAATGTTTTAAACTCGGTACGTAACTTGCGAGTTACGACTAAATCTTTCACTCTGCAAGCTGCAGGTTTTGGTATCGATACCACGTACCTAGATTTGCCAACGTTAAGGACGCCAATGGACGTACGATACGTAATTTTTTATTATAAGATGTTTGTATGTTTGTCTAAGTCAAATCTTGCAAGGTAAATTTTACGCACTTTCCGGTGTTCGATCGAGCCGAAATTATACATACATATGTCAATCGGATGACAATGCAATACATTGATGTCACAGAGCTGGTCTGATGATGGAGCCATAGGCGGCCATATGAACTCTGTAACGAAACGACGTAATCGTTTTTGGTCTCGTTTGATTTGTCCTTACAAGTACTCTGATCCTAGATGATGGCCAGGGTCCAGACGATGGAGCCGGAAGGTTGCCAAAGGATGACAGTACCAATTACGTATTTTATAAAGACTTGTCTGGAAAAATATATTTGGCCGCAAAAGTGTTATTGTTACAACACTTGTGAACTTGTGAGATCGAGTGGCTCCCCAAGCCGAGCGCACACGTCCCAGCTCCCAAGCATCGATGATACGGTTCCAAATGAGCTGCGAGCGCGCCGCGTCCGCCATTAATATTGATGCGAGCAACACCGAGGCCGCGCGAGGACGCACCGCGGTTATCTAATGGCGCTCATTTGGACGCATAATACAAAAGTAATTATTGTAATCGTATTGATGTGCGAGTTATGATGAGATGGAAGTTAATTTTTCCTCATTCATTCATCCCTGATGCGTATTGATTGATTTAAGTCGGTTTCAATTTAGACATCAGTAGGTACCTCTTTGAATTTAGACTTGAGTACCTCTTTGATAGAAGAAGAAGAAGAAACGTAGCAGAGGAATGAACACAATTTTTTTACACTATTTTATAACGAGACGAGCCGGTCGTTTGCCTGATGGTAAGTATAACGCCGGCTCGTAACAATTGCAGTGCCACTCACAGCTTTGAAACCAAGGCCTGCGCGGCACTATATAAATACATTGCGCTCTTTACCCTGAGACATTAATTAATACTTCTCATAAGACCAGTCATATCACTGACTACTTTGCTCATCAAACCAGAACACAGTAATGCTTACACATTACTGCTTGGCGGCAGGCTTCCCGAGCAAACTGGTGGTACCAACCCAAATGGACAGCGCAGAAGAGTTAGTCCTACCACCTAGTAACTGGTTTTTTGGTGGAGTTTGAAATACCTTCAATACTAATAAAGCCAAAACCACTTTGTTGGTTTTTGCAAAGTTGTTATTATAGGCTCCCTTTTGATTACACTAAAGAGCTCTGTTTGAAATTGTATATTGTATCATTAAAGAGCTTTGTTTGATGTCTAAAATTAGCTCTTATAACGAAGACGTAGGTACAACTCACAGGTAAACACAAGATCGTATGCTTTTCTATAAAGATGTTTGCTCACCACTTCATGAATAAGGTGGTTTGCATAGACACTAGCCTATATTAATGTAGTAAAGATCGCATTAGTAATAATCAAAAGTTAGTTCTTTGATTATTAATAATCAAAGGGCACTACATGAGACTTTTACTTAGTTGTCGGTGGTCATTTAGCAATTTGCCGGCTTGTGTTGGAGTGGTGACGGGTGGAAGAAGAAAGCCTCTCTTCTTTTTATTTGACTGTTTTAAAATTGAGTACAGTTGGAATACAGAGGATTTTTTTAAATTGGCTTTTTTATCAAATTAAATATAATCATACTTAAAAGCGAATCAATTTTTTGGATAACTGTAAATGGTATCATATCGCGCGACCGCAAACCACTGCGTCGTTAAAAACGTGCGTCAATATTAATCGAGCCTGCGGACCGTCACGCGTCACGCCGCATCACCCGGAGCTCTCCACTCTGACACAGTACGGTACATGCAGTAGATGAACTTCCTAATAAACATTCTATTTTTACTGTTAGTTTTTATTTTTCATTCAAGTGATATCAAAATGACTTTACTTTAAACTTTTACTTTACTCTAAATTCCAGATGTGTATGTTTTTCTCTCCGGCTTTGAATGTGACAAAGAATCGATATGTGTATGTAGATAATGTGGGTCACGGCTGACCCTTTGCCATGTAGTCACGACTAGTCACGAGAGACGATGCATACAACTGCGTCACTTTTGTATGAGAATTCTTTTTTCTCATCTGTCTTTTTTAAAAAAAAGCTTGCTGCGTAAGATGCCCTACTGACCTGTAACGTGCCGCTCGCCCGCCCCGCCCCGTCCCGCCCCGCCCCGACTGCTCTTAATATCAGAATGGATGGCGTTCAATTAACACCATCCGCTGTACGGAACCAATGTTTTCTGATTCAATACGTTATTGGCGACACAAAAAGGCGCAAAATGTCCAGATTTATATTTTTGATTGTTCAGGAATGGCTTGTCGTCATGCTATACTCAGATCGGATTTTACACACTAATGAGATATGATGTCTTATCGGAACGAGTGCACTGCAAGGCCGAACTTTAGCATTCGAAGCTCTGGCACGAAGCAATTCAAATATAACGAACAGACGTTACGTTTTGTCATCTATCATTATTGATAAAAGTTAAAATATACATTTGTCGTAATATATACATTCGTATTTATTTATCATTCAATACTTTTTCGTTTTTACTTAAGCCTTTGGGTTGTCTGGACGAAATAGCTACAACCTATAAGACCTTCCATTGTGACACTTGTTTTAAGATTTTAGTTTCTAGTATTCATTGTATTGTGGTGTTTCAATGAAGAGTTTATCAGCCTACTGTCTATGATACACGTTATGGCAAAATGGAAGTCTTACAAGTAAATATAAATCACTTGAAACTGAATCGGTAACAGGTTAGCACAACAAACAACAAACAACAACATACCACTCGGTTAGTAGTCAAATAAATCAGCACTCACGGTCGCCGCTGCCGGAGGATCAAACAAGTTAAACCTTAATGTCTGCAGACAGATTGGAAGCGATTATGTACTTACCTTTATATTATACTTGCTTCTATATTTGCGGTAGCTACACCACAAACAACAAATAATTCCGTACGGAAAACAACGCTGAAAACTAATGAAGCTGAAAACCTACGAAAAATTGTGAAAATGTTACTCGTATTTCTTTTCTTTCAGTTTTTTTTCACCCCATAAAATTAGGGATGAAACTCCGTCTGGCGAGACAAAACGCAACGCACAAGCCAGGAAAATGAATTTATGAAGATTTTCACACCATCGCCTCTCGGTAGCGGGTTTGTTTTGATACCGAGAATACAAATGAAGTCAAAATATGATAACACGTTTTGCTATGACTCACAATTGAAGGAGGAAATTGTATTCTTCCTTTTATTAAAAAAACCCGTCGCGGTGACCGCGAGTGAAATGACGTCGTTGAATAAACGAACGCTAATGAATAATAATAATTTTCTGTCGTTAATGAAGACAAACAACGCCGTTACACCACGGCTACAATAAAATGGGACCGAAACGAAAAATCTTTTTAATGCGACTTTGGGGAAAATGATTTCAATAGTGTACAGTCATTTAGCCTGCATGTCAGCTGCAATACATATATTTTTTAATTCTTTTTGATAACGAGACGGTCGGTTCGATTTCAAATTAAATTAAAGTGTTTACCGACACTAGCGGACGTATACGTAAAATATATACCTCTCAAAAATTTCGCTCCGTAACAGCGAAGTACGGAAGTCGGTTCGATAAATTTGACGAATCGAAAAACCCGATAAATTTATCGAATGTTGCGAGTACCGAAATCTGATCGTAAAGTATTGTAGTAGCTCTATATTCTCTTTGGATTCGACCTAGCTATTCGACAACTTTTGTCGATTGCTTCGAGGCTCGATAAATTAAATAAAAAGTCGATAAAACCTATTTTATCAATTTGAACTGTCAATTTTATCGACTGAAAAGATCCGTACTTGCGCCGCAGGTTTGACAAATTGAAAGTGGTAACTAGCTGGATGAGCACTAGACAAATGTCCTATTATTGTAGCTACATAGGCATCATCGCTTTTTATTTTAATTGGTCTTTTTCACCAACTTTTTGACCACAGTCTCTATAATGTTTTATGTTAGTGGCGGTTAGTGGGCTGCATAGTGCACACACACATACAAACAACACAAAAAGAACACGGCGACAGACCTTGCCCGTCCGAAAACATCCTCTGGTAAATCTCGTCGCAATCTGTAGAAAGACAACACTCGTTATTGACTATTAAATCGAATTACAAACATAATTCCGTAACAGAGTTGTGATTGAGTTTGGGAACTTTAGCGGAAACGCCCGAGCGGCGCCGAGCAGTCCCGACAGCGGTGCACGTGCGGCGCGGAAATGTCAGAATTGTTAATGAAGTCAAATTATATTTATTAAAATTCCTGTACGCGCTTTAATACGATTACGTGATTTGTTACAGGGCTTTTTATAAAACGAGTTAAGTTATAACTCGTTTTATAAAAAGCCTTTTCCTTTTAAGCTTTAGTTTTGAAAGCAGCCAAAAATACATTGCCAAGAAACGTTTTAAAACTGGAGAAAACTACTTTTTCCACATGAACGGTTCAGAATGCTCTAGAGGTAGGTTTACACCTAGCTCGAGTGCTACGGTATAATTTCTCGAGGTGCACGCTGGCGCCGCGCCAACTGCCCGACCGAACTGTGCCGATCGAATAGGCCGATCCGAATCGGCCCGATGCAGAATTGCATCTAGAGAATAAGAGTAGACAAATATCTAGTATCATTATATGCTTTCTTCGCGCGAGTAATGAGATTATTATGGTGGTGCGCCACGGAGCCCGCGCCCTGGATTGCCAGCGAGGGCCGACCGGGTTATTGATAGCAGTCGTGTGCGAGTACATACACGTGGAGGTTAGGGAGTCAGATTTTTTTAATTTACGGTTTTGTTGCTGATACCGCCTTGTGGTGATTGCTATGCAAATTACATTACGACTGATTTATTTCTACCGCTGCGATGTTCTTATAAAAAATGTACCTGTCGACGATTATATTATAAATATAGTTACTGCTTTAGCTATAGCATCTTATGTATAATATACAATAGACAACATGTGAATATTCAACTTAATTTTTAATGCTTCAATAATTTGTCACGTTATAAGTTTCTAAAAATTACTACAAATCAACTACAATGGAACAGAAAATAGTTCTCTAAAAGATAATGTTAGAGTTGATAGGTTATTCCAATCATAGAGAGCTATAAAGTATTACGTAGTAGGTACTTGTTCCCGCTACAATTTGTAGCCGTATCGAGCTACAGAACCACATCAAACTAACTTTTAACGTGAACATAGCACTTAAAAATATTTAGCTTCAGAAAGTTTCAACATTTTCTTTTCAGTCCGTAGCTTAGTTAAATAAACGAAACTAAGATAAGACACGGACGGCAACTTAATGAGTTCGAGTTAATATATTTTAATCTTGTTATTCTGTAAGAGGCTCTAAGCCTGCCCGACATTTTACGACCATAAAAATGAAAGCCTGCTATTGAAAATAATAAACGCCTCCTGCCGAACGTTTTATTGCTGAGCGCCGAAATCCCAAATCGGCATCCACTTCCCTCCGTCAAACACAAAAATCAATTAGAGCCGTTAAACGTTATCGCGCCGAACAATTTTAATCAAAATTTGCTGTGAATGTAAATAAATTCACGCTTTTATTTTGCCGTAAACAAAATTTTAATATCGTAATCAGGTTACGATAAGCGGGCGCGGGTCGGGGCCGATGCGATCGGCGATTCCCCGATAGATGACGCTTATTTGTACAAACAGAGAGACAGTTGAATAGGGTCGGGCGGACGGTCGGCTGATTGGACGGACGGTCGGCCGGTCAGGCGCGGGAACTACGTTTTAATGAGCTTACTGGTAATAGGTGTCGCTAATGATTCGTGAGTCCAAGCAGGTCCGCTGGGAAATATGCCAGCTACACTTTACATAATTGCATTGACTTTGTAGACCAGCCGCTCCCGGGCTATCGCTATTTGAAGTGATTTGCGTTTTGAACATTCTGCGTATTGAACATTCTGCACGTACGCCATTTGATCTATTTGAAGCGGCATTTAGATTAAATTTTCTTTTAGACGTTTTTATGTCTTCCAGTCACGTGGCGTTTCTAAATCCGTGAAATATCTGTCTGTTCGCTCGTTAACAACAGCGCTCCCGCAGACACCCTGGTCCATGTCCCGGTTTATCTCGCCTCTGCAGCGGTCGCAGGACATTAATGCGGGACACGCGCCGCTGCCCAATAAATATGTTAAAGCGTTCCGTGACAACGGGCGCGCCGGCGATCGACGGACGCGCTGTTCTGCTCAAATTGTTTGTGAAGTCCGCTGCACAGAGCGCCGCGACTGTTTGTTGAGTTAGGATTATAAGGCCGGTCGTAGACGCTTATGCAACTATGCGTTTTCCTGTCTACATAACCATGTCTATTTAATTGTGGATTCCATTGATTAACAACGCGAAATCCAAGTCTCGTTAACCAAAGGCAACGACCTTTCAAGGTAATATTCCAATAAAAAAAACGTTATAACATATTTTCATCGTTTTTCATGTGTAAATTGGTGTTAACTGACTAAATAATACTAATTGTTGGTTTTACAGTCCATCGTTGCGAGTTCAAGAAAGTATTTAATTTAATAACAAACTAAGGTTTGTTTTCGTTTTCCAGCGTCGCGCCTTAGGGGCAGCGTAGACGCTTATTATGCAAACGTACGTTTGCTTGTCAGAATAACAACGCTTTTGCGTCAAGCGCGCATTTCGAGCGTACGTTTGCATAAGCGTCTACGTTGCCCCTTACGTTTGGTTAAATTCAGTAGGTACCTATAGAATGAACTTAGGCCATTAGACATTCTTTATCGCGGAATTAAAACTATAAATTCCCCACATTAATTAATATCTTATTGTAAATTGGCTATTATTTTAATTGAAATTCTCTTGAACTAATGTTTAGATAACGTTTACCTAACAACTTCACTAATTGCCTTCTACTCGTGTAGTACTAAGTTTTAATATTATAAGTTTTGCTAACCACTAATTAATCGTAGGTTAGATGATTTATTTTAATTGCGTTAATTACCCTCAGAGCCATTGTTTGAAACACAACGGCGCACTTTGTTTTCTTAACAACTTTTATAGATAGCAAAGATTCTCTAAACACCTAAAAACAAGCTAAAGTATTCTTGAAAACGAACGACGTTATTGTTCAAATTAATTGATAATGTATCAGCGTATAAATAATCCTATTTTAAGCGCCTGTGGAAGTTGGAAAGTTCCTGTGGGAACAGGAACTTTGCATTTTTCCGGGATATTAAGTAGCCTATGTTATTCTCCGATCCGTAAACTATATCTATGCCAAAAATTACGTCGATTCGTTGCTCCGTTACTGCGTGAAAGAAGGACCAACCAACAAACGTACAAACAAACTTTCGCACTATGGATTAACTAATTAAATTTCTCATTATGGATTATATAAATATATGTATTAACAGAGACTATTAACTAACATAAATTTCATATCTTCGTCGTAGCTCGTAACCATATTATCTATAACAGTACCTAAGTGTATTCCCTTGTTTAACCACGCCAATAACACGATGTGAAATGATTCCCCCCCTCGCCCCTCCCCCCTCCCCCTCCAGCACTCCAGCACTCCACAACAAAATACAAAATGGAATGGAACGCAAATATTGTTCGTGTCGTTAATCCGTACGAGAGTTATACGCGATACATTACGATACGTAATACGACATGTATAAGTACGACAAGATACAATGTGCTTACACGAAAATTCACTACGTGTTTGCAGTATGTAAGCTGACGATAATTTATATAATGGAAGTTACACGAGATGCTAGTGAAGTGAAGGTTCGACGCGTTCCTAAGTTCACTTCTAAAGAGTATAATTTACGCCGCTTGACTTTTACAAATATTCCAATCTAGCGACGAACGCATCTCCTGCGGTATATACTACGAGCGCCAATTTTAGGGAGATAGAACATGTGACAGAAATTAATAAAAGAGTTTAACTGAATCAATACTAAGGACACACTTGAAAACATACTCGTTGCAAATTGAATTGCTTAGTGTTTCATAAAATCGGAATGTTTAATACTGGTCTGCGTGACATTGTGCACGTGGAACGTTGTAATGTATCATTATGATACAAAATATACCTAATTACAGTGCAGGTGCCAAATAGTGTGAAGGAAACTGAAATGGCTTCAAATAACACAAGTTTATGAAGCAGTTTTTCTGCTAGTTCATCTTTTTAATTCCATTTCATCTTCCTGTTTCTTCCTAGTAAAATGAAATAAAATAAAAATAGCTCCCGGAATAAGTCCAGGAACTAAGATAAAAAGAAAATGAGTTTATGCAGGCAAGGAGTTTGCTTGTAAGGAGGTGCCTGAAGGCACCTTAAACTCTTTTAGACGTTAGAAACAATACCGGGAGGGAACAACGACGAAGTATACGCCGGAGAACGGAATACTTGTACTATTATCTAGTCTGTGCCACCGCTGAGAGTAGGTTTTATAGAAACACTTACCCTATCTGGCTACCTACTTCTCCTTAATATATCGACTTTTGTTACTACGTTACTGCTTACTGCATACTTTAGTAAATGTGTAGTATTTAGCATATAGATTAATTTTAGATCCAATATTCTATTTTTTAGCGGGAAACGTGTAGAAATACACTTGAAGAAAAAAGATGTTATACCTATTTGTGTTACACACAACTTTGGGCACGGATAAAATTAGAACTTAACTTTAACCTACTGTCACATTTGGTCTCTACGACTGACGTCGGCAGCAATTTATATCACTAGAGACGGGATATACTTACCAATATACAATTTGTTTTGAGTTGCGATATTTCAACGCTTTTGTAAACGCCATAATCAAGGAGAAGTACTGCGGGTGTAGGGATGTTTACGGGCAGACGTAGCGCTCTACTCTCTTCCGACTATCAAATCCTATACATTATGTCTATAAAAAGGATAATGTGCTACTTGACGTGCGGTCAGCGTTAGTGGTTGACAGCAGACAGTACTCACCGACTACGTGCAGCGTGACGAAGAAGGAGCGCACCGGCTGCGTGGACACCTGGCACTCGTAGACGCCGGCGTCGCGCTGCTGCGCCCACTTGATGTGCAGCGTCCAGTCGTCCGTCTGCGGCGAGTGCGTGGCCTGGAACCGCTGGTCGCTCGTGTACGTGTAGCCGCCCACCGTGAGGATGTGCAGGTCGCGGTGCCGGATCCACGACACCTGAGGACGAACACTACTATTAGCGTGGAAGAGAGTCGCTCGTCACACCGATCGGTGATGTAAGCAACGGTCACAGAATAAAGCGGCTACTGCACTTCGGAGGGTACGTTTAAAGCCTCGTCCAGAGTGAACGAGCGGTGACTAGTGCTAGCACGGGTGCAGTGGAGGGGGTGGCTTATACGTGAGCACAGAACGTTCCGCCGAGCGCGACGCTCGCTAGCTAGGCCTGTCAGTGTGGCTGCAACGAGCGTGTAGATTGGTTTGAATTTATCGCGCACTATTACACTCGAAATGGTGTCTCGTTGCGTCCGCCACAGTCACTTCACTATGACCACATATGACAGTTTCGTACGTTTGATATTTCGCAACCGCACTAGGCTCGCACTCTGGACGAGGCCTAAGCCACGTAATGAGCTTTTGCGCTGCTTAAGACTTCTGACATCAGGGTCTGGCCACTAGTTTATGCGAGAAGACAAAGTATTTTACTGATGATTCATTTTTTGACCTAAGTTAGAAGATGAAAACGATCCTTAAAAGCCCCCTGTCAAAGTATTATGACAACTTTCTTACTGGTAATATTTCGTAGAACTGGGTAAATTATGTAGGAGACATAAGGTCGAGAATTGACAGCCGGTCAAACTTCGGCTCTACCGAGACGCGCTCTCAATATTTAATTTAGTAAGTTTTTTATACTCTACAGCGTTTGACCCATATCTCGATTAGTCTTAATAAGCAACGATGTTGTCGAAGACGACATTTCCCAAACTAAATGATGGTAATTATACTAAACGTAGATTACGATTGGCTCTCAACTCAAGTGCAGTGTCGAAATATATCGATAAATGCTTGGGTTAACTTTTTTGTACAAATGAAACAGACCATTTTTTAAAATACTAATAGATAACGAGACGAGCTGGTCGTTTGCCTGACGGTAAGCATAAGGCCAGCCCATAACAATTTCAGTGCCACTCGGAACTTTGAAACACAAAGGCCTGCGCGGCACTGCATCTCATCATCTGCGGTCTCATAAGCTCAGTAATTTCACTAAATATTAGCGATGAAAGTTTTCTATCTGAAATTACGAGGGAAATATTTTATGGTATGTTGCGTAAACCTTGTGAGTACCTTACTAGCTTGCGAAAATAAACGCGAGGATTTAATGTGTAAAGATTGAAATGAACGAGGTCGCACCCCGATGTCATATGCAGCTACGTGGACCAACCCCATTGACTACGTGACCCTGTTGCATGATCCAGGAGAGCTCTCCATGTTTGGACAAGTTTTAACAAATTCCCCCTCTTATCTAGACGTCATGATTGATGTCATTTTGTCAGCCTGGCTTCAGTTTCCGGATTGAGCTGAATAGAGTTAACTAAGAAAACCAACATCATTGTGCATCAAAATCGAATCACAGCTCCGGTTTTTTATACTACTAACTGTAATTTCATTAAATTATTTTATTTATTGATTCTTTTTATTAATACATTTAATAAAAAAAAACATATTTGGTTAGTATTGTCATAAAACCTAGGTTAGGTTTGTTTAGAGTCTAGACAATAGGATTATAAATACTTTGTTCATCAAACCGGAACACAGTAATGCTTGTATGCTATATTGCTTGTTGGCTGTCAATAAGAGCAGAAAGCCGGCTGCAGAAGGCTAGTCCTACCAATCACACCGGTCTAGCGCGGTTGTTACAAGTGACCGTCGCACGCGGTTCGTCGACGTCCATACGCCTTGCACTCGTTCACCTTGATCGGAACTTCAAAGGAGGCCGCGTTCCTATTTTTTTCTCCATTAAACCGCCGGTTGTTTTAGGCTTTCGACATGTAAATGAGGGTTCTATGAAACGGATGGATCTTTATTAGGTATTCCTTTTATTTAGTGAGGGCATGGCCTTCTAATTATCCTCGTGTGCACGCCCTTTTATTTGGGCCCGTAATTTCTGATTAGGTAACAAATTTGTGAATACATGTATGCTGTTTTTTGTTTCTGTGAGAAAGTGAAAAATAGTAGTGAACGGACACATTTAAATGAATCAATAACGCTCAAAGATCACACGCACAGATCTGAACCCGGAACAGATACTTGCGCATTTTTCAAGTGCAGTTAACATGTACTTAATTGTTGCGTTTTCCCGTTGCGGGTATTGAACCCACAACCTACACTATCGATCCACGACGACCGTCCATCTGGATGGGTACAAGTACCACTGTTTTGCTTGTGTAGGCCGCCGCCAAGCAGTAGTGAGCATGTATTACTGTACTCTGACATGCATTTGGGACTCAATGTCTCTGTCTCAATGTGTCTTTCATCTCTCTGTATAGATTGTATACAATTGTATGATTTAATTATTTTGTTTTTTCATGTGACTTGTAAATGTATTTTATCAATAAAGTATTATGATTATTATTATGATTATGCCTCAGAGTAGTGTGTATTGCAGTGCTATGGCATGCTCTTGTGTAACAAATTTATAGGTGCCAATGCAATTGTGCAGTTATATTGCCACTAGCTGTGACCCGCGACTTGGCTCATGTAGCCTAAGTTACTCCTTGTAATATCAGCTACCTGCCAGTAAAAGTCCCGTCAAAATCGGTCTATCCGTTTCGGAGATTAGCCGGAACAAACATACAGACCGAGAGACAGAAATTTAAAAAAAAAAATTGTTCTTTTTTTTCCTTGTATGCTTTCATATGCATTTAGTAAAAAGCTGCAATTTTGATATTACAAATAGACACATAAATTTTATATATTTGTATGTTATATCAGGCAAACGATCTGCTCGTCTCCTTTATGTAGTATAAAATAAGTTCAATAATCTGGACATTTTTGTTATATAATTAAAAATGATTTGGCAAAGTATCTTTTTACTTATAATAAACATACTATGTAAACATATAATAAATACCTACACATATTTGTTCCCAAAAACCCGTCATGGAATTTAGCCTTTTTGGACTAAACTCAGAGAAAAAGAAAGACAAAGAAAATGTTTCGCAATTCAAGAATACTTTCAATACCGAGCCAAAACAAAAGAACTCTACTAAAAATAACTTCAAGAGTTACCGTATCCGAAAAGTAAGGAAACAAAATAACAGCACTGTACCTTCGTGCATAAAATACCCTGTCTTAATACCCCGTACTTATTACCTGCAGAAAAAGGTAGTAGGTAACACGGTACACCAGGAAAAAACCTTTCCATTATAATTCTTGTTCTTTCTTGAAAATTGGTAGTCTTCTAATCATTTCCACTATTTGCCTTACGTGTCGAGTACACGTAAGTTAAATAGTACTAATAAGTCTCGCAGCACTAATGCATTTTAGATACAAGTTATGCGTTTTTTATCATCTTCAGCCCATTACGCTCCCACTGCTGGGATACAGGTCTTCTCTCAGAGAGAAGATCCATATCTTCTGGATCTGTGGATATAGCCCATGCTATCCACCACGCGGTCTTAGTGCGTCTTGGTGGATTTCACATCTCCTCGAATTTTGTGGTTCCTAAACATGCGTTTTCTTTACGATGTTTTCCTTCATCATTTTTAGTTGGTGCGGGCTGACGAGATTCGATCTCAGGCGCGGCAGGTAGAAAGTCACACAAGTTCCCACTCGGCCACACTCGGTTTTCAGTAAACCTTGCTAAAGTGTGTCAAATTTTAACAGGGGTAGGTAAATAATCGATGTTAGTCGATATCCTGGTTCATAAATTTGTTGTTTGACTAACTATAATACACGTATACTAGCTGTGACTCTGTATCATTCCTTGAGCTTTAAGTGCACACTTTGTGGTATATTGGACCATCGAATGCGGCCACTAGAGGCAACCACTAGTGGCAGTCACAGTTGCTGGGTAAAGCCTCCAGTCGCAACCATTGGTAGCTACAAAATAGAGAAAACAGAAGGTGTGCTCGGGGGCTTAAGCATCCTTACGCGCCTAAACGCCCCTTATGTTCTCTCTCCATTTTGAGCGGACGAGAAGAAGCCGACGTTAGTGGTCATGTGCGCGGGTAGCGAGCCACAAATGTGGCCGCCGCATCAGCTTGTGGCTCGCGACCACTCAAACGCTCAGTTTGCGTTGATGCCATACAAAATAGATGAATAAGTAATAACTCGATCGGTTTCGTAGTTAGATACACATTGTTCATCAGGAACATCCCCGGTATACCAGTATCAGCGCAATCAATATTGGGACACTTGATCCCTGAGGATTTGTAGTTCATACGTTTATCTGTTTATAAAGGTTTAAAACAAATCGATTAGCACACATAATAAATTTAAACTGCTATGGGAAGCAATAACGCGTGTTTGATCTAGCCCATGTTTTGCGGCGCACGCTCCGTCTACAAAAACCCATTCCGCCTCTTCTCTATTCGGCGCGCGATGGGTAGGTCGGTCGGTATCCTTATCATCCGTATCGGGACAATCGTCGTAAACAGCCGGATTAGTATTCCAGCGACGTCCGTCGCGAGCCTATCGCATGCGTGGAGTTACGGCTCTCAGGGCTTTCAGCGATGGAATAATTCCATGTGTAAAAGTTAGGGGATGATAGGCTCAGGGAGATAATTTGACAAAACGAGGACGTCGGAACACTTATCTGGCATTATTAGAACTGATGCGTGTTAATGAACTTCTCGGGCGGTTTTCCAACTGGCGTTGAAAATTGCTTACTCAGTTATGCTCTCATATGAAAATTACCCGTATTTATAGAGTCGCATACTGCGAGCGTAATTGTGTCAGTAACCGGACACACAGCAAATATTTGCAACTGATCTCTATACAAATACTTGTTTAGTTTTGGGAAGCGATGAAGGCGACCTTCGCTTATAATCGTTCTCTACGATTGTAAAGACGACGCAATACCTAGACTGCTAATCTAGAGCGCTCACCACATTTTACTACCCACTGTTGCCATTGTTAAAAAGGTAATGCTTGAAAATAGCTTAGACATACACGATAATAACTCATAGAGCTACCGTAAAACCGATTGTAAAATGTTTACTACCTATAAAATACCTATCAAAAGCTTGTTATTCACCATCTACTATTAATATAGCTCCCAGCACCGCCTTCAGCTATTTCGTATATCGTACAACGTAACAACAAAGGGCTGATGTAAACACGTACACAAAACCATAAATAGGGCAAGAAAATACGGGAATTATGAGGAACGCAGGCAACCCTAGCGCAGCGCAACTTGAGGCTTCCCAAATCAAGTTTCCGCAATCGGGAGCCTTGGATACGAGTCCTCGTCGGCAAATAGGTAAAAACAGGAAGGGACAGGACACCCCCTCACTACAATACCTACTCGATATCTACTCGCAGGGTAATGAACCAACGAGTCTAGTCACGCGGAAAACGTTCGAGTAATCGAATGATTTTTCGATATTCCTACTCGCAGAATGGGCACTTATCGAAAAGGTTTCGATTGTGCCTAAATACGCCTCAATGTAAGAGGGAGATACTCGCGTCCCGGAGAGGGTCGTAGCCGGAGTCTCTATTAGCCAATTTAAGAGGCCTGGAACAACGAGATAAGGGTTATCTAAGCTGTTTTTGGAAAAGCAATCAGATTATTACTTGTTCCCCTGCGATTATGATTGTTCCATCTCCATTAATAGGTACATGTAGTCGTTTTGCTATCTGTTTAAGCCAATAATGCATTTGGAAAGATGGAAAAGACTAAAAGGTTCAAAAATCGGTGCGAACAAACAAACAAATAATTTATTTAGATACAAAAGCTATACACATAGGTATGTCCGAACTAGTATACACTGTGTTTCAGGAGTCAGTGGCTTCTCTTATTAAGATCATCCATCCATCCATTAAGACCATATGAGGGCCATCATACTTAGATATTGATCGATCGTAAGACTAGACATTAGACGTAAAAAAGTGAGCTTATTGATGGCAAAACCATAAACAGATAGTGTCTCGATTTTTACTGATAAAAATGATTGATTTAAGTACAGTGTTATTATACCTACGCTTTGTTCCTAACAGTACATAAGTAAGGTTAAATTTTTCAATAAAGCCTTTGATTGTTACCGAACGACAACTACTACCAAGGCATTCCACGGAGCTCCCTGCGAGGTCAGTCTTCAGTATTTACTCGTATATACAAATAACTCCACCTCATCAAACGAATTCTTTTGACCCGGTCTTTGTTCCATTTATGAATTTGTGCCCAATTTTTGACAATATATCGGCTATTGGGAGCTTTCTTAGAAATCTTCATGTAAGAGAGAGAGTATGGGTCAAAATCTACCACGCGAATGAAATGCCCTCTCCCCATGATATATCTGATTATATGGTTGCATACCGATGTTATCATTACAATTTAAAAAAAAAATGTTAATTATAAAATATATTTATTAAAAAAACAGCTTTACGTCGTGTTGCTTCCAAAGTGAATCAATGCAAGTTTTAATACATTAAAGGAACCACTGCGAAAACATGTCCAGGAGCCCAATTCTCGCGCAAATGACATCATGTCGGCGGCGCGAGTACGGATCTTTTCGATAAATAAAATTCAATAAAATTGACAGTTAAAATCGATGAAACTCACTTTATCGATTTTTAACTGTCAATTTTATCGAATAAAACCCACTTTATCGATTTTAACTGTCAATTTTATCGAATTTTATTTATCGAAAAGATCCGTACTCGTGCCGCCGACATGATGTCATTTGCGCGAGAATTGGGCTCCTGCTCGTGCTACGGAACAAGATTGAATCCACAACGATCGGTCCACCCACAGGAACAAACTTGTACATAAAATAATAAAATTACATACAGGTCGAAGTGAGAACTTGGAGAGGTTTCTGGGTTGGTTAATTAGAAGCCGACAGCGACTGGAAACATGTGTATTTTTAAGAGTATATTAAAGAGACCCTCGACAGATTGGCCTGCCCTTTGACCTTTACACGGTGCGTCCGCTTGGATTTTTTTTGAACTTTACGCGTCTTTTCATCATCGTAAGAATTGTTTAAAAAATTACGTAAAATATACGTGTACATTTTGTGTATATTATTTGTTTCTTTTTTTTCCAAAATTTCGTTTTCATTGCCCTGACACCCTCTTTCGCCTCCTTATTGGTTGAACTTGAACTTAAAGGGTCCTTAGGTTGGTTCCGTTCTTAGTATGCGTCCGCATTACAATAGAGAAGTATTAAGTATCCATATTTCAGATTTTAATCTTCAGTAGCTTAGGTTTTGCTTGCGTCTATAGACTAGTCAGGGCATTGCCTTTTTATATATATAGAAGAAAGATTTATGAGCTTCAATTTGTATTTTGCAACATGTTCAATAATACATTAGGACCGCAAGACATGCTAATGTACAACTTTGCCTCAGTACTGCAGCACCGGCGGCGCGCGCTGACGGCAAAACAATCTCATACATGCAAATAAACTTAAATTGGTTACCACAACTTCGCAGACGAGTGTGCAGATGGTGTAGTGAATTAATTACTAGTTTTGACGCAGGTAGCGCGGTCGCCGTTCAAATGGAACGTTTGAACTGATAAACCTCACCTTTCACTTATGCTGGAATATATAACATTTATATGAATAAACAACTTTGGACCGAGTATACTACCCTGCGGTACTCCGTAGTTGATGGGCAACTAGCTGTTTGAGTGGCTGCATCCTAACATACTGTTTCCGATTGCACAAGTAAGTAGAAAACCTATAAAGATACACTTTTCTAATACCAACCGATTCTAATTTCTTCAAAAGAAGACCAACCGAGATCGTTTCGAACGCTTTTGCCAATTCAAGACGTACACCAACACAATTTTCCCCTTTTCCTCACAAGATGAAACTATATTGGTGAGAAGAGTAGCGGCGTCCTGGGTCGATCTGCCTCCTCCGAAACCAAATTGTTGGAGGAGGTAACCTGGGACGTCGAATGCGGGGGCATCTGGCGTCCCGAAGACCACTTGTAACTTGAAATATTAATATATCTTCATCCTGGTGTCTGTGGTGTCTGGTCAACTCCAATTGTAATCCTTCTGTTGTCTTGTAATTTAGTTCTATTTTAATTTAGTTTAAGACCATAGTTCCCGTCTTGATGTTTTTTTTTCTTTATATCGTTAATTTCTATTAATATATGACCTAATCTTATAAGAGTATGGACCACGTGTCCATAGAGTGTAATGTACTAAAATTAAAAAAAAAAAAAAAATATATATATATCTTCATCTAACAAAGCGGTAAGCCACGTAAAATACAACACTGTCTTCTTTCACGTTTTTTTTCTTTTTCTAGTTTATTTGAGGCTTTTACCTAACAAAGGCATGCCAGCCCCATCGTACCCTAAACAATGATTCCACTTACAATATTAATAATATTTTCTAAGTAGCGTCGATTTTTCTAGGAATCATGAAGTTTTATAAAAAGTAAACATTATGATTAATATTTAGTCCTCGTTGAAGCCAAACTCAATACAAAAACCGTTCCTCGGCGCCAAGAGCCCGCGATCTGTTCGAGGAGCCTCGAATATCTCGCGTAATTAATTTGTCAACTTTAATGAACAAACAATGGCTTCAGTCGCAACCTCCTGGGATTCATTAATTCATGTTCCATAATTAGGAGCTTCAACGAGACCTTAAAAATATAATTTAACAAAATGAACAATCAAATTAAATTAAAATTATATTGCGATTAGATGTCTGGATTTATTAAAAGTATTAACCGAGCAATTATTAATGTCTATGAGTTTTTAATAAACCATTTTTTTGTACTAATATGTATGAGCTGGTTGTTTGGCTGATGGCAAGCATAAGGCTGGCTCAAAACAATTGCAGTGCCACTCAGAAAGTTTTATTATTCTGCAGTTTTATATTTCACACGGGGTTTTAAAAAAAGTTGCTGAAAATATGTCAGTACCTTTCTGTAAGAATACTCAAGTTCTATAAGTGTAGATTAATGTTGAAGAACATATAGGAAGGAGTCAGAGTCCGGGGCGGTCTGTCGGCGCGACAGACCGCCAATAACCGCCAGAAGTCAATAAAAGTTCAATAAAATAAAAAGATTCACTAAAATGATTGCATGAATCCTGTGACAATGGTTACAAGCTTATAAACATAAGCAACGCTGAAAGTAAAGCAGTTTACCATAATACCGAATATAATTGTAACCTGATTGTACAATGAGAATTACTTTCCGAATGAACACGGAGCTTTTGGAAATTAGCCATCACGAGGTAGTCTGGAAGGAAGACAAATCGAATTTTTATGTAAATATTGTATTACATTTCCTATTTCTGGATTTGTTTAGCGGCCCCACACGCAAAGCAACTGGATCCCGGCTCGGATCGCAGCAGGCCCTTCATTTTAATTTCACACCGAAAGGGTTTTCAATGCTATCCAAATTCGATTTCTTGCCTTCTATGCTTGTGTAATGGCGAAGTGATAGGAAAGGGTCCATCCCTTACAAGTAAATAAGTCTACCATGTGAGTCTCAATATTGTAAAGGATATTAAGATCTGGTTTACTACCGTAGTTGAGCGAATTGTGTCAATTAGCAATTTCGGCAATATTTCTTAGTTCGGCATTATTTATGACAAGCTTCTGCCCGCGGTTTTCCCCCGCGTTCCCACAGGAACTGTGCATTTTCCGGGATAAAAAGTAGCCTATGTTACTCTCCGGTCCATAAACTATATCTATGCCAAAAATCACGTTGATCCCTTGCTCCGTTATTGCGTGAAAGAAGGACAAACCAACAAATAAACAAACCAACAAACACACTTTTGGATTTATAATATTAGTAGGATTTTCCTATTAATTCCCTATTTCTCAAAAACCACGAATAAAATGGTTCTTGTGCTTTAGGTGACAGATCACATTGTGATGTAACCTATAAATACGTTGGTAGGACTTTGCTCTACCAACGTGTTGTGGTTGCATCTTGTAGGTACTAGAAAGGTTCTATATAGTGCTCGAGTGCACTATCGCTGATGCCACCTCAAGTTTAAATGATGTCCCTAAACATTTGTTAATGTTTTTTTATAAATAATTTTTCATTTCTTTGTAATAGAGTGGCTTGGTTAGTACTGTTTTAAACATCTAGGTTTGTCCAAAACAATAAATTCTCGACGATTATAAACTTTAATAATATAACATTTTTACTATAGGTAAAAGGTAGATAAACACAATATGTTCTGCGATGCATAGTGGCAGTAATCTGTTGTTTGAGAGCTCACTTGACGTCAGGTGACGATGTGTTCACAAGTATTACGATATTGGAAAACCGGCTGTCAAGTGAAAGTGCCGGAAGCGGAAGCCAGAACACATTGTTAGGCGCTTGGTATCAGATTTTCAACTTGACGGTGATTATTAGCACTATAACATGCAGTAACACGGAAAGGTTGCCTTACATTGTGTAAGACAGCATTAGTTTTAGTCTGTAAGACAGCATTAGTTTTAGTCTATAAGACAGCCTTAGTTTTAGTCTATAAGACAACATTAGTTTTAGTCTATAAGACAACAGTTTTAGTCTGTATAAGACAACATTAGTTTTAGTCTATTATTCGGGTAGACAAACGTTACAGAGGGACGCTGTTAGAGTCATTTATTTTAACCTTCATGAGTGCTCCCTTGGCGCCTATATGAATAAAACATTTTGAATTTGAATTCCATCACAGAAAATTCAATCTTATTGTAAAATTTGTTTCCATTGTATATAAAGTACATTATAAACTTTCAGAAAAGATGCATCAAATAGTAAATTTAACTTTTCAGCCGTTGAAAAAACATCTATTTTTCAATGGACGAGAATAAATTTAAAAGCAAATTTTTATCGTGTGATTCTAGATCCAATACAATATTTCACGCTGGGTCGTTGAGTTTATTAACCTGTAGATTTTAATAGCCATTATCAATTTTCATTACGGGCAGAGCTTCAATGGAGAGCCGCTATCATAAAAATAATGGATGGGTTCAGTACTCGCCCTAGGTGTAGTAGAGACTGCTTGAAGAGCCAGTTACTTACTTTGACAATACAAAAGAATGAAGCAATTGATGCCCACTGAAAATGACTTTATTTTCATGCACAATTATTACGCATTAAATTATAACAATTTTAAGCCGTTAAAATTGCGATAACCTAAGAAAATACTAAGAAATAAGTGGTTACATTATCTTAGAACAACTACGACATACAGTATATCTTTGTTTTGAGGACAAAAATCTCTGTTCAACAATTACCTTTATAACACATGTACAGTGACACTCGTATTCATATGCAGTTATCCTCAAAACTTTGCTTATACGTAAATATCAGTACGTTGAACTGTTCGTTACAAGTTCCAAGTCTTTCCCACGTAAATACGTTCTACGAAATCCTCTTTAACTGCGCTGTACTGCGCAGTAGTGGCACTCGGCATAGTCGTGGATACGTTGGTCTAGGTAGAAGGGCGTACCGAGGATATTGAAAGGGGCAAATATATATGTTAATATTAATGTAAGGCAAGTAACCAGTCACAAATGTTAAAGCGATAATATTTTCCTGGTTTATAAACCGACTAAGGCTTCTTGTCTCACGTGGGGAGCCCTGGCTACTGTAACGAATAATGATTAAAAAAAATTAAAGTGAAATTCGTAATGCCGATGTGATGGACAATGATAAATCATTGAGACTGCTACAGTTGTCCAAGATTAGAACAAAAGAAGAAAAGGAATAGATTACCTATTCCTTTTCTTCTTGGCTCTCCTTGGCTACCTGGCTCTAGTATTTACTAATGAATCAAACAACCTTTGAACAGTACAAGCGTTTAGTACCTTTTGTTAGTGGGAGGACTAACTCTTCTGCGAGTGTCCGTCTGGGTTGTTACCACCGCTTTACTCGTGAAGTCTGCCGCCAAGCAGTAGTGTGCAAGCATTACTGTGTTCCGGTTTGATGAGCAGAGTAGCCAGTGAAATTACTGGGCTTATGAGATTTAATACCTAATGTCTCAGGGTAACGAGCGTACTGCAGTGCCGCGCAGGCGAACTTGTGTTTTAAAGTTCTGGGTGGCACTGCAATTGTTATGGGCCGGCGTTATGCTTACCATCAGGCAAACGACTAGCTCGTCTCGTTACCAAATAACATAAAAAAAAAAGCAAATGAGTTGACTTTTGGTTTTTATAAAGAGTCAGCCCCTTCCGGCCCCACCACAGGTTTGGTCCTGTCTCCGGCGAGGCACCGCTGCACTGCAAACAGAGCCGGCTTGTTTTGTGCCGGCGAGTGTTCCTGCGAGCGCACTGTTTGCCGGATGCTGGAGCTAGATTCCACTCGCGTGCGCTTTCTATTGTCCTAACTCTTTTATTTAGCGATATAATGGAAACCTCAGCTGTGACAGGACTACTTATAAGTGGCATTGTGGTGCCGATATATCTAGTTAATGTTTTAAAGAATTACGTGATATTGTCATTTATTTTACGCTTTTATTGTTAGTTGGTCACTGTCTATTAGCTAATAACTTAAATTACGGCTGGTTTCGCCACAGGACATTACTAAACCGTCCCGTCACAGGAGATTGCTGCGTCTGTGTTCAACGTTTCATTAGTATTATTCGTAGAAGGATAATTGTTTGCTAAAGAGGCTTTCAAGCTAAAGTAACCAAAACTATGCTTAAAGTAACAGTAGATTAAACTGAAAAAGGGCAATAAAGCTTCCACTACAACAATTATGTTACAGTATTGAGTTTGAAGAGATTTTATGTATACACTTGTAGTAGCACGCATAATGTCGCCTTGTCTATGCACTAAGTTCAGAGAGAGAAAAAAAATATATGTAGGTAGACCGCACAATTTCATTATTTCGTGCGGTCGGCTGGTTCTCCATTCACGTTGCAGTGCTCCGCCGCGTCGCACTACAAAGTTGGTTTTTCTAAGTTTCTCCGTGTTAACAAGTTTTTTCGTCAAAATCAAGATGCCGAAGAGGATACATAACGACGAGTGGGAATATTTGTAAGTAATTTGCACATTTACCGATAACTATCGATTGCATATGAGGTTTCACGTTCCAACGATTCGAGTTCTTACTTAACCTACTCTTTTACTCGAGTTCACGATGCAACGCCACGAGTTCATCTTACTCGCTGTATACCTATGCGTACTTAATACGCCATCCATATAGCAACCTGTTGAGGTTATCCTATAATAATAATATGAAACGACCCGAAAGGTAACATTTTAACTATTTAAGTTAAGTTCTAATGTTCACGTTTCAACGATTGGAGTTGTCACTTAACGATAATAATACATACACGGTTTAACGTTCCAACGATTCAAGTTGTTACTTAACCTACTCCTTACTCGAGTTCATTTTACTCGCTGTATAACTATGCGTACCTAATACGCCATTCATATAGCAACCTGTTGAGGTTATCTATAATAATAAAAAGATGAAACGACCCGAAAGGTAACATTTTAACTATTTAAGTAATTTGCAATTTCTTCGGTTCACGTTTGAGTTGTCACTTAAATACATACGATGTTTAACGTTCCAACGGCTCAAGTTGTTACTTAACCTATTTTTTACTCGAGTTCATTTTACTCGCTGTATACCTATGCGTACCTAATACGCCATGCATGTAGCAACCTGTTGAGGTTGTCCTATAATAATAATATGAAACGAACCGGAAGGTAACATTTTAACTATATAAGTTAAGTTCTAATGTTCACGTTTCAACAATTCGAGTTGCCACTTACCGATAATAATGTATACGAGGTTTCACGTTCCAACGATTCGAGTTGTTACTTAACCTATTTTTTACTCGAGTTCACGATGCAACGCCTCGAGTTCATCTTACTCGCTGTATACCTATGCGTACCTAATACGCCATGCATATAGCAACTTGTTGAGGTTATCCTATGATAATAATATGAAGGTATACGTATAATTACGTATATTAGACATAAATTTGCAATTTGCTGTTAATGTTGAAAACGAAAATCAAGAGCTACGCGAACCAAGACCGTCGACTAGCGCGTTACACGCGAGTTCCGATCGTTCGCTGGATATAGCCAACGTGACAATACTGGAGGATGTATCTCCACTACCAGTGATTAAAGGTGCTTCCAGCAGTGAGGATGTTCCACGAACAGAACCAAGCTAAGGCAAAATTAGCAGCGGTATTGCTTGTCTTGACGAGCCTATAAGACTCTTCTTAGTAAGGATAATAAAGATCCAACTGTTCTAAAGCTGCTGATTGATGCTGGGCGCATCATCTGTGACACACAACTCAGTGAGTCAATAACGAGGCGAAATTTCATATTGGCTGTACTAAAGAAGGACTTGAAAGATCAGATGCTGCTCACGATAATAGATAGTTTTCTTGTAGCCAAGAACTAGCCAAAACTTTAAAGACCGCAAAAGCGATCAATAAAACAGGTCTGGATCTGAAAGCTTCCACCTCTAACAAGACTACTGCTACGAAACCAAAGCATCAAGTCGTTAACAGAAATTGAAACGGGAAGGCTCCGGTTCAAAACCACAGACAGCAGCCATCGCCGCCCTCAAAGATGAAGAGGAGTCTGCACCTCAGAGGCAACAGCACTCGCCATCATCGAGGACATCGCGACTGAACTTCAGTCGCGGCCGCCGCTAGACAATACGGTAAATTACGCCGGTAGACTATCTGTTTTTTACAACCAATGGTCACAAATAACCGCAGATAAAATAATTTTATCGTGGATACGTGGTTATGAAATTCCGTTCACTGAAACTCCATATCAGCATTGTATACCTCAACCCCGAAATTATGCACACTCAGAAAAACTTGAATTTGATCAAGCTATACATAATTTAATTTCTATAAGTGCTATACCTCACTGTGAGCCCTGTGAGGATATCCAATATGTTTTTACCCAAACCGAACGGAAAAGCACGCTTTATCCTAAATTTGAAAAAGCTAAACGAGTTCATTCAACATGTTCATTTGAATTAGAAGATTTTAGAATAATGATCAAACTAATCTCAAGATGTTGTCTCAAGTCAACTATTGATCTCAAAGACGCATATTATTAAGTGAAAGTTCATGATAACTCTAAAAAATATTCAAGATTTAGTTTGAACGGTAACTTGTATGAATTTAATGCCCTACCGTTTGGTGTCAATACGGCACCTTTTGTCTTCACAAAAATAATGAAAACAGTGGTCAGAATGCCACGCTGTGCTGATTATTATCGACAATATATCTTAACGATACCTGTCTAATATTACATAGCTATAGCGAATGTATGGATAACATTACAAAAATGAAAAGTACATGAATTTGCCTGTAAGTTTACAGTCAGATTTCGATTTGTGGATTAAATCTATCGAAAATCCAAAAAATCAAATTAAATTTGACGAATTCAGATGCTTCGACTATGGGGGGTTGGGGGATAGCCTGTGCGGGAAAAACGGCAAGCGGTAGCTGAAGTCGGGAAGAAAGAAAACTTCACATTCATAAGATTAAAAATTTGTCTAGAGGATTTATCCAATTGTCATATTATCTTGCGAATAGATAATACAACTGCGATTTTTTACATTAATCGTATGGGAGGAATGCAATTCCCCCATCTCACAAACTGACCAAAGAAATACGACAATGGTGTGAAGCGCGAATTCTATTTATAACAGCGCTATACATTCCATCTACAGAAAATACTATAGCAGATACTGAATCAAGGTGTATTCACCCGGATATTGAATGGGAACTATCTGATCTTGCCTTTCAGCAAATAATTAACAATTTCGGGCTACCAGAGATTGACATGATTGCTAGTTGAATAAATAAAAAATGTCCTGTATACATATCATGGCACAAAGACCCTGATGCTTGACGCTTTCTCTGTGAATTGGTCAAAATTGTATAAAAATACCATGAACCAGGAACCCGTAAAAACGGGTTCCCTTCCTTCTCAATAATTTAAAAAAAAAAAAACATTGATGAAAATTATTAGCGACAAAGCTAAGTGCATACTGGTCGGGCCAACATGGCCAGCTGAACCTTGGTATCCCCTATTTAACCAGTTTTTTACAAACTAAACCACTGGTTTTTTCAAACTTCTGAGGACCTAATAATCTCTCATTCCAGTTTCTGCCAGATCCAGCGGCAGATTACCCTGGATGCAGGAGTATTGTGCGGGAGTCTCTAATAAGAAAACTCCCTCCCGGGTCTTTAGACACATTAATAGCGTCTCTGTCAGATAATTAAATTAAGTAATATGATACTTACACATTCCAGTTATTATTCATGTTTTAACAGAGTTATTTCAATCGGGAGCGCTATACGGCACTCTAAATGGGTTTAGATCTACACCTTCCTTAGTATTAGGAAGTCAGATAAGCACAGACGACTGTGTTTTAAGGGTATATTTAGGCTTCGCCCTCCCTTACCCAAGTATGAATCCACTGGGATACTACATTAGTAATTGAAACTCTAGCCACTTGGATTCCTAATTAATCTCATTCTTTAGAAAAAATCACTAAAGAAGCTAGTTACCCTGCTGGCGCTGGTAACAGCGCATAGAGTACAAACTATTTCAAAAATAGATATCCGAAATTTTCAAAATTGGCGGAATGATATTTCCATTAGGATCCCTGACTTAATAAAAACGTCAAGTGTAAACGCAACTCAGCCAACGCTGATGCTGCCAATTTTTCGAGACAGACCTGACATAGGTCCGGCTTAATTATTAACGGATTATTTAAAAGTAATGTAGCGGCATTACGTGATCATCACACCTCTATTTTTATTTCTATAAAAAACCATATAATAAAGTTTCTCCCCAAACACTTAGCAGATGGATAAAGAGTATACGTTGTGGGTCTGTGGAATAGATATCACACAGTACTCTGCACATAGTACTAGACACCTCAAAAGCTCATAAGCTCGGTGTGAATTTGGATGTTATCAGGAAGACTGCCGGTTGGTCCGGCGGCTCTACAATATTTGCCAAGTTTTATAACAGGCATATAACAGACAGCATATACAGAATCAAATCATTGTTTTGCTAGAAGTAAAATTGATTGATTTATGCTAAAATTTACTGTAGCTATTATGTTAATAGTTTATTTAAGAAACATTACCTTTTAATTGAGTGATTAAGTACATTTATTATGTCAATTATTGAAGAAATATTAAATATATTTACTTCTGTAATACTTTCAACTGAAATAGATATTTCACAACTTCTCTCAACATCTACAAGTGTATACATAAAATCTCTTCAAACTCAATACTGTAACATAATTTAATGATTAAACGAACTTACCTGTAAGTTAAGTTCTATCATAATTATGTGAAGTAGTGAGTTTGAAGAGATAGCATCCCGCCCACCCAGATTACCTATTTCATAGGTCCCGAATAGTGAAATATCTACTTGAACTGATAAGCTCTGAACTAAATGAAGAACCAGCCGACCGCACGAAATAATGAAATTGTGCGGTCTACCTACATATATTTTTTTTCTCTCTCTGAACTTAGTGCATAGACAAGGCGACATTATGCGTGCTACTACAAGTGTATACATAAAATCTCTTCAAACTCACTACTTCACATAATTATGATAGAACTTAACTTACAGGTAAGTTCGTTTAATCATTAAATAATAACGCAATTTACTTTGCTGATCTGTTCATAACTCGTTTCGGAGGCACCCTCGTTTTAAGACGAGGCCAGTCTTCGAGCTTGCGTCTAAAATTGCGTCGACAGCGACGTCCCCATTCCTCATGATTACGAGGGAAGTCCGAGCGTGCAAACAATGCGCAATATAGAACCTCCGTCCGGCGTCGGCGGGACGTTCAAGAAAACAAAGTTTATTTACGAGCCGTCACTTCGCCGTTGATTTGTCCCCATTGTCCCTCACTCCTGCTCCTCCGCCACTCTCTCTTCCGGGATTCCAACTGTCAAACACACTTGGGCCGCGTTGGCCTTTTTGTGCAAAATTCAAATTAGGTAAGTTCAAAGTCCCGCGGGCGCGAGTCTGAACGAGCCTGCGACGGACGGACAGAACTGAGAACTTTGTTATTCGGCATCTAATACACTTATTTATAAGGAAATTGAAATTTTGAAGTAACATGGAAACCTTTATAACATTTCCCGGAAAATAATCAAAATGTTTTATAATGTTTGCTCTTCATCAAATATTCATCCAAAAGCGTTCAATACAATCCGTCTTGTCGCTGCTTCCTTTTTCATTTCGCTTGTGATTTCTAATATACGCATTCTCGTTCCTCGTCTTTATTAATTTAATATTAGCGTTTTTCTGCTTTAATGACAATGAGACATGTCAATAGACGAGACTTTAAGATTGTACAAAATTGAAAGATTTGTTAAAAATATTTTTGGTACGAGTACTACTCGTACTATCTGTAGGTAGTTGGAATAGATAGATGTTTTTATTTTTGTGCTGAATCGGAGATAGGTTTGAATCAACGAAGGAAACGACAAGTTACTTAGTTTAATCTTTATCTCACAGAGTCCTTACTTGAAGCTGTAGTTATGCTAAGGCTAGAATGGGGTTGATTTGATTTGCGGCAGGATGTACCTACATCTTGACGGTAGTAGGTGCTGGCTAGCGAGCGTAGAAGATGTTCTTCAACATGCTGTCTGCTTCACGATGTTTTCCTTCACTGAAAGCTTGAGCTCAAGCTTGAGCCAACATTGCTTCAAAAAAAAGGAGTCCTCTCTCAATAATGTTAGGTTAGAGTTTCATTATAACTATCATTTTACGTAGATACCTAATTAGCGTCAGCAAATCCGTTACCAAACCTAGCATTATACGAGTAATCGTATTATTAGAATTCTCATTACCCTCGATTTAATCAAACCGCGGCCGCAACCTGAATCAAATCAAACTTAATAAGCTTACTGTGACATCTATTAGGGCCAGTTTCGGCTGTCGGTGAAATTCGTGAGCCGCGTCGGAGCCGGGCCGGTAACTAGCGCCGCCTGGTGGCAAGTTGAGACAACTACCGTCTCATCAGTGGCATTCCGGCGGCGCTCCCGTGACGCCCTTCTTAACTATTTGCATGCCATCCTGACAGTGATTACAGCCCTGAAGCTCCCCTGTAGGAAGGGGGTATTTATTATTGTAATGGTGATGTCAGTAATGGATATTGGATCGGGAATTCTGTTAATTAGACGTGATTTAGTTAGTGTCAGGTTGTGACGTAGAGACGCGATGGATGTTATTTCACATGTGTCGTCTAATGCGGATATCGAAGAATGGGTACATACATACAGGTATATAAATATAACTAGTTAGTATAGGTGGTATGAAACAGTTATTTTTAACTTCGTTCAATTTTACCGTAGGTATCATATTATTATTGTAGTCTTTTATGTATACAAACTTAGTCATTGTAGGCAGCTTTAACGCACTGTACTTACTCGTAATAAAGGACATAAATCCAAAAGGTATAGATCCTCCTAACAAATAACTACTTTGCACAACATTTCAATAGTTCCTCTCTCGGGCCCAAATTTGACTCACCCGTCACCATCGTCCCTTTGACCACCCTCCCGGATTGCCGTCGCCAGATAAAGGCTTAAAAAGCAATAGAGCTCTTATCCTTAAGTAGGCTCTACCACAGCGGAAACGTCCTTTGCATATCTCCGTCAAGATCTTCCCTTTCAATTTATGCACACAATCCCGGGAAGCGTTACGGAGATGTATAATAAACACTATATCTGTGATTATGGCCTCCGAGTCGCAATGTGAGGCCCAAGGACAGTAATCCACGCAGTACTACACTTGGAATTATTAATGCGTGTGACAGTTTTAAGAAGAGCAGCAGTATTGTCGTTGCATATCACATTGTGATTAGTGGTGGTTATTTTGAGAATACGAATCGCGTTAACTTCACCTACCAACAATGTGAAATAAGGAAAGGTCACACAGTGTATAGCTGGTTTGTAGGACTTAGGTAACGCGAAAGGTTTGTTAGTGGTAGGACTAACGCTTCTACGGGTGTCCGTCTGGGTGGTTACCACCGCTTTGTGAGTGTGAGTGAAGTCTGCCGCCAAGCAGTAATGTGCAAGCATTACTGTGTTCCGGTTTGATGAGCAGAGTATCCAGTGAAATTACTGGGCTTATGAGACTTAATACCTAATGTCTCAGGGTAACGAGCGCACTGCAGTGCCGCGCAGAGCTTTGTGTTTTAAAGTTCTGGATGGCACTGCAATTGTTATGGATCGGCGTTATGCTTACCATCAGGCAAACGACCAGCTCGTCACGTTACCAAATAATATAAAAAAAATAACAAGAAGGGAATTCGATATCTACAACGGGACTAATATTTGTGCACCAAATATTTTCCCATTGTAACGTTCAGACAAAACAGATGACTACAGAACGGTCCATACCTTTGCAAAACTTTAATTATACAAGGAAGCAAAACGCTTTTTGTGAACGAGTGATTATTCTATAACGAAAATGTGGTCTTGCCGAGCGAGTCGTTGTTCTGTTGAGGAACGATGATGACTGAACGCTGTGATGTAGTCCCAAGGTCGTTTTCTATTTTTGTCAATTGCGGAACCTCGTGTACTGATAAGATACAACAGCGCGACGTCGATGGGCCTCGATCTACATTTTATAGCGTAATATCCTTATAATGGCGGCACTGAGATGCCGGCCCGCGGAGTAACGGTGCCTCTGCTTATTGATACTTATTATTGCATTACTCGAAGAAGGATATTGGATCGAGGCTAGCCACACAGGTTAGAAGACAGAGTAGAGGATCAGTGTGTAATGAGGAGTGGGGACATCCGTGTCAATGATGCCAATGTGAGAAAAGAGGCACAAGTAATAACGAATCAAATGTCTAGAGTACAAAGTAGGTGCTTTTTTGTGGGGCCATAAAATATTTGTCTCGGTTTAAAAGCCGAGTGCGCGACACAATCTAAAACAAGGGTTTTCAGATAAACTGCTGGGTAATGTTATGTTATACTTTTAACGACCAAAAATAATAAAAACATTGAGAAAAAACTTTTTTATGCTATTGTAGGAGGCGAGCGAGTCGGCCTTATGGTAAACATAATGCCGGCACATAACAATTGTAGTGCCACTCAGAACTTTGAAACAGAGACCTGCGCGGCACTGCATTTACGCTCGTTACACATTAGGTATTAATTCTCATAAACCCATGTAATTTTGCTGACTACTTTGCTCATCAAACCGGAACACAGTAATGCTTGGACATTAATGTTTGGCGGCAGACTACACGAGTAAAGCGGTGGTAGCACATATGTGGTAGCAATAGGTGTCAGATACTTGCAGAAGAGTTGTTCCTATCAGCTGGTTTAAAATGTTGGTCGACTCAATTGCGACCAATCATACAGCACTTATTTTAATTTTAATTAATATTTCATTAATTGATGCTTCCACTTACTATTTCCCTGCTCTCTTCTGACGTATAAAGCTCTTTCTCTCTTTCACACTCGTTCCTGAGTACGACCAGCGAACTATAAGACTAAGAATGAGATACTAATATATTCAAAGAAGTATTAACACTAAAACTTATGAATTAAATTTGTTTTAAAAGTTTCAGTAGTGCTAATTCAAAGCAGAGGCAGAAAGTTCTTATAATACCTAGATAAAAGTAGCAAGTTAGCTGTGTACATAATTATAAACGCCTGTAAATTAGGCTGAAGTATAACTTCAAGGCTTCATATTTCTAAGTATAATTTTCTTTACATCCCCTCCTTCATTAAAACATTTCATCTATAATAATCTTTGAGACGGTACTATATAAAATTTTTGTGTTTAAAATTTACGAACAAAGTAATAAACTTGGTATTTATACCAAATTTCTTACTTTGAAATGCCAACGAGTTTTACATAGTTTTTTCAGTTTCACCAGACCTTGTTCAAATCTTAATGGGTTGTAAATTAAACGCTCACTAAAAAACCGGAAACATTGGAGAATTCAAAAACAACAAAGAAAATCTCCGTGTGTGTGACATTCACTAAAAAATACAAATATTGCTGATACCATAAACGTTGTCAGATTTCAATATAACGAACAGGTCGCTACGAAATAATATTGTGACTGTAGCTGTGCTACGGCAACGACAGCTATGCCGTAGTGTCGTAGCAATGAAGCTACGCGCTGTAGCGGTTTGGGTCGTCCCAACGGGTTCGGTTTCCACCGCTACGAAGCTGCCGCTAATACCCCGGGATATATAATAATAACGAACTGGAGGTGGACCGGCTTATTTCAGATAAGTGTCAGAAAAATATTGGTTTCAAACAGCGACATTTATATTTTCCTAGTTTGCTGGTTTCAAAATAATAATTTCTTACGTCTTTAGTAATAAACATACTACGAAACAGTAATTTAATTCTGAAACACGACAACCGATTATGCAGAAATAATTTGCAATAACAAAACAAGCATAATAATTATAATATGCACGTCACTATAAAGCTTCCCGTGTGTTGAATAATAACACAATTTTCATCAATTCAAAGTAATTTAGACTATAAACAAGAGTCGAGAATTAGCCTTGATCTCATCTCTCATTTATTCAAATCTGATGGCGCTAATATAATTCAAATAAAAAATTGTTACGCAGTGCCAAAACAGCTTAAGAATGCCTAAACAAGCTCAACAACAAACCCCTCGTGGGCTCATTGAGTGCGTCGGCACAATTCCGCAAAAGGACGTCGGCATCGCGACCGGTCATCATTGCGCACATTTTCATAATCTCCAGACTTTTGCATTTCCACAGTGCGGCTTAATGCTTTATTATACGGTCGAAATTTGCATGACAATACTCTAATCTAATTTATGACGTCAAACGGCACGGAGCAGGGCTTTGTTGGTAAAAAATGGGAAGCATTGTCCCTGCTCCACTTCGTCCTCACAGGCACCGTCGACCCGTTCACTACTACCGAGCTGCTGCTCAGGTGACGTTTAAAAAAGAGACAAGAGATAGTGGTCGGACGCTACCCTGTCGAGTGTCAACACGTAAGTAGTCGTGTACGAGCGTCGTGTAATAACTTGAAATCATTTTAACTGATGATGTAGGTCTGAGAGTACAGGAAAAATGGAAAGTATAAAAATATTATATCTGCGTGAAATATTTTGTGGACGAGATTTCTGATTTCTTTCTAACGTATAAAATAATTTATATCTTGGTTCAGGTTGTACCGCTGCCAATACCTAGAAGCAGAGAAGGTCATGACATGCTCGACTCAGAGTCCAAGACGAGAAACTCCCAAAGTTAGATGATATAATATTACGTTTAGTGTAGGTACTAAGTAATATTTATCGTGTATGTACATGTCGGGTAGTCGCAGTCTGAGAATTTGTATAAAGCGCCATCTAGGGAAAATCTGAGTAACAAGTGAAATTTGTAATGTTGACGGTATCGAAATATCTAGTCTTTGGGTGTCGATCGAATTAGTGAAATGGTAACACAGTGACATTTGACAATCGAACTGTCATGTTGGCAAGCCGTCAGAAGTTGTTTTAGTCGGTAGCGTTATATTATCTGAGCAGTTGACTCTCGGCTCTCGAGTCGAGCGGACGTCTCCTACAACTAGAGGTCGCGAGGCGCGTGGAGCGCCGCGCGCTGCGTGTTCGCTGTTCGGTGTGCTTGTGGACTACAGAAGCAACGAGTCTACGCGTCACAGCTGAGTGTATCCTTTCTATTTTCTTTAAGATGTTGACCAAGCCTGTATTGCTAGGCTTATGGTGGCTTGGGCAGGACTATAAGGGGTGTCGGGAGGTCCTGTGGGCGAGTGCCCAAAAACTGTTGTTAAGTAACAATAACTGAGTGCTTGAGTAAACGAGCGAAGCTAACAGTACGAAGTTAATGAAAGTAAACTCTAGTTATTTCCGACATACATGTATTTACACGAATGTTGGTATTAAATCACTTTAGACACGATAACGATTCGACGTGCGCCACGACGACTTAACTACAGTACATATCTTGTTGCTTATTTACAAAATTTTGTGAGTTTTCGTGGAATTGACGATTATAAAACTAACTTTCCTATGAAAAGTAAAAGTAAACTACACAAGGTATCATTTGAAACGATCATGACTCTATGGTAGTTATTTATCTCTATGGTACGATCTGTTAGTTAGTGGTTTAAGTCATACAATAAGCTTGAGCTGTTGAAGGAAAACAACGTGACGCAAATATAGCATGACGGTAGGGCAGTTTGTAATCCATGACTGGCTAGTCACCACTCTCAACTTGAACATTGTATGCCAAGCATCTATAGTGTGTTCCAGCTGCTGCACTTGACAGACAGTTCTAATCTAGCGTATCCACTGTCTTTGTCCACTATTCTTAGTGGTGATGAAAATAAGTAGCCGTAGTGTAGCAGTATCAGTGACGGACGACAAGTCGTTATCGTCGCGAAGCGTCAAGCATTATTTGTCTTCGCCTTGCAAATTTTTTTTTATATATTTATAGGCTTTGCTTTTGACCACTATCTCATCTGGAGGTAAGTGAGGATGCGGTCGACGATGTATCACGCTTATCAAGATGTTCACTCGTGACTTGAAGAGACCCAAATTATACCGATCAGGAAACACAGACTCGGGCAAAGAGTTCCACTTCTTAGCGGTACGACAAATAAACGTATAAATTAAATCACGACTTAAAAAGTTATGAACCAGTTTAATGAAATAATAATATTACGTGTATCGGTAAACCCTAAAACCCTCTTTTTCAATTAGTTTCTGTTAACATTTGGCCTCCGATTCTCAAAGCTGCCGCATTTCCGCAAATTTCAATTAAACCTACAATCCGCACGAGCGAATGGCAAACACAGTCGCAGATCCTAGGGGACTCTCGCACGACTCGATGCCGACGGATCTTAGAACATTGTCTACTCGAGCGATCTTGAAGCACTACTGTAGAGAGATAGCCTAGTCTTAGAACAACACAAAGGAGATTTCCCACGGACTTCTACGTTTGTTTCTCTAAATTAAATTAGCGGTCAAATGTTTTCAGCCTTGTGCTACATTCGAACGAGCGTACTGGGAGATGACACAAACACGCTATACATGAAACAGAATGTATAAAGATATTAAGTTCGCTTTAAATCGCATTGCTTGGTGTAGCTGCCTCTTAAACCGGACGGTTTCGCACCGCAGCGCACCAGTACAATGCTGACTAAATCCTTCGACTAATTTAGCTTTATTGCTGTTCTACTGTTGTTCCTTTCCGCTGAATGCCGTCCGGACGCGTTCTATTAGTGTTCTGGGATGGTCTGCGCAGACATCACATGTGTACTACATTTTACGGATTTTGCTTTTAAACTCTCGAAGTTACTATTACTGCAATACCTCTTTGAATGTTTTTGTATGTACTTATTCGTGCGCGTTAGATGATCTTTGATTTTGATTGAAATAGATCACCAAAAGCAAGACATATTATATATTCACGTTATGAATCCGAGATTTCTGCAAATGCATTACTTCTTTCCACATAAATGCAGGCTGCATTTAGCAACGTAAGAAGAGCAATGTTGGGAATCCACCCAAAGGAAGAGAAGGAGAAAAACGTACTGGATATAAGAGAGTACACCACTGTAGTGTAATTTAATGAACGGCAGAGAAATTTCACGTGACCCAATGTATAGTCAATTTAAAAGAAGTTAATATTTCGGCCAATTTAGCTCCCATTCAAAGACCGCTCACTTACGTCATGAGTGATTACAACGGTATTGTCCTGCTGAAATAGTAACGCGTTCTGTTTTCCAAGTAGCTTCATCTACTATGAATACAATAGGATTCCTTAGTTAAATTATTCAAAGAAGACAGTACGAGTAAAAACAAATGCATACTGAAACACTGAAGCTACAAAATGGATGGCCGTGAGAAGCAACGGCGAGAGAGAACAATTGTTATTTCAAACCAAGTGTTTTGTTGTTTTCATATTTTCGTTTAGAGAGAAAAATATCTGTGTTAATCTTGAAAACAAAAGATTAATCACCTGTTTTGTCGAGTTTGCCTTATTATTGGGATTGGGTGGTGAGCGGCGAGAGGTGGCGACAGGTGGCGAGTGGTGGCAACTTCGGGAAACTTGTCGGGAAACCGGAGCGGTCGGGAAACGGTCCGATCGCAGTGTTGTTCTTTGATTGTTGTTTACGGCGCTCATTTCTGGATCTGGCTGAAATATGAGCTGATTATGTTTCGCGATTCCATTATTTGCGTAGTATTTAGGTTAATTCGTTTAACTTTTCAAACTTTCACGGTCAACCAGCATGATTTATGACGGCAATTCAATTAAAATAGAACTTAAGATTTATTTATTGTACAGGGTGAATATGAAATGGATTAAACAACACACACAGTAAAAACGAATTCACGAGCTATTGTTGGTTATGCCACTCGTAATTTTATTTTTTACGGATTGATCTTTTAACAACAACACTGTAAAAACAAAAATACACGACGTCATTCGTTTATGCGGGTTCAGTTATCAGCAATTATCAGTAAAGTTTTAGTTCGCACTTTTTTTTATCGCAAATCGTTACACTCTACAGACCCTTATAGTACTAGGTCATAACTATTACTACATATATTTATTAGATTAGGCACTAACATTTGGTTCGTGAAATTTGGCCTGATTCCATCAAATATCTTGGTTCATGGCTTCTGGTTCATGGGTTTTTGTAATAATTTTCATATATGGATATGTCAACTTTAAAAATGTAAGCACTACTTATATAATCAAATAAAAATTAGACACTGATTAAAAATGTAAGTAATGTCCGTTCTTAACTCAGAACTATCTCTGAAATAAACGTATTAAATAAAACAAAAACTAACAACTTACAAAGCAAAGTACAAAGTTTCCAGAACTCATTATCCAAAGCTATTTCATAAACAGATTTACATTACAAAGTAAAGCATGCGAAAGCCATCATCCCCTTACATCGGCCATAGCTGTCAGTCAACCAAGTTCGGGGTGAAATGGGGCGCGAGTGTTTAACGACTACAAGTCAACAAGTGAACTGAACAATATGCTCCGAGGTATTGGAATAGTTGTGCACTTGTTCGGGTTCAATTAGGATTTCGAATCAGAGGCATCACTTCACATCTCGAGTTTGGTATTGGACTGTTGCTCGGAGCTTGGGTGTTGTATGATGCAAAGTGAGATCCGCTGATTGGGAGTTTGAACAATGATAAATTACGTTTGATAGAAGACATTGAGTGTCGTATGAAGAGGTGATTTTATTATAAACCAATTGTATTATCGCCTGGTTGATGCGACATGTAATCAAAATGCTGGTACTTACCTGGCTCAACGATCAGCATGGCGATCTAGCGAGGCAATGCCGCCAGCATCTTGGTTGTGCAGCGGTACACTGCCAACTAGTATATGTAGCGGGTCTTTTTGGATTATCTATAGGCTTACAATGTATAATACCTAACGGTTTATTTCTGTTTTGTAGCGAGGTTAGATGATATGTATGTAGTAGATTGCTAAGAGAGGGGTTCAGCGTGTTCAAAAAAAAAATAGAAATTAGGCCAAAAATGCGGATAAGATAAAAAATATGTTACAATAATTATCCTGCTCTGATAGCAAGCACTGATTGGTAGTGGCGACTTCGTTCAGCTTTTTTTTATTTCTTTCTTCTTTAAAGAGGACAGTTCAAATTGTCTATCATAATTTTACTTTTCAAATTCAAATTCATTTATTGCAATAAACGTGGTACAATTTTAGGTCTTAAAAATACTACTCTACTGTGCTTTTACACTCTACTGTGTTTTTGTGTACACTTTATCGATGTCGCTAGTTCTAAGTTACAACAAAGTTTGTGCATTGAACTCGTTATATGTTCGTCTTCATGGATGCAAAGAGCACCTATCTGTTAGGAACGGAATTAATGGACCATATATTTCAGAATCAGTCGCTTGTAAATATCATTAATCTGTTAAAGACATGAATATTATTTGGAAACAAATTTATTACAAGCGAGTGCACAAGCACCCTTCGGGTAGCGATGTTTCCCGATCCAACGAAGAAAAAGTCTATTGATGTTTTTTACCTGTTTTTAGGTAATGAATACATTATAAGATATTGATATTATACACAGAGTTTGTTCATTGAGCTGAAAAACATATACAGCAGTTTTAACTAGCTTATGCAGCGAGAGTCACTTGAGTTTATAGAGACTGCAGAGTGCAGATGCAAAGCGTCTAGTCTTAGGCTAAGATTCAGAGATGATTCTAAGCGTAGACTTTGGCTTCCATATGTCAAAACTGTATAGAATTTTGACGTATGGAAGCGTGAGTCCACGCTTAGATTCGTCTCTGAATCTCAGCCTAAGTCTATTAGTCATTCGAAATTGCGACGCTGAATTCGGACTTTATATTGATAACTTTTTAGAGCACACGAACATTAATACAGAAAAAATTGCTTTAAAACAGCGACGAACCAACTTCAGTGAAAAACTACTGAACCGATTTTGATGAAATTTCTACGGGACTAATAATAGAAAGAATATCCTTTCAAATAAAAAAGAATTTTCCAAAATCAGTTTATAAATGAGGGAGATTGGAGGTAACAAACATAAAAAAATACCCACTCAATTGATAACCTTTTTTGGAAGTCGGTTAAAAAAGAAAGTTAACTTAAAATAACATATTTTTATATATTACGATCTACATTTTCAAATTACGAACCGTGTAACAACACTTCAGATTTCCAATTAATAGAGTGTCTACCGTACGAAACGAAATACTAAATTTCGTACTTAGTTGCAAGACTAGTCCAGAAAGAAGGTTTTGCGCTGGTTTTCGCTGCTTTCGTATTCTAAATCCGTCTCGCTCAATAACCATGAGTATTCCACTTTGCCCCACCAAACTGGGAGCTGGGAGCTGCTTGGCGGGGCAATAGAATTAATCATATAACTATAGGCGATATGAAGAAACAACATAGCCATTGTTTTGCTTGGTATACTAATAGTATTGGTATTAATAATTAAGTAAATAAACAATGAGTACTGTATGGATAGCGGTAGGCAAGCAAGTATTTTGTTTAGATGCAATATGCGAAAACGTTGTAAATGGTGTATAGATTTAAGTATATTTATTCATTAAGCTTTATTTCACTGTATGTTTTCCGAATAAAATAAAATAAAATAAAAATAAAATTGTTAACAAAATATTGCACTTACACCATCGTTATTTTTCTTATCATAGTGTGTGTTCTATCTACATATTAAAATAATAATATTTAAATTGATTTTATGTATGACATAAATAAAGCCTTGAATTTTAAAAACAGCTTCCTGGTCAATTTCTAATAACGTACTACTAATTTACTAATTTATAATAACATCGACCAACAATCCAATACATCAAAATTTGTCCAGACATTTAAAAGTTATGGTGGAATAAAGAAACTTAGATATATACGTGAACCCTGAAAAGATTACACTCCTTTTTTGGCAAGTTGATAACAATGATACAAGGAAATTCATCATTAGCCTATTACGCTACCGCAGCTGGGATACCGGCCTTCTCTCAGAGAGAGGGAGAGAGAGAGAGAGTCTGGGCCATAATCCACCACGTGGACTCAATAGCGGATATAACTTGCCCTCGAATCTTGTTGTTCTTGAACATGTGGGTTCCTTCACCGTTTTAGAGCGAGAGTGGTAAATCCACACAAACTACCTAACTTGACAAAAATGATTGGTGCGGGCCGAGCCGCGATTCGAATCACTATGGTGTGTCGGTTTGAATGTCGCACAAGTTCCCACTCGGCCACATTCAAGGAAATTACAACGAGCAAATTGTTTTTACGATTTTAAATATCTTGTGTAATAAATTTAAATAGTCCTTCAATTACTGTGACGTCTTCCTGTTCCACGCGACGACAGGTGGCGCCGCCTGGTGGATATCAAACTGAAGCAAAGAACCAGCCAATGAGAGAAAAGTATTTTGCCGCCACAAAAGTGACGCCATCATAAACATAATTTGATACCTCGCCATTTTGCTCAGTTCAGTTCTCCTTTGGATTTAGAGTAAGCCAGATCGGCAAAGATATATGGATATAACTGTATGGTTTTGGATTATATAAAGCTAAGTATTCTTCTAGTTAGGTAAAATTAATGTGCTAAATATCAAAAGTGTACTTATGTAATTACTGAATGTGTTGTCGTGTATTGAATAATAATAAGAAAAGAGTTCCGATGAGTTTCTTGCCCATTCTTCTCAACCGGACTAAAACTTTGGAATGGGCACTTAGAGTCATTTTGCCTAGTAATTTTGAAGTATCTGGAAATACTGGAAGTACTGGAAATACAACAATATTATGTGATTTAAACTGTGTCTTATTTATTCTTGTAAGTAATGCAGGTTGTAACATTTTCAGAAGTGGGATGAGCTCATCCATTTCTGCCCGGATACGCAGCCCCATAATGTGAGATCCACCTGGGAGTCAACATCTGGCTGTTGTACTTCGATGGTGCGCACCGTGGCATCGGCTGGAATCTGAGCTTCGGGATACCGGCCTGCATGGAGAAGCTGGAATAATCTGGTAGGATCAATTCAAGTTATATCGAGTAATAGATAAAGGTGATTTTAAATACATCTCGGGGCACATTGGCCTGAATTGAATCCGGATAACAAATAATGTTTCTTTTCTTTGCAAAGTTTTGAAAGTGTTGGCTCGTACTTAATAATGTAAGGATTATAACGATACCCTATGCATCTACATTTGTTCAGGCATTTAAAAGTTCTAGTTGAATAATAAAAATTTGCATACAGACATTCATCTATACACTCCTTTTTTTTGGACAGTCATTAAAAACTGATTAGCTGTTCCGAGTTTTACAATGATTTATTTAAAATCGGTGAATAATTTATGTAATTGGAATGATTGTTTCGAATTTATTTTAAATGGATTGAAATGAAATTAAAATGTTCTTCTACAAAGTTAATATTTGGCCACATCAGGCTCATTATATACTTAAAGAAAACTTGTGTAGTTGTATCATTATGAGCTGCTGTATAGGTAATTATTAAGTAAAAAGTCTGTTCCAACCTACCCACTTTAATCATACAATTAAAATATCACAACTTTTCAATATCTAGTTTACAATGTTTCGAATTAAGCGGAAAAAAGAAAAGTATTTTGTTTTTCTTGAAAAGGCCAAAGTTAGTCGTACTGGCCAAAGGTATTTACAATTACCCTCCGAACTAGTGATACCTGTACGACGGCAGGGCATCTCGCAGTAGGAGCTGGTGTCATTCATTATACATGACGTAACATAATATACGCAAAAAAGATAATAGCGAGGTTCTGATGAGTAGTCGTTGGCATTGCGCGAAATGGTGATTACTGTTCGCAACAGTAGGAATTGGTTGATGAGTTTACCCTTATTTTGTTGGTATGAAAACTAAATGAGCCGTTGGTGCGGTGCTAATCGATATTGTTTTAACTGTGTGGTATTCGCCTGTGTGGCATTCTCCTGTGTGATATCTATGTTCAAGTTTACTGACGATGCATTCATGTTCATGACTTACGAAAAATGCTTAAAGGTTAAGTTGTGGTAGAACAATTTAATGACGAAGTGGTAGTTGAGGCTGATGAGCTTAGTGAAAGTCAATACGTTGCATTGTAGTTGCGTTGGAGGTTCAATGTTGTGATGTGATGAGCAACGTGGCGATTTTGTTTATTGGCGGGTTGATACCATTGGCAACCATGTTTTGATGTCGCAAAATAGACCTTCAGCCATATTTGAACTTGTGAATTGTTATTGTTGTAGTAGATATTCACTATTAGTAAAGTAACCACTGGTAGGCACTGGTAGGCACTGGTAGAGGCACTGGTAGAGGCACTGGTAGAGGCACTGGTAGAGGCACTGGCAGAGTCACTGGTAGAGTTACTGGCAGTCACTGGCGTAATCGCTGGTAGAATCACTGGTACTCACTGGTAGAATCTCTGGTAGAATCACTGGTACTCACTGGTAGAATCACTGGTACGCACTGGTACGCACTGGTAGAATCGCTGGTAGAATCGCTGGTAGAATCGCTGGTAGAATCGCTGGTAGAATCGCTGGTAGAATCACTGGTAGTCATCGATAGAGTTGGTAGGTATAACGAGAGCCAAATTTTGAAAAAACATTGTAGAGGTTGAATCAGTAGGCGAGGTGGCCACTGAAAGGCGAGGTAGCCATTTAGATATTGTAACTGCGAGGTGGCTGTTTCGGTAGTACTGACATTCTTGATGAATTAGAGTATTGCATACTGACATGGAACGCTGACGGGTGAAGCTGACTTTATTGATGAATACTGACTATTGAGAATTTTGAGAGTAACTTGTGATGTAGTCGAATCTTGGCTTAGGGAGGCGCCTGGGAAAGGATGGTGCGCTCAGTAAAAACAGCGCTGGGAGCAACCCTGCACGAGCGACATCCTACTGAAGAAGTTCTCTCCACCCTGCTAACGGAAGCGGAGTACACGGTCAACAGCAGACCACTGACACACGTATCGGTCAGTGACGAAGACCCGGAGGCCCTAACGCCGAATCACTTCCTGTTGGGAGGGCCCGGTCACGTGTCGACACCAGGAACCTTCGATGAAAAGGACACAATCACGAAATCAAGTTGGCGCGCTGCACAGAGATTGGCAGACATCTTCTGGACTAGATGGATCAGAGAATACCTGCCTGAGCTTCAAAACCGGCGGGAGCCCCAAGGAAAAGGACCCAGCGTTGAAATCGGCAACCTTGTTCAATTGGTCGACAGTAACTTACCGAGAAACGTATGGGTCCAAGGAAGAGTCATCGCTACGTATCCTGGTCCGGATAACATCGTACGAGCAGTCGACGTAGCTACGAAAGGAGGAGTTCTTCGGAGACCTGTGAGAAAACTAGTGATCCTGCCAGTCGAAGACGTCGTTCCGGCACGCGAAAATGGTGCAACACAGTCGCACGGCGGGAGAAATGTGCAGAACAACGTAGCTTAAATAACGTCATTATAATTAAGATTCTTTGATATTTTGTAAAATGTGTTCGAGACTATAAACAGCCAAAATTTTCTGAAGATAGCAGGCTGTGATTGGAGACCGGAGTAGCAGGAGTCTGATCAAATGAAATACGTTGGTACGAACTTCAAAGACTTCTTCCGCAGCAGTTTTAGTAGGTATCCTTCTACAAAAATAAGTTGTTAATTTGGGGGTTTTTGTTTGTTTTAGCTGAAAGGTTAGCAAGAAGGCAGCTATGTACTACTTGAACGAGCTGGATATGTGAGGGTGATTTGATATAGTTGGTGATTATTTTAAAGCCTTTACAGATAATGCAGCTGTTAGGTCTATTGTTATCAAAAGATTGCATTAGTTAGGGGTGTTGGTGACACAACGACATAGAAGTTGGACATAGACTTGGTAAGTCATTGAGTAGATGTTTTCAAGCAGCAGCAGCGCCAGTGTTCCTTGATTTAAATGCCGATACTTTTATTTATTTCGGCTGGGTAGTATGGTATGACCTTAAAATCAATATGAGAACTTTTTCTTTTAATCTACGTTGGATATGTGTAGTGAAATATGGGGTAGTAAAACAGAATAATGGATATTGGATAATGGTTTACATAATAAAAGATTAAATTGTAAACGATAGCGAAAAATAATAGTGGCCCATGGTATAATATGGAATGTTTTTGAGAAAGTATTTATAACAAATGTTGTATTAATTCTGGGCTCGAGCAAATAAACAACAATAGCTTTCGGTTTGTTGGGATGACTAAGTTCACCCGTAAACTTGTATCTAAATGCTTGTTTAGATTTCCTATAGGAAACTACCAATAGTGTAGACCTTAAAGGAAAGATAACCTAAGGGGAAATGCTAAAGAGTGCTGGGGAAATAATAATCGCAGGATTAGTTACAGTCAATATTCTAATTTTTGGGTTCAAATATTGGGTTCTATTAGTTTTGGCGTACTCCTAATAACGATTCAAATAGATGGAACATTTAATGAAATTTACTTATAAAGTAAAATTAATATATAATAAAAACAGTTGTTAATTGATAAATATATATGGACAAGTTTTAAAGAAAATTCAAAGTTATTTATTATTAGTATTACATACAACTAAATGTAGCCTGGCCATTTTTAAAATTATTTATTGGAAAACTAACATTGTAACTGCGAATCAATATTGGAGAATTAATACTGTTAGTTCAGTCCGTACCCAATAAATTTTGGACTATCTTATTTTGAAGGAAACTTAATTTTGCTATGGGTTATCATACTCTTGGTCATACTCTTGGTCATACTCTTGGTCATACTCTTGGTTATACTCTTGGTCATACTCTTGGTTATACTGTTGGGCATGCTGTCAGTAGTGCTGTTGGTCGTGCTGTTGTTCATGCTGGTGATCATGCCGTTGGTCATGCTATTGGGTCGGACAGCACCATAATTATCACATTTGGTAGTAAGGGGGTGACTAAATGTCACATTATGTTGATGTGACTAGATGTCACACTATGTTGATGTGACTAGATGTCACATTGGATATTAAATGGGTGACTAGAGATCACATTGGATATTAAATGGGTGACTAGAGATCACATTGGATATTAAATGGGTGACAAGAGATCACATTGGATATTAAATGGTTACAAAAAGTCACATTGGGTATTAGATGAGTAAATTTATTTCAAATATTTCTAGTCACTATGGATTAATTGGGTGATCAATTAAAATTCTTAAAATTGCGTTTCACAAGTATTGACATTTTGAAGTCTTGGGCAAAACATTCTTAAACTGTGATCAACAGTTTATTGCATTTAGTATTTTAATTATTGTATAAAATTATGTAGTTTAATTCGTTTGTTATTATTAATTGTTGTTTGGTAATGGATTTTGCTTTCTGATGAAGAAATTGACAGTTAGAATGTGATTTTAGGTTATTAAACTGTAGTTCGGTAGCGTTATAAAATCTGTGGTGCGCAGCAAACCGAGTCTATTAGAAAGGAATACCATCATTTAGGTCTTGTGAAATATTTATTTCATATGTCAAAGAATATAATACGTATTGTTGTAGTGGGCAGATATTATACGATAAAAATATATGTTATACTAATTTTTAATAGGCTACGTGGGCGAAGCCGTGGGGCACAGGTAGTCGGTTAAATATTTTTATGCACATACGGGCTGGTTGAGTGTATTTATTCATGAGTTCGGTAGTATTAACCAGTTTTGATGTCACATACTTGTCAAAATTGGGTGACCTATAATCTTGGTTCGTCATATTTTTGACATTGCTTTGGGCATAATATATTGATAGTTAAAATGTACTGATATATCCGTGGATGTTGAGTAAATAAAGGTTATCACTATGAATATATATATGTACACAACTTTATCCTTTGCAGGGACGCAAAGCTATCAGGATGGACGAGTGTAATAAATTTAAATAGTCCTTCAATTACTGTGACGTCTTCCTGTTCCACGCGACGACAGGTGGCGCCGCCTGGTGGATATCAAACTGAAGCAAAGAACCAGCCAATGAGAGAAAAGTATTTTGCCGCCACAAAAGTGACGCCATCATAAACATAATTTGATACCTCGCCATTTTGCTCAGTTCAGTTCTCCTTTGGATTTAGAGTAAGCCAGATCGGCAAAGATATATGGATATAACTGTATGGTTTTGGATTATATAAAGCTAAGTATTCTTCTAGTTAGGTAAAATTAATGTGCTAAATATCAAAAGTGTACTTATGTAATTACTGAATGTGTTGTCGTGTATTGAATAATAATAAGAAAAGAGTTCCGATGAGTTTCTTGCCCATTCTTCTCAACCGGACTAAAACTTTGGAATGGGCACTTAGAGTCATTTTGCCTAGTAATTTTGAAGTATCTGGAAATACTGGAAGTACTGGAAATACAACAATATTATGTGATTTAAACTGTGTCTTATTTATTCTTGTAAGTAATGCAGGTTGTAACACTTGTTATAATATTGGAGTGCGCTATATTAGGGTTGTAAAGGGGGAGCGGGGACCGGGGAGCGGGGGCGGGGACGTGGTCAGAGAGGATTAATTTTCATCCTTTTGAAAAGAGTTTCATTTTTGCGTCGTCATAGATAACTGAAATTTTAATCAGCGGAGAATTTAAGTGAAGCGCCGGCCCAGCGCTGGTCTCCAAGAAATATAAGCGGATTAATCTTGCCTTCCTCATTTTTTGTAATTACTGGTTTGTTGAAAAAAGAAACTATTCCACAATGTTATCAAGTTTGTAAATAAATAATTCGTTTGAATAAACCTTTAGATTAATTTTTAATGCGCTTATGCTATAATATTGCGAAAAATGTTTTATTAATTAGCTTATGAATCTAATCGAGTTTTAAAACTTAGTGGCCGATGCAGGCGTGACTATAACGCAAACGTTTGATGTACCCGCATTTGTTGAGGCAAATAAAAGCTACCATCTTGATCAAGTGTCACATCAACTAAAATCCTAAAATTTTACTAGACATACAAGAAAATACATTGCTCGTTATATTGTAGGAATGTCCTAACATAACGATTTCTTTACACGTGTAAGTTTGAATTTTTCTTCCTTGTGAAACAATTTCACTCGCAAGTATTTTCCTCACTCGCATCACGGAGCGTGCTCTCGGTACGTTCGATCGTAAAGCGGTAGGAACGTAACGTAAATAGCCTGCGAAGGCTAAGCCCCGAATATAGCCGTTTAACAGTCTGCTACATCTTAATTTTACAGCTTCCCTCACAACTTAGCTGACAACTTACGAAAATTAAACCTTGGGCCCTTCACAGCTTTATACCCTCTCATTCCGTGTTTGTCGCTCTGGCACAATAAAAGAAAATTAGCACTACCGTCTATAAAAGTAACGTTTGTTGGTAGAAGTACGTGATAGACAAACAGTGCCCTGCATGGACCGGCCGAGTGAGACGTGGTTGATTGTGGACGCCTACGGTACGACCAAGTTCATCACGGGTTTTGTATTTTAGACGTCTATTTTTAAGCTGCTTCCATAATGGTTGAGGTTTTAAATTACGAGTTTACTCATTTTACCTGCGTGGATCAACTGTATACACGTAACTTTAAACGAACAATTCTTGTATATAAATATACTAGCTCCTACCCGCGGTTTCACCCACGCTCCCACAGGAACCGTCCATTTTTCCGGGATAAAAAGTAGCCTATGTTACTCTCCGGTCCATAAACTATATCCAGAGCCTAGAGCATCAACCTAGGGTGGTCATAGGGTAGGGATACGGCCTAGGGTGGTATTTAAATAAGGTTTTGCTTTTTAAGTTTACTTCTATAGTTGTATTTCTAGTGAAAACGCTATTTTACACAAAAAAGTGTCCTTATAGCATAGCTATCTGTCAGTGAAAGTCCCGTAAAAATCGATCCAGCCGTTTCGGAGATAAGCCGGAACAAAAAGACAGATAAAAAATTGTATTTAGTTAAAAGCTGTTATTTTTACATTACAAACAGACACTTCAATTTAATTATTTGTATAGAAGATTACGATGTTGTTTGACGATCTTTCTCTCACGCAAATCCTTAGTACGTTACACTGCCACAGTATAGGCATGAAAGTGAAACATTGCGTCAGATAATAAAAAGAAAAAATACAGATGGGAATGTGTCCCACGGGGCCCATAGCCACTCGGTGGCATTTGCGCACAACTACGGAGCCCGGCGGGCTGCGGCGCGCCGGGAACATCACGGCCTTCGACGCGCGGGAAATATTACTTGGACCCTTGTTTAGTCGAGAGTTACGGAATATTGAGAACTCATTAATTTTTGACATTGTAGGCAAATTAACGGAATTTTGAAGTAATTGTTTCGAGTTAAGACATTTACATTTTTGCTACAGCACCCTTGAAGTATTTAAAAAGTTTTCGTAAGAAGACGATAGGTTGTTTATAGAAATATTTTTATTGGGACATTAAAATATGTGTAATAAACGATCACGTACGTTTCTTTCGTGATAGATTCTTTACACAGTAAGAATAATCACAGTACTTGGAGCTGTCGAGTATGTACATATCAAAATCTCACACAGAACTACTTCACAATTCTCATTGACCTTTTACAAAACAGATAAAATTATTCAAACACCTTTTACAGAGCGCAGGGCGGAGCACGTGAAATATTCAGGCATCCGTCCCGCGCGGCGGAAGGGCGCCATCCGACTTGCAGCAACAAAGCGTTTGTTTGTGCATCATTGGCTTCCGCCATCGGCGCCGACTGCATAAACGTGGATTATCATAACAATGAGAATAAATATTTCATTACTTCGCAGCGGATACGAAACCCTCCAAGCGGCAATAATTCGGACATATTGTTCGGCTTCTTTTTCAGAACTTCCTCCAAAACACGGAATTTGAATTAAAATCGTCTCGCTGCTCATTTATGCGAACGTAATATGACAATGACGAGCTACATCTGGTCTATCTGTTCAACTTAACAAATGGTATGCGGCTCGTTCGGAAGCCTACTTTACTTCAACCACGCGGCTTATAAAAGGTCATAGGGTAAGCGTTCCCATTTCTGTGCCATTAGTCAACGTTAAAGATAAACGCTCATATATGGCCTACATGTAAACAAGGCGTGCGGTTACACGTTTCCGCGCTCGATTACCACCGCAATCATTTACCGTGCGCTCGCGCCATTTGTCAGGGCAAAAACGGTGGCCGCGTCCGCCGCTGCGCCGCCCCTCCGCACGCTCGCCGCCCCGCCGCACGCTCGCCGCGCCGCCGCCGTGCTCCGGATTAATGATACGCCGCGACGCTCTGATGAGCAAAAATGAGATCCGTCTTCATTTGCCGGGCTCGGTGCCGGCGATGGGGGCAATTACCCCGCTTAATTTTCGACTGCAACGTCAGGTTTGGGAATTCATGCGAGGTAAAGCGAGCTAAAGGGAACAGAGTGAAAACACTGCATATGATTTTGCGTTTTTCTCTCGTGCGTGCATGAGTTTCAACAGTCAAATGAGTCAAATTTATCGGAATCTCACGGAATTTCATCGTCCTTTTCCAGTTACTTTTCACTACAGCTTTGAGCTCGGGAAATCCTCTCCTCGTTCAATATTTCCAGATAAGCTTATGATTTGCTTAGAACTTGAAGCTGAACGCCGTCATATTTGTTTAGATTATCCTGTTTCTCTATAAGGCGTTCCTAAAAAAGATATAAAAGTAAAATGGCAAGTCACTGTTTTCCAAATAAATACCTTTGGTTTAACATTGAAGAGATGCGGCAGAGATAGCTCTACCGGAGGGCGGTCAGCGCGCCGGCCGCGCCCCCGCCGGCGACAAGATTAATTAGAAGGGACATCATACTCGTACGAGGCCGTATGAGGGCGACGATGACGCTTTTATGGAAAAAATATGGGAAGATATCGGTGAACAAATTGCAATACTTATAAGGAAATATCGCCCTATGAAATTACAAACCGTGTCGACATAAAAACCTACGTAGGCAATTATCTTTTTAAATATAATTTTTGTTGTTAAATTGCTTTAGCAATTTAACAACATAAACACTATTATAAGCTAAATAAGAAAACATAATTTAAATTATTAGACCTTACATTAAATGTCCACGCTTTTAAAGTCAAAAACGTTTACTGTATAAGAAATATTTAATTATAATTAATTAAACTATATACTTTATTATTCATTTAAATCTCTCGCTTTGACACGGTGACCTAATTAGGAGGGAAGTTCTTTCACAAACAAGCGTCAACAATATAGTTTAAGAGCTGGACAATATATTTCGGGAATGTTATTGTATTTTGTGTGTAGGCAATATCAAGGGATTTTATTGGTACGAAACATTGTGTTATTGGCCCTTATTACGTATAATTTTTATTAAAATGTTGTTTGGTAACGAGACGAGCTGGTCGTTTGCCTGATGGTAAGCATAACGCCGGCCCATAACAATTGCAGTGCCGCCCAGAACTTTGAAACATAAAGGCCTGCGCGGCACTGCAGTGCGCTCGTTACCCTGAGACATTAGGTAGGTTTGATGAGCAGAGTAGCCAGTGAAATTACTGTGCTTATCAGACTTAGATAAGCACAGTAATTTCACTGGCTACTCTGCTCATCAAACCAGAACACAATAATGCTTGCACATTACTGCTTGTCGGCAGACTTCCCGAGCAAAGCGGTGGTAACAACCCAGACGGACACTCGCAGAAGAGTTAACGGGCTAAATGGCTTTATTAACTAGCTAAATACATAAATAAACACCACATCTAACCTAGCTACAAAAACAGTTGGAACAGTTGGTTTAATCTACAAGCAATTCTCATTTTGTACAATCTTACAGTAATGCAGACCGTAGACGCTTATGCAAACGTGAGTTTGCTTGTCAATATAACAACGCTTTAGCATCAAACGTCGATTACGAGATACTCGAAATCCGCGCTTGATGCAAAAGCGTTGTTATTCTGACAAGCAAACGCACGTTTTCATAAGCGTCTACGGTCTGCATATCACATCAGCCAGTTCGCAAAGTTCCACAGCTAGCGGCAATGCCACGTTCAATCACAATGCTAACTGTTGTGCACAGTGATTGATTTAGAGCTTCACCGGCCGCTACCCACCGTCGCGCCGCTCACTCTTAAGACAAGCGGTGAATCGTTGTTTTTAAGTAATAAATATATTTTTCGGATCCCCGTTAGCATCGAGCCAGCTTCCATCATCTTTATGCTGCATCGAGATTATCCGCTAAGTAATGAACTGCCGGCCTCGATGTGTGCACTCGATGAATACACCATTAAAGCACTGCATGAACTGATCAATACAAGTTAATTTAAAAGTTTAACGTTAATATGCGAGAGTGATTCTGTTAATTTATGACTTTAAACGAGTAATTCTTGTATATAAATAAATATGTAGATATATAAATGTACTAGCTTCTGCCCGCGGTCTTCTCCCGCGTTCCCACAGGAACCGTGCATTTTTCCGGAATAAAAAGTGGTCTATGTTACTCTCCGGTCCATAAACTATATCTATGCCAAAAATCCCGTCGCTCCGTTGTTACTGCGTGAAAGAAGGACAAACCAACAAACACACTTTCGCATTTATAATATTAGTAGGATATATATAGTAGGGATAATAGTGATTAGTAGGGATTTCAGTTATCATTTAGATAGAGGGTTTCGCTTTGTAAGTTTACCTATATAGTCTATACTATATAATTAAACTATTAGTATTTCTTGTAAAACGCTACGTTAAACAGAACAAAGTTTATTCGCTAATTTGTTTGTTTGTTTTTACACCAAGCGACGCTCGGTTATCTAGATAATTAATTTCGGCAATTTAACACAAAAAAGCCCAGATATTTTTAAACGAACGGAAAAGGAGGGAACAAGGTTATTAATAACACAAACATGTTGCAAACCAAGGGTTTTTAACTAACTAAAAAATACTAATTGCAGGTTTTAAAGCCCATCGTTGCGAGCTCAAGAAAGTTTTTTATTTTTATAACAAACTAACCCAGGTTTCGTTGTCCAGCGTCGCGCGTTACGTTTGGTTTAATTCAGTATAGATCGAAATTAGGCCAATAGACATTCTTTATCGCGGAATTAAAACTATAAATTACCCACATTGTATAATCTTATTTAAAATGGACTTCCGCAAAGTAACGCCTGATTCCATCAAATATACACAAACATGTTTTAATTCGAGCACTGGTTAATGATAACTCATATTGCGTAAAATTGATTAAAGTGCTCGCACGATAAAATTGCTCCTTTCCCGCACGCACGTCCATAAAAAAGGAGCAAAACACACGTAACTTACTTAGTACGTTTAGCTATTAGACCGTACCACCGACATTCATACGCTCATACAATTTGCGTAAAAGCGTTGCGTAAGAATTATGATATCTCACTTCCGCTTTTATCAGCGTGGAAGCGCTGCCTTCAGCCGCCTTAACGCCGCTCGTTCTCGCACTGCCTCCGTGTTTAATATCCCCAGAGAAAAAAGGGCCTCATGACCGCCAATTCATCAGGGTGGCCATAATTAAGCGATAAGTAAGTAGACGCGTCAGCCATCACCGCCGTCCGGCCATTTGTCAGCGAGCCGGCCAAACTACGGTCGGACGGCGGTAGGCGGCGGCCGCCCTAATCACCTCCTTTCTCTGTGCGTTTACACTTCCGCACGCGCCTGCTCGCTGGAATCTCTCATTTGCGGCAATATCTGGCAACGAGTTATTGTTGCTTTTGGGCGCGGACGATGATAAGTGGCGACCTTGAACTCTATTTTGAAGATAACGCTCGTTTGCTTTATTTTTCTTTTTTTATATTATTTGATAGCGAGACGAGCTGGTCGATTGTCTGATAGTAAGCAAAACGCTGGCCCATAAATTGTTATAGGCTAACGTTATGCTGTGGCATCGTTCTGAGTGCCACTGCAATTGTGCAGTGCCACTCAGAACTTTGAAACGCAAAGTCCTGCGTGGCACTACCATGCGCCCGCTACCCTGAGACATTACGTATAAAGTCTCATAAGCCCAGTAACTTCACTTCAAGTTACTTTCACAAACACATGTGTGTAGCAGTGAGTTTTATACCGCGTAGACGCTCCTACTTTCTAGCATGTAGATATATTATTATAGATATATAAATAGACCACTCAACGGACTATTACTGATGTGTTATCGTAGCACTGCAACGTTGCCGACGAGAACGGCCGTAGTCAGTAATATTCGAGCTTCGTAGCACGAGCATCGTAGCAATTTTTATCACAAATTATATACGGTTCCTGTTACGATATGTTTTTTATGTATTTTTTATTGAAGTTAGTATATATTTTTACGTAAATAATCGCACGGTTCTCCAATAACGCCTTTAGGCTACTTAAGAAAATAAAAAATAAACCGGACTATTCGAATTTAAATGCGACTGTTCGAATTTACTATCAAAAATATTTTTAATCACAGATGTTAAAACGCTTTATGAATGTGCAAATAAAGGCTATTTCACATTATTTATTCGCGCGTAAAACACGGATACTGGCCGAAACAAAACGGCATCGTAAAACAAGATTTTTATCGTGTTTTGAAATACAATGTCGGAATGAAACAAGTTGAAAAGTTTCGTGACAAAAACATCATAAGCGAGGGTGCGACTTTTTGTGTGGCAGGCCCCGAAAAAAAAGGGGAACAGGAGGGATGGGAGCGCTCCTTTTTCCTCTTCCCGTCGTGTTCCTGCAAGTCTTTGTCACTTTTTCATTAGGTCGCGGCGAGTGCTCGCCAGGATTAAATACTTTGAGGCGGGTCGCGGCGGCCGCTGAAGGCCGAGATTTGACCGGGCCTCTCTGCCTTTTACCGTCGTCGTGTTCCAGCGCCGCACTGTTGTTTTTCACGGTTTAATTATAATAAATGTAATCTACCCGCGGCGCAGCGCGAGACCACTTCCCCGACGTAATAGATTAAAAATATGAATTGTTTATAGAAGGCAAAGGGTTCTAACTAAATTTCCTATTACAAGTTTTTGTTTGCCATAGAGACCTTTTTCTTCATAAAAATAACACTTTTGTGTATTTTTAAATACACCATTTTTAAGAAGTTCATTGGGTTTTGAAATAGAAAAAAAATATTCAACCCTGCTTATCTACCAGACCCTTAACATTATGAAGAAAATTTGGAATTTAAAACCTTATCTACAAATTGTAGGTCCAAATGTATGTCTGAGTTTAAACCACAGTCGGTGACGTGATGTAATCAGGGGCTCAATGTGATGAAAAGGCGCAATTTTCGGGATACGAAGCCGAGATAGGTTATCTTTTTGTGAGTGCTGGCGGGGGCGGCGGCGGGGGCGGGCGGGACCGAGATTACGATGCCCTCAGTAAAAAGAGCTAGCATTTACCGCGTTCAGTGATATTTTAGTTCTCCTGACTTGCTTTTTGAGCCTGACATATCAAGTTTTTCACCTCGAGCTCATATTTTGAAAAGGAACTCGTTTTTGAACGTGACTTCTGTGAGAAAGGGCACGCGGAAACCAATTTCGTTTAATGTCATCTCTACATATCCGCTTTGAATTTTTCTGAAGCTACCAAATACAAACGTTGTTTTTGTATCACCGCTTGTCGTAATACTATAAAGAATACGCAGTTACGATAGGTGCCATAATATACGAAAATCCGAATATCTTTCACTAAAAAAGCAATGACCCATAAACATGAACCTTCGTCGACACTTTGCAGCCGCGCTCGCGGACGGAGCGCCGCGAACACTGTCTGATTCTTTTACGATGTTTTGTTTGTCATCCGTTATGTACCACGAGGAGTCTTACCACAGATCAAATAATAAGAGATTGTTGGCAAATGGAGCGCGGCCCGTTGTCGGAGATTTTGCACAGCTCACTTTAAAAAACAAACGCAACGAAAGAACTCTTACAATCTCATACCTCTGAAGATTCCCTGTGTCGCAGGTGGGATGGATATCCACAACACAAGCATCCAAGACACGAGAAACTTCATGCTCTCACACAAGGTTTGCTCCGCTGGAGATCGATCCCGGGGTTCCTCACTTTGCAGGTAGGGTTTACTGCTAACTTAACCACAGCGCCGTCAAATAAGCCAACACGAGACGCACGTCAAATGGTACAATCCGTCGACCACATCGTCGCTAAGTATTGTTTAATTTTTGCTTTGCTTTTAGGTTGTCTGGAAGAGATCGCTATGAGCAATATAACCAACCAAACTTAATATTTTAACATTATTGTGTAATGTGATGTTTGAATAAAGTTTATCTCACTATTTAGCTATAAAAAAAATAAATAGAAACGGTTCTTGGATTGGGTTTTGATTATCTTGAAAGTCAGTTATTGTTGCTCTAAGAGTCTCTCAGTCTCCGTTCTCTCAGTCTCGTTTATTTATTCAAAGGAGTCTCGTACACGACGAGTTCGTGATCCGCGGGATATCAAACAAGAAAGAAGCACAAAACTTTTATAATAAACGAGGAGTTCTCGTGCTCTGTAAGGTTAGCTGCTTGCCCTGAAACGAAGGCCTACTCGTTGTGTGGGGTCAACGACCCCGGTCACTTAACGAGCGCTTTATGTTATGATAACAACGGCGACACGCACACTAACAAATATATTATATTGTTTGCGTGGAATTTAGGTGTGTGGTCTCCACATAAGCACAGTGTACCTAATACATATTTTGTCTAGTCCTAATTTTTTATAGGCTGGTGAAAAACGTGTGTACCACAGAATAAACAAGTGGAGTAACAGGCGCGGCTGCGGTCCGGGTGCGGCGCGGCTTCGGTCCGGGTGTGGCGCGGCGCCGGCACGAGCGCGCCGTCTCTCATTTCGAACGTGATTTCCGCGCGCATTAAATTGTCGTTAGGTTTTACACATTTTTGTAGAAGAGGCTTCATTCAGCGGTTTTACGGCATCGAAAAAAGTTTTTGATTCAAATATTGGAAAAGCGAAATGAAAAAGAATTCTAACGTAGGCTATGCTTTTCGTACACCGATAACCAGAAGGTCTTTACCTTCTGGTTTATGGTAGAGCTTTATGGTAGAGCTACAAATAATCCTTATTTAAATTTACCGTCATCGACCTACACCCTTATAACTCCAGCGTACATGATTGTACCTTATCAACAATTCATTAGGCGCAGCTGTCGCGCAGGCCCGGCCGGCGACCGCGCGCGCTCCGCACAAATCACCGAGAGTGGCGAGTAACCGAGTGTGCACGCCGTACTCGGCTACATTAGCTAGTAAGCGCCGATACTCTACCCCTGTTCTGTGCCCATGACTCCTTCGCTACTGTTCCTTCCACCTTGCAGTCTTATAATGAGTCAGCAATGTCCTGGGTTTAATAAGGTACACAGTTCGTTGGTCCTCTTAATAATGTGGTTCCGGTGCGAGAGTGGAGAATTTAGGTTCGCTTGAATTATATTATAGATTCAATTTAGGTTTGCATAATTTCGTAGAGTCCTAAGTTTTTTCATGAAATTAAAAAGAATGTAGAGATTTTTTTATGTTGTTTGGTAACGAGACGAGCTGGTCGTTTGCCTGATGGTAAGCATAACGCCGGCCCATAACAATTGCAATGCCACCCAGAACTTTGAAACACAAAGGCCTGCGCAGCACTGCAGTGCGCTCGTTACCTTGAGACATTAGGTATTAAGTCTCATAAGCTCAGTAATTTCACTGGATACTCCACTCATCAAACCGGAACACAGTAATGCTTGCACACTACTGCTTTGCGGCAGACTTCACGAGCAAAGCGGTGGTAACAACCCAGACGGACACTCGCAGAAGAGTTAGTCCTCCCACTAACAAACAAATAGAGTAAAGAGATTAATCCATAACGCTGCTCGCACATGAGCTTCGCACTACAGCCACAAAACGCCCCCACCGAGCAGCGGACTGCAGTTTTCATACATCTCGTATGAGATCACCGTCGCGGTGAGGTCACTTCATGCCCCACTTGTCGCTACGCCGACCACAAAACGTCGATATAAGCTTCATGTGGTGGCATTTTGTGGCTGTAGCGTGAAGCTCGTGTGCGAGCAGGGAAATTAGCACTCATAGCAGAGTCTGCCAACCCGTCTAGGTTCTAACATCGGGCAACGTTTGGCTCGGTCGGGATCTGAGGACGGGTGGTTAGAGGCATTCATAATTAGTCGTTTTCATAGATTTAGTTAGCTGTCGTTTGTAACTAGTCTCAAATAGCACTCGTTAAGCGTGCTGGCTACTTATATGTAACTATTTGCACGAAAGAGGATAGAGAAATTATAAACATACCGTGTGCTTTGTTATTAATAAAAATTTCATGATATCTCAAAGAATGATACGTAGATTATGATGTTGGTAGAATCAAAACACATGTTAAAAGAATCAGATATTCCATCTCCAGCCTCCTTGGGATACGATAAAATTAAATTGTGTCTCGTACCAAATACTAATCTTGTCGAATGTCTGTGCGCGTCAAATATATTCCCAGCGTCGCGTTATCTCACAACAAAGGACTCCAGCCCCAAGTAATACAACCGTAAATGAAAAATACGCACATTTGACATATCGAGGCGGCAATAAAGCTCCGTTCACAATGGCGGCGCTCGATACGTGCTTTTTTCAACTTTATCCGAGTCCGTTCGTTTTCCTGTTCCTTGCGCAGACCTTCGCACTATCGCCGCAGGATCGGCGCTCCATCATTGTTTTTTCTGCTCTTTCTATTTCTTATTCCACGGGTTTAATGCTTGAAAGAATATATTTTCCTCTAGTAGGTATAACAATATTTAAGTTTTAAAAGGCACAACTTGATTATGGCCGAAAGCATGAGATGAATAATTCATTCCGCTCCCCTCATGTTGTAGTTTTATGAAGCCGTAAAAAGCGGCGATGCGGTTTCCGCACAACATAAGGCAGGGCAATAAAAGTGAACTAAGACTGAGAGAAATTTTAAAGCTGCCAAAACATGAAACGGTCTCCCACCTGGGCCGGGCGCGCGCAGGCGCCACCCACGACGTGCGGAGTTTACTCGCACTTGCACGGCGGGAATTGCGCAATTTTTCACAATGATCCCGCGCGACACCGCGCCGTTTGTCCGCAAACAGGTGAGATGGTCGGGAACGGAGAAATTCAAATAAGTAATGGAACGGTCTCGCAGCATTCGTTCTGAAAATTCGTTCTATTTGTAAGCCGGTAAACGTCCGATACAGCGCAGCGCAACTTATAATGAAATTCCAAGCTGTGCAAAGTGTCAAAACTTGGTAACGCAATATTTTCTTGCTCGCTGCAACACTGCAATGTGACGCGTAAATCATGCTGTCCATTACAAGCAGTATTAGCACCGCTCGCTGTGTACAGTAACAAAACTACAGCGATAACTCACTCAGGAAATTCCGTGAGCGAAGCCCAAAAAGCTACGTAAGCGTAGACATTCTGTCTCCCACTTGACACAGCACGATTTCAAGAATTTCATTTGGCCGCTGCAGCGCCAGGCATCCGCCAGGTATCCGCCTGTGTGAGCTGGCGCGCGGGCAATTCGGTCGTTCTCAGCCATTAACACTGAATACAATTGGAGCGCAGGTCTCGGAATGCGGCGAGGTCGAGATTTGAGTGTCTTCGTAATGAAACGCTACTTTCAGTTACATGTTCCCTGTACCGGCGGAGCACCGGACCTACATAACAGTGGGCCAACAGGGTACGCTACTGTGCACTGTCACTATACAAGATGAGCGTATTCTATTTATAAGAGATATAAAAGCTAACATTAGTTTTAATTGGAAACAAACTTAGTGATATTAATATTAGTTCTTGTGAATCGGAGTTAACGATATGTTCCACGAAAAGTATGCTTGGTGTATCGCACCCTACATCGCATTCAATCTGCAAAAAGATTTATTCTTCACTCTAACAACATCAGACATTCAGAATTGCATCCATATACAGACAAACAGATTATTGTGCTCTATAGATAAACCAATTCATGAGTTACAAATAACACATTCAACTTGTAACTTGAACATTCATAATAAAACAATGTGTATTGCAATAGAAGCACCGTGTCACGAGCGATGGATCAAGTTACATTGCGATAACGAGTGGCTATTCTCATGTTGTGGGAGCTGCACAGTGCGCATATTTTGCGTCAACACCGGAATGGCAATAAAGTCACTGACCGGAAATGGCCTATTAGAAATCGGTCAAGGATGTACTGTGAAGAGTGACACTTTTTCAATATTTAGTCACAACAACTACTTGAGTCAAATGCAAGTCCAACGGGACATACCAATACCTTCAGACACTTCAGTTCTGAATACCATACTGAACTCGTCAAGCGTCGAAAAATTTACTCCCGAAAACAATGAAGAAAAATGGTACCATATGAAGGCTCAAATTAAGAATCTTAAGGAAGAAGAAAACGCACCACTCAGCATACATGACGTACACCAGTACTCGGTTATGTACACAATACTGGGATTGATCATTTTTATGGGATGCGTCTACCTGGTTATTCGATGCCGCAGAGGTAGAGGAGTTCTGAACACAAACACGCGGATTTATTTCCAAATCTTGGAATACTTATTTAAATAACACAATTTTATTTCACATCGCCGAATGGTTCCAAATTAATACATCCCAAATAATGTTGAACCGATCAAATATACCGAGAACTGCTTGTTTTAACCCGCGCGAGGCGCTAACGATAAAATTAATCCAATTTTAGCCGACACAGGGTACTTTTTGTCAATACTATTTGGTGAGGAAGACCGTGAATAGAAATGAAAATTACTTTTCCTTTATATACGTTTTCCGTCATTGAGTGTATCACTATATACAGGAGTAAAGGGGGCTCGGAATTCAAAAAAAGGGGAGCAATACAATCACAATCTATTTAACGTGAATCATGTGTCCATTCTTAATATCTTTACTATGTCTTATAAAGTCAAGAGTTAACAAACACATATCCAGGCAAGTGTCAACTACAATTAACCTCCAAACAACTTCGTCATATTGGTTTCAAATAAACTTTTATAAAAATACATAAATAAACACTACATCTAACCTAGCCAGCTACAAAAACAGTTGGATAATCTACAAGCCCTAGTAGGCCTATAGATAATCCAAATGTTCTAGCCCACTACCAGTTGGAAGCGTACCCAGCATGCTGGCGGCATTGCTTACATTTATATGAATGTGGTTCTCTTGGTCTTTGTATTAATTTCAACTTAATACCTCCGGCCGTCCCTGAGAAAAAGGGTCTTGATGGACAGATGGCCAGACAGACGACAAAGTAATCTTATAAGGGTTCTGTTTTCTTCATTCTGAGATACAAATAGTACACAATTATTTCTGTCCTTTTTTATTATTTGGAAAATCTTAGCAGAACTAATGTGGCAACATGTTTTATTGTTTATTCAAACTTTCTATAAAGAAAACCGTCGCAGTTACTCTTTGGGCCGTGAAGCCCTCCGCGGCGCCCGGCGGCCGCCCGGCGGCCGCCCGGCGCGGGCCCGGGCCGGTCCGAGCCGCCTCCGACGCGACCGCTGATACAACACATTTGTTCGTCACACGATCTGAATACTTCTTGTCTAATCGCGTCCCTCATGAATACGCCTGTCTTTGTTCTAACGCCCTTCAGAGACGGGGATATATTATTTTTTCGTATTGTTTGACTTACTTAGACACACGCTGCCTTTGTCGCTCCTTTGGGACAATGGTTGTCATATAGCAAAGTAAGCTTAGTTTCCTTTTTGTTTGCAAAGTTTCGCTGCTGCTCATGGACGTTAAGATTGCAGGAACGAAAGGTTATTACGAATCTCGGTTATTGTTCGCTCCGTTTGAAAACAAAGGGACGCCGGCCGTAGCAAATACTTTGCAAAGTTTTTAATAGGATCATTTGATATTTCGAGCGTGGGCTGGTATTTATAAGGAACATTTCGAAAGGATTTTCGAGGTACTCTAACCGGTTAAAAGCGAAACGTTACGTAATAGGAAGAATAAAAATAACTATTCGGGCAATAATTGCTAAGTGTTCATTGTTAAAATACAATGAAAAATCTTTCCTTTTTTTGTTAAAACGGTCAATTTCGCTTACGTACCTCCTATGTTTTTTTTTTATGTTATTTGGTAACGAGACGAGCTGGTCGTTTGCCTGATGGTAAGCATAACGCCGGCCCATAACATTTGCAGTGCCACCCAGAACTTTGAAACACAAAGGCCTGCGCGGCACTGCAGTGCGCTCGTTACCCTGAGACATTAGTTACTAAGTCTCATAAGTGTGTTTATTTATGTATTAGCTAGTTAATAAAGGCATTTAGCCCGTAAAAAAAAAAAAAAAAAGTCTCATAAGCCCAGTAATTTCACTGGCTACTCCACTCATCAAACCGGAACACAGTAATGTTTGCACACTACTGCTTGGCGGCTGACTTCACTCACAAAGCGGTGGTAACAACCCAGACGGACACTCGCAGAAGAGTTAGTCCTACCACTAACCGAAATAATAATGTAATAATATAATTTTAAATGGCAAGTAATCGTCGCTGTTTTTAACCCGCCTTATTGGCGAAGTCCGTCGAGGCGACAAAGACGCATCTCCGACGAGCCAAGTTAGCGCATCGTCAGGTGTGAGCCATTGTCGCGAACTTATCTGGAACTCCGGGAAACTTAGGGCTACAATAGCATCTTGAGACTTGGGTTAAGAATAATGTTACGATGCCGACTTTGCAACTGAGAAGATTCTCATTCAACATTTTAAAGTTGCCATAATAAGTATAGCGTAATTTTATACTTTGTACAAACTCTGTTTATTCGTATAAATCCGCAAAAACATTTAAGTAAGCCCGTGGAGAAGTATTTGGGATTTTAAAGTTAATGGGATTTTTTTTTAAATATTTTTTTTTGAATTTGTTTCATACGTTTGTGTATGACTACTATGTCGCCTGATTTTAAGCGACGATGCGGTTATATAATACTAAAATTTGTATCTAGCCAGAATTTCTAATAATCAAGTATTAAAAGACTAGCTCTATTCCAAGACTTGTACAGCTGACGTACCATTATTATTTGTTCTAAGTTCAAATTCAAAACAGAAAAAGTAAAAAATTTTCAACAGTACATAATCGCAGTAAATCCACAAATAAAACTACGGTGTGACATTGCAGTAAGTCGTGTGCATAGGCGACTGACTGTCAACTTGAAGGTCACTAGCAGGCGAGCACTAGAACTTGCCCATCCACACACGCGCGTGATATTCGTAGAAGCGTAGCACGTGCGTAGACGAAACTCGGAGGCGCCGCGCTCGCGTAACCACTCACGTAAGTAACAGATCGCTCCACGCGACTGGAATGTGCACCTTAATACAATTATCCGACTTAAGAAGTGAACCTTAACGTGCGCAATTGCCTCCATTCCCGCGCAGCCTTAACTAAATAATAAATAACCCCGTGGGTCGGAACCCGCGTTATTCAAGCTTAAAAAAACCATAAAACGAAGTTAATGCCTACACACGGCTGCCATTACTGCTACTTGTTTATTCGCTGCTCGCATTTGCATTTGCATTACAGTTTTAAATTCGACTTTATTACGTCTGAGTCATTAGCTATGCGAGTGTCAAAGAAGATATAATACAACTGTATTTTAGACACTGTTATTTTTAAATATAAAAGCGCAGACGTATCACCTTTTAGTGACGCGTTTGAAGGACTCAATGTAAAAATAAATAGAATATGTATGTCTTCACCTAAAGTGACTACGTGTGAATGTACTATAGAAGGTCGTGAATTTACTTTTAATTTGCAGTAGGTATAGTTGTTTTAAAATGAAAATGCGACCTGCTTGTTTTTAATAATACGACGAACTCCGTAGTTCATGAGGGGCGGGTAAGGGTTGCAAAAAGAAAAAAACAAACACAGACACTAATGTAATGTTTAATGTGTAAATGTGATTAGCCTTACACTGGTTTTTCACTTAACTCCAGACATGACAGTGATGTTAAAATAACATATTTTTGAACTCTCTTTTCATATTGCTTTGAGGTGTAGTTTTGTACGTCAAAACTCAAAATCCAAGGATCCTCGACGGGAATGTAATTCTGCGATGGCTGGCGTCGTGACTTACTTGGCTTATCACCCCTCACTATTTTACTTTGCGTCGACAATTTTCAATTTTGTTTGCATGCCGGAGCCAAAGCGGCGGAGCGTCGTCGGTGGCGGGATTCAAATAGAGTTTATTTTTCAACCCCGGGGCTGCGGCGGGACATCGAGGACTCTCTTTTAGAGGTGTTCGGAGTTTGTGACGCTTAGGGTGTCAACGGGTGAGGGTTCAGCTATTATTCTTTAGAAAAATTGTTGTTTTTGTATCTGGCTATACAGCGTGTATTTATTGAACGGGGTAGTAAAGGTAGATGCGATACGTGCCGTGACGTCACTAACCGGTCCACACGGAAGACCAGCGCTGGTTGTCAACCAGCACTTATGCTGAGTTTGGACCGATTTGTAACAATTACCTATGTGCGATTTCCGTGTTTCTGATCAAGGTTTAAGTGATCGATTGTTACAAATAAATGTTTTTCATTTCATTTCAATTCATAAAACAGGAAAACGTTCTTAAAAAATCCACTCCAATAGTTGAAGACATTTTGAGCTGCACACACAAATTTTGGATTTAAGTACAGAATGGAACATGGGCCTTATACAAAACAACTGTTTTTTATGCCAATCGATCCCTTTTCGTATAGGGATCAAAAGACTTTATCTTACCAACTGTGGTTTGAGAACTACAAATCTCAGAAATCACCCTGTATAGGTACTTAACACTACGATTAATATAGTATCTGTAAATCCTATATCGTTTTGAGAGAAACAAACAGAGGAGTGCTCGCGTGGCGGCAGTTCGGGGGTATCTACTTTTACGTGAACACAAATAAACAGAAATTGTACTGGCGCCATAAATTGCGAACGCTCGGTAACAGTACACCGAGCTGACAGTAAAGAAGTCATAACAAAGTGACGTCAAACAAATTGTCATCGCGTCAGCAAATAAAGCGCTCACAACGATGGAACAAACATCCATCTGCGAGGCGTCTCGTACCGCGTTCGTCTCACGCGTGCCTGGAGGACGACAAATTGGCCCATCATCGGTTCAGCTTTTTTCGGTTTCAAAAATTCGAGGTTTGGGCAAAACTTTATATAATTCTTACTAGTATTCTAGAGGGAAGTTTGACTATGGCTGTTTTTGGTGGAATCAGTGCTACCTTGTTAAACAACGAGGCAGTTGACTGTGTATGGGAGCTTTGAATTAACCTTCTCATTCTTAAAACATCTGAGTTATATCGGGAACCACAGTAAGTTTTTTATCATCATTATTATCATTGGTTTTAAGGCTCTGCGGTATTGTGTAAGAATATCTATTCGAATACCTATCCAAGTCGAAGCTTTCCGAACGCTGCCCTACCTACGTAATTGGTAGCTTCTGGTTTAAGATATTTATTTTCTCAAAAGAATACTATACTATTCACTTACTTGAGAAACAATTATATGTGCACTATTTTACTGGGCAACATACTAAATCATGCATATTTTATATAATATTATTTTTTCTTTTTCTTTTTCTTCTAAAAAGTCTCTAAAAATGGGGGTACTTCTCCGAGGCGACTGTAGCCGGCCGGTGCGTGGTGGACCACGCTCGCCGCCCGCCAATGGTGGGGCTGTTGCTAGTAGGTACACGGACTACGCTCACAGAGTAAGCGCAACTGGAAGTGGCATGCAGTTTAAGTAACTTGATAACTATTTTTTTTTGTTACTTATTATTTTTAGTTACATAATGTTTTAGAAGTTTTTTAAAAGTGGTCATTGTTTTTGCTTGTTTTATAGCTTAAACTTTTTAATAGTATGGGATGAGTCGAGCTGATCGTCTGTCTGATGACAAGCTTAATGCCAGCCCTTAGACGCTACCCCCCACTCAGATCTTTGAAACAAAAAGCCTTTTTGCACGTTAATACTTGGTGGCAGACTACATACGCTAAGGGTGGTACCCCCTCCCAGACCGACACTCGCAAGAGTTAGTCCTTCTACCTGCCGTGCTAACATGCGCACCGTGACAAAATTTTGTCGATGCTTATATCGCGCATTTATCTCATATTCGCACGACAAAGAGCGAGACAAAACAGTCGAATTTTTTTTGTCGTGGTGCGCATGTTAGCCTGGCCTGGTTAGCTCGTTAGCCATCCGTAATCCGAAGATAGAAGGGAAACGCCATTCGTAAACAACGAGTATGTCAATCACAAATGGATGAGACGTGTACGTCTAGTCATCGGATAGCAAAATGGGGAATCAAGTTCGAGATTCTGATGTTTAGCCTCAAACAACGCGTCGTTACCAACAAGCTTCTTGGCTCGTCTTTCAAAGGTCTCAAGTCCTTATAAACGAAGTTGTGACGCAGAGCTCACTCTGAATAGTATAATTTAGTGTCAGCCGGGACATACCACTAACTTGTGAGTATCGACATTAACACGACAGAAATCAGTTAAATTCTGGTGTTCTTCGTTCCTTTACTTTTTATCTCTTGATTGTTACTATAGTATAGGATACTCTATAATTTCCAATATCATTTGATTTATTATAAAAGCTAATGGATTTATGCAGTACTAGCTTCCGCCCGCGGTTTTACCCGCGTTACCACAGGAACCGTGCATTTTTCCGGGATAAAAAGTAGCCTATGTTACTCTTCGGTCTATAAACTACATCTATGTCAAAAATCACGTCGATCCGATTGAGCTTGAGTTTCAGCTAACACAAAACATCAGAATGCAACATTAATAAGAAGGCAGCAGCACAATATGGCGTCTGGTGGTCGCCATATTTAACTTTGATTACTGTCATGTCTTTGGTGATACTTGCAACAAAGACAAATCGATTTACGTAAGAATCATCAAAATCGGCCCACGCGTTTGATCTCTAAAGCTCCACAAAGGAACAAATATACATATGCTGATAAACAAATTACACTCCTTGGCACCGCGCAGTCGGGTAAATATACCGTATCTAAATTGTCTTTGGATAATATCTAAAACTATAAACATAATCCAAGACGGGGCTAGTTGGTACGTTCCTGCGGCTGCGGCGCGGGTGACAGCGGTCGCGAGCGACCAGGAATTTCATTTCCTCCGTGCTCACCTGGGCGGGCGGGCGTGACAAGCGGCGCGACAGCGGACTCACTGATAAACCTCTACTGAGAACTTTAATACAAGATGTATTGTAATCATATTATTATTTATATATTACTAGCTTTGCCCGCGGTTTTCACCCCGCGTTCCCACAGGAACCGTGCATTTTTCCGGGTAAAAATGACCCTATGTTACTCTCCGATGCATAAACTATATCTATGCTATAAATCACGTCGATCCGTTGCTCCGTTAGTGCGTAAAAGAAGGACAAACCAACAAACACACTTTCGCATTTATAATATTAGTAGGAAGTAGGATAATATGGTCAGATAGAAAGATATATTGCCAGTGATTGGCGTGAGTGTCTTTGCATATCAAAGTATCACCATTACATACAGCGATCTAAATAGTTAGTAGAAAGCATTTTTAAAATGCTTAGTTTTTGTAATTTCTGTTTGTATGGAAAACTTAAAAAGGCTCTAATTTAGTTTTAATGTTTTTTTTCAAAAATGTTCTTTACTTTTTGGTTTAGACCCATCCAGCTTATGCATATAAAGTTTCATTGAAATCGGTGCGTTTATTTCGGGGATTAAGGACTTGAAAATTTGTATGAAAAGCCGTAGGTCGTACAAATTGCAACGACAATAAAGGCTGTATTAGTAACCATTGTGAATATAAAAACAGTTGATTAGTACTGTTTTCCGTATCGTTTATGTGGCTTTCGAAAGCTTTTTGTCTATTGTTTTGTATTGTAAGCACACATAATTTCATTATGTGTACCGCTGATTCCCAAGCACCCCGTCGCAGCCTGCCCCGTCCCCGCGGGCGGGTCGCGCCGCAACATCCAGCGGTTGAGAGGCTCCGTCGAGAGTCGATACGTGACACAGCCGATATTACCATTAGATTTAAACCGATATTACCTACACTAAAAGATCAAGCTAGTAGTAGATATTCACGATGTTCAGCACATCGTCGCTTAAGATCAGGGGAGAGAGTGCTCAAACGTAACCAAGTACAAGAAAAGTTTTACGATATTTTTCTTATCTCCTGATCGACTCTTTTCTCTAAACATCTGAGTAAAATCTCAGCCACCCAGCCCGATTATAGAAAAGTAACGCTAAGTTGTGCACTGATCCACCAAATCTGGCATCTAACGACTTGAAAATACGAGGCTTACGGTATCTGTCTCATCTCTAAAGTATTCATAAAACTTGAATAGGATCCGAAAGTATACTCGTACCTATGAAATGCCAGTTTGGCGATTTACGTGACTGTATATTGTCATATGCAGAGTCTGGAGAGTAACCTATTATATTAGACTATACTTATTTACGTTTGTTGGTTTGTCCTTCTTTAACGGAGCAACGGATCGACGCGATTTGTGGCATAGGGGCAGCGTAGACGCTCATGCAAACGTAAGTTTGCTTGTCAGAATAACAACGCTTTTGCGTCAAGCGCGGATTTCGTGATACTCGAAATGCGCGCTTGACGCAAAAGCATTGTTATTCTGACAAGCAAACGTACGTTTGCATGAGCGTCTAAGCTGCCCCTTAGATGTCGTTTATGGACCGGAGGTTATACGCTACTTTCAATGCCGGAAAAATGCACGGTTGCTGTGGGAACGCGGGTGACACCGCGGGCGGAAGATAATAATTATAGCTTATGATACTTAAGCTTGGAACTGTCTGTGGCAGTATTAGTGTTACAATAGGCAATGACAATTTAAAAAAAACAGACGATAATCTTAATTCTCGATCGTTTTTATACTTAGAAAAACGGGTATTAATAGTCATGTAACTTTTTATATATAGAGATTTTATCGTGCTAGCAGCGGTCACCGATCCAAGTACTGGCCGACCCGACCACAGCTTAACTGGCTTATTTATTACGGACCAAGACCAATTCAAGATCAAGTGCCACGACAGCTTATTTAAATGCGACGTAAAATTATAATATTATGTATTATAACCACGATTAAATGTGTATGTTAAACCCACCCCATCTATATTAATCCTACGATAAAATTATAGGGGTAGTACATTATCATAATACGTTATCTTTGACGTCAACAAACTAATGTAAATTGCTCGAAACAAAATTATGTTTATGAGACTGTTTATTTGCATAACGCCGTCCAAGTTAGCGCCCTCGATAGCTGGCTGCGTCGCTGTTGGTTAATTCCATTCATAATAACTTCCATGCATACAGAGCATGGTGCATACTTAAAGCAACTTTAACTTGACTAGCTGTCGCAAACGACTTTGCCGAGTTTTAAAGACCTTTGTGATGACTTAAGAGGACGTACTCTAAAGCTGAAAATGGCGTGGCAAATTAAGTTTTGTTTTTATAACTGATATGTCAATTAGGTTTTAGCTATATACAAATAATAACAGTGTTGGAACGACATCATGGTGGTAGGTCATTTACCGGTACTTGCCGGGCTACCTACTATCTTGCCCTTCTTCTTGCTCGGCCTATACCAATTTGGAACGGGCACGGTGGGTTTCTGGAAGGTTCGTTGACTTTGAACACGGATTGTGTCTGTTGGTGTCTTTGTCATTTATTATGTTCTGATAAAGACAGCATTAGTTTTAGTCTGTGATTCGGGTAGATGAATGTTGCAGAGGCCGGCTGTTAGAGTCATTTTAACTTTCATAAGTGCTCCTTTGGGGCCTATTTGAATAAAGACTTTTGAATTTGAATTTGAAAAAACTTAACGTTGAAAATCTGTCGCCATGCATCTATCGGTGTGTTTCAGCAGCTTGCCCTGGAGAGCTAGTTCTAATCTAGATTTGTGATATTCACAATCTTCACCCACATCGTCACTTGTGATCATGCTCGATCGTGGGCAATAGAAACTTGTCAAGTATAAAAAACTGACAGCATACTTTCGTGCGTCTGTTTCGATATCACAAGTAAAAATTAATAAAATTAACGATTATCTTATACGCATGTCAGTCGTTCTTAATCAGTACCTCATTGTGAGTCTAACGCCGCCCACGCCAAGCCTCCCCAGCCTGCGTGTATTTGTACAACATTCCTCTATCTCAACCAGCAACAATCCAGAGAATGCGAGCGGCCTTCAGTGACAAGTACCCGGCGTGCCACGTATCGGCCGCACGGCATCTCCGCATTTCGGAACTGCCCTTAAATTCCGGCCGCGGAGGGTCGCCTTTAAAAATGTACGCAAATTGTAGTCTCCTGGGCCTCGCAGTGTGCACAGGTAAGCCGGCTGACTCGGTCAGTGACCTAGATATCTCGATGGTCCGGCCGAAGGAAGGAAAAGGCCGGAAGACGACACTTCACTTCTGTCCAGCTCGTGCAATGATTATAAGACTCTGTAAGGCGGTTCTCGAGTTTTTGTTCGAGTGGTTAATAGCTTTTGTTCTTTTTATGTGAGGGCTCCATAAGAAGTGGAACGCAATTTACTCGTGAAATTCATTGGTGTAGTGGTTCGACAGGTCGTTTAGCGATGTTTTGAGAGTACTATTTTCGCTGCGGGATTATGCTCTAGGTACCCTAGACATGAAGAATATACTATTTGAAATGACTATGCAAGTATACAAACAGGTAATTGTACGGAGTTTATTTTAAACTAGCTTCTGTCCGCGGCTTCGCCTGCATGGTATATGTCTTTATATTCTATGTGTTTTTCCAGAACGTAAACTATATACTTTTTAAATTTCATCAAAATTGGTTTAGTAGGTACGGAGATACCTGGTAACAGACATTCACACACAAACACACACAAGTACACACACTCAAACACACAAAGTTTCGCATTTATAATATTATATTTATAGTTAATTAATTACTACTAAGTACACATTTTGACCCTCTTCTCCTCTCCCAATGGAATTTCCGGATAAAAAGTATCCTGTGGCCTACTTCTTATTATGAACTCAAATCATGCCAAGTTTCATTTGAATTCTCTCAGTAGTATCAGCGTGATGCACGGCCAAGATTCAGACAAAAAGACAGACAACAATGAAAAAAATACAGTTTTGGCTTCAGTATCGATTATAGAATGCCCTCCAAAAATAATTTTCAAAACAATATCTCCTATGTACAGAATTGGATCTGTTGTTTATATTATAGGTATAGATGTTAGATGTAGTATTTATGAAGTAGCTAGTTAATAGGATTTGAGGCTGCAGAAAATAACTTGTACATAAAAATATTGACGCTAAACTTGTTGTGTTAATATATGTCTAGGACATGTTGTGTTAACTACACGCATAAAGTTATCCAAGTTACTAGACAACAAACAAACACACATAAACTTGTATTAATATCAACATTACGATTAGTCCGCGGTTAGTCCAAGTACATCGACAGGCTTATCCAATCGCTCATCCCAAAGGCCTAGATTTCTAAAACCACTTAAGTAATCCGAGACGGAGGCTTCAAACGGGAGTCCGTTCGATACGCACCTGCTCGCTTGCCCACGATTTATGAGGAGCCTCCTGCGACACAGGGTACACACTGGGTATGTATGTGTGTATGTATGTGTGGTACATAAGTAATTCGGGTATTAAAGTCTTCATTTTATCTCACTATTGTCGGTATCCTACCTTATTACTATTTAACTATAAGGTATACATTACTAAGAGCTCTTTAACCAAGCTTGCGCTGAGTTCAGCTCGTGCTTTCTAGTTCTGTTTGCGCTGTATGTTCTTGAACGTTGTGTTGTATCGCAAACAGTAATACCAAGTTACAATATCTGCCGAGTGAGTGTGTGAGTGTGCCTCTAGTCCTTGAACTTGGCTATCTTACATAAAGAGTTATTTATCGGGAAACAGATTCATGATTTGAAATGGTTATTTTTATAAAGTAATTTTGTAGAGAAGCAACGATTGCATAAACTGTACTGAACTGTACTTATGATAAACCTGCACGGCGGCTCGCCTGGCTCGCTACCACATTCCAGTTGAAAATCTGCCGCCAAACACTTACCGGTGTGTTTCGGAGCTGCACTTGAGAGTAAGTTCTAATCTTTGACTACATCGTCGCTTAAGATCCGGGAGAGTGACTAATTGCTTTAGTATAAACGAGTCAATGTAACAAAACTTACATAAATAAACGCGACTGCCCTCACCAGTGTCACTCGTGATGACGTAAGGATTCTAACGATACCCCATACATGCAAATCTGTTCAGGCATTCAAAAGTTGTGGCGGAACAAACAAACTCTCATACATACAAACATATTATAGTATACATGAACCCTAAACACATTACACTGTTTTTTGTGCAAGACGGCTCCGTAGCTAAGTTGGTAGTAACCCTGCCTGCAAGGCGAGGGGTCCCGGGTTCGATTCCCGGCCGGGGCAGATTTTGTGTAAGCATAAAGTTTGTTCTCGGGTCTTGGATGTTTGTGATGTGTATCTGTGTATGTCCATGCCACCTGCGACACAGGGAATCCTAGTGCGGGGGTATGAGTGTGTAAGCGTTTATGTATGTATGTATGTATGTTAAATCGTGTAAAAACGTCGCTTCTTTAGCATTCATGTTTAAAATGCGCATTAACACCAACACATGACCCGCAGAATGTCCAACTATGATATCTCATTCACAGCATGCAATTTGTAAATGCTAACTTTGCAAATACGAAATTACATTGTTGAAAATTAATGTAAAACAAGTTAAATTTAACGCTTACAAATTGTTTTTACACAATAATACTGTTTATTAGGGATTACCTGCGTGAAATTGAAACCTACTTGTTCCAGGTACTTCTTAGTATTTGCTTGCGGCTTCTCACGCGTGGAATAAGGATGATTATACCAAGCTAGGCCAACACAATGCTAACTCTTCACAAATGAGTCCTTAATTCCACCCGGATCCCTCTCACAAAACTTTATATCAAACTCCAAAACCAAAACAACAAACCGCCGCTGTCAAGACTTCCCATGACGAAGCCCCATGTCCTTCATCATCCAGGTCCCAAGGTGCAGAGCCGCCGACACGGAGCAATGAAGCCAGCCTCCCCGGGGAGAGATAAACTGTCTCCGGGCTCAGTCTGAACGAATTTATTCGCACGAAACGGCCAGAGTCAGTCTACAGGATACTGAAGTTTTACTGTATTCCTAAGTTATGTACCTGCATAGATCTTCATGGAGAAGTAGTGCAGGATATGTACGTCTGAAGGGCGATTCAGTACCAAGTATAACTTTATAATAAATTTCTCTTTTAGTAACTTAATTTTGGTGATTCATTTTAAATGGTTTCACAAATGTAATTAATATACATCCTACTAATCCTACAGCCTACTAATATTATAAATGCGAAAGTGTGTTTGTTGGTTTGTCCTTCTTTCACGCAGTAACGGAGCAACGGATCGACGTGAATATTGGCATAGATATAGTTTATGGACCGGAGAGTAACATACGCTACTTTTTATCCCGGAAAATGCACGATTCCTGTGGGAACGCGGTTGATATAAGCTAGTATGTTTATAATTGAAATAACTAAAGTTATTTGTCCATTACATTGTAAGAAAACCCTATTTCAGTGTAGTCGAATATATTTCTCGTAATTCTTTCATGGCATTGATACACGAGTCAATTTGTAATGTTATCCGCAACAGTAGCTGTCCATGTTTACACTGCGGATGAGCTACTGCTCGACAGCAAATAATCGAGATCACCCCTCCCTTTCTTCCACCCGCCACCCTCTCAGTCCATTGAAACGATTCGCATTGTCCATTGTCTGTTTACTTGCGTTTTTTAAAACGCCAGCTAGATTTTATAATGGCTCGGGACAGGACGCTGGAAGGGGGTAAGAGGGGTGGGGAATGGTAATCTTATTTGTTGTTCGCTTCATATTGCCTCTATAAACAGCGGTTGTTTGTTTTGTTGAATAATACTCTCGCGTTTAATCGTAGTGCGGTCGCTCCCGGCGCCGTCTGTCGCGGAGCACACGGACGGTACGGAAGCTCGCGCGCATCGGAAGCTACCGCCGATTGAAACCACAGAACTAGCTAATTACTAGAACAGGCGTAGTATCAATTTAATATTCATTTGGGCCTCAACTTGTGACTTGCCTGATGATAATTAAGTTAGGGCCCATTATCTAAAAAAATACTTTTTTCTTTAATATTTAAGTTTGTTAAATTGTATAAGTACGCATTTTTAAAGTAAACGCAAGTGATTTGTATAAATTTACATTATTTTACCGGTGTGTCAGTTTTGTGTTTTATTATTAAGCTGTTTCCAAATACACAGGCTTTCACAGCTATAGTTTTGAGAACAACATTTCCATAATTTTATATCACACCCTACAGGCTGCCCTTTGTATAATATATTATGTGCAACATGTTTTATATCCTGATTTTTGTTTTTATTGTCTATATATGACTCGTTATAATAATTTAATGATTAAACGAACTTACCTGTAAGTTAAGTTCTATCATAATTATGTGAAGTAGTGAGTTTGAAGAGATTTTATATATACACTTGTAGTAGCACGCATAATGTCGCCTTGTCTATGCACTAAGTTCAGAGAGAGAGAAAAAAATATGTAGGTAGACCGCACAATTTCATTATTTCGTGCGGTCGGCTGGTTCTTCATTTAGTTCAGAGCTTATCAGTTCAAGTAGATATTTCACTATTCGGGACCTATGAAATAGGTAATCTGGGTGGGCGGGATGCTATCTCTTCAAACTCACTACTTCACATAATTATGATAGAACTTAACTTACAGGTAAGTTCGTTTAATCATTAAATTATGTTACAGTATTGAGTTTGAAGAGATTTTATATATACACTTGTAGATGTTGAGAGAAGTTGTGAAATATCTATTTCAGTTGAAAGTATTACAGAAATAAATATATTTAATATTTCTTCAATAATTGACATAATAAATGTACTTAATCACTCAATTAAAAGGTAATCTTTCTTAAATAAACTATTAACATAATAGCTACAGTAAATTTTAGCATAAATCAATCAATTTTACTTCTAGCAAAACAATGATTTGATTCTGTATATGCTGTCTGTTATATGCCTGTTATAAAACTTGGCAAATATTGTAGAGCCGCCGGACCAACCGGCAGTCTTCCTGATAACATCCAAATTCACACCGAGCTTATGAGCTTTTGAGGTGTCTAGTACTATGTGCAGAGTACTGTGTGATATCTATTCCACAGACCCACAACGTATACTCTTTATCCATCTGCTAAGTGTTTGGGGAGAAACTTTATTATATGGTTTTTTATAGAAATATAAATAGAGGTGTGATGATCACGTAATGCCGCTACATTACTTTTAAATAATCCGTTAATAATTAAGCCGGACCTATGTCAGGTCTGTCTCGAAAAATTGGCAGCATCAGCGTTGGCTGAGTTGCGTTTACACTTGACGTTTTTATTAAGTCAGGGATCCTAATGGAAATATCATTCCGCCAATTTTGAAAATTTCGGATATCTATTTTTGAAATAGTTTGTACTCTATGCGCTGTTACCAGCGCCAGCAGGGTAACTAGCTTCTTTAGTGATTTTTTCTAAAGAATGAGATTAATTAGGAATCCAAGTGGCTAGAGTTTCAATTACTAATGTAGTATCCCAGTGGATTCATACTTGGGTAAGGGAGGGCGAAGCCTAAATATACCCTTAAAACACAGTCGTCTGTGCTTATCTGACTTCCTAATACTAAGGAAGGTGTAGATCTAAACCCATTTAGAGTGCCGTATAGCGCTCCCGATTGAAATAACTCTGTTAAAACTTGAATAATAACTGGAATGTGTAAGTATCATATTACTTAATTTAATTATCTGACAGAGACGCTATTAATGTGTCTAAAGACCCGGGAGGGAGTTTTCTTATTAGAGACTCCCGCACAATACTCCGGCATCCAGGGTAATCTGCCGCTGGATCTGGCAGAAACTGGAATGAGAGATTATTAAGTCCTCAGAAGTTTGAAAAAACCAGTGGTTTAGTTTGTAAAAAACTGGTTAAATAGGGGATACCAAGGTTCAGCTGGCCATGTTGGCCCGACCAGTATGCACTTAGCTTTGTCGCTAATAATTTTCATCAATGTTTTTTTTTAAAATTATTGAGAAGGAAGGGAACCCGTTTTTACGGGTTCCTGGTTCATGGTATTTTTATACAATTTTGACCAATTCACAGAGAAAGCGTCAAGCATCAGGGTCTTTGTGCCATGATATGTATACAGGACATTTTTTATTTATTCAACTAGCAATCATGTCAATCTCTGGTAGCCCGAAATTGTTAATTATTTGCTGAAAGGCAAGATCAGATAGTTCCCATTCAATATCCGGGTGAATACACCTTGATTCAGTATCTGCTATAGTATTTTCTGTAGATGGAATGTATAGCGCTGTTATAAATAGAATTCGCGCTTCACACCATTGTCGTATTTCTTTGGTCAGTTTGTGAGATGGGGGAATTGCATTCCTCCCATACGATTAATGTAAAAAATCGCAGTTGTATTATCTATTCGCAAGATAATATGACAATTGGATAAATCCTCTAGACAAATTTTTAATCTTATGAATGTGAAGTTTTCTTTCTTCCCGACTTCAGCTACCGCTTGCCGTTTTTCCCGCACAGGCTATCCCCCAACCCCCCATAGTCGAAGCATCTGAATTCGTCAAATTTAATTTGATTTTTTGGATTTTCGATAGATTTAATCCACCAATCGAAATCTGACTGTAAATTTACAGGCAAATTCATGTACTTTTCATTTTTGTAATGTTATCCATACATTCGCTATAGCTATGTGATATTAGACAGGTATCGTTAAGATATATTGCCAATAAATAATCAGCACAGCGTGGCATTCTGACCACCGTTTTCATTATTTTTGTGAAGACAAAAGGTGCCGTATTGACACCAAACGGTAGGGCATTAAATTCATACAAGTTACCGTTCAAACTAAATCTTGAATATTTTTTAGAGTTATCATGAACTTTCACTTAATAATATGCGTCTTTGAGATCAATAGTTGACCTGAGACAACATCTTGAGATTAGTTTGATCATTATTCTAAAATCTTCTAATTCAAATGAACATGTTGAATGAACTCGTTTAGCTTTTTCAAATTTAGGATAAAGCGTGCTTTTCCGTTCGGTTTGGGTAAAAAGATATTGGATATCCTCACAGGGCTCACAATGAGGTATAGCACCTATAGAAATTAAATTATGTATAGCTTGATCAAATTCAAGTTTTTCTGAGTGTGCATAATTTCGGGGTTGAGGTATACAATGCTGATATGGAGTTTCAGTGAACGGAATTTCATAACCACGTATCCAGGATAAAATTATTTTATCTGCGGTTATTTGTGACCATTGGTTGTAAAAAACAGATAGTCTACCGGCGTAATTTACCGTATTGTCTAGCGGCGGCCGCGACTGAAGTTCAGTCGCGATGTCCTCGATGATGGCGAGTGCTGTTGCCTCTGAGGTGCAGACTCCTTCATCTTTGAGGGCGCCGACGGCTGCTGTCTGTGGTTTTGAACCGGAGCCTTCCCGTTTCAATTTCTGTTAACGACTTGATGCTTTGGTTTTGTAGCAATAGTCTTGTTAGAGGTGGAAGCTTTGAGATCCACACCTGTTTTATTGATCGCTTTTGCGGTCTTTAAAGTTTCGGCAAGTTCTTGGCTGCAAGAAAACTATCTATTATCGTGAGCAGCATCTGATCTTTCAAGTCCTTCTTTAGTACAGCCAATATGAAATTTCGCCTCGTTATTGACTCACTGAGTTGTGTGTCACAGATGATGCGCCCAGCATCATTCAGCAGCTTTAGAACAGTTGGATCTTTATTATCCTTACTAAGAAGAGTCTTATAGGCTCGTCAAGACAAGCAATACCGCTGCTAATTTTGCCTTAGCTTGGTTCTGTTCGTGGAACATCCTCACTGCTGGAAGCACCTTTAATCACTGGTGGTGGAGATACATCCTCCAGTATTGTCACGTTGGCTATATCCAGCGAACGATCGGAACTCGCGTGTAACGCGCTAGTCGACGGTCTTGGTTCGCGTAGCTCTTGATTTTCGTTTTCAACATTAACAGCAAATTGCAAATTTGTGTCTAATATACGTAATTATACGTATACCTTCATATTATTATCATAGGATAACCTCAACAAGTTGCTATATGCATGGCGTATTAGGTACGCATAGGTATACAGCGAGTAAGATGAACTCGTGGCGTTGCATCGTGAACTCGAGTAAAAAATAGGTTAAGTAACAACTCGAATCGTTGGAACGTGAAACCTCTTATACATTATTATCGGTAAGTGGCAACTCGAATTGTTGAAACGTGAACATTAGAACTTAACTTATATAGTTAAAATGTTACCTTCCGGTTCGTTTCATATTATTATTATAGGACAACCTCAACAGGTTGCTACATTCATGGCGTATTAGGTACGCATAGGTATACAGCGAGTAAGATGAACTCGAGTAAAAAATAGGTTAAGTAACAACTTGAGCCGTTGGAACGTTAAACATCGTATGTATTTAAGTGACAACTCAAACGTGAACCGAAGAAATTGCAAATTACTTAAATAGTTAAAATGTTACCTTTCGGGTCGTTTCATCTTTTTATTATTATAGATAACCTCAACAGGTTGCTATATGAATGGCGTATTAGGTACGCATAGTTATACAGCGAGTAAAATGAACTCGAGTAAGAAGTAGGTTAAGTAACAACTTGAATCGTTGGAACGTTAAACTTCGTATGCATTATTATCGTTAAGTGACAACTCCAATCGTTGAAACGTGAACATTAGAACTTAACTTAAATAGTTAAAATGTTACCTTTCGGGTCGTTTCATATTATTATTATAGGATAACCTCAACAGGTTGCTATATGGATGGCGTATTAAGTACGCATAGGTATACAGCGAGTAAGATGAACTCGTGGCGTTGCATCGTGAACTCGAGTAAAAAAATGGGTTAAGTAAGAACTCGAATCGTTGGAACGTGAAACCTCATATGCAATCGATAGTTATCGGTAATTGTGCAAATTTCTTACAAATATTCCCACTCGTCGTTATGTTTCCTCTTCGGCATCTTGATTTTGACGAAAAAAACTTGTTAACACGGAGAAACTTAGAAAAACCAACTTTGTAGTGCGACGCGGCGGAGCACTGCAACGTGAATGAAGAACCAGCCGACCGCACGAAATAATGAAATTGTGCGGTCTACCTACATATTTTTTTCTCTCTCTCTGAACTTAGTGCATAGACAAGGCGACATTATGCGTGCTACTACAAGTGTATATATAAAATCTCTTCAAACTCAATACTGTAACATAATAAGGATAATACTTAAGTGTTACTTCTACTTTCCGTCTACGTTACTGTTATGGAAATAAAGTGTGACACGCGCCATGTTACACACTGACTGAGCCGATGTTAAGATTATGTGTGCCACAGAAAAGACAGCGTGAATAAAACATAATTTATCTTCGAAACTCACTGATACAATTATATAAAACAAAAAGACGATGTTTATCTCGCCGGTCTGGATCACCTAAGTGGTAACTAAGCGTTCCACATTTACAAGAACCCAAGTTTCAACAGAATTGTTTTTCAAAGGTCTGGAGTTTTTCATTCGTTAATTCATCGTCCAGTTACGCCGAAAACCAGTCAGCATCAGCAAAGTAAACATCGGTGTCTGCGTGTAATTGAACTCCCTGAATTGTATAAATTTTATTTCACAGCGTCTGAATTTTCGGGTACGCGGTGAGAAATTTACATACGAAACAGAAAATATGTTTACTCAAATACCACGCGTTGAAACCATTATTTAAAATCGTTTTAAAATGTACCAGTTATTGAAAATATGATAATATAGTTTGAAACAACAGATGCTCAACAGAACTGGTCAACGAGTAAACTACACGAAGCCAAAACAAAACTTAAATAAGCTTTCCCTTTGCCGAGCAAAGAAATCATTGACAAAGGCAGGCTTTCTATTTAAAGGAAGCTGTCGATACAGCCTACATTAAAGGCTTCAAAGAAACAAGTAACATAAATCATTGTAAGAGGAACAATGGCTAGGACTTGCAGACGGAGCCAGCTGCCGGCGTCTAGCTTTCATTAGCGTGAAAAACGTCGATATCCCTAGATAACATCAATTACTCGAGGCTGGGGGGAGGAGGTGCAGGGGGGTGATAACAAGGCTTTTGTTCTCCGGTTCAGACTCTATCTCCTTCCTACTTCATCTTTTAGCGGAAACTCGTGGATAGGGATCTAAAGTGATTATTCGAACGGGCGCCTTCCGTGTTGGAGAAATATTGATAAAGAAATTCTGGGAAGGGTTACGCATCAATTAAATAGGAACGACTCGTTTAGGCAGTCACCTAAATTAAAACTTAAGCCCGTTTTCTCTTCGTTGGAATACGGCGATTTCTTTTTGCAGTTGTTTTTTTCGTTTACGTTGTGTTATTGTTTGCGAGAGAGATAAATAATTCTAGTCTCCACGGTTTACGGTGGACTCAATGCTGTCTTATTTCGTACTCTTGACCTACGACGGAACGGAGAAGGTAAATGCGTTTAGGGTGAGAGGATGCGTGTTTTTTTAGTTTGTTAGTGTTTGCACATGAATGTGGCCTCTGGAAAATAGGGTCAGTGAACATTTTTTTGTCGGTGAAACGAGCACAATATAAATCAACTTAGGAATTTTGCGAAAACGTCATACAAAATGGTGTAACATCTAGATTAACTACTCTTACTTACATACAAACTATACGGTCAACTGCATAGCTTAGTTAGTAGAGCACCCGACTATGGAGTGTTGAACAGTGCTCCGCGGTCCACGGCGGGGCGCGCCCGAGGAATGTCGGTGGAGCAGGTAATCACCATAATCACGAGGCGGCGGGCTACCGCGGCGGCTCGCAGACACTTAGGTGCCTTCATTGCACTTCTTTTTACGGGCTACAGTGTTGTAAAGGTTCATGGCCGAGAGTGGCATTGCAATTGTTTAGACAAGGTTGACTATAACTAATGACAATAATATTATCTCTGTATGGCATAAAACATACTGCATAGTTGTACCTAATTCTAACAGAAACAACTGCATATTCAACATGCGATCGGCTCATAGAAATGAATTCCATGTAAAGGACTTCCAATTAAAATTTAAAATCGTCCCCGTCGCTAGCAACTCCGGCACTCGAGGAGTTACACAAATCGATATGTCATCGTCCTTTACTTTGTTTTTCTGATCCCGATAGAGTCGCCGGATTAAATAATAAAACTCAAGTGCACTCCGCGTCGGAGGTTTCTTTTAAACTCTTACATTTGCATTACCGCTCCGTACTTTTCGTTTTCCTACGCTCACAAAAGACAAATTGTTTCGCTTCCGTTTCACACTCTACGGTCTCTACCGGCTGGCATCGAAGATATTCCACGGCTACTTCACACGGTTCTCGCAACTGTTATAACGACATATTTTTATTGGCTTGAGAATTATTGAAGTTACATAAAATTAAAGTTTAAAAAAATTTGGTACAATAAGATCTTAATACTAAACTAATTTCCTTTAGAATTAGCGCAAATCATAATAATGATTTACATTCTGTTGTCTAGAATTATTTTGTCAGCGTTTATTAGTTCTTATTAGATAACACCTCGGAGCGAGAGATTTCACAATTAATTAATTAATTTATTATTGGTTGAATTTGCTGACGTCACAAACAGGTCATTGTCATCCTTGAATAGTTAAATAATAAAACTTATGTACCACCGCATCGCGCTCGAAATACGGATGCCTTAATTTTTGACATTCCAGAATCATCAATTTAAATTGACTAGATCATTCAATCAGTTAAATAGCTGACAATTAGCAGAGACACAGAGATTGCAACCATTTGCACTCGTTTTGAACGGACCGCCGCGTCCATGTCGTTAGAAGGCGATCGAGAGAGGTACCTTGCACCGGCACCAGTATAATTGGCCTGCACTGTACGTGTCGGCCGGCGTGCAGGAGCACCTCGCACTGTACAACTTTGTATCGCCCAACTATGTTAGAAGTGCTATTTAACTCTTAGATTTCTATAACTGCTGGTAACGTACTTTGGCCTGGTCTGGTATCGTACCCCATCACTTTGCAGGCAGGTTTACTACTACAATAATGATAACATCCTCCTACACGTATCCGTGAACGGTGAACCCTGTTATTCGGTTATAGGAGCGAAGTGGCTAGCAAAGACATATTTGGTTTTAAAGGTCATGTTGCACGGCACAGAATGCAATTGATCAACTTAGCCATGGAGTCATAATTTTATATTATATAGATAGATTTTTAAAATTCTCTAGAACAATATTTATTTATGTATTAATTTTTATATAACATTGCTTGTGTCACGGTGCTGGTTTCGATTTCACGAAAGTTTGCGTTTGACATCCTACAATATTAGGACTCGATCCTACAGATCAGCAGGTCACCAATACTTCAAGAACTGGCGTTGTAACTAAACTGCAAATATATAAGTAGGTATTTCCGCTCACTTTAAATGCTTACATTTACCCCAAAACTGCCCAACGGGCCAGATAAAGTTACCACTGAAATATCGACCGTATTCAATGGACACAACAAATACATTTCATTGTATCGTCAACATGTGCGACAGTATGTATCTCATTACCGGCAAACCGCATGCTCCCCCCATAAAATGGGGAATTACTGTATTATTGAACATTTGCGCGTTAAGGGGAGCACATTAGACGTCTAGATATGCGAACTCGTAAAAATATATGACAATGATTGTTGAAGAGTTATCGCGACTACGCCATGACGCTATTAAACCGACTTAAAAAAGGGTGGTTTCCATTTTTTCTGAGTAAATAATTTTTACAGCCTGTGAGATAGGCTAGGCTAAAATAATATACTTATCAAAATAGTTAAACTCACTAACCTGAACGTGAACATGTAGAATCAATTGTTTTTAAAAACCCCGCGTCTCCTAAATATTCTGACGAGGTTGTTCTTGAAAGATAAAACAATAAAAACGGAAACTGACTTCCGACAACAATATTACGATTTTAAAATTTCATCCCCCATTTTCCACCCTGACGGGTGATTTCTCTATTAATATATATTTTTAGAACCCGGTTTCACATTGTTTATTATTAGAGACATATATTGAAGTACAACCAAAAATTCACACAGTTACAAAGTGCAAACTTAAGAACGTAATTAAAAAAAAAGTCTTGTACCAGGTGGTAAGATTAACTCTTTTGCGAGTGTCCGGTTGGGTGCGTACCACCACGTTGCTCGTGTATTCTGCTGCCAAATAGTAACGTGCAAGCATTCCTGTGTTCCGTGCAAGCATTCTTGAGGAGCAAATTTGTCACTGAAATTACTGGGCTTATGAACTATGAGACTCACTGCAGTGTCGTGCAAGCCTTTGTGTTTTAAAGGGTTGTTACAAATATTACTAAAGTATATTTTTTCTTTATAAGCCGTTAAAATAAAATTGTTAAGAATGTACAACTGTATTTAAGTAACGGCCGACTGCCGCGCCGTAAACGTGGCTTTATTAACCCCATCAAGAGAAATTCGAAATAATACCTGAAGAGAAACACATTTCACCCCAAACCGTCATTATAAAACACGTTTACAATAATGGACAACAATATTCCGAAATTGAGATATAAATTATACCATTCATATAACCCTGACTTTGCAATATCCGTTTCGAACGGAACGGCCAACATTGGCGCGTGCTGGCCATGCTGGCGCACGTTGGCCGCATTGGCCCTACCTCAATAATGACCGGACATTTGTCGTTTTAATTATGTACCGGTGAAATTTAGCTGGTTTTGTTATTTCCCAGTAGAGCCCCGGGTCCGCGGTGGCGTGGAAGGATTAATACGACCTCTCGTAAATTCCACATCTTTACTACAAAAGAAAAATTACATCTTTCAGTATCAACGAGCGCGTCGAAAGCGAACTTCGTTATGTGACCTCGTGGACTTCCCGCTCGCGCTCGTAAAAATCACTTAGCTGTAATAACGCAGCACGAGAATGGTTTATTTTACCTTTTGCTGACATTAACGTTGGAACTTTAGGGGTAGCCCTTGGGTTTTTTACTTACGAAATATGTTGTAAGTCGACTCCGTTTGGAAGATAAACGTACCTGAAACCAAATTAACATAATCAATTACATTAAAATGTATCAAGCCTTAAAGAATACGGTATAAAACGGAAGAAGCATAAAATATGCAGAGAAGTATCAAATGATTGAGTGGCTGAAACTCAATTCCACATACGATGCCAGCTTCGAGTTTATTTCATTGATCCGAATGAAAGTAGCAATAAACCGGCTGCGAGGAGGCGCATGAAAATATTGTGTTAGGGCGGATAACTTTATTACGTAGCGATACGCCGTAGGACGGCGCGGCGTAGCTACGCGACGCTACGCAGGGCTACGCGACGCTACGCCGCTACGCGATACTTCGAGTGCTACAGACGCCGAATCCTATCTTACCACTGCAAACTTTAATGTAGTTGTGCGAGGCGGTTATAAAGTTCGAGGGTCGTTTTGTCAATATTTATATACTCTTCGAGGGTGAGGGTGATATGAGCAGTTAACTTGAACTATATTGAATATCGAGACATTTCAGCTGTGTGTGTATTTTTACACTTTTGTAGTCAAGAGAACTAAGTTTGGTAACGATATTTAAAAAAAATAAGAATCTACATATTCAGAGACGGCAATCAATTTACTTGTTCAAAAGCTCGAGAAACATTCCTAACGAAACAAAAAAAAAACGTTGAAATAGGTGGCTGTGTAAAAGCGTTCTGGAACTAGAAAAAAGAATAAGCTCCTAACGCCTAACTTGAATTATGCAGGCGAAGTAGGAAGCGTAAAACAAAATTCGAAACTAGCATCGGATTTACAAAGCGGATCGCATGGGTGACTTTACAAGCTGCAATCTGCGTCGCCGGTCGGCGCCGGCTCAAAGTGGGAATTTTTGACATCGACGGTGTCAAAGCAGGGACTCGCCGATATAGGTTACAAGGCAGTGCATGTGTGCAGGAACCAGGTCGCCGCCGAGGTCTGCGGTCTTATCGATTGCCGGCGCTCCGCGCAGACGCCCTAGGTTTCGTGCGCCGGGACCGCGCCGCATCCATTACGCGCTTTACAACGCCGTGCCGCCTCTGAGGCGCAGTTAAACAGCGATGTAACGGCCGGAGGCGAAGGGATCGGCTACAGGAGCGCTCCGGACTGCCGTCGGGATCGCCGCCGATGGAAGGTGGAACGAAATTAAGCCCCTGTAGTATATCCGATTTGCATCGGAATCGAAGTTTGCGTCGAGCGACGGAAGCGAAAACATTAACGTCGCGCGGCGAATGCACTTGTGTGAGAAATGTTATAGTTGGTCCTGGCTTACAATATACGAGCGCCGATTTTCAATACTATGTCAGATACGTCTGAGGGCGACAATTTCAAACTGTTACTGAATTTGATTGATTTTATTGAATTTGTAGCTGTGGCGTCGCACGGATGAAATTTAGATGCTATTGAACTTTCGTTTATAACGTAGCTCTTTAGTGTAGTTAGAAAATATGTTTTGAACTGTACTTGATTTAATTTATACTTTTTGATATTTTGATTAAATAAACTGCAGTGAGCAATATATGTAATAGAAAAAAGCTCTGACCATATTACATCATTATTTAAAAAAAACCATTATTTTAGCTATAAAATGGTATCGTGTAAGTGATGACCTAACTTTTGTATAGTAATAACTCGCTCGCTTTGCTCGTGAAGTCTGCCGTGCAAGCATTACGGTGTTCCGGTTTGATGAGCAGAGTATCCAGTGAAATTACTGGGCTTATGAGACTTAATACCTAACGTCTCAGGGTAACGAGCGCACTGCAGTGCCGCGCAGACCTTTGTGTTTCAAAGTTCTGGGTGGCACTGGAATTGTTATGGGCCGGCGTTCATCAGGCAAACGACCAGCTCGTGTCGTTACCAAATAACATAAAAAAAAAAAAACTAAACAATGATCACTGATGAGGAGCTCCAATCCAAACTCAGCGCAATAAGGGCAATAACAACGCACCAACCTTCGACAGGGTGACAACGTACTATTTAAATGAGGTTCGTACCCGGGACGAAATTAATGTATTATTAGCTATTGAGCGTGTACCCGGATGTGGGACTACGTTCATGCATATGAATAATAGGAAGCGAGATTGGAGCCAACGCACTGCGATAGAAGAAAGGATGTGATGTACGAGGACAGGGAGTGAATGAGAGAGAGAGAGAGAGAGAGTGAAGGGATTGAGTTAACTTTCACGACACCCTCCTGGGACACACGTGAACAAAGTATTATTAAATTGGATGTTTTTAACGGATGGTAACCAACCGCACGTGTTCCATTGCGACATCGACTATTTTAAAAACCTATTCTCTGCACCAATGAGACGTGGAGGAGTCTTGTTGTTTTCATTGATCAAACCATTGACAAAGATTCCTTACTTCCGTTTTAGTGTCAACAGAAGAGTGTAAAATATTTATATCCAACTTGGCAGCGTGATGAGTGACCACAGTCGTAATAGTCTGTTTTTCTATTTTGACGGTCATTTCAGCTGATGTTAAATCCCCTATAACCGTATTGATTAATGCTATTTTTTATTTTATTTCCTAAAAGGCATTCATATTCATATATTTATTTCAAATTGGAATATTTACATACACTTATGAATTGCCAACATAAATTCTACATACCTAGTACAGTTATTGTGAAGTACCTATATCGTTATTTAAAAAATAATAAAATTATTAAAAATAGTTATTACCACAATATCAAATAAGTCAGAAAAAAATTATAAAATACAAAATTATACATAACTAAACCAACCAGCTAACAAACTAAAAATTATCGTGTTCTAAATACATCAACAAAATCACAATGTCTAAAGGCATTGTAGACGATATCATTTAAAGAGACAACTGGTTTTCTTTTATTTGCCAAAGACATGAACAGAGCGCAAAAACTGAAAATCATAGACAGATGAGCCCACTAGCGGTCAGACGCTGCGGTTGAACTGCTGCGGTCGAAATTTTGTGGCGGTTTAGTCTACAAGATACGAACGGTTGCATATTAAAATATTGAGAAGGATTTGCCGCAATTGAACTGCGGCGTCCGACCTCTAGGGTGTATGGGCTCTAAATAAAACTCCCAATGACTTTACACTCAAAAATATTCCCAAGAGCCGCGGGTTATCGACCTCCAACAGCACAAACTATGCATTTTTACGTCGTTCTTTTGACTTTACCAGTTCATTACTTATGCGTTCAGCGCTTCAAATGATCCACCTTTGATCTGCGGTGTAGACAGCACTACAGAACAACATACGTAAATAAACTTAAATTTAGTACTCAAAAGTTCTAGACAGTTTTGAATTAGCTTCTCTTCTTCTAAAGTCGAATTTGAAGTATTGAAAGGGTGATTTATACGTCTGTGGATACTAAAGTAAATTATAATGCGTTGCGATAACTGCTGTTGGATAACGTGATGATTTATTGGGGTGGAAAGATAGGGGCAGTTGTAGAGATCACCAATGACATGATAACAAACTCTAGAAGAGGACGTACTTTTTGCCCTCTAAAACCGCGAAGGGGTAAACCACCTATTTTACACTTTGATTGTCTATTTTTTCACCTGAAATGGTAGTAACAACCTGAAGCTGAAGTTCGCTCTCAAGAATGACAGTTGAAATACGGATACAGGCCTGGCGGTACATTTTTGAAATGGCGTGTTTTTTAAAAGCGTGTAGAGATACTCAAAATGAAAATAATAAAATTAATAAAGTGAATGGTAATATTAATCAAGTGATTTCAATTTAATGACTGAGACACTGCCTGATTAAAAAACCCTAAATTCAAATGCAAAATTCAAAATGCAGGCCCCAAGGGAGCACTCATGAAGGTTAAAATTAATGACTCTAACAGCGTCACTGTAACGTTCGTCTATGTGCTAACAATCATGTTTAAAATTTAAGTCTAAGTATTACAGTAGTTGCCAGGAGGCTCCTGAGCTGTTTGCCTCTATGCATCTTTGTCATCTACATAATCCTAAGGGTGCATGTTATGTATAAATTAAGGTTTTGCATAGAGGTATGGAATTTTCTAGAACTCACCTCACAGCCATCTGAAGCGAATCTAAGTTGTTAATCTGTCACCAAACATGTTCCAGTGGCTCCACTTAGTCTTAAGAGACCGCATCCTGGGCTTAGCGTGCTTGTGACATACAGGTATATTTCAATTATACACTAAGATAACAAAATAAGATTGTTTATGGATACATGTACAATTATATCGTACATGTGCATTTATATCGAGTTATGTTCAGTGTAGGTATATTGCGGTAGACGCGATGAACCACACCTAATGCATCTCTCGTATGCTGTGGTCCAAACACATTATCAGAGGATTATTTCGCTAACCTAGTCACTGTTGGGACAATATACGTTTGTATTTGGACTGTTAATTGGGTAATGAACTAAATACATAAACGGGTAGTGTCGGTATCGCAGCTCCGGTGAGAAATAAAATTGAATTTTAAATATTGGTTTTCACGGTTTTTTATTCTGACTCGCGACATTTCAAATACTATGCTATGTTCGTGGTAACAGTTATGGGTAGATGGCAGGGTTGTCTTTGGAAAAGTAAGGGAATAACAACGTTCGAATGCTTTTTTTATATTCGATGTGTTATCGGATACCTTGCCGTTTTGGTCCTCAGCTCTCCGACCAAAACGGCCAGGTAATTTCAACATCGATAAAACTCGGGATTCCAAACCAGCGGCGCGAGTACGGATCTTTTCGATAAATAAAATTCGATAAAATTGACAGTTAAAATCGATAAAACCCACTTTATCGATTTTAACTGTCAATTTTATCGAATTTTATTTATCGAAAAGATCCGTACTCGCGCCGCAGGTAAGCTTGAGGGACGTTATAGGAAGAACGTCGACCTCGCAGACCCTGGTGGATTCAGGTGTTATGGGGCGGGGAAAAAAAATTTAGGTAAAAGTATCATCATTTGTTTGTGATTCGAACGGTTTTTCCCAATACGCCCAAAAAATGTAGTCAATCGGTTGGTGAAAAGGTGTAACGAGCATTCATTTTAATTTATAAAAAAATGATTTCTTGGTACAGTATCATGGTTCGCTTTTTATATGCCAAGAGGTCACCTATTACAGAAGCTATGGAAAAAACAGGTGAAAATAATGGTGGAAATATAACGAAAAAAAAAATTGAAAATGTAGCGTAATAAAAATGTATACCTAGCACGACCGTTTCAAATAAGGTACACGTCGTATTCAATTTGCAATTTCTAATAATAAAATAAGGTCCGTCCGGTTTATTTGTACCGTCCACAAACGCCTTTGTTGGGCCGCTCGGACTGGCGGGATCAGTGCCGTCACAAAGGAAGAGTAGGAAGTGCCAATAACTTGCTACAAGTTACTTATTATGTAAGCAAGTATATTTCGAATGGTTTTCATCGAATTCTGCTCATCAAGGTGTAACTTTTAGGAAACTTTACGCAAGTTATAGTTAGCAACTTGGGTATTCCAGCTCCAAGACTGTTCTAAATTGTAATTGTCTAATTGCTCGGTGTTGTGGGACTGTCGATTTCATAGTTTGTGGCTCTCGAGGCACATCGGGATGTTATCTTTTGACTGCGTGTTACTGGCGGTAGTTGGTTACCAGGAGCAGTTCATTAAGATCGTAGTTGTTACAAATTTAAATAAGAAGCGTTGAGAAGGCTGTGGTTGAGTTGGTAGGAACCCTGCCGAAGCGAGAGGCCCTAGCTTCGGTCCCTGACTGGAAAAACTTTGTGTAGTGAGAATAATGAAGTACCTATAGACTCGGTTTTTAATTTCTCGGTGTAATTTGTCTGAGTTTAAATATTTGTGCTTATCTGAAGAACAAAAAATGGTGTTATTTGTTCGCAGAAAATTAATATCACACGAAATTTACATAATCCTACTAATATTATAAATGCGAAAATGTGTTTGTTAGTTTGTCCTTCTTTCACGCAGTAACGGCGCATAGGATCGACGTAATTTTTGGCATAGATATAGTTTATGGACCGGAGAGTAACATAGGCTACTTTTTATCCCGGTAAAATGCACGGTTCCTGTGGGAACGCGGGTGAAAACCGCGGGCAGAAGCGAGTAATATATAATGTATTATAGAGCTAGCTATCTATACCAAAAAATGTTCGACGAGGTGAGACAAATCTACACCGCGTTTTTATTTAGCTAACTATTATACCAAAAGATCGGTCTATCATCTATTGCTATATCATCCTTGATCACCTACCTACTACGCCATAAAGCTGCCATAAGGTATATAGTGTCCGTTTATTTCTACGTTTGTAATTCCATTGCTACACTTTCCGCTGATTCAATTTGTCTAAAGACGTCATTTTCTGAAAAGTAATAAAAGTCAATTTCCCGATTGTCCAACGTATTTACAATTCCAGTTTGGACCAAATACCAATTTCAGCAGCATTGTACGAACAACTCTTTGGAACTCGAAAACAACTTATTGGTTTTGCGCAAAGTTATGTTCTGTGTCGCGTTTGGACGCGGACAGTAGCTGGCCCGTGGTAGTGACTGTTCATTTAACTTGAACTATTGGTACACAACTTAAATTTACAATACGAAAGCTACGAACATGATTTAGAAAACTTTTAATACAGTTTCCTTATAGAACTATACATTTATATAAAGATGTAGGTTAGGTTATTAATATACTATTGGTTTTAGGTTACTATCTCACCTCACGTGAAGTGACGATAAGGTTTAGGATGGTAACATGCTCAATTGCTCAAGACAACTCACTGATTTTCAATTTATGTAGCCGTTTATTATGTCTCTTACTCTCATGAATCTGTATCTGGATGTTTTCTTTCACATGAATCTTAAGAGTATTGTGGGATTCAAAGCCATGATCAGTGAATAAGCGTTTATCTCACTATCATTAAACCATCCACGTGACAGTACAGTACTGGCTGTATTGACTACCAAATTAAAAATTAAAACTTTTACACTGTCAAAAAAGGTTTTATGTTACGTTATTACGGGAGTGAACATTCTTTTAGATAATTTTAAGAGAAATATAAATAGAAAAATTGGAGCTTATTAACTACATTAATCGTGAAAATTGTATTTTCAGAAATAAATAACTGAACGTTAGCTCAAACCCAATAATTAGTTCCGGAGTTTGATTGAAAAATATATATTTACCTGGTCTCAGGTAGATGGTGAGCGCCGCTAAAGTTTAGTACCTTAGTCAAGTAACTAAACCACTGCGGATAGAGCATAGATATTGAGAAACGAGAGAAAGTTGTTGTTAAAATATTACAGGCGCGCAGGAATGCCTTCAAGGGAGCAGCGAAATTAAACCCAGCGGAGCCCGCGGAGGCTTCGACGTCGCGCCATTCTAAACGTCAAACTGTACGGCACTTACTTCAGCCGATTTACTTCTGCTTGTAATTTAATATTGAAATCAAACTTTTGAACATCAATTTTGAAGTTTTGGGTTTTGTTTAGTTTATTAGGAAAATGTTGAACTGGTTGCCGTGTAGTTGTGAAAGCGGATACCAAAGATGTTAAATTTTATATTTCAATACATATTCAGTTGTAAATGTTTCATTGCATAACATCCCAACATTAAATTCGCGGGTACATTAATGCAATTTACGCAGCCTTTAAATTTTCATGCACAATTAAACCGACGTGTACAAATCAAACATTAACTCAGGCCGTCACGAGCTACATTTTAATCAAACGTGGCCCGTTCGTACGCCGCAAGCTGGCCCAACGCCGGCCCAACATTGGCGCTGGCCTACAGATGTTGGTCGAAACGTTTCATTGCTCATTTGGCGAATTGAGGGCTGTTTTACGGCGCCAGGCGGAATAGCCGCGCACCTCTTACGCCTAATCTTTATGTTCATATAAAACGAAACACTAAATGTGCGTCTTGAATAAATGTGAACCGTTTTGAAGGGGCCGGGCGTTTCCGGGGCCGCGGACGTAAAGGACGAATACTACGCATTACGGCCGTTCGCCGAATGGAGGCCTATTCTCGGACGGCGGCCGATCGGAATGGCAAGTCGTGTATTTGGCACAGATTTATTATTTGTGCGACGTTCTGAGCGTCATCAACATCCTTATGTGGCTCGGCTTCCTCGGACTGAATGGTTTGCGAAAATATTACAAATGTTTCTGAAACAAATTCATGGTCGAGCGGAATGGGTTCTATTGGGATAATCGATTCTAAATCTAGCCTATTCACTATTCAAGGAGTTCATCAGCAAAATAGGTATCGATTTTCTGAGAATCCTATCAAGTGAACTTGTGTTATAATGGGAAACCTATTCAAGTCTTTCTAACATCTATATTCGAACGAGTAGGTATATCTGGTTATCGGCAAAATTCTCGGTAAATAATTTAAAAACCCCGCGATTCCAGATCAATAGAACATGTAAAGTTCGACAAGGGATCGCAGATATTCAAATAATGCTAATAACACACCCTTTCTCAACCTGACAGATTGATTGATATAGAGGGCGATTGATATCCAAGTTTCAGCAATATTAAAATCATGATCGGAGATTTGTCTCGAACAGGCAGCACTCTCGGGGTCACAGCGCGGTTTGTTTGCAGATCTACTAATAAAATATCGGTCGATATCGATACCTGCTTTGGAGTACGAATAAATATATGCTGATATTTATACTGGAAATAATATTCTGTGGAATACGTACGAGACTACAAAGGAAACGAAAACATCCATCAGTTTACATTTATTCAATCACACTGAAAAAGCTGAACAGTTTTTCCTAAAATAATGGTATTATTATGCTCCTGCTATATTCTATACATCGATTTATATGTACTACGTACTAGATAAGCTTTTCCAAACAATAAACGGGTTGCAACTCGATGACAGCGGGGGCATGCGTGGGGCAACATGTAGTCCATTTAGATTTTACACTTCAGAGTTTGTTTCAGACTATGATTGTAGATGGTGTGGCGTCTAAATGAAGAAACCTTATTTTCTATTGTCTTATTACGATATTATTGCCTATTTACTCACTTCAAAAACAACAACTTACTTGACTACTGTATTGTTATTTAAATCCAAGTACACACTTTGATTCCCATGCTAGTACCTATAATTAGTGTCGTACCGGCCGCGCCCACACTGCCAAAGCCACACTAACACTCACTTCTCACTCACTTTAGTAACACTCACTGTTCCGATGAACTGTACTCAGTTCATTGGAACTGTGAGTGTTTGGACGATGACATCGAGAACTTAGTACATATTAATCTATGCTTCTATACCTATACGTAATTCTCGGACCTACTACGTTAAATGTTCCGTTAGTGGTAGGACTAACTCTTCTGCGAGTGTCCGTTTGAGTTGTTACCACCGCTTTGTGAGTGAAGTCTGCCGCCAAGCAGTAATGTGCAAGCATTACTGTATTCCGGTTTGATGAGCAGAGTACCCAGTGAAATTATTGGGCTTATGAGACTTAACACCTAATGTCCCAGGGTAACGAGCGCACTGCAGTGCCGCGCAGGCCCTTGTGTTTCAAAGTTCTGGGTGGCACTGCAATTGCTATGGGCCGGCGTTATGCTTACCATCAGGCAAATGACCAGCTCGTCTCGTTACGAAATAAAAAAATAACACAAAATCATGACGAAAGGTCAGAGGAAACGTTTTGATAATATGCAGAGTTGCAGACAAATAATCATAATAGTTTGCATTAATAAATTTTCTGCAATGAATAGTAGCGTTTCTTTAAAAACTGTTTCTACGTATCTGTTCAGATACCTACCGGTGAATTTTCATTTTGTAAACCGCACCCATAAGTACCAAAAAATTTCACTAATTCGCCTAAAAGTTGGTGTATCCAAAACACGTAAATTTTTACTACGCCATAACCGATCACGCCGTGACACGACAACATCAGTGAACGTGGATCTAAACACGTGTCATTCGCCTGTTCACGCGCGATGATCGCCCACTTCATTAGCGCGTGTCACTTCAGCCGGCGAATGGTCGAGTGTCACGCCACGTGATGGTCAAACGGTGACAAGGACAAATATGTCAAATAAATGTCAATCTGGTCACGCGGCCACATTATACGTGATTTTTTAAAGTAAAAAATAAAATTTTGTGATATTATAGTTTAGCGGTAGTGAGATCCGCCACCATCCGCGCCCGCCGTTGTACTACAAGGGTTCGATTCCTACAATAAGCTTGAGCTTTCGAGGAAAAAACATCGTGATCCAATCATAGGTTAGTATGCAATCATAGGTTGGTATGCAATCATAGGTTGTTATGCAATTATAGGTTGGTATGCTATCATAGGTTGGTATGCAATCATAGGTTGTTATGCAATTATAGGTTGGTATGCAATCATAGGTTGTTATGCAATCATAGGTTGGTATGCAATCATAGGTTGGTATGCAATCATAAGTTGGTAGGGCATTATTAGTGTTCGCCTGGCTAGTTACCAATTACAAATAACTGTCACCAAGCGTTTAACTGTGGTTTCGATGTGTAGTTGAGAGCGAGTCCAGTCGATGGCGTATCCACCATGTTTGATGCCTTCGTCACTTGAGATCAGGTGTCATAGTAGTGAAACAGTATCATACCTTGTATGGTGATCATATAAAAAAATGTTTGCCACTCTCAACACGTGATTTTAGAGTGGTACAAGCGTGACGTCACGTGTCATGATGGGCGTATAGCGTGACCATGTCCAGATTGAGCTATAGATAAACAGTTAATTATTCGTTTTTGATCAATTGATCCTAATTTCCTACAAGTAAACCACTAAGTACACGCTCACAGTGTAGATAAAAGGTTGACGGACTAAATTTCTAACGCGTGAAGAAGCTTCCGGGTGCTATTCAAATCAAATCAATCAAATCAAATAATTTATTTGCCAAAATACATGAAAATTAGGATCTTAAAATTAATTGTTGGTACAATGTATTTGGTCTGCAAGCAGACGTGCAAATGTTTTATAAATAATTCTAGTTACAAATTCCATATATTCCTTAAGACTATAAAAACAATTTGTAAGAAGCCATTCAGTCAATGATTTTTTAAATTTGTTACCGTCCAAGATCTTAATGTCATTAGGTAAATTATTATAGATTGATATACACATATTATAAACATTCCTTTTGTACATTCCCGGGTAATATACCTATTCTGTCCCGTTCCTTCCTTAAAAAACGTGCTAGTAGGTTCATTGTCTGTTAGTAATGCCGAGGTTACCATATAACCAATATGTAGCCTGATCTTAAGAGGCGTTGTGGTCGGAGATAGTGCATAAAATATGCTAAATCTAGATAAGAACTGTCTCTCAAGTGCAGCTGCTGGGACAAACCACTCGGTGCTTGATAGCAGAGTTTCAAATTCAAATTCAATTCAAATTAATTTATTTGCATAAATATGGGTTAGTAGGTTAACAAATTATCATATGACCCCCATATTCACCGGTAGGTGTGCAAATATTTAGTCGTTATTCATTAAATTATTATATTATTCACATTTCAAATTGTTAATTACTGATTAATAAAACTTGAACTTCAACTTGGAGATGATAGCTAGCCAGGAGAGCACTAGAAAATATCCTACCACCAAGTTATTTCTATTCTTACTACACGTAGCCATTAAGTGCTAACCACCTCCTCCCGTCCTCCCCTACGTACCGCGTAAGTACCGCAGGTATCTCGAAGCATTTCCCCTCCCTCGGAAACAACAAGGATTTCCTCCAAGCCTTATGTAAATTGACTCAGAGCAGCAACTCGATGCCTGAACTCTGCTTAACTGTTGTATAAACTTGTAATTAAGTTATTTATGTGTGGACGCAGGTTAATGTGTGTTTTGTATGAAATTTATACCAATTAAACAGTTTTCAGGACGTTATGAGAGTATCGGATATTTTAAGTTCTGAAACCGGGTCAACACAAAACATTAAACCTGCTTTATTATGCTTGAATTATTTATTTTGGTCGATATATTATATAGGTACTTGCATTACTTTAACCAATTTGATTCTGTATTTTTTTTATGTTATTGGTAACGAGTCGCGCTGGTCATTTGCCTGATGGTAAGCATAACGCCGGCCCATAACAATTGCAGTGCCACTCAGAACTTTGAAACACAAAGGCCTGCGCGGCACTGCAGTGCGCTCGTTACCCTGGGCTTATGAGACTTAATACCTAATGTCTATTAGGTTACAGGTTACATATAAGCCCACTAATTTCACTGGATACTCTGCTCATCAAGCCGGAACACAGTAATGCTTGCACACTACTGCTTGGCGGCAGACTTCACGAGCAAAGGCAATAGTGTTAAGTTTTGTCTGAATTTATATTATTACGAGGTGTTTTCCATAATCCAGGTGGAAAGTGAACGTGGTAATCGTCCATTCAATAAAACGTAAAAAATTATCGTAAGTAACATTTTGTGAAATGCGTCCCGCTAGCGCCACCTCGCGTCACTCGCCGAGTTACGACAGCTTTGCCAATAATTAAGTGGTTAGGACTCGTTATGTCTCTTTTGTTACTTAACAGCGTAGCGTTCAAATTTTAAACTGTCATAAAATGCAAGAACCCCTTAAAGTTTATTAGTTTGGGAATACGAGGGTAATAATAACAAAACTTAAATAAGCAAATGAAATATAGAACCGGTATCTTGTTATTTCCAGTCGCTAGCCGGGAGTATAACCGAAGCGCTTTATGTTTAGTGAAATCATTCAGAAACGTTTCTCTTCGCGCTGTGAATAGCAAAAAGCAATTGAGACGAGTCGACGTAAAGCTGATGAATTATGAGCAGTTGGTACATCCGGGCTGCGAGATGTCTATTTGAGTTGAGTCCTGTCATAAATTTTATTGTTTGGCTTATTCTACAATTTGTACATCAAACTCACTGTAAAATATACAATTTTAAGAATAAGGTACATTCTTAAAATCGTAAAGCATTCTAGTTAAAATTTCAGAAATATTTTAAAATAAACGCTAAAATAACTGCACATTCACGCATGGACGACTTACTTAGGCATAAATATAGTTTATGGACCGGAGAGAAATGCCTGGCGGCATTATGCCTACCATCAGGCAAACGAGCTACCTACTCACGTCTGTCCATAACATTTGCCCACCCAGGGCAAATAGGAGACAGAGCGCTCTTCACTTCTTTTAATAATATGATGTCAAACATGCATCATATTGAATGGCTGCGTGTATAATGGATACCTAAAACAGAATGACTTTTGAGCTCCCTGTGCCAGCGCTTGAATCTTTTACTATATAGAAACGACCCTTGGAATCCTATTACAGTAAGTCGTACTGTCGACACGACAGCAGTGCTGGTGCATGTACAGTGCGCCCCGGGGACCCCGGCCGGGTCTACTACTGTGCGGTGCGCAAACTGCGCAATTTGCTTAAACTTACACCAAATAAAACAACCACGTATTAATTTGTCTTAAACTTTGCTTCAAACATATTTCGGATCGTCTATGCAGTAATGTACTTATACGCCGATAAGCAAGAATATGATTATGATGAAGACGCAATCAATGTCAATGCGAGCGCTAATGTAACTTCTTTCATGAGAGCGAGAAACTCCGAATGTAGCGCGCCGTGAATACGGAAGAACCGGAAGCCGCCCCCGAGCCGACAGGGTCGCTCAATACACCTGGACCCAGAGCAAAAAAAATAAATCCCATCCGCCGCGGAGACGCAAAAAATATTCTACGCGCAGATAAAACTTAAGTCACCCCGAATCTGACTAGCGGAAAACTGGGATCCCAATCGCAATAATAAAAACGTTTGTGAAATGGAGTGAAAAGTCGAAGCAGCGGAGTCTGCAAGCGTCTCGCGCGGCGCGCTGCCCTGATGTAGGCTTTACGTTATGACAATAGGGCGCGCGCGGCGGAAGTAGTGCTGGCCGCCGGGAGGGGTGGCTCTCGCCCGGAGGCAATTCGTTCTACATTAGAAGGGCGAAGGGCTTTTTATATTAATTGCAAACGCCATTACAAGGTCATCGAGTGGGTCCGCGCTGATATATGGAAATTATTCCACTTTGCCTCCCATTCTACCCTAATCGTTCAATATGTTTCTATTGAAAAATAAATAGGATCGTTGTACTTGAAATTGATTTTTTGTAAAGGTTGTGGAGGTGAGGGAGCCCTCAGGACGCGACGCGAGCCGAAACATCTTTCGCCAACTATTTATTAATCATCTGGCACGCTGCTCATGGATTCATTGCAGTTTGAGGGAACTTTGGCTCAACAAACGAAAACTTTGTGCAATCCTAAAGTTTCTGTAAATAACGGTTTTTAACGATCTCCAAGTGGAGGTTCAAAATAAAGATATATCGGAGTAATTAGAGTGAAAATGGGTTAATTATTGGGAGTGGTAGCGATGGCAGATAAGGAGGCGGACACGCCGCCCGCAGGCCGCCCGCGCCCGCGACACGCACTGAACCAGTAAATCACACACCGATTGAATAAGTGGCGCTCTGGTTACCGGACATGCACGAATAGCTGTAACTTAACAGTTTTCGAAAGCATATAGAATTTCAATTGCACAAGTCTGCGCCAAAGAAAGTAAACACAATGCAGCCGCCGCTGGCTCAAAAGGAAAGTTGTAAGTGCTGCGCTCGTGTGCTCCAATCGAACGGAAGTCACGCCGTCATTAGTTCTTTTCGCAACTCTTTGGAGGCGGCGAGGTAGGGGGCGGGGGAGCCGGCGAGGTAGGGGCGGGGGAGCGTGAACGCGCCAAATTGCACTGCAATTTTATTGAATGTTTTGTGAGAAAATGACAACTTATTCAATCCTTACTCCTGACATACCATTGTCACTTCCGGTGTATTATTACAAAAATATATTCAAACGATTTATTAGCTACGATTTAAAAAAGGCTTTGATGATTGAGTAGTATCACTAATTATTTTTTATAGCTATATTAATTATAGAAAATTTATTATTGAGGTCAGCGGTGACAAACAATAAAAACTTACAAAGTTTTTATATAATCTTAGTATAGACTTGAAGAACAAAAATCAGTTGTTTTAGCCACATTACCTGTAGGCTAGGGCTATCCTCCTTATTTCCCTCGAGGAGGCACATAAAGCCAAGTAATACAGGTTTACAGGTCCCTTTATGATGCTTTTTTTCTTCACTCAACTTTATTTTAAAGATAGATGTTTGCTCTGTATATACATTCCGCCAAGACAAAGAAAATGACACTTTTTAAGCTTCTAATCGCCATGGATCATCTTGGTACAGATGTTGGTTTAATGGACTAAACTTCTACGACTCTTTGGGATTGTGGGATCATTCATCAAGGCTGGACAAACATTTATGCCCGGAAAAATTAATGTGCAGGTGTTTGTTTAACCAATATTGTTTTTTTTATGTTATTTGGTAACGAGACGAGCTGGTCGTTTGCCTGATGGTAAGCATAACGCCGGCCCATAACAATTGCTGTGCCACCCAGAACTTTGAAACACAAAGGCCTGCGCGGCACTGCAGTACGCTCGTTACGCTGAGACATTAGGTATTAAGTCTCATAAGCCCAGTAATTTCACTGGCTACTCTGCTCATCAAACCGGAACACAGTAGTGCTTGCACACTACTGCTTGGCGGCAGACTTCACGAGCACTTACTGTCAAACGCAACAAAAACTGTATAGCTGTCACTGGTTAAAGACACTACCGTTAAAGATATCAACCTTTGGTCCTTGAGAAAAGATTTCGAAGCAAGTATAGTTGGAGACGTATCAAACCAATTTGCTTGACCGCGGATAGGATCGAATAAATGCGGTCGCAGACTCGCGCCGCAATCAATCTTACTTAGCCCTAACTTAATAAGCCGACCGCCAACTAAGGGTTTTCTGTTATTCTTGGTCTTCTAATGTGCGGATGGTCAACAAACATGTAAGTTGCGTACATGAAATTGCGAATAAAATTACGAGAATCCAGATCAGATCTGAATATCAGCATGAATGGACATAGTTACTTAGACTATGTCTATGTCGACGGCTCCGTAGCTAAGTTGGTAGTAACCCTGCCTGCAAGGCGAGGGGTCCCGGGTTCGATTCCCGGCCGGGTCAGATTTTGTGTTAACATAAAGTTTGTTCTCGGGTCTTGGATGTTTGTGATGTGTATCTGTGTATGTCCATGCCACCTGCGACACAGGGAATCCTAGTGCGGGGGTATGAGTGTGTAAGCGTTTGTTTGTTTGTTAACATCCAATTTCTTACCTATTCAAGTGTAATTTTTGTTTTTTGTATATTACTCAAACTATTTATCAATTATGACTTGTAATAAGTATTACCAATAAATTGATTATGATTATGATTATCTCTACAAGAATAATACTGAAAGCTTACATGGAATATAAAAGAAAACCAGTGAATAAGAGAACCACAAAATATAGGCTATACGGAAGGAGTTCAAATTCAAAATTCTTTTAATTATGTGCGCTCCAGAGAGAGATCATAAAAGTTAAATAAATCTAAGTGATCGTTACTTTTTATACGACCGATCAAGTAGAACACGAATAATGTCTGAAGTGATTAATCGCGAAGCTACAGCTATAATTAGTTAGTATGTGACCACTGTCGCTTCCACGTCAAAAGTGACCCGATGGGAATTGCCTCTCAAGGGCGTCTGCTGGAGATAGCTACGAGCAAGGCAAAATATTTTTAACTCGAGTACGTGATAGCCACCAAGCCAGCTAGGCGAGAGTTTAGTTAGTCCAATTTCGTGATTTGTGCAAATACTCAGTTCGTTATAATTTTGATGATAAGATTTAACGATTTGTACAATGTATCATGTCATGTATCTGTCAATAATTACTCGCAGTTAGCACAATTTTATGGTTTGTTCAAATTCTTAATTTGTTCTAATTTCGATGATAACATTTAGCAATTTGTACAATATGTAACCGTTTATAACGGATAAGCTGAACGCCTGACTGATATATTTAAAAGCACATTGTAGCGTATATACGAGTAGGGGTTAACTACCGCCGCTCTCGTCGTCAACTACGATCTAATTGGACAGTGACTAACTTGTGTGCCGTCTCCGTGGAGTGATAAATTTCATAAAAACTTCTTAAAAAGATATTTCTAGTTGTAGAATGTGTTGCAGACTAATAGTTTTTATTACTATATTTAGTTTCAAGTTAAATGTCACAAATAATTTTTTTTTCTTTCAATTTTCTTTGAAACCTAGAAAAATTCTGCGGAACTATTAACGTTATTGAACAATCTGTGTGCTCGCCAACTCCCACTCTACCTTTTTAGAGACAAAAATAGCATTCGAACTGACACTCGGAGGAGCTCTCTTAAAATATACTTCGCTATACTGTACAGTGTATACTGTATAGTGCAACAGAATTTTAAAAGAAATAAGTAAAAGAAGCGGCCGCCACGAAAAGTAAAGAAATAACTCCACGTGAGCGGGCACCGAGCACTAAACAGTGCCGGGAGCGAGCGAAACGAAAGCCTTCGGTTCAGTGAAGTGGCAAAATTAAATTATTTTTGTGCTTCGACTAGCGCGTAGAAAAATAGAAAAGCTATCGAAAATTCACAAAATTGATACGATTATCGAAAGCAACTATACGAACAACTTTACGTCAGCTAACTTATCGGTAAGTGTACGCTAAAAATAAATATATACTTGGGTCACGTACTCAACTTACGAAAAGAAATTTCCCTGTCTTTAGACTCCATTAGCATTATTGAAAAGTTGACGGCACAAAAAAGTCTCTGAGAAAGCTCTTTAAACGTCACTTGACTCGGGGAAAATCGTTACTCTCCCCCTGTCTTTAGGCAAGTATTCGAGTGGCCATTTATTACCATCTCACGCATTACCATCGATCCGGATATTATTCGGTAAGAATAAACAAGCAACACTAGCTTTCACCGACACGTAAACACTCCGTTTTGTCTCCGAGGGGCAGCTGACAGCCGCGCGGGTCAAGCGACAATCAATCTTACGCCGCCACGATAAGGGCGCGAGTCGCACGACACCGCGCGGCGCCCCCGGCTAGCCGCCGCGGCCCGAGATTTTATATAAGGGGAGCCACTTCAGCGGTCGGTATTTGCATAAGTTTGTTTATGAATTTCGCCTGGTCTCTGTCAGTCGACGCGTCGGCTGCCACTTAACTGGCTATCATCTGTTTGTTCAATGGAATTGAACGCAAACTGAGCGAGAGCAGGTGCTCGGCTCTTAATTGTTTTTATTTTGAACGTTTTATTTTCGGGCGCTGAACCTCTGTTTCGACTTGGATTCACCTGGAGCGGTGTAATCGCCAAGTTAGGGCGCATTAGACCCGTCTCGGGAGGTCAACGTTCGCTTCGTCCTGGTAAATGAAACACATAACAATCTGACGTCTCGTTAGGGTCCTTTAGGGTCGACCTCGGTGACTCTTGGGACTCTCGGTGTGCACTCGGTTAAGCCATTAAGAAGCTAAACTGAATTACCTACTGTAAGATGACTCACATTGGCTCCGCACAGTGGCTTTCTTAGAATTTAGGGTTTTAGCTTCGACGAGAGTTCGTGCATGTTTTAGTAACTAACTCATCTAGTTGATTGTCTATTTTAAAAGCAATTGTTTTAGTTAATCAAGTAATTCTATTTAGGTTCTTTGATTTGAACCCATATATTATTAATTATTCATTCATCGTTCATTCCAAGAAGATGGGTTCAAATCAGGCCTCAGTAGAGGCTGTTCAAAGGGCACCTCAGTCGTCATTCCTGTAGCCATGTTTTCATAAAGTTAGTAGTGTATTTGCAGCTCCGACGGCCGCGGCTCCACAAAGCCGTGAGGTCGCTCGTTAAAAGTTACCGACGCGTCGTCCGCTGCCGCTTATAACTTGCGCCTGCAGGTCCTGCAGCGGCCTCCTCCGACCGGTCTCTTACGGATTAACCTGCCATGTCTCGGCTTTATTCAGCTCCTTTCTCAGAAAAACTATTCCGCATTATCATCATTGATTTCATGAGTATTTTTTCTTTTAAAAACCTCTTGATATGGAGTATTTTGACAACTAACACTTAAGCGATGGGATAAAAAAAACAAATGCGAAAAGTAAACAAAGAACCTTTCTGCAAGTATCTTTGAAACAGGCCCTGAAAAATGCAAATGTAGACAGGAGAGAGAAAGAAGGCTGAGAATAATTGAGTCTCACGACAATTGAGTGTACGTCGCCCGCGAATAATTTAATGAGAGCGTGCATTATGTAGTGTCGAGTGGCGCACACCCCACTCTTGTACTCTGCAATCGCTAGCTGGGAGATTTATTTATGAGAGCTGGATGGGTGAACCTTCTGTGGGAATGTGATTTTATTTAGAAATCTCCTGAGCTTTTTAACTGTGTTTGATTCTGTAATTATTTATTGGTTCAAGGAACTAGTTTTTTTCCTGTTTAGTTTGATTTTCCCACTGCTCTATGGGGTGGCCGGATTTCATATATGTTAATGGCTGTTTCAAGAAATTATAAATTTAATTGATAATTATCTGGATGTAAGATTATATAAAGTAACTATTTAAGTAGATAGTAATCTAATAATTATTTGTAACCTAGTTTTAAACTCATTGTAAGTGAACTATGTTCTTTATGAGAAATAAATTGGTTAACCATAATTGGATTAATTTTACAATCCAAAATCGGTGTCTTAGAACCTACAAGTTTTGGCAAGATCTCCTTAAAATACCCTTCGCCACCATTATAGAAAATCTAGGCTTCAAGATATTTTAGCCCTCAAATAGTTCACAAATTGGTGCTCGCCCAATATCTGTCACTCCAAATCCTTTTCCGAGCGGAGGCTCCATTTGGTGCAGCCTCGCGCCATTAATAAGCATTACGGCGGTCCGGCCGGGCGCGGCAGACAGGCACAATACCGTTAGTTTTTACAAGCACTCGCGCCGCCATATGCGCCTCCTAGACGGTCACTATTATTTCTTCCTAGTGCGGGGAGAATATTGAATTTAATAGCTTTTATTCTCGTGTTAATATCTTTAGCTTGTTTTGACCCTTTCTTTCCCTGAACAGGCTTCCATTTGACCGAGGCGTGGAAAACTGAGATTTACTGATAAACTTTTTCTTTTATTATTTTTTCCGTTTGACCAAATAAATTCTGAGGACATCTTTGTGTTTATTCTACTATCGTGAAATATGTTCTCTTTGGGCTAAAGTCAGAAGAGAAAACATGTTAACATTCAATCCTGGCTTAAATTTCTAGTTCATTCATGCTGCTCTGGCTTAACAGCCTTTACATAACTATAAACAATATACGTTACCATCTGAAACAAATGAAGGATGTTTGGTCTCCAGGTACCTGCTTTTTTGCCTACGTCGACATCCTTATAAGGTTTTTTTTTAATGTTATTTGGTAACGACACGGGCTGGTCGTTTGCCTGATGGTAAGCATAACGCCGGCCCATAACAATTGCAGTGCCACCCAGAACTTTGTAACACAAAGGCCTGCGCGGCACTGCAGTGCGCTCGTTACCCTGAGACATTAGGTATTAAGTCTCATAAGCCCAGTAATTTCACTGGATACTCTGCTCATCAAACCGGAACACAGTAATGCTTGCACACTACTGCTTGGCGGCAGACTTCACTCACAAAGCGGTGGTAACAACCCAGACGGACACTCGCAGAAGAGTTAGTCCTCCCACTAACAGGTCAGTTAGTAGTTCTTTATTGTCATAATCTCGTCCTCTGATTCGTTCGTATGACGAAATTATTGGAGCTTGCTCACACCTGTCAAGCTTCGTGACTATTGTCTCACCTGATGAAGCGGTAAAAAGTGACAACACGCCGAGCATAGAATAATATTTATGTAGTGTTATATAGTCAAGTCATCGGTACGTACTAGTTCAAAATCGTTTGTGAAGTGTCTTAGAAACCACACATATAAACTGACACAGTTTAACTATTATTTCGTCAATTTTTTACAAAAATATAAGAGTTGATATCGGGTTACGTTGCCATTGAACACAGCTTAAGAAAATCACGTCAATTACCAAGCATACAAACTTGGCTCTACGAACCAAACCATTGCTTTACCGCACTGTCACATGTCGGAAACAAAGGCCCAATCGCCACGACCTCCAGTCCGATTCGCATTGTAAATGCGCCCACAGCGTCTGTCACCAGCCCATTCAGCCTCCGACAGACCTGCCAACTACCGACCTACCATCGGCGCTCTATTCTCGGTCTATTCGCACGAACTGGTGAGGTTGCGGTGCCTGTGACGTCATTACGACGTGCGCTTCAAAGACGTAGAGGTAGGTAAGGAAGATGAAGGCATTCGGTGCATGTAATCTGAATACATGTGTCATATTGGCTTGGCTCTATTTTCAGAACTATCGTCGAAAGGTTGAATTGAAGCTATTAGCCGTTGCATGCTAAATGATGAAAAGAGAGTTTTTCAATGTTAAAATAATACTGGAATTTAAAATTCTGGGGTTGGCTTTAGTATCCTGTGGCACGAATTCCTTGGTGATTTTGGTTTTAATCGACGAGTAATGATGCCTAAAATATAAGCTAGCGGCTTTTTATGGAAAAATGCGTTGCTTTTTAAATAATTTCGTAGTAAAAATTTAGAGGATAATTTGTTAAGATTTCCAAGAAAATTATTTATTTATTTATTTAATTAACAAGAATTATGTTAGAAAGAGACAGCCATGGTGAAATATACGCACACAAGTAGTGCTATCTCACTCTAATGCAGTCGTTATACTATGTCTTGTCACATGCAAATCAAGTCAAATGTCAAACGTCAGTTGACGTGACCTGTGGAATGCAGTTCCGGTTTCGCTTCCCTCTCAATGATTATATAATTGATTTTTAAAAAATATGGCTATAGAATCGAATCTGCCCACCCCGACTCCTCGTGGTCTTGTCTGTCCTACCCCTAGAGTGTATTTATAAAGCCGGAGGCGCGGAGGGAGTGCAGACCCCACCCGCCGTAGCGAAACGGAGGCACCGTGCGCGCCGTAGCCGGCTGTTGAGTAAAAGCAGGTTGCGTCTTTCCTGACAAAACTGGTAAAATAAATCACGAATTCTTTGAGTGGGTGCATCACGCACTTAGTGAAACTTAAGGGTACTTACTATATCTCATTGCCTTGAGAAGCCATCTAAATTTGATCAAAATTGACGTCAGAATATCTCGCTTACCTGCAACAAAACATACAACAGTTTTAATAAATTTTTCAAGTATTTTTTATTTTTTTTATGTTATTTGTTAACGAGACGAGCTGGTCGTTTGCCTGATGGTAAGCATAACGCCGGCCCATAACAATTGCAGTGCCACCCAGAACTTTGAAACACAAAGGCCTGCGCGGCACTGCAGTGCGCTCGTTACCCTGAGACATTAGGTATTAAGTCTCATAACCCCAGTAATTTCACTGGCTACTCTACTCATCAAACCGGAACACAGTAATGGTTGGACACTACTGCTTGGCGGCAGACTTCACTCACAAAGCGGTGGTAACAACCCAGCCGGACACTCGCAGAAGAGTTAGTCCTCCCACTAACTAAATTTTATTCAATGGTCAACATGCAGTCCACAAAGACAATCTAAAAAGTATCTCAAATACCACAAAGACATAAACAGAGCTGGCGGCTCCAGTTTAAAACAGTTTTAAACAAATAAGGGGAAGTTCGAGCGCGAGCCAGATCTGAAACGTTTTTCGTGGACTTATTTACGTTCGGTTGGTTTCAGTCGGTCTCCAGTTACTTTCCAGTTGCTTTCGAGTTGACTTCGGTCGTGAAGTTGGATATTTAGTTCGCTCAAACTTTACAGGTTCAATCAGAGTATTGCCAGCTCGGTTGGGGTTGAGAGGTTACAAAGATAGAAGCATGAACTGACAGTGAGGACACGTTAAATATCAATTTTTTAGATCATTATCATCAACCGAAAAACGTCCACTGCTGAAAATCGCTCCCCGCCGCAAGGGGGGTGAGATTTTCAACCATTTAGATAGTTAACTCAATCTTTAAGCCGTGTCAGAAGGTAATTTTTGCCACTTGTAACAAGCAAGCAGATGTTCCGCTCCCCCTGAAATGATCTCTTCTTACCATCTCCTATGATCATCTGCATACTTAGTGATAATAAAAAATATTATAAAGTATAATTAATGATCAAACGAACTTACCTGTACGTGAAGTTCGATCATAATTATATGATCAGCATCATTCTTAGCGATTTTGTTTACATTCTGTAGTCAGGTCCCTACGTCACAGCCTTGCACGGTATGTTTAAAGATTATTTTTCTCGAAACGACAACTCTGTCAACCAACTTGTACGACAAGCCCGGGCGGCCATCTTAGGCTCATTTTGTTTGTAGAATATGAAAAAAGAAAAAATAAACTTAGTTCTGGGTCGGGCTATACCTATATATAAAAATATACAGAAATATTATTCAAGGGAGGGTAAGTATAAATCGCTAAGAATGATGCTGATCATATAATTATGATCGAACTTCACGTACAGGTAAGTTCGTTTGATCATTAATTATATTTTTCAGCATCATTCTTAGCGATTTTGTTTACATTCTGTAGGATGTTTAGAGACATAAATTAAAAAATAAGATAAATTTAATTCTTATTTGTTCAGTTGTGTTTTTTTTTTTTTTTTTTGTTATATAATTTCACAAAAAGAAATAGACCGTATGTACGGTTTATTTATTATTAGATGAAATAAATTAATGAAATTTAATCGAGTCATTTTCAATTACATCTTGTATACCGTAACATGTCTATACTAAAGCCAAGCCTACTACTATAGCTGCAGAAGTAGCCGCATGCCGACTACTACCTGTACGAGCACTAAAAATTGATAATATTTACTCTGAAAAGCGATACATAATGCTTGTACTGTGCGCCGTTACTAACGCTAAAAAACAAAAAGTTTTGATCCAATGATAAGTCATATTTTGGGGCTATAGGTGTGAATACTTTTACATGTTCATCATTTAATAACTTTTCAAAACAGTTGTTAATAAAGTAACAATCGTTGAACAGCCACTTCTAAATAATTAAAATTATTTTCATTGCAATAATTAAACCAAGATTTACTGCTACAACCGTACTGCTTATACTGAACTTATCACTGAACTTGGTATCATAGACTTCTTTAATAAAGCTTAGCGATGACTTCACCGCAACCAAAGTGAGATTATTGTTGTAATTTGTAGGATACTCTGAAAGCAATTTAAGCAATTTATATCCGTATACCACTACTATACCTACTGCTTTATCATCATTCGACCACGAAACTGTAAAGGCATCTATCTACAGTCCATGACACATAGATACACTCGACATTTTACGACACTTGCACTCGCACCATTCTTACATTCTTCTAGATATTCAAATGGGGTACTGAACGATCCCATTCTGTTAGGTAATGTATGATATAGCAGTGACGTATATTATAACCAATTTGCATCAAAATATCATATGTAGCGAAAACCTTCAATGTGAAAAAACTCAATTTAGTTGTAAAGTTGATAGATTTTTGATGGATTAAAGTGTTTACCCACACTAACGGAAAATTTAAATAAATATACCTAGTACCTCTCAAAAATCATCATCATCATCTCAAAAATTTCGCGTTCAAAGAGGTTCGAACCCGCGTCTTCTGGTAATGAAACCTTTGTGTTCATGTTGGTTTTTATTATAAGTACAAAAAGACATTGAACTAAATGGAATTGTTTACCCTTCTATAGTAATTCTAAGATGATAGGAACATCGGTAATTTGTCGCCTACTGGAAATAAAGTGGCTAAATTCAGTATCTCCTATTGGACATCGTGGCTAGCGCTCGCTCTGCAATCTCCCGCTGTTGATAGTTAGTTGCTCCTTGTAAATTGCCGAGTTGCTGGACGAGGATTTCCTGCATCTTTAAAAGCCAAGTCCTTAAAAATTACTTTCCCAAATTGGGATGTTGACTGTATTAAAATAAAAATATAATTTTGCCCCGAAACGGTAGTTCTTGTGACAGAAATCCTATAAAACACAATATTTTTGTTTATTTTTAAGGAATATAATTTTAATTTAATAATCAAAATGTAATCACATCACTCCGAAGTCACGTGACATAAAACGCGCGTGACGTCACTTTCTCAATCGGAATGAGTATATTGCTCTTTCTGCCTAGTATTTTAGAGTGATTTCTGTGAATATAGTTATCTGTGCCAGGAATCGTGACGTCACATCGATCACGTGACGAGTATTGGCGTTTTGGAACGAAACTTGAAATGGCATTTAAAATACATGAAAATTAAAGTATTAGCTGTATTAAAAAAGTAATTTTAAATATTTTGGGTTATATTAGGCCCATTCGCATCGTTTTAAACACTTTCCCAAAATCATTCAACATCCCAATTGAGTCTCTGGCTTAGGTTCGTTACCAAGTAGCGATAATATTTCGTCATCTAGCTCAGGGTCAACAATATTCATCATATTTGATGTTCAAGGACCCGCACCCTCGGTAGTAAGCGAATCTGGTGAGACCGAGACGGAATCGACTGACCACGTGAAGTGAAACTGGTCAAGATGGATCTGGTTCATCGACTATGGTGAAAACCGACGTCGAAGGCTCAACAACGAGTTCTGTAACGTTCTGTTTTACAAACTATTTTGAAGGTAGGATGAGGCTATTGGACTTACGCTCTGATTTAATGTGACAGAGATAGCACATCTGGTATCTCGCTCTTTTAAAAACATATTTTACGAAGAAATATATCGTGACAGTAACAACCCCTCATGGTAGTACGCATCACATTTCCTCATACTTTTACCTATTAATAAACCATAATGTAACGAAATATATTGTGAACCGTAACAACCCTTCATGGTAGTACGCATCACCTTTTCTAATAGTTTTACCTAGTAATAACATTTTGTGAAAAAATACATTGTGACAGTAACAACCCTTCATGGTAGTACGCATCACACTTCCTCATAGTTTTACCACTAACATTTTGTGAAGAAATATATCGTGACAGTAACAACCCTTCATGGTAGTACGCATCAAACCTCCTCATAGTTTTACCACTAACATTTTGTGAAGAAATATATCGTGACAGTAACAACCCCTCATGGTAGTACGCATCACACTTCCTCATAGTTTTACCACTAATATTTTGTGAAGAAATATATCGTGATAGTAACAACCCCTCATGGTAGTACGCATCACACTTCCTCATACGTTTATCACTAACATCTTGTGAAGAAATACATTGTGACAGTAACAACCCCTCATGGTAGTACGCATCACACTTCCTCATAGTTTTACCACCAATATTTTGTGAAGAAATATATCGTGACAGTAACAACCCCTCATGGTAGTACGCATCACACTTCCTCGTACGTTTATCACTAACATCTTGTGAAGAAATACATTGTGACAGTAACAACCCCTCATGGTAGTACGCATCACATTTCCTCATAGATGTAACTATTATTTAGGTACATACTAACCTTCTGATTCACTCTCGCAGAACGTAGATATGATCCGATGTTGGCGTTATTTCAATTCTACTTGCAATTTACTAATTTTCAAACGATCTTCTTTCTCGTTTCGTTTTCTTTTATTAGCGAGTACATTATGTTTTTTTTTTTTTTTTTTTTTTGACGGTAGTTTTTTGTAGGCTAGGCGCGTGCGAAGGCTATGAGCACGGAAACACGAATGAGCCTAAGATGGCCGCCCGGGCTTGTCGTACAAGTTGGTTGACAGAGTTGTCGTTTCGAGAAAAATAATCTTTAAACATACCGTGCAAGGCTGTGACGTAGGGACCTGACTACAGAATGTAAACAAAATCGCTAAGAATGATGCTGAAAAATATAATTAATGATCAAACGAACTTACCTGTACGTGAAGTTCGATCATAATTATATGATCAGCATCATTCTTAGCGATTTTGTTTACATTCTGTAGTCAAGTCCCCACGTCACAGCCTTGCACGGTATGTTTAAAGATTATTTTTCTCGAAACGACAACTCTGTCAACCAACTTGTACGACAAGCCCGGGCGGCCATCTTAGGCTCATTTTGTTTGTAGAATATGAAAAAAGAAAAAATAAACTTAGTTCTGGGTCGGGCTATACCTATATATAAATATACAGAAATATTATTCAAGGGAGGGTAAGTATAAATCGCTAAGAATGATGCTGATCATATAATTATGATCGAACTTCACGTACAGGTAAGTTCGTTTGATCATTAATATATGATCAAACGAACTTCACAAGCGAAGTTCGATCATTATTATATGAATAGCTCCATTCGAAGATATAGTTAGATATTTACACAACGTAGTCCTTTTTTCACACAGGTAAATTCGCACGCTTTTAGAGTCGTATCGATTAAAAAATCGATTCTACCGCCGGTACCCTCACTACAGCGCCTCCCTATAACGTCATTCTTTTAGAGAAGTTACCCAAAAACTTTTGTTCACTTATCGGGTAGTGGAGGGAGGGTTCCTATATCTTCGAATGGAGCTATTCATATAATAATGATCGAACTTCGCTTGTGAAGTTCGTTTGATCATATATTATATTTCATAAGCTCCATTCTTCAGATATAGTTAGATATTTACACAACGTAGATGTTTAGAGACAAAAGGTTTTTGGTAATAAGTAGATAAAATAAATCAAGTTATTGCACATGAAACGAAGATATTTTTGAATAAAGAGAAAATATATTTATTCAATTTGAATCATTATTAAAAGTTACGCAACCGAATTAACTAAAATAATACTTAATTGTACATGTACACAATATAATCACACAAAAACTAAGTAAGTCTAGGTTCAAGTAATGACCTAGCAAAGTTTTCTACAATTGTTGGACGATTATAAAACTTTGCAAAGGTTTTCGAAATTGGTGTCCAACCGGCTATCTTACGGATAGAATCAACAGAAAAACCAGCAGCTAAACGTCTTTTATCCATCGACTGATGGTTTGCGCTGAAGCATATTCATGCGGACGTTTGTGGGTTATGAACAGGCTATCCCGAACGGCAGAACCAATACTCTCTTTTTCTTGAAAGTAGAGTAATAACAAAATCGGCTGCTCACGACCGGGAGCTGATGTTTGAATAATATCTGATATATTAATAATTATCTGATTTTGAGTAATCATAATATCATTTACTTTTATTACAGAAAGTGTTTGCACATGGTGAACGGTGCACAAAGCAATGAGTATTGTAAGTTTTTTAGTGATTTGATCTAAAGGCAAATTATCTTTAGGATTCCAATCCGAAACAAAGTTAAGTACTGTTTGAGGGTCCCATGTATATGAATAGTTGGGTGTGCTTGATCTAATTTTAAAAGCTCCTTTTAACTAGCGCGATATGTTTTCATCAGAGCCTATTTCCTTTCCTAGAAGTAATGAGAGAGCCGAACGATGAGTATTTAATGAGCCATATGAAGCTCCTCTTTAGAATTGTTCCGTTAAAACCAAAATAATTGATGCTATTTCAGAATCTAAGAAATTAAAACTATTGTTTTATACAGTAATTCCACCATAATTAAGATGTAGTGCTGTTCTACTTAAGGCTAATTGGCGAGAGATAATCAATCGTTAAATCTAGGGCTTTCAGTGGTACACCTCGATATGTGAACGCTTGTTCGAGGGTATCGCGGCAGCCAGGGCAATCTCTTGACCAGGATGCGCCCTGTAACGAGATCGTAAATAATCGTGTAGGCAAATTATCTTAGATTTCAAACGGGTATTAACAAAAGGAAACCATGGTTGCGAAGGCCAGTATAGAAACACTAAAATTCCAGTTGATTGCTCGCTCACAGTTTTTTGTAAGCACTTGAGAATCAATGGAAATGGGGAAAGCAATAAAAGTAGTGATTATGCCAAGAAATCGTAAACGCTTCAAAGGTAAATGCATATGGATCTGGCTTCCATGAAACGTAAGTGTTACATTTGGTATTGGCTCGAGATGCGAAAACATCTATACTAGGTTCGCCAAACTTTTGAACAATGGTTTGAAAAGCTTGTGAGCAAAGTTCTAAATCAAAATCAGGGTTGACTCTTTTGATTCTTCATCAGCTTCTACGTTATCTTTAGTATTTATGTATGAAGCGAACAACCATAGAGTTTGTTCTTCACCCCATTTCCAAATAGATCTCGAAATAGATTCCATTAATGTAGCTTATAGCTGTCGTATTGTCTATTCGCGTCAATATGGTGCAATTGGTTTTGTTTGTAGCAAAACATTTTAGCCCGAAAAAGGCAGGTTGAAGTTCTAAAAAGTTTATCCTCAGTTTACTTTCTTTCCAATGGCAATTTGTGCACAAATTATTACAGACGGCCCCCCAGCCAATCCTAGATGCCTCTGTATAAATGTCTAAAACATAAACTGGACGAGCTACCGTTTTTTTTTTTTTTTTTTTTTTTTTTTTTTTGTGGCTAGAATGTTTGCTCTCCAACAGTATAAATCTGGTAGAACATTCGCTGATAATTTAAATTTAGTGTCATAATTAGTGTCATTTTGAAGTGCGAGATACTTGTCTCTCTCTACAAACTTCTGTGTATAGCCAGCCGTATTTTTCAGCCGGGCGCGCTGCTGTGAGAACGCCTAAGAACTGAGAAAATTCTCAAATTGTGCATCGTGGAAGCTTTACAAAATGTTCAGTTAGATGAAATATTTTTGTTCGTTTCTTTGCAGGTGGCTATATTGACATATTTACAGTGTCAAAATTAAAGCCTAAAAATGTGCATTGTTGTATGGATTATAATACATGTTTTTTTTTTTTTTTTTAATTTACAACCAATCCTAAGCATTTGAGAAGTTTGATAGTTTCCTTAACGTTGCGGGGGCAATCGTCATAGGTACTTCCTATGCACAGAGTATCGTCTAAATATGAGACAGAACTAAAACCGCTACTTCTTAGATGACCAACAACTTCTTTTATAATTTTTTGGGAATGTTCTTGGTGCCGTTGAGAGTCCATAAGGCATAGCATTAAATTCGTATATGAAATATTATAGTACTGGACAGAATACTGTCCAGTACTATTTTCAAACTGAAACTGCAAATATTTTTTGTCATCTACATGAACTGGTACTAATTAAATATGACTCTTTGAGATCAATAGTTTTTACATAGCCATTTGAGGGTAGTAAACTACAGGCGGTTCGATAATCTTCCATTTTAAAGTGGTCTGTCTTTACAAATTTATTGAAAGATTTTAAATTTATGGTGAACCTATCCGTACTGTTAGGTTTAGGTGCTAAAAATATAGTTGATAACTATTGCATAGTATCTTGGTTATTGCAAACGGATATGGCCCCTAAATCAAGTAGATTGCCTTGATTGAATGCAAGCTGCATTTCATTTTTCTCTATCTGAGAAAACGTATGATTAGAAGGTACGTATGCATGTACTTGAGCTATCGGTATACGGTAGCCATTTAATATACCATCTAAGACAAACTTATTTTTAGTTATGGTCATTCATAATCATGATGTAACTGCAGGTCTGTTTGAGTTGTACATCCCTCCTCGCCCCTCCCTGTTCGCGGACGAGGGGCATCGAGGACGGCCTGTCTTCAGTTACCCGACTGTCGAGGTCTTATGATTTGTGGTTGAGGTGCAGATTTTGTCGTAGCTGGTGCATTCCTTTTTATTTGTAAGCCTTGTTTTTCTATCGCCTTAGCTGCTTTTTTTTTTTTTTTTTTTTTTTTTTTTTTTTTTTTTTAAATAGAGTGTAATCTCATGCTTCATCTTGTATGATGTTCAAAAAGTTTATTAGCTTAGTCCGTGTTTAAGTTTCAATAAAGTGCATATCACATAAGATTCTGCAGCCCTCAGACTGAAATTTGATAGCCTCAACCTTGTTACTATCATTAATGAGCATTGACATACTTATAGAAATGGCCGATATACCTTGACCTAATTGGCTTTGTCTCACTTCGATAGCAGCCGAAATTTCGACATTTAGGCTTAGTAAAGTCCACAGTCGCTTTTGGTGTTGTTTCAGTTTCATTCAACCACACGGCCGTGTTAGTTGTCCGCAATGTTTCGATTTCATCGACAGGCATTGCATTGTCGAGCGGCGCAATATTATTTATAGCGTCGTAAGCAAGGGGGATTATGTCCACTGACTCGTCATGAATTTTATTTATTTATTTTAACTCTTTGTTTATTACAAGACCAACAGCACAAGTGATAAATACAGATAAAGTACATAAAGTTTCGAAATACAGCCAAAAATAGGTCTGAATAGAGATATTACAAAAAAAAATATTTGTGGGTTGAAAGCAATAAAGTGTTACGATATAAAAATATCATTAAAACTTGCTTGTGCCAAACCTTATTCATATCTAACGTTACTTGATAGGTATCTAACGTTTTTATTAGAACCTTCGTGTATGACCAGCAGTCAACCTCCAGGTTTCTATAACATCATGTCTAGCCTTCGTGTATAACCCTCAGTTAACCTCCCGGCAGACTTAGAGATGCATTTAACGAGTTTGGGACACTTATAGAAATTACTCTGTAGTTTTTATTACATCATGTCTAGCCCTCGTGTTAACCCGCAGTTAACCTCCCGGCAGACTTAGAGATGCATTTAACGAGTTTGGGACACTTATAGAAACTACTCTGTAGTTTTTATTACATCATGTCTAGCCTTCGTGTATAACACTGAGTTAACCTCCCGGCAGACTTAGAGATGCATTTAACGAGTTTGGTACACTTATAGAAACTACTCTGTAGTTTTTATTACATCATGTCTAGCCTTCGTGTATAACACTGAGTTAACCTCCCGGCAGACTTAGAGATGCATTTAACGAGTTTGGGACACTTATAGAAACTGATAGTGTAGGTACTAACCTTCTTTTATTTCGACCTCAGACTCTGATTCCGAATCGGAATATGTTATAACCCGACGACGTCGGGAGGCTTGTTGTTTCTTGTTATCAAGTTCCTTAATTTTGTTCTTGTAGCGATGAATTAATTTATCTTCATTTTGTCGTTTCGGTATGATGAATTTAAATTCTTTTGCGACGAAATTTGTTGAGACGCGTGCGTCTTGTACCGCGCACGAAAAAAGAATGACGTTATAGGGAGGCGCTGTAGTGAGGGTACCGGCGGTAGAATCGATTTTTTAATCGATACGACTCTAAAAGCGTGCGAATTTACCTGTGTGAAAAAAGGACTACGTTGTGTAAATATCTAACTATATCTGAAGAATGGAGCTTATGAAATATAATTATATTTTTCAGCATCATTCTTAGCGATTTTGTTTACATTCTGTAGGATGTTTAGAGACATAAATTAAAAAATAAGATAAATTTAATTCTTATTTGTTCAGTTGTTTTTTTTTTTTTTTTTTTTGTTATATAATTTCACAAAAAGAAATATACCGTATGTACGGTTTATTTATTATTAGATGAAATAAATTAATGAAATTCAATCGAGTCATTTTCAATTACATCTTTGTCATAACATTTAGCAAAAATAGAGCAGGACCTACTCCATCCTGCTGTATACCGTAACATGTCTATACTAAAGCCAAAGCCTACTACTATAGCTGCAGAAGTAGCTGCATGCCGACTACTACCTGTACGAGCACTAAAAATGGATAATATTTACTCTGAAAAGCGATACATAATGTTTGTACTGTGCGCCGTTACTAACGCTAAAAAACAAAAAAGTTTTGATCCAATGATAAGTCATATTTTGGGGCTATAGGTGTGAATACTTTTACATGTTCATCATTTAATAACTTTTCAAAACAGTTGTTAATAAAGTAACAATCGTTGAACAGCCACTTCTAAATAATTAAAATTATTTTCATTGCAATAATTAAACCAAGATTTACTGCTACAACCGTACTGCTTATACTGAACTTATCACTGAACTTGGTATCATAGACTTCTTTAATAAAGTTTAGCGATGACTTCACCGCAACCAAAGTGAGATTTTTGTTGTAATTTGTAGGATACTCTGAAAGCAATTAAAGCAATTTATATCCGTATACCACTACTATACCTACTGCTTTATCATCATTCGACCACGAAACTGTAAAGGCATCTATCTACAGTCCATGACACATAGATACACTCGACATTTTACGACACTTGCACTCGCACCATTCTTACATTCTTCTAGATATTTAAATGGGGGTACTGAACGATCCCATTCTGTTAGGTAATGCATGATATAGCAGTGACGTATATTATAACCAATTTGCATCAAAATATCATATGTAGCGAAAACCTTCAATGTGAAAAAACTCAATTTAGTTGTAAAGTTGATAGATTTTTGATGGATTAAAGTGTTTACCCACACTAACGGAAAATTTAAATAAATATACCTCGTACCTCTCAAAAATCATCATCATCATCTCAAAAATTTCGCGTTCAAAGAGGTTCGAACCCGCGTCTTCTGGTAATGAAACCTTTGTGTTCATGTTGGTCTTTATTATAAGTACAAAAAGACATTGAACTAAATGGAATTGTTTACCCTTCTATAGTAATTCTAAGATGATAGGAACATCGGTAATATGTCGCCTACTGGAAATAAAGTGGCTAAATTCAGTATCTCCTGTTGGACATCGTGGCTAGCGCTCGCTCTGCAATCTCCCGCTGTTGATAGTTAGTTGCTCCTTGTAAATTGCCGAGTTGCTGGACGAGGATTTCCTGCATCTTTAAAAGCCAAGTCCTTAAAAATTACTTTCCCAAATTGGGATGTTGACTGTATTAAAATAAAAATATAATTTTTGCCCCGAAACGGTAGTTCTTGTGACAGAAATCCTATAAAACACAATATTTTTGTTTATTTTTAAGGAATATAATTTTAATTTAATAATCAAAATGTAATCACATCACTCCGAAGTCACGTGACATAAAACGCGCGTGACGTCACTTTCTCAATCGGAATGAGTATATTGCTCTTTCTGCTTAGTATTTTAGAGTGATTTCTGTGAATATAGTTATCTGTGCCAGGAATCGTGACGTCACATCGATCACGTGACGAGTATTGGCGTTCTGGAGCGAAACTTGAAATGGCATTTAAAATACATGAAAATTAAAGTATTAGCTGTATTCAAAAAGTAATTTTAAATAATTTGGGTTATATTAGGCCCATTCGCATCGTTTTAAACACTTTCCCAAAATCATTCAACATCCCAATTGAGTCTCTGGCTTAGGTTCGTTACCAAGTAGCGATAATATTTCGTCATCTAGCTCAGGGTCAACAATATTCATCATATTTGATGTTCAAGGACCCGCACCCTCGGTAGTAAGCGAATCTGGTGAGACCGAGACGGAATCGACTGACCACGTGAAGTGAAACTGGTCAAGATGGATCTGGTTCATCGACTATGGTGAAAACCGACGTCGAAGGCTCAACAACGAGTTCTGTAACATTCTGTTTTACAAACTATTTTGAAGGTAGGATGAGGCTATTGGACTTACGCTCTGATTTAATGTGACAGAGATAACACATCTGGTATCTCGCTCTTTTAAAAACATATTTTACGAAGAAATATATCGTGACAGTAACAACCCCTCATGGTAGTACGCATCACATTTCCTCATACTTTTACCTATTAATAAACCATAATGTAACGAAATATATTGTGAACCGTAACAACCCTTCATGGTAGTACGCATCACCTTTTCTAATAGTTTTACTACTAACATTTTGTGAAGAAATATATCGTGACAGTAACAACCCTTCATGGTAGTACGCATCAAACCTCCTCATAGGTTTACCACTAACATTTTGTGAAGAAATATATCGTGACAGTAACAACCCCTCATGGTAGTACGCATCACACTTCCTCATAGTTTTACCACTAACATTTTGTGAAGAAATATATCGTGACAGTAACAACCCCTCATGGTAGTACGCATCACACTTCCTCATAGTTTTACCACCAATATTTTGTGAAGAAATATATCGTGACAGTAACAACCCCTCATGGTAGTACGCATCACACTTCCTCATACGTTTATCACTAACATCTTGTGAAGAAATACATTGTGACAGTAACAACCCCTCATGGTAGTACGCATCACACTTCCTCATAGTTTTACCACCAATATTTTGTGAAGAAATATATCGTGACAGTAACAACCCCTCATGGTAGTACGCATCACATTTCCTCATACGTTTATCACTAACATCTTGTGAAGAAATACATTGTGACAGTAACAACCCCTCATGGTAGTACGCATCACATTTCCTCATAGATGTAACTATTATTTAGGTAGGTACATACTAACCTTCTGATTCACTCTCGCAGAACGTAGATATGATCCGATGTTGGCGTTATTTCAATTCTACTTGCAATTTACTAATTTTCAAACGATCTTCTTTCTCGTTTCGTTTTCTTTTATTAGCAAGTACATTATGTTTTTTTTTTTTTTTTTTTTTTTGACGGTAGATTTTTGTAGGCTAGGCGCGTGCGAAGGCTATGAGCACGGAAACACGAATGAGCCTAAGATGGCCGCCCGGGCTTGTCGTACAAGTTGGTTGACAGAGTTGTCGTTTCGAGAAAAATAATCTTTAAACATACCGTGCAAGGCTGTGACGTGGGGACTTGACTACAGAATGTAAACAAAATCGCTAAGAATGATGCTGAAAAATATAATATATATTAAAGTACATGTATAGATGAATATGAATATAAGTTAATGTATTGTAATCGGCTTGCATCTGCGTGTCCGCAAGTTATAGAAAGCAAGGCCCAAAGAGAGACACCTTCAAGACAAGCCGCGCTGTGATTGCGCTGCTTGCAGATGAAGATCCGACGGAGCAATTACAGTCATTAGTATTTTCAAGTTCGAATAGATAATGAAAGTCATATACTTAACTAAAACAACTTTTACTACTATTGTCGTTGTTGTTATTGTTGTTGCTACTTGCAATAATTGTTTTCTAAATGGATATATTTTATATTATGATACGATATTATTAATTAATAACAAGATATTTCATGTTATTAATTTACGTTAGTAATTCTTTATTATGATTGCAATGCGGACGTGCGATCTAGGACCATCATCAGACTTACTACGGTCCCACTGTATCGTTAGAATCATTACATCACCCCGAGTGACACTGGCTAGGGCAGTCGTGTTTCTTAATTGTTTTTTAACCGACTTCTAAAAAAGGAGAAGGTTATCAATTCGGTTGGTATTTTTTTTATGTTTGTTACATCAGATCTCCGTCATTTATAAACCGATTTGGAAAATTCTTTTTTACTTGAAAGGATATACTTTCAGATTGGTCCCACAGAAATTTCATCAAAATCGGTTCAGTAGTTTGTCACTGAAGTCGGTTCGTCTCTTGTTTAAGGCAATTTTTATTGTACTTGTTACAAAAATGAATTAAAAAGTTTTTGTATAAATCCGAAACTTAAGGAGATATTTTCATTTGATTGTCCACTCTTCGGACCACCCGCTCGGAATTGCACATTTACACTCTACAAAATCATAATTTAGCCAATGAAAAACCATCCTTATCTCTAAACCGTTAAAACTGAAACTGCCTTAACTTCGTATTAAGGAGATCCCTGAGGAGATTTTCAATCTCATTATTGACTGGCCTTCGAACCTATTACGTATGCTTATTATAGTATTAACGATAAATGGATTCCCGCCGCAGGGTTTTTCATTAATGAGGAGTGTTTTGAAAGAAGAAATGGAAAAACGATGCCTTTCTTTGGTTCTACGTTTTAACAGCGAGCCAGCACTTTAAACATCGATTACTACCAGCTCAAGACGAATAAATAAGACCTTGTTTAGATGAGGCGTTTTACGCGCCAGACGTCTCGCACGTAGCGACCGCATGATTGTTAGACATAAGTACTAGAAGTTAACAAATACGACACTTTGACGGAACGTATTCCGTTTAGATGCAATTGCGCGTTTCGCTGTTTGAAATTCGAATTCAACCGCAAACGCGATTGGAAGGCGATCTTTTCTCGCGCCATCTGGACAAGATCGAAGTAAGCACTCGAATATTTATTTAATCCCTCGGTAATAAAAGATTAGGTTAGGTTCCTAGCAAAGTTCTGTCTCACGTAAATATACATCTTAAAAATTTCATTGCTAATAGGAAGGGTTCGAACCAGCTTATTCTGGTTATCTAGACCCCGAACAAGCCAACCAAACTAACAACCGCAACCCTGACAACCCAACAAACTGACAACCCAAGCTAACTACGCCAGTTTCAACTGGTATTCTTTATATACTCGTATCTAGCTTACTCGTACGAGCCCATTCGAACAGTGTACTCTGGTCGTGTCAACGCGGCTTTGCTAAGAAATCTACCGGCTTTTGTTTAACCAGATAGCATTATTAGGTGTCGCTTTTCGAAAAAATAAGAACAATGCTTGTTGCATAAGCACTGTAAGTATCTTTTTTAACCGACTTCCAAAAAAGGACGAGGTTATCAATTCGTCGGGTATTTTTTTTTTATATTTGTTACCTCAGATGTCGGTCATTTATAAACCAATTTGGAAAATTCTTTATTTATTTGAAAGGATATACTTTCAGATTGGTCCCATTGAAATTTCATCAAAATCGGTTCAGTAGTTTGTCACTGAAGTCGGTTCGTCGCTTTTTTAAAGCAATTTTTTGTTTATTTCTGATCGAAATTTGTTCTCGTTCAGTTTCCACAGTCACGATAGAGGCTAGAGTTATCAAGTGGACGGCTACATCCACGTTGATTGCTATTTATAGATACATCTTAATTTATTTTACCAAAAGAAAACAACTTATTTATCCTATCCAATTACTCTATCCTACCGACTGCTCCAAAAAGTACAGTATACATTGCTGATTACACTCCCCCGCTACAGTATTCACAGCACCCGGGAGAGGAGTGTGCGCGACTGGCAGTCGTCGCCCGCCGCCCAGCGGACGCTGAATATTTGATCGCTTCACTCGGTGCAGGAGCATCGATATTTAATGACAAATTGGATTGCATCGTCTGTGTTTGTTCTGTTGTGTCCAAATTGATTATTCGAATTATATTTCACTTTCACTGTTTATGGTACAGCACAGGTATCTTAGTTAAAACGTTGTTGGTCTGTCTGTGGATTTTGTTTGAAAAATGTGGAGGGCCGTTGAGACAGATGAGTCAGAAATGTTGTTCACACGTGGTGAGCCCCATATTTCCTGCTCAAGGTGGGTTTGCTCCCCAATGCGCTCGAATTAAAGGACTATTATAAAATGGATGAGTTAAAAGTCAAGCTATTCATCTATACATTTACTACACTGTTAGCTGCCAAAACATCCTGAAAAATAAACCAACCAATATAAGAAATAGAAATAAGAGATAGAAATATGTCAGTAAAAAGATAAAGTAATACGTAGGAAGACGTGTACTACACCATATTTTATTCATAATTCCAGTAACTTTCTACTTGACTACATTCTTATTGCTTTATTCTAAAAGCCTACTTGACCCTTTTCAATTTTTATTAAAATCTATAAATAAACTGAAAATACGAAGCTTTCGTAAACAAAAAATAACTTTTAAAAGCCCCCAATCTCCTTTAAAGTTTTACCGAACAATAACTTAGTAATTCAAATTACCAACTCGAAAATAAAGCATCGCGAAACCTCATTGGGGGTATATTTCTTTGTTACAGACAAAATGGGTCGGTTCCATGCGAGTAGGTAAATAGAATGTGCCTAGGTAAGCTTAGTCGGGACCTAAGTTAGGTCATTAGGCTCGCGGGAGCTCGCGTTGTTCATAGATGTAACTAATGACTCGGTCGGGATTAGTTGTGCGTGAAATTGAGTTCGGAGGTATAACTCGCGGCAAACAGATTACTTGCTTGTTTTATAACGTTTTCGTTTTTTCTAAACGATTGTTTTATAAAGAAAAACTACCTACTGCTTCTTGAAGAACATGTCTGGTATTTATTGTTGCGGCAGCTGAGAGCTACGCCAGCTTATATTATACTACTATATTAGTCGAACACATCGACATACAGATAATGAGGTTTTTATACTATTTGATAACGAGACGAGCTGGTTGTTTGTCTGATGGTAAGCATAAAGACGGCCTAGAAAAATTGCAGCGCTACTCAGAACTTTGAAACACAAATGGCACTGAAGTGCGCTCGTTACCTTGAGATATGCGGTATTAAATACCATAAGCCCAGTAATTTTTTTTTTTTTTTTTAAACGCTTACACTCATACCCCTGCACTAGGATTCCCTGTGTCGCAGGTGGCATGGACACACACAGATACACATCACAAACATCCAAGACCCGAGAACAAATTGTATGCTTACACAAAATCTGCCCCGGCCGGGAATCGAACCCGGGACCCCTCGCTTTGTAGGCAGGGTTACTACCGACTTAGCTACGGAGCCGTCATTTCACTTGACTACTTTGATCATCAAACCGGAATACAGTAATGCTTGCACATTACTACTTCGCGAGCAAAGCGGTGGTATTAACTAAGACGGACACTTGCAGAAGAGTTAGTCCTACCACCTAGTAGTAATAATAAAGCTGGCTCTATATGCGGTAACTATAGCCGTGCGAGCGCTATATATGAGTGCATGGTGTACTACATGGCTAACTACATATTCTGCAGATTAAATAAATGTCACCAAGAACCTATCAGTGTGTTCCAGGAGCTATTTTTATTCTTGGTTTGGGTTTGCTATCTTCGACCGTATTGTCGCTTATTAACATCAGGTGACGTAGAGGTGATCCTATAAGGTGTAAAAGAGTGAGTCATCATCATATACATTACTACGGAACGGCCACGATAGGCTCGCTCGTGGATAGAGTCCTACACGTTACTGGCACTACTCATTCTGCCATCTGCGACCACGTCGTAGCTTAAGATCAATCGACATAGTAGTGATCAAACGCTATTTAGAAAAAGAAATTTATTATATAATTAGAATATGTTTCATAAACTTTCAGTATCTTGTTACTTGTACAACTTGTACAAGTTACTTGTTAATAGCAACGCGATGAAGAATTTTTATTATAAATGAACTGAATTCCGTGCGCAAGAGGAATTTCATCAAGTTAAAATAGTTCAAGTTTTTATTCCTTAGTTAAAAGTCTTTGATAAATATAGTAGAGCTAGTTATTTCTTCATAAAATTAATTTCAAGACATTTTGGAAGAGAGTTATTTTAGATTTAAAATGGTTGCATTTACAGTGGCTTTTTATTTTGAATCATCAAATTTGGAATCCTGATCTATTACATCAGTTGGACGGCATCGTGAATATGCTCACCACCATTTTAATAAGTTCTTAGAGAGTATATAATTATTGTTAAATTATTAAATTACATGTCAAGTTCTACGGCATGTATGGTCACCGTATCCAGCATAGATTATTTATAATCTTTGGTGTTCAACAAGCAGGCTTGCAAAGGCGTACTATTAAAAATGCTAGAGTGGATTTATTAGTGTATTGATTGCTTGGTTTGTTCTTCTTTCACGCAGCAGTGGAACAATAGACCAATGTGGTTTTTTTTGTATCGAGATAGTAACATATACCTACTTTTTATCCCGGCAAAACTCACGGTTCTCGTGTCGGGGCTGAAGCTAGTTATGGTTGTAAATGATACAGTGATAACTTTACAATATAAAGATAAGTGCTTTGGCCGAATAATATTGTTTTGAACTAAGAAAGAACTGACACAGAACCGAAGACTGGAAAAGGCTGGTCGATACCACCCTAGTATCATTTTTTTATGCTATTTTATGCTAGCTGGTCATTTGCCTGATGTTACCATTATAACGCCGGCCCATAACAATTGCAGTGACTCTCAGAAATTTGAAAGACCTGCGCGGCACTGCAGTTCACCTGCTACCCTGAGACATTAGGTATTAAGTCTCATAAGTCCAGTAATTTCACTGGCTACTCTGCTCGTCAGACCGGAACACAGTAATGCTTGCACATTACTGATTGGCGGCAGACTTCACGAGCAAAGCGGTGGTACCAACCCAGACGGACACTCGCAGAAGAGTTAGTCCTACCACTAACAAGCATAGCAAGAAAAGGTCCATGTGCAGATGGGAACTCATGTTTAACGACAAAAAAATATACAATACGTACAATCTTAGTACTTTTTACCATAAAATGGCTACAATCCACTTACCTCGTCCCTTACAAAGCCCTTTGAGTTCCGTAACAATTCGCTCGTATTGTCGGAAGGTAACAAGTGGTATTTTTCAATCTGGCTTGATGGAGGGTGTAGTGTAACTACGGGGTGACCTTTGGGCCTGTATCGCCGGGTATCAGAGCCGCCGGGCCGCGGGCCACGGGTGAATATAAACATGGGATCGGATGGGCCAAGTTTTAGGACCAGAGCGAGGTTTAATGTACTCTGTTCTCATAAGATGATTGAAGTTTATATAATGTTATTACGTTGATGTGTGTAGCCGTAGCAAAGTGTCTACGTAGACGTAGTCATTTTGCTACACGCAGCTACTGTGCGGCGCGTAGCTCTAGCGCTACGCGCCGCACAGTCAATCAGCGTAGCGCTGTTTTTATGCAAATCAGTGGCGAGAAAACCGCGTCGGTCGGTCGATGTCAAACGTCACGAATGCGTAAAATAATCGCAGTGTGACCGGAAGCTTTGAGTGATAAAATACTGCCTGACAGTAAACCGCGCTTGTCATCCTGAGTCATCAGAAATTCATAGTTTCCTGACTAATCAGTAACCCCCCTTTATATGCTCCCCTCCCCTCAGGTGGACTCTCGAAGAATAAGTCGTACCAATAGCGTTCGGGTTTATTTCGATATCATGATTTTTTTGCCCGACGACAAGAGGAAATTCTTGTTTTTCGAGACCTATAACCCCCTCTAATCTACGAGTAAAAAGGCTTCATCTTATTTCATTTTATTATTATTTCAATCAAAATAAGATCTTCAATTCGTATGTTGAAGATTCAAGTCCTACAATGAGCTTGAGCTAAACGGAGAAGGAAAACATCATTTCAATGTTTAGGAGAGTAAAACAAGTAACAAAGGCTCTCTCCACTCGTACCTTACACCCCTAACACCGACATGGATCCGTCTCGAGCTTAGCGCGTACATTTACATAAAGGGCTGGCCGCGCGTCAGATAGCACCCTTGTTATGAACGCAAACTTACACGCGCGACTGTGAGGGCGCCACTCGTCATACTAACATAAACTATCTCTTTGTTTAAGTTTACGTAAATTATGGATTTGCGGCTTACTTTATGGTTGTACTTAAGTTATTTGTAAGGTTTTTGACAACGTGTAACAATATGAGATCGGCTATTATATCAGTCGTTTAAAATATAATCGATTCGATCTGTTTTTATTTGATCGAATGCTATAACGACGTCGCTACTAATTTGTACTGAATTATATTTTTAAGTACTTGAATTAATATCATCCCAGATTGTGTACATAATATACGATATATAGGTAGTCAAGTTAATAATTATTACATGAGTGTGCTATGGAACAATCAATCCGGGTAAAGGCATGAAAGCTATTATATAGGTATATCTATCTGTACTAGGTATTGATTTTAGAGAAAACTTCCTGTGTGATTACTAGGATTTATTACAGTTTGAATCTTCATTCTCCTAAATTACAATGTTTGGAAACAATTTCATAGTAAACACCATTAACACACATTCACATACGAACAAACACATGTTTTCGAAAATTAAACAAAATATCGATGGTAGTAACTTAATGAGCTATAAAGCCTATTTTCCCTTCTACCATCATAGTTCACTCTCGAATAAGTTATAGTTCCTTATTTCACTACCCGCAAACGTAAGTTGGCAACCGACACAGAATAGGCGCCACTTACGCAGAAGGGTGCACTGCGTATCTTTGCGTACCGCGTGCGTATCTCTTACGCCACCCCGGCTTATGTCACCTTTCATGCAGGGTGCTATAACGGGTATGTTTACCTTGTGACTTTGTTCGGAGTCTACCGCGGGACTTTAACTCTGTTTTGAGGTTGGGTAGTATTTAACATACTTCTGTACTTTGTATCATAAAAATGTAGCATATTGTGGCGGTTCCTCTTTTCTGGTTACTTACGGACGGCTAGTAGTGTATTTGCCTGATAGTGTAATCGTTCCACGCTTGTAAAATTCTGATTAGTTTAATTTTTTGCTATGCTTGTCGCGAAATAGTACGGTCGAATTTTTTGTCTTATGATTCATAAATATTAGTATAAGAGGTCAAATGTAGACCATTTGGACTGAAAATGTGTCCAAAATTCCAAAAAAAAAAACATTAAGGCAAAAGTCATTTATAATTTGAATTCTATAAAGAAGCTAACTTTGGAACTAAAATACTGTGAATTTTTACTACTCGAAGCGTCACAACTTTCTATCTTTTGGGATAACTTTCTACGAGAAACAGTTCAAGAATAAATAAGTTGACAAGATGACAGACTGACGATAAGTGATCTTACACAAGAGTCTGGAACTCGAAAAGTATAGACACTTTCACTGTTATTAGCAAATCAAGTCTACACAGAGTATCAGTGATTCAGGCCTTGAGTTTCATATTACACTATCTCATCGTCATAAACCTATCTCAGGCGCGCCACGTGCTTGTGACGTATCTAAGTTGTTTTCTGACTTCGGCCAAGGTAAGGATTTATGGTAACTGCGGGCGGGTGACATAAAGTTGAGGGAGATGCATGGCTGGTATAAATCTATAGAGATATTCCGTTGCTTGGACGCGGCTTACGTCATCTTATGTAACTGGCGTGTTTACACAAAGGGCTGAAGCTTGGTGAGGCCTGTTTGTTTTGACCTTTAATGTAGGCGAAAAAATGAACAAAAGTTTTATGTACATAGACTGCATCCATACAGATAAATAAAATTGAAGTGTCTGTTTGTAATATCAAAATAACAGCTTTTTACTAAATGCATATGAAAGTATATACGGTACCTATAACAAAACAACCATTTTTTAAATTTTTGTCTGTCTGTCTGTCTGTTCCGGGTAATCTCCGAAACGGCTGGTCCGATTTTGACGGGATTTTCACTGGCAGATAGCTGATGTTACAAGGAGTAACATAGGCTACTTTAATTTTAGAAAAATAATTAGGGTTCCGCGCAAAAAAATAAAAACCATGTAATCCAAAATCTCCACGCGGGTGAAACCGCGGGGCAGCAGCTAGTTTGAAATAAAATATAACTACATTTGATAAAAAAAAAAGAAACAAAAGTCAAGAAAACCAAGTAGTGATATTTTTATTGTTACGTACTGGTGTTATACGCATAACCATCAGGCAAACAACCCAGGTCTCGTTCAATAGAATAAAAAATTAAAAAAAAAGGCAGCAGACTAAATGAGGAAAGCGGTGGTACACACCCAGACTGACACGCGCTGAAGAATTAGTCCTACCAATTTGTAATAATATTCATCACCCAATTTTGAATTAGTCCTATCAAATTAGATAAGCATACTATAATCATACATTACTGCAATTGTTATGGGCCGGCGCCTATAACAATTGCAGTACCACTAAGAACTTTGAAAGACAAAGGCCTGCGCGGCACTGCAAAGCGCCCGTTACCCTTAAGACATTAAATCTCATTATCGAAGTAATTTCACTGACCACTTTACTCAACAAACCGGAACACCTACCACCTATTTCTACTTGGCAGCAGATTACACGAGCAAAGCGGTGGTAGCCACCTAGACGGACACACGCAGAAGCGTTAGTCCTACCACCTAGTACCATTTTACATATTTTAGACCCTGTCTTATCGGATCGTGATTCTACTGGAACACACTGATATCCGGCGACTGATTCTCAACTTGAAGGCTGTACCTGCCTTACCACCATTCTACACTAGTCATCATCATCAGCCCGTAGACGTCCACTGCAGCACAAGGCCTCCCTCATAGAACGCCACCTTTCATTAGCGATTGCGTGCAAATAATAAAACTAACTACTAGCGTAAACAAAACACCACGATACATTTGTAAGACAATGCTTTCTAGTGATCTTGTGAACTATCGTGCACTGTTTGTGGCGACATGGGTCGACACTTTAGTGATAAGAGGTATAAATATAAATCCATCAACGTAACGGTGTCCCGAGCTGTTTACCGACAACGATAGCTTACGTCACCTCGAGTAACGACGCGCTTGTTTACTTGCCGTTCGGCGAACGATCTGCCGAAAATATGGACAGTTGACGCAAACTTGAGGAAAGTATGAGAGTAAGAAATAGTTACATAGTGTTGGTTGAAGCCGTTTATCTTGTTCTTAATTCTAGTCTTGAAATTTGGTTTTTGAAATAGATAGTTCTAGGTAACGCAAATAAGGTGTGTGAAGTGAAGGGACGGTGGTTCAGAGGTCCACCACTGATTCGTAGGTTCGTAGGGACGTGTTTGTCTGACTACCTACCATCCTAAACTTGAAAATCTGTCGGCAAGCATCTGCCTGTATGTTGGTGTGTAATTTGGTGGTTTGAGAGCCTACATTGAGTGTGATCACTACCTTCGAACACACTGTCGCATAAGATGAGGTGACATAGTTCTGAAACGCTGATATGATATCGTGAATAAAAAACCCTTTTAAAAAAGCGGGAACTTACAGCGACGAAAATATCGCGACGTATTATAATATTTCATCCCCTATTTTTCCATCCTTAGGGCTGGTTATTTATATCCTTAGGTGGATTTATTTCATAAAATTTATCAAGGACCAATTTCGAGATATACGCTACTCATGAAAAAAAATTATTTGGCGGAGAAATCGAGAAACACCACCAAAAAATAATATAATGGTTAAAAAGTAATCAAATAAACGCTTTTACGTATTTAAATTTATGCTTTTTTACCAGACGCCTTGTTTTTTAACAAATTTTTAATTTAACACACGTTCCTAAGTCGTATCATTCGACTAGTTTTATCAGATTGTTTATGTAACGAGTTGTTTGTTTACTCAACAGCTTATTTAGGAAAATACAGCTAATATTTGTGAGAAAGATACCGCTCAGCCAGCCGCCTGTTTGCGACGACAGAGTTGTGGTAGATATACGGAGATACGAGGAGATAAATTCATCTGCGTATCGTCTCCGAGCTGCGTATCTTGCGACTGTGAAAGTCTTAGTTTACGTAACGGCTAGTAGCTTACAGAACGACTTTGAGGTTACAGGCTGTTAGTTTGGTGCAGAGCATTATTAATAGTGATTTCGCTGTTCAAAATAAACTTTTGTTTATATTTTATGTCTGATCTCTAAGTAAGTTATTTATTAGAGACTAATGTTCGGCGACATTTTCAAAGTCGCCAGACGACAGCACGGTCTTAAGAGCATTTACGCCTTATGGCTTTTCATACACACTTTCAAAGAAAAAAGGAAGATGACGTCAGGAACTTTTTAGGAGGTGAATAGACTCTGTCCGACTCGTTTGCATGATGGTAGTGGGAGGACTAACTCTTCTGCGAGTGTCCGTCTGGGTTGTTACCACCGCTTTGTGAGTGAAGTCTGCCGCCCAGCAGCAGTGTGCAAGCATTACTGTGTTCCGGTTTGATGAGCAGAGTAGCCAGTGAAATTACTGGGCTTATGAGACTTAATACCTAATGTCTCAGGGTAACGAGCGCACTGCAGTGCCGCGCAGGCATTTTTGTTTCGAAGTTCTGAGTGGCACTGCAGTTATTAGAGGCCGGCGTTATGCTTACCGTCAGGCAAACGACCAGATCATCTCGTTACCAAATAGCATTAAAAAAAACTTACATTTTTAAAATGTTTTGTGAAATCCTGTCTACACGAGTCAAGCTATGTATATTTTTCTCCAAGGACCCGCCACGAGAGCGTCTTTACCGGTTTATAAAACTATATTTCAAAGATAAGAAAGATAATGATGCTACCACACACAATCAAGCAAGGTAACACAGACATATCATACGTCGATGTAATAATGTATACTCTCCGCACAACTAATTACTCACGGACTGATTGCCTCATCCCCTATTTACCTACGCATAGTTAATTCTCGTACGATTGTCACGGGCCATTACGTGATTACATGACATATGATCTACATCTCAAACGCTGACTGCGTCAAGTACGTCGCCTGCGTCAGCTACGTCAGGGCGGGTAAGATTAATGTCCTGATCTAGACTCAGGTGTTTCCAACTTGTGATTGAACACCACTTGGCTAAAATTAATTCGAAGGTAGTTACAATGGCTTCATAACTTGTAATTTAGTCGGATCGGATTATATTAATCGTTCTTGATAACGAACGAAGCTCTGTTTGTATGACTTGTGGCCCGTTTCAAAATACCAAGGGTAAGTCCCGTGTTGTTATACCGATGTGCGACGAACGGCTCCATGCCCGGCTGGGACATTACTTGGTATATTACCAGCGTTCCCACTGTTACCTTCCCACCAGTGGGGACAATCCATTCTAATTACATTCCATGCTTATTTTATATAATAAATGCGAAAGTATGTTTGTACCTTTGTTGGTTTGTATATATATATATATAGTAGATAGATATAGTTTATGGACCGGAGCGTAACATAAGTAGTACTTCGAAAAATGCACGGTTTCTTTAGGAACACGGGTGAAACCACGGGAAGAAGCTAGTAATAGCTATCCAAAATTTACGTGGTGAATTTAATGTTCTCGGATCTTAGGTGTTAGTATTGTCTATCTGTCTGTGTCTATCCATGCTGCCTGCGATATGGAATCCTAGTGCAAAGGGTATGATTATGTAAGCTCTTCTTGTTAGTTTTGTTTGTGCTGCATTTTTATACTCTTAAGAGGCGTTGTAATCATGAGTGAGCTCAGTTTCTCAATGGTTGTAATATATATACGTACCACGTACCAGATATGATCAGAATTAGAACCAAAGCTCGGATACAAAGGCTTATAACAACAATACCGACTCTGTAATCAGTGTTGCCAGAGAGGGTTTCCGTGATTAATTACGATATCATGATATTCGGAATAAGGAGCGACGGCGAATCAGCTGCAGTTCGATCAGGTTACTTTGGAAACGCCCTAAGAGTGCAGGTGTGTGTCCACTGCTGAACATAAGCCTCCGCCGTGAATGGGGAATTTGACATAGAACATATCACACAGGCATCTTGGTGATCACGGTAGATCACGATGTAGACCGAGGATAGCGTTGCTACCCGTTCCCAGGGTATTCAGAGATGGGGTGGTACTTATATTCTTAGCCGGAACCACGCGGCAAACAAAAGTTATTATCAGTACCAAATAACGAACATTTCGTTCTTGATAGCTCCATGGCCAAGTAGAGCAGAGCCGTAAAGCAATGGACCTAAAGTACAGTCCCCGGCCGGGAACACTTTGTGTGGTGAACATACAGTTTGTTTTCTTTTTTGGATGTTTATGGTGTGGCTGTGTGTTTGTGTGACGCAGGTAATCCTATTGTGCAAGGTGAGTCTTAGTGCGAGTAAGAGTGTGTAAGAGCTTATTTCCTCCAAGGCGTCTCATACTAAGGTTGAAGACGCTGTTATAATAAAAACGAGAAATTTTGGAAAATGGTCAGATATCTATGCGACATTGTAGATTTTAATAGAAATCAATATTATTGTAATCATTATTTATTTCGTAAAAAACAGACGTAGAAAGTCGATATTTATTTGTTAGATTCATAACACAAGCAAATTGTGAATAGTCTGAAATAACTCCACAAGTCATAGCTAAATAAAGCCGTTCGGTCTGTCGTGCTGTCCTCCGAGGATCGTTCTTAAAGTTTTAAATTCTTGTTATCTCCGGTCCTTCGCTGAAGCATCAAACTTTTCAACTCAAACTGCTATTGTACTGCATTCATCGCGATAAGCCCGCAGCGTCATAAAAGTTGTGCCCCTTGTTTGTTCCAGCGATCCAGCGCTTTGTCCGAGCTAGACTACAATACGATTGCTTCAACGGGACGGCGATTGCTTTACAGCGGGTGTTTCGAAGCGCTGCAGCGGATAATCGCCTGTATGCGGGTTACATTGTAAAGTTCGTCCAGAGTTTGAAGCAGTGTAGTTTGAAGGCTGTTTGTTTGCGACGTCGATGCTGTTTGTTGTTCGGGCGATGGTGAGAGATGGAGTTTTTTAATCGAAATGTTTGGAGATTGATTGTTATTTCTTTGTCTTTTTCACCGAAATAAAATCATTTGAATGTGCTTGACTGTACTTGATTTTTTATGTAGGTATAGTAGCTTCGTCATTCAAACTACATTGGGTTTCAGAGAATTAGAATTACTGTCAGGTACCTACTCATTACTGCAGGTATTCATTGCTGTCATTTACCGTCAGTATTGCCAATCAGTCGCCGTCTCAAGATGTTGTATGTTCCATAGACTGAACACAATTATTGCAAAAAAGTTTGTGCTCGTGAGGTCTACTTTTCGTAGAACTACCACTCATATTAGTAATTGGTTTATTACATATAAAGTTTTAAAATAATACACATCAATCGTACTATTAAAATGTATTTCAAGCTCTGTATTGAGTTAGAGATTGAGTGTTGTTCTCCCCTGTGGGCTGACAGAGCTATACTCAGAAGAGTACTCGAATATCGTAATATATCTCAAGATTCATCTTGAGGCCTTGGAGACTATTGTAAGACAATACGTTTTGAACACCAGACTTTAGAGCCTAGAGCATGAAAACTATTTCTAATAGATATAAAGCTCTTGTATCTTTATGGAGTGCTGCGCAAGTTGTGCAAGTTTTTTTCATAAAAAGCTCAGGGTGGCATTAGTTAATGAAGAAATACATTTAAATCCTTTTACTCACGATTCATTGGAGTGAAAAAACGAAAGCGAACATCGACGTGAAATATATTAAAGAACGTCGTTTTTGTAAAGTCTGCTATCCATCAGGCGGTTCCTAGCGCCTGCTTGCGCCGATAGTGCCGCGCGCCTCCATTTGTCTTGCGCTGCTCACCGCTGTCTATTTATCAAGGTATCGCGTGTCACACCACTCTACAACTAAGGACACTTGTACACTATAATAACACTTTGTTGTGTTAAGAAATAGTACACATGCAAAAAAACAACACAACATAAATGGCAATGAAGAAACACGACGTAGAAAATAAATAAATAATTAATAAATAAACGCTTACACTCATACCTGCGCACTAGGATTCCCTGTGTCGCAGGTGGCATGGACACACACAGATACACATCACAAACATCGAAGATCCAAGAACAAACTTTATGTTTACACAAAATCTGCCCCGGCCGGGAATCGAACCCAATACCCCTCGCTATGCAAGCAGGGTTACTATCAACTTTAGCTACGGAGCCGTCAGATAAATAAGTAGTACCTAAATAAGGCCATTTTATTTTTCAGATCAGTCTTTACCTTTGAATGTATTGGTCTGGTATGAAAGTAGAATAATAGCAGCTTCTACGCTTGATAGCTTGATAGGTAATGTAAAAAATATGCCAAATTACTCCGCCGCCTCTTCGATTTTACCTTAGCTGGTCACTTTATAAATATGTAGGCGCCTGGTGACAGAAAGAGGAAATGACCGATTAATTCTCGCCAAGGTTCCGTTCCACTACGATAAATGACAGGTCGATAGGCGTCACTTCTTTAGTGCTTCGTGAGTTGCAGATTAATTCCCACAACGACGCAAACACCTTGTGCGCTAAAAAAAAGCAAGTATTTTTTTTATCTGGGTGCTGTTGGTCCAGAGTCCTTGCAGATACTGATTCCCTAGATACAGGATTCTTTATAAGTCATCTTTGGACATTATTATTACTTAAATAGTCGGTCGATGTAGTCCTTCAATTCTAAACGCCTCTCTCAAGTTATCGCTTTAGTTCCTAAAGGCCTCTGCCCATTATCTTTCAAAACAACTCTCTAAATCAAGCAACACCTAACACATTCAGGCTGATCCTCTCAGTAATCCTCCTCCTTAATAGAATATGTTATGTCGTAGGCCTTCCCGGGAATCCTCGGGGGCCCTCAAGTTGAGGCCCTTGCGGTCCAGGGAGCTCACAGTTATGCGCTTATGAATGGAGCGTGATTAAACTTTGGCATAGTTGAGTCTGCGGTGGGAACGGCGAGAGTTGCATTGTTTCGACTCGTAACTTTTGTATGAGTTATGTTTATCAGCGTCTTTAACTACCTCGTGGTGGTAGTGTAGTAAAACATGCTGTTCCGACCGTTCAGGGCTGGATTTCACTACACCCACAAGTAATACGAGTAGTGCTTGAGAGTGTTTAGCTTCACGGCTTCTCATATAAAGCTTTCATTCAAGTCTTTGGACTTGAAATGAATGAAGCTATTTTAATGAAACTTCAAGAGCTATGTATTAAAACTAAATTAGAGCGATTTTAAGAAAATTACATTTTTTTTTAAATTAATCATTTTAAAAATTGTCTCGATACACTATTTAAATCTATTTATCGAAAATAAAGTTGTCATTATAATCAACTTTTGGATGCTTGACGTCGGTCGGAGAATCCAAACCGAATGCGCGTACACATTCGGCCACGACCTAATGTAACATGCCAATTCGGTTAACGAACGGTTAAATCAAATGCGACTGACGCATGGTGACTAAACTAATGTAAACGCGCCATAAGTAGTGATTGAGAATTGTGAATATGCCGTATTGTGGTACCACTCAGACGTCATTTTAAAAATAAATACTCAACGTAGACTTGAACAGAAATGGGTAACTAATAACCTAAGTAAACCAATTCGTCTGTCATAAAGGAGCTGCGACTACATCTAGCATCCTTTGACGTGGCGCTTACTTTGATTACCCGCTTCTAGGAACTTGCCTTTCTGTGGTAGACATGGAGCTACGGACGGGTACGTAGTAATCATTGAAAACTATCTACTCTTACTACACGTATTGGAAAATTTATTTAGGAAGCTCTTTTGCAACATGTCGCGCCTTTTTTACTACAGTTGATAATTAGAGGTGCCGGTCGTTTACCTGATGGTAAGCGTAATGCCAATCCATAACAATTGCAGTGCCGCTCTGTACTTTGAACTACAAAGGCGTGGCACTGAATTCCTCTTGTTACCCTGTGACATTATGTATTAATCAGAAGCCCAGTATTTTCACTGACTACTTTGATCATCAAACCGGAACACAGTAATGCTTGCACATTACTGCTTGGTGGGACACTACACAGCTAAAGCGGTGGTACCCGCCCAGACGGACACTCGCAGAAGAGTTAAATAAAAAGTTAGTTTTACTAAACAAGAACTAGTAATAGTTCAACACGTATGAGCTGTATTGTAAAGATTGTTTGTTGTTAGTGTGCTGCAGTTTCACTGAGGCACTAGTCCCGTTCAGTGTGCTTTTTATAACTTCAACCCTGGAGTTTAGGGTCTTAGCTCTTGGGGTCTCCATCCCCGGACAACCAGTAAGGCAAGCCGAGGGTCAGGGGTCTCATTTAGCCCCAGGGAGTCGGGGACAACAGTGTCGTCACTCACAGACGGCTCGCTACAACGCCGCCCCTGCGTTAACGCATTTATATTATTACTATTATAATCAAGAAGAAAGTAAACTAAACTCGTAAGATATAGCATCGTATCTTTCAGCTGCAACTTAGCACAGCAGAACTGAATAATAAATTGTACTTGAAAGCAAACTGGAATTAGTCCGCCGCGCGTCGGAGAGCGTCGGACGAAGCGTACGAGAAGAGGGAAGAAGAAGGGTGAGTTATCAAATAACATCAATCAATTATCATATAATATTACAGTTCATGGCGTTTGCAACAGCGCCGAAGTATCTGAAACTCAAATCAAATAATATACATGGTAAATATCCCGTTTCTAGTGATAATTTTCAAAGTGTTGATGACCATGACAGTTTAAAAACCTATAATACAATAATACTTGGCAGCAAACTACACGAGCAGTGTTGGTACCCAGAAAAGTTACTCCTACCACCTGGTAAATAAACATTACTTGATATTTATCCTGTCATCGAATTTACAGCTTCTATTCATTTCTGTTAGACGCCATGCACGACGACTGCATACTGTAATCAGACTGTAGTAAATGAAGTATTATTTCTCATTTAAACATAACCCTGCTACACACATCTACCCTTGCTATTCTCTGGTATACAGTTGTGCAATGCTGTATTAATAATTAAACTCATCGGATTAGATCTGGTATATAAGAGACACCTCGTAACGACTCGCCCTCCTCATTACCTCCTTCATTACCATAACAGGAGGTCGTTATCACATGCCCTCCCTGCTCCCGCGGGAGGCGCGAAGACGCCGCGATTGCACTAAATGAGTTACATGTTAATTTGTCGCCCTCCACGTGTGCTCAGCGTTACTTACTTGACTTCAAAGTTTCGTTTGACAATTTTCGAGCATGTTCTTAGCGTAATGAAACGACGATGACTCAAGTGACTTGTTGGTCGAGGGATTGAATCGTACAAGCTTGCGCTTTTGGTGAAGAAAAATATGGTAACAATAGCTTAGTGTTAGAGAATTTTCAACTGCTCGTCTATCTAGATATGATTCTCCAATTTAATACTGTCACCACGCACCTACCAAGGTGTTCCAGCAGCTGTATTTAGAGCCAGGTCCATTCCAGGTTTATCATGTTCTCCATCTTCAAGCACACTGTAGTTTAGGACCAGGTGCGTCAGTGGTCAAACACTTGTTTTTCGCACACATGTGTGAGTGTATGTAAAAGCACAAGCATCTGCACCACAATATTCAAGCTCAATACAACTAAAAGCACAGTCTTAAAATGTTCACTCCATAAAAAAGTCAGCGTCATTGAAACCTTTACAGAATCTACATTCTACATAAAATAAACTTTGAAAGAACGAAAACTACAGGCCACGCTGAAAAATCCGAATTCAATCTGAAGCTACCCCAACAATAGTCCCATCATTACAGTTTTTTTTTATGTTATTAGGTAACGAGACGAGCTGGTCGTTTTCCTGATGGTAAGCATAACGCCGGCCCATAACGATTGCAGTGCCACCCAGAACTTTGAAATACAAAGGCCTGCGCGGCACTGCAGTGCGCTCGTTACCCTGAGACATTAGGTATTAAGTCTCATAAGCCCAGTAATTTCACTGGATACTCAAGTTATCGGAATAGCGGACTTTTTATGTAATCTAATAATCTTTATCAATAATTTGTTGAAATATATTTTATAGTGTTAACCGACACTAGCGGATGTTTACACAAGGCGTCTGGCCCGGTTTTCCAGAAGACGCAGGTTCGAATCCTGTTGGAAGCGAAATTTTTGTGATGTATATATTTGTGTGAATAATTTGTTGGATTAAATATATTTTTTTTGAAAACTGGAGTTTGCTTTTAATTTTAATTATATTGTAAAATTGTGTACCGTTTACAAGGTTTGTTGCGTAGATATTCTGATCTCAGAAAAGCCCCAAACATCGTTAGGTAATGCCTAGTTCGGCCCTCGGCTATAAGCTGGAATTTGTTTGTTTTCCAAGAATCGGTTACCCGATATCCCACAACTCGAAATTAAGGATGAAATTCAGTAAACAGAAAACTCTTGAATATTTCATCGGATAAAATAAAAAGCGAACAAAAATCAAGCCCTCAGGTTGCTTGGGAACAAGTAGGTAAAATAGTATATAAGCTAACCAAAACTGAAAAAGTATTACGTATTTTTATATACAAATTCTCTAGTATCTAAGGTACCATTTTTTCTCATCTTTTATCCTTCTAGTAACTAATTATAAGACTTATTAAGGCATTCTGCTTTTTATCATTCATATTAACTTCGTAAATACTAACAACTGATAAAATAGAATTAAGTGAGAACTTCAATGATAAACTACTGAACCAATTTTGATGAAATTTCTATGGAACCAATCTGAAAGTATATCCTTTCAAATAAAGAAATATTTTTTCAAATCGGTTTATGAATTATAGAGTTCTCAAGTAATAAACCTCCCCTTTTTTGATGTCGGTATAATTAATGTTAAATACAACAGTAATGTAATTCTTAATCTAAATTTATTAATACAGCATGTCGAAAAGAACTTTCGCAAAAGTTAAACGACTCTCCAGCCCCCTTTAAACTACAAGCACTCCCTACACTACACTAAACAACAGCTCTGGAGCGGCCTCCAGTATCAAACTTTACAATTCAGCATTAACACGCACCTTAAATCAGAACGTTTGAAATAAAACTCAAATACGCGGGACGTTAAGGCGCCCGTATCCGTTTCCTCTCAAAGCGAGACCGTCGCGAAATTAAACAATCAGTAATTAAAGCAGCGAGGATTCATCCATTCTATTAACATAATAATGAGCGGGCCAAAACCTATTAAAAACATAAAGTTTTCGCTAATTAAGCTGGAACACACGCGGGAGAGGGCGCGGCGGGGGGGGGGGGACAAGCGGGGGGGCCACAGTAACAACCAGTTGTGTAACTTGGAGACAACGCAAGGGCACAAGTTGCAGCGCAGTAAGCTCGGTGTTAAATGGTTAATTTTAAGTTCGTGGACATGTGCAATTAAGTAGACTTAAATGTTAGGTTTTAAAGCTAGTTGCGAGATCTACAATATTTTAGTCTTTATAAAGTGTTACCATGGTTTTTCTGCGGAAAAAATCTTGCGAAATTCGACACAATAAAGCTTTTTTAGACTGTTTGAATAACTGGCGAGCCAGAGTACCCCGACTAAGGCTTTTGTAGCATAATGAGTGATTTGTCTGACTGACGGAAACAAATAATTACTAGCTGAATTTAGAACAGGTTAGTGCCAAATAAACCTAAATTTGGCTCAAGCTCATATCATTATGTGCGATAATTTGTGGTATTTTGGTGCCACTCGGTAGATTGCAAGATCTTCACAGGTGACGGCTTGTATGCCCATTCGAAACTGATCGATCACTGCGCCTGTGTACTTTCCGCCCACCTGCTCTTGTTCGCAACCCTTACACCTTATAGCAGTCATGACCATAGCGCTTAAGTAACCTTTCTTCTTTAATTACGCTGTGTCCAGCCAGAGTTCAGCGAAGTTCAGTCGCAGCAGAGTCGTGACTTCAAATTATATTTCGTGTATTTCGCCAGCAGTCCGTTCGCTTTCATAATTGTTACGCGTCCGTGTCCGTGACTTGCTTGATTGTTACTATTAACTAGCTTTTACTGTTTGGCTTCTTAATAGGCTTCTGCTGGTCGAATTGTAGGAGACTACGAAACTGGCTTGTGGTACTTAATGTGTGGAATTAATAAATTACAAAATATGTAGAAGCAAACTATTGTAACATTTCCTCTAAGAAGCTTAAACTATGGTATTGTTAATGTTAAAAACATCATAAAAATCAAGTGTTCAAAGAATATGTCGATGAATGCGTTGTCCGTCTTCTCAAAAGGCTTATACAAATATGACACGGGCCTCCTAAAGTTATTTAACGTTTGTGAGCGCTCAAGAGAGCATTCATAAAAGTTAAACCACTATATGAAATCAATGATGAAGAACTCTTGCCCAGAAAATACTAGTGTTGTTCAACAAAAGCCGTTAGGGTCCAATAAGCCTTTATTTTACCTCAAGTTAAGCCTAATACCATATTACATTATTTTCGTAACCAGTATGGTTGAGATATTCTTATCGGTGATATAGCCTATTCACTTGCGTCTTGAAGCAGCCCAGTTTACATCAAACGGGAAACAATCCTAAGTAAGGAATTTCAATTGCGGCCACCGGAACGCACCGATAGTTGCCCCTAAATCAAAAACCCGCACGCAATCAAAGATATTACACCTGAAACTTATAAACTGGAAGCCTCAGCCATCTAATTAACTTAATAAACGTATTAACATTAGTTTTCAACCGGAAACAGCGAGCAAAAACCAGTTTAGCTAAAAACTTCTCCACATATAGCTTCGTAGCACGGCAGGTCGCATGCGAGCGCGTGGTGCAGGCGCCGACGCTCGCATGCCGGTAATGAAGACATCGCGGAGATATCAATTTCGTTTTTGTAAGCCGTCGTTAGGGGGGTCGGCTTGCTACTGTACTCCATCTTCTTAATAGCGGAGCTGATTAGTGTTGTTGTTGGTTTGGTACCAGGTACAATGTAAGTAATATTTAACATAGACTTGCCTACGTAACTGTACAAACGGTAAGCTTAAAATCCTCCCGAGAAACCACCGAATTCAAATTTTGAATTCAAATTCATTGATTCATTGCTAAAATGGGTGTGCAATTATAAAATTAGCTGCTGCCCGCGGTTTCACCCGCGTGGAGATATTGGATTTCATGGGTTTTATTTTTTTGCGCGGAACCCTAATTCTTTTTCTAAAATTATAATAGCCTAAGTTACTCCTTGTAACATCAGCTATGTGCCAGTGAAAGTCCCGTCAAATAGGCCTGGCTCTTAAGTGCAGCTGCCGAAATAAACTGATAGATTCTTGACCTAAAAACCCATCGACGTGCTAGCCACCTTAGGTTAAACCTAATTTATAAATAGTTATAAGCAATCTCTAAAACAACGTTTAGATGAGTTAAAGATGTATATCCTCCAGTCCAAGTTTTGAATAATCGGATTTAGATTTCTAAAGGAGCAGATCTAACTTCTTATCCGATTTTTCCTCTACCTAAAGCTAAGTTTTGTTCACGTTTTGTTTCTACTTAAAGCGCTCGCTGAAGCCGTCTGCACATCAAATTGAAACAGCACACGTCATGCGCAAGCTCCCATTCTTTATGCAATCTTGATCCACAAGACGGAACGGTATCATTTTAAAACTTTGCAGTTGAGCTTTTGAGATGGAAGGAAAACAAGAATAAGCTTCCGAAATGCCAAAACTATCTTATTTTCATAAATTACAAATGCGAAAGTTTGAAAGCTTAGTTGTTTGTTTGTTACTCGATCATGAAAAGTTCTGAACGGATAAAGCTGATAATTATACAGATAGATAATACTTTAAGTTGAAGAATAGTTTGAAATCAGTGACCAGGGTCACTGATCTTATATTATAGTTACTAGCTTCTGCCCGCGGTTTTCACCCGAGTTCTCACAAGAACCGTGCATTTTTCCGGGATAAAAAGTAGCCTATGTCACTCTCCGGTCCATAAACTATAACTATGCCAAAAATCACATCGATCCGTTGCTCCGTTACTGCGTTAAAGAAGGACAAACCAACAAATCAACAAACACACTTTCGCATTTATAATATTAGTAAGACTAGCAGGATGTACTGTTAGGACCTATTCCTGACATCACACAATACTATATTGTTCATATTTCTTCTTGTTTTGTGTTGTGTGGTTGTTGTGTTTTATGTTCAAATTAAATAATTTATCTTTCTTTTATTCCAGAAAAATTGCACTGTTTTCTAATACAGGCTAACGGCGGGTGAAACCGAGAGGTGCCCAGTAACAAATACATTCAAATGCTGTCTACGGAGGTAAACAGGCCAAAAAATTAATGTTAAAATTTTTAGATCCTAGCATAAAAAATCACAACCAGAAGAGAAATGACCACAACAGCTTAACTGCGTGTGAAAAATTCTAGTCACAGTTAAATAAATAACAAAAGATTCGGCGACTCGCGCTTTGTTTGAATTCAAAGCGTTTACGAGCCGCGGCTTAGCGGCCACCGGAGGCTTTCAGGACGTTTTGTTGTCCTACATAAAATATAAGGAGATTTGTCTCCATAAAGAGTCAAGGTTGCGCGCTGTTGCGGGACGCTCCGCAAATTGGAGCATAGATTCTTGATAGTAGTAAATTAAGCCTCTGTTCGCTGTCCTACGTACCGCCATTTAGAAAAGATCCCTATAATACTGTATTTTAACCAAACAGGTTAATGTGGCCGCCATCATAGACTCAATCGGTTCGGAGTGATAATGGCTCATTGGTAGTTAGGTCGGCCTCCGATCTGTAGGTCGATGGTTCGAATTCTACAACGAGCTTGAGCTTTAGCTTAGTGGTAGTGGATTTTGTAGCGCCCACAAGGCTAGTTACCACACTTATGTTGGAAATCTATCACCATGTACCTATTTATGTTGTTTTTTATACTATTTGGTAACGAGACGAGCTGGTCGTTTACCTGATGGTAAGCATAACGCCATAACAACGCCCATAACAATTGCACTGCCACTCCGAACTTTGAAATACAAAAGGTGTGTGCGGCACTGCACTGCGCTCGTTACCCTGAGATATTATATTAAGTCTCATAAGCCCAGTAATGTCACTGGATACTCTGCTCATCAAACCGGAACACAGTAATGCTTGCACACTACTTCTTGGCGGCAGACTTCACTCACGGCGCGGTGGTAACAACCCAGACGGACACTCGCAGAAGAGTTAGTCCTACCACTAACAATGATGTGTTCTGGCAACTGCATTAGGGAGCCAGTTCTAATTTATGTGAAGCATATTTTTATACTATTGGATAACAAGACGAGTCTGATGGTAAGCATAGTGTCAGCCCATTTATTACTAAAGTATTTGAGTACTAAAAGTATTTATGTCGCTATTCCTTTGTGATATTTTGCACTGACCGGACGTCGCTCGCCAGTGTGAGGAAGTGGGGGTGCGGGGGTGCGGGTGTAAGGGGCGACACAATATGCTCGTTAGTTGACACCTCACCACACTGGCTCGATGTCTACGATTTCAGCCAGACCTAGGGAACTAGGTCTACTATTTATCGATAGTGATAAATCGAAGCGATTGCTGCTTGTCTACTCAGGTGTAGTCAAAGACATGCACGCGTTTTAAAAATCATCAAAGATGCATTATCGTATTAATTTTAGAAATTTCAACTAAACATATATTATAATATTGTTTTGTCACGTATTTAGTTGCTTACTAAAGTAGCTCTGCAAGGTGTTCGAAACGTCGAAAATAATTATTAAAATCAATCGGCATGAATTGATTGAAGTCGTTTAGTTTATTGATTAATTATTGTTTTACTTGAAAATTTCCTTTTTTATTTCATTAAACCGATATTTTCAAATTATGATGAGCATTTTCTTGAAATGAATGAATTTTGCAACAATAGAGTAACGTGTTATTTGCTCTTAATCAAATGGAAACTTGACTTACTAATAGTTACAGCAAGAATAACGTTTTTTTCATTAAGTCATGACAAACAAACATCAATCACTGATTTACCCAAGACCTCGTAAACATAAAAAAACATGTATCTAGTTTGCGTCCACCTGGCCTGATGAAATATCTAGGCTCAAGTCCGAACCTAAATAAATAATGGAAAATTTCATAAGACTAGAAATCAGAACACCTCTCCTGGGACGCCCTGGCTCAGTCTGGCAACCCAGTTATATTATGAAAGGGTAGAGGCAAGGGATGATACAAGTAGGTTGCTCGGCCGTTCGCAGATGTGGTTAGATCTTTACCTATAATGCTTACTTTGGGCAAAGGGATGAAGGAGATGGGTGAATGTAAAATTTATGTTGGTAATATAGTTAGGAGCTGTTCACTGCAGGTATTTATTGGATAATTAAGAGCACCAATGCTTCCGAAGATCTGGTATAGGCAGGATATTCCTTTACTTGGTTTATTTTTTACCACCTGTTATCACATCACTTTGGATCAAGTGATATTAAGTGCTAATTTTTATTTTTTTTATTTTATTTGGTAACGAGACGAGCTTGTCGTTTGCCTGATGGTAAGCATAACGCCGGCCCATAACAATTGCAGTGCCACCCAGAACTTTGAAACACAAAGGCCTGCGCGGCACTGCAGTGCGCTCGTTACCCTGAGACATTAGGTATTAAGTGTCATAAGCCCAGTAATTTCACTGGATACTCTGCTCATCAAACCGGAACACAGCAATGCTTGCACACTACTGCTTGGCGTCAGACTTCACGAACAAAGCGGTGGTAACAACCCAGACGGACACTCGCAGAAGAGTTAGTCCTCCCACTAACCGATCTATTAAAAGTAATTAAATGTAGTTTAGAGAAACTGAAAACCATACTTCCACCTCCTGGCCTCCTCATTCGAACCTCGACACCAGGTGTCGAGTGTCTCGTCAAAATTAACCAGTAGAGGTAAAACTCTGAGGGTTAACTTGTAGCCCCTGAAGAGTTCCACTATCCACCTCCTGGCTCCATCATCAGATCAGCTCCATGATACCTAATTATTGTATTGTCATCCAAACTACATATACACCCTATGAACACTAATTATTTTTCTAAAATTATAGTAGCTTATGTTACTCCTTGTAATCAGCTATCTGCCAGTGAAAGTCTTGTCAAAATCGGTCCAGCCATTTGGGAGAAAAAGACAGACAGACAAATTGTTTAAAAATGGTTGTTTTGTTATGTATGTACCGTATATACTTTCATATGAATTTAGTATAAAGCTGTTATTTTGATATTACAAACAGACACTTCAATTTTATTTATTTGTATAGATGTATCTAATGCCTTATATATTCTGTGCTCATGCTAACAACTAAGTTAAAAATGTAATTATAAGTATTAGAGTGGTCGCCAGGAAGCTTCTGAGCTGTTGTATTTCAATGCGTTAGTTTACAACGCTTAAAAAATGTATAATATCTCCTACTATTTAACCCCTACAATGGCCAGTTCATTAGGGGATGCTGCCCCGTCTGAAATTTGAAACGAAATGAAAAAGGAGGTGACTAACAAGCGCGGGGATTACGGCGCGAATAAATACAATTTTTGCGACGTTGCAACCCCCAACCCCAAGGGGTAGAAAGTCAATTTACGTTCGGAGGTTTCAAAGCAAATATCTTGTGTTATGTTTTATCATACAATTATAGAAAGTGCCAACCAAGCGAGCGCAAGGATTACACTTAAACTTTGACATTTACAGAGTTGCAATTTAGGAAGGTTGCTGTTTGTTTCATGTTTAGTTATGTAGAGTTATGTAGAGTCCTGAGTGAAGCGATGATTTCAAGCCGCCCAAGACGAAGACAGGCTTTATCCTAGAGGTGAAAACTCTACATTTCACTCCTTCTGCGAGACAATAAAAAGCCAGAGCTAAATAAATAATTTATTGTCTTAAATTTCATGCAGCTGCGTTCTTCTTTTGTTTTTTTTTTGTTGTGCCTATGTTGGCCAGTTCGATTTTAGAATAAACTGCTATTACAATACCCTTATGCTGAGTTTTCATTCAAATTCTAACTTCCTTGCTCGGAAATTCCCTTGGGATCTTCATACAACTTTGTTTCCCTAGGGAGGTAATGCCTTGCTTTACGTTGAGACTACGTGATATGTAATTAGTAAATGTCGAGCTGTTAGTGTGAAAAGAATTTTAAAGAGCTTTACTCTGGTCAGTAGAGTGCTTTCCATCTACTTCGCCTTCTCGTAAGATACGATCTCCATCCTCTCCCTGATCTGGTCTAAATAGGACCTTCTCGGTGTCCCAAATCCTCGCTTTGACTCTCTTTACTTCTATGAAAATCGCTAAAATATTAGGGAGCAGAAATCTTCCCTGTGTAAGCACTAAGCATGCCATAGCTACGTATATAGACAATATCTTTTGTATACGTATTCAGAGACAATATCTTTTGTGCCCAATAGGTCAACTTGTAACACGATCGTTAGATTCATTCATCTGTCAATACATACCTAGACCCTCCCACGCGTTCTGATTCTAGCTACAGACTCTTTATTGAGGTCGTTGCTCTCTTTTCTTAGAAAAAGTATAATTTAGACAAAAAAACTGCTATGGAGATTATGACAATTTTTTTTAACTGATTAACTAGCCTTTGACCACCGTCCCACATCACAGTAAGTGACGATACGGTCGACAATGAAGCAACCTTGCTTGTAACTTAGAAAAATCCGGACACAGGCAAGGAGCTCCACTTTTTAGCAGTACGCCTAATGAATGTAGAAGCAAAACGCTTCATTTGTAAAGGAGGAATGTCTATGTCGCATCGCCGTTTCTCTGATGATGGAATGGGGAAGAGGGAATTAAGTTATACAATTAAAGGAAATGAAGCATCTACTTATAGCTATCAAGTGTTTGGTTCAGTCAGTTTTATGTGGTCACTTACTCAAATAATAAACCTACCGATGTGTACAATCGCAGTAGGGTCGCATGTAGACATCATAAACAATAAACTAAGACAAATTTTCACGATGCGTGCGAAGCAAGGTTCCATCCAACACCCTCCCCGCCGCAAACAAATATTTGTCTACATAAAATTTGCAACAAGCGCGAAATGCGGCGCCAATTCCCCGCGAGTGAGATATCGCACTTGCCACATACACACATAAACCGTACATTTAAAAGTCCGCAACGACTTTTATTTGACTGAAACGAGGCACATTTTATTTCACGTTTTGGCCTCGCTCCAGCCACTCGCTCCAGCTACTCGCGAACGCACTGTCTCATGTTAGCTATAAATATCGCACTTTCGATCCGTTGTTAACGCACAGTTGCAGGAGTGGGTTACTCGTGGGTAGGGGTAAATCGGTTTTATTGAAACCGCTCGGAATTGAACTTGTTTTTACTTGATGGGTTTGCATTTGACCTCTACCTTGCCTGCAGCGCAAGTACGGATCTTTTCGGTCGATAAAATTCGATACAATTGACAGTTCAAATCGATAAAGGGGGTTTTATCGACATTTTATATAATATATCGAGCCTCGAAACAATCGACAAAAGTTATCGAATAGCTAGGTCGAATCCAAAGAGAATATAGAGCTACTATAATATACTAAATACTTTACGATCAGACTTCGGTACTCGCAACATTCGATAAATTTATCGAGTTTTTCTGTTCGACGAATTTATCGAACCGACTTCCGTACTTGCGCCGCTGATCTGAAAAGACGAAGATGAAGAAGATGCGGTCGAAGATAGTGAGTACGTTATACCTAGAATAGAACTCGCTCTCAAGTGCAGCTGCCGGAGAACTAAAAGGTGATTGGGACAGATTTCCAACTTCTTCTACAAAATATAACAGTCGTGTCAGTTATTTATGATCCATCCGTTTCTTTCGCGCCGTTTCTCTTTTACAAAAATCAATGATATCTTGCTTCCATCTGCGAAAACGTCATCTCAAGTCTCTGGTTCTTTTGTTTTATATACAGTCTATTTTAATACACATGTTAATAATAATAATAATAAACGCTTACACTCATACCCCTGCACTAGGATTCCCTGTGTCGCAGGTGGTATGGACACACACAGATACACATCACAAACATCCAAGACCCGAGAACAAACTTTATCCCTACACAAAATCTGCCCCGGCCGGGAATCGAACCCGGGACCCCTCGCTTTGCAGGCAGGGTTACTACCAACTTAGCTACGGAGCCGTCAGCCGTTCTGTACTAATTTGACAATACGACCATTTTACGCGCCACGGACAATTGAAGAAGAATTGGTTCTGAAGTAGCAGCGCAAACAGCAATGGAATTTGGCAGGCATTTAAACTAAAGGCTTAAAACCCACAATACGTGCCATGTAACTAGCCAATAAATTGTGTTTACAGCGGCTCTAAACGAAGTGTAAATCGCCTCAATCGCCGCAAATTTACAGCCTCTACCACGCTAAAGTGCATTTTGAACGCAGTGTAACAAAGCAGAGTTGTAAATAGACCGCTGGCTTTCTTAAGCGGGCGCTCTTTGTGCCCGTAACGAGCCGGCAATGTACCGCGATGCCGTCGACAGGGGAGCCCAGATCTAGCACTTTATTGCTCCACCTCGAGGAAATGTTTCGTATAATTTTCTTTTCCTTTACAATGCATAGTTGGTTCCGTCGTGTTTGCCGTCGGCGGTGGTTTCGCTCGATGCATTAAATATGCAGGCAATTCGTACGACTCCATTGTAGAACGGAAGTACCTACACTGGAAGTCGTGTCTCGTTTTGGATTTGGTCAGCGACGGAATTTTCAACCACATTTTATTTTATTTGGAAATAAAATGTGATTCTAAATATAAATGCTACAATGAATGAATGACCTAGTGTTAACACACGTGCACAATGTGTTGTGAATATAATTGCAACTAGCTGCTGCCCGCGGTTTCAACCACGGAGATAATGGATTTCATGGTTTTTATGTTTTTGCGCGGAACCCTAATTCTTTTCCTCAAATAAAAGTAGCCTAAGTTAACCCTTGTAACATCAGCTATCTGCCAGTGAAAGTCCCGTCAGAATCGGCCCAGCCTTTGCGAAGATTACCCGGGACAAACAGACAGACAGACATACAAAAATTTTAAAAATGTTTGTTTTTTTGTAAGTACCGTATATACTTTCATATGCGTTTGGTAAAAAGCTGTTATTTTGATATTACAAACAGACACTTCAATTTTATTTATTTGTCTAGATAGGCATTCCACTTATCAACTACTTTCTACTCTATAACTAAAATTTTGTTTTTTTTACAAATACGTAGCCAACAAATGGATGCGCCCATTGAAAGGCGATTATTAACACCTGAGAACATCAGCTGGCCCCCTCGAAGTCCGTACTACTCTAATTTCAATTAGTACTCTTAGAAGGACTTCACGTTGTACAATGTACAGGTCCGAGAAAACTAAAGCCGGTGGTTCATTTCTCAATTTACATGTAAGAATGAATAGTAGTGGTAACTGTAGCAATGTGTGTGTAATTCAGACAGACATGAAGTGTTAGAGCGTCCACACTTTATTTAGTTTCCCACCCGACAACACGTACTTAGTTGGAGAGCAGCAACATTTTTGTTGCGATCAAACTCCGGCGCCTTTATTCCCCGCCCTTATCTTTACGATGCCGTAACCCAGTAATATATCCCGCGTATTATGTAAATGCCGCTCCACGATAATATTTCATTAAACGAAATCACGAGCGTTTCTGAATTCACATAACATTATCCGCAGGTAGAGAGGGTTCGTTTTTTTTCCACCATAAATTTTGCTTAGTACCCTCTGTAAACAGAGGTAAATAGTAAATTGTCGGCGCCAGAAGCTTTTCCTTCCCTTTCGTGGATGGATTTATAATAGTTTCCTTATTACACTTTTTCATTTCATTTTGACAGGTCGGCACCAGACGTGCCGCGCCGCGCGCCGCGCCGGGTAGCTAAAGTGTATTACGAAATATGCTTTTTCTAACATAAGGAAATCATGTTCGCTTTTTATGTTGCGAAAATGTAACGTCAGCCGTCTAGTGACTTATTATGATTATACGTGATAGCGAGGGAAAGGCGAGCTTGGGAAGGGCGTGGTGCTGATCATCGCAACTTGGGTGAGGTTTAATTTCACATATTTACAAATAAAGTCACTGGTATGAAATTCAAGTGATAACTTTAACTCCTCTTTTGAGCTGCTGACCTTTCAACTAGCTGAATTATTGTTTGGGAATGTAGCAGCTAGAGTACAACTTGTAAGAGCGCCCACTCCGAGCCCATTTTGAAGTTGATTTAAGAAAGAAAAATGTTTATTTGTAGCAAATAGGTACATATCAAAAGACAATTAACAAATATAAAATAGGCACACGTTATCCCAATAGCTTGGGTATGCGTGAGCGTTATCTTATAGAATATCCTACCTATAGTTTGCCACAAACCGGTCCCAACTCAGCATATGCCAGCCATTCGACCGGCGCTGGGCTTCCGTTGGGGCCGACTTGGTGATATCACGGAAGACATACAGAGTTCACTTTAATGAAAAAAGAAAATAAGAACATAGAAGAAGATTTAGCAATATCACTTGCAACCGAATCACCGTGCGCCAGGGATATTCTCTCCTGATCTTCGTATTTCAATAACGGCCCAAGTTAAAAACACGTTCCTTCAAAAAACAGGAAAGCATTTAATATATTAAGTAGAAGATGAGAATGCCGTATAAGCGCCATATAAATACAAGGATAGCCACAAAGAGCTCAGAAAAGAACAGTAACAGCTGCCCTCGCCTCCTTGTCTGCCATTAGGGTCCTTCCACACGCCACTATCACGCGTCAAATGCGGCGTTTGATAAATGCGCCGTGGGATTGCGTCGGATCAGCCGCGAACGGGCCGCGAGTGGCGCCCATCGGCCGATTTATTGCCCCTACCCTGCTTGCGATTCAAGGGGCATAGCGCGCGCCTAGTGCCTGAGTGCCTTTATAAAGATATAGGGCCACACTCGGCGCGGTTAATGTTCTGCCCATATTTATGTTTTCAATGGCGTGGACCCTTCTGGAAGTGGCTGCGTAATGTAAGCGGTCTCGATGTTTGCAACTAGATATGTGCGATTGAACGGGTATCGGAAAAGGCTTTTGGAGATTACACGCCTTTTTGCGGGGCTAAGGTTTTATGTGACAGACAAAAGTTAAATTTTCTCGGTTGAACGTTTTTGGACCGAATTTTCGTGTATTTATGATTTTATCTCTTTGAATTGCGGTCGGATAATATTTTACAACTGCTTTCTCGAATTATTGATCGGAGCATTTAGAGATAATAGCCACGAAAGTGATACCTGCTTACCATACAGATTTTCGACAGTATATTAAGTTTGTTCCTGAATATTGCAGTTCTGGTTTCGCAGGAAAAAGCTATAGTTAGAAGCTATAGAACCACTACCGTTTCTATCTGTTTTCCAGTATTTTTTCTGCTGTTATGCATCTTTCTGTTGGTATGCAATATTTTGCTCGTGCACTTAAAATTGCAACCACAAGATAGCTAAGATGCGAGACCATGACCCCACAGAAGACAAACACAAAACACTAGCACTGTTTCCCCGGTTTACCTACTGAGTGCAGTGTTTTCAAGCGTGTATACGAGTACGTACTGTCTATGTGTATTTATTTGGTGCGGTCTGTACACTAAAACGGTTTGAACAATTACGCACATTAGATTTGATTATTGTTATTAAATATTGATTGAGGAAATGACGTAGGGTATAATATTTTCCATTCTTTTCAATTTTTACTTGGCGGGTTTTTAAAGCACAATTAGATATTTTGTCCTGTGCGGGAATCGATCCACACTACAGAAGTTAAGCCTATAGACAACAAGCACGGTGTCTGCTCCAAAACCGGACACAAAGACACACATTCATCGTGTCGGAGTCCTTATTAATAGCCGTCATAATAGCCTAGGAGCCGGTGCCCTAATATGTGGGGTCATCTCTCGCATTGTTGTTATGGGACGTTAACGTATGAGGGACAATTTAATGGCACAGGCGGTAATTTAGGCGTCTAAGCTATGGCTGGTTAATTATCTGGGAGTCAGGTTTCCTGTAATATAGGAGTAAAGCTGGGGGATTTGTGGTTGTAACTTTACATCCTTCGTAGTGTAATAACTAAGTCACTACTGACATAAATCTATACAACTAAATAAAATTGAAGTGTCTGTTTGTAATTTCAAAATAACAGCTTTTTACTAAAAGCATATGAAAGTATATACTTTACCTATAACAAAACAACCATTTTTAAAATTTTTGTCGGTCTATCTGTCTGTCTGTTTGTTCCAGGTAATCTCCCAAACGGCTGGACCGATTTTGACGGGATTTTTACTGGCAAATAGCTGATGTTACAAGGAGTAACTTAGGCTAATTTAATTTTAGAAAAATTATTAGGGTTTCGCACAAAAAAATAAAACCCATGAAATCCAAAATCTCCACGTGGGTGAAACCGCGAGCAGCAGTTAGTAGGTGATATATCAGAATTCGATCTATTTAGATAATATGCCTACATCCTGCATGAGATTTAATACCTATTGTCTCCGGGTAACGAGCGCACTGCAGTGCCTCGCAGGCCTTTATATTTCAATATTCTGCGTGGCAATTGTTTTGGTATGACGTTATGCTTACCATTAGGCTAATGACACGCTCATCAAACGGGAACTTATAGTCATTTAACTCTCATGAGTGCTCTACTGTGCCCCTTCACTGGCTTAGTGGTAGCCCGCTAATACGCAGTCCAAGAATTCAAATCCTCGTATGAACTTGGACAACTGATAAAATAACCTCGTCGATCGTAATGGTAGCTAGGTTTTTGTGCATTTACATGTGCTTTGTTAGTATCAGTAACGGCATAAATTAAGCAACAAATCCATACTGATATTATAAATGCGAAAGTGTATTTGTCGGTTTGTCCTTCTTCCACGCAGTAACGAAGCAACGGATCGACGTGATTTTTGGCATAGATATAGTTTATGGACCGGAGAGTAACATAGGCTACTTATTATCCTGGAAAATTGCACGGTTCCTGTGGGAACGTGGGTGAAAACCGCGGGCAGAAGCTAGTATTTAATAAGCACAGAACAGAACATGCCTGTAAAATCATTTTCCTGTCTCATTTCCGCTCGGTTTCTTCGCTATACGATCGGACAGACGATGGGTAATCCTGTAATTTCAGCGCACATTACCAACATATCCGTTGTCTTCCGCCGCGTGGCGCCACTGTCGGTCCGTGTCACGCGGTCGCACTAGTTTCGCTATAAATAACCGGCATTTCAGTTAGTTGGGCGGACAATGTTACCCAGCACCCGGTGAGTTCACCTCGCTCCTGGGACAGGAGCTAGGAACGTTCTAAGTGCAGTAATCTGCAATAATATGAGTACACTTTTAGATTTTCAAATGGATGTAACTAAATGATTTTGCAAAATTAAGTGTAGTGAGTTAAGTTCCACAATTAATTACGTATTCCGTAATATCAAAACGTGATCCTGTGCATACACTTATTTTCGCAAAACCATTTAGTCACATACAAGTGTATTATTTTCTTTGTTTAAATTTTATTATTTATACTTATGCTAATTTTATTTGACGATGCTTTTGCAGATACATATATGCCTATTTCAATGATTTATGTGCCTAATTTTATTATTATTGGTTTTATTTTCTCTATTTTATGAAATGATTGATTAGACATCGGAATTATGACTGATGATGTACGCTTCACGTAATTTCACATGCATTAACCTGTTTGTTTTGACCGGTCTAAGTACAAATTATATGTCAAAAGATTTGAATAAATGAATATGAATATGTGGAAATAAGAAAGTGTGTACATGTTATTGCAGCTGACTGTATACTTTTTTAGTACTGTTGGGTCGTTTGTAAGCATAACGCCAGCCCATAATAATTGCAGAACTTTGAAACACAAAGGTCTGCTCAGCACTGCAGTGCGCATCGTTACCCTGAGACATTAGGTATTAATTCTTATAAAACCGAGTAATTTCATTGACTACTTTGCTCATCAAACCGAAACATAAATATGCCACTAATTTAATGATTAAACGAACTTACCTGTAAGTTAAGTTCTATCATAATTATGTGAAGTAGTGAGTTTGAAGAGATTTTATATATACACTTGTAGTAGCACGCATAATGTCGCCTTGTCTATGCACTAAGTTCAGAGAGAGAAAAAAAAAATATGTAGGTAGACCGCACAATTTCATTATTTCGTGCGGTCGGCTGGTTCTTCATTTAGTTCAGAGCTTATCAGTTCAAGTAGATATTTCACTATTCGGGACCTATGAAATAGGTAATCTGGGTGGGCGGGATGCTATATCTCTTCAAACTCACTACTTCACATAATTATGATAGAACTTAACTTACAGGTAAGTTCGTTTAATCATTAAATTATGTTACAGTATTGAGTTTGAAGAGATTTTATATATACACTTGTAGATGTTGAGAGAAGTTGTGAAATATCTATTTCAGTTGAAAGTATTACAGAAGTAAATATATTTAATATTTCTTCAATAATTGACATAATAAATGTACTTAATCACTCAATTAAAAGGTAATGTTTCTTAAATAAACTATTAACATAATAGCTACAGTAAATTTTAGCATAAATCAATCAATTTTACTTCTAGCAAAACAATGATTTGATTCTGTATATGCTGTCTGTTATATGCCTGTTATAAAACTTGGCAGATATTGTAGAGCCGCCGGACCAACCGGCAGTCTTCCTGATAACATCCAAATTCACACCGAGCTTATGAGCTTTTGAGGTGTCTAGTACTATGTGCAGAGTACTGTGTGATATCTATTCCACAGACCCACAACGTATACTCTTTATCCATCTGCGAAGTGTTTGGGGAGAAACTTTATTATATGGTTTTTTATAGAAATAAAAATAGAGGTGTGATGATCACGTAATGCCGCTACATTACTTTTAGATAATCCGTTAATAATTAAGCAGGACCTATGTCAGGTCTGTCTCGAAAAATTGGCAGCATCAGCGTTGGCTGAGTTGCGTTTACACTTGACGTTTTTATTAAGTCAGGGATCCTAATGGAAATATCATTCCGCCAATTTTGAAAATTTCGGATATCTATTTTTGAAATAGTTTGTACTCTATGTGCTGTTACCAGCGCCAGCAGGGTAACTAGCTTCTTTAGTGATTTTTTCTAAAGAATGAGATTAATTAGGAATCCAAGTGGCTAGAGTTTCAATTACTAATGTAGTATCCCAGTGGATTCATACTTGGGTAAGGGAGGGCGAAGCCTAAATATACCCTTAAAACACAGTCGTCTGTGCTTATCTGACTTCCTAATACTAAGGAAGGTGTAGATCTAAACCCATTTAGAGTGCCGTATAGCGCTCCCGATTGAAATAACTCTGTTAAAACATGAATAATAACTGGAATGTGTAAGTATCATATTACTTAATTTAATTATCTGACAGAGACGCTATTAATGTGTCTAAAGACCCGGGAGGGAGTTTTCTTATTAGAGACTCCCGCACAATACTCCGGCATCCAGGGTAATCTGCCGCTGGATCTGGCAGAAACTGGAATGAGAGATTATTAGGTCCTCAGAAGTTTGAAAAAACCAGTGGTTTAGTTTGTAAAAAACTGGTTAAATAGGGGATACCAAGGTTCAGCTGGCCATGTTGGCCCGACCAGTATGCACTTAGCTTTGTCGCTAATAATTTTTATCAATGCTTTTTTAAAATTATTGAGAAGGAAGGGAACCCGTTTTTACGGGTTCCTGGTTCATGGTATTTTTATACAATTTTGACCAATTCACAGAGAAAGCGTCAAGCATCAGGGTCTTTGTGCCATGATATGTATACAGGACATTTTTTATTTATTCAACTAGCAATCATGTCAATCTCTGGTAGCCCGAAATTGTTAATGATTTGCTGAAAGGCAAGATCAGATAGTTCCCATTCAATATCCGGGTGAATACACCTTGATTCAGTATCTGCTATAGTATTTTCTGTAGATGGAATGTATAGCGCTGTTATAAATAGAATTCGCGCTTCACACCATTGTCGTATATCTTTGGTCAGTTTGTGAGATGGGGGAATTGGATTCCTCCCATACGATTAATGTAAAAAATCGCAGTTGTATTATCTATTCGCAAGATAATATGACAATTGGATAAATCCTCTAGACAAATTTTTAATCTTATGAATGTGAAGTTTTCTTTCTTCCCGACTTCAGCTACCGCTTGCCGTTTTTCCCGCACAGGCTATCCCCCAACCCCCCATAGTCGAAGCATCTGAATTCGTCAAATTTAATTTGATTTTTTGGATTTTCGATAGATTTAATCCACCAATCGAAATCTGACTGTAAATTTACAGGCAAATTCATGTACTTTTCATTTTTGTAATGTTATCCATACATTCGCTATAGCTATGTGATATTAGACAGGTATCGTTAAGATATATTACCAATAAATAATCAGCACAGCGTGGCATTCTGACCACCGTTTTCATTATTTTTGTGAAGACAAAAGGTGCCGTATTGACACCAAACGGTAGGGCATTAAATTCATACAAGTTACCGTTCAAACTAAATCTTGAATATTTTTTAGAGTTATCATGAACTTTCACTTAATAATATGCGTCTTTGAGATCAATAGTTGACCTGAGACAACATCTTGAGATTAGTTTGATCATTATTCTAAAATCTTCTAATTCAAATGAACATGTTGAATGAACTCGTTTAGCTTTTTCAAATTTAGGATAAAGCGTGCTTTTCCGTTCGGTTTGGGTAAAAAGATATTGGATATCCTCACAGGGCTCACAGTGAGGTATAGCACCTATAGAAATTAAATTATGTATAGCTTGATCAAATTCAAGTTTTTCTGAGTGTGCATAATTTCGGGGTTGAGGTATACAATGCTGATATGGAGTTTCAGTGAACGGAATTTCATAACCACGTATCCACGATAAAATTATTTTATCTGCGGTTATTTGTGACCATTGGTTGTAAAAAACAGATAGTCTACCGGCGTAATTTACCGTATTGTCTAGCGGCGGCCGCGACTGAAGTTCAGTCGCGATGTCCTCGATGATGGCGAGTGCTGTTGCCTCTGAGGTGCAGACTCCTTCATCTTTGAGGGCGCCGACGGCTGCTGTCTGTGGTTTTGAACCGGAGCCTTCCCGTTTCAATTTCTGTTAACGACTTGATGCTTTGGTTTTGTAGCAATAGTCTTGTTAGAGGTGGAAGCTTTGAGATCCACACCTGTTTTATTGATCGCTTTTGCGGTCTTTAAAGTTTCGGCAAGTTCTTGGCTGCAAGAAAACTATCTATTATCGTGAGCAGCATCTGATCTTTCAAGTCCTTCTTTAGTACAGCCAATATGAAATTTCGCCTCGTTATTGACTCACTGAGTTGTGTGTCACAGATGATGCGCCCAGCATCATTCAGCAGCTTTAGAACAGTTGGATCTTTATTATCCTTACTAAGAAGAGTCTTATAGGCTCGTCAAGACAAGCAATACCGCTGCTAATTTTGCCTTAGCTTGGTTCTGTTCGTGGAACATCCTCACTGCTGGAAGCACCTTTAATCACTGGTGGTGGAGATACATCCTCCAGTATTGTCACGTTGGCTATATCCAGCGAACGATCGGAACTCGCGTGTAACGCGCTAGTCGACGGTCTTGGTTCGCGTAGCTCTTGATTTTCGTTTTCAACATTAACAGCAAATTGCAAATTTGTGTCTAATATACGTAATTATACGTATACCTTCATATTATTATCATAGGATAACCTCAACAAGTTGCTATATGCATGGCGTATTAGGTACGCATAGGTATACAGCGAGTAAGATGAACTCGTGGCGTTGCATCGTGAAACTCGAGTAAAAAATAGGTTAAGTAACAACTCGAATCGTTGGAACGTGAAACCTCGTATACATTATTATCGGTAAGTGGCAACTCGAATTGTTGAAACGTGAACATTAGAACTTAACTTATATAGTTAAAATGTTACCTTCCGGTTCGTTTCGTATTATTATTATAGGACAACCTCAACAGGTTGCTACATGCATGGCGTATTAGGTACGCATAGGTATACAGCGAGTAAGATGAACTCGAGTAAAAAATAGGTTAAGTAACAACTTGAACCGTTGGAACGTTAAACATCGTATGTATTTAAGTGACAACTCAAACGTGAACCGAAGAAATTGCAAATTACTTAAATAGTTAAAATGTTACCTTTCGGGTCGTTTCATCTTTTTATTATTATAGATAACCTCAACAGGTTGCTATATGAATGGCGTATTAGGTACGCATAGTTATACAGCGAGTAAAATGAACTCGAGTAAGAAGTAGGTTAAGTAACAACTTGAATCGTTGGAACGTTAAACCTCGTATGCATTATTATCGTTAAGTGACAACTCCAATCGTTGAAACGTGAACATTAGAACTTAACTTAAATAGTTAAAATGTTACCTTTCGGGTCGTTTCATATTATTATTATAGAATAACCTCAACAGGTTGCTATATGCATGGCGTATTAGGTACGCATATGTATACAGCGAGTAAGATGAACTCGAGTAAAAAGTAGGTTAAGTAACAACTCGAATCGTTGGAACGTTAAACCTCGTATGCATTATTATCAGTAAGTGACAACTCAAACGTGGACCGAACAAATTGCAAATTACTTAATTAGTTAGAATGTTACCTTTCGGGTAGTTTCATATTATTATTATAGGATAACCTCAACAGGTTGCTATATGGATGGCGTATTAAGTACGCATAGGTATTCAGCGAGTAAGATGAACTCGTGGCGTTGCATCGTGAACTCGAGTAAAAAAGTAGGTTAAGTAAGAACTCGAATCGTTGGAACGTGAAACCTCATATGCAATCGATAGTTATCGGTAAATGTGCAAATTACTTACAAATATTCCCACTCGTCGTTATGTTTCCTCTTCGGTATCTTGATTTTGACGAAAAAACTTGTTAACACGGAGAAACTTAGAAAAACCAACTTTGTAGTGCGACGCGGCGGAGCACTGCAACGTGAATGAAGAACCAGCCGACCGCACGAAATAATGAAATTGTGCGGTCTACCTACATATTTTTTTTTTCTCTCTCTGAACTTAGTGCATAGACAAGGCGACATTATGCGTGCTACTACAAGTGTATATATAAAATCTCTTCAAACTCAATACTGTAACATAATAATACTTTGTGTAATAATTCAACATCATAAAGAAATTTCCATGTAGGTTTGAACATTTGTTAAAGAACTATATGAAACATGGCAGTGTTTGCGGTGGCAGGGTGTGGACGGGGTAGGGTGTGGACGGTGGCAGGGTGTGGACGGTGGCAGGGTGTGGACGGGGTAGGGTGTGGACGGTGGCAGGGTGTGGACGGGGTAGGGTGTGGACGGTGGCAGGGTGTGGACGGTGGCAGGGTGTGGACGGGGTAGGGTGTGGACGGTGGCAGGGTGTGGACGGGGTAGGGTGTGGACGGTGGCAGGGTGTGGACGGTGGCAGGGTGTGGACGGGGTAGGGTGTGGACGGTGGCAGGGTGTGGACGGGGTAGGGTGTGGACGGTGGCAGGGTGTGGACGGGGTAGGTTGTAGACGAGCTGTTCGCGTGTTTATAAGCTGAGACATTCCAACTTGTTTTAAAATTGTATCTGAAAATAGGCTGCAAACTAATGTAATATGTGTCGGTGAACTATGCGATTTACGGTTGTCTGTTTGTAATTTCCAAACAACAGCTTTTTGCTAAATGCATATGAAAGTTTATACGGAACTTATAATAAAAGCACAATTTTTAAAATTGTTGTCTATCTGTTCTGATTAATCTCTGAAACCGCTGGACCGATTTTGACGAGATTTCCGTGGCAGATTAGCTGATGCTATAAGCACTAACTTAGGCTACTTTTATTACGTGGGTGAAACCATGGGCACAGGGTTTAAACAAGATTAAAAATCAGGAATTGTTCTTCCTTATGAAATATCGGAGACACTCAAAATCCAATAATATAGATGGTATTCAGTTTCTAATGAATGATAAGTTGGGTGACCGTTTAAAGTTTTTAAACTATCAGTAACACTGTCTCTTAGTCTACAGAAGATGCCAGCGTTTAACTCGTTGCGTGGTGCCGCGCGGCTGCCGCGCCGCTGTCACCGACAAGATTGATGAGCACCGCGCGACACCGCAACAAGCACGCGCGGACGACACAAATAAACCATCCGTCAAACATCTCGCGTTTTCTTTGGACCAGAAATGTTTTGAGAGTACACGGTGTCTAATTTTTATAATACGTGACACTTTTTAAACTTTTAAACACATATAAGGATATATCATGGATCCTATCCACGGTTTCAATTTTTTGCTGTTGTTTTTTTAACGAAGTGATAAATTTTATAATTTGTATGGAAAAGGTATTGTCTTCGTGGTAGTGAGGTTGTCTGCCTATGCAAATTATACAATAAGTTTGAACTAGGGACGTGGTAAAGTCATAGCATGGCATTTTCTAGTACTCACTTGTAATAAGTCACATGTCCATAGTTTTAATTTCACGTAATACGAGTAAATGCGTGGTAACAAGATATATCCCATTAATATTTTTATTTGTCTGACATTCAAATATGTAACATTCCTTTCGATTTTCATACAAACGTATTTTTTCATTTATAGGCGAAGAGAGTATAATTTTACACTGAAATGATAGTTGTTGGCTTTTATATTGGTCTCTATTTGCGGCAAATCATATTTAGTTGAAGAAAACAGTGGTTTAATAGCGAAAATAACATTGAAGTTTTAGTCCATGCTAGTTAATTTAGTTAGCTTAGTTTTTTTGGTAATGAGGTTAAATCGCCCAGCGTCGTCGTTACAATGTCACTCTTTGGTCCGTCTTGAGACTGCGCTCTACGCCGTTTCAGAGCTTGAGGACAAAAGCTATTAAATTCAAGATCGCAGAACAAAGCGCTATCTTTTTATATACAACGGAAAGCTCTTCTATTTTCTTACGCATCACAATTACCCTAAGCCGTCTCAAAAGACCCGATTCTCGGCTAGTGCCAACGAAACCAAAGGTTAAACCATTTAATATGATAAAGAAACAGTGACCCCGGGGTGAATCCGGGATAATCTCGTGACAAACGGCTAATTGGTGGATCGGGCGTGCCGTGTCCGGGCCGATTACGTCACCGTGGCGGCGCCGAGCCGGATCCGGGCCGACGCACGTGGTTCCGGTTTCAGGCGATTACTTTACATCGTATTACTTGAGGTTCCGTTAGTGTAGATTGGATTTATATCGTTGAGGCTAAAACCAATCAAAGCGTTCTTCACTTTGTACAGTTTCTTGGAATTCGATAATTATATTCAACAATAATTGGACCAAATTAATTTTATGGTATAATCAAACAACTTAGGTTTTGCAAATATATTAGGATTAGAGAGCCAAAGACTTTGAGGCAGGCCGCCAATCCAAAGGTCAAACAAAATAGTGAGGTGTGCTTGAGGGCAGTGGATAGCGCTTGCAAGAGTGGAACGAGTCGCGTGAGATTAAACTCAACACTATCGAGAATGAAAAAAATTTTTCCTTAATCCATTTTATGTTGATAATCGGCAATTAACAATCAGTATTTTTAGGATATATAGGCGGTTTAAAAGTTATCTCAAGGGCACACGACCTCACAGAGCACTCCATGTAGTCGGTGGTAGTTACTTAAAACGCCCGAAACCATTACAAATTTCGCCCTGTACACTAACTACTTTGAAATCGGGTTATGTTATTGTTTGGATGGCGGAATACGGGCCGACTGACCTTAATTTTGTTATTAAACTTTGGTAAATTGACTTGGTAAATATTTTTAATTGGTACATTATGTTTATGTTGGTCCCAGGGTTTAGCCGCTCGTGTAGCCCCGGGCCGCTTCCCCTTGTTGGGAGGATGCTGACATTTACTTAACAATTCTGGTATCTGTTATCAAAAATTTGTATTAGAATATATACAAAAGAAAACATTTATTTATGACTAACAGTCGGTATAAAGTAACCAAATAGGTATATAAAAAGAAAAACTTGATCGGCGTGTATCGGCTTTGACAGCCGTGTTTTAAAACTGACCCCAATCCGTAATTAGTGCAGTATATGATCATCCCCGCCATTCTCTGCCATTTCTAACACATTATCATTTTGACATCGGGTGAGGGGAGGACAAATTTTAATCTTTAATTATTCAATATGACAGCAAACCAACAGTGATTTCACTGAGCTACTCATCTCAGGGTAACGAGCGCTCTGCAGTGCCGCGCAGGCTTTCGTGTTTCAAAGCTCTGCGTGGCACTGCAATTGTTATGGGTTGGCGATATGCTTACTATCAGGCAAACGACACCCTAGTTTCTTTATCCAATAGCATAAAAAACCTCTTCCAATATACCTATGACTGTGGCTCTAGTGTGGCTCTAGTGTGGCTCTAGTGTGGCTCTAGTGTGGCTCTAGTGTGGTTCTAGTGTGGCTCTAGTGTGGCTCTAGTGTGGCTCTAGTGTGGCTCTAGTGTGGCTCTAGTGTGGCTCTAGTGTGGCTCTAGTGTGGCTCTAGTGTGGCTCTAGTGTGGCTGCCGGTACACACGTCAGTGTGATGTGACGGCGTGGCAGTGAGGTTTTTACGAGATAGATAGATTTTCAAACTGCGGGTGGTAGTTAGCCAGGAAAATTTTACTTCAATGCTAATTACGATATATTCCGTCGCTAGACGCTCAAGTTAATTATATAATTCTAAACTAGTACCAATCGATCAATGGCGGAGTTCACAACCACTAAGCCATATGGTGTACTTACTACTAAAGGACATAAATTAATTATTTCGTTTAGACGTTGTTTCTCCTGTCGTGAGCCGGCATGCAAATGCGGAACTAATTGTTTCTGCCGTCCATTCCGCTCCGAGCTCCTCCTGTCTGCAATTAAGCAGGTACCTGTTTTTCTATTTCTACTAAAATACGGCACAATGCAATTAAATGTATTTAAGCTGGATATATTATCTAAGGAGCATCTTCATTTTAACTTTGATAAATAAATAACGTAGATAGAATACACCTAATTAGTGAAAAAAAAGTTAATTAACTCAAAGAAGAAGTATGTAAAGATGCTCGATTCTTTCTGTTTACACTATATGGTAGACAATACGCTTGTTTATATATATATGTATATTTCTCCAGTTAAAACACACATATACACGTTAAACATTTTTTCATTGAACCGAAGGTTTATTTTTTACTGGCGCCGTATCATAAACCGGAGTACATACATATGAGCAATTCAGCGGATATACCCGCCGTAGCTAAATAAATGGGTAACTCGTTCTGAACATTAAAATAATGCCAGCGGTGAGCTACCGACCGGCCACAGGGGAAGAGACAGCGGGCTTATGATTTATGAGTGAGTGAGTGAAGTGAAGTGAACGCAGGTGTCCACTGCAGGAGTCTCTCTCTCCTTCCTGCCTTCGTCTTATTTTAAATGGGGTCGGCGCAGTCTTACTCGCTTTTAGGCTTTTTTCATAGCCTGCCTAACATAAACTCCTTGGGAATTCTGAGATTATGTACTATAATCCAACGCATGATTCCATTTTGTCCCCCTAATCTGTTCCCCCAGGGGGACAAACAGGAGAAACAAGTTCGAATTGTATGCCCTGTTACTGATAGGGGGACAAATTGAACTAATTATTTCCAGTCTGTCCCCCTGTATTTCTTATTTTTTTAATTTTATTTGGTAATCAGACGAGCTTGTCGTTTCTCTGATGGTAAACGCCGACCCATAACAATTGCAGTGCCACCCAGTACTTTGAAACACAAAGGCCTGCGCGGCACTGCAGTGCGCTCGTTACCCTGAGACATTAGGCATTAAGTCTCCTAATCAAATTGTGCTAAAACAGACTACACGAGAAAAGCGGTGGTACCAACCTAGACGGACACTTACAGAAGAGTTAGTCCTACCACCTAGTAAAGCTACAAGAAGCTTTAAACTAGGTCCAGTGGGTGTAAGCCCGCTCGTCCAGCGCTCGCAGCTTGCGCCTCCGAGTTTATTTTTATTATTTCCAAGAGCGATGTTTATGGATGCATAAACCGGGCGGCGCGCGGCGACCGATACGCGCGCCCGCGGCGGCACATTATACCTACCCCGCGTTTTTATTTCCCTTATTTTGCCCAACTTGCAAACTCGTTTAACTACTCGTACTTTAACGAGAAACTTTACAGCTGATGGACGCGCAATATTTTTTTTTAATTTTATTCTTTACCTGGCCGAATGTCCGCCGGGTTACGGTGGGCTTAAAAAATATGAGCGGCGTAAAACAGCCAGCGATAACTTTAATTGTGATATTAAGTACGGCTGAGTCGGCAAACAGCTGTCTGCTTAATTTTATTGGGATGAAAAACGACGCTTCGGCGAATTTCATTTACAGTGCTTTCGTGTGTTTTTTACGCTATGAACACGATCATATAAATAACTTGAAAAGATTTTATTGTTATTACTTATGGTAACATTGCATATTATCTACATTAAAATAATGAAACTTTTCTCTTGAAACCACTAGCTTACTTTGCTACGTACTTGCTCGTTCTACAAGTCAATTGTAATTTCCTACAAAAAACACTGTAAGTCAAAGTGCAATTAATGGCTTTGCCTCAATTTCCGGCAGCGGGCGTTGCGGCCGCAAATTGAGTTTTTGCTTTTCAGCGCTTATTCGCGTGGCGCCGACCAGAACTGTGTTGTATAGTGTACACGCCTCTTTTTAACAATGCCTGTTGAGCACTAGTTCAATGCATATAGTTCTAACGTACATCTACTAGGTGGTAGGACTAACTCTTCTTTGATTGTCCGTCTGAGTTGGTAAAGAAACTCATATACAGATATACATACATGAACTATAAAACCATTACATTCCTTTTTTTGCAGTCGTGTAAAAAGCAAATATACTGTCATTTTCTTATTAATGACTCTCTGAGCTAGTAAAAGATCATAGTTGTTTATATGACGTTGCATTGATTCGTTACTATAAAAGACTGGAGCTACGGCGTAACCAAGACGTAACGTAGAGCTACGCTACGGTATAAGCCTACGGCGTAGCCCGTATCAGCCAACAGCCTCAACCTTTTCAAAAGCTAATCAAAAGTGTCTCAAGCCATGACACATTGTTCTCTCTCTCTCGCCGGAACTAAATCCGAAGGATAATCAATCATACATAATATTTGCATGGGAGCCGTGAGGAAGCGGCAAGATGAATATTCCTCGTTACCTGCTACAGTTTTTGTATGAAAGATTGATGTCTTTCATAATGTGAGATTGGGATTAAAATGAACCGTTGTTTTCACGGAGTATTAAATTTGATAGCATGATACGCTGTAACACTTTTATACAACGCTTCTGTATGAAATTCGATGAAAACTGGGCAGTTTGTGTCAGTAGAAGAAAGAAGCTTGACGCTTCGGGTCCGCCCTCGATCCGTGTGTCAATGATTCGATTCCTATAATGAATGTGATCTTTTGAGGAAGGAAAAATGGTTGTGATGTAGAACATTTTCTGGCACCCGTCTTGTCTATCTTCTATACATCTATACAAATAGATAAAATTGAAGTGTCTGTTTGTAATGTCAAAATAACAGCTTTTTACTAAATACATATGAAAGTATATACGGTAATTATACCAAAAAAAATTGTTATTCTTTTTCCGTCTATCTGTTTGTTCCGGCTAATCTCCAAAACGGCTGGGCCAATTTTGAAGGGACTTTCATCGCCAGGTAGCTGATGTTATAAGTAGTAACAAAGGCTATTTTTATTACGCGGGCAAACCCACGAGGCACAGCTAGTAGTTACTATAAGTCTTATCGCTGTATGGTTGCATTACGACGTTTTATTTCCCCGAAAGCCCAATCTCATTGTAGGCCTCGAACTAACGACCCTGTAGCTCGGCGGCCGACGTCACTGCAACTGAGCCATCAACGCTTCAAAATTATTATTTTGCACCCCCATGTGGTATTCGAACACTCGACCTGAGGTTTGGCGGTTGATTTCACTACCATGTACCACATTGATATGGTAGTCATCATAGATAGATAGAAAACTGTTCATTGTACACCAACATAATACAAAAGTGAACATAACTAAATAAGGTATATTAAGTACAATGGGCGGTCTTATCGCTAAATAGCGATCTCTTCCAGACAAACATTAACATTTCTTTTAATCTATTCAATATGGTACTCCAAGAGCGTACCAATTTTATAAGAATTTCCAGGTTGAAATAACAAACTCTAAAGGCTCTATAATAGGTGCAACATACTCGTTGTAATTCAGATTAATAAATGCAGCTTTATATAAGTCCCGTAATTCAAATTCAAATTCAAAATACTTTATTCAAATATGCCCCATAGGAGCACTTATGAAAGTTAAAATAAATGACTCTAACAGGGGCCCCTGCAACACTCGACTACCCTATATTACTATATATTACCGACTATATTTTCAAACAGGGCATCCTTCACAGTATTTAATCATAGCTTAAAAAGAACACTTACTACCGCATCGCTTCTTTGTCTGTTCATTTACAAAGTGAAAGTAAACAACATTCGGTAAACATTAATCATTTAATGTAAACATTACTGAACAAGTAATTTCTAGGAATTTTCACTTTACTCTTCACATTTACACAGCCGAGATTATTTTCTCTTTCTCTCTCATAAACACATACGTCCTACAACATTCTAAGCATATAATGACCCACTTACATAGTATGTAATTACCTTTAATATCGTGGAAATTTCCGTTCGAGTCTCAAAGGTTCTTGTCAGAAACTCGGAGACATGCAATAAGAGCATTTATGAGCTTTTACTAGTTGGAGCATATGAGATGGATGAGGCAGGAAGGGGAGAGCTGCGACTGATGCATAGCAATTATGTTAGGACTTCGATGAAAAAACTTATTTTGTTCACATTAAGATTATCAGTAATATCATGAATAATGACATATGTTTTTTTCCAGTGCCAGAAGCTCATATGGTTTGCTAAAAAACTTTTTAAGTGAAGCTATTAAGCTGTTATGCTTAGCTGCCTTAAATGAAATAACAAACTGAAGCAAGCTAAAAAAACTTTTTTGCATTTTTATATAGACCACAACGACCAACACTATCACCACCGCAGGCTTTATAGCCCAACTTTAATCCCTGTTGATATTAGACTCGGAAACCGGAAACACCGCATTTATTTTTCCTTTAATGACAAAGAAGTGGTAAACCAGATAATATCCTAGGCTATAAAATCCATTAACTCCAGTTTACAGGTCAGCATTGAAGACCAGGCCAGATTTACACCCGGCCATGCGTAACCACGTCCGCTCGTTAAAACTTCAACGACCACGTTTGGAGAGCACACGCGGCGAGCTCGTTTGCGGGGGTGAGTGACCTCTTTACTAGCTAGGTGAGTCCGTAAGAGCTTGAGGTAAGAAGATATTTCAAATTTGATAACGTTTCATCTGCAGTTTGTAACTTGGGATGGAAGAGGCTGCGAAGTACAGGGTGTTAAGACTAACTCTTCTGCGAGTGTCCGTCTGCCGCCAACCAGAAATGTGCAAGCGTTCAATTACTGTGTTCCGGTTTCATCAGTAAAGTATCCAGTGAAATTACTGGAATTATGAGACTTAATACCTAAAGTTTCAAAGTAACGTGCGTATTGCAGTGCCGCGTAGGCCTTAGTGTTTCATAGTTCTGGGTGGCACTGCCTTTGTTATGGGCCGGCGTTATGCTTATCATCTGCGGGGTGGCAAAGGACTCGCTCGTTTCGTTACGCGCAAGTATGTAAAAAAAGGTCTGACATATTGTTCCTTGTCTACAAAGGCCGCATATCGTATTAGGTGGCATTGCCATTGGAGGTGATCGACAAATAGCAAAAAAAACGTTATCAATTGAATCGGATGCTGTCACGATAAAACAATTTGTTGGCTGAAGTGCCACAGCACACGAAGCAGTTATTTTTTAAAAATAAAGGTAATGCATTGAAAGGCAGCGTTCCACTTTGTATCCCTACTTCCCTCTATTAATATTATAAATGCGAACGTGTGTTTCTTGGTTTCTCCCTTTTTCATGGAACAACAAATCGACGTGATATTTATGATAGGCTACACTTTTTCAGAAAAATCATCGATATATATACTATACTCCTAATCAATGGGTAAAATCCACTGATAGAATCCCCAGGCGGGCCTGCGGGGCGCAGCTAGTCCAAAATAAACTTGTTAAATCTCAGAAAATGTAAATTATCTTTATATAGCACATAATTAACTTAAAACTTGTTGACCTCTTCACAGCAAAAGCGAAACATTTCTCGACTAAATTATCTAATATAAACTTCCCTCGCCCGCCTTGACCTTTTCCGATGTTTTTGAAACTTCTTCAGGCTCTTAATGTTCTTTATAGGCTTGTGTGTGATGTTTTTAACAAGACTCTTCGTACTAATGTGTGTGTTACTTTACGGAAACAACCGTCTAAAGTACTCCGCCATTTACGGCAAAGAACAGTCATTTAGAAAGATGATATGCTTACATATCCATATGTAGTATAGATGTTTGATGATTCTGTTAGTGGGAGGACTAACTCTTCTGCGAGTGTCCGTCTGGGTTGTTACCACCGCTTTGCTCGTGAAGTCTGCCGCCAAGCAGTAGTGTGCAAGCATTACTGTGTTCCGGTTTGATGAGCAGAGTATCCAGTGAAATTACTGGGCTTATGAGACTTAATACCTAATGTCTCAGGGTAACGAGCGTACTGCAGTGCCGCGCAGGCCTTTGTGTTTCAAAGTTCTTGGTGGCACTGCAATTGTTATGGGCCGGCGTTATGCTTACCATCAGGCAAACGACCAGCTCCTCTCGTTACCAAATAACATAAAAAAAAAACGCCGGCTTGTCCCCGTCCACACAAAATGGAAGGAGAACCGAAGGGGCGTTTGGGCGCGTAAGGTCGGCCGTAAATGCCCGAGTGCTACTTCTGTTCTCTTTATTTTGTGGATATCAGTGACTGTGACTGGAGGCCACAACCAGCCACATTGGCCACGTCTAGTGCCTACGTGTAGTTGCCGCGATCAGTGGCTCAAAAGTGGTCAAGTTTGTTGTTCTACTAATCTGTGAAACCACTGGTCCGATTCTAAAAATACTTTGACTAATAGGTACATTATCCCTGTGAACTATATACAGTGTGCTGAATAACAAAACAACCATTTTTAAAAATTTTGTATGTCTGTCTGTCGGTCTGTCTGTCTGGCTGTCTATTTGCTCCGGGTAATCTTCGAAACGGCTGGGCCGATTTTGATGGGACCACTTGCAGATAGCTGATGTTATAAGGAGTAATTTAGGCAACTTTTATTTTAGAAAAATAATTAGAGTCCCCCGCGCAAAAAAATAAAAACCATGAAGTCCAATATTTCCGCGCGGGTGAAACCGCGGAAAGCAGCTAGGCGTGAATAAAAAAAATGAGAGTGTGGTCGGTGAACACACATAAAGACAGAGACAGTCTCTAAATAGACTCAGTAATATTATAACAAGATTTTTTACAAGCTTTACTTCTGGATTTGCCTTCAACAAAGCAACTGTTCCATGCCTACTCATTTTAATTTGATCCAGAGCCTTTTGTGAATTCGTCCGTGAATAACGAAGGACAGAGCAAATTCAGGCCGGGATAAATTAGCTCACTATCTCTTGTACAGAACTTAGCAGCACAATGTTTGTACAAGACGTTTTTTTTACTGTGTACAGGCTAGCGTCTCACCGCTATTTCATCGGATGTCAAAGATGATGCGAACGAAGTTGATGTACTCACTTAATATTACAACTGGCTCGCAAGTGCCAAGACAACAGATTTTTTAACTTTAAAGTGGTAGCTGAATTGGCAAGTAATTACTTAAAATATCTTACGACGTTGGTATTATGTACCACAATGTTTTCCTCAAAGCTCAAACTCATTGTAGAAATCGAACCAAAGGTCTACGGATCGGCGCTTGTTCTCACAACCGCTGAGCCAGTCTTGTTTATGGTTAAAACTGTCGTAAGTATGATTTATATATATATAGTATTTTCAAACGGATTGACTAACGTTCAACAACCGGGGTTCAAGATGATCATTCGACCAGATTCAAGATATTCGATACTTCTCATGCACGCGCTCCGGCTGGGCGCCGCGCATGCACAGCCTTTCAATAATATAATAAATAAATGATATAATTACTGGTACAAGATGTTAGTGTTAAAGACATGTATAGACGTATTACAGATGCGTACTTAGTTGCACGGTAAGTGTAGGGACACAATGTACTATAAGTATGAAATAAATCAAAATGTATCGCGAATAAGTATTCCAATAATTTAAATACCAGGCGAGTGGCGCCACTGAGAAATGCTAGTTTTAAAATTTAAATTTCTTACAAGCGTGCTTGTCTCTGCTCGGTCTATTCAATTTCGTCAAGATATTGTTCCATTTCGTTTATTCGAGGTCAACGTCAAACGAATACTTTTACAAATTATTCCAAAGATTAAACAAAGGAGACCGATATAAGCAGAATCGATTTGGAATGTAGTTACATGAACAATTTGTGTTTGTACATTTTTTTTATGTTATTTGGTAACGAGACGAGCTGGTCGTTTGCCTGGTGGTAAGCATAACGCCGGCCCATAACAATTCCAGTGCTACACAGAACTTTGAAACACAAAGGCCTGCGCGGCACTGCAGTGCTCTCGTTACCCTAAGACATTAGGTATTAAGTCTCATAAGTTTTGAAAATTATCACTAGAAACGGGATATTTACCATGTATATTATTTGATTTGAGTTTCCGATATTTCGGCGCTGTTGCAAACGCCATGATCACGGGAGAACTGAAGTACTGCGGGTAGATGGTGATTATGGGCAGACGTAGCGATCTACCCTCTTCCTCACTCGTTTATTACGCGTGCCACTACTATTGTCCTCACTACTATCTCGAACTGGATTCCGACACACAATACTGACCGTGTCAGCCCGCATACTCGGAACCGTATTATGTCGGTGTTTACATAACCGAACCACTGGATTCCAGGAATTCGACAGTTGAAACCCATCCTCACGATTGAAATTCTTGAATTTGGTAATTTCAATCGCTTCTCTAACCAGTCTTGGTATGTAGTGGCGTTCTGTCGATAATATCTGAGGGTTATACAACTCAATCCAATGGTTTGGGCCCGATTCCAACAGATGTTCCGCAACGGCCGACTTCTGCGAGTCGTTGTTTTTGACTGCCCTGATGTGCTCTTTAATCCGGCATGAAACAGTACGTTTTGTTTGGCCAATGTAAGAGCTGCCACAGCTACAGTCAATCTTATAGACCCCGGGTACCTCTAAGGGGAATCTGTCCTTAGGGGATCGCAGAAATTGGGCAATTTTCCTGAAGGGAGTGAAGATTGTTTTGACAGAGAACTTGCTTAAGATGTTGGCGACCCTATCTGTCACTCCTTTAACGTACGGAAGATAAGCTGGAAGACGTTCCACCTCACACTTCTTGCGCTTCCTTGAGGATCTGGGTTGTAGGGTACCAGTTTTGTAACCATTTCTCTGTAGGACGCAACTCACATGTTGCAGTTCTTCTTTTAGATGAGTCTCGTCGCATAGATCATAAGCACGGTTTGTGAGTGACGTCACTACAGAGTTCAGCTGGCGCGGGTGGTGATGTGAGTCAGCGTGCAGGTAACGGTCTGTGTGTGTTGGTTTCCTATATACAGTGTGGCTGAACGAACCATTATCACGAACCCCTATCCTGACATCAAGAAAAGATAAGCTCCTGTTTCTTTCCATCTCAACTGTGAAGCGCATTTTGCTGTGGATGTTATTTAGATGTGTCAGGCATAGGTTATGTAAACACCGACATAATACGGTTCCGAGTATGCGGGCTGACACGGTCAGTATTGTGTGTCGGAATCCAGTTCGAGATAGTAGTGAGGACAATAGTAGTGGCACGCGTAATAAACGAGTGAGGAAGAGGGTAGATCGCTACGTCTGCCCATAATCACCATCTACCCGCAGTACTTCAGTTCTCCCGTGATCATGGCGTTTGCAACAGCGCCGAAATATCGGAAACTCAAATCAAATAATATACATGGTAAATATCCCGTTTCTAGTGATAATTTTCAAAGTGTTGATGACCATGACAGTTTAAAAAGTCTCATAAGCCCAGTAATTTCACTGGCTACTCTACTCATCAAACCGGAACACAGTAATGCTTGCACATTACTGCTTGGCGGCAGACTTCACGAGTAAAGCAGTGAACTCTTCTGCGAGTGTCCGTCTGGATTAGTACCACCATTTTGCTCGTGAAGTCTACCGCCAAGCAGTAAAGTGCAAGCATTACTGCGTTCCGGTTTGATGAGCAGAGTAGCCAGTGAAATTACTGGGCTTATGGGACTTCATACCTAATGTCTCAGGGTAACGAGCGCACTGCATTGCCGCGCAGGCCTTTGTGTTTCAAAGTTCTGGGTGGCATTGCAATTGTTATGGGCCGGCGTTATGCTTACCATCAGGCAAACGACCAGCTCGTCTCGTTATCGAATAGTATATAAAAACCTAAAAGATACCTATTCACGCGAGCCTTGAAACTGCCCAGTATTGTAGATAACGGGAAATGAAGAATTCTAATTCCCAGTCATGCCCTGTACTCGTGACATTTGTTTTACTAGTTCATTGTACATTGTACAGGTATTAAAAGCCTATTAATGTATCCACCTCGTATAAAACCTGAATCAAACAACATCTTGACAAACGGCAAAATTGATCTACAATCAGCTTATTTATCTACTAGGAGGTTTTATGCCGCCACAGTGTAGGCAAGGGCAGTAAAACAAAACTATCGCGACGTAAATCTGCGGGATTGCCAAGTGGGGCAGGGGGGTGTCGTAAAAACGAATTAGCTAATACCGACTCGTTTGGACTTCGCATAAATATTATGTTTTATTTCGTCCGAGTTTCCTTCTGCCGTTATACACGTATTTCCCAATGTTTGTTTTATCGTCTTGAAGTAATAAGGCATTGGGTTGGATTAACAAAATGATTGTTGACCTCAATTCGAACGGTAAAGGGCTATTACTATTTTGCGAGAAAGGTACAGATGCTGACTGGAGCCAGAATGTGATAAGGAAATGAATATACGTATAACGTATTGTTGTGTTTCTGAAACATTGCATTTTTGGTATAGTTACTTACCTATTTCATTATGTATACCTACTTTACATGCGAAAAATAACCAAACAAAAAGAAAACGTTTTATTTGTACGTCGTATATCGTGTTCGTGACAGTATGGACGCAAGTGTCGATACGAACGAACGAAGAACGAACGCCGAGCCGAATATTGCTCGCAATAGACTAGAGAAAAAATCATCATTCAACGTGACTATTATTTAAAAAAGAAGCTTTAAGAAATAATTGTAAAATTGTAATGCATTTCAAAAAGTAATTCTCCATTTGAAAGTGAAACTTATTCTCAAAAGCTTTCTCAAAACAGGATCACTTAACTTGCTACACACACCGCAGCTCGATCACAAGTTATCTGTTCATCTACAGCACGAGTCGACTACAAGTGCATCTCTGGCCTATTTCCCGTAAACAAGCCTCCACCCCTACTACCCTCTCCCACCTTCGGCAAACATGCCTGGAATACAAGGCATGCCAATCGCAATATACCAGGCGGTATATAACTACGTTCTTTACCTACGTTCATTGTTTGCTCTGTGATGACGCATCTCAAAGTGTGATTATTGACTGTAATCAAAATCAAGTGCGCTTGTTGATTGTAATTAGTGGGAGGACTAACTCTTCTGCGAGTGTCCGTCTGGGTTGTTACCACCGCTTTGCTCGTGAAGTCTGCCGCCAAGCAGTAGTGTGCAAGCATTACTGTGTTCCGGTTTGATGAGCAGAGTTTCCAGTGAAATTACTGGGCTAATGAGACTTAATACCTAATGTCTCAGAGTAACGAGCGCACTGCAGTGCCGCGCAGGCCTTTGTGTTTCAAAGTTCTGGGTGGCACTGCAATTGTTATGGGCCGGTGTTATGCCTAACATCAGGCAAACGACCAGCTCGTCTCGTTACCAAATAAAATAAAAAAAAATCAAGTGCGTTTGTTGATTGTAATCAAAATCTAATCCGATAAAGGTTTTCCGAATATTCTATACCATTTTCTGTTTGTTGGCTAAAATTATGTGTTTCGTTTCATACCGTAGTTTTGTATTCATGTCATGTCATGAGAAATTAAAATTATAGTCATGTAAGTTTTATTCGATACAAAGCTATGCGGTAGCTAGCTAAGGAGGAACTATCCTCTACCAAGTACCATGGATCATGGACGCACCACGATGTTTTTCTAAAATTAAAAAATGCAAACAAACATTTTGATTTGAATATAAGTAATTATTAGGTATATGATAACTGTATAGAACGTACAAATCGTTCACACTACAAGATACCTATAGTTTACGTATCTCATAATATTCAGTGCCTCTCTTTCTCTGCACAGACTCAGGCACAGAATCACAAGTTTATATAGACTACCCAAGTACCCATTGTACCTAGTTTTCTCTAAAATCTAATTCCAGTAAATAGGTTATTTTATAATCAAAAGACGAGCGACGGGGTACAAAATTGTAGCATTCCTGGAATCGATCGAATAGCTGAGATGTTATTACTTAACAACTAGACTGGATTGTGTTACCAAGAACCCCTTTAGCCACCTCAACTAGATTATAATCGAAAACGGGCTCTAACGGGAATCTCACGAAATGAACAATACATTTTCCAATAGACTAATTTGTAACTTTATTGTCACTTATCTTGTGATGAGGGCTCAGTGGCAGTGATGTCGACCGGCATTTTCTAGTGTTTGCCTGACTAGCTAAGCTCAAGTTGCAAATCTCAGACCATTTTTTTTTATCTGAAATTGGCTTACGTTGAGCACGATCTCACCTGATGTTAAGCGGCGATGCGGTCGACGATGGAGCACGCTTGCCTAGAAGAAACCTATTAACTCTCGTCTTGAAAACTCCCAAATTATAGCTATTGGAAAACAGAGGCCGGCAATGAATTCCACTCCTTAGCCGTCCGCATAATGAAGGTTGAAGCAAAACGCTTGGTAAGGAGGGATATCAACCATATACGGGTGACGCAGTGCCGTGCCTCTAGACGTCCGTTGGTAAACAACAAACACAAATCAGTGTGTTCCTTCCAAAAACAGGTCTTCGTACGTCATATTTCCACAATCATTGCACTTCGCTACCATGCAATCAGTAGTCACCGTGCACTCTGCCGTTCTGCCATTCGCCGCCATTCGCGATACGTCGTTATTCTGACGATGACTTATATTTCCATCGCAATGGCGGAGTTACGGCAACGCAGAGTTATAGGAGACAGTCACGCTATTGAGTAATGATAGATTTGATAAGGAGCTATGTGGAATGATCGCTGTGTACATGTAGTCTACTGTCATAGTGAAAACAGAAAGTATGTTAACTTAATAGGGCGTCGCGATGATGTCTTCTTGGTGCGTGTATACTGGCGCGCACTAATAGTTGACATACTTTTCTGTTTGTACTGTACTATTCCCTCATGAACGCGACGTATGTAAGTGCTACCGCACATTGGGCCATTGCGACAATGCGGTCACTAGTGCTACCACAACCTGCGGACAAGATTTTTGATACAAGCTAAGGCGGTGGCCGGGTTGCCTCTTGTGAATCCTCGATCACAAATGCCGGCTTCTCTCCGCCCGCAATAGAGAAAAGAAGGGGCGCTTCGGCGCGTCAAGCGGCCGCATTTGATGCCCAATGTGCGGATACTCTAAGGCTCTCTAACCATTTAATAAGCTATAAGAGTTTTGAAAATGACAAATATTCAGCTACTAACAATAGGTGCATTTGAGTATTAGCATTTTTTGCGATAAACTTACGAAATATCATATCACGAAAAAAAATGGTTGAGTTGGAGTGATTGTGTATCCTGTCTCATATCTGTTATTTTCGTATCCTATTTTACGTTATGCTGCTAAATACACATTCGTGTACGGTTGGTGCACAGTCAAAGCGTTATTAATATGAAACCATCACATACGTGCATAATATTAATCAAAACTATACAATATTTAGTTCCAAATTAAGGTTTGAAAGCAATAGCGTGAAATGAATGCGCAATAATAATTCATTATACGAATCAGAATTTGATTTGTTCCTCACCCCCTCATGCCCCCCTCGTGCCCCCCACCAGCAACTTCGAGGAGCTAATTCGCAGTTTTTATTTGTTTTAGACTGAATGTCTCCCCGGGGGGCGGTACAAATGAATATGAATCGGTCGCTCGTGTAAATAAAAATAATATGATGAAAATATAACAATGGATTTGTAGAACAAGCTATGAAATATTTCACGGTTATATTCTTTTTTTTTTCTTTGTTTGATTTCAGTCTAATCGCCCAGTTATAATAGGAATTCTAGTTTAGGTTTTAAACAGAAGAATATAATACTTATTAGTATTGTTAAGTAGAGTGTTAAATGAGCACTAACGTAGTTTAATGTACTGTTAAATATTAATAAGACTCATAAGGCTTTGTTTATTTCATCCATACAGATAAATAAAATTGTCTGTTTGTAATATCAAAATAACAGCTTTTTACTAAATGCATATGAAAGTATATACGGTACCTATAGAAAAACAACCAATTTTTTAATTTTTGTCTTTCTGTCTGCCTGTCTGTTTGTTTGTTCCGGGTAATCTCCGAAATGGCTGGACCGATTTTGACGGGACTTTCAATGGCAGATAGCTGACGTTACAAGGAGTAACATAGGCTACTTTAATTTTAGTAAAAGAATTAGGATTCCGCCCAAAAAAATAAAAACCATGAAATCCAAAATCTCCACGCGGGTGAAACCGCGGGCAGCAGCTAGTTGTAAATAAACCTATTATAAGCTGATTTTTATCTTTTTAGCTATAAAATTTCTCTTAATTTAGGATCTAATAAGATAGCATACGTGTCTGTAAAGTGTATAAACATAAAATACTCCCCAAAAATGAACGGTCAAAAAATATCTTGTACAGAATGTGCCGCTCCGCACGAGCACCTACGAGGTATACGCTTGTATGTATAATGTAGGTATTTCGGAAGCCGCTGTGCAATTTCCTCGTCTCTCTATTGAACTGGAGAAGTGCCGAGTGTGCATTTTCTTTTTGTGACGGCAGCGGTTTCACGGTTCGTCCTTGTTCAGTTCACTCGATGGCTGTATCTGATTTTTTCAGTTCTCCGTTATTCGGTACGGCATTTTGATACACGGTTTAGTACTTCAGTGCTTAATTAAATTCTTAGAAGATGGTTATTACAACATATAAAAAAATGCTTTAAAAAGCGATGAACCGACTTCAGTGACAAACTACTGAACCGATTTTGATGAAATTTCTATGGGACCAATCTGAAAGTATATTCTTTCAAATAAAAAAATAATTTTCCAAATCGGTTCATAAATGACAGAGATATGAGGTAGCAAACAAAAAAACACCCCCCGAATTGATAACCTCCTTTTTTGGAAGTTGGTTAAAAAGTATATATATATATATATAGAACAATGGTTAGCTGTGGTTTTAAAATACTATCCTTTGGATAAAGTTTAAATCTGTTTGTCAATGTGCGTGTTGGTTACAAGTCGGTGAACTTAAAAAGTTTACGTGTAAATTAAAAAAATAACAAATAATTATCTGGGGCATAACAATAATTTGGTCGAACTTTGAATTTAAAAAGAAATAATGAGAAACTACGGCCACAGCCGCGACACAAAACTAATTGTAAAGCTGCCAGAGATTTTAATATAGTAACATTTACCATGCGCGCCACACATAACCTAACACGAGAGCTTCACGGAATCATCGCACCATAACAATTATTAAAAATTAACTGGCGTGATAAACAATGATATATGACATAAGTAACTGCCAACTGTCACGTGATCACGCTGCACATTGCCGTGCCGCGTGACGGGTTGTCCACACTCAGCGGCGGCCGAGGTGTCGACTGCGAATGCTCCTGGTAGCACGAAAGGGCACCGATTTGTTTTTTGTTATCGCTTACACACTCATACTAGGATTCCCTGTGTCACAGGTGGCATGGACACACACAGATACACATCACAAACATCTAAACAAACTTTATGCTTACACAAAATCTGCCCCGGCCGGGAATCGAACCCGGGACCCCTCGCTTTGCAGGCAGGGTTACTAAGAACTTAGCTACGAAGCCGATGTGTGATTTGCCACGCGGGACACGAACGCACCTCAATCACATTCTGTCGCACCTCTCATAAATCTTGTTTAGTTTCGACGCGATGGATTTCTGTTTTCTACGCCGATTTACACGCAATTATAATTTACGTTCTCGCACGTGCAAGGTAGGTCTGCGTTGCATTTTATTTATTGTGATACCTTGAATTATTATGCTAGACTAGCTGCTGCCCGTGGTTTCACCCGCGCGGAGATATTAGATTTCATTGTTTTTATTTTTTTGCGCGGAACCACAATTCTTTTTCTAAAATAAAAGTAGCCTAAGTTACTCCTTGTAACATCAGCTATCTGCCAGTGAAAGTCCCGTCAAAATCGGCCCAGCCGTTTTGGAATTTACCCGGAACAAACAGACAGACAGACAGATATATTTATTAATATTATAAAAAAATACTTATATAAAAATTAGAATCATTGTAAAAAACATTTTTTGAAAAAGAATGCCGTGACGAGTTTCTTGCCCTTCTTCTTGCTCGGCCTATACCAATTTGGAACGGGCACGGTGGGTTTCTGGAAGGTTCGTTGACTTTGAGCACGGATCGGGTCTGTTGGTGTCTTTGTCATTTATTATGTTCTGATAAAGACGGCATTAGTTTTAGTCTGTGATTCGGGTAGACGAATATTGCAGAGGTCCGCTGTTAGAGTCATTTATTTTAACTTTCATAAGTGCTCCTTTGGGGCCTATTTGAATAAAGCAATTTGAATTTGAATTTGAATAATAGTTGTTTTATTATACGGTACCTATAAAGGTACCGTATATACTTTCATATGCATTTGGTAAAAAGCTGTTATTTTGATATTACAAACAGACACTTCAATTTTATTTATTTGTATAGAATAAATTCTAGTATTCAATAAATAATTAAAAAGAGATATCTTGCCCAAATTGCACACTCTGCAAGTGTCGTGCAGGAAATTTAACTTTACAATAAATCATATTTGATAATACCAATAATTTCAATGCGTATTACGATGACAGTATCAACAAACCAACGCTTTTATTCCCCCCGCAAGGCTTGACAAGGAAACATTCCTTTGATTTATAATAAACAAAGTTCGCTAATCCCACGTTTACACCCAGTTCACAACTTCGGACTCCACTTGTCACAAAACAGCCTTACCTACCATCACGGCACTTGTCAAACTGACAGCGGCTGTCATCCTGCGGTCCCTGCTGACGTGCGACTTCCGACTCTAATGCTCGGGAGTTACGACTTATATTACCACGAACCGAACTCATCATCCTATCGCGCCGCTTCAGTCACACAATTTCAGACTTTAATGCTCCGATTTAGGAGTTAGATAAACGGCAAATAAGTTGGTCCAACAATAATCCTGCGTCCGAAGTTATTACGGACAGCTCGCTGACCTGTCGTCGTAGGAAGCAATTTCGGTTCGGACAGTCTGTTTTAGTATGATTGCGAGTACAATATACTTTTAACTGATACGTAAAATAGCTCGAGGGAAAATTAGATCGGGGTTAGAATCGCTCCGTTTTGTTCTAGACAAAAGCGCCGAATCAGGACAGCGTTCGTAATCGAAATAACTCCGGAGATTCAGGGAAAAAGGACGACGCTGGAATTTAAATACGGTAGCAAAAATTTAGGATACACATAATGAATTACAGCACCATGAATATTATCGCAATTAAAATCACAAGTTGTTGGTCGAGGCTGCCACAGTGACCGGCGCATCGCCCGCGCCCGCGCCCGCGCCCTCTCCCGCGCCCGCGCCCGCTCCCGCGCCCGCGCCCGCGCCCGCGCCTGCTTCCCAACTTTAATGACATTTCACCCGCCGCGTCCACGCCGCGCTTTTATTGCTTTTCCTACTGCCAAAGTGGAAAATATTTGCAGATAATTATTTACCGTCTCGGAGCCGTAAAACTATATCTTATCTTGAGAGCTGATGTTTTATAGCGGCGAGCTCTTTGATAAAAGTTCACATCGCAGTTTCTCAAGTTTATCGAAAGTTTATTGCCGCGAAGTTGTACCAGTGGCGTGCTGCGAGCTAAATTAAACTAATTAAAGTCAGCGAAGAAAATCTATAAAAACTTGTCAGAATACCCATAGAAATAGTTACATTAAAAGTGAGCTCGCGTTTAATGTGCGGTATAAGGTAATATAATCCACGAAGTGTCCTCGTAAATTCATAAAAGTCGCGCACCGTCGCGTCAATGCAGCGTATAAGGGCGCGTCCACACGTGACCGCAACAAAACGCAGCCTATTTACCGTGCCTATCGCGTAAAATGCGGCGACAAATGACGTCGTGCGAGGTCGCATGCGGGGCGTCGCGTGCCGCGCGCGTTAAATAATGTGAAGGCATAAGCCTACGATTTATATCGGTGCGATCACGCCACGTCATGTGCCGTCATACAGAGCTTGGCCGAGCTATTTATACTGCTTTTATTGCAGCATACAAGCTGCTTCATTAATGAAAGCCTCATGCGAGTGATACGCTTTGAGCTCCAGCTCCCATGTGTGAGCAGCCTTACATCTTACGGCGATGTAGAATCGTATATGTTTTCAAATTTAACTTTATTGTATTTTTAAGGAATGAGAATTTTTACGAGTAGCTTAAGCTAATTCTAATAATAATTCCTTTGGATTACCTCAACAAAAATAAATTTTATTTAAGACTCACCCACGCTTCTCGTAATTTGATGATGTGGTATTATTACTCACCTGCAACAACAAAGTTATAGAGTTAAAATTAGAAACTAAGCGCTTATCTATTAGACCATAATCTCACGTAATTATTTTCCCGTGGTTTTCACCCGCGTTCCCACAGGAACAGTGCATTTTTTTGGGATAAAAAGTAGCCTATGTTACTCTCCGGTCCATAAACTATATCTATGCCAAAAATTACGTCAATCAGTTGATCCGTTAATGCGTGAACGAAGGACAAACCAACAAACCAACAAAAACAATGGTAGGAAGTAGAATTCATGTTTCTCTTTCCACAATAAATAATGGTTAATGGACAGTAGGTATTTTAAGTGTTATTTTCGTTATGTTAATAATATCATCTATCTATAATATCGTCTAGGTAATTAATGAAATAAATAGTATTTGACACAAAAAATAGGCAATAAACCGCTACACAACGAGGGATAAATGAGGCACTTTCGCATGTCTAAAACTCTAGAACAAATAGGGCACTTAAAGAAAAAAGTAAAAGTCAGTGATAAATTGAAGTCCCCGATAAATTCTCGTCTGTAGGACATCTGGACTTAGTTGATGGAACGCCGGGGACGCGTCACGAGGGTTTAGACACAAGTCGAACGTACCTTTATAGGAAGTTACACAGCTTTAGCATAGTTACAAGAAATAATATAAATCTATACAAATAAATAAAATTGAAGTGTCTGTTTGTAATATCAAAATAACAGCTTTTCACCAAATGCATACGAAAGTATATTACGGTAGGTATAACAAAACAACCATTTTAAAAAATTTTTGTCTGTCTGTTTGTTCCGGGTAATCTCCCAAACGGCTGGACCGATTTTGACGGGACTTTCACTGGCAGATAGCTGATGTTAGAAGAAGTAACTTAGGATACTTTTATTTTTGAAGAAGAATTAGGGTTCCGCGCAAAAAAATAAAAATCATGAAATCCAATATCTCCGCGCGGATGAAACCGCGGACAGCAGCTAGTAGAACGTAAAAACGTAAAAGTGGATATTACAGTATCAGTTCATCACCAGCCGGCTGACGTCTGCAAGACCTAGCTCATAATTGTTACGGCGGGGTGCCCTAACACACCACGCATGGCAGCCGTTTTGGTGATCACACTACATTTTAACGTTTACCAGGGAGATTGCTTCTGCTTACTCGCCGGATACTCCTTAGGGGCACCCTAGACGCTCAAGCAAACGTACGTTTGCTTGTCAGAATAACAACGCTTTTACGTCAAGCGCGCATTTCGAGCATCACGAAATCCGCGCTTGACGCAAAAGCGTTGTTATTCTGACAAGCAAACGTACGTTTGCTTGAGCGTCTAGGGTGCCGCTTAGTATGGCCGTATTAATACGATATTTTATTCTCACATACATCAAGAGCTCGTGTTCAACATGGGACACCAATTTTAGTAGGACAAATAACGGCGCAGTAACAACCGCCTAAGTTGTCTTGCGTGACATAACAGAACTATCCAAACCTATACTACTGGTTCAATTTATGTAAAGTGAATTAGGGATTTAGAGCTAGAAACTTAAGTCCTGAGGGTATTGAGGAGAAGCCAGCCCGAGCCGGGACCGCGGATTACCAGCGCTCACGTGTCGCTCTATGAGCCGCCGGGTTACGGACCAGCAGCGCAAGTACGGATCTTTTCGATCGATAAAATTCGATAAAACTGACAGTTCAAATCGATAAAGTGGCTTTTATCGACTTTTTATATAATTTTTTTTTTTTTATTTATTTTTATTTAAGTTTTTTAATTATCTTCTTCTGTAAGTACAAAGTCAATCTGTTGTGTTTTAATAAAAATATTTGCATAGTTTCAGTCAAAAAAAAAAAAAAAAAATTATCGAGCCTCGATACTATCGACAAAAGTTATCGAATAGCTAGGTCGAATCCAAAGAGAATCGATTCGACAAATTTATAGAATCGAGTTCCGTACTTGCGCCGCAGTTACGAGTACACTATCTGCTGCCCGCGATGTTACTTGCGTGGAGATTCCTACAATAACGAATATTCCGGGATAATCACGTCGATCTGTTGCTGCGAGAAAGAACAAACTGACAAACACTCTTTCGCATTTATAATCGTACGAATATTACGATTAGACAATGGTAAAATGAGGACTTTAAAAATATTTCGACAATCATTTGTGGTTTTTAACCGACTTCCAAAAAAGGAGGAGGTTATCAATTCGGTGGGTATTTTTTTTTTACTTTTTTATGTTTTTACCTCAGATCTCCGTCATTTAGAAACCGATTTGGAAAATTCTTTTTTTATTTGAAAGGTTATACTTTCAGATTGGTCCCATAGAAATTTCATCAAAATCGGTTCTGTAGTTTGTCCCTGAAGTCGGTTCGTCGCTTTTTTAAAACAATTTTTAGACACTACAGTTGTATAATTTAACTATAAAGTATATTTAATACGTATGTAGGTATTTATTCACTAAAGGGCAAATCATATTTCAGATTCAGAATTCCAGAGAACTCAAAATTGTTGTTGAACTTTCAGAGAGTTTTATTGGCATGAAACTCGTGAAAAGTTTTGAAATTCGAAATCGGTCAATTGGTCGTAATCCGAAAAACACGCTATATTATGCTGAAGGCTTTTGATAACGATTTTCAATTAATATAAAGCTATTTGGATCGCTTTACCGCCCAGACCATCAAAAGTATTGTAGCAATATTTTACTGCAATAGTGTACATTTTTTCCAAAATTATTTTGTAGTAGCTATTTGTATTATCGAAAAAACGAATTAAAAACGTTTTGAAAGGGGATTTCATTGAGTGTTTAAATACAAGTTTTTGTATAAAGAAGGACGAAATCAACGAATATTAAAAACGAAATCCACGACTAACGACAGAGCCAACGGACAAAGCCTTCGAAATATTCCGGTCTTTGTGTCATGTTCTTTTATCTGAGCTTTGGTGTGGAAAACTGAATTATTGTCCAATTATCCTACGGGATTTACCGCTCTTTTTGTAAATCTACTTAAGGGTCCATTGAAACTGTGATACATATTACCTATATTTTTTTTACATAGACTTATCTATACAACTAAATAAAATTGAAGTGTCTGTTTGTAATATCAAAATAACAGCTTTTTACTAAATACATATGCGAGTATATACGGTACATATAAAAAATCAACCATTTAAAAAAAAATTGTCTGTCTGTTTGTTCCGGGTAATCTCCGAAACGGCTGAACCGATTTTGACGGCACTTTCACTAGCAGATAGCTGATGTTACAAGGAGTAACTTAGGCTACTTTAATTTTTGAAAAAGAATTATGGTTTCGCGAAAAAAAAAACCATGAAATCCAAAATCTCCACGCGGGTGAAACCGCGGGGCAGCAGCTAGTTACTAAATAAAACAGCTAAACACAGCTGACATTTTAAGTCTTTAAAACAACAGAATAAAACGCGAGTTTTTTTTCAATGTAGCACTAAGTTCATAAACAATTCAAAATATATTTCAACATTGGAGGGTGAGTGACAAAGACTCTGTCTATCTATAACGATATTTCACAAAAGAAAAAAAACCCGTCTCGTAAAACATTGCGTTAAAATAACAATACCACTATTACAAGAAAACATTTAATTTGCTCAGCGAAATTAAATATTGTCCTTTATCTAAATTAATTTCAAGTTTAGTTCTCGCCGAGGAAAGATTTGCATTTAAATAAGGCAAATGAATAGGCGACGTATCTCTTGGTGCTTTGACTTTGTTACTTTGAAACCTTCTTAAGTGAATCGTGAAAATACTCGTAATACTTTTGAAAGAAAATTATGAGAAGTACGGACTGCGATAATTAAAGATTTGATAAAGCTGGAACTATTTTTAAGACCAGGATTGTTACATTTAAATGTGTGTATCTGTTCATCTGTCTGTGACATCGTAGATCCTAAAGTCCTTAAACTTAGGTGCAAACATATGCACCATTTATTGACCATAGCCCTCTAAGCGGAACAAAGTGACAATGTAAGAGTTACCTACGCTACACCAGCAGACTCATTATCAACCTCTTACGCTCCCACTGCTGGGATACCGGCCTTCTCTCAGAGAGAGGTGTGGACTATAATCCACCACGCGGGCCCAGTGCGGCTTGGTGGATGTCACATGTCCTCAAATTTTGTGGTTCTTGAACATGCGGGTTTCCTCACGATGTTTTCCTTCGCCGTTTTAAAGCGAGTGTGAATAATCCGCACATAACTTGATATAAGTCTTTTGTGTGGGCCGAGTCGCGATTCGAACTATGATGCGTCGGATTGGAAGTCGCACAAGTTCCCCCTCAGCCACACTCGAGCACCAGCAGACTACTAGTGATGTAATGTAGAGCATAATCTATTTTGGCACCCATTTTGTGTCGAAACAGTGGAACATAATTAGGAACTGGTTGATCGATTGACACAACCATCAGACATGAGGATTTATTAAAAGAACTGAAGATAAAATCCTCACAAATGAGACTGTATTACTACTGTAAAGCAATTGTATTTAAGAACACGCGTTTAAACGGTTACATTTAAACGCACGCCTTAGCGTACTAACAATCTGCGTCGCTCCAAACTACCATTTTATTGTTCACCAACAACAGCTTAATTTAAATTCAGCGTAGAAAACGCCTACTATAACCATTCCGAGAGTTACGTATCGTATAGTTCGTTGAAATTTGGACAGTATACAAACTCCCGCGATACAATGTCTGCCATGACCTGGTAGTTTACGCGTTCAGTATATGATAACTGTCTGCTTAATTAAATAGTCACCAGACTAAAACCTTATGATTAAGTTTCCAAAAATCGCTTTACTTCGGCTGCTGCAGTTGAATTTATTCAACATTTTAGGGTTAGGTTAGGTATATCAATTTATAATAATTTACCTAATGACATTAAGATCTTGGACGGTACCAAATTTAAAAAATCATTGACTGAATGGCTTCTTACAAATTGTTTTTATAGTCTTAAGGAATATATGGAATTTTGTGACTATAATTATTTGTAAAACATTTGCACGTCTGCTTGCAGACCAAATACATTGTACCAACAATTAATTTTAAGTTCCTTATTTTCATGTATTTCAAAACAAATAAATTATTTGATTTGATTTGAAGAGATAAAATTAAATATCCAACCAATTGAAAATTTATTAAAATAGTACCATATTTAACAAAAATATGGTAATTTTTCTAGGATGCCTCTGATACGTGCCTTGTACTTTGTCTTTCGACGATCTCCACGAGACGGGCCCAGAGCCTAGTGTGGGACCGCCGGTTAAATCAACGGAATAATGATTTCTAAAATAAAAATTTTATACCTAGTTAGAAGCTTCCTTTGTACGTTAGAAGCTTCGTTTGTTAGTGGGAGGACTAACTCTTCTGCGAGTGTCCGTCTGGGTTAGTACCACCGCTTTGCTCGTGAAGTCTGCCGCCAAGCAGTAGTGTGCAAGCATTACTGTGTTCCGGTTTGATGAGCAAAGTAATAGTGTAGTAAAAGTAAAGTAATAGTAGATGAGTAAAGTAGTCAGTGAAATTACTGGGCTTATGAGACTTAATACCTAATGTCTCGGTGTAACGAGCGCACTGCAGTGCCGCGCAGGCCTTTGTGTTTCAAAGTTCTGAATGGCACTGCAATTGTTATGGGCCGGCGTTATGCTTACCATCAGGCTAACGACCAGCCCGTCTCGTTACAAATAACATAAAAAAAAAACGTCAATTAGTAAATAAAATATATTATTATTATTAGGAACTTTGATGAGACAAGCATGTTATTTCGTGTTTTCACCTAATATTGCTATCAAAAGTTTATATTACGTCTCTTAGCGCACACCTAGTTGATCTCAATACGAGCGGCGACCGATGAAACACGTTTGTCTAAACCTCATTCACTGTGTTCGGCCGCGTTCCCGTGGTACACACAGGCGTTATATGGCATTTAATAGCATCTGTGGCGCCAACAAACAATGTTCCAGCGAGTCCCGAATATGTGTTACGTTATAGGTATCGGTGGAAGTGGGTAGCTCGTAGTTTCGGTACGCATGTGTTTTACCATCGTTCTTGGAGCCAAGAAACTTAAGCCCTTAGGTGGGATAGATGGGATGTATAGGTAAAAAAACTTTGAAAAACGACGTTATGAATAGCATCTGCAAAGTTTACATTATATACTACGAGTATATAGGCCTAATATTGAGCTTCATTTAATAGTCTGGAAATCATCATGGCAACATCATGCCTAATTGGGAGTGACGCTGGTCAACAATGTATAGGTAAGGTTCTTTAACTATGAACTTTTTAGGCATTTTCTAGTTGTCTTAGCGTTTGGCCAGCTATAACGAGTACTACATCAGTCGCCAAGCGCCTACCGCTACTATATAGCTGCATCTTTGAAGCAATTCCATTTCTCGGTTGTTAGATTGTCGACTATACATGTGACCATATCATCATTGAAGAACAAGTGAGATAGTGGTGAAATAATAACCTATAACATTATGAAATATATTTTATAGTATTAACCGACACTAGCGGATGTTCACACAAATGTATACATCACAAACATTTCGCTTCCAACACGATTCGAACAAGCGTCTTCTGGCTATCCGGGCCAGACGCCTTAACCAGCTAGGCTATGGGAGCAATCGATGTTGACTGCGAAATTCTTGATATGATGTATTTATTTCCGGCTTATTTAACCTATAACATGCAAACAAAGTATCTCACACTGTCGTAGCAAGCAGAGTATAGCAAAGATTTGATGAATGAACAGTCTAAGATATTACGCAGATTAACCGCCGTTTTGCATGCCGGTCAACTTTTTTCATTAAGTCCGTTTGTGTTTGAAGTATTGTTGTCATCTTTGGGACGGCTTTTAATTACGCAACTTAATTCCCCCGTCTCCGTTCCATCATCGGGCGAAGGACAACGGTAAAGTATAATTATTACATCGGGGGCCATCTTTAATAACGAAATGTTTTACTTTTTAATATATAAGCGAGTATGTCTACCTAAGACAGGCTGTGCAATTAAGCAAGTCCAACTTCGACAAAGAGATCGCACGAATAATCCAGCTTGGCTGGCCAGCTTTCGGGATGCTTCTACCTATCTTTTCGTCCACAATATCGTAGAGCCTGGAAACAAAGGTTTTCGACCAGTGTTGCCAGTGATGACTTATGGCACTGGGACGTGGTCTCTTACTGTTGGCCTTATTAGCAAGCTCAAAGTTGCGCATCTAGCTATGGAGAGGGCTATGCTCGGGGTTTCCCTGCGTGATAAAATCCGGAACGAGGAGATCCGCATGAGCACGAAAGGCACCGACATAGCTCTCAAAATTAGCAAGTTGAAATGGCAATGGGCAGGCCACATCGCTCGCAGAACCGATAACCGATGGGGAAGAAAGGTTCTCGAGTGGCGACCACGAACCGGAAGACATAAGGACGGCCCCCCACAAGATGGTCCAATGACCTTGTCAAAACCGCGCGGAACCGATGGATGCAAGAGGCGAGTAGCCGATCTAAGTGGCGTTCTATGGAGGAAGCCTATGTTCAGCAGTGGACGTCTTCCGGCTGATGATGATGATGATGGTATAAGCCTAATTTGTTATATATAAACGATATAAGAATCGACAAAATTTTGTCGCGGCGCGCATGTTAGCATGGCTGGTTGTATTTAAGACACGACTGAATAAGCATCTTTTCGACGAAAGGCTTCTTTTTCGACATACAATACTTGCAACAAGAAATACTTGACACCATCGAAACCACTAATCCACACCACATTTTCATAGTGTCTAACTGGAGATTTTAAGCAGACCTATTGAATATGAACTTCTTTTCTAGGCGTCCTTTTTGTCGACTACATATACTACATTTTACTACTGGCTACATTTTAAAAAAATATTACAAAGAATTGGATGCCAAGTAAGTTAAACAACGACATTTTTAGGTTCTCAGAAAAATCTAGGCGTAAACAAAAGTTTTCTCTTTTTTGATTTTTTCTATCTTATGAATATTGATAAATCTTTAGTTAGCTTTAAAAATTATAACCAGTTCGTAGCTGCTGCCAAACAACAGATATTTATGTTCCAAGTGGCAACAACCCCGCTACTACAACTATATAGTTATTCTCTAAACTACTCAAAACATGAACCTCACTAAACCGCTACTCGTATATGGTAAAGTAATAAAATCCAACTTCCTCTATTTCGTTCATTTAACTCTACTGTAGGTGGCGCCAGTAATACCCGAGGGTCGAGGGGGCGCCTCCGTCGTAGGGCGGATGTCTTGAAGGATATGACGCAGGGGCTTCAATATTTGATCGTAATAACTGACAGGACACGGTCGGTGTAAGTGACTGTCGATTGAGAGATTGATTGAAATGTTGTAGTTTTTTTGCAATATGGAGAAATGCTTGACGAATACCATTTGCGAATTGGACATTCTGCACCTAGAAGCCCGGAAGGAACTTTCTTTTTGTATAGAAAAAATATGTTGAATTATTTCTTTACAATTAAAGAGTAAATTCAAAATGTCTTTATTCAAATGGACCCCAAGAAAGAGCGCATGAAAATCAAATAATTCTAGGTGTCCGTTTCAAGTAGGTATACAACCATAGAGTTATATATACAACCTATACAACCGATAGAGGACGACCAGGAACTTGTCGCCATTACAGCATACCTAGGTGAGATTAAAAACAAACAACGAAGTGAAGCTGCCAGTAATACTTGCCAAATTATAACGAGGTAACTATGACATTAATATCATCACATCTTTGATTTCCATTGATCGAGTTTCAGTAAACTAAATTACCCCCTTGAACATCTCGCCGCGCCATGCCAAGGCTCAGTCGGCTCACGTCTTCGCCGCTCGTTACGATGTGCGTAGTCCCAGACTTCCAAGTGTCCGGATCCTTCGCCAATGCCATTTGCGATGTTTTCCTTAACTTCCCATTTTTAGGAACGTAAAACGAAAATGTGATCATTATATATCTTTCTGAAATAGCTCGTGGGCCATTGTTCCTGGGCTAGCGTAGGATGTAAACATTGGAACAACTGGCTAATTTTAATCGTAATGCAATACTTCTTTACTTTGTTTTATACTCTATACGATTGACCACTATTTTGCCACGATATGGTCGAAGATGGTGAGCAGGTATCCTAAACCTAGATCAGAACTAGTTCTCAAGTGCAGCTGCCGGAACAGGCTGATAGATGCTTGGTGGCACAGTTTCAACTTGAGGATGATAGCTAGCCAGGATAGCACTAGAAATTCTCTACTGTCAAGCTATCGTTGCATCACATTTTCTGGATGCTTTATACTAAAAAGACAATATTTAACATAAAAATTGACGGCTCCGTAGCTAAGTTGGTAGTAACCCTGCCTGCAAAGCGAGGGGTCCCGGGTTCGATTCCCGGTCGGGGCAGATTTTGTGTAAACATAAAGTTTGTTCTCGGGTCTTGGATGTTTGTGATGTGTATCTGTGTGTCCATGCCACCTGCGACACAGGGAATCCTAGTGCGGGGGAATGAGTGTAAGCGTTTAAAAAAAAAAAAAAAACAAAAGCTTCTGTTTTCGTATTTTTTTTTCTTTTTCGTAATGGGTGTGCGTTTGTTTTGCTTTCAGCCAATTACAGCGACCGTACCTGGATAGTGCCTAGCAGTTCACTTTGTGACTTGAAGATTCCCAGATTGTTATTAGTAACACAACCCCAGAAAGAAATTCTAGTTAGAAGAAGTTCTTGACCGAGTTAATGATGATAAAATGGTAGAAAAATGAAAGCGTGAGTGATACTTTCACTATATTTTTGGTTTGTTGTTGTAGTTGTAGTGCAAAATGTAACTAAAAAAAAATAGCGTCCAATTATGATGGTTTTTATATTGAGACCCTTTATATTTAACTTTCATCCGTGCTCTCATTAGGCTCATATGTGAATAAAGAAATTTGAATATAAAAGTAAATATTTTCCATACAACATCTAAAAATAATTTTTATTCTGTTCTAGAGACGTGTGCACACAAGGCTTGTGCCAAATGAAATTAGTACAAAGCTAAGCGTTGTTCTGTAAGTTAATCAGGTCTGATAGATAGGATTGTAATTAAGTTTTATTAAGGCAAAATCAAAGAAATTACGTGAAAGCCCAAGAAAGACAGGGCACGATCTAAATTGGTTAGTATCCAATCAGGTTGCCCTGGCTCCGTCTAGACATAAGAATACGTGATAGATTATACCAGTACTGAGATCTACGGAGATTTATTGCCTAGACATTATCTAGACTCTATTAAACATTGGACTTTTTATGATCGCAATGCCTGAAACCAGCTGACCTTTGCAAGGCAACTTGAGACCGCCAAACCATTCTAATCCATACCTTAATAACCTTATTGGCATAATGTCCGACTGGGGAGTTTGAGCAGATCTATTGAAAGATTACATGTTTTTTTCCGGATTGTCTTTTCAAATCCGTTTCCTATAAATCTTCGTCGGTAACGATTGTAGTTTTTCTCTAAGCTTTATTCCAATTTCTCAAGCTATCTCAAAGTTTTATCTTTCATGAATTCAAACGCAGAAAATAACGTTCAGATTGATCTCGTTCCGGCTATTTCCTCGTTCGAGCCGAAATCATACCCACTTCGACAGCTCGCGTTTGAATAGCCCTCGAGTCTGACCTCGGACAATCGGCTCTTAGTATCCGTATCTTTTATTATCCCGTCTCGTCCCGGACGCATCCCGGATCGTGTTTAATTTGAGTCAGTGCGGGACAATCAGTTCTCGGATTAGAGGGCGGGATAAAAATACAAACAAACAAACCGAGACAAAGGCGTGACGAGGGTGGAGGAAAGACCCTTATCTGGGCCTCATAGCCTCGAGCGTCCGACTTTGTTCAATTGTCAAAGAAAAACCGCTTCACACGCCGCCGTTAGATGCACAACCCGCGGCTCCTACATTATTTACGTATAGAAAACAGTGGAAGGTAGTTTTTTAGGGAACAATGGGGGAGATAAATTATTTACGCGAGGGGAAAGCGCTTGCGGCGGAGTTAAGGCCCAAATTGGACTTGAAAAATGTAAGCGATTGCGTTCCTGTCGTAGAAAAGTGCTTTTCTTCCTTTCTCTGCCTTTAGTCGTTTGCTAAAAGAAGGTTAATAACAACAAATTTTTTTCACCAGGCTTACTGACTAAGGAAGTTTCAATAAAAAACCTATTTGCCGAGTAATCCACTGGAATTACTAAAGCGAATACAAATTCCAAAATAAACAGATGGAGCGAAATTTACAAGAAAAAAAGTTAGATTTGTGAATCGTATGTACGTAAAACGAATATCTGTAAACCATAAATAAATAAAAAAAATCATGGTAAGTATTTTCAATTTTTTCGCGTAATTGTCCCCAGATACGTTATAAAACCATTATTTTCGTCAACCACACGCTGCGAGTGATTTTATTACATGTATCGATGTAATCTGTTCAGTGGCTCGGAAGACGGAGGGGTGATCGTCTAGACAACCCTTAACCTGGCATAAGTATATATTTTCACCTTAGGTAGTAATTTATATTTTAGAATTCTGTTTTATGATGCACTGAAAAATATACCACTAACGACATCGGAATTTTGTTTTATATCATTAAACTTTTGGAACAAATCCTATACATAAAAAAATACGAGCTAAAGTTATAAAAAATGTAATTCAACTACTAAGAAAATGTCTTGTTCAAGTGCTTCCAATTCAATCTTACAAGTATTTTTATTTTTGCATTTTATTTTGTACTCCTGCAAACTACATTTTTAATCAAACTTATTATACAACTTGTGAGGCTACTCCTTCGTGGTCTGTTTTTTCCTTTCGTTCTCTTAACCATCCGTTATCAGATACGGTCCTAGCTTTTTCTTTTTATCTCTGCCTACAAAACAGTCGGTTGATTTGAACCGTAAACCATACTTAAGGTAGGTATTTAAAATGTTACTTAAACCGATTGTTGCTTAATAGATTTAGTTTTTAATTATGTTTTCTTAAAAGTGTGTTCCAACATCATTTAATTAATTTTCAAAAAGAAGTTTGTGCCAAGGGGCCTATTTCACAACATTATTAAACAACGAGCCAAGTTGAAATTAACCGGCAACCGGTAAGTAGTCCGAGTTGGCCAAGTTAGGGAAGTTGCAAAGTTACCATGCCGAGGGATAGTGAGGCCTACTGACCAACTACCCCTAAGGTGGGGGAACATGGGGAACTAATTGAAATACCTAAAGTTCATATGAATGTCGAGGTATGCTCTTGAAGCAAAGTTTTAGGCTGTTTAAACATGTGAAGTAGTTTACTTAGACGCAGCTGATAATACGTTCTTATTTTATGTATAAACAACGTGCAGGTCATTTCTCCACTATTAAGAACCTACGCTTACAATATATATATGCATAATTTTACGCAAAATTACTGTAAATATATGTTTTACTTCTTTCTTCATGACTAGCTTCTGCCCGCGGTTTTCACCCGCGTTCGCACAGGAACCGTGCATTTTTTCGGAACAAAAAGTAGCCTATGTTATCCGTTGCTCCGTTACTGCGTGAAAGAAGGACAAACCAACAAACCAACAAACACACTTTCGCATTTATAATATTAGTAGGAAGTAGCATAATAAGATTTCAGGGGGGTGAAATGAGCCTTATAAATTTTGGCGCATTTTTATCTAATCACAAAGATATAGGACCACTACAAATAGCTGGTTATAACCCATCACTTACGTTAGGCTACGTTCAGAGCGATCAGTTTGATGGTGACCCAATGAAATATACAACTGATCTGGCTCGCTATTGGCTCTGATTGTCGTAGTTACAAAAAAAACCAACTAGAATTGACCAGTTGCCCATTAGAATAAAGAAGGAGTATAAAATAGAATATAATATATATAAGAAGGATACAAATTTAACTTAGTTTTCACTGAAATTCCGACTGAAAATTGATCTTCATCCAAATTTATACTATTTGATAAAAACTGCAAGTCGACTCGTAAAAAGCATCCGGACGACTGAATCAGACTTCCGGTCAAATGGAGATATTGAATTTTTAGTGAACGGATCTTCAATTGAAATTCTGAATTTACGAGGAGTACTTACCAGGTCTTCGACGCTGGAAACTGACTATAACATTGCACTCTAGAAGTAATACAAGCAATATGCTTGTAAGTGAAGGTAATTCAATTAGTGAAAAAAACGTCTGTCGACCAAAAAAAACTACTCAACTTGGAAGTCTACAAGTCCAGAGTGCACAGTTATTTTCTAGTTAAGCTTGATACACTGGCGAGGTAGTGATCTAAAGATAAACTATCGCGTAAAAAAAAAGAGGAGAAATTCTGCCACTAAGAACCTACTGTTTTTTTGCTGGCAATAACATTTCAAGCTATCATAGATTAAAGTCATCATAAATGTTAGCATTTATACCACTCTTGACCACATCCTCACTTTACAGATTAGTATTATTAGTCAAACATTAAGATATCTAAAGTAAGAAACTTCAGAACTTTGACCTTCTCCATAAATCATCAACATTTTTTAAACCAGCTTATCGTCTTCAAATGACTGAAATTTTTTTTAATCATAACTAAGGACACTCTCGATCTAGTCACCTTTCAAACAAAAAAAAACTAAATCTAAATCGATCCATCCGATTAGGAGATACGATGCTACAGACAAACACACAGATACACTTGTTAACGTTTGATGACATCTCCTTTTTTGCGTCGGGGGTAAGAGTCTAGTGAAAAATATATAATTAAAATAATATAATTATCCGGTTTGAAGCTGTACTTGTACTTTGAGTTGTCTCCTTCTTGCGTTTATTGAGCAATCTTTGGTTTAATATAATTAAATGCTGCGCTTCCAATTAACTAATTACCTTAGCCAGTAACATTTGAATGTACAGTCCAGCTCAGACTCAAGCCATTTAAAGCCAAAATGAAGCTGAGTTAGCTATAGACACATGAACTTAGAACGTAGCCTGGGGCACTAAGGCTGAGATTCAGAGACGAATCTAAGCGTGGACTCACGCTTCCATACGTCAAAATTCTATACAGTTTTGACATAAGGAAGCCAAAGTCTACGCTTAGAATCGTCTCTGAATCTTAGGCTAAGTCTACGACTTGACTAACTTGAACGCTTTCATTCCGAGATGTTATTCTTGCCTTGTCGTGCTTCAAGTTAATAAACTTAAATGTGGCTAGATAAAGCCTCATGTTTGCTTTCCGTATCGCAAAAAAGTTCAATCGCTTGTATACATTATGAAAGTAATTTAACTTTGTAATTAAACTATATGAAATGCAATGCAATGCTTGTCGTTTTTCAGGTGGAAGTAAACAAAGCGTTGGGTTATCATGACAGAGTACAGTTAAATGTTTTCGCGTGACGAATACAAATAAATATTTGCAATGTTAATCAGCATTGTAGCCCGTATAATTATTTTGTAGCAGTATATCCATGAGAACATACCTATTCGTACTACATCTTTAAAACCTTACTACAGCTACTTCAAAAAAAATTGCTTTAAAAAAGCGACGAACCGACTTCAGTGACGAACTACTGAACCGATTTTGATGAAATTTGTATGGGACCAATATGAAAGTAAATCGTTTCAAATAAAAAGAGAATTTTTCAAATCGGTTTATAAATGACAGAGATATGAGGTAACAAACATTAAAAAAACATACCCACCGAATTGATAACCTCCTTTTTTGGAAGTCGGTTAAAACATGTGATAAAAGAGACTTGCTAATTTGGCTGCGAAAAATTCACCTAACAAATAAAATTCAAGCCTTAAAAATGGGCTTCGAAAAGGCTTTAAACAAAACACCTCTGAAATATGCCCTAGCTATCTTATACACTTCGAGTTATAATGAGGTAAGCAGGAAAGCGCCCCAGTTTCGGAGGGATGAAACCTCATTTGTATTTTAGGAGATAATGTCAAAACAAAGACGTCCTCAGACCAGCTCGAATGAGCTCTGAAATTCATGGAAAAGTCGAGCTTTAAGAGCTTTAGCACCCCTACCACGATGGGGTAGAATATTATTTTTATATCTAAATAAAATGCTATTACATACATAATGTCATTCAAATCAATCCTAAGTCTCAAAACAATTTTTAACTCGCTTTTATAAGCTTCACTTATAAGTAACTATGAAATAGAATCTCGGGCGTCAATTTTAACCTACTTCTTATTGTCATATAGAAATGAAACTTTGAATGTATATGTAGTTTGGATAACAATACAATAAATAGGTATAATGGAGCGGATCTGATGATGGAGCCAGGAGGTGGATAGTGGAACTGTTCAGTGGCTACAAGTAAACCATTCGAAATTGGGCTCATGTGGTTCGTTTTGACGAGTCTAATAGATTGCACTCGGTGTTGAGGTTCTGATGATGGAGCCAGAAGGTTTAAGCGTTTTTACTATCTTCAACCACATCTAGTGAAAAGTAATCAGAATGCAAATAATCTCAATGAAAAGTAGATTGATCCGAATTCTCTATGTTATTATTGCTTGTTACATTGAAGGCTATATTTGCCTGATATTTAGTGTCAGTACTACTCCCGATATTTGCAGTGCACGTAAACGGTATTGTAAGTCTTATTACACTCAATAGAACCTATTTTAATCGTTGTTTGTCGTTAAAATCGTAGAAAATATTTCACAAAGTAAATTAATTACGCTTAAACATAAACAACTAGCTGAACAATAATTATTATAAACATGTAAACATAAAACAATCCATTCTAATTTTCGTTTACACGTGTAATTATAACTAAATATATTCAGTAACACATTTACACGTGTATTCCACATACAATGAGATTATGAAACGAAATTAATAAAAAGCTTAATATTAGTAACAACAGCACCCAACATATAAAAATTAACTAGTTTACGCCGAATTTGTAGATGTTTCTATGATTTCTCCATTTCAAACTTACCAACAAACCTCAAATAATATCACGTTTAAGGAGCTAACTATTAAAGCCTTAATATACATTAGCGCTAGAACATTTATAGATTACTAGTTACTGCCCGCGGTTTTACCCACGTAACGATTACTACAGAAAAAGTACATTTTCTCGGGATAAAAGTAGTCTATGCTACTCCTCCGGTCTATAAACTATATCTATGCAAAAAATCTCGTCGATCCGTTTCTCCGTCACTACGTGACCGAAGGACAAACCAACAACCACACTCGTTTATAATAGTACGCATATAACAGTCTTTTTATATGTGCGTCCACACAACCTCGTACATTCTACTTTATCTACCTTTAAATAAAATATTCAGTAGTAAGGGACAAACGAACGGCGTCTTATTACTCTCCGCGACCGTCACAAAAACGAACTCTTCGTAAGCCTCTACATTTACTATCTCTACCGATTTAGGCCAGGTACGCACGGGGGCTTGTCGGTTATATTTCTTCACAAAACAGGGTCGAGTGTAAGGTTTCCTATAGAAGAGTGTTCTGACAGCGCGCTGGCTGCAAATGATCCCTAAATGCAGTAGCATACCTAATGTATGCTGTAGTTACGGAAGGTAGTTAATGTGGTCGGTTTTTTAATGTCCATGCTGTAGGTTATGACCTTTCAGCGTCAGCGAACGGTGGGAGAACGCAAATGGCGTTCAGCCCTAAAAAATAGTTCTGGCTAGCTGAAGGGCACTATGAACCTCGCCTTTTGCCGTCGCTAGGATACAGAGATCGAGAGAGAATAGCCACGGCACGCGGCGCACGAATGTGTCCTTTTGAAGTGGGCCATAATCTAGTTAAAGCTACATCTGGTATGCCCGAGAAGGGCGCTCGCGGTATAAGTTGGAGTGATTCTAGTTGCCTCGTTCCCAAAGCCTATACCACCGAAAAGAAGGGCAAGAAACTCGACGGCGGAGTGAACAGTGTTGTACAGAAAGTACTTTAAATAGACCGTCACAGTTGTTATTGTAAACGTCACGTTATGTCGAAAGATTTTGAGTAGCTTATAACAACACCAGATTACATCATGAAATATATTTTATAGTGTTAACCGACACTAGCGGATGTTCACATAAATATATACATCACAAAAATTTCGCTTCAAACAGGATTCGAACCTGCGTCTTCTGGCTTGCCGGGCCAAACGCCTTCATATAAGCCGAAAAAGAAATACATCATATCAAGAATTTCGTAGACAACATTGATTGCTTCCATAGCCTAGTGGTTAAGGCATTTGGCCCGGCAAGCCAGAAGATGCAGGTTCGAATCCTGTTGGAAGCGAAATTTTTGTGATGTATATATTTACCAGATTACATCTTACGCCAATAAGAGAAAGAAGGAAGTCACACTCTCTCTTGCTTTAAACACAGCTATATTATGTAGCATTGGTGTATTTTATATGCCAATCGAGTATAAGGTATCTATTGATCTCGTGTAATAAAAGAAAAACATAATATTACGTTTTGGTTTTATTACAACTCTCGAGCGTATCTAAAACACTGATTGATAAATTCTACATTTACCTGAGTCGACCTTTATATAACAAAATACAAAAAGAAATGTTTTATATGCGACGGATAACACGTTATAAACACGTGTAAGTCGTACATGGGCACTCGGCCGTGCCCGGTGAGTAATGCCGCGAACCTGGCCTAGTCGTAAGGACCATATAAACCTCGCACGCGCGTTTCTCATAACGGTTACTGGTTTCAATAAAACTTTTTTCCCAGCTACGCGAAAATAATAATCCTGCAGGAAACTTGCGCCGTACATACGAGAGTTTTTAAGCTAAAAAGCGAACTTCAAAAACCTTACGTAAATACGTGTTATTTATTCATAGAAAGTGTAACTAACACGTACTTAGATGTAGGAGTAAGTTACTATAGACGTTTTATAGGTACAACCGTGTGATTTATAGTCTGTTTAAGTGTCTTTTATTTTTATTTGGCAACGAGACAAGCTGGTCGTTTGCCTGATGGTAAGCATAACGCTGGCCCATAACAATTGCAGTGCCACCCAGAACTTTGAAACACAAAGGCCTGCGCGGCACTGCAGTGCGCTCGTTACCTGACACATTAGGTATTAAGTCTCATAAGCCCAGTAATTTCACTGGCTACTCTGCTCATCAAACCAGAATACAGTAATGTTTGCACAGTACTGCTTGGCGGCAGACTTCACTCACAAAGCGGTGGTAACAACCCAGACGGACACTCGCAGAAGAGTTAGTCCTCCCACTAACAAAACAACGAACCGACTTCAGTGACAAACTAAAAAACCGATTTTGATGAAATTTCTATAGAACCAATATGAAACTACATCCTTTCAAATAAAAAAAAATCCAAATCGGGATAGTATTAGTAAATCTCTGTACTGTAATCTCTGTAAACTAACACAAGCGGCGAATTTATTTAATACTAAAAGGGATTATAAGTGTGTTCGGGCATTATCATTCTTTTTAATATGCGGTCAGTCACAAACCGAAGATACCAACGAGCGACGGGCATTTGGGGGTAGTTTTGAAAACTCACTCGCCACCGGCCGCGGTGCATGACCGCTAGTACTACATCGGCTGTGAAACGCGTCGGTTCGGTAATATTGTGCGACCTTTTGTGAAATATATATATAAACCTGTAAACTGTGCAAGAATATACTTGTGTTTTGTGCCTACACCCGGGTGTCTAGGGTTTGGACAGTGACGGAGTCCCGGCGCCGGAGTTCAGCGGTTTCAAGGGAAGTGGTTGGCTCATATTTGGGGGAACGGTAATCCTGAACAAATTCTAACCAGGGAAAGTCTAGAACCAGTGTGCTTGCTGGGCAATCGAAGGAAACATACGGTTTACACGAACAAAGTGTATATAATATAACTGTACGCAATATTATGAAATACTCCTTTAAGTCTGTTGGTTGAGGTATCTAGAAAATTAATTTAGCTTTAACGATGACATCATAAATACCTTAATTACAAAAGTTTCTAAAATCATCACGTTTCTAAAGGTTACGTAGTTGGAGAGATAATATAAGATACCTAGTAATAAGATCAAAATAGATTAGTACGCCTACTAGGCGATACGTTGACAACATTAGTATAAAAAAAAAGATCTGCATGCATGCACGGATATGTGTGTAACCTCACATGTTTTTTGACAAATAAATTTATCTTTATCTTTATTATTTATTACAATAAACTATTTAAAGACAACTAGGTTGACGACGCCGGCTTCTCCTGCGTTTTTGATCACTGTATTATTATAATCTGTTGGTAGACTACGATGGGTAAATGATGACTCGCGACTTGAAGAAACTCAGGCAAGAATTGCAACTACTTAGTGGTATGCTTCATGATCATTAGCCGGAAGACGTCCACTGCTGAACGTAGGCCTTCCCCATAGAAAGCCACTTGCTTCGGCTACTCGCCTCTTGCATTTGCTACATTTGCCAAAACTGGTAATTCGTCAAATCATGAAAGTTACCAAAAACACCATTGGTTAAATTTATATACAGTCGATACGAAAAGTTACAGTTTCAATTTACATAACTTCGTCCACTATCTCGATGTGGTAGAAGTTGGTGCATATGCAACACCTAGATTCAATAAGAAGAAACATCGGGTCGTGCGAGCGGATAATATTTTAGTTGTAAATTAAAATAAATACATACCTAAAAGCAATCTAAATCGAGTAGTTACATTTACTGGTTAAGAAGTTACTAGTAGTTACATCGACTAGAACGGGAACTAGTTCTAGCAAATGAACTACCATCTTGAACAACAACATACGTGTACACAGGTCAAGCTAACTTGAATGTGTTAAAAAGATTTTGTTACAAACAGCTTAAAAAGAGAATTTACTAAAGCAGTAATACGAAGTAAACACGCTTTTAGTCGCCATACAACAGAGTAAGCCACGTATGTGCATGGAAATGATATAAGGGAGACAACTCCACGATTATTTACGAGCAGAGAGAGCAGAAGAGCTATGAAGTACCTCCCTAGCAGTGATAAGGGAACATTCCACTGGTTGAGAATAACAGCGATATTCACCAGGTAATAAGACTCTTCTGCGAGTGTCCGTGTAGGCGAGTGCCACCTCTTTACTCGAGTAGTCTGAAGCAGTAGCGTGCATGCTTTCTTGTATTTGGATTTGATAAGCAAAGACAGTGAAGGTACTGAGCATTTGAGAATTAATGACTGATATCTCGGAGTAACAAAGGCATTGCAGTGTTGTGTTTCAAAGTTCTGATTAGTTCTGCACATGTTATGGGCAGACGTTATGCTTACCGTAAGGCAGACGACCACCTCGTACTTTGTAGTTCAAAAAATCTATAGTTCATTTTGGATACCGTTCTGGTTTATACGGGTGTTTACAAATACAATTAGTTACGTGGTGTCTGCTTTTAGATGAATTCATGCCGTCTATAATACCACCAATCAGATAAACAATAGAATAACATACCTACAAAAGGCAACTCCAAGCGCGAAAGCGTCGCCATTCTGGAATACATTATTGCCTATCAGTTACGAAATCTTGGCATAAAACAACCATTCCAAACATTCACTCGTAGTATGTGCTTAATTCAAATATTTGTATGGAAATTCGGAAGCGCCAAATCTATGCGCGCTCTAAGTCCAAAGCGGATGAGAGTCTTATGGAATATCTTGTGCTGCCTCGGTGTTTGAAACTACGCGGAGAACTTCCCTCGAGAGTGCGGAAGGAAGACATATCCTTGCTTGGTAGGTGGAAGGCTCTTTCAGCTAATATCACGTAATACTTAGACAATGTCTGCAGGTTTTCTGAGAATTTCTCTATATCAGAACCAGGCTCGTCTTGAGGCTCGGCGTAAAAATATTTCGCTGATCTTGAACAAGATTTATCGCAGCAGGGCTTAGATTATGTGGTTGCTTGTTTATTACAAAGATTTTTATTTTGTCTCGTGTTATTTGTTTCTGTTTTTGTATCACTGTATAATTGTATATGTTTGTAGTAGAGCTTGTTCACGCTGCTTGGTGAAAATCAACGTAGAGTCAGATATTATGCGGAACAAATTGAAAATATTGTCATTCATGATTGTCGTTGGATGTAACTTGTCTTTATCTTTCTTAATTTCCTGATCGATTTACTTTAAAAAGTGTAACGCCAAAAAGAGGGTCTGAGCAGCACTAAAAAGGAATTTGGATGACCTATTTAGTCATCCAATTTCCTCCGTGTTATATTTAAATGCTTGAACACCGTCAAAAAAACAAAACACGCAATATTTCTAGTCATTTAAGTTTCAAAAGCGTCAAAATTGAAGACTCTTCGGTTCACGTGAAAAAAAATTATTTGAATTTCAATAAAATTTAGAGTCAAAAGTCACTCGTCTCGACAGCTATCTGTGCCTATGGAAACAATACACCAAGGTCACATTATGCCAGTCCTCATGGTATATTCATCCCTTCATAAATATTAATACATCGATGGATACACGTCTCCAAATGAAGGCAGGAAACGATCCCGCGATTAATCCCTGGCGCATGAGGTAGTATCTGCTAATCGTAGGCCATCGAACGCATATCTTGCTTATCTTTTCCTTATATGAGTCGGATATTACGAGTATAACTATCTAGGTATTATTATCGGTAAAATAAAGGACTGAAAAACTCCCATTTTTCCAAAACCATATTAGAAAAGATTTTATAATATAATGCTATTGGTGATGAGCGGGACTTGTTCCTGGTGGTAAGCGCTCTTTTCAAGCCGGCAGCGTCTTGTAAACCAACTTTATGGTACAGTTGAAATCAGTACTAGGATAGAAACGCCATTGTAGCTTTCCTATCATTTTTTAAATAGCCACGTTATTGAATTTATCGCAAAGTATTTCTATTCCCTGAGGAAGCGAACGCTAAAGTGCGAAAATGAGATCCAAGTGAGCCTCATATCCGCTGCCGGCACGTAAACGACCTGGATACCTAGCCATCCTGGAAAATACTAAGCCTAGTTATGCTGGGAGAATCACTTGAAACGCGTACTACGTATTGGCCAACGTAAACGCTTCTTGAAAACAAGCGACTGCCGATGAAAACTAAACAACAAAAATGAAAAGTTTGATTTTTCTTTTTCGTATATTACAAAATTATGGCAAGGAAATCAAACCGGTCCACGGTTTGGATATTTTTACTTGAAGGGGTATATTCCCAGAGTGGTACCATATCAATTTGGTCAAATGAGGTATTCTTAGGATGAGTAAAATGGTTTTCAGCTTTTTGTTAATAAATGTTGTTTGGCTCAAAGAAATTGAACATTGCCCTTACCTACGATGAAGATAATGCTGTGATGGGCTCATACAACAATAACTTTCATACTAGGGTTTGCAGAGCACCCCGCCAAAGCTAACATCGCCTCCGTATAAAAAATATTACCTATCTAATTATAACCTGTGCTTGAAGTAAGTTTAAGCATTAAATATCTAAATATTATGTTTCTTTAAGAAATTGGCAACAATATAATCTGTTGTGGTCATCAACACTAAGTTTTTGATGTTTCGGCACTTTTGCAAGCGCCATGATCACGGCTAAACTAGCTTTATGTGCACAGTGCAACAACCGATATTGGAAACTCAAAACAAATTATGTACATGGTACCTAAATATTCCGTTAATTGTGACTGGTGGTTGTGGTAATTTGAGTCCAATAATACTTGTCCAACAATTCCTGAGAATCAGGCGTTCGTATTCAACGAACCAAGGCGGCGACCGCACGAGTTCGACGCGGGACGGCGCGGCCGGCGCAGGGCGGGCCGGAGTGTTTGCTGCAATCAACCCCCGTGTCAAGCGGCACAATTTATATGGTAAACCACCGGCTGAATATGCAGAGAGACGTTTGCTTAGTTTGCTAGTTTCGAGATGTAAATGTAAGGAGTGTGAGTGTTATCACGTAAATAAACTTGAGTCAGCAACCGCACTGCTTCTACAGAAGACGTGCAATGTTCTCAGGGAAATCGGAATTTATTTTAAAACTAGCTTCTGCCCGCGGTTTTTACCCGCGTTCCCACAGGAACCGTGCATTTTTCCGGGATAAAAAGTAGCATATGTTACTCTCCGGTCCATAAACTATATCTATGCCAAAAATCACGTCGATCCGTTGCTTCGTTAGAGTGAAAAAAGGACAAACCAACAAACACACTTTCGCATTTATAATATTAACTACTTTTAAAAAACGCGTAGTAGAAATGCAAAATTAATTAACTGCAACACTAAATTTCTAAAAATATCCAAAAAGCAGCAACATTATAAAAGTATGGCGTCATCGCACGTCATTTTTGACAGTTTTGACAAATAATAAGCTGGGTTGTCATCTGTTCTGCCAAATTTTTTTAATTGTCTATGGCTATCCCATAGCCGCGGTATTATAGTAGGGATAAGTACTGAATATTGCTGCACTGAAACACTTACACACTCATACCTCTGCAATAGTGTTTCCTGTGTCGTGGACACAGACAGATACACAACACAAACTCCCAAGACCCCGAACGCACTCTTTATGTTCACACAGAGTTTTCCGCGGCCGGGCATCGAAGCTGTGGCCCGTCACTTCGCAAGCAGGGTCTTAGTCAACTAACCAACTTAGTCACTAAGCCGACTTGGAGTGATAATAGTATTAGTAGCTAATTTACACAACACCGAATTCAGCTAATTCCGAGTAGAATCGTAACAGTGTAACATCACCATTGGTTGCATGCGCGTATTCTATTTAACGGGCTGTTATCGCGCGTGGTACGGCGCGGTTACATGGCGCAATTTTGTTTTCATCCACGTTGCATTACGGCTATATGGCGTTCTCACACGCGAGGGGTCGTCAAAGGGTTGTAACATTTGTGCATTACAATATATACACCTATAAATACATTTATGTGACGTAATGTTATAATTATGGTAGTCCGTAAATTCGATGGATTTTGTGTATTGCAGACGAAAATTGGGGATAAGATTTTATCACCACTTCAGGGTTTTGTAACTAAAAAAAACGTTTCATTACATTAGGTATATCCGAAGGTACTGAAACATAAAAAAAGCTGGCAGTTGATCACATTTTATGCTCGTGAATTAGGACGTATTTCGCATTTGACAATATGTTAAGAAAACTAGTAATGATGCTAATGTGCGGTACAATATTTCATCAGACCTTAAGTGGCGACGTGACACTGGTCAGGTACTAAATACGTAAAATCCAGAAAAACAACAGTTCAGTGCTGGAACACACCTTGCTACCATCATGGTATTAGAATGTTTTCTTTGTAAAATTGATTGTTAGATCCGAGCCCACGATTTACGAAACAGGCTGGTGAAATGAACCATTATCGCTACGTACGTTTAATATAGATCTACGTATTTAAAACCGTAGGCTTAAAACAGTACAAAGGTGTGGTTACCTGCGGCAGAAGGCTGTGTAAAAGTCAAGGAGATTGTTGTCAGCGTAGCGTGCCCTAATTGTGTTGCGAGAGGTTTTAACGTCTAACGACGTTACGCTGCTTTTTCATTCGAAATTATGTTGTTTATGACACGCCTTGTAGCGAAGTGCTTAGAGAATAGAAATATTGTTGTTTTCACTTAGATTATTATAACCACAATGATAATGTCGCAAGCTGTATGCGATAACGGAGCCTATTTTGTTTACTCGTAGTAACAATTGTGACATTATACTGAGTTGGAAGTTGGGACCAGTGCGAGGCTCTAAGAATAATTATTTTATCATAACGACTAGTACTGTCTGTGCTACGTAATTTGAAATAGTGATGGCTCAATGGTACTGATTTCGGCCGCCGCACAGTGCGGTAAGAGACCCTATTTTTTACCATGCTCTTTTTATTGCAAAACCTGATAGTTTAAACTAAACAAAATGCAAGAGTAAAACTCCCAGGTATCAAAAGTATCTAGTTCCAGAAATATGATTTTTTGAAAATCGTCAAAATTTGATCCGGAAAATCGTAAAAATAAATATATCACAAAATACGTGAAATAAATCAAAAAGTTGTTCAAATGAAATGTTTAGATAGTAGTAAAACCTACGTTTTAGAGCAATCAGCAAAGTCATACGATCGTTTGTTTCCGTGTTATTACGAATTTAAACATTTTCTTTTTTATTTTTTTTCTCGAAAAATCGGCCGTATTCGGGAAAGTTATTTACACAAGAAGATACCTCACTAACTCTTCTACCTCTCCAAAAAACATCTCGCCATAATTCCATGGACTATCGAGGATAAAGTGTTTCAAAAATATGTGCTAGGGTTATCACGAATTTTGTATCAATTATCCGGACTTTTTAGGTCATGTTGATGATGTTTTTTTATGAGTACCAAGCAGTAATAGCTACAAAAGAAGATTAAAAACGTGGTCAATCATACAATTTAATAGTCATTTTCAGTGGTGAAAACTACTATTTGCTCGCCCAATTCGTCGAACTCTTCGTAGGATTGTGTTTCACTGAATACCTCTGAGGACGACGAAGAAGTAGGTTGAACAGAGAGTGAGTCACTTGTAGCCCTTAATCGAAGTCTACATCACTGAATTAGCGACCCAATCCTGCTTCGCACGGGTAAAAGTATAAGACTCTCATAATTATAAACTTAAGATAGTCCCATAGACAACCATAATTCAGTCGTCGCAAAATCCGCTCTTAGCTGACGTCTCCTACCTATAAACTACCTACCTGCCAAATTTCAGTTTCATAGGTCAAGTATGTAGTTTCCGAGTTGTCATGTATATGTAGTCACTGTCTTTTAATTTTTTTATATAATGATTATAGATAGATAGGTAGATAAAAATAGGAAAATTAGTCTCAGTGAGTTGACTAAATGTGCGAGTAAATTATTCTCAATGTACTAGAAATAATATCCACTTATTGTCAATAAATAATAAAAAAACAAAAAGTGTCATCCCTGAAACCGAGTAAACCGGATATACCACGTTTTGGCTGATAACTTGATTAGTCCATGGAATTTCGACGAGATATTTTGTGGAGGCGTAGAGGAGTAAGTGAGGTATCTTCTTGTGTAAATAACTTTCCCGAATACGGCCGATTTTTCGAGAAAAAAAAATAAAAAAGAAAATGTTTAAATTCGTAATAACACGGAAACAAACGATCATAGGACTTTGCTGATTGCTCTAAAACGTAGGTTTTACTACTACCTAAACATTTCATTTAAACAACTTTTTGATTTATTTCACGTATTTTGTGATATATTTATATTTGCGATTTTTCACATCAAATTTGGACGATTTTCAAAAAATCATATTTCTGGAACTAGATACTTTTGATACCTGGGAGTTTTACTCTTGCATTTCGTTTAGTTTAAACTATCAGGTTTTGCAATAAAAAGGGCATGGTAAAAAATAGGGTCTCTTACCGCACTGTGCGCCCATCTGTAGGTCTATAGTTCGAATTCTACAAAGAGCTTGAGCGTTTATTTGCGGCTTCCAGGTGAGTTTCCTTATATCAGACAATTTTTGTTAAATAATTTTAAGCAATCAGAAGACATTATATTTGCTTTATGCATGACTCGGCATAGCTGACACCTACAAGGCGAATGTTTGTTCACATTACTGATCTTATCTCTTGTATGTAGGAGCATGACGGATGCTTCGACTTCCTTAGAAAGAAAAATAAAACGTATTTTCCTAAGAAATCGTACATCACAAAAAAGAAGAAAAATCTCAGAATCAACCTCGCGGTCTCCGTGGAGTTAATAAAAGCCGAACAATAATGTATCCCAAACCAAAGAGGAAATACAATTGATATTGGTGCATTACTTGTCGCACCCCCTCCCACCTCGCCCCCCTCAGCCCCCTTTCCTATCGCTTCACATGATATATGTAGGGGGAACGCCTTTTTTCTTTGTTTGGGAGGGATTTATCGCAAGTGGGAATATATATATTTCCTGTGGGACCCATGACTAGTGCGAGAGTTTATTAGTTTAGCAGGGTTATTGCGAAATGGCTTATTGTCATAATCGGCGATCTCTTTCACATTGTTATAAAGTCTATAACAAATACGGACATGATTTTCGATGTTGCTGTTATTTTGAGTACTAACAAATTATTGTTTAATTAACAGAAACACCTAAATGCTTTTAACTGGCTGATAAGACTGGAAGTGTCTGGCAGAAATCGCTTTTTAGCAATGAGACCTCCCTTTGTATTACTTATACGTTTGTTAGCTAATTTACTTTAAAGCGATGTTACAATAAAGCGTTATCTATCTAATTAACACCGATATTGGTAGCAAACTCAGACTAGAATACGATAGTACGTACACAAATAGATATCTCAAGATACACCGATGGGGTACTGTAACATTGATTTCGTTTTTTTTTTAATTCTCGATAGGTGAGCGTTTCACTTCACCCCTATCAAAGGCGAGATCGCCTTTTTTTAAGCGATGATATTGTCTAAGATGCTGGATACACTAAACCCAGTATTAAGACTGTCTCTCAAGTGCTGCTGCCGGGACACACAGACTAGGCGACAGATTTGCTAGCCATGTGCTCAGCTCTGCAGCTGTCAGTGATATATAAACGTTTGTTTGTTTGCTTATATAAACGTTCATGCGAGGGATTTTCCTAACCACTGTGCGAGGGCAGTCGTATGCAAAATCAAATTCAATATTCTAGTGAAAAACTACGTTTTCTTTTTCGAGTAAACCACAAAACCTTACGAAATAGATGAACGCTACTGTTTTTATTATGATCTCTAAATACAAACACACACAAATTCAATTATAGAAGCTCTCTCAAACTAAATTAAAACCAACTCAAATACGTCCATGTAGAGCAAGGCAAACACTTATGTAGGGTTTAAAATAAATCCACGGTAGAGTTCCAAACGTAGATACACTAAAGAAGAGTCAGTAGAGTAAATTAGTTCGTACTGTCAAATCTGGAACCACAAGACAGCAAAAAAAAAACTGGAAAACCTCGTGAGTAAAATTTAATAGTAAATGAAGCATTTTGATTTACTTGCTCTCCAAGTTTTATATATTATACAATTCGGGACGGCTCCGTTGCTAAGCTGGCAGTAATCCTGCCTGCAAAGCGAGGGAGGGGGCCCCGGATTCGATTCCCGGCCGGGGCAAATTTTGTGTGGTGATCATAAAGTTTGTCCTTGGGTCTTGGATGTTTGTCTTCTGTATCTGTGTGTCCAATGGCCATGCCAGTTACGACATAGTGCAGGGGTCTGAGTGTAAGTGTTATTATTGTTATAATTGGATAACCAGGCGAGCAGGTTGTTTGTCTGATGGTAAGCTGATGGTATTACGCCTGCCCATAACGGTTGCAGTGCCAACAGAACTTTAAAATACAAAGGTCAGCGCGGCACTGCGCAGCGGCAGTGTGCTCGTTACCCTGAGACAAACCCAGTCATTTCACTGACTAATTTTCTCATCAAACCGGAACACAATAATTCTTGCACACTACTGCTTGTCGGCAAACTACACGAGGGCAACGGTACCCACCCTGATGGACACTCGCAGAATACTGATTGCAACCACACGCAAAGTTCATTTCTAAATTCCGCTTGTTTCTATGTATCTCCAACCAACTTGTCGAAATTAAGTAAAGTTTGAACTACAAGCAAGCAGAATAAGTAAATAAAGTCCCAAAAACAAGTTGAACAAAGAGATCGGAACGACTGGGCGAGATTAAAAACTATCGGTTAACGAAGGAGGTTTAATTAAAAGTCCTGGATGGAACAACACTTGGGCTTTTGTGTTTGAGAGTGCTTGTCTCATTTAATCACGAATGCAAAATAAAAATCTCATAATTTTAAACATTTAATAAAACAACCATGCATGACGCAATTTCAGCTGCTTTCGATCCTGAATTCAAAAAGTTAAATAATGTGAAAATTGGTCACACGTAATTCTTTCAATCTTTAAAAATAATAAGTTTAACCTTATACGTGTTTTACATGTCAAAATTAATAGAGCACTGTACTAACCATGAAATGGTTATAAAAATTTTAGTGTGAAGTGGTATTTACCATCGTTAGGCTATAATTTATTTGTGGTTACAGGCGTCTCTGAATGCATGAAACTGGACCAGATACATTATTATTATTATAGCTAAATAAAACTAATATTTTCATTTATAAAATTTGAGTTAAATTTGAGTTTTTTACTCAGCTAAATATGTTAAAAAAGACATAATGTTCGATGTTTGTGCTTTATTCAAATACAGGATGTACCAACACTGACGTACTTGTGAAAAAATAAGTAAATAAAAATGTTACCATAACCATCTGACTCGTGATATAAAATATCATTAGCTCCTACACTACTAGCAAATAGACTCTTCCAAAGAATCGATACAAAGGTTATCGGGCGAGCAGGTTCGATCGCCACGAGGGGACCGAATTATCTCGTCTTCAATTATTACTTTATAAAATAAAGGATTGCATGTGTTCGGACTTTGATACAACTTTATCATGGCGGCAGGAAAGTTGCTAGCACTTGCTTTGCAAGTATTTCTTCTTGTTAACGATTGACCACATAATTATCTAGGCAGACGCTTGAGGACAACTTTTCAGACGGTAGCCAGGTGAGCAATAAACAATACCTTATCGTCATATTTTAGTTTTGATTACGGTGTTTTTCTTTATTAGTAGCAACTGATTAACAAATACACTTATGTCGAAATCATATCTAAATACAACTTCCTGAGAAGAACTAGGTACCCCTTAAATAAATAAATGTTTCAATAGATTCCGAATATCACCCGTGGCTCGTGATATATCGACAAAAGCGTACTCTGTCTGACGCACGATACAAGTTAGCTGAAGCTTTTGCAAGTCAGCCTTTGAGGAATATCTCGGAGCTCGGAGTAGACGGCAAACACGGCGGCGTAGGTATATACTGCTCACAATATCGTGTCGAGTGGAATACGAATCCGGGGAGAACGGTCAAAATCATATTTTAGAGGTAGACGAAATTTACCTGGTTGGATGGATTCTCCAGACAATTTTAGTTTTTTGTTTGCAATTTACTCGTATTCCATTGTTCTTTGATTGAACTCTAAGTATATTTTACTATCGATCTGAGCTGATAATCAGCATTGTGGGCTTTTGTACAGCTGCAACAGTGTTTTTTAGAAATGAAATATACGTGAACGAAGTGGGATGCGTCTATGTGATTACCGTTTTGTTTACTCATTTCGTCCTCGTAAGCCACAAAAATAATAAAATGAAAATTTCAGCACCTATAGCCAGAATGAATATCTTAGTTCATACAACAATGGAAGGTTATTTATAGGAATAGGAGCGACTGTATAATCCCAAGTTCAAATCTCTAGCAAGAAGCTATTGTTGAGCTTAACGTCAGCACGCCGCGTACAAGCATGCTCTCTCCGACCCGTTTCGATTCAAGCAGATATTCGCTTACTTCACTCGCTTCTTGTAGTCGGTTTCATAAAATGCAGCGGCGCATGTCAGCTCGGAGGTAAACACGGCGTGTTTGTGCTCAAACTCGCGATGTGGAAGAACAGAGAAGGCTTACTACGGAGTAGCACGCGGGCCCGCCAGTTGTATTACAGTTGCTGGATTTGAAATCTGTTCTGTGGCAGATCTGTAAGATTTCCGAATATATTTCCAACTTTTGTATCATTAAATGAGGCTGCGGGCTGAGCTTTAGCATAAATAACCGTTCGAAGTATAAGAGCAACAAAACTGAAAAGTTAAGTATTTCCGTGCTCATTTATTAGAAATACCTAACAAAAAAATTTAAAAGCTGAATTCAATCGAGTGGTATATAAGGTTATGATTATTATTTCATTTTGTATAACTTGTTGTAATATAAATATTCCTTCTCATATTTTTTACTAACGATGTCAGCAAAAACTGCCAGTTGTGATAACGTGTCATGTTATATTTTTTTCTATTTTCATCTTAATTGACTTTATACTTTACATTTACATTAGTTTACAACAACGTCGTTACGACAGTACTAACATTTTTTTTAATGTTATTTGGTAACTAGACGAGCTGGTCGTTTGCCTGATGGTAAGCATAACGCCGGCCCATAACATTTGCAGTGCCACCCAGAACGTTGAAACACAAAGGCCTGCGCGGCACTGCAGTGCGCACGTTACCCTGAGACATTAGGTATTAAGTCTCATGAGCCCAGTAATTTCACTGGATACTCTGCTCATCAAACCGGAACACAGTAATGCTTGCACACTACTGCTTGGCAGCAGACTTCACGAGCAAAGCGGTGGTAACAACCCAGACGGACACTCGCAGAAGAGTTAGTCCTCCCAATAACAAAATTTTTATGTTTGACATTTACGCGAATTTGTGAATTTCTATAATTTCCGTCAAACCATATTGGGGTTTTAATCAAAAATCCTTTTATTCAACTCAATTTCATTTTATGATATAGTGTTAATTTACACAGATCTCTTTTTAACCCCTTGAGACCTCTTCATCAGATGAAATAAAACCTGAGTTTGACATTTTAATTTTCGACCTGTCAGTCTACTCATCTACTCGTTAATCATTTATCCACTTAATTGCAATAGAAAATGGACTAAACCATATTATAACTCTTTTCGAACGAATCATAAGTTATTTTAGATTAATAACATAGTTTGGTAAAAGAAATTCTTTTTATACGTCTTTCGATAAATTATATCATTTTTCATTTAGTGGAGCGAAAACTAGTCTATTAATCTAACTTAGGGGTTGAAAGTAAGTTTATACAATTGCTTGGCTAACTGTTATCTTAGTTTTAGTAATAGCTCAACAGTTTCGACATGAGTGATGAATTGAATTTTTATCATTTATTTTCATTCTTTCAGCTTCAATGTGTATTAAATATCATTTTGTATCGACATGCTATGAACATAAGGCTGACGACGCACAGTTGAGTTGGAGTTACTGTTTCAAATAGATTTAAACTGGTCAGTATTTTGATTCGTGAAACTTATATGACACTTATTATTATTTGACAGCTCCGTAGCTAAGTTGGTAGTAACCCTGCCTACAAAGCGAGGGGTTCCGGGTTCGATTCCCGGCCGGAGCAGATTTTGTGTAAGCATAAAGTTTCTTGGGTCTTGGATGATTGTGATGTGTATCTGTGTGTGTCCATGCCACCTGCGACACAGGGAATCCTAGTGCGGGGGTATGAGTGTAAGCGTTTATTTATTTATTGTTTATTTATTGTCGAATGTTGCAGAGGCCCGCTGTTAGAGTCATTTATTTTAACTTTCATAAGTGCTCTTTAGGGGCCTATTTGAATAAAGAAATTTGAATTTGAATTTATAAACAAGCATTTTTTTGCTTCGATAGACTCGTTCAAATTTTACTGTTTAAAGGCCTCAGGAAAGCACTCATGAAAATTAAATAAATCTAGGCACCTGTTCTAAGTAAACAACCGATTGAGTTTAAGATCGAGTCAAACCGTTAGTGTGACTGCCTCCATTGTTGTCGACAACAACAGTTCAAGATCATCGAGCGGCCGGGAAAATGACAATTGTTAGGTAATAATAAACCAGCTTCTGCTCGCGGCTTCAACCACGGGGGGAGTCATGACGGGAGGAACTATGCATTTTTCAGGGATAAAAATTAGCCTGTATTACTCTCAGGTCCAAGCTAAAGCTATATGCTCCGTTGCTGCGTGAAAGAAGGACAAATTACGGATACCTACACACCAACAAACACACGTTTGCATTTATATATACGTACATGTTTAGGCTGCTTGATCTGCTTCAGAAATGCAATCAATTGTGGTTGCTAGCGAGCACATTGTAGAATTAATTAAACTCTAAAAAGTCTTACTAATTTAGTCTGTATAATTATTATATTACTAGCTTCTGCCCGCGGTTTTCACCCGCGTTCCCACAGGAACCGTCAAACTGATCTGTCAAATTAAATCAACTTGTCAACATTTTAAAACTTTATTGACAGCTGTCAATGTCAATTTTATGTCACACTAACTTCTGCCCGCGGTTTTCACCCGCGTTTCCACAGGAACCGTGCATTTTTCCAGGATAAAAAGTAGTCTATGTTACTCTACGGTCCATAAACTATATCTATGCCAAAAATCACGTCGATCCGTTGCTTCGTTACTGCGTGAAAGAAGGACAAACCAACAAACACACTTTCGCATTTATAATATTAGTATGGATGGACTAGTATGGATAGTATGGATGTATAACGGTATAAATAGTGTATGACGGTGGTATAATCACACAATGTTTTGTCTTCCTTGTTCTTTAACAATTTGAAACTTAATCGAAAGAGACAAAACATTGTATAACTATCCAATCGTTATACAGAGTTTATTAGTAAAGATAAGCGTGCGATATCACTACCACTGGATCATCTAATTATAACCAATTTGCAAGTACTCTACTACAAATTTGAAAAGTGTTCGATAAATTTGTGCAGTTTCCGCCGAAAGGCTGCTTGTTTGAGTTGCGTTGGTAGTTAATAAAATTCCTCCATTACGGTGCTAATTTGGTTTATTTTGCCGACTAAGTACAGTGCAAATGTATGGAGCTTGACATATTAAGATGGAATGTGTCGAATGAAGCGGCGCGGGCGCGGACGGTGCAGGCCTCACCCCGCGGCCCCCGCTGATTCCCCGCTGCCGTCTTGTTCGTTGCATTATTAGATAAAAGTAGTTTATGTTGTAAACATGCAGTAATTAATAAATATTTGTGCAATGCAGTACAAGATATTTCCGCCTTTTAGTACCTACACAGGTAAACTCTCCGCTCCAGAGAACTTTAGCTGTAAATAACTAGAGCTGCGAGAGATCTTTGCCGCGTTGTGTCCGGGCTGAACTCGGTCTCTACCAATCTATAGACTCGTATGCAAAGCAATTTGAACTTTATGTCGATGGAACATAAATTGTACTTTGGGTCTAAACGGTGCAGTTAAATGAAATACGTTATTGAATGCGAGTCTGCATTTTGTTCGTTAATACAATGTATTGTATGTACAGTAACAATGTCTCTAGAATCGGATTTGCAACCATTTCGAATTTTGCATTCAGCTATAACATTTTGGGCCTTGTGTTTCAGAAATTCCATTGGAATTTATTAACAACAGTTACTGCTTGTATAATAAATTAGTATTCCAGTTAGTAATTAGTATTTTAATTTCTATGCCCATACACGCTCTTGTTGTTTTGTTAAAGAAAAATTAATGAACGTAATGAGCTAATTGATTAAAAGTATGACATGGTCATAAAACACATTGTATAAGAGTATGACATGGTCATAAAACACAGTGTATAAGAGTATGACATGGTCATAAAACACATTGTATAAGAGTATGACATGGTCATAAAACACATTGTATAAGAGTATGACATGGTCATAAAACACATTGTATAAGAGTATGACATGGTCATAAAACACATTGTATAAGAGTATGACATGGTCATAAAATACATTGTATAAGAGTATGACATGGTCATAAAACACATTGTATAAGAGAATGACATGTTCATAAAACACATTGTATAAGAGAATGACATGTTCATAAAACACAGTGTATAAGAGAATTACATGGTCATAAAACACATTGTATAAGAGTATGACATGGTCATAAAACACATTGTATAAGAGTATGACATGGTCATAAAACACATTGTATAAGAGTATGACATGGTCATAAAACACATTGTATAAGAGTATGACATGGTCATAAAACACATTGTATAAGAGTATGTCATGGTCATAAAACACATTGTATAAGAGTATGACATGGTCATAAAACACATTGTATAAGAGTATGTCATGGTCATAAAACACATTGTATAAGAGTATGACATGGTCATAAAACACATTGTATAAGAGTATGACATGGTCATAAAACACATTGTATAAGAGTATGTCATGGTCATAAAACACATTGTATAAGAGTATGACATGGTCATAAAACACATTGTATAAGAGTATGACATGGTCATAAAACACATTGTATAAGAGTATGACATGGTCATAAAACACATTGTATAAGAGTATGACATGGTCATAAAACACATTGTATAAGAGTATGACATGGTCATAAAACACATTGTATAAGAGTATGACATGGTCATAAAACACATTGTATAAGAGTATGACATGGTCATAAAACACATTGTATAAGAGTATGACATGGTCATAAAACACATTGTATAAGAGTATGACATGGTCATAAAACACATTGTATAAGAGTATGACATGGTCATAAAACACATTGTATAAGAGTATGACATGGTCATAAAACACATTGTATAAGAGTATGACATGGTCATAAAACACATTGTATAAGAGTATGAAACACTGTCAATGGTTCAAATCCTACAACGGGCTTGAAATCATCGTGATCAAGGCGTGGTAGTCGGACGTTTTTCACGTGTTGGCCTACCTAGCTACCAAACATCTATCGCTATATTCCGTCAGTTGCACTTACGAGCGAGTTCTACTCCAGGCTTGGCGTGGGTACCACCTTGTACCAAATCATAGCTTAAGATCAAGTTATATAGTGGTGAAATGTAAACACATTTAGGTGTAGATATTGTTTATAAGTAAATACAACATAATACAATTTGAACCAAACTTATGGAGAGCAAAAGCGGAAGGCTTCTCTTTCCTTTAACTTTAATGCGTTAGGCTTTTAAGAAACGATTCATATTTGTTCATCAAATGTTTTAGAGATGATAACAGACAGTGATCGACTTATAATGAGAAGCGGGTGCGATAGCAAACCTTTGATCTGATTAGTATGCCAACGTTTAAAGGATTTGTTTCATTCTGCCGGAAGGGGTGTTAGCTTTGATGAAGTTTTGTTCTCTTATGTTTTGTTTAGATCGAATAACAAAATCACTAACTACGCAAGATAAACTTGCCCGTTTATAGAGAAAATCGTGGTAGTTTACGTACTTTAAGTGTTTATTAAAAGCGGGGATATTTAGGCTGGAGGTATACAAGGAGTTAGTTCTAGTACATGTTATCTGTCATCAATAGTATTACGCTATAATTTTGAGCAAAATTTTTCTATGAGTAGTCAAAGGCAACGCTCGTGACGTCTTTCGAAAAGTACGATTATTTTTTATTTTGTTTCTTATTTTACTATTTTTTACAAATTATATTGAAATAAACGTACGTTTGTTTACTATTTGCATCAGGGAGTTAACTCTGAAATTTAAAAAATAAATTTAATTTACACGGATATAATGCGGTATAATAAGGGAGCAATGGATAATAAAATCTATCACAGTATCTTACAGCAGGATATGAACCAGATAACAAGTTCATTTTGATGTTTTTTTAATATATGACTATTAAGATATGTTTTTCACTACTTTAGGTATGCCTCTAAGACTGTTGTCGCATAATATCTGATTTTACTTATTGACTTTACAATCTACCCACATAACATTACTTACCGTAGAGAAACTAAATATAACCGAGTACAAGCATAATTTTTTGCGATGACATTATTGCCATCACAAAAACCTCCGCACATATTTCCATATTTTGTCCTTTATAATTTCGCCTCGTAACTTTCTAGCACGCAAAAAATTAAGTCGTTAACCCAAATTCAGCTTAAGGCCGTGCATTCACGTCACTTCCACGTGAAAGTAACATTTTTCCCGTGAATGGCCTACGGCGGGATTGATAGAGCCCATTCGGTGTCCTCCGTGTCGGACGACGTAATTAGCCCTCCGACCTGCAGGCACGTGACTCGAAGCTAAAAAGGGGAGTCAAAGAGGGGACGGCAATTGAGTTAAACATTGCAGATGGCATAATTTAGTTACCGGAAGTTTGTTGTTAAGCAGAAAAGGCATTTTCCGAATGGCTGACATCGTGATTCACGGTTCACATTCACACTGTCCTACTTGCCGGACGATTTTACAAGTCCTCTGATTTGCACGCAAGGTGAACGAGGTCGTATGAACGGTAATAATTGAGTAAAAGGTTGCAATTGTCATTATTTCGAAATTTGTTACCAGCTTTTTTTATTAACTATTGTGCTCTGCAAGCTCCAGGGCTCGCACCATTTGTTTGGTAGTTGAATTATTGTATACAGAAAAATTTCTTACTTATCATCAATTTAACAAAAGTAAACTTACTCCGAAAGATTAAATACCCTACCAGCTTAAATCTATTGTATAATTGAAGTGTTGTTTCTTATAATTGCAACTTAATATTTAGAGTTTAATATTTAATGCAAATTACAACACTTTTACAGAACACTTAGCAAAATATTTAACTGAAAACAAAGGACAGACTTGAGACTTCATTAACTGAATATTTCAGCAAATTTGACACTTCAGTAGGCTTGTGGCGGTTTACTTAGACAAGGTTCTAGATCCCAGCTCTGAACATCTGGGCCTTTGTCTAGTCCAGACCAGACTGCCAATTATTTACACTCGTTAGGTCGTCATCAATGCCTGGATAAATATAAACAATGTCTGGAAGCTAAATTACCGAATTTTCAGACCAAAAGGTTACCGTTGAATAAATAATTAATTCTCTGGAGTAATTGTTGTGCTTCTAGTGGAAACTATATCTTAAACAGCTTGTACAATGTTATTTGTGACCGATAATAGATTAAAGATTGTTTGTTTAACTGTCGATTGTTCTTTGTAGAACCTAACATAATATCTAAAGTATTTGTTTTATGTTAATCTTGGTTATATTTTCTTGTTTTTGTTATGGTATTGTAAGGGAAAATGATGCAGTCGATGCCTCTTTTTCAAGCTGCACCGTACGACCTCATGCGTCATCCATGTGGCCTGATAACAGTGTACATACAAAGGTTAAGCCATGGGCAAAGTAGACTTCTCTAGGAATGATACCGATTCGTAAACTGTATTGCTTAGAGCTCACACAACTATGATCACTAAAAAAAGTCATCCTTGAAAACATGCACATCTAACGCAAATCACCGCTTATCAAACATACTAACATATAACCACACTGTTTGTGACTTCCTAGTGCGCGTTATATTAGAACTGATTATACCTCAAAACAGAACACTGAATATATGTATAAGCATCTCGGCCCTCTCCAAAGCAAGCCCCACCTAAGCCTCATTATCGCAAAAGTCTTGAGAAGAAAGTCCGAGGTCGAATTCCTGCCGTTTCATCAGCTCGTTAGAAGTGCTACGTGCGAAGGTCGAAGAGTTGTTATGCCATCAGACCGCGATTGATACCTGACCTACTTGCAGAGAAGGCTCGTTTTAATTACCGCCTCCGCCCGCCCGGCTGGGCGGCCGGCCGGCACTTGACCCGCCCTCCTTGGAGCTAGGGCTTCTAACCACGTTACTGGAATTTGAGAATTCCTGGACAGGGTTTGAATGTTTGGGAGCCCTTTAAACCGCAGTTTACTTAACCTTTGTTAATATTATACTACGTATTGTGCGAGGAATTTTGTACAGTTGAGTAACATCTAACGCCTGCTTTGAGTGCTACCCTAAACTTCGGTCGGTAGGTATGTGTTAGGTTTAACACTTATCTTGAAACAGACCGATTTTGGGGTTTACTAAAAGCAAGCCCTCAGCCGTTCAGTACATGCTTCAATGATAATACGCATTTGTGCTGTCGTCTAAATATTTATCAACCGAGTCAGTAAAACGCCTGCAGAATTTGCCGTTATAGTTATAGTTAAAGTGAGTTATAAAAGTTATGATCGTATAAAAATATTTTAAAATGAGATTTGAAGTGGTAACCCATAGACGGTGATTATAAACGTGTTTTTCAAGAAATTGCTCTTTATCTAGCAGCTATTTTCCGAGAGTGGCAACCCTGTGCCTGCTACAAATGTACATTGAGATAATTTATAAGCTTACCAATTTACAAAGCTACCTGCTAGCAATGTATGAAGGTGTACACTTGAGAGTGGCAACCCTAACTAGACCACCAAACGACACGGAAAGCAGTGAAACCTTGCACTCCGTAAATATGTGCTGAAATAATTAATTACTGTAGTCTGCCTAAGTTATTCACGATACGCCCGAGTAAGTCTACGGGAGAGAGGTTTGCTGTTGGGTGCATTGTAAGAGGGAGACAGAGAAACTGCTCAATCGTCCAAGCATTATTTATACTCACTTTATGCGTCCCACTCGCGCATGTAACGTTCTTATGATCACAAAAATTAGTTCAAATACAAAAATCGAACCCGCATACCTCACTTTATTGTAAGCTATAGTATGTCATCGGGGCCAAGGTTCCAGAGTGAATAAATTGAGCCAGAAAGGTAGAAGGTTACGTGACCAAACGGTTGAAGATCTTAGTTCATTCGGCAACACATGGAGACTGCGGTGTAAGGTTAATGATTACTCGATTGTACTAATTTCATTTTGTATTTTATTGTGTATTAATTACAGTAATGAAGTACATGAGTGTGTAAACGCTTGTTTATATTTATTTACTATGTAGTAAGGTCCGCGTGCAGCAACCAGTCGGACCGCCTGCGTGTAGCTCCGTTGATGAAGAGGTACTGAATACCTCGAAACCGGTCGGGTATTCGTCGCGAAGTTCGGCTGTACTGCGTAAGCGAATCCAGCTGTTAATGATATGTAAATAAGAGTCATACTTAAGAAAGCTTATGTTTAGGTTGAACTTTTCATATTACCTTCATCTACGAACGATAAAAATCAAACATTTGCATGCCGCTTTAACATTTGATGGCAGCAATGTCAGAAGTTTGCTTACCAAGAAAATAACGTGATTTACTACAATCAATAGACATATCTCTCTCACCAGCTCCCAATAAAGAAGGCCCAATAACATCATAAACCACAATCTCTACTTCCGCGCCTGCCGCTCGCTTATTTCGCTCGGGGAGCATAAAAAGCGAAGTGATTTAGACGAATCACAGCACACAGTAGACAAAGGAAATACATTATCGGGGAGAGGGGAGGTGGGGAAGGAGGCGGGTATGAAACAAGGGGTACTTTAAATGTCCATTGAAAAGGAAAAATCGTGGGACAATGGACCCCCGTGTGAGCAATTAAGGTAATGTTCGCTTACTTGTTGGAATTTGTCACTGAGCTTTTAAGTGATGAAGGCCTAGGGATGAGGGTAGGTGCCAGAGAGGAGGGAGGATTAAATTGCTTCGCTAAAAGACGGCATTGTTTTATTTATTTCCAACAAAGGTTCATAAAAATTTTAAAAAAGAGCGTTTACCTGACTTTCCTGGAAGTTATATGATTGAAAAGTGGGAAAATTCTCGAATAACGAAATATTGGGAAAATAAATAATAACACGGGATTCTGGAAACACAGTTTCTCAAAATCATAGAATCCAAAAAAATATTGAAAATTTGTAACACAAAATAATTCCTTGACTTCCTTAGTGCTGTTACCTTCAGAGAAGATTATCTTATTTAGATTGCGAATAAAAATATAACCTTCAAAAATTGTAGGTAAAACGTGGGTTCAAGTAAAATAAAAATCTATACTCTTATATAAGTACTAGTGATTTTTATAGTGAACTAGCTTCTGCCCGCGGTTTTCACCCGCGTTCCCACAGAAACCGTGCATTTTCCGGGATAAAAAGTAGCCTATGTTACTCTCCGGTCCATAAACTATATCTATGTCAAAAATCACGTCGATCCGTTGCTCCGTTACTGCGTGAAGTAAGGACAAACCAACAAACAGACTTTTGCATTTATAATATTAGTATGGATAAGCCAAGTAAAAGGGTTCCTAAAATTTGAAAACGTTAAAGAAATTCGGGTTAAGTAGTTAAACATTTGTTTTTATATTTAAATAGAATAACAAATAAAGCATCTAACGTCATAATTTGGGGACAAGTGACATCCATCTACCCGCATTGGGCCGATGTGCAGCCGTCGGCCTCGTGGCAGGTCATTACCCATATTCTCAGAATTCCCAAGGAGAGTGGAAATCAGGCCGACGGCCAGCTGTGAAACACTGGGTTGCCAAGTAAAATGGGACAGAAGTAAGAGGAGAGACTAAAGAAATCATCGCAATACGCAATATTTATCATGATTTGTTCACAAACAAATCAAGTTACAAATGAATACAGTTGATTTATACGGCCTGCACCGACAGACAGAGCCTACGTGGCCTTATCTGTTCAAGTGTGCTATGCCACAGTATATACGACGCAGGAGACAAGCCTTGACAGTTCATGTTACTAGAGAGCCCTCGTGTTGTAGCTAAGGAATGCTATAGAATGCTTTTGTATTTATTTTGGTTTTTAGTACAGAGTCACTTTAATCCTTGAACTTGACTCTCCAGTAAAAAAGAAATAAGCACATAGAGAAAAACATTTAATTTAATAATAATTAGGTATATTTGAATATAGAGGCAAGTACTTCGATGTAAAACTATTAAGGGAATAATTAGCGGTCTATTATGTATGTATTTGTAGGTAATTAAGGTACCGCTGCAACTGTGGTCGCTTACAGCGCGTCATGAATATTCCAAGTGCAGTGCCGCTTCCGATGACCCCGTATTTGATGAATCCCTCAATAATTCACTGATACGAAACCCAAACTCACTGTGATCGATAAAACTGATTGCAATAATACTTTACGCGAACGTATGCCCCAAAAAACTTAACCGGATAAGAAATACGGAGCCCGCTCCACCCTATCCGATATTGAATCTATCTCTATGAATAGTCAATAAATTACCGGAACATGTAGACTTTCCACTCTTTTTATTTCGCCCTATTTCTCAGGAGTTTTCTTTCCATAACGCGAGTAAACTCACACCTTATCGATAAGGTACAGAACAGGGCGCGAACTATCGTTATTCAATTTGGCGCCCTTGTAAACAGCGCGCGGCCATCACTTCCCCGGGCCAGGCAATATTTCCGTTAAAGGAATCGGTAAATCACCGGTTATCGTCGCCTCTCGCGTCCATTTGTAACGAGGACCCGGCTCTGCGACGCTCCATGGCGGAATATGAAACAGAACTCGCAAACAAAACGGCATTCAATTAAAAAAAGGCTCTCGCGTTGACGGATGCGATAGCGTCGCGGACCGCCATTGTGCCCTTTATCTGCGGCCTTTGTTTCATTTACGAACGCTTTTATTGGTTGTCGAGTGTAAGCGGAATGCGGATGCCGGCCACGTCCCGTGGTAATGAGAGCCTACAAAAAGCGAAGTGGCCGCCTACACTAGGCCACATTCAATCTTCACCAATTTACCGGCGGCCGCGTTACTCTACCCTTCATTTCTGTACTATCCACAGCGTTGATTTGAAAACGTGACCCGCCCCGCAAACTCGTCTCATTTGTATTAGTTATTGGATTCCCGAATCCACTCTTGCCTTGAACGCGTTCCCTTTTCGCACGCTGCAACTGATCGCTGCGCCATCTACACCAGCTTAATTTTAATTCTCGAACATTCCAGCTGCCGATTATATGTTAGGTAGTCGGAGAACATCAAAGCGGGAGCATAGTTCCCACATAGTTGCCCGAATCAAGGACATTTCGCCGGCAAAGCGGAATAGTTCGCGTAGCTTGTTAAGCTAAGTGCCTATAATTTTTGGAGCATGAAACTACGGCACAGAGTTGACATTTAATGTAATTACACAGCCGTTCCAATGTTGAGGAAGAATGTGTTCTGCCATCGCCACCGACAGGATATGCTGTTAATTCCTGCTTCTGCTGATTGTGCAGTTTGAAATATGCGAGGGCATATATAATAGTCTATAAAGGGAAGCTCTCGTTGATCAAACCCCTTCGTTTTTTAAGTAATTAGTTGATGAGGCGGACAGATCGGTGTTGCATTACGCAGCAGTATTAAAAACAACTTGCACCAAGCATGCAAGCTACTTCACAATGGAAACGTGGCCTAAACTAAAACTATATAATTTACCAAATTTAAATTCAATTGGTTAAAGCGGAGGTGCATAGAGATAACAGACAGATACATTGCTTTATATTATTTATCATCGATCTGCGCTAATTATTTATCGCCTTCTCGACTTTTCTCGAAATAAATTTCCCGGGAACGAGAACTGCTGATTTTGGTCAAAAATTCCAGGAAATAAATCCTAATACTGATATGATTATGTACCTACCAACGTAATAAAAAATCATGAGAACGCATTGCGAAAGTCTACAAAACCGTTTGGTATTTCCACCACACAGCTGCTACATACATCAGAATCACATACCTTCCTAATGTAATTGAGAAAAATCACTATTCCTCCTGGAACCCTCGCAGATGTCACGCTACGTTACCTGAGTGATCAGTAACGCTATAATATAATAATCCAGCTTATCCCGAGAAAAACAGGGCTTCATCCTTTCAGCGGGCGCGGGGTGGGGGCGGGAGAGGGTTACTGCACAGACAACAGTGAGTCAGTACTTTCCGAGGTCCGAGATTCATCAATCATCTCTTTCAGGGCAATCATTACCATCTACCAGCATTATACACGAGTAAATTAACCCCTAATAACCGAAACTTTTGATGAATACCCCGCAGATAAAGATGTACCCCCTAAATGACTTTGTGGAACGGAAATGAGATCTTTTCATAGAAGTTTCAAATTACTGGAACCATGGGGGCGAGACGATTCGATTGCGATTTAAACTTTTACACGACTGCACAAGAAGGAGTGTAATGTTTTTAGGGTTCGTGTATGTATGTTTGATAACAAGTGAGTGTACCGTATGTATAACGTATGTATGTATGTCTACGTGAGTTCTTTATTCCACCATTTTTTAAATGCCTGAACAGATTTGGATGTATGGGGTATCGTTAGCATCCTTACATCATCCTGAGGGACACTGGCTAGGACAGTCGTGTTTTTATGCAACTCTTGTTACATTGACTTGTTTCTGTGTAAGCATTCGATGTGTAAAATAAGTATTATAAAATTTTATAACTGTGGTAATAATTGCGGTTTTTATTTTTCTTGTTCTAAATTCACTTTGGAATCGATAAAGAAAAAATAATTTCCTTATCAAATTTCAATGTATGGTATAATGTTATAGCATGAATAATTCAACATTTACTTATTATATCTTCGACGTTTAAAATCGTCGATCTTTGTGACTTTCGTAATTGCTAAAATTTAGGCCATATTTAATACGTCCTACTTATAAGTAAGAGGCATAAGCACATTAAGGCCAAACTGAAAATTCACGATGAAAATGTGTGCATTCTTATCCGGCATTTTCCGGCATAAACTTTATGCACGAAGTATCAAATTCAAATTCTTTACTCTCACTGGCGTTAGGAAAGCGCTCATGAAAGTTAACTGACTATAACTGGGTTCCAAATCTGTATAACCGTTCACGAAGAAAAGCATGAAACTTGACGGAATTATTTTTCAATCATGTGTTTGCCAGTGTTTCTATAATTAACAATATGTCATCATCATCTCCATGCCCTTATCCTATTCAATTTGGGATCATTATTAAAAATAGGTATAACAAAACAAAAATTCAAATTCAAAATGCTTCATTCATATAGGCCCCAACGGAGCATTTATGAAGGTTAAAATAAATGACTCTAACAGCGGGCCTCTGTAACATTCGTCTACCCGAATCACAGACTAAAACTAATGCTGTCTTTATCGGAACATCATAAAAGACAAAGACACTAACAGACCCAATCCATGCTCAAAGTCAAGGTTCCAGAAATAGGTTTTAAAAGTACTAGAGTAGTCATCGCCCAAAGACACTATCTTTCCATTAAAATTGGTTTGTTAGTGGGAGGACTAACTCTTCTGCGAGTGTCCGTCTGGGTTGTTACCACCGATTTGCTCGTGAAGTCTGCCGCCAAGCAGTAGTGTGCAAGCATTACTGTGTTCCGGTTTGATGAGCAGAGTATCCAGTGAAATTACTGGGCTTATGAGACTTAATACCTAATGTCTCAGGGTAACGAGCGCACTGCAGTGCCGCGCAGGCCTTTGTGTTTCAAAGTTCTGGGTGGCACTGCAATCGTTATGGGCCGGCGTTATGCTTACCATCAGGCAAGCGACCAGCTCGTCTCGTTACCTAATAACATAAAAAAAAAAAAAAGATTCAATTAGTTCTTATCCGTATGTAAATGCTTAATTTCACGAACATTAAACACCAAAAATAAACATTCAATCTCAAAATTCCATCCCTTATAAAATGCTCCAGTGGAAAGAAAATATCCCCAGCTCTAGAAGCCTAGCTCGGATAACCGTAATAATAAAACCTATTTGGCATAATGTAAATCTGAGATAGATTTAGATGCCACTGAAGAAGATCACAGGGTTCTTTATAGTGAAGCCGATATTTTTCTTTTCCCTTTTTAAAACTTACTTATGGATTATCATTGTAATATTATGTTTTAAATGTTGTTTTATAAAGAAGCGTTATTTACTAAACATCTTATATTACAGCTGGTGTGAAAAATCGTATGTATTATTTTACTTAATTTTGGCAATGATGTTTTCGATACCTACCTCTTATTACAGCACAATTATAAAGCACTTAAGTCCCGAAGTTAGCTGAAACCAACTTCTTGAGACTAATAGCTTCAATTTGTAGTGGAATAGTTGTATGCCCAACTAGCTTATATGTATGTGGTCACTTTCGACACATGTTTAAGTCTGCTTCTGCTATTATCAGATTGTCTTCACACTTTTGTGAGAGTGACTGAATGTCAAGAAAACTGAATAAGTACTGACTGAGTTTCACACAATTATAACGTTATCAAGACTTTGCATGTGTCGAAAGTATAGACAACTTTTATACAATCTGTTTAGGTTAGAAAGTAATGGTTAGAAAATGTAAAATAGATTTAAGGAGTTAAGTTGGAAAAAAAATTGCATTGACATTTCTTTTTAAAGTAAAATTTACTACAAAAAGTCTTAATTGCACAACAAAAGAAATAAATAAATTTTTCAACTTGCTAAGAGCCTAGCTATTAGAAAAACAATTAAACGCTTCATCAAATCATGATATAAAAAATTTAAAGTACACTGCGTGGTCTTATCCCTAAATAGCGATCTCTCAATCTTATTATGGAGACGATCTACAAGTTCCATTTACAAGAATAATGTAAATATAACTTGTATGTATTTTCAGAGTCGAAAAAATTATGCCGGATATTCGCCATAATTAATATGTACCCTATCCCTAGCTGCAAGTAAACGTAGCGGGTCCGGCGGGGGTGCCGGCTCCCTAGAATTGAATTATAACGTCGGCGGGAAAATAATACGATAATGTGGCGAGATAAAAGCACACACACAGCTGAACGAACTTTTACATATAAATCGCGCAACTTTGGAGCGAAAATAACGACCTTATTTTTGTTACAAATTATAAGAAGAAAGTTTTATTTTTACAATGTTGCTGGGTTTTGTTCAGTTTTTGTATACACCGGAACGAAGGCCTGCCTACCTGTAATATGGTATAATTTTGGGAACGGTTTCCATAACTTTTCCAGTGCTTTACTTAATTATACAAAAATAGGAAGATGGTTGCTTAATTATCTCATTTAAAATCCATTTTACCGTAAATCCTGACTCAACAAGAATTCGAGATTATCGACAGATTGAGAAGCTTACCTACAAGTTTTAAACTTTGAATCTATTGACAATCGAACTAACAACGGAAGTCGTCGAAATGTGATTCTTTCGATTCCCACAAATCGAAACAACGGGATTGTTTATTCCATGTAAATATGTGCAAATATATCCCCTGTGTTTGGGTGTTACTTACGAAAAACGATCACAAACAACCCTTGTAACAGATAGAGACTACTAAATGTTATTAGGTAAAGAGACGAGCTGGTCGTTTGCCTGATGGTAAGCATAACGCCGGCCCATAACAATTGCAGTGACACTCAGAACTATGAAACACAAAGGCCTGCGCGGCACTGCAGTGCGCTCGTTACCCTGAGACATTAGGTATTAAGTCTCGTAAGCCCAATAATTTCACTGGCTACTCTGCTCATCAAACCGGAACACAGTAATGCTTGCACACTACTGCTTGGCGGCAGACTTCACTCACAAAGCTGTGGGAACAACCCAGACAGACACTCACAGAAGAGTTAGTTCTCCCACTAACAAGAACCACTAAACTAATCTTTGAGTATACCTATAGTTTTAACTTTTGCAACACTTTTAGGAAGAGCACTCCTCTCTCCTTTCTGCCCTTGTCATATTTCACATGGGGTCCATGCAGTACGTCTTTACAGACACTACTTTTAGGTTTCGTCATTTTTTACTGCCGGCCGCCTGTCTCACAACAACCCTCCTTGTGAATTCTAAGAATATCGGCCATAATAAGAAGAACACTGAGAGTACACAAAAATAAATATCCCGTATAATAAAATAAATACCTCTCGCTGAAACAAACTTGAAATAAAAATAAACTTTCTTGATACTAGTCGGGTCGTAACCCCAAAATTTAACCTGCTTATAGTGTCAAGACCTCTTCCGGCCTCGTTTTGTTTTGACTAGCGCGTGAAGAAGGACCGAAATTGAACACGAAAAGCTATTTCCTGTTCTTGAACAATAAATGACCTCTCTATTTTATTATATTTTCGTGTTTTCCTCCTCCAAGAACATAAAGACAAAAGGAAAATCTATTAAATACTTTAGTTACGTTATTGCCGAGCTGAGTTCTTTCAAAAATGATTAAGAGAGAGAAGCAATTTAGCGTCATTGAGAAAGCTTGCCCAGAGTGCGCTATACTACTTATATAGCAACAACTGTTACACTAGAAAACTCCATTCCACAACGCTTTTCTAGTTACAAAAGGTGCTATTCAATTTAAGTTAGTGTTTTACAACGGCTAACTAACATTTTTTATATTATAGGGTAACGAGAACGCGACGGCTTATTTATAAGAAGTGGTACATAGATGCTGGAATGGGTACATAATTTTTATCACTATTTAATTCATTATCTGGTGATACGCTACTGTTGGTTACAAAGTACTTTGCAAAGTTTTGTGATGTAATTTCGTCCACTAACAATATTTTTGTGTACAGATCCCCACCTCCACCAACAGCTCAAGTTTTCAAATTCAAATAGCTAATTTCAATAGCTAAATTGAATAAATTGAAAAATAAATAATACGTAAAGACAAAATTAACAAAAAAAAGTCCCTCACTAGAGTAACAAGGATACATTCTACATTAATTTTATAATGTTATAGTACATTACGATATTAGTGCGTAAAGATGTTATAACCAATACGCACGTATATCGTACGACGTTTTTTAACACACTTGCGAGTAAACAGGAAAAAAAAACATTTAAATAAACTCAATCTGTGAATGCACACTGTTGCTTTCCCGCCATTTTACCAGCGCGCTTGAATAGCAACAGCGCGCTGCTCACTAGCTGGAGTGGTGCGGCGGCGATCAGTTCCATATTTGAAATGGCAAATAATACTGTTATGGAATTTGTATGGACTATAACTTAACTATTTGCTTTGATAACACACGCGTTTTTTATGACCCGCTTTACATATTTAAAACCGGTGGAATTATATCAGCTTTACGAGAGAGGGTGTTAAAAAATATATTTTTAGAGCGAAAAATTTCAGATCTCATTATTCGATCCCCGCCATGTCTATTTTATCAAATTGAAACCAAAAAAGTTTTTTAATATCGGAATCATGTTCAATACGGAAGGGTCCATCGGGAATCAGCTATAAATGAATACAACGATAAATACTTTTCTTTTTGGACCTTCAATTTAACAACTGTTTCGGGTACATTTGTATTCATTTATTTCCTCCCTTCTGTTGCTGTTTCATTTAAATACATTGTTTTGATACTCAGCATTTACAGGCATACATATATACATACATAATACTGTAGGTGGATACAGTATTGTGTTTCTATCTGACAGGAGGTCCAAGTACTGTATGAACTAGGCATTTGTCGTACATGTGAGTCTACACGATTTACTCTGTGTCTTTGTCTCCGCAGTTTCACCCGCGATTCCACAGGAACTCTTCATTTGTCCGGGATAAAAAGTACTCTACGTTCCATAAACTATATCTATGCTAAAAATCACGTCGATCCGTTGCTGTAAGATAGAAGGACAAACCAACAAACGTACAAATACTCTTTTGCTATTATTATAGTATAAAGTATGGAAGTATGAATGTGTAAGGGCTTTAATAATCCTACTTCCTACTAATCCTACTAATATTATAAATGCGAAAGTGTGTTTGTTGGTTTGTCCTTCTTTCACGCAGCAATGGAACAACGGATCGACGTGATTTTTGACATAGATATAGTTAGGGACTGGAGAGTAACATAGGCTTCGTTTTATCCCGGAAAAATGCACGGTTCCTGTGGGAACGCGGGTGCAAACCGTGGGCAGAAGCTAGTCTATTATAACGTAGTGACGGTAGATATCAAATCATTGAAAATCGAATGGCTCTTAGGGCCGGTTTTATATGCATTTAGTATACAATAAATACTATTAAGAAATTTCTTAAAAAATCACTCAAATGTCGTTGAATCAAAATGTTTTAACTGATGATGACTTGTGCAACTCAAAATCCTCGAAGTTTGATTCGTTCTATTTATTCGAATAAGTTTTAACACCAATTAACAAGTAGTAATTCCTATCTCAGTTTCAGAATTCAGCTCTATTCCATAACTGACAAACTTCAAAGCTATATACAAACTCGAAAGCAACATTTGCGACATGTTCAACTTGCTTCTTAAGTGCACTGAATCACTGCCATCTTCATTGTTCCAAGCATGTAACAATGGACCACAGAATCTGTTGAAACCAGCAACACCCGTAAATAATGCAATCTAGCAAGTTACGGCTCCCGAAGAACATAAACCGTGAAGAGGTGCCCTGCCAGCGCCGTGTAGAGGACGACCGATAGCTCAGCCATGGAGTCGCATCGATCGTGGTGCGGTGCGACTGGGGTCGACTAGCGAGTTACCACTTACCAAGACCATGCTCGAGGTTTTATACGCGCAAGTTGAGTCACGCGTTCAAATTCACGAGCAGCAAAGCGCATGATTGCATATGGACGGAATGTATACGCTTCTAGTTTCTCACAATAGCACGATCTGCGGCGCGAGTACGGAAGTCGGTTCGATAAATTTGTCGAACCGAAAAACTCGATAAATTTATCGAATGTTGCGAGTCTGAACGTAAAGTATTGTAGTAGCTCTATATTCTCTTTGGATTCGACCTAGCTTTTCGATAACTTTTGTCGATTGTTTCGAGGCTCGATAAATCCCACTTCATCGATTGGAACTCTCAATTTTATCGAATATTATCGACCCGAATAGATCCGTACTTGCGCCGCAGATACGCGGCGACTTGGCTCGCGTGTTATACTCCTCATTCAAATCAAATCAAATCAAATCAAAATCAATTTATTTGTCCGAATATTGTGATAAAAGTTCTTAAGTTACAATAGATACAAATATTCTACCGTTTCCGGTGTACAAATGCCTCCTTAATAATACATATAATTTTAATTACAAAAGATGAAAAAATCACAAAATCAATACGTGTCATAGCAAAAAAATAAGAAATAGTAAAAAATCATAAATGAGAAATCGTCAGGATAAAATAATTAAAGGAATGTCATGGGTAAAATGGAAAATAATCACGTGATTTCGTCATTCAAAAACTCACGCAAAGAATAATAACATTTATCAATTAACATTTGGACATAAGGAAGAACAGTGTTCACTAGAGATGTTACTATCACACTCTGTGTAGAGCTTTTAATTGGATTGAAGTATGTTGGCAGATTGATAATGCTATTGTAGTTCAGCCGTAGCCAAATCATACGACAAAGACGAAAGATTTTGAGTTGCCATTTCCCAAATCGTTACGAATAAATACTGATAAAAATAAGCAAAAAGAGGTCTTGATTAGATAGCGCTCCAGGTACTCTAGCAAGAGAGGTCGCTGCCGCATCGGCACTGCTTACTGGAAAGCCGGTAGTAACGTCTATCGATTTATTTAGCTAGTGTGGTGCAACTGTAAGCGATTTGGAGCTTATTTTGCATGTAGGTTTAAGAATTGAATTACTCTGATAGATCCGTATAAGCAAGCGATTGTTTGCCTTACCAGCACCATGGATCACAGTGTCATTTTAAAATCAGTTGGGTTTGATTAAAGATAACCCTATTGAGCGCACAAAAACAGTTGAGTATCATAATTAATTTTTAATAACTAATTTTTTTTATTTTTATACTAGAAAGACGGAAAGAAGATAATTCTGAAAATTCAGCTAAATGCCAGGGATACACCCACGGCGCTGATTTTAAACTCTGATCATGCTATTAGGTAAAGAGATGAGCGGAACGTTTGCTCCATGGTAAGCATAACGCTGGCCCATAAAAATTGTCCACTCAGAAATTTAAAACCCAAAGGCCTTCGTGGCACTGCAGTGCGCTCGTATCCCAGATATGCAGATCTAGCTAAACAACAAAATAGTTGCTTGCAATCGCACCCCACCCAATCTGGATCGCTTCCAACGCAGAAAACTCATTGACCATCCAATGATGTAACTCTTAACATGCTTTTGCGGCGATTCCGTCTGATATACTCGGCAGTATCCACCGATGGTATTGTTTCACACACCGTTTGCGCTTGATACCCGATACTGCGATGATTGATTTAACTGTATATCCGTATTAACTGTATAACCGTATTAACTGGATATCCGTTTAGCTGTAGCTGTTTCGTATACATATATCGCTAATGTTTATGGAACTTGTGACGTAACGTATCGAATTACGATGTGTGGGTGCGTTGTGATTTTAACATCATGTATTTTCATACACAGGGAGATCTTGTCAATAGTAAGTGAATATCTCGATGTTTGTTTATTACGTAAATGTTTGTTTTTTAAAATTAGCATGGTTTGATTTTTCGTTAGTGGGAGGACTAACTCATCTACGAGTGTCCGTCTGGGTTGTTACCACCGGTTTGTGAGTGAATTCTGCCGCCAAGCAGTAGTGTGCAAGCATTACTGTGTTCCGGTTTGATGAGCAGAGTATCCAGTGAAATTACTGGGCTTATGAGACTTAATACCTAATGTCTCAGGGTAACGAGCGCACTGCTTGCCGCGCAGGCCTTTGAGTATCAAAGTTCTGGGTGGCACTGGAATTATTATGGACCGGCGTTATGCTTACCATCAGGCAAACGACCAGCTCGTCTCGTAACCAAATAACATAAAAAAAATTATTTCAGAAAATCCATTGTTCTCGGGCGATACTAGATGAATTGTGGGTGAAACCATGATGCAAAACTAGTTTAAACTATTTACTGAATTAATTGAATTAATTTTTTGAAGAAATTTCATAACATCGTATCTGTGCGTTGGCAGTAAACTATAGGCATCGCACATACTACTTAGTTAAATGGACTAAGACAGAGCTATAAGTTGATACTTAATACGCTAAGTTACAGCGACCCCGAGACGAGCGAGGGGAACCGCAGGCGCGACCGTAACTCGCTCAAGTTATATCAAGTTACGATTGAACTTACTCTCTGAGGTGGCTTATTTGTGTAAGCCTTGGTAATGGAAGATAATACGAAAATCTCAAAAGTTTTGACTTAAGAGAAGAGATAATTTTGTGGTGACACACATCATGGTTATAGATATACGAAGAAAGCATTTTATTGCACCTTCTGAGAAATAGCACTGTGTGCTAACACTAACATAGTTTTTATGTTACTAGTTATTTACGCCTATTTAGTGAAACTATACTTTGGGAAACTCGAAATTACAACTAACACTTGCCTCTTTACAACCCTAACATCGGCCGAATAAATGAACGAAAAGGCTGCGTAAACATTGGCACAGTCGTATGTATATAAACATAAACATAACATAAACATAACATAAACGCTTACACACTCATACCCCGCACTAGGATTCCCTGTGTCGCAGGTGGCATGGACATACACAGATACACATCACAAACATCCAAGACCCGAGAACAAACTTTATGCTTACACAAAATCTGCCCCGGCCGGGAATCGAACCCGGGACCCCTCGCTTTGCAGGCAGGGTTACTACCAACTTAGCTACGGAGCCGTCAAATATATATAACATATAGTATATATATATACTATATATAGTATATATATATACTATATGTATACATGTACGTAGCCGCAGCGACGAGACATAGACATAGACGAGACATAGATGATGAGTGCACGATGCACGGCACGCCGCCTACTATATAGTGTACCCCGTGAGACGTTACTAATTTATAATTTAGTCTAATCTAATTTCTCTGTAGCTTATGACATAATCTGTCCCTTTCGCTCATTTGGATATTAAAACCGTAACGAGGAACATCGAAGCAACATAATTACCTATAACTAGAGTAGAGGTCCTGTAGGAAATTGAGCTTCGAAGAAGGGTAACGTCGTGACGCGGCTATAGCTTGGTTGTTTTCTAGTGCTTGCTTAGCTAGCTACCGCCACCAAGTTGAAAATATGTCATCATGGAACTATCGATGTCTTCCGACAGCTGCATTTAGGGTTGAGAGTAGTCACCATGTTCAAACAGATCGTCGCTTAAGATTAAGCGAGATAGTGGTGTGATGCTAATCTGTCGAGTACAAAAAAATTATTCCAAAAGATTAATACTGTGGAGTCTTTTCTCTCTATTTTCACGCGAATACTACAAAAGCTACAAACTAATAACATCCTTTTCTAGTCAGGCGTTATAAACAATTACTTTACTCGGAGGTAAAGTAACCTTCGGCATCGTCTCTTGAGTGAAGGGATTAACTAATGTACTAAAGTGCTAATAACTGTGAGCAGGCGTGATGTACAGACCTAATATCTAAGTGATAATGATATATGAGAAAATAGCCCGGCGACTTAGCCAAACAAATATTTGGTACAAATATATTTGTCGCCCGTACATTGAAGCTATTGATATACCTACTTGTATACATCGAATTAAGTAATTCTTCTAATAATACAGCGTAATTCATGAATACTATACAAAACCGTTGAACTGTATATTTTCTGTTATATTTTAGTTTATACTAACTCAAAATTGAGGTCACATTTTCAAAATATCAATCCAAGTACATGCTGTTACAAATTGGAATGGTCGGACAACCGGATGATGTTTATATTTAGTTGATTTCTAAATCAACAAAATAAAAACGTATATAAATAAAATAAGTTACATGTTTTTTCTACGAAACCCTAAAGTGCACAATTGATTAAATCTCTGAATCCCACCCCGGATGATTCAAATAAACGGTTCATAATCACAATGGCTAGGATAAGTTGCCCTGCTGAACTACCTGTGGCGGCGCAAACTGTACTTTGCGTCCTGTTTTAAGCTATGCAATACAAGAAAATAGTTGTAGCCGTATGATTGGCTGAGCCATTTATTTAGCTACCATTCTGTTAATGGGAGGACTAACTTTTCTGCGAGTGTCCGTCTGGGTTGGTACCACCGCTTTGCTCGTGAAGTCTGCCGCCAAGCAGTAGTGTGCAAGCATTACTGTGTTCCGGTTTGATGAGCAGAGTATCCAGTGAAATTACTGGGCTTATGAGACTTAATACCTAATGTCTCAGGGTAACGAGCGCACGTACTGCAGTACCGCGCAGACCTTTGTGTTTCAAAGTTTTGGGTGGTACTGCAGTTGTTATGGGCCGGCGCTATCCTTACCATCAGGCAAATGACCAGCTCATCTCGTTACCAAATAACATGAAAAAAAAGCTAAAATCATAGACACCTAAACATTACTTCCTGCGTACTACACAAACAGAGCTAATACTAACATTAGTAACGCAGCATATATCAACATTCAAAACTTTCGCAAGTGTCCGCACCACACAGCTTACGCAAACCGACGCGTCCGCGGTTACCGCGGAACGCGCGCGTTTATGTTCGCCGGACAAAGGGTCTCTTTGATCTCCGCGGAGGGCTTACGTAAACGGTCATGCGTTACTAAACTCCGGCTAGGCTAGTTTGTTTAATGTTGAATTAGATAACATTTCGCTTATGCTAGAGGGATCATTTGGGATCACCCTTTTTTGGTAGCTTGGAAGACTACCAATTATGATAATTAGCCGTAGATGAACAAAACTCTCTTGGATCTAGTTAATTGAAATGGTCTGAAGTCTAGTATTTTTATATTTACTACTTTATTTTCCGACATGAGAAAAGTTTTGGTAAAAATTGCGCACAGAAATACAGCCGTATCAATTTATTTTTTGTTTGATATCATATGGAGTTAAATAATAAAACTATAGAATATTGTACAAAGTATAATGACGTGTGCTCTACGTTGATATTATCTAGAAGTTCGAATACACAATAAGAAGAATATAAAATTTAGCGATAGATTGATAGACACAAGTTTCTTCAAGTGTCCGAATATGACAAAAAATCATGTATTGAATCATCTATCGAAAGCAGCATCGACATAAATAAATTTCGACGTACTTTGAACATGACTGAGCTTCCGGACATTAAGGGCGGGGTTCACCAGAACCGAAGTTCAACCACTTCGAATCATTTGAAAGATAATTTTGACAAATGCTCAAAAAAACCAACTAAAGGTTCAAGATTTCTTGAACCTAATTCACGGTGGAACTTGGTTAAAATGGTTGGTGAACTCAGCCTTTAAGCGCTCAAAATTAAGCTTTCTTATCGGCTTGTTTTCTCTTGGCTAGTATTAGAAAAGTGCAATCACCTAGTGGCAATTACATTTTCGTGGATCGAAGCTGAACTTTTAATTATAAGGTCTTCAGGTGAAGACCCCCACCAGCCCACTTGTTCAAGAAGGAAACATTGTAGTGTTTATTTATTAGCTAGTTAATAAAGAAGGTAACATCTATTCACTTTAATTGCCTACATTTACACGTCGTTAAAGAAAACAAATATTCCTTACATTTGTTTTAAGACTTTGAATGCCTACATTACTCACCCGCCGCAGCCCTTGAACAAATTCAACGAAGAAATACGTTTAGAAGCAGAAAGCGGTTTAATTAACACTCTATAAATTAATTCCGGAACGGTTCTATGAATTATTCAGATTCAATCAGTGACTTTAGAACGCGGGTTATTGCCGATCACGAGATCAATACAATCTCGTCTGACGCAGACCGTGATGCTGGATTTTGAAACTAATCTAAGAATGTTGGTAACGTCTTTGAAACATTGAATTTGATCCCAAATAACGTAATAGTTTAGTTATATTACTGTCTGGAAATACTATGAAAGTATCCCGTATGCCAACGAACAAGTGTTCAAGGTAACGTCTGAGCCTTGTAAACGACAAGGCTCTTTACAACCCATCTCAAGCAAATACTGGAGTACTTCAGACATATTGCTAGGGAGACTCCGTCTTCCGATTTAGAAACACTAATGATCACTGCAAAAGTGAACACAATGTCGCGAAATCGCGGTCCGATGTGTTGCCATGACCAGATCCGTACCGCACAAGACACAACCGTCCTTGCTCCACATATAGTTGAGTTCAACACTTTGAGTGGCACTGCAATTGTTTATGAGCCGGCGTTATGCTTAACATCAGGCAATCCAGTAGTATAAAAAAATTAGAAGGAGAAAGGCGCAATCCTAACAAGTACAAAAACTCTTGTTTAACCCCCAAAGCCGGGGGGGTGTAATTAATTTAACATATAGTATATATCTATATCTGTGTGTCTGTCTGTGGCATCGTAGCTCCTAAACGGATGGACCGATTTTTATTTAGGTTGTTTTTTGTTTGAAAGTTCACTTGATCGAAAGTGTTCTTAGCTACGATTCAAACAAATGTGTTTAGGCGTTTGACGATAATCGCCTCTTTTAGTGGGGGGTATTTCAAAATTTGAAGTTTGGTTTTGAAGCAATAATGCTTAACGGTAATCAATGAAGTTGCTTGCTTATTCGTAGGTTAAGGATCTAAATTTGATAGGCAAAGCCTAGTTACTGTAACAATAACAAAAACGCAACACTTACTCTGCTAACACACAGTGTTTACTACTTTAATTATTAAAGTAAAAGGTACAAACAATAATTCAAACTAATAATACAAAATAAAGTTCAAACTAATTAAAATAAGTTGCTAATTCAAATCATATTTTCTAAAGCGCGATAACAATTACGATCTACGAGACTGCTACGGTGCTACGCTGCTACGAAGGGCTATGTCGCCGCGTAGAAGTAGAAAGGTATTAATATTCCGTAAGGGTTAGCACCCTAGAGATAAATTAAGACAAATTGAATTGTCAAGGGTGTACACAAATATACACAATTCAAAACACGGCCATAATTGAAATTCCAGGCTACGTTTTAATTTAGTGTGATAAGGAATAAGGAAAATAATTATTTCGTATTTTGTAGCTACTATAAACGTTATAGCCGAGGAGTCAGCGAGCTCCCAGCGGAATCTCGATTAATTTTCTATTCACTACGTTACTTTAAAAGCCAGGAGACGGTAGTAATACAGACGTAGCGATAATTGTATTAATTTATAGAATAACTAACCAATGACAGAAGCTGCTCCACGGTGCAATTTCAATTTTCAACTTGAAAGTTGTAGCTAGTCAGGTTACAATATTCATAACGAGAAGTAGCACTGACTACAACTAACTTTTTTTTTCTTTATATTATTTTATTTGCTAACGAGACGAGCTGGGCTTTTGCCTGATGGTAAGCATAACGCCGGCCCATAACAATTGCAGTGCCACCCAGAACTTTGAAACACAAAGGCCTGCGCGGCACTGCAGTGCGCTCATTACCCTGAGACATTAGGTATTAAGTCTCATAAGCCCAGTAATTTCACTGGATACTCTGCTCATCAAACCGGAACACAGTAATGCTTGCACACTACTGCTTGGTGGCAGACCTCACGAGCAAAGCGGTGGTAACAACCCAGACGGACACTCGCAGAAGAGTTAGTCCTCCCACTAACAGTTAGTCCTCCCACTAACAAAATAATGCCCTACCACCAAACAAACCCATTTAATAAAGCCCCAGTTTACACAGTTTGAGTAATACGTGGTACAAAGATAATCGACGACAGTTTGTTTGAGTGAAATAAGGCTGCTCCCACAAGAGTCGGACGTTCATCCGCCAAACGCGGTGTCCGTCCATCCGGTAATCCGCGCGTAATCCGCCGGACACGCGCTGCGGCCATGACTTAGCGCAAACATCACGCCGAGTAATCACAGGGGACAGTGACGGGATGTATTGAAGTGAAACTAAACAAATTACAGCATTTAGCTGGTGCTAAAGTTGCGAGTCATTTAATATTAGGTGCTTTGCGCAGAATAGCAATCGTGAGTTACGAACGATCACCTGTTACTGATATCTTTTTTAACTTTCGATAGGTACTTTAATTAGACCTCTAATTTGAATCTAACTATATGACCAAAAGTGACATGGTAATTATATACGTTAGTTAATTTGTTTTAACGCAAACACAATACGCGATCGTGAGCATGATTTAGTGTCTCGCACAGCTAGTACTGTAGTGTTTCATGTTTTTCTGATACAATACAAGACAAAATACTTTATTTTGCACTATATTAATACTTTCTAACGGTACACGTGTCGTTCACCATTAGCGCCCACTACAGTACAATAAAGTTACATAATTTAATAACATCCAGTAAGTACTGATATTATATTACGTAGTCTTGAAGAGTGCCTCCCTACTATACTTCTATTTGATATTGATTGTTACGGCCTTTGTAATACAATTTGAAAATTGTTTTCTTTCTTATAAGATTTAGGGCCAATTTTTCAATTGCACGTTAACGAACAGATTAGTATCAATTAATTTTCGTGTTTTAGTGTGTTTTTCAGGTCTTTCATTTCAAAATTAATTGACCGTTAGCTAACTAAGGTTTATTTCTTTAGACTGCCATAAAATTTATTTACGTCTGTCTTCACCACAGACTTAGATGATTCCGGGAATTATCTAACTGGACGCTATCTGACTATTGAAAAATCGGCCCTTAGTGTCCTAAACTATGCTCAAGGTTCATTATCTGCGATCCGACTGTAAAACTCCATTACATACACCAATATAAATAAAGAGGTGTGAAGAAATATGCAGTGTGTCGTAAAATCAGCAGTTGATAATCCCTACATAATCAAGTTTAACGGAGCCTTGACTACGCAAATCACCTCCTTGAATAATGGCGCGGTCAGCTTAGAGTGGAGCCAGGGGACTGAGCCCCCTCGGTCCCCTGCCAGAGGACAGATTACATGGGAAAAATGAGAAGATTATGTCCCGGGCCTGTATAAATAAGACTTTTTTTAATCAACAAGTTACGAGTGTCGACTTTTGGGCCTGTGTCAACTTTTGCTCTTTATGCCACAACATTGTATGTCAAGTAACGTGTCGGATTGGACGGAGACGTACAAACAAAATATTCATTAAAAAAACCAAGGTCTACAGCTTACGAAACGAAATTTCATGTTAATAGCTTGGGGTTAGAGCCAGCAAAAGGCGGTTGATACAAATTACAAACTTAATTCAAAAGTATAAATGAGAAAATCGAGTTTATGTTCAGTTGAAGATTTGGGAGAGATTTATGTTTAGTAGTAGATGAATATTGGCTGAAGATGATGTTAATAATGCTAAAATCATAAGCTTTATTCATTACAACGGAATATTTGCCACGGTTATTACTAACTAGCTTCTTCCCACGGCTTCGCACTTCGGGAATCAATAAAAAAAAAGCCTACTTATCTTAGGGATAGTGTAGCTTCCTATTAGTGAAAGAATTTTTATAATCAAACCAGTAGTTCTATAAATTAGCCGTAGCAACCATAATGTTGCACAAAAGCCTAGCAAATGTCTTGTTATGGAACCAGAAAAAAATATTGTTACCGAAGTTTTAGTTGGTTTCAAATTAAAAGGTTATTTAGCAATTCAGAATAAAAGGGCATGGTAATTAAATTTCGCTTCTTTATCCTTATAATAAAAAATGGTGTGTTCTAAAAAAAGGCAGCCCTCCTGAACAACGTTGTTGATAGCTAGCGGAAAATATGTTTCAACATGAAATATGCCTGAAAACTTTTGAGCTTGTTCCATAGTATTACTTTTTTCCAATTTGGCGGACACTTGATCTATTCGGACACACTCGTGGTACGAGTACAATGGTAGATATTATATATTATATTTCATAAGCTCCATTCTTCAGATATAGTTAGATATTTACACAACGTAGTCCTTTTTTCACACAGGTAAATTCGCACGCTTTTAGAGTCGTATCGATTAAAAAATCGATTCTACCGCCGGTACCCTCACTACAGCGCCTCCCTATAACGTCATTCTTTTTTCGTGCGCGGTACAAGACGCACGCGTCTCAACAAATTTCGTCGCAAAAGAATTTAAATTCATCATACCGAAACGACAAAATGAAGATAAATTAATTCATCGCTACAAGAACAAAATTAAGGAACTTGATAACAAGAAACAACAAGCCTCCCGACGTCGTCGGGTTATAACATATTCCGATTCGGAATCAGAGTCTGAGGTCGAAATAAAAGAAGGTTAGTACCTACACTATCAGTTTCTATAAGTGTCCCAAACTCGTTAAATGCATCTCTAAGTCTGCCGGGAGGTTAACTCAGTGTTATACACGAAGGCTAGACATGATGTAATAAAAACTACAGAGTAGTTTCTATAAGTGTACCAAACTCGTTAAATGCATCTCTAAGTCTGCCGGGAGGTTAACTCAGTGTTATACACGAAGGCTAGACATGATGTAATAAAAACTACAGAGTAGTTTCTATAAGTGTCCCAAACTCGTTAAATGCATCTCTAAGTCTGCCGGGAGGTTAACTGCGGGTTAACACGAGGGCTAGACATGATGTAATAAAAACTACAGAGTAATTTCTATAAGTGTCCCAAACTCGTTAAATGCATCTCTAAGTCTGCCGGGAGGTTAACTGAGGGTTATACACGAAGGCTAGACATGATGTTATAGAAACCTGGAGGTTGACTGCTGGTCATACACGAAGGTTCTAATAAAAACGTTAGATACCTATCAAGTAACGTTAGATATGAATAAGGTTTGGCACAAGCAAGTTTTAATGATATTTTTATATCGTAACACTTTATTGCTTTCAACCCACAAATATTTTTTTTTGTAATATCTCTATTCAGACCTATTTTTGGCTGTATTTCGAAACTTTATGTACTTTATCTGTATTTATCACTTGTGCTGTTGGTCTTGTAATAAACAAAGAGTTAAAATAAATAAATAAAATTCATGACGAGTCAGTGGACATAATCCCCCTTGCTTACGACGCTATAAATAATATTGCGCCGCTCGACAATGCAATGCCTGTCGATGAAATCGAAACATTGCGGACAACTAACACGGCCGTGTGGTTGAATGAAACTGAAACAACACCAAAAGCGACTGTGGACTTTACTAAGCCTAAATGTCGAAATTTCGGCTGCTATCGAAGTGAGACAAAGCCAATTAGGTCAAGGTATATCGGCCATTTCTATAAGTATGTCAATGCTCATTAATGATAGTAACAAGGTTGAGGCTATCAAATTTCAGTCTGAGGGCTGCAGAATCTTATGTGATATGCACTTTATTGAAACTTAAACACGGACTAAGCTAATAAACTTTTTGAACATCATACAAGATGAAGCATGAGATTACACTCTATTTAAAAAAAAAAAAAAAAAAAAAAAAAAAGCAGCTAAGGCGATAGAAAAACAAGGCTTACAAATAAAAAGGAATGCACCAGCTACGACAAAATCTGCACCTCAACCACAAATCATAAGACCTCGACAGTCGGGTAACTGAAGACAGGCCGTCCTCGATGCCCCTCGTCCGCGAACAGGGAGGGGCGAGGAGGGATGTACAACTCAAACAGATCTGCAGTTACATCATGATTATGAATGACCATAACTAAAAATAAGTTTGTCTTAGATGGTATATTAAATGGCTACCGTATACCGATAGCTCAAGTACATGCATACGTACCTTCTAATCATACGTTTTCTCAGATAGAGAAAAATGAAATGCAGCTTGCATTCAATCAAGGCAATCTACTTGATTTAGGGGCCATATCCGTTTGCAATAACCAAGATACTATGCAATAGTTATCAACTATATTTTTAGCACCTAAACCTAACAGTACGGATAGGTTCACCATAAATTTAAAATCTTTCAATAAATTTGTAAAGACAGACCACTTTAAAATGGAAGATTATCGAACCGCCTGTAGTTTACTACCCTCAAATGGCTATGTAAAAACTATTGATCTCAAAGAGTCATATTTAATTAGTACCAGTTCATGTAGATGACAAAAAATATTTGCAGTTTCAGTTTGAAAATAGTACTGGACAGTATTCTGTCCAGTACTATAATATTTCATATACGAATTTAATGCTATGCCTTATGGACTCTCAACGGCACCAAGAACATTCCCAAAAAATTATAAAAGAAGTTGTTGGTCATCTAAGAAGTAGCGGTTTTAGTTCTGTCTCATATTTAGACGATACTCTGTGCATAGGAAGTACCTATGACGATTGCCCCCGCAACGTTAAGGAAACTATCAAACTTCTCAAATGCTTAGGATTGGTTGTAAATTTAAAAAAAAAAAAAAAAACATGTATTATAATCCATACAACAATGCACATTTTTAGGCTTTAATTTTGACACTGTAAATATGTCAATATAGCCACCTGCAAAGAAACGAACAAAAATATTTCATCTAACTGAACATTTTGTAAAGCTTCCACGATGCACAATTTGAGAATTTTCTCAGTTCTTAGGCGTTCTCACAGCAGCGCGCCCGGCTGAAAAATACGGCTGGCTATACACAGAAGTTTGTAGAGAGAGACAAGTATCTCGCACTTCAAAATGACACTAATTATGACACTAAATTTAAATTATCAGCGAATGTTCTACCAGATTTATACTGTTGGAGAGAAAAAACGGTAGCTCCTCCAGTTTATGTTTTAGACATTTATACAGAGGCATCTAGGATTGGCTGGGGGGCCGTCTGTAATAATTTGTGCACAAATTGCCATTGGAAAGAAAGTAAACTGAGGATAAACTTTTTAGAACTTCAACCTGCCTTTTTCGGGCTAAAATGTTTTGCTACAAACAAAACCAATTGCACCATATTGACGCGAATAGACAATACGACAGCTATAAGCTACATTAATGGAATCTATTTCGAGATCTATTTGGAAATGGGGTGAAGAACAAACTCTATGGTTGTTCGCTTCATACATAAATACTAAAGATAACGTAGAAGCTGATGAAGAATCAAAAGAGTCAACCCTGATTTTGATTTAGAACTTTGCTCACAAGCTTTTCAAACCATTGTTCAAAAGTTTGGCGAACCTAGTATAGATGTTTTCGCATCTCGAGCCAATACCAAATGTAACACTTACGTTTCATGGAAGCCAGATCCATATGCATTTACCTTTGAAGCGTTTACGATTTCTTGGCATAATCACTACTTTTATTGCTTTCCCCATTTCCATTGATTCTCAAGTGCTTACAAAAAACTGTGAGCGAGCAATCAACTGGAATTTTAGTGTTTCTATACTGGCCTTCGCAACCATGGTTTCCTTTTGTTAATACCCGTTTGAAATCTAAGATAATTTGCCTACACGATTATTTACGATCTCGTTACAGGGCGCATCCTGGTCAAGAGATTGCCCTGGCTGTCGCGATACCCTCGAACAAGCGTTCACATATCGAGGTGTACCACTGAAAGCCCTAGATTTAACGATTGATTATCTCTCGCCAATTAGCCTTAAGTAGAACAGCACTACATCTTAATTATGGTGGAATTACTGTATAAAACAATAGTTTTAATTTCTTAGATTCTGAAATAGCATCAATTATTTTGGTTTTAACGGAACAATTCTAAAGAGGAGCTTCATATGGCTCATTAAATACTCATCGTTCGGCTCTCTCATTACTTCTAGGAAAGGAAATAGGCTCTGATGAAAACATATCGCGCTAGTTAAAAGGAGCTTTTAAAATTAGATCAAGCACACCCAACTATTCATATACATGGGACCCTCAAACAGTACTTAACTTTGTTTCGGATTGGAATCCTAAAGATAATTTGCCTTTAGATCAAATCACTAAAAAACTTACAATACTCATTGCTTTGTGCACCGTTCACCATGTGCAAACACTTTCTGTAATAAAAGTAAATGATATTATGATTACTCAAAATCAGATAATTATTAATATATCAGATATTATTAAAACATCAGCTCCCGGTCGTGAGCAGCCGATTTTGTTATTACTCTACTTTCAAGAAAAAGAGAGTATTGGTTCTGCCGTTCGGGATAGCCTGTTCATAACCCACAAACGTCCGCATGAATATGCTTCAGCGCAAACCATCAGTCGATGGATAAAAGACGTTTAGCTGCTGGTTTTTCTGTTGATTCTATCCGTAAGATAGCCGGTTGGACACCAATTTCGAAAACCTTTGCAAAGTTTTATAATCGTCCAACAATTGTAGAAAACTTTGCTAGGTCATTACTTGAACCTAGACTTACTTAGTTTTTGTGTGATTATATTGTGTACATGTACAATTAAGTATTATTTTAGTTAATTCGGTTGCGTAACTTTTAATAATGATTCAAATTGAATAAATATATTTTCTCTTTATTCAAAAATATCTTCGTTTCATGTGCAATAACTTGATTTATTTTATCTACTTATTACCAAAAACCTTTTGTCTCTAAACATCTACGTTGTGTAAATATCTAACTATATCTGAAGAATGGAGCTTATGAAATATAATATATGATCAAACGAACTTCACAAGCGAAGTTCGATCATTATTATATGAATAGCTCCATTCGAAGATATAGGAACCCTCCCTCCACTACCCGATAAGTGAACAAAAGTTTTTGGGTAACTTCTCTAAAAGAATGACGTTATAGGGAGGCGCTGTAGTGAGGGTACCGGCGGTAGAATCGATTTTTTAATCGATACGACTCTAAAAGCGTGCGAATTTACCTGTGTGAAAAAAGGACTACGTTGTGTAAATATCTAACTATATCTTCGAATGGAGCTATTCATATAATAATGATCGAACTTCGCTTGTGAAGTTCGTTTGATCATATAAAATATATAATTAGGAACTATCGGAGAAGAAGACCAAATCGCTGTCCATTCCATCATCAGGAAAGCGAATCCTGAGGCAAAAACAAGACTTATGGTGGAAAAACTAAGAGAATCTTCTTGAATGTGTCTCACAATTTTGGCCGATTAATTTTTTTCCAAGCAGTTATTCGCCAGCATTACTGTGTTCCGGTTAAAACAGAAAAGTTGTATGTGAATTTCAAGGCGTAAGACACATAATACCTCGTGGTGTAGAGTGGAGCAGGGCAGAGTCATTTAAAAGTATCTATGGATGTCGTATCTACTAAATCAATAGCGTTTAAAATAATAATAAACGCTATAATATATTCATCAGTTTTTGCACTTATTTATTTACTTGACTAAATTAAAGCGTTGTTCTACAAATAATTAACACTCAATTTTAATATTAGATATAACAGGATACTGATTATAAAAGTCATTTCATCTAATTTAGCAGACTTAATTGAGCTATTATTACGTTCCTGCTTTTTGTCTCGTTAATTGAGAAAGGGAGTGGAACAAGTTAAGGTCTCGCAGTTATTTGACAGTAGCGGACGATTATTACGTGATTATTAGCCGTAGGTTCAATATGGCGTATTTTTTAAATCTCTATAGTTAAACATTTGACCTCTAATCTCACCTGACCTTAAATGACGTTATGGACAAATGTAGGGAAAACGTTATATTTAGAAAAGAAGTGGCTCGCAAATACAACTGCTGGTCCATACACACTGATAGACGCAGCTGATTTTCAATTAGACATATCGTGAATGCATTTGTTCGAAGCTTTTGTAGAAAACAAACTATCAATTAAGTTAAATTGCTTTTATAATAGAGGGAACCGAGTTTGATAAAAATATCGCGATATATGAAAATTCATCCCCTATTTGTTCCTTTAGGGATAGTATTCTTTAATGAAATGTAAATAGGACCAATCGAAAGTATAAAATTCCAAAAAAATATATTCTAAATCGGTCCACATATGACGGAACAACCGATGAACCTACTTTAAAAAAATACATACAGTCGAACACAAGCCTCCTCCTTTTTTTGAAGTAAGTTAAAGAGTTCTTCCGTAAGAGATCCGAATGAACAAGCTGAGCTCTGACAAGTTTATTTGATCCAAAGCGTAGTAGATTTGTACGAGGGGTTACAATAACATTGACACAATTTGGTCTGTGAACGGGAAACCTGCTCTCTCTCTCTCTCTCTACGTAGCATCCAAGCTATCTAATGGAAGTGCCAGATCGTAGTGGCGATGTGTCGATGGAAATCGACGATTTGTCTCCGCGACGTTGAGGGAATGTATCATTTGTTTGCTGACATTGTATCTGAACGCGACCTTTGTTTAAGCTTTTGATAAACATGAAAATAGAATAGAAAAAATTGCAGGTTTTATGTTAGATTTATTAGCCTGTAAAATTAAAAGTTCACAATACTGAATTAATAAACCGTTTAGTCAATTATTTACGCAGAGTAAACGGAGCTCACACGAATTACGTGGTGTTTGGACGTGTCGTTTATGTAAACATTAGCTTGATTAAATTACCTTTTTGAACGATGGAAAAGCTAGTAAAACAGTTTTAAATCAAGATCCATATCCGCTGATATTACCTTCTTAATTAGTGAGCAACTGATCATATCTATACCTACCCTTTAAATTATGCCAGGCCGTTAGTCCGCCATATTTGTTTACAATTCTCCCAGAGCGTGCACAATGCAGGTGGAGAGACACAGTGCGCAAAAAGCTTAAAGCAGGCAGAACACGCATTTGCACTAGGTTCTCAGCGTATAGAATCGCAGGGGTATGCCGTTGAAATTTGATTAAGTACAGTGGACCAGGGGCCTAACAAATGGCATTTGTTTCAAACTGATTCTAATTCTGTAGTCGATATTAACAATGTTTGTGTGAAACGGAAATGAAAGCGATTCCCGATACTTTTGTAATATCGATAGTGATAATCGCTCCGATCCGAATGAAGTTTATCTAGGTCCTGTGATATCTTAATCAATACTAAGCGCTTCTTTAACATTATAAAATAGGTTTATGCGGAATTATGTTTATTGGTTTCTCATTATTTCACGGCGCAATAGAGAAACTGACAGACGTGATTTTTTGCATAAATGTACTTTATGGAACGGGGAGTGACATGGAGTTTTTTTATCGAAAACATGCACGGTTTCTTTTGGATTCTGTAGGTAAAACCAAGCGTAGCAGCTTGTGTATCTAAAGCACTAAAGATTAAAATGCAACGAAAAATATTTACTTACAAAAAACTGACAGCCAATTAAAGTACCCAAACTATACGTTAACGCCCCAAAATTTACTTAAAGCTAGATAAAGTAGCGAAAGCTTTCTCAAAAGGATTCGTGGCTTTTAAAAAACCATCTCGGAATTCGCCCCGCACCCGTGCAATAAATGGAGGGGTGGTTCAAAGGAGAGCTACGGAGCATCATTCAATTACACCAGCGTAAAGGATGGAGTGCCACTGAAATCGGAGGTCATTTATGTATTTAGCAGCAGGTAAGTTTGTTAAGACAGTTCTCTAATTTCATTACCGTCCTAAGGCACTTTCGGTCGACGGAATAAGAAAAATCTTTTCCTTTTCAAATACAATATAATTTATTTATTTGTCAACAGAAACGTTTGCTCTTTACCCTTTTTCCTTTTGTACAATATTGATGCGAATGTACGTTTATAGATACGATCAATACGGGTCTGTGGTGGGCACAGCGACGATTGTAATAACTATTCGCATGTTGGTAAAAAAAACTGCTAGTTTTATTCGGTAATTTGTTTTTTGGGGAAAAATATTTTTTCCAGACAAGCTTTTTAAATAAAACACATAATTGGTCGTATAAATCTATTATTAATTATAATTATTATTCACTGAGGAGTTTAGCTACTATAAAAAATACAGATAAATCAAATAATTAAATAAAAATAGAAGTATTGTCACCAAAAACAAAGATTATGCACCATCTCAGCAAAATCGGTTAACTGGAACGGGTAACTGGTTCTAATTCAGCTAGCAAGCTCACAAACAAACTAACAAACATGGCAAGTTAAAAGCTTGCAAACACAAAATCGGCAGCGGTGATGTGCAGGCCACCGCAACTAGCTGCTGCTAGCCCCAGGTTAAAGAAAACGAATCGACCCGTGGTTACCTTTCCCTACATGATATATATAATAGCTTCCGCCCGCGGCTTCGCCCGCGTGGTAGATATACCTATTCATCAATTTTAGTCTATGTGCTATTCTAAGGCATAAGTTATATTGCTGTAAAGTTTCTCAATCTTAGCTTTTGCTTCGCAAATATGCTCGGGTAGAGAACTCAAGAAAATTTTTAGAGCCGACAGTTCGTATTTTATTCTGTTTTTTATTATTCTTTTAAAATATTTTACTTCGTTCGTTGAAAATAAAATCATAATTAAAATTTCTTGTTGTAAAATACTTTTGAAGGATAGCCATTCCTTCAAGATAAACGCTCAAGACGATCGTTGTTGTTCCAGCAGCGATACTAGGGAAATATTCTAAACGATCGATCCCTCCAGGGTCGTTAGATAAACAAAACAAAATGGACGTTCCACAAAATCCTTAATTAGAAAACTTGAAAATTATCTGCATTGTGGCAGGGTGCGAAGAAAGAGAGGCCATGAATATTCATTTGGCGAATTACCATAAACAAATACAGGCCTACATAAACGATTATAAGAAGAGAAGTGAGATTATTATACGGCCTTTGTAAGGGTTTCATTCCGCCGGCATACTTCACTCGCGCTGGATTCGTGCATAAAATTATTAAGTGCAAATGTATTGAATAACTTACTCTTGTAACGGGCTAGTGAGAGCATCAATAGTTTCGCTATAAGAGTATTTAATGCTTTTGTGGTGTGTGTAAGTGGAAACGGAGGCGGCAGACATAGAGATGCAAGTTCCTTTTCTACAAACGAAAAATAGCTGAGAGTATGTTTCGTCGTGGATAACAAGACGAGCGGGTGGTTGGCCTGATGGTAAGTATAACGCCGGCGCATTACAATTGTGCCACTCAGAACTTTGAAACACAAAGTGTTAGTTACACAAAGCTATCACTTGGTATGGGGATATTATTTAAGATGGAGTTAGATATCAATTAAAACTGACATGTTTAAAATGTCTGAAATTTTTTGACCATATTTTTTTATCAATGTTTATGTTGGCCCACCAAAACCGTTATCAAAGTACCTCCTCCTATCTCCGTAACTAAATTTAATTTCTAAACCATTGAACATGGAAATTTGTAATCATCCATGTTAGTGAGCCATAGCAGAAACTCTCAGTGAAAGTTGTTTATAGTAACCCTGTGATGAAATTGTTCAAGTTATGGAAGAAAACCACAGAATCTTCCAGTAGGTATACATAGTCATAGCGAGTAGCTATCTGGCTAATAAGTCAGCTTTTAGAAATTGATTAATTATTTAAAATTCAAAGTATCAGAAAGCTGTCATTGCTATTTTAATTTGTATAGATTGTATTTCTGGGTAATTACTGTCGGTAGAAAGTAATGATTCCAAGAAACATACAGCTTAGCAAATGTACTAATTATAAGAAATCGATTTAACGTTTTCAAGGACGACTTCCCTCGGCATCAAGTTTCCACTTTAGCCGCCGCCTAGACTGAATGAAAATATTTAGGACACTATACACTTAATTTTCACGAAAATAGATTACGAAACTAAATTATTTTCTTTGTGTCTCGTGAATTATAATAATTCCTTGTTGGCCTTCGATTAATATGAAAGAACAATATTACCCTCAAAAAAATTATATTGGTGTCGATTCTATCATCTCATTCCTAAACTTAATTTAAGTTTCAATCTCTCTTTCTAAATGAGAACCTGAGAAAGAGATGGAATATATTTTAAACCTGTCAAATAAATCCACTGGCTTGTGTCTAGTGTAAATTTAACGACAATAAATTTAGTGACGACTAATTTTATCAAGTATGGAAGGTATTTCACTGCTCTAGACTAAATTTAGATATATCAAATATCTTACATCTCTTTCTCATGTTATGTATTGGAAAGAGAGAGAGCGAATCTTAAATTAGTCTAGATATGAAATGACGGAATCGACACCCATTGCCTATCTGTCACTTATCTATATACAATATACATGTCAGTCACATCTAAAATTATAATACTAGGTACCTAGGCCACGAATCCGTTCGGCTCCGCAACGTCCGCCCAGGAGCGGAAGCAAGCGAGCGCTGAGCGGAGCGAGCGGAAAGCGTGGAGCGGAAAGCGGCCACCGCTCACGCAATTATCACGAGCAATTAGTCCCGCCCGCCTCGCAGCGGAAACGCAGCGTGAGGCGATTCGTTCATTACACGAATTCTCTGCTACTTTTTTTAATTGCGACAAATATTATATAAGTATGTTTATGTATAAATAATCAAAAGAACGAAACGACTCGTAATTTTTCCCGATAGCAACGTCTTTTTCTGAGATTAGAGCTTATGTTTTAACGTCTGTGATGTGAAATTTGAGCTGAATAAGCTAAGCTTAGGTCGTAATCTTTTTTATGTGTCGGAAAACATCTCATGTTGAGCAACTGTGTGTTTTATTTTCCAGTAGAGGGCGAAAAGTGTAGCTATAAAAAGTAGGGCCTATGGACCTTATAGCATGCCCCATAAAACTAAAAAAAAATTATTTCGTTCTGAGAAATCTGACGAAACATGTAAAGGAATTCCATCTATATTTACTACCATCGTTGGAGGCTTTCTTTTATTTCATGATAAAAGGGGTTGGTTTAAACGTAAGTGGGGTATAGAGTTTCAGGAAACCATCGTTTTATGTTCTCGCTGTTTTGTCGCCCATTTGCTTTTCAAGGACAGGAACCGGATTAATGGTAAAATAGATTATTATCTAAATAGATGATCGAGATAGATATTATCTAGAAATTTTTAGTTTTAGTTAATTTTAATTGTAACCTTTTCAATTAAATTTTGGTATTTATCTTATAGCGAGGGGTTTGTTACAAAATGTATTAGTCAAGTGTTTTATTCAGCGATTCAAGAATTTTTTGGGAAATGTATGAACCGGCGAATCGTTTTATGTTTGTGTGATCTTGGCTGGTGATGAAATATGCTCTTTCAAGTACTTCGTGAAAACTGAAAGCGCTGCATTGGAGAATTGTAAAATTGGTAGGTTACATGATAGCATAGTACTGCTTATGTTGATTTATGGTTATTTTTTTAGTTTACCTACATTTCTACCAAAGATCAAATAATCGATTGAATTTGAACTATTCGACTATGAGAAAATTAGGATTAGGAGATAAAAATAATCAATATTAGTTTCGACATAAATTTAAAAACTTATCTAAGGTTTTTTTTATTAATTAAGCCATTATTATTCTAAGTTCTGTGTAATGGATCAATATAAGTGGATTATCTTCATCGACGCACCATCTACGTATCACTATGTTTGTATTCTGTGCACGAATAAATTACTACATCTTATTCTACGTAGCGTGTCTTCTTTTTCCAGTAGTTAGTAGAATAATTGACTTACCGTTCTGTTGCCGAGGTTGCGCACACGGCAGCTCAGGTACGCCGACTTGCCGACCAGCGCGGTCACGTTGCGCGGCGTGGCGGCGTCGAAAGAGGGCGCCAGGCGCGAGCCGGGGCTCGCCGGCAACGAGTTTATAGACCCCGCGCCTCCTGCCACGTCGCACAAACCTGCAGACAATACAAATACCATTCATTTATCAATGAAATCAACATAAACGGACTCTGAAGATATTGCTCCTTCACCAGCCGGGGACATTTCTGGAAAAGGTAAGTGCTGGGGCCTTATTCCGAAATTCGAACGTATAAGCTTTGGGTGACGGATCTCAGTTTTTCTACCAAAAGGGTAGAAAGACCAAAGTTCAAGTTATGAACATCGAATAGGAAAATTACGATCTGAAAGCCGGGTTTCGGAGTAAGGCCTCTGGAATCACTCACTTCGAGTACTTTACACAATATATTTTTTTACTGGTATTATTAAAATAATTCGACTATGATATTAAATTATTGTAATTGCAAAAATTTGCAAGCTCTTTCAGTAAATAAAAATTATTTGAAGGTGACACCTCAAATAAAAGCGTAAGTACTTTTGTTTATTGCATAATTAGAGCTCGTAAAAATTTACTTTTATTAGAAAAGTGTGTTCGTGTCGGCTTGAATTTTTTTGGTAGTGTAAAGTCCAAACGGTGTCGTGGCAAGGCCACTGGCCGCATAAAAACATGATAAGCTAAATTATTAATAAAAATAACTGTGAATTCAGTGTAAATCCAAAAAATGGACTCACAATATCCAACAATAAGTCAACGACTCCCTTTCTCAATACAAGTGCATTGGCATTCTGATAATCTTGTAACGAACAAGTCGCTACGACATTTATCCCTGACAAGAACTTAAACTCCCGAGGGACACTGATTTATAAAAAGTTCGTCCATTGGGGCCGCGTCATCCCTTCTCCACGCAATTCCAGTAAAAAACAGACATAAAGATACCTGATTTCAGTATGTGATTATAGTATAGATAGTAGCTTCATATGTGCACTTAATGTGTTTTTATGATTTACTAGCTGCTGCCCCGCGGTTTCACCCGCGTGGAGATTTTGGTTTACATGGTTTTTATTTTTTTGCGCGGAACCCTAATTATTTTTCTAAAATTAATGTAGCCTATGTTACTCCTTGTAACATCAGCTATCTGCCAGTGAAAGTCCCGTCAAAATTGGCCCAGCCGTTTCGGAGATTACCCGGAACAAACAGACAGACAGACAGACAAAAAATTTAAAAATGGTTGTTTTGTAGTAGGTACCGTATATACTTTCATATGCATTTAGTAAAAAGCTGTTATTTTGATATTACAAACAGACACTTCAATTTTATTTATCTGTATGGATTGAAACGAGGCAAGAGGAATGCGCATTGCTGGTATACAGGATGTTTTTTTTTTACGTTGTTTGGTAACGAGACGAGCTGGTCGTTTGCCTGATGGTAAGCATAACGCCGGCCCATAACAATTGCAGTACCACCCAGAGACATTAGGTATTAAGTCTCATAAGCCCAGTAATTTCACTGGCTACTCCGCTCATCAAACCGGAACACAGTAATGCTTGCACACTACTGCTTGGCGGCAGACTTCACGAGCAAAGCGGTGGTAACAACCCAGACGGACACACGCAGAAGAGTGCACAACCGAGGTGCACTCGCGTGAGTGACTGATCTAGTTTCAAACTTGCGCCGACTAGAGTGACGTTGGTCCGTGGTAGTAAATCGGCCCCTGATCTATAAATCAGGGGTTCGAACCCTACAATTAGTTTGAGCTTTCGATGAAGGAATAAATTGCGATGAAACTATAGCTTGGTGGTAGACATCTTCGACATCTTCGGTCTAGCAAGATGGTGGTCTATCGGGTAATTGTTAGTGGGAGGACTAACTCTTCTGCGAGTGTCCGTCTGGGTTGTTACTACCGCTTTGCTCGTGAAGTCTGCCGCCAAGCAGTAGTGTGCAAGCATTACTGTGTTCCGGTCTGATGAGCAGAGTATCCAGTGAAATTACTGGGCTTATGAGACTTAATACCTAATGTCTCAGGGTAACGAGCGCACTGCAGTGCCGCGCAGGCCTTTGTGTTTCAAAGTTCTGGGTGGCACTGCAATCGTTATGGGCTGGCGTTATGCTTACCATCAGGAAAACGACCAGCTCGTCTCGTTACCAAATAACATAAAAAAAAAAAACAATAAATAAAAAAGAAACATTATTCATTGATTTCATTTATCGAGAAAAGCAACAAAATTTTGGAAGTGTGAGTAAAGTAAAAAGTTTAGTCTTTTCTAGTTTCTATACTGTTCACTGATTGCGCTGTAGTGGTCCCAGGCGACCGTCTGGCGCCCGTCCAGCATCCCCAAACAAGATCCCATTGAAAACACTTTCCAAACTGAGATACATAGGTAAGCACGCTGCAGTCGTAAGATATGAGTCGATAAGATATTTTTATAAACAAGACCGTCGTGACTGAATATTGTCCGTTATAAGCACACTAAACGCTTAAACGCTTAAACGCTTACACACTCATACCCCCGCACTAGGATTCCCTGTGTCGCAGGTGGCATGGACATACACAGATACACATCACAAACATCCCAGACCCGAGAACAAACTTTATGTTAACACAAAATCTGCCCCGGCCGGGAATCGAACCCGGGACCCCTCGCCTTGCAGGCAGGGTTACTACCAACTTAGCTACGGAGCCGTCACTGTTTTAAACTTTCACGGTAAACACTACTTTATGCGTTATAACGGGATATTTACCGTGGTTTTAGTAGCTGATGAGCTCCCGATATTTCGACGCTGTTGCAAGCATAATGTAGATATCGTTAAATATTTCGTTATAATGTATAAATTACCAGATATGTTTGATATTTTACATTCTAAGTTGAAGCTTTTGAAGTAGCACAAATTTATAGAAAAGTTAGCATAACTATCAGCATAATATACTATCCTACTTTAATATGTACTCTGTATTCGATTTAGCTCACTCCAAATGCACGACACAAAAAATTGCTTTAAAAAAGCGACGAACCGACTTCAGTGACAAACTACTGAACCGATTTTGATGAAATTAATACGGGACCAATCTGAAAGTACATCCTTTCAAATAAAAAAAAAATTCCAAATCGGTTTATAAATGACCGAAATCTGAGGTAACAAACATAAAAAAAAAATACCCAACGAATTGATAACCTCCTCCTTTTTTGGAAGTCGGTTAAAAACTACCTATATTAATTTCTATATTTGTGTGTCTGTCTGTTTTGCAAAGTTGTTATTTAGACTTTAATGAAATGAACGATTTATTTGCAAGAATACAGAATAACATACATTTCAGATGTTAAAATGGTCAGTCATAGCAACCTTTCTGCAAGCAAGCGTGCAAATATTAAAAAAGTAATGTTGATGAACGCCAACAAATTCACAAATAAAATAAGATCAATAACAAATGTCACAAAATTATGGGCTATCTTTCTAAAGTACCACTATCATCACGCCAAGTTCCTCTTAGGGTAGACTGAGACTTGAATCTCTATTATCTAGCCGCCGACTTCGAATGTGAAACAAACAAAAAGCCAGATTAAGAGGTTCTTGTGTCCCGCGGCGCCCATTGTCACTTCAAGTGTTATAATTAAATGTAAAGACAGGACCTGTGGACGGGACCGATTCTGTTTAAGGAAACTACTTAGAAAATAGAGATAGGTGTAACTTATTTCCTGTTAGTGCTTGAACTCATATATATGGTTTATGTACAAATGGCAGAAAATGATAAAATTATAAGAGTGCTAATATTTTAAAAAATTGCTTTAAAAAAGCGACGAACCGACTTCAGTGACAAACTACTGAACCGATTTTGATGAAATTTCTATGGGACTAATCTGAAAGTATATCCTTTCAAATAAAAAAAGAATTTTTCAAATCGGTTTATAAATGACCGAGATCTGAGGTAACAAACATAAAAAAAAAAATACCCGACGAATTGATAACCTCCTCCTTTTTTGGAAGTCTGTTAAAAAATACGTCAAATCTCAGTGCAGTGCACGTCCACTGACGTGACCACAATCTCTACGAAACAGTGGACGATGAACTTTTTTCACAATATTATTTTTTATCACACGACAGTATTTTTAGAAAGAATGAAAATCTTTTATTTTGGTTTACAAATACCTTGACACTAACGACGTACTTAATTCTAATTCCACAGCGTATTAACTAAAAGCAAACCTGACTTAGCAAGATGTTGCAAAATTAACGGACTGCAAACTTAGTTTTCTCTAAACCTAGTAAGTATTCTGAGCGGGTATTTATCATCGGAAAAGTAAAAAAGTATACATAATCTGCTGAAATGTATGAAATGGTTAACGCAAAAGGTGCGCGGCACTGCAGTGCGCTCGTTACCCTGAGACATTAGGTATTAAGCCTCATAAGTTCAGGAATTTCATTGGCTACTCTGCTCATCAAACCGGAACACAGTAATGCTTGCACATTACTGCTTGGTGGCAGACTTCACGAGCAAAGCGGGGGTAACAACCCAGACGGACACTCGCAGAAGAGTTAGTCCTACCACTAACAAAAGACAAATAATATGAGACATGCAAACATGACATGAGACAATAATAGGGGTCAAAGAACAGAGCCTTGTGGAACATGGCATCGATGTTAACATTTTAGACGTTGGGACATCAGCTAAGGGCTGTACTCGCAACAATGTCAGAGAAGAAAAAGTCAAGTCTGTTACGTGTAATATCAGTGTGGAATACATATATTTTCTTTATATCAAAATACTTTATTCATGCCGCATATAAAAGAGCTTTCACGCATGTTAAATAAGTCTACGCAGTAAGAAAAGGTTTCAAATCGTCGAAGGATATATTATAGCGAAATCCATTTGTCCGATGCCAAGTAGTCTAAAGAAAACAACCCCTAAATTCGGGATCAGGATCAAGCTAATACCTACCTAATGCTTTTACCACTTGACCTTTTCCCAGAATTATATATTATGATTCAGAAAATCAAATCCAATTATACCCAATTAAGCGTTTAATTATTATTATTTTTTTTATTTTTTTTTTAGTCCAAAATTATGTTTTTTTTAATATACAACAATATACGTCTATACATAGGATTATTTACATTTCAATAAAAAAACTAAGAATTTAATTATTATTATTTCTGAGCTTCTGACTTGTTTATGTCTAAATTAAAATATGAATCTTTATTTTTAGATTCATACAACAACAAAAACAATAAAAAAATATTCAAGACAATGCGATAATGAGTGGTCTCATCACTGTAAAGTGATCGCTTCCAAGCGACCAGAAGAGAAAGCAATATATTTGACATTTTTTTATACTTTTCACAGTGTTACTGGATTTTTTAACTTGTGCTATGAATTTATCATATCATCAGTAACTGTATTCTATCTTCTAGACAAATTAATAAAATTGAAGTGTCCGTTTGTAATATTAAATCCATATAAAAGTATATACGGTACCTATAATAAAACAATTTAAATTTTTTGTCTGTCTGTCTGTTTGTTCCGGGTAATCTCCAAAACGGCTGAGCCGATTTTGACGGGACTTTCAAAGCAGATAGCTGATGTTATAAGGAGTAACTGTGGCTACTTTTATTTTAGAAAAATAATTATGGTACCGCACAAAAAAATAAAAACCATGAAATCCAATAACTCCGCGCGGGTGAAACCGCGGGCAGCAGCTAGTATACACTAAACGAGTACCCAGACCAATCCATCTCGGTGGCTCCTAAAAAAATGGAATACGAACTTAATCAATGAAGCATCAATGGCCAGCCTTGATGGATGTCCCCTTAATTAAGGACTACAAAAAGTTAAACACGAAAACCAACCAAATTAGCTCAGAAATAGGGTTCAAATTTGTACAAGACTTTTATTTGTCACGACCGTAAACATGGCACCGACTTTTGCAGCTATGATGCGGAAATATCTGTCGTATTGGTTCGGAATAAGGGTTAAAACGAATGGGGTATCATTTTTGTAGAAATGTGGACAGATTGCGGGCACAGACGAGCCATTGAGGATGATAAAGTGACCACAACACCAGATGTCGAGCATTGGGTCACGATAGAAAAAGGTTTGCCTATTATCGGAACTGTAGTCGTGTTTTGCATCACTTACCTATTATATATTTACCAGATACTTGAGGTCACGCTTGCGTTGTACACTTTGAGTAAAAAATAATAATTGGTCAGAAAAACCTCAAAAAAATTTGAACATTATTATTATAATTAATTCTTTACGATTATTTTTAAACATAATTTTAAGTAGTAACTTAAACCCTATTTCAACAAAAAAAAGACTTATACCTCACGATCGGCATATTGTCATCTTTTAACTATTTTTATGTATATTAAATTATAGTATAAGTCATCAGCTTCTAGCGTTATAATTTAAAATTGTTTGTAATCTGAGGACAGTGTTGTGAGCTGCATTACCATTAAGTTCATACCATCAAATCAAATGAAATGATTTTTGATTTGATTTTGATTTGATTACCATTTAGTTAGTGGGAGGACTAACACTTCTGCGAGTGTCCGTCTGGGTTGTTACCACCACTTTGTGAGTGAAGTCTGCCGTTGGAATGTATGCTGTTTATTGTTCCTAATAAACAAAAACAAAATAGTACAGGGCCTTAATTTCATTTAGCTAGTACACTATGAACCCAAATAAGCTGACTACAAGCCAGCCCTGATACAGCCCATTCACAGGCTTCGAATATTTTATACATTTATAAAATGTAACGCTGAAATTTATTCCAAAGAACAAATTACTCGTGTAATTTATGCTGCGCGTTGCATAATAAAATGTTAGCTATTTGATTGCAGGCTCGCTACTCGGCGGTGCAGCTGGAAATAGCTTATGCTATTTGCAAGCTATATTTAGCTGTCAAGCGTGTGCTGCGTGAAACAGGTTTCTGTTTTAATGTTGGTTTTTTATGTTGTTGGTAACGAGACGAGCTTGGTCGTTTGCCTGATGGTAAGCATAACGCCGGCCCATAATAATTACAGTGCCACCCACAACTTTGAAACACAAAGGCCTGCGCGGCACTGCAGTGCGCTCGTCACCCTGAGACATTAGCCCAATTTCACTGGCTACTCTGCTCATCATACCGGAACACAGTAATGCTTGCACATTACTGCTTGGCGGCAGACTTCACGAGCAAAGCGGTGGTAACAACCTAGACGGACACTCGCAGCAGAGTTAGTCCTACCACTAACAAAAAGGTAGTTAAATAAATATTTTTAACTTTGTTTTGAGGTATAGTTTTATTCTAGCGTGCTCAACACTGATCAACAGTTTTCCAGGTCGTGCGTGGTTATGGTGTGCGGTTATATGTTTTAAGCGCGTGTTCGTCAAGTTTTATCGCTGGATGTAAGTACATAAGTCAGTCAGCGTGTTACGCTCTCAACCGCATCTTTATTTCCCATCAGGGGAAATCGCGGTCAAACACTGCTACAGTCAGTTGTAAAAACGTTTTAAAATATAAATGAATCTATTTCCTGCAATACAATAGATCCTTTATTACATTGAATTAGAAGATTGTTTTCTTTAGTGTGGGCTGTGATCGTACTTAACATAAGAAATTAATGTTTGAAAATTATTTTCAACTAATTAGACAGACATACAACCAAGTCAAACCAGACTCTCTGAAACCGGCTGATATTTCCCTGATGCGAATGACGTTAGGCTTAAACATGACCGTTCAGCGGCGCCCCAAATATTAGCGACCTCTTCTGTTCTCTCTTTATTTTCAACCTCTATAGGTTTCTACGTTTCATTCCGAGGCTCGCCACGGTACCTGTGAGTCATGGTACCTACTCTAAAAACTGTTATAACAATATCATCTCAGTAGAGTTAATTCAGTAGGTAGGTATAGATCAAAGGAGTTAACAACGAATGTTTCGGAATGTCAAGGTAGGGGCAAATTGGATCGTTCGAAGAATAAGTATAAAGGAAACTAATACTATATAAATTCTAATAATTTCGAATTCTTGGAATAACTAAGTAGATTGGCTTTATTGTATCTTCTCTCCTCCAACGTGTCCTGATGGAAGGGTCAAGACTTGAGCAACATCTACGTAGTATTAGGAGTCAGTGTGGCTAGGGAATTAGAAACTTTGGTTTCTGTGGCTACATCACACAAAATTCGATGATAACTTTCTACGTACTCCAACATTTAGTTCCAGATATACACCTCTTCTTTCCGTACCTTATGTTAAATCCAATTACAAACAGAATACCTTTTTTGGAGGTCTTCTTCCTCCATTAACGACTTTCTAAAAACGAATTATTTTGATAATTTCTTTGACAGTGTGCGTTCGAAAAGGCATCGTATGGCCTCGGAATTCTTTGGCTTCCTTTTTTCTTCTTTGGGTTCTATTTGGTTTCCTTTTTTATATTAGTTTATTTACAGTTTCTTTTTTATGCAAATGCTGTCTATGCAAGTTTGGGAATGAGACGTGATTCATGTTGATTCTGTTACAGTTGAATGTATTTTAAATATGGTTTAATGTAGTTATAAATAACTCATTTTTGAGTATTTTTCCAGCACGTTAATGTTAAAATCTCCAAGTATAAAAACTCTTTTGTTATTTAGTGTTGACCTAATGGTTAAATTATGTAATAGATTATCAAGAGTTTGTATATACAGTTCAAAGCTACTGTTTGGAATCCTATAGTTTCACATAATAATGTAATTTAGTTCAGGCAAGGTTGTGACGAATAACAAAGCCGACTAAAAGAGATGTATGATCTTCAAAGGACTAAACAGATTTTCTTGGAACACAAAAACACTCTCAATCAAGTCATCTTTCAAATAAAAAAGTATGAGTCAGTCCATCTGTCTAAGAGCTACGATGAGACATACACAGACACACACGTTAAACTTACAACACCCCTCGTTTTTGCGTCAGGGTTAAAAAGGTCATTCCTCTAAGTCTCGGTTATTACGTCAATCTTCATGACGACCAACCGTTTTCAACAAACCATTTAGTTTATTTAAATAGCTTAGCTCTAAACCAACTTCTACTTTGACCTTTCATGTTTAGTTTTAAAAATAACACGCACGCTAACAGAATATTTAGACACGAGTTTAACTGCTGTCGTTAACACGTTCGCTTGAACGGCAACCACTCTCCATCGACTAAAAATACAACACCCTGTATTTGTAATTACCACTCATCACCCTGTAATCGTTGTGTAGCTGTGGAGCAGAGCTTTCGGGGCTGCGTCAGGACGTTCTAAAATTAAGTACAAGTGATAAATAACTAACTATAACTTACCCTTATCTGCCTACTACAAAGAAGCTCAACTCGATGATACGAGTGTCGAGTAGAACTAGTAGATAAGTAAATGGTTATAGATAAAACACGACACGATAGTTTTTAATGTGTTGTATCTGCTATGTTGGAGAAGATTTTATTTAATTGGTATTTTTAACTGAAAAAGAAACACAATTTTTTTTTTATTACACCAGTCATACATAAGCTTTTTCACAGATCCTTCACATAGACACAGTACTGACCCCTAATTAGGAGTGTTTATGCCTAGGGAATCCGAAGCTGCTAGAACCATTATTTTTTTCAAACCCCTCTTTTTTGTTATTCCCACCTAAAAAAACAGTCAAGTGCGAGTCTGACTCGCGCACCGTGTGTTCCAAACAAACTTGTATGTAAATAGTTAGTCCATCATGGGAATCGAGTCTCGTAGATTTTTTCCGCTGTTTCCGAATATGTTTTGTTTCCCCTCAAAAAAACAGTCCCCAAAACGTATAATTACGACATTAAAAATTATTATTTTGTGATGTAACTACAAATTTATGGTTTTCAGATTTTTCTCTTTATTTGTGTTATAAGACATTGCTTCTTGCAAAATTTCATTATTCTAGGGTAACGAGAAGTACCCTTAGGTTTTGATTCCCTTGAGAGTGTCAAAATATGCGGCATAAACGACCATGTGTTGATTTTTTCACAGCTCCAAGAGATTGCAGACTTGAGTATTCGATATTTATTTCAACTTGACATGTTCCTGAGAAAAAGGGTCTTGACAGAAAGACAGACAGAAAGGTGATCCTATAATGGTTCCTTTTTAAGGCTTTTGAGATAAGGAACCCTAAAAAAGATGTTAGCGACCCCATCTCTAACTAGCCGACTGTCCTGTGTACGATTTAGTTTAGGCCGGTGGCATACGGGACAGTTTAATTACCGTGCGGGATTGGACACGGTAACAACAAATAGAGAACTCAGGAGAGTAGCTAATCTCGCACCTTTTTTTAAAGCTGGCACCAACATCTGGGAAACTAACTTCTCGGGTCGGTGAACAATGAATACAGCTGATTCGATTGAGCGGTTTGCTTTACAAACTTACTAAAATATAGATAGATTGTTAGTGGAACGACTAACTCTTCTGCGAGTGTCCGTCTGGGTTGATACCACTGCTTTGTGAGTGAAGTCAGCCGCCAAGCAGTAGTGTGCAAACATTACTGTGTTCCGGTTTGATGAGCAGAGTAGCCAGTGAAATTACTGGGCTTATGAAACTTAATACCTAATGTCTTAGGGTAACGAGCGCAGTGCAGTGCCGCACAGACCTTTGTGTTTCAAAGTTCTGGGTGGCACTGCAATTGTTATGGGCCGGCGTTATGCTTATCAGGCAAACGACCAGTTCGTCTCGTTACCAAATAACATAAAATAAGATGCCATGTACGTACTGTTTTTTGTACTCGATACGTTAGAATTTGACAACTATTTCGCATGATCTACAGCGATGATGTGGTCGGTCATTGTGAATATGCTAAAAGTAGATTCTAACGGGCTCTCAAGCTGCTGCAACACACCGATACGTGCTTGGCAACAGACTTTATCGACTAGAGTCCTGGCTAGCTAGCCAGGACTCTAGTCGATAAAGTCTCGCTAGCTAGGTAGCTACCAAGCTAGCGAGACGAGCTACCACCATGCTACGGTTGCTTCACGATATTTTCCTTCACAAAGGGCTCAAGCTCAAGTTGAGTGAATAATTAATAAAACCGTCAATTAACTTTCATGAGCGCTCTTCTGTGGCCAATGCGAAATTTAAATAGAAATAATGGCATAAGTCATTTACCAATTCTACCTACTTGAAATCCCTGCCCTGATCTATCCTAAAGAGCATAGGCAAGATTATAACAGCTAGACAGTTCTGACATGCATTAATAACGTCCTGCGAGCCGGCCTGCTAAGCCTAAGATTCAGAGACGATTCTAAGCGTAGACTTTGGCTTCCATATGTCAAAACTGTGTGACGTATGGAAGCGTGAGTCCACGCTTAGATTCGTCTCTGAATCTCAGCCTTAGTGTCCAATTATGGTGCAACGATCACTCGCCGTCCGTCTGACAACGAAATAAAAACCATGAAATCCAATATCTCCGCGCGGGTGAAACCGCGGGCAGCATCTAGTCTATACTAATATCATATTTTGAAAACAACGCGATCCGAACAACAAACACAACTTGAACATTAATTGCTTTCGAGTCACATTGTTGCGCCTTTGTCCCGTAGGCATAAATTAATTAGCCGTCGCACGACTATCGCGCCACAGTCGCGCAACTATTCGCGGTAATACAGTCGTGGTCTCACCATTGTGGACTAACAATGGCACGGTATGTGCCCTGTTGTTGTTTGTACTGTTTGTGGAGTTAGAAATGTTTCGGCTTGCCGTTTGTAGTAGCTCTAATCTATGGAAGTTAGTCCGTCTTGGGGAAGTTTTGGGACTATTGTGTTGTGATTGGCTTATACGGGGTAGGCTTGCTGAGAGATAGAACTATTGAGATTATGTACGAATAATTCAAGTTGAGCCGACCGGTAACCATGTTGAGTAAGGGCTATGTAACAGTGGCGAGACAAGTGATCAATTGAATTCAATAGTTTGTTTTTGTCACTCATGACATCGCTTTGATGATTGCTTTTTTTTATTTCATTTTATAAATAACTAGGAAGAAGTAAGTTTTAATGTTAGTCTATTTTAGTCAAACTTTGCAACTGAATTTTGATCAAACTCCCATGATCCGAACAGACTGAAATTTCATTCGTAAACCTCGCGACAAAGCTTTATTATGGGGTAAAAGCTTGTCTCTATAAACATATTTTTATCGTAATTTTTTTATTTCAATTTTTTTACATAATATACCATGTGTTAAAAAATCATCATCAGCATTTTCGGTGGCTGTTACCATCTAATTTAAATAGGAAAATTAAAAACAAAAATCTGTGAAATAGAGCAAAAACTCCACTTCTACCATACATCCTTGTTCCAGCCACCAATCTTGCTCGGGTCTTGTCAGCTTGCTCTTCATTGTCACCGACCCATCTCCTCAATATATTTTTTGTAATACCCCCGAATACCCCACCATTTATATTCCCCCATTTCCTTCCATCTACTTACGTTCTTATAATTGCGCCGCTATCTCTTCTCGTTATTTTCGTTTCATTCGGCGAAGCAATAAAATTTTAATCGGAATGACAATCGTCTCAAATGGAAGTTTTATTGACTCTATCGTTTCCGGCGATTTGTTTGGCGTTTAGAACGAATCGGCGTTTTTCCTTCCGCCGTCCTTTAACGGTTTTTGTTTAATTGCTAACAGGAAATGATCGATGATATTTTTGGTAGCTTTTTATTTATCTTGTCGTGAAAGATTTGTTGATAATTTGTAGCGACGATTGTCGATAAACGATGACGTCATCAATTATGTCCAGTGTCCACCCACTATTCGATTGCATTGAGCTGAATATTTGAAAATTTCAGTTTAATATATTATACTACATACATATTATTATGTGGAGTCCCACTATAGGCACGTCTACACCTCGCACGGAATATTGTCCGTTGTCGGTCAGACACGTCTGACTTTCGTGGGACCTTTGGAGGGCTTGTTATTAGGTTTAATATTAGATTTTTTGCTATCTGTGGTATTTCATCTCTTAGTGGCGTGTAACGTGTGGACAAAGTTGATGGCAAATGGCCCAAATAGAAGTCTACTGCTCAAATACGAAAAAAACCTAGAACTTATTTTTGATACGGGTAATAATATGTCTAGACGGTTCCAAGTTGAAAACTTCTTGCCTAGTACACGTAGTGGAAGAGTTCTTTGAACAAACTCGACTATGAAAGACTCATATTTGGGCCTCTTTAGAAAAGTCTATTAAAAGTAGACTAGATGAATAATAGCAAGAAAAAGCTGTAAAATCTAATACGCCTACGGAAAAAATAATTATAATATAAATGAAAGAAAAAAGTTCCAGTTTTTTCACGCTTCCAAAAAAAGATTGCTTTCAGAGACCCCTAAAGCTTTTGTAGTTCTAGAGGCATCTCATTTATCAAAATTGGATGAGTAGTTTAGGCGCTAAGAAGGAACAAACGCAAATACAAACATACATAGACTGCCAAAAATACAACACTTCCTTTTGGTTTTGCCATATTCGTATGAAAAAGGAAACCAGTTCACACACTCGTTACCAAATAACATAAAAAAGACCACAATAATCTTTAAGGCGCAAATGTGACTACTAACATCAGGAAAACGAGCTCATCAACTCGTAAAATAAATGCATAAAACAATTTACAAATTTGGAATATTTTTTTACATCTAGGCTCAGAAATATCCGTATTGTTCTCACTAGTCTTTATAGTCGCATCCTTTGATGTCGCACAGACTGTCAAACATAAACTCATAAACATAATTCACAAGTTGATATAAATCACAACTGATTGTCATGAATCTTGTCACGTTGACCGAAAGCCAGATGTCTGAGAAACACGACTTGATGAGACATCCACGTGACATGTTGTATCTGTCAGTTTGACAGCTAAAAATAGACTTGAGAATGAACAGATATTGTAAAAACAAAGCTGCGAGGGAATGTCTCATTTGATGTTACCAATTTTACAGATATTATGTCTTTTATGTTTACTTACATTTATTTATTTTGTTGGCTGGCGTTTCTATAAATACTCTAGTCTAATTTCAGTTGATCATACAGTCTTGATCCGAGAAATCTGAGCGATTGGAATCAAAAAAAATTGTGTATGCTCATCATTATCTAGCTGTATATTTATTCCAAAATCTGTGAATTCAGATCCTAAATGTCTTAACAAGTAAGAATCAAACTTGTAAGAATGTTTTCTGTAGTTGCAACGGTTAGTGGACCTAACCTTACTGCCCTGACCAAAAATACACCCTGTATAAAAAAGGGATTATTTTTTGTTCATTTTTTGCTACCCCTAATCTCTAGAGCCACTGGGACGATTCTTAGAATTATTTTACTAATAGGAAGCTATAACATTATCCCTGAGCTATATAGACTACATTTTATCCTGTAGTTTTATTTTGTTAGTGGGAGGACTAACTCTTCTGCGAGTGTCCGTGTGGGTTGTTACCACCGCTTTGCTCGTGAAGTTTGCCGCCAAGCAGTAATGTGCAAGCATTACTGTGTGTCAGATGCTAGTTACAGTATAAGGTTCTAAAACTATGCGCGATCAAACAGGTTGGTCAAACTGTAACAGTGTGAACGTAGCAGCTGCCCCACCTGATGGTATAAGCTGCCTGTACAGCGCCACCCTGTAATTTGCATTATTAAGTGCACAGTTGCCTTGAGAACGTCGGTCAACGGCTAGCTGTCCAAATAAGTAACGCTATTTACGCATCGATACCAATATAAAAACTGACATATTTCAATTCGTACATTATTCCAGTAACATACATGAAGAAAAATTAATCACCCTTAATTTTACTCTCTTAATGAGAATATTAATACAATATTACACCAAATTATTTATTAAGTAAGCCTACAGGCGATGATCTGTGAACACAAACACATTATACCAGTTGTTGAACTTAGTTATAACAATTTAAACTAGATGGCGTTAGTGTCGCACACGTCATATTTCTGAATCGCGGTGACAAAGTTCGCAGGCGCATAATGGAGTTTTGGCGCTTAATTTGAAAATATAACTTTTACTGTGGCAAGAGAAGACTTGTTTGATTTTATCCTCGAAATATCAGTGCAGCCCTTAGGAGTCGGGACATCACCCTGTTCATTGGTCCTTCGGAGCCCGGATTTGTCTATGGGAACAGACGCCGGAGGTGGGATATTTTTACGGAACTTGCGGGACGGTGGATCGCCGTCGCAACTGCAAGCAGGGAGCCGACCGGGCATTGCAGTGCAGCGTGGTGCAGTGCAGTGCAGTCAGCTTCCGACAGTACGCTGTCAGGTAACCTGGATTAGACGACGTCTGAAGACGTTGTCTGATCACTACGACGGAGTTGAGACCCAGCGAAGTCGGATCACGCAGACGGTGCCGGGAGAAGTTTGGTGTCGTTCACGTGAAGGTGTTCCGTGTAAGAAGCAACGAAGCGGAAGGAAGTCTACGAAGTACGGTCACAAGGATAAGTGAAGTGAAGCAATAACTGTGAGTACTTTTAAAAGTTTATTGGCTTAGCCGAAGACGGAAAAGAAATTTATTCTTCAATTTATTATTTGGAAATTATTTATGAGTGTAAATTTTACAAGTAGTTTGGTTAAAGACATTATTTCATGGTAAAATTTGAACTTTTAATATTTGTGTGTGCATGATAGCAATAAGACTTAGAATAATTTCTTGAAAACGGTAGGCACGGGGAACCTATGCCCGATTTTTGTTAGAAGAGCAAAACACTTAGAATAATTTCATTCTTAGAACTTCGACTTAGAAAATTTTTGTTTCTTTAACATCGACTTAGAATAATTTCGTTTGTTTTGTCATATTGAATTTAACTTTTGTATATTTTGTCCATGGTGACTGGACTTGGAAAAATTTCGTTTGTTTTGTCATATTGAATTTAACTTTTTTATATTTTGTCCATGGTGACTGGACTTAGTAGAATAGTTTTATGAATAACGTAGGTACGGGGAACCTACGCCCGATTTGGTTTAACTTGCAAAATACTTAGAAAACTTTTCATCAATTTTTATTAAATTAGTACTATCAACTGTAAAGTAAATATCGGATTGGTCTTAATTAAATTCTATTGTTGGTTCGTTTAATTACATACATTAAAATGGATTCTTTAATTAACTTTCAAAGCGATTTGTTTTCACGTATTACTAAAGCAAGGGTGAATTTTAAGAAGTCTCCTAAGGAAAGGTTAACCAAGGAATACGTGGAAAGCAAACTAGAATCGGTAGACCAGCTATGGTTTGAGTTTTTATCGGGCCACAAGGAACTCATGCGAAACCATGAACCAACAGCATTGAATGCTTCGGTCTACATAAAATCTGAGGTCTATGATAAAGCAGAAGAAGTGTACTTAGATTATAAATGTGAACTCAAAACTAAGTTGGCAGGATTTAATGTAGTTAAAGCAAGTAATAGTAACTTAAATGTAGTCAATAAAGGATCACCTGTCAAACTACCTAAAATTAATATTCCTAATTTTTCCGGAAGTTATTCAGAGTGGTCCACTTTCCACGACTTGTTCAAGTCGTTAATTCTACAAAATGAATCTTTGGATAATGTGCAAAGGTTACATTACCTTAAAGGTTTTCTAGTAGGTGAAGCTGAACAGCTTCTCAGGCACATACCTATTCAAGAAACAAATTTTGATCGATGTTGGAAGTTATTGGAGGAACGTTATAATAATAAAAAATATATATGTCATCACGTATTAAAACGGCTTTTTAGTCAGAAAAACTTAGTGACTGAAACAGCGAGTGGATTGAAAGATCTTGTTGACACTTCAAATGACTGTCTAGCTACCCTCTCCAACCTAGGTATAGATGTAAGGAGTTGGGATGTGTTGATTATACATATCCTGACGTTGAAGCTGGATCCAGAGTCTCGTCGTCAATGGGAGTTTAGTGTTACAAATAATACTTTGTCAGATGAATTGCCCACATATGAACAGTTTAAAGAGTTTTTGACAAAAAGATTTCGCGCAATTGAGTTTCTGGATACCAAATCAGCGACAGGATATAAAGGTCAAAATAACAAGTTTAAATCATTACATGTCACAAATGACAGTAATATTATTTGTCCGTTATGTACGGAAGGTCATAAATTAAGCCAATGTAAAGTGTTCCAAAACAAAACAATTGATGTTCGACGCAATTTTGTGTTCGAAAATAAGATATGTTTTAACTGTATGGGTAGTAATCATTCCGCCAAAGACTGTCGCACTAATTTAAGATGTCGCATATGTAAGAGAAACCATCATACACTGCTACATCCTAAGGGTACGCAACCTGAGGTCAAACACGGTGAGCGTGCTGCTGTTTCTTTAGATACTGTCTCTGCACCTTCGAATGCAGCACAATCGTCTGTAGTATCTTGTTTTGCAACAGATAAAGTTCAGCAAGTGTTGCTCGCTACAGCACTTGTCAGGGCGACGTCTAAAAACGGGGAAGTTCACAATGTACGGGCGCTCCTAGATCAGGGGTCGCAGGGTTCTTTCGTAACGGAGTCTACAGTCCAGTTTTTAGGTTTAAAGAAAATACCAACAGCAGGCCAAATAACAGGTCTGGGTGGAGACAAAAACCTTGTTTCCAAGGCAATGGTTAATATTGAAATACAATCCCGGATTAACCCACATGTAAAAATACCGGTGAAGGCACACATACTTAATTGTATTACTTCTCTTCTTCCAACTAGAAGAGTTGAGGCAAGAGAATGGAAGGAACTTAGTGGATTGGTACTAGCTGATCCAAGTTATTACGCTCCTAATCGGATTGATCTTCTTTTGGGAGCAGAAGTATACAGTCAGATACTTCAGGACGGTCTAAAAAGAGGACCTATTGGTACACCGGTAGCACAAGCAACCAGTTTAGGTTGGATTTTGTCTGGTGTCGTGAACTTGACTACCGAGCCCTCTTCTCAAATCAGCGTAATGCATTGTTGTACAAAAGATAACGACATGCTTAAAAAATTTTGGGAACTCGAATCAGATGTACAAATGCCAAAAGAATTGATGTTCACTAAAGAAGAAAAACGCTGTGAAGAACATTTTGCTGGGACGACTCGGAGGGATGAAGACGGTAGATACGTTGTACGTCTTCCATTCAGGAACGGCACTCCGGAAGTTACTGGATCTCGGGAGATTGCTGAAAAACGTTTAATATCATTAGAACATAAATTAGATAAAGATGATAGCTTAAAGATTAAATATCAGAATGTGATAAATGAATATTTAGCTCTGGATCATATGGAAATGATTCCAGATAAAGATATTGATAATCCAAGGGGAATATACTTACCTCATCACGCAGTGGTTAGAGACGACAAGGAAACGTCCAAGGTTAGAGTTGTCTATGACGCATCCTGCAAGGGAAAGAACAATCTTTCATTAAATGAACAATTATTAGTAGGACCCACCTTGCAACCGGAACTCAGACACATAATCATGCAATGGAGAGCACCACCAATCTGCATGTCGGCCGACATTGTCAAAATGTATCGGCAGGTAAAAATTGACGTTGAAGACGCTGACTATCAACGAATCTTGTGGAGGCAAGATAGAAAATCAGAAATTAAGCATTACAGACTTACCAGAGTCACATTCGGTACGGCTTCCGCTCCATACTTAGCAGTGAAGGCTCTTCAACAGGTAACACACGATCACGGAGCAGATTATCCTGTGGCTGCTGAAAGAGTGCTTAAACACTTTTATGTCGACGATCTAATGACAGGAGTTCAAAACCATGAAGAAGGAAAAAGGGTATTTAAAGAAATGAATGAGCTATTGAACAAGGCAGGCTTTGAACTACAAAAATGGAATAGCAATAGTGATGATCTAGTGAAAGAAATGAATGGAAAGGAAAAAGAAAAGGAAATAAAAGAAGATGAACTAATAAAAATAATGGGACTTACCTGGAACCGTAGTGATGATACTTTCCGCTACGCCGTGAGTCTCCCGAAGTTGCAGCAACCTGTAACAAAAAGAAAAATTATTTCTGACATATCTCGTCTGTATGACCCACTTGGTTGGGTAGGGCCCAGCATAATAATAGCAAAAATTCTAATACAAAAGCTTTGGTTAGCAGGATTGGACTGGGATGAGGTAGTGCCAGACAACTTATTAAAAGAATGGTTAACTTACCGTGAAGAACAAATGATGTTCACTAAAATCTGCATACCAAGATGGATCGGTACCAACTCAAACAATGGTCATGTGGAGTTGCACGGATTCTGCGACGCGTCGAAAATGGCTTACGCAGCAGTAATCTACATCCGTGTACTCGACCCTGAAGGAAATGTAAAGGTTTCGTTAGTCACTGCAAAGACGAAAGTAGCACCGGTGAAACAGGTGTCTATACCTCGATTAGAATTGTGCGGTGCTGTTCTTCTCAGTAAATTGTTGCTCGAAGTTGCGAAGATCTTAAACATAGATAAGCATGATCTTCATGCTTGGACCGACTCGACTGTCGTTCTCGCATGGCTGAATAGCCATCCTAGCAGATGGAACGTGTTTGTGGCAAATCGAGTATCGGAAATTTTGACCAACTTAGAACCACATAGCTGGTCTCACGTCAGCTCGAAGCAGAATCCGGCCGATTGCGCATCTAGAGGATTGCGCCCATCGGAACTTGTGAACAATGAGCTGTGGTTTCATGGCCCAAAGTTTATCTCTGGCAAAACAATTGACTACCTGAAACCAAAGGAAGTACAAACTGATTTAGAAGCTGTTAAAATCCATTGCGCTTCTGCAAGTCTTTCAGGCTGGGATAAATTTTCATCGCTGACAAAAACAATAAGAGTCATGGCGTACTGCAGGAGATTTATAAACAATTTAAAAAAGGTATCTGGAACGAAAATAACTACAAATTATATTACAGCGAAGGAATTGAAAGAAACATTAAATATATACATAAAACAAATTCAAAATAGCCATTTTAGTGAAGAAATAAACTTAATAAAACAAAATACGGACTTACCCAAGAAAAGCAAGATTAAAATATTAAACCCGTTTCTCGACGATGACGACTTGCTAAGAGTGGGAGGAAGGTTAGATAATTCACAACTCAAATTTAATACAAAACATCCCATTCTTATCCCAAAACAGTCTCATTTAACGGATCTTATAGTTGCAGACGCTCACAAACAAACTTTACATGGTGGCCCTCAATTGACTTTGGCGTATATTCAATCAAAGTACTGGATCGTAGGAGCAAAACAACTTGCAAAATCACACTATCGCAAATGTGCCATATGCGTAAAAAATACAGCTGCTACAAAAAACCCTTTAATGGGTCAGCTGCCTGCGGCGCGTGTGACACCAACACGTCCTTTCAGTCATAGTGGAGTCGATTACGCAGGACCGATCCAAATTCGAACTACTAAAGGTAGGGGTCATAAATCATTTAAAGGATATATATGTTTATTTGTGTGTATGGCAACTCGCGCTATACATTTAGAAGTCGTGAGTGACTTAACTTCAGAAGGTTTTCTGCAAGCATTTAAGCGGTTCGTGGCAAGACGTGGTCATTGCTCGCATCTATGGAGCGACAATGGCACAAATTTCATCGGAGCATCAGCAGAACTTAAAAAGAGCAGCACTGCTGAAAGAAAAGTCATGCAACAAGAAGTAGCAGACTCACTAGCAACCAATAATTGCGAGTGGCATTTTATACCGCCCCACTCTCCTAACTTCGGTGGCTTGTGGGAAGCTGGAGTGAAGTCTGTGAAATACCACCTGAAAAGAACAATCGGAAATTCAACACTGACATACGAAGAGATGGCTACAGTTTTAGCCCAAGTGGAGGCATGCCTCAATTCTCGACCTATGTCTACTTTAACTGAAGATTCGGATAATTTCACTGTATTAACACCGGGACATTTTCTCATAGGAGAGCCGCTAGTGACGGCCCCTGATCACAACGTGGAGTCGTTCAATATAAGCACACTAAGGAGATGGCAGCACACTCAACGAATGTTGCAGTCATTTTGGCGACAATGGTCGCAGGAATATTTAAGTAAATTTTTACGTAGGTACAAATGGTCAACTCAGAATTTGCAGCCCAATATTGGGGATGTAGTAGTAGTAAAGGAAGACAATTTACCTCCTAGTCGATGGCTCTATGGCAGGATCGTTGCTATCCACCCTGGCATGGACAACATTGCTCGTGTTGTCACTTTAAAAACTAAAAATGGAACCCTAAAAAGACCTACGTCCAAATTATGTTTCTTACCAGTGACTAAATAACACTTTTGTAAAATTACACAATGTCTTAGGGAACTTGTTATGTTCATAAATGTACTGTCACTTTTAATATTGAGTCAGTGTATTAAATTGTTAGTTTTGTTAATGTACGGTAGGATTTCATTTAATTTCATAGAAAAATTTGGTAACCAGTAGTATTGTTTAAAACTTTAATTACGTGTATCATTATAATTATACTTTTTGTAAGGACAAAGGTCCCACTTTGCCCTTGGTGGGCGATGTATGTTGAACTTAGTTATAACAATTTAAACTAGATGGCGTTAGTGTCGCACACGTCATATTTCTGAATCGCGGTGACAAAGTTCGCAGGCGCATAATGGAGTTTTGGCGCTTAATTTGAAAATATAACTTTTACTGTGGCAAGATAAGACTTGTTTGATTTTATCCTCGAAATATAAGTGCAGCCCTTAGGAGTCGGGACATCACCCTGTTCACCAGTACCTAATTTCTAGACCGTAAAGCCACCTCCGGAGAATATTAAGCTCTACTCTGAGTTATTACCTTAGGCACGGCAACTGTTTGCCTGCGACTCTATGCACTCAATGCAGAGATGTAGAGGAGATGTGAGATTTCCTAGTAATTAAAGCATCTGAGTGGTTGGTGCTAGAGTCGACCTAGATTCCCTATATTATGAGGGAGCTGTACTGTAATGTTTGAACTGTATAATCACTTAAAGGTGTCTTAAAGTAGCGAAGCAAAATTGAATACTGCTCCTTTTATTCCGAGGCTACGTTTCAAACTCTTTTTGAGCAGGTATTTTGCCCTTTATTTGCTCTTTATTTAAATTATACTGATTAGCTAAAAAAAGGTTTTTTTAACTCGGTCTGTAAATACTCTAATATATGTATTAAAATCAAGTAACAACCAGTCTCGAATTAAAACCCTTCTTTATAAAAATCTGTTGAAAGCTAATTACACATAAAACATCGAAACATTTCAAGTTTACATTGGACCCGAAAAAAGAGGAATTAGAATATATGACCGGTGTTGTCTATATTTAGGTGCGTAGGCGTGTAATGGGGCGCACACCGCGGCGGGCGGCGTGTACCTGACACGCCGGCACGCGTCGCCGCGTCGGACTGATCGATGAGGCTCAAAAACGGGCTATAACAAAAAAACTCTCCTGACAAAAACACACGTTGCATCTTGCAACAAAAAGTTCAATAGACTCAACAACTCAAAGCCGCTGTCTAATACTTTTTAACCGCCTTAAAAAAGGTCGGGTTCAAAATTCAGTGTGTATTTTTTATTTCTGTTACTTTAATTTTTAGGTTGTCTAGAAGAGATCACTATGACCGATAAGACCTTCCATTGTGACAAATATTTACGATTTTAATTTTTAATTCTTCGTGCTGCGCTGTTTCAAAGTAGAATTTATCTATCATTGACAACTGTAAAAAAATACTAGAGATTACTACACTATTGAGACAGTATTCATAATTATTAATACGCTCTTGGTTTGGTTGCATTTGGTAAATTAGTTCTAAAAAATTGATGGAATTTATTTTGTCAGGCAAATACTATATTACATTTCATAGCATTTGCAATAAAGGGTTTTATGACTTAATGGACAGAAATTTTAAAACCGAAATGCGCGTGAAATTTTATAGGTTAATAGTAAAAGGTCTTCCATTAATTACACATTTATAACAAACACATAACACATTTATAAAAAGCCGGTACATTTTCAGCAGAACTCCTGAAAAGTACTTTGCCCAGAGTGGAGAGCCGCGTGCTACAACTGCCCACACGGTTCAAGACCTAACCTTTTCAAACAATTTTCGCATCGAACTTGGTGAGTTTTAAATAGTGGAACTTCTCTGGCGTTTCAAATCTAAACTTAATTTTAGTTTCACTCTCTCTTTTTAAATATGAACACGAGAAAGGGATGAAATATCCATCCCTTCCTCATATTCGTCATATCGCCCTAAAACAGATGTATAATCTACAGGCTTCAATATTGTAATTGCTGCCATTCAATCTTCATTTCCTGAATGTAATGCGTTTTAAATGAACAGCGAACTAATCGTGATATGAATCATTCCAATAATCATTTAGATGGCTCATTAGATGATTACTAGGCTTCGAACACCAAAAGGTCCAATAGCCCGAATTAGAACTGTCATCGATTGATTGCATTCCAATATAAGGTCCAGTACGCACCGCGTTCATACGATGCTGAGATCCGATAATGACTCATCTTAATAGAAGTTATGTCAACATATTGGTACTAATATCTAAGTCGTTTTACCTACAACTATCTTATAAGCAAGACTTTATTTACATCTTGTTCGTGCGCCGTGGAAGAGTGGTGACAATAAAAATATCTACTAGAAACACAAATTTATTCGTCCGCATAAAATCTATTCGAGATATATATTTCGAGAACTATATCATACCTTATAGCACATTTTGATCGACAATGGTGTCAATTCTATCATTTCATACCTAAACTAATTTTAGTTTCGTTCTCTCTCTCTTTCCAATACATAACATGAGAAAGAGATGGATTATATTTTAGACCTGTCAAATTAATCCACTTGCTTGTGTCTTGTGTAAATTTATAATGGCAATGAATTCAGTGGCATCTAATTTATCAAGATTGAAAGATATTTGACAGCTCTAAAACTAAATTTAGATCTGTCAGACATCTTCCATCTCTTTCTCATGTTATGTATTGGAAAGAGAGAGAACGAAACTAAAATTAGTTTAGGTATGAAATGATAGAATTGACACCATTATCTCAAATTCAATGTTTTCTGTACATTTTTATGTAGTACAATAATACTAACACATTTCAAGAATGCATACAAACTGAGCTTATCAGTTCTAGTGGGTTTATACCCGTCAATATGACATAATCATTTATAGGTAATCGGACGGCATAACAGTAACTACTGGTAATGAAGAACGGTCATCCCCCACCCCTCCTAGTCCCCGGGGGAGTAATCACTGGCATAACTCCGGGGATAATTACAATCTGTGTAACGCTCCTAAAGCTTAGGCGTAATATGCAATTTGATATTGAAATAGGATGCGGAATTGGTTGAAATAGGCATTTTATCCTTGCCATCGCTACATATTTTAGAAAATATTATATAGTTAGTTTGGAAACCCGCAGGCTTAAGAACCATAAAATTCGAGGACATGTGGCTCATGTGAGACACGCTGGGCCCGCATGGTGAATTATGGCCCATACTCTCTCTCTCTTAGAGAAGAATATACCAGCAGTGAGAGCGTAATAGGCTGATGATGATGAATATAAAAAAAAATAAAAAGTGAGGAACACTATTTAAATACCAGAAATAAACACATGTCTCGGGATACGATCGACCATCGTCGCTTAAAACAGCTTTCGAGTTCGACAAAAACATGGAAGAGAATAATCTATGTCACCCTCCACTTTCATTCTAGCGCGTAGTAACTCTTAAGTAGTACCGTATAGTATATCAAAAGTTTGCAGGATAGTTATTCCAGAACGAAACATAAATCAAGAAGTCGCTTACTTAAACATGTCCGATTCAGCGGCCACAGCTGCCCGAGAAGAGCGAAATAAGCGAAACGAGCGAAACATGTCCAAGTCAGTGGCCGCGGTGTAGGTAAGCGAAGCGAGCGAAACTGCCGTGAGAAGTTCGCAATATTCCGAAACAACGCGGTCTCAGCTTTGTGGATAAGCTCGACTTGGTTACTTTTAAGATTTGATACAAGAACATATGCGTAATGGAATGTTTTTGAAATAAAATTAGAATTAAACGCCGATGCATTGATGCTGACGTTTTAAATTAAAATGCCTGATTATAGTCTAAATTTAAAAGCCGTTCTGTCGATTCTGTTTCCGCCACTCTTCACTACCTTTAGGCGTCTATGAAACTTACGCCCTATTACACAGTACTAGCAGCCAATCTAGGCCAACCCGATCGTGAACATGCTGATGAGTGGCTGTGATAGAAGAATCATCACCATCATTAGCTGGAAGACACCTACTCTCCCATTGTTAGTGGGAGGACTAACTCTTCTGCGAGTGTCTGTCTGGGTTGTTACCACCGCTTTGCTCGTGAGGTCTGCCGCCAAGCAGTAGTGTGCAAGCATTACTGTGTTCCGGTTTGATGAGCAGAGTATCCAGTGAAATTACTGGGCTTATGAGACTTAATACCTAATGTCTCAGAGTAACGAGCGCACTGCAGTGCCGCGCAGGCCTTTGTGTTTCAAAGTTCTGGGTGGCACTGCAAATGTTATGGGCCGGCGTTATGCTTACCATCAGGCAAACGACCAGCTCGTCTCGTTACCAAATAACATTAAAAAAAAAAACTCTCTAGCATCTAAATAATTTACTATTCATCTATCTGTCAAATTCGGCATAACACAAAATAAAATCTTTAACAATACCCTTTCGGCTACCTCAGTTATGAATAGAACACGAAATATAAGAAATGATTAAAATGAAAATACATCTACTTGAAAAATAAGAGAAATGATTCGGAAATTGCGCAACCTTAATCCTTGAAATGAACGTAGGCCCGAATTCATCGGAAATCTTTTCATTTCGAGTTCCAACTTAGTTTTTATTCAAGTCTATGGAAATTTAGATTATTAGAGCTGACTTGTTATGATTTCTTCAACGCGAAATGGCAAAAAAAAACTCTGAATATCTCAATACCTCAATATTGAACCGGAAGAGCATTTAACATGTCCTTAGCACCACCTCATCTATACAAATATATGAAATTGAAGTGTCTGTTTGTAATATCAAAATAACAGTTTTTTACTAAATGCGTATGAAAGTATATACGGAACCTACAAGAAAACTTCCATTTTTTAAATTTTTGTCTGTCTTTCTCTGTCTGTCTGTCTGTCTGTCTGTCTCTTTGTTTGTTCCGGGTAATCTCCGAAACGGCTGGATCGGTTTTGACGGGATTTTCACTGGCAGATAGCTGATGTTACAAGGAATAAATAAGGCTACCTTTATTTTAGAAAAAGAATTATGGTTCCGCGCAAAAAATAAAAACCATGAAATCCAATATCTCCACGCGGGTGAAACCGCGGGCAGCAGCTAGTTTTTAAATAAAACTCAGTCTGCGCAACAAAGTGATACAGCGAAGCCTCGTCCCGTGAAAACCTATAAGGTAAGTCCTTCCTATTGACGATCTCGAATATCAAAGAGCGAGTTTTAGGGACAAAATACATTTTTGTGCACGTAAAAACATCTGAAATATGGCTGATATTTATCATTTTGATTTCACGACAAGCTATCACCAAGGAACGTTAATCCCACTAACCTATAAGACCTAACAACCGACCTCCAAACAAGTGTCAAGTCTCGGCAAATCCTAACTCCAGATACCGATCAGAGCGCCGGCCACTGGCCGTCAAGTCGCCAACTTTGCCAATATCTGGCCGTAATGACCCAAACTTGCTAACTAGTAACTTACCCATTTATTGGTGAACGGAAATAGTGACTTTATTATTATGAGCTTAGATTAGTTGTGGGATCTTGATTTAGGATTAAGTGGGTACGAAGTGCGTGTAAGCTTTATTTGATTGAACAGAATTAAATATATCGGAAGTAAAAATAGATCACTTGCTCTGCCAACTTATACGACCATAAGCATCCTCGAATGAGCTCGCCTCCATGTAAACGCTATTTCGTTAAAAGACTTTATAATATACTAGCTTCTGCCCGCGGTTTTCATCCGTGTTACCACAGGAACCGTGCATTTTTCCAGAATAAAAATTAGCCTATGTTACTCTCCGGTCCATAAACTAAATCTATGCCAAAAATCACGTCGATCCGTTGCTTCGTTACTGCGTGAAAGAAGGACAAACCAACAAATCAACAAACACACTTTCACATTTATAATATTAGTAGGATTAGTACTCTAAAAACACTAATTTTGTGCAGAAAAAATCAACTATTTCTACTGCTAAACTAGCGAATAGGTGTGAATAATATGGCAGCTTACCTGGCTTTGGTTATGAGAGGCATCATACTACTTATAATGAATCTAACGCTCTATTCCTATTTTTCTAAACATCAAAAAATCTACTTTTTAATTCAAGTTCATTTATTGCGAGATAGGAAAGTAAGTACCCATTTTTTTACCGTAGTAAAAAATTAAGATATCTATTTTCTTCGCCTTTTTCCTTAAGTTTACTTCAGATTGGAACCTGACCCCTTTATTCATAGTTTATATTTGCACTCTAATTATCATTATTCACAAACACAGCTCACGACTCACCCCGACCACTCCCACCCCTGACCACCAGTTACCAGCCGCGCGGTGACAGTGGCCGCGAGTGCCCTCCATTTGTGTGGTCACTCGTGTGGTCGCGCGTCAACAAAGTGCTTCGTGTTATACAAGTCAGTTATAAAACTCTCGTCGTTGTCATTAGGAGACCAATAACCAAAGAGAATATATACACTACGCTATACAATTCCTACAAATCAACACATAATCATAATCACTACAATATTTTTAGTGTAGAAGAAATACTTGAAATCCATACTTGGTTGGTTGGTTTGTCCTTCTTTCACTTTTTTTTTTTTTTTTTTTTTTTTTAACCAAAATAGGCTTACGTTTGACCACAATCTCACCTGATGTTAAGCGACGATGCGGTCGACGATGGAGCACGCTTGCCTAGAAGAAACCTATTCACTCTCGACTTGAAAACTCCCAAATTATAGCTATTGGGAAACACAGAGGCTGGCAAAGAATTCCACTCCTTAGCCGTACGTATAATGAAGGTTGAAGCAAAACGCTTAGTACGGACAGGAGGGATATCAACCATATATGGGTGACGCAGTGCCGTGCCTCTAGACGTCCGTTGGAAAAATGGAGATGCTGGAATCAAGTTGTGTAATTCTGTCGCACACTCCCCAAAATGTATCCTGTAGAACACTGAGAGACTTGCAATTTTGCGTCGATGCTCAAGACTCTGTAGCCTACCCTCAAACAACCTATCGTTACTAACGATCTTTTTTGCTCGCCTCTCAATGGTCTCCAACGCCTCGAGCTGATATTTGGCAGAGCCATCCCAGAGATGAGAACAGTACTCCATACAGGATCGGACTTGGGCTTGATATAAATTGAGAAGCTGTCCAGGTGTGAAGTACTGCCTCACCTTCGCCAATATGCCCAGCTTTTTTGCAGCTAGTTTGGCCTTGGACTCTATGAAAGAGCCAAAGTTGATAGTAGGAGTCAGCGTTATACCTAAAAGCTCTAGATGGTCAGTAATAGGTAAAGATACATTTTGGAAAGTGGGAGCGAGATGAAATTGACTCTTCTTAGCGGAAAATAGACACGCCTGGGTTTTCGATGCATTGAACCTGACAAGATTAGCGTCACCCCATTGGGAGACAGCTGACAGTGTCAAGTTCAACCGGTCAACCATGGCCTCTCTAAGAGCCTGAATTTGTGCTCCACTGGAACGTGCATCGGACGTGTATCTCTCCACGACCGTGCTATCGTCTGCATACCCAAAGATACCGGGTTTGAGCAGATCATTGATGTGTAGCAAGAAGAGTGTCGCAGAGAGAACCGACCCTTGAGGTACCCCGGCATTGATCGCCATTTGATCAGACGAGCAGCCCTCAAGGACTACTCGAATTGATCTTTCCCTCAAAAAGTCCGAGATCCAAACGCAAAGTCCAGTGGGCAAGCCGTACGCTGGAAGTTTACTAATAAGGCTGTCATGCCAGACCCTATCAAAGGCCTTCGAGATATCGAGAGAAACAGCAAGCGCTTCTCCGTGCCTCTCGATGGCCTCACTCCAGATGTGCGTGGCATACGCAAGAAGATCTCCTCCTTTCACGCATCAACGGAGCAACGGATCGACGTGATTTTTAGTTTAGATATAGTTTAAGGACCGGAGAGTAACATAGGCTACATCTTATTCCGGAAAAATGCTCGGTTCTTGTGGGAACGCGGGTTAATAATCAATCAATGGGAAACCACTCAGAGCGTCACGGGTCCAGTTTAGGATTTTTGCGTTACACTAGCTAATGTTTCGATACGAAGGGGGCCGTGAATCCTTAACTTTTTGTCATCACTTACTTATTGAATGTTTTAGGTACTTAAAAGTCTAGCTTTATGGTGGTGCATATTTGCACAATTCTGACATATTTTTAAAGATTGCTGATTACCACGATTTGTAAAGTTAGCCCGATAAATAAGATAAATAAAACATTCTGTTCATCAAACTGTTACTATTCCCGAGAGTGCTGCACAACGTGTGTATACCGCCTGACATTTCAATTATATTGCACATAAATGAAGTATAGTACTACATGTCTTTCCACCACCAATCTGACAATTCAATCGAATGCGGCAGTCGTCAGCCGCGCAAGTGATGACGCGTGTGACGGGTTGTCACTTTTGGGTTGTCCACAGTTGCCTGCAAAAAATATATTTGATTTTGCTCTTTGACTTTTCCACGCATCGATTTGTGTTAAACCAATATTCGGGAGTGGATTGAAATCGAGTTCGGCTTACACGTCATTGAGTTCGTTTTAGACATTTTTAACTCCGATGCTTTGTTCGTTCGCGGACAGCAAAATATAATAGGAATTAATTAAATTGATAGCTATAGCATTATCCATAATCCTGTAAAACAAAGCGGTCTTGTAAACTTTGTGTGTACCATTTTTAAAAGCACTGTTCTAAATTCACATAATCCGAAAATTCCAACTCAAACATGAGCCACCACCGGCGTACCAACAACAAACAACCGTTCTTCAACTAATACTATAGTCCTATTACCTCCCGCGACTCCCTCTGAATAAATTCTCCTAATTATATTTACAATAAGGCTGCGCCGCAGTTTGTGTACCTACAAACTTGGCACACAAATAAGCAGACCGACAGACGGCACTCGAAAAATCTCCTTAATTAACACCCCCTTTGCTGTGGAAGTATAGACAGTGATGAAGGTTTGTAAACACGACTTAGACACTTACAGGCTTCAGTGATAAAATACAGAGATAGAAGAACGGACGCTTAGTACTTAACGTGAGCCTACGTCACCCGCGTCAAGGAAATGTCAGATGGTTTCAAAAGAGTTCGAATGTCTTGAAACTGTCTCATATTTTGTTGACGTACTCTCATTTTTCCTTTCTCTCTATTTTGTACTTCAGTTTGGACGAGACTTTGCGGAGCACCAGCATTGCAGCCTGTGCTGCGACATCAAACTGAGGGAGGCCTGTGTGTGTTTTAACGGAAAACCTCACCATTATTCATTTTGTATAGTTTTCTACTTATTATTTTTACCATTGATTGAGGATAGAAGCAATAGAAAGACAAAACTAAAACACGCTAACCATATAATATCCCAGTTCTAAAACAGTAAAGCTTATGTTCTGTAAACATCGTTCCACACCTCACACCACCCTTGAGCTTAAAGAAAACTTGGAGAGAGCTAAGGAAGGCCTCCACTTAGCACCGCCCGAACTTCCAAACGAGTTTTTTCGCCAAAGTTATTTTAATTCCGCTACGCAGTTAAATAGACATTATTAATTTGGTATGTTTGTTTGTTTAATTTCAATTATACAACCGTGGGCGTTGGATTTAGAGGGTGATTTGGTTGTACCATGTTACTTTGAATACTATGATTGTAGCCGTTTCTACGCTATTTTTCAAACATAGTATGCTGGTCTCTGGTATCGGTTCGGATCATTGAAAGCTTGTATTTATTTTGTATACTATAGTCTCCTAGCGTTGGTCCATTCTCAACGGTGTGGTCAAGGACGGTGGATAAAGCTAAACCTATATTAGAACTGGTTCCTAAGTGCAGCTGCGGGACGCACTGATAGGTGCTTGGTGATTTATGTTTAACTAGAGAGTGGTAGCCAGGCGAGTACTAGAAAATGACTAATAACAAATTTCCTTTCAAAATGTTGCGTTTCATATTTTCAGACGCAGCAGAGTATCGAGTTTTTAGACAGTTCTATACAATTCTATGAACTTATACCTTTCCAAGTAGGTACTTGCCTGGTATCCTAACTTTTCAAAGTCTAAAATCTCACAAATGTAATTGTATTACTTCGTTGAATAAAAAAGGTTTTGTAAAAATATTTGAGAAATATGATTTAAAAATGAAAAGATGTATTTTTGAAAGAATATAATACATTTATGCACCTGACGAAACGAATGTATCGCCAGATTCTAATTAAACGACATGCCTGTCAAATACGGTGCCATCGCAATGCTCTTTTCATCTGAGACATCAACTCTCATCTATCATCATTTTGTTATTTCACACAAAAATGAACAAAGTGACGGACCCACTCGGACGTAGGTACTTACATAAAATACTTAGTCTTACGGCTATAAGTTGAATTCATCGCCTACAACTGTTTGTACCATTTTGTTTGTAATGAAAATCGAAACCACTACAGTAAAATAAGACTAATTAAAATACTATTTGGCAAATTAACAATTATTGGTGCTGCAGATGGCAATTATTGCCGTAATACATCGACGTTCCATCGCAACCAAAAAAGTTCCTTTAAAATTTTCTTTTACAAAAACAGCGAACTATTTGAAGCTCGTTTTTCACCCTATCGCGTGAAAACACGCCAATAAATCAGCGTAAAGCCGAAAAGAACTGAAAACAAGTGGAAAGCTCGCACTGTCCGCTAAAGCTCTAAATTTTCAATCTCTTTACCCTTTGTGGTGCGTAGGGATTAAAGATTTTTTGCCCGACAACAAACTGCAGGCAGCGCTGTACAGTTTGACTAGTATGCAGTTTTTGATGACAACTACAACGCAGTAACGAGAGTTTTTGTAAGAATTATTGTAAGTACAAACAAAGTAATTAAAACAAAAATGGTGCTATTCTTTTGTCTTGGATTGTGGTGGTTCTTTTGAACTGACACTTTCATTCAATAAACCCATAGCAAGAATCTCTTCGCTGTGTACAGATAACATGTAACGGCAGAGCCGCATAAAAATATTGTGACATCTCACACACACGTGAAAAAGCGTCCAAGGCTAGACTGAACTGACATTCTTTTCTCTCCGCCTGCCTCTAAAAGAAATTGATGTAGTAATGATCGATTTAGTAATTTAACTGTAGCTTTAAAAAGGATAATTACCCTTTGTCGTGTTGTGTGTGTAAAAAAATGTCTCAGTATAATCTAACATGAGGACTGATAAACTACAATTCACGAAAAACTTATTTTAGTTTAAATTTCCTACACCATTCGCGTTCATTTAATTTTGAACCCAAACTTTAAAGTACATCAACGCGCTCTAATACAAATCCAAATATTTCCAATTAGTCAAAACTCTACCATTCTCTAGAATGCATAAACCCGTCGACAGTTCCAACGACTCTACCGTAGAGCTGCACTCATCCACCGCGGAAGTAATCACTCCGCAGACCGTAACTAACTCAGAGCGTGGATTAATGGGGATAACAGATCTAAATATATAAACATGGGGAGTATTGTGGAGCATTCGTCAATTCACGTAAGAGTTCATATGTGATTTATCCTGCTGACGGGAAAGTTGAAGTAATTTCTTGACACAGTTGGTAAGTTTTTTTTGTATGCGAGCGTCAAACCCCGCCTTATGGTAAGCGGTAATCGTCGCATATGTAGTGTAATACGCACTGCTAAGGAGTGGAATTCGTTGCCAGCTTCTGTGCTCCGATAAATATAATCAGGTCGTCTTCAAAACGAGAGTGAACACTACCTTCTAGGCAAGCGTGGTCCACCTTCGACCGCATCGTCGGTTACCATCAAGCGATATTGCGGTCAAACGTGAGCCACAAAAGTGACGGAACGGTATTAGGGCAGCGTTTCGCCACTCGGCAACAATGACGATGATGGCATTTTCACAAAACATAGATTAGGACTGGCTACCAAATTCAGTTGCCGGAACGCACCGATAAGTGCTTGGCAATATATTTTCAACTTGAGGGCGGTAGCTAGCCAGGCTAGCACTAGAAAATGTCCTACCACCGCGCTATAGATTTTTTTTTCTTTTTTTTTTTTTTAAGTTGATGTTTCCGTCTCGGTGTTTTCCTTCACCAAGCAAAAACAACAACGAAAACAAACCAATTTAACCGTTTCCACAAATAATAGTAAACAGCTAGAGGTATATACTACAGATTCATTCCAGTTATTTCACTTAAAAACTTCTAAAAAGTAATTACATCATTATTCGAAACAATCAGCGCTACAAAGACTAAATGTATGAGCAAATGACGCAAATTAATAGTTACAGTAATGAATGGGAGCCGACCCTCATTCGTAAATGATAAATGATAGAGCCCATGGTTCTCGGTCGAGCGTTGCTGCCATCGGTCAGACCTCGGTCAGGCCTCGGCACGGTCGGCTCAGTCAAGACTCAAGACCAAGGTCGCTGTATTGTTAACAAGTCGCAATTGAGCTTGTTTGTATTGTTTTCAACGTGGTTGAGTGTCACGCGATTGGCGTTGTTTTATAAATGTATGTATATACAGACGGCTATATATGACGGCTCCGTAGCTAAGTTGGTAGTAACCTTGCCTGCAAAGCGAGGGGTCCCGGGTTCGATTCCCGGCCGGGGCAGATTTTGTGTAAGCATAAAGTTTGTTCTCGGGTCTTGGATGTTTGTGATGTGTATTTGTATATGTCCATGCCACCTGCGACACAGGGAATCCTAGTGCGGGGGTATGAGTGTGTAAAAAAATATATATTTTGAGAGATAATTATAGCTACGTGATTTTTTAGACCTACGCTAAGTGTGTCCAAAATGGAGAAAAGGAAATAGAGAGTGATGGAGAGTAAACAAAAAGACACAGAAAAAGATTTAAAAAAAGTTACAGTTCAGGCATTTGAAAGTTATGCTGGGAAAAAGAAACTCACATACATACCCTAAAAATATTACACTCCTTTTTTGTGCAGTTGTTTAAAAAGAGGCTCGCTTTATCAAAATTATGATAAACTAGCTTCTGTCAATGGCTTCGCCTGCGTGGTATATATTATGTGTATTATAGCTTATGTGTTATTCCAGAGCCTAAACTATCTATATTCAAAATTTCATCAAAATCGTATCTCATAGATGATACATACACATATCTCGGTAACAAACGTTCACAGAAATAGACAAACTTTCGCATTTATAATACTAGTATCCGTCCGCGGCTTCACGCGTATGATGTAGAATAGCCTCTCTGCCTACTTCAAAGAGTTCTCAGCGTGCTGACAGTACTAGTAATACCTTCCACACAAAACCAATTAAAACAGTCGTATTTGAAATCCCACAAAAAACCTTTGCATAAGCAAATTATTTCCACAATGATACCAAACGAAGCAGACCAGATAACATCTTCAAATCAAACCCCTCTTGAGCACAATACTCGTAACTAGGGGTCCGTTCACGGCGAGAGCGGCCAAATAAGGAGAATAAGGTCCCCATTGTCCCTTTGTCCCGGTTCGCCCCCCTCCACTCGCGACCGGAAAATAGCCCACATGCGATTTGTCCCGTCGTCCCTCGCGACGGCAAACTATTCATTTTTTCGGTACAAATTCACTGATCCATCTGTTTACGCGTCAGTGCTGTTGAACGACGCTGAGGCTGTAATTTAGATGTTGATCCTGTATATACGGTACCTGTATGTACCGTGTATACGGTACCTATAAAGGTACCGTATATACTTTCATATGCATTTAGTAAAAAGCTGTTATTTTGATATTACAAACAGACACTACAATTTTATTTATTTGTGTATATATTAATTAAATATATTACACTATAATAATATTATAAAGCAGTAAAGTTTCTGAGTTTGTTTGTTTGTTACCGCAAAAAACTGGAACAGTGAAATAATCCAACCGCTGCACTAGTCCGATTCTAAAACTTATTTTCCTAATAGAAAGCCACATTATCTCTAAGTTCTATAGACTACAATTTTTTCTGATTCCACACGCGCGAAGGCGCGGGTTGACGCTAGTCTTTCATAAAAATGTTTTTATGTGTATACTTTTAAAATACTGCTAATTTTTGGACGTAGTCTACATTTTTAATTATAATAGCATTAGAATAGAGATCTTAAATGCTCGGTGTAATTGTTATAATGTGGGTGTTCTTCTAAATAAATAAATAAAAACAATTAAGGTGGTAGGACAAAGTCTTCTGCGAGTGTCCGTCTGCGTCGGTAGCACCGCTTTGCTTGTGAAGTCTGCCGCCAAGCAGTAATGTCCAAGCATTACTACTATGTTCCGGTTTGATGAGCAGAGTAGCTAGTGAAATTAAAGGGCTTATGAGACTAAATACCTAATGTCTCAGGGTAACGAGCGCACTGCAGTGCCGCGCAGGCATTTGTGTTTCAAAGTTCTGCGTGGCACTGCAATTGTTATGGGTCGGCGTTATGCTTACCATCACGCAAACGACCAACACGTCTCTTAATCGAAAAGCATAAAAAAAGCTTGATCGATAATCTCTGTCTACTCAAAGGTTCTCTGGCGACGAAAAGCGATACCTGACCGGTTGTTTCATAAAACTGTTCACCGTTGTTCTACAGTAGTTGTTTACATGCGAGCTAAAGAGGCCAAGTCAACTCAAAACATTGTTGTAGATTTATCGATCCCAATTTTTCCTAGCTTTAATTTAACTTGCAATGTTTTTAAGTATGTACATTGTACGTATTGTTTGTTTAGGTCAAATTTTGCAAGCTAAATTTGACCAACATCCCGGTATTCCGATAGGTATTAAATGATAGTAAAATGATGTCACAGAGCTGGTCTGATAATGGAACCGGAAGGCGGCCATAAGACCTCTATAACGAAACGAGGTAATCCTATCAAGTTTGAGCTCGTCGATTTGCCTTTACATGTACGCTGATCCTAGATGATGTCCTGATTATGGACCCGGAAGGTGGCCCCAAGATTACGCTACGAATTATGTATTTTATAAAAGCATGTCTGGAAAACATATTTTTCCACAAAAAATGTATCCTCATTTTTTCCCCGCTCTTGATGTTGGCATGATGAAGTACTATAAATAAACTCTAAGGAACGGCCAAAAATATGAACATTGCTCTAAATTCATGTAACAATTACCAACCCTTAAAACTCAATAAACTGCCCATTTATGTGACATATTTTTATGACCACAAAAACTACATTAACTAAACTAGTAACAGTTAATCTTCCAGTGCCATGTAACTAATTGTAAAATATTGTAAACATGTTTTGTGCGTGATTGTACCGGGCCGCCGGTCGCGGACGGAAAGGCATTAATTCGTAGATAAAGAGTAAGCGGCTTACGAACAAAATACCTTTTAAGTTACGCCTTTGAAGTTGACCGCCCCAAACTCAACCTTTCCAAATGGTGTATTTTTACCTCATAATAATAATTAGGCCGAATTTCTAACGTTGTTTGTATTTTGTCTGCTTGGTATTGAAATTCAGGGCTTAATTGCTGTTTTTATTCTGTTTAGATGTTGTTCAATCTCGTCCCAGTGGTTTCAGGTTTGTTTATTCGGTTACGGAAGCGTGAATTTTTAGTTGGTATGTTTATTACTTAAGTAAGTAACCTTTTTGCTGGTCCATTCCCTTTGAGTACATAAACACAACAGAGGAAATCAAGCTATTACAGACCACTACGTAAAACAAGGTTTTCTGCAAACTTAATGTTGATTCTTGAAGTGTACAAAGTCTACTTTTGGACTTCTACAAAAGGGTGAACCTTGTAGTATTTTTACAATATCCTTGCGCTTCGCTACACTACGAATGGCTACACTTCGTAGCTTTTCTACGAAAGGTTACTTCGTAGCTCTCCTACGAAAGGTATTTTTGTAGCTGTCCTACGAAAGGATACATTTCGTAGCACTTCTACGCTTTCATTTCACATGTAAAGTAAAAAACGATTGGCATGTAGTATGCGTGGTATGTAGTATAAATTAGTTTGAAATATTTTTTCTGAATTTATATCGTCCTGACAATAGATTTAAAACATAATTTTCTCATTAAATTCTCTTTTAATTGCAGAAAATATTAATTAAAAAGTGCAAAATAAGCGAACGAAAATAAATACAAACTGTTATTATAATTGTGATTTTCAAAATAAAAACTTTCTCTATTCGAGATACTATGCCGTTGTTTGTGTTATAAGATACGTCAGTCGTGTATATAACTAAGTTCTCGTCATCCCATTTACAACATTACATTATCAGCCTCTTACGCTCCCACTGCTGGGATACCGACCTTCTCTCAGAGAGAGTTATGGGCCATAATCCACCACGCGGGCCCAGTGCGGCTTGGTGGATGTCACATGTCCTCGAATTTTGTGGTCCTTGAACATGCGGGTTTCCTCACGATGTTTTTCTTCACCGTTTTAGAGCGAGTGTGAATAATCCGCACATAACTTGATACAAGTCATTGGTGCGGGGCGAGTCGAGATTCGAATTATGGTGCGTTGGATTGAAAGTCGCACAAGTTCCCGCTCGTCCACACTCGCACTATCATCCCATTTGAAGCATGTCAAATACTAATAATGAACTCCATATGTCAATGGATGGCCGTTTTTGTTTTTTTAATATTTCACTCTTTATAGGTCAACATTTTACCACTATTTCATCTGGTCTTTAATGAAGATGCTATGTAGGGTGATGTATTGTATTCTAAAGGTAAAAAAGGAACTGGCTCTTTAAGAAGTTTTAAGAACTTTAGAGATTTAACAAATTGCTTGGTGACAGAATTACATCTTGAGAGTATTAGTTAGGCGATGTGTATAAAATACCCGACACTATTTTACGAAGAATCTAGAACACGTTTGATTTCGATAAAACCCCTCCATCGCAACGTAGCTCGATGTCATCTGCGCTCTCCGTGACAAACGGTCTTTATTTATCCTCATTATAAACCCATTTTTCGCGACAATAGGCGACGTAAGAACGCGCCGAAGCCTTCGCCAGGCTGTATCGCCTCCATTGTGCTAACGGCCGAAAAACTATGTAATGTATAGCGTAAATCATAATCACGCCCATTCTCCTGGCCCTTACAATTTACCGCTTCGAGGGCCCTTTCACGAGAAATGTAGTGTGCTGAAATGGTTTCGAAATGAAGGTACCGAATTGTACGTTATTTACTTTCACGGACCCACAGGGTTTTATTTCTTATTTATATCGTGGCGGGCATTAAAATTCAAGAAGGCATTCGTAATGAAGCCATTTATTCGTCCGCTTTTGTGTTTCGAAAGTGCAATTATACTTAATTCCTAACTTGTAGATAGCTCGTAAAACTCGGGTGATTCCCGTTCGATTCGAACCGCCTTTGAAAATTAACCAATTTCACATCCTTATCATAACTCCGATGGTTTATATTGTGTGAGTTGAACTCTACCCTAATAAAATGTAGACTGGTAAAGTTTCACCCCGTGATATTAATCTGATCTGCCTGGAGGTAGAGGGCAAAGGGCCATGTTCCCAAGTTTTTACGATTAAGTAAATTTTATTCATACAATCTAGGGTGGAACCGCACTCTTTTCAATTTGATCAGGGATCGCCCTTTATATCGAAAGCCGCGAAACTTCGCCGATAAAACAATTTTTGCTCGGTTGAACGTTCGTTTTATTCAGTACTGCGGTACGCTTCATGAAATTTCAAAACATAATGTGAAGAATATTCAGACTAGAATTTCTCTCAAAAAAAGCGTACCTCTAAATTTTACAGCTCTCGAAGGGGTATCGTCAGCTCTCGAAGGGGTATCGTATAATTATGTTTTCGATCTGACTTATAAGATAATTGTTATGAAATGAGAGTATTTTTGGTTTTGTAATAAAAAGGTTGTACTCACCAGGTGGCGGCAGATGCGCTAGCAGCAGCAGGGCGAGTTGCGCCACGGCGCAGCGCGCGCGATTCATAGCGCTCGCTAGCGGCGCTCGCGCGCGCGCGCTCCCGCACTCGGCATGCCCCGCGCCGCGCCCGCGCACTGCGACGTACGCGTCCCGCACGCGACCGGCGACCGACAAACAACGCGCACTCTATGCTACGTCACCACATGGAACACTCGCGACGCGCACTTGCACTCCCAACTTTTGTCCAAACCGTTCATGGGTTGAACTCATTCGTCGCGACTGTCAACAGTGACAACAGCTCGAATCTGAAAAGGAAACGGAACTTTATTATTTTTCTCGAATGTTAAATTGTTAATAACGAGCGAAAAGATAATTATAGGTCCTGAACAAACTTCGCTTTCTTCTATTCAAAATATTTTTCTTAAACAAAGTTTGTAATTATGTTACCCGCGATAAGCGTATTTGTTCAGGGTTTAGAGAGAGGTTCGGGCGGTCTCGGGAACTAGTGAATAGTTGAAAATGTTTCACGACAGGTTAAATATATTTACAGCCTTTCGTTTAGTACTGTCTTATAGTAAATCATCTATATCAACATTTGTGTGTGAGAATTGCCATCGTAGTACACAGTGATAAAGAAACGATTACAAACAGATCTTTACAAACATTTATCGATCTCGCATTCAAAAGAACTCGTTTGCCTACATAATTACAGGCAAATAAATAACACGGAGCGAAGCAGAACTAATTAGTTACGGTTCAGTCGTGAATTGGAGTTCGCGTCCTAATGAAATTCCCAATGCGGCCAGGCCAATAAAACTCGGCCCTCCCCGCCCCCGCGCCTCTCCTACCCGTTACTCGTAAAATTCATACGCTAAAGTTTACAAGTGCAGTAGGGCAGGTGACACGAGCGAGGCACCGCGTCTTAAAGCGCACGTAAGAGCAGAGACCGGAGCGCGAGGCTCTCTTTGTAACAGCGTTAATGTTGGAATCTGAACTGAAGTCTCGATAGCTTATATAAAGGCGTAAAATTTAGTCGACGGAGGTTTATAGCGCTTTATATTGGATAGTTGACACTTTTGAAATATTGCACGTAAGCGCTCCTCGTCACCTCCACGGGTCGGTGAGCTTTTATACTGGAATATATTAGGATTTCAGGTCTCAGCTATTTTTTATGTATTCTTAAGACTCAATTTTCTGTTCAATTATTAGGGACACAAAAATCTGTTAAGCAACACAAACTGTTCAGCCTAACCCGGATATCGTATTTTTAGTGTCGCATCTCGTACCACAATAAAGAAGCTAATCCACAAATCTTTAAAACGCTGTATCTGCAGCGCAAGTACGGATCTTTTCGGTCGATAAAATTGACAGTTCAAATCGATAAAGTGGGATTTATTGATTTTTTACATAATTTATCGAGCCTCGATACAATCGACAAAAGTTATCGAATACCTAGGTCGAATCCAAAGAGAATATAGAACTACTACAATGCTTTATGATCAGACTTCGGTACGCGCAACATTCGATAAATTTATTAGTTTTTTTGATTCGACATATTTATCGAACCGACTTCCTTGCTTGCGCCGCTGTTATAATACGTCGTATACTGTGTGTATTTGCTTTAATAAAAGTTTAATTTTTCATGTCGTACATAAGTCTGTTTCCGCGATATTGCACACACGAAAAACAAAATGTAGAATGAGTTTCCATCAACGGTTTTTCTGATCGTTAAAGAGCTTTTAAAAAAGCTTGTCAAAAGAGTCGCAACGCATCAGTGATACTTTCAGCAGTACGGATGTTCATAAACAAGTATAATTTAAAAAAAACGTGACTGCCCTAGCCAGTGTCACTCGGGATGACGAAAGGATTCTAACATACATACAAATCTGTTCAGTTATTTAAATGTTATGGTGGAATAAAGATACTCACGTACATACATGAAGCCTGAAAACAAAACTTTTACGTTTAAGACATTTATTTATCTAAAAGAATAAAATTCACTTGTAAGAGAAATACAAAATAAACTTAAATTAACTTAAATAGTGAGTGCACGGTATGTGACGGTAGGCTTCTAAAAACATTGGCTTTACACAAAACACAAACAGATTCTATTACGTATCATGTTACGATGGCAATCAAAATGCTATCAGAACTTTAACTCTAATAGCATTTGTTTCAATCAAAACTGCGTGAAGTCCGCTAAAATGTGGAGTTTCAACTTCTTTTTAAATATCAGGAACGATTTGGAACTGTTAATGCTGTTTGGTAATTTATTATATATAGCTGCGCTCCTTCGTACATGACATTTTTCTTTCCGTAATTTGTTCGTGGGGTCAACTGTTCACTCCTTTTTGGGCAATCGTGTAAAAACAAATACAGTCAAAGGCAGTAGGTAAAGTTCCGTTACTGGTTACCGATTTTTAAATTGCCTGAGACCATTGAAGTCCTGCGGGTTGCGCCGAGACGAAGTCGGAATTCTAAGTTTTTCAAGTGACAAAGTTACCGTCTAAAGTGATTTCTATGTCTAGCAAAGTTCCACACCTTCTTCAAGTTTCTACTCGTTTTCTGTGCTCATTATAAATACGTGACCTTTTATTCTTCTAAGTTTTATTCTTTGCGGTCCGGGAATACGAAATGGTTCTTTTGTGTATTTAGAGCTTTTCTAAGTTTTATTAACAAGCTATTTAAACTTAAGACGGATATGAGTTAGTGCCAGTCAATTAAACCAGAATTTAAAGTCGCATGGTGTTTTTTTTATTTTGTGTTTTGTAGAATTTTTTTTTTTACTGTTTTTTTTTATTATTAATTGTATTGTTTTAGTTTATTGTTAGTGTTAAATTCTGTTGTGTTATTTGTTATCTGATGTGATGTTGTGTTGTCCGGAAATAAATGTATTTTCTTTCTTTCTTTCTGACATGGTGACATTATGAAGTACTCGCCGGGCCAGCTACCACTCGTGTCGAGAATCTATCACTAAGCATCTGTCGCTGTGTTCCGGTAGTTGCACTCGAGAGCCACTCCTAATCTATACAACACAAATAAAATTGAAGTGTCTGTTTGTAATATCAAAATAACAGCTTTATACCAAATGCATATGAAAGTATATACGGTACCTATAACAAAACAACCATTTCTAAAATTTTTGTCTGTCTGTCTGTCGGTTTGTTCCGGGTAATCTCCGAAACGGCTGGGCCGATTTTGACGGGACTTTCACTGGCAGATAGCTGATGTTAAAATGAGTACATTACTTAGCTACTTTTTTTTTAGAAAAAGAATTAGGGTTCCGCGCAAAAAAATAAATAGCATGAAATCCAATATTCCCACGCGGGTGATAACGCGGGCAGCAGCTAGTTAGTAACAATAAACAAGTCCTGAAAAATTGCGGACGATAACTGTTATCGTCCGCAATTTTTCAGGACTTGTTACAAGGGTGCGGAAAAAGGATCCAAGTAGATTACAAAGCTTTTAAATTTTATTCTGCCAACTCTAACCACGATCGAAGAGACAATGTATCATTTTTTTTATCGAATACTTAATCTCGATCAGAATATAAACTGTGCCCAGTGCAGCGAGACATGCGCTGTATCCGTCACCATTGCTTGATACATAGCGGCGCTGCAGCGGCTGACTGGCGCCAGACTTCACTACTTCTTTTTGTCCTCGCACCGGATTTGGGCAAAGTTTGTTCAGTACCACGTAATACATTTATAATTTTCTACTCACAGTTATAGGACATTTATTGGAATACCTATAATAACTGTAACCCAATGATAACAGATAATTTAAATTTAAATGAGAGTTGATAAAGTATCAGCGAGAAAATCTAAATCTAATTTCAAATAGAGACAAAAGTCCAAAACTCCCCGGCGATAATCCCCGTGGATTTCTGGAACTTTTGACCAGAAATCTCCTTTCGGTACTCAAAGTGGAAGCAAAAGGGATTTCTGGACAAGTTCCAGAAATCCCCTTCGCAGGGAATTATATCGATTTTGGAATAAGCCAAACGCTAACTCTTGCAGACGTGTTGAAGTTTGGCAGAAGCTAGATTTTAAAAAGTTTGCAATTGATGAATATATAATGAAAATAAATATGAAAATAAATTATGTATTCCAATCGCATTATAATTCATTGCCCTCGCGCTGCAGCGCCTGACTGGCGCCAGAAGCAGACGTGTCCTTTTGCTCACATCGAAGTCAGTGGGAAAAGTTTTCCGTTCAAATTCAAATTCAAATTGAATTTATTTGTCAGAATGTTGTGTTAGTGATCTTAAATAATAGTTACAAATATTCTACCGTTTCCGGAGTTTGTACATACTTTCTTACTCAAAAAAAATATCTTTACAGAATAAGAAAAAGTATAAACTGAAATAAATTTCAACGTTAAGTTTTACGAAAAATAGAATAATGATAGGTAATGTCAAGAGTAAATAATGAATAGCCATGTAATTTGTCATCGCATTACAAAGGCACTTATCAACTTGTTGATCGTAGATTGTAACTTTAAAATATCACCCGTTATATTAATAAAAGAATCCCGAGAGTTTAAACAAGATAGCTAAGATAACCTTGCAAACCTAAATCATATAAATATTTTAGATATTACCTGGTGGTAGGACTAACGCTTATGTAAGTGTCCGTCTAGATGTGTACCGTCGCTTTGCTCGCGTAGTCTGCCACCAAGCAGTAATGTGCAAGCATTACTGTATTCCGGTTTGTTGAGCAAAGTAGTCAGTGAAATTGCTGGGCTTATCAGACTTAATATCTGAGGGTAACGAGCGCGCTGAATACCGCGCAGACCTTTGTGTTTCAAAGTTCTGAGAAAATTAAAAATGATGGTTAAAGCGTTACCTATATACTCTTAAAGTTAGCAAAGGCATTCTGTTTTTAATTCTTAACGCTCAGTAATTTAATTTGTTTTATAGAAAAAAGTTCAGAATTACTCAAATACAACTCTTTGGGTAACACTATGTACCGCAAAGTGAAAAGACTAGAAATTTATAAACTGCACAAAGGCACGTGATTTCACTCGTTTTGGCGCACAGTGAATTCCTGCGTGGAAAGGCCAAATACCTATCTGAAAAATGCAACATTGTTCAAAACGTTGGCACATTCGGGCAAAGGTATGCCAAACATTGTCACTCGAATAACAACACTCGCTCCACTTACAAACACAATCGTGGCTGCTGAAAAAGTTTAATTTTGTGGGTGATGGCTGTGCTTTGAGTCGAGCAATAATGTAACGTTAGAATATCCCCACCCATGCATATTGAAGCTTCAGCGGTGCTACAAAAACTACGTATTCTGACGTACAAAGAAAAGGGATGTTGCCTCCATTTTTTATGATGTCAATCAATTCGTTTTCTCATGAGAATTAAACGTCTATATAGAAAAAACTGGAAATGGAACGCTAGAAACGTCAAAATGAGAGCCAAAGTCGGGCGTATCTACTGAACTATAAAACGCCCCATACAAATTGAACAGAACATCTGACGTCACTTGTTCTACGCGGGCCGTAGAGCTGTACTAAAAAATGCATTTTGTTGATTTGGCCGTGAAAAACTGCGTTTAAGTACACAGTTGTCATACATTTTTTTTATTCATTAAAATGTAAAGAATCGTATGGAGTCACTTAAATTAAAAGAAAATTAAATTAAAAGAATGAAAAAAAAATGTTTGAATTTGGGAAACTTTTATATGCAGTATCTTTCGATAGCGACGGCTCCGTAGCTAAGTTGGTAGTAACCCTGCCTGCAAAGCGAGGGGTCCCGGGTTAGATTCCCGGCCGGGGCAGATTTTGTGTAAACATAAAATTTGTTCTCGGGATTTGGATGTTTGTGATGTGTATCTGTGTGTGTCCATGCCACCTGCGACACAGGGAATCCTAGTGCGGGGGTATGAGTGTAAGCGTTTATTTATTATTTATTTTATTTATTATTTGTGGAAATTATATATTTTTTGTGAATTTCATTTGTATTGTGCTACTGTGATCGTCTTACAACTGTATAATACCATAAATTCTGTACTTTGTATTTCATGCAACTTCCCAATTCCGCACGTAGTCGCGGCACGCGGGCGCACTCGGGGCCGCGCCAGTTCCTTTTGTCTGCGAAACTGTGCTTTGATTAAACAATTTAGCGGTGCGGCCGAAATAAAAGTTTTTAATCTTTCAATATACGCGTCGACGTCGGCCGGATGCGAGGGATCGAGGCCAAACAAAGAGTTGTGTGAGCGACGGAGCTGCCTGCTTTTCATTTTTGATTTGCTAGTGATGTCCCGGTGACACCGACATCTTTTTTGCTTTGTTTGCCATCATGATTTAAAAACGCACACTGAAAAACTCAATAGTAGAATTTTTGAATGTTAGTTCTACTATAGTTGAGTAAACAATAAATTGTTTCATAGAAATAAAAATTGTTAATTTAAATAAGTTGTTTCTACCATAAAAACGGGTTAACTCAACACAAATTTCAACAAAATCAAGTAAATTTTAGTGTTCAAGGATATGGTCAAAAGCGGTCCTTGGTAACCGACAGATACAATATATACGAGTAATTATTATTTAATTATATCAGTCGAAAAAAGGTTGATTCAACCTCTTTGGTTTCCCAGTGCACAGTGTTTGTTCAATCTCCGTCTGGTCGTCGCACAATTCCAGCGAACACTTGTATGTAGATTCTGAGATTCTATGCTAAAACGCGATCGTCACGGTCTACATTGTAATCTAAAAACTCTTCATGAAAATATATTATTCAAATAAACATTTTTTCATTCAGAGAACTTACCATATTTCTATGCTTACGCATAAATAATTAATCCTCGCAAAGACCGCAAGAAAATATCCACGAGTTTCCACCTCTGGCCTACTTCCACAAATCCCTTTCGCGGTGGCGACGTGACACAGAAAAATATATTTGAACAGTGGGAAAGTTTGTTCCTACTTCCAATGGACATGGGAAGTCAATCCTAGTTCCCGCCGAATGTTTCGGATAAGATCGGATCCGATATTATTCCCCGAACGGCAATTTTAAAAAGTTTCGGCTTCTTCCGGCTTTCGCCTCCCCGACGCGCCACCAGAAAAGCGTTTTACGAATACAACGACAGGCAATGAATCTTTGTCGAAGTTCGCGAGAGCGATAGAAAAAGTTGCTCGTCGCGCACACTCATAAAAGATAATGATTAATACCGCCGCCGACCTTGCGGCTGCGGCTCGCTCGATCGCTCAGCTTTTGTCGTTCGAGTCCGGTTTAGATCGACGCATCAATTTTATCTCCTCAACGTATTCAAAGTAAACTTTGTGTCCAGTCCATTTACTTTATACAAATGTGTATTCAAACAATCATTTAATAGTACAACACATACAAATTTCCAAGAAAAGGGCGACTTTATAAACCAGCGCTCCAGAATCTCACGAATCGATTGGGCATACTAATCTCCCTTGTTCCACATCAAAGCTAATTCGGACCCCCAGAAGAGCTGTAAAAAGGCCCTCGATAATCGAAAATCGGTTCGCAGTGAGCGCTATATTTATAATCCAGAAACGTCCGTTATTTTATAATCCAAGATGGCCGCGGGCCGCGGGATCAATCAGGACCGCGTTCCGGCCGCGGGGCCTGGGTGGGCCTACTGCCTACTCATATTTTAATAACTGGAACTAGGGACGGCATAAAACCGGAATAAACCGGTAAAGTAGGTAATAAACTAGACCGCAGCCGTCGAGTAGCTAGCTCCAGAAGCAATCAAACTGGACAAGTGTGAGGTGGCCTCAAAGGAAAGGATTTCAAAAGAACCATTCATCTAACTTTATTATAAACAAATTAGAATGAAATTATTTTAGCATTCACTCAGTTTAGAGTTAGCAATATTTCACACATATATCACGGTGGGCCCAAACATGAACTAAAAAAATAAAATGGTACAAATTAGACAACTAATTGTATGTTTCAAAACTTTTTTGTGACTATATCTGAACTATTTCCTCTGAAAAAACAGCATGCTTTTACTATATGTACAGAAATTTACATTTCATTAAAACTAATAAATTATTGAATATTTGAGTGGAAGATTCTCGAGTATCTAATGTTAAATTAAATTAGTACAAAAAATCAATTGAGTAAACTTTTAACAATCCCAGAACATCTAGCATAAACTGGTTATTTTAAAATTCGTTGATTACGAAACTCTCTCGTTCGAGCTCGGCGGGCGGCCCTGTAGGGTCGGAGCCTGGTTGAGCTCCACTAACTTCGACCACAGCAGTGCACTGTGAACACTCTTAAATCATAAACTGGGCGAACTGCGTAAAAGTATAACTTTACAGCGCCTTTGATTGCGTGGAGATGTAATGCTAACCTCAACACCGATAGACCAAACGTGCCTTTGCGGAAAACGAGCGAAAACGGCCACACCTTAGTCTAAGATTCAGAGACGATTCTAAGCGTCGACTTTGGCTTCCAGATGTCAACACTGTATAGAATTTTGACGTATGGAAGCGTGAGTCCACGCTTAGATTCGTCTCTGAATCTTAGCCTAAGACTCGTCTAGATTCTTAGGTTGGGTGATGCTTCTGTGTCCATGCGGTCGATTTTGGTGTCTCTCTATTATAATAACGTAGATTTGAAACAAGGTTGTTTTAATTGGTAGTCGGATAAAATAATGGCTACCAACATACACCGCGGAAGCTGAGACTAATCCCTGCCTTAATATTATAAACTAGCTGTTGCCCGCGGTTTCAGCCGCGTGGAGATATTGGATTTCATGGTTTTTATTTTTTTGCGCGGAACCCTAATTCTTTTTCTAAAATTAAAGTAGCCTAAGTAACTCCTTGCAACATCAGCTATCTACCAGTGAAAGTCCCGTCAAAATCGGTCCAGCCGTGTCAAACATTACCCGGAACAAAAAGACAGACAGAGAAAAATTTAAAAGATGGTTGATTTGTTGTATGTACCGTATATACTTTCATATGCATTTGGTAAAAAGCTGTTATTTTAATATTACAAACAGACAATTCAATTTTATTTATTTGTATAGATAAGCCTATTCCAAACTAATCTGACTATCCTATTTCTCTCTCATCTATTCAGACAGCATTTTCCTTAATTCTAGCTGAAAGCTATGCAAGTTTAGCTCCGATTTTCAGTAATACCACACCTGTGCCATTCCAATTCGTTTGTCGGTTTAAGCCTTTGAATTTGAAAAGCAATATTGAGGTCAGTAATCCGGTTTAGGTTAGTTTTAGTCACCAAGGGATGAAACTCACATTTTTTTATTACTAATGGTCTTGCGTTTGACAGCTATGAGCGACGTTCACTCGTCCCTTGAAGACCTCACTCCAAACTTAGATTTTGACCTTAATATTACCTCGACCATTAAATTCAATATCATTTGAGAAACTACTTAACCGCAAGACTATTAGTAAAAAATATACTAACGAAATATTTTCGTGCGTAAAAATAGCGAATAATTTTAGTCTTTAATAACAAAATATCGCTTAAACTATGTTACCCACAAGTAATAAAAATAAAAAAGAATGGCCTTAAAGTTTAAAAACCGCTGTAAGGAGCCGTAAATCTGCAGCCGCACGTCGTCAGGAACAATAAACGCCATCAGCCAGACTCATCCATTACACAAACATTATATACGACCTTAGATACAACAAGACATTACACTACAGCACTGTGGTGTAGCTGTCGAACTCACAACGTATCAGAATTGCGTGTACCCGGTACCTACATTAAATGTAATCTGAAAAACTAATTTCAAAATCAGTGGCTGAATCGCTTCTTAGCAATCCCTTTAATACTGTTAAGGAATTATGTAATAAAAGTCCCAATATTTTTTTATAAAAAATTGCCGTCGGCCTCCCCCATTAAGGGAGGTTTGCCATAACACAGCACGCGTGGCAGGCGTCGCCGGGTTCACAATGGATGGTGATGTCCACCGAGGAGAATGCTGCTGCTCATTCTCCTGGATAGTTCCGTAGCCAGCTTTTACGGCAACCACGGGAAGATATGGGGTGATCATATTCTTACTTCCTAGCCACAATTAAAGTCTATACTTACATGTATTTTAGCCAATAATTATATGATTTGATTAAAACCAAATTAAGTTGCCAAAGTTAAGGTTGTATGAGTAACCACCCTGTTGTAGTCCGAGAGCTGCCACTCAAAACACTACAATGAAAGCAGAAAATAAATTTTAACCGCAACTAAAACGAAGAACAAAAGCCCTCTTCATTAGTAAAGAGGCTGAGTAAGTGTGATAACAGCCAATTCTATATGTTTTACGAGTAGTTCGAGAGGGTCGGACCCTCCATGAATACGATTATAATTAATTAAACAAGTTACGAGTGTGCACACGGTCCAGTTTAACTCTTCAGCTTTTATTTTAGGACTCGACGTCGTAAAGTTAAAGTGGTGAAACGTGAAAAAGATTGGGTCGGGTCAAATTGAGGAATAGGCGGTAAAATTATGAATTTCGGACGTAAAACGGCGCAGGGTAGTTATTAAATCTGGTATTTACTAGCCGGCGAGTACAAACAATCTCAATCGAAACGTTTACCTACACTCATTTTTCTGGGAATTATGTTTAAGGTGCCCCTTCCCGGCCCGCCTAAGTAGAACGCAAAAATGGCCTAAAGGCTTGTTGTTTCATCGAAGAAAAACAGGCACTACGGGAAAAGAGAGACAACGCCAGAGCCTTGGGTTAGCATTCTGAAAATTTTGAAATAATTTTACAAAGAAAATTTCCGAAGGCAATTAGTGCGTGGTAACTTCCTAAAACTTTTTTTAGGAAATACGTGTTTCTGAAAATGCCTTACATGTTTGTGATAGACAAGATTTTTGGCATAGATATATATTATGGACCGGAGAGTAACAACAAGTAAAAAAAAAAATAAGCTACTTTTTATCTCAGAAAAATGCACGGTTCCTGTGGGAACGTGGGTGAAAACCGCGGGCAGAAGCTAGTGTAATATAAGTACAAGAATTTGTCGTATAAAGTTATTAGTAAATTAAGTTAATTCTCAAAATAAAAACAATATCAAATGACTATCTAAATTTTAAAGCTTCTATTTAAACATCTACTAAACTCCAAGGCCTAAACAAATTTAAAACGATAAATAAATTACAACGCAGTAATTTAGTTTGTGTAAAACAAATGTATTTTTAGAAGAAACATTGCGCCCGTCTCTTCGAAACACTTAACCAAAGATTAGTCTAAGTCTAGATTCTCTGAATTTATGTTAAATCTCGTTTAACATTATAGGCTCAGTACAGTGTCAGATTTGCGCTAAATCCATTTATTCTGCATTAAAATATTAAATGAATATATTTTTTGCTCAGCCACATAATGAATCCAAGTTATTATGTTAACGGTTTTCTTCAAGCTTTTGACTTTCGAACATTCTAGGGAATCAATTTATTGCTTTCATTGCTCGATTAAATAGGTAAGAAAATGAAGAAACCTCGAATACGAGACCGATATAAGTTTTTTTTATACGCAATAACGGTACATTTGACATTTCATTTCATTTCGATAGACATATTATACTGCGTTTTTTGTATGCGACATATTTTGCCCTTCAATTTAAAGTCAGATAATAATAAAAACAAAGGCACTCACTGACATTGGTCATAATATTATTTGAAACCTGCGGTGGTTGTACCAGACGTATTATTGGCGTTCTTAATTCATACTAGCTGCTGCCCGCGGTTTCACCCGCGTGGAGATATTGGATTTCATTGTTTTATTTTGTGCGCGGAACTCTATTCTTTTTCTAAAATAAAAGTAGCCTAAGTTACTCCTTGTAACATCAGCTATCTGCCAGTGAAAGTACCGTCAAAATCGGCCCAGCCGTTTCGGAGATTACCCGGAACAGACAGATAGACAGACAGACAAACATTTTAAATATGGTTGTTTTGTTATAGGTATCGTATATACTTTCATATGAATTTGGTAAAAAGCTGTTATTTTGATATTACAAACAGACACTTCAATTTTATTTATTTGTATAGATAGAGTAAATTCCTGTGTTGATAATGAGGTCGTATTACATGTTTTCATAGTGTTCAATTACGGCAAAAATCTCCGTTAATGACTAACATAAGTATCTATATTTAAGTTTAAAACTTTGGATAAAAACGAATACGGTTTCATAAAAAAAAACTGTCAGAATAAAAAAGACAGCAAGAAATGATTTTGTATCTTTGCCCCTAATGAGGGCTATAAATCACGTCCGTGTCTTCGTGATGGACACCCAGAAATACCAGCCTTTATATTTGTTACCGTTATTAATAACGACTAGTGCGCGCCGTTATAACGTTATTTCAACCGGTTATTTTTAGCAGCTTAGCGAACTACAGATAATAACTGTGTCCACATTAGGATTAAATGGTATAATTCGGATAATCTTTTGTAGTTTCATATAAACTCAATAGTCGTTGTTTATCGACAGCGGCCGGGATTAGTAGCAAAAGTAATTAATAATTGTAGTTTGAAATTGTTGATGCAACATTTCTGATAATTGATAATTATTATTCGAACATAGCTCAGGATAGCAAATAACTGTCATGTTTGAAACAAATTAGCACAAGTAGGTATGGTTATATAATGAGTGTACTAAATATAATATTAAAATAAAATATACTATTGTAAGTGACAGTCGACTCATTATTCATTTGCAATCTAAGCTTACATTAATACCATTTTACAATAAGTATTGAGTACTAGGTGCTGCCCCTGGTTTCACAAGCGTGGAGTTCCTCACAGGAACTGTAAATTTATCACGGATAAACTAGGCCTATGTTTTTCTCTGCTCCATAAACTATATCTATGCAAAAAATCATATGGATCCGTTGCTGCATGAAACAAGGAGAGACAAACCAAGATAACATTTTGTTATTGACTGAATAAATGAATTGAACATAACGTCACAGTTTGGTCATTTTAGATTAACGTATATATTTCAACGCAAACAAAATCGCATGCCGTAGCTAGTACAAAGAGCTAGTTTACTTTACTACACAGAGAGTGAGGAACATAATTACTACCTGACGGGGGAGCCGAAAAACAATAAAATATCTTTCTTATACAGAATAGGAAAAGAAAGCATTAGCTAAGCCGTGCGCTGAAATATCTATTTGTTACTCAATTACGGCGAAGCTAATGAACAGATTTGGCTGAAACTGACAGACCGTCATTATAGTTACAATTATTATAGATAAGATATCAGTTTAGTACTAAAGCTGAAGTCTTTTCGTGAAAATTGCTCGTTCAGGGAAAACGTGTAAATTACAGATGGTTACAAAAATTACAAACAAAATTTTGACCATGTAACAAAGTAGTTATAATTTGGGAGTTTTCTAGACGAGAGTGAATAGGTTTCTTCTAGGCAAGCGTGCTACATCGTTCACCGCATCGTCACTTAACATCAAGTGAGATCGTGGACGTACGTAAGCCTATTCTAGAAAAAAGAACTAAAGAAAAAAATGATTAATGCCCGTTCAACTTTGATAATTAATAATAATAATCGCTTACACTCATACCCCCGCACTAGGATTCCCTGTGTCGCAGGTGGCATGGACACACACAGATACACATCACAAACATCCAAGACCCGAGGACAAACTTTATGCTTACACAAAATCTGCCATGGCCGGGAATCGAACCCGGGACCCCTCGCTTTGCAGGCAGGGTTACTACCAACATAGCTACGGAGCCGTCAATTTGAATGAAATTAGAAATCTCAATATTTCCTGTTCAAAACGTGTCACCGATTACAAAATTCCACTACTAAGCCATTTACGTATATTGTTGTACAAAAACAATAAATGTTTATGTATGTATGTATGTACTTCAATTGTTTCTTGTAAACTATAGATTAATGTAAACAAAACGAAGCCATGCTCTACAATTCGCGTCGTAAACGTAACATAGAGCAGTTAATCTCAGTGCATGTTAATCTCTGAACCGGCAGTTAACGGCGCTCTATATACACTGCTGGCGCGTAATTGCTTTAAAAATAAACGCCGCGAAGATGACGCATAGAGACGGCACGAGAGTTAACGGGTTAAACCATGGAATTATCCATTGTCTTAAGACTTTAATTCCTTACATTGTTTCACATTTAAGTTAACTTTGCATTTCATTAATTTGGACCTTTTTTATGCTATAAGGCCTATAAGGCAACGAGATAAGATCATTTGACTGACGGTACGCATAATGCCTGCCTACAAAAATTGCAGTGCTATATAGAACTATCAAATACAAAAGCCTGCGTCGCACTGCAGTGCGCAAGGTTTTAAGTTTCCCAGTAACTTCACTGACTACGTTGCTCGTCAAACCGGAACAGTTTATACATAATATATCATGGCTATATTTGTGTAACGAAACAACCAATGATCTAATAAAAAACACACAAATATAATAATTATATAATATACAAATATAATACATAGTGCGCTATGTGTATGCGACATATTTTACTTTTCACTATTATGTCAGATAATAACAAAAACAAAGGAACTCACTCACATTGGTCATAATCTATACAAATAAATAAAATAAAGTGTCTGTTTGTAATATCAAAATATAATAATATCAAAACAGCTTTTTACCAAATGCATATGAAAGTATATACGGTACCTATAGCAAAACAACCATTTTTTAAATTTTTGTCTTTCTGCCTGTTTGTTCCGGGTAATCTCCGAAACGGCTGGACCGATTTTGACGGGACTTTCACTGGCAGATAGCTGATGTTACAAGGAGTAACTCAGGCTACTTTAATTTTAGAAAAATAATTAGGGTTCCGCGCAAAAAAATAAAAACATGAAATCCAATACCTCCGCGCGGGTGAAACCGCAGGGGAGCAGCTAGTCTATCTATATTGACAGTGACAGAGCCCTCATCGCAGCTGCACCGACGCCTCATTCGCGGCGGCAGCTACCCGCTTAATTACTTTATAAATAAACTAACTACCGACATTAATAAGTACGCGTTTAATATAGCTCAGTATCATCATATATATTCTGTGGTATCATGTTGGGGGATTTAAAAATAAATACAGCAAATCAATAATGAATGTTTTGTATGGTGGACATTTTCTAGTGCTTTCTGGCTAGCTTTTACCATGAAGTGGCAAGGTTTCAGGTACGGATCCAGCCCTCAAAAAAGATTCTGGTCTCCGCCACCTGGGGCCTGTTTCATAAAAAATATTAGTCTAATATTATGAGCTTTTTTTTCTTTTTCCATATAAAATATGAGACTAATACTCATAATATTAGACTAATATTTTTTATGAAACAGGCCCCTGAAATTGGCCAAGAGCGAGTCGAAGGAAGCAGAGATTGAAAGAGCCAGCAATATCTGGCTGTGTTGCTGTTCTTGTCTGTTCGTGGATTTTTGATGGTGTTGCTTCAAGCTGCGCTTGCGCGTGTATTACCTCGTAATTCGGGCTTGTTGCAAAACCGTAGTTATATTGACAGCAAAACGCAAACATGCATAACTATGTACGGCCAGCGCGGCGGGTTGATGTGCCTGGGGGATGACAGTATATGCAAGAGTGACGTGTGCTGGCTATTTCACCTCTCATCCGCTGTCAAATTACAAACTCATACTAGATCACAGAGTGTACTAGATGTGTATCATGAATTAAACTAGTTCACAAAAATCAGATTCTGGTGTGTTAATAAAAAAACATTTTTTATTTAATAACCTGCATTTTACGGCGAGGTTAACAGGACAACAATTCTCTATAATATTATAAAGAGTCTATAGCATTAAGTTCGTCTAGATTTTTTTGTAAAATAAAGAATTTTCTATGTATCTAATAAAGCAAAGAAAACCTTATCTACATAATTTATCACATTCAAATCCTGAAGTATTAATTTGCAGATTATTATTTCATTGTTTAAAGCAATAAGAATCGTGACTGAGAATAAGCATTAGTACATTAATGTCGTGCTATAAATAACACAGTATTATATGCTTTTGCGGAAACTGCAAAACTACAATCGTCAAAAATGTTCACACACTCCAAACTTGCAAATATACCGAAAGTGGGTTAATAGCCTTCACCTCTTTCGCTCTAGCAATACAGCCCACAATTCACTGGCAGATATAACGATGGCGCGGTGCGCCATTTAATGAGCGCAATCAAAACTTGAGCATATGTATTTTTTGTAGCCGCTACATTTTTGTGGCTGCTACATTTTTAGAGCTGCCCGTTATGGAGCGGAGAGAGACGAGAGGAGTCAAGAGATAAGACATTTTATCGACATCATCTATACAAATAAATAAAATTGAAGTGTCTGTATGTAATATCACAATAACAGCTTTTTACCAAATGCATATGAAAGTATATACGGTACAAATAACAAAACAACCATTTTTTCATTTTTTGTCTGTCCTGTCTGTTTGTTCCGGGTAATCTCCGAAACGGCTTGGCCGATTTTGACCGGACTTTCACTGGCAGGTAGCTGATGTTACAAGAAGTAGCTTAGGCTACTTTTATTTTAGAAAAGGAATTAGGGTTCTACGCAAAAAAATAAAAGCCAAGAAATCCAATATCTCCGCGCGGGTAAACCGCGGGCAGCAGCTAGTTTTGAGATAATATTCTAATGTATTATATATACACTATGCCCACACTATAGCATGGCCATAGTAGAGTTTTCTAGCGACACATGAAAAAAAATGACCGAATTATTTACTGGTCTAGTGTCTCTAGTAACGTGTCTAATGATTTTAGCTTCATCACCATTCTAAATGGTCAGAATAATACAAATGGTCTTCTTCCTGGCCATTTTCTTTATTGTCAGGTCTTTTTGTACTCTTCTACTACAAAGTGCGGTGATGGTTTGTTTCACATTAACTAGCTTCCGCCCGGGGCTTTGCCCGCGTGATGTTTATCTTTAAATATCTATTTATTTATTTATTCAATTGACCACACTATAACATAGTAAGTTATATTAGGCATGTCATAATACATTATACATAGTCAGCAATTAATTTTCATCGTTCTAAATTATTACATTTACATTATTCAAATTGTTTTTAGTCTCTTATAGCAGATTAGAAATTGAACATTTCTACAGTCCAGCATTTCGTCATAAATTCATTTAATGAATAAAATGCCTTAGTTTTGGTATGTGTTATGCCAGATAAAGATCTATATTCCAAATTTCATCAAAATCGGTTTAGTAGTTAGGGAGATTACGTGGTAACATACATTCACACACACAAATTTTCGCATTTTTAAGTTTAGTAGGATAGGATAGAATAGAAAGCAGGATAGGATAGGAAGGATAGGATAGTAAGATTTGGTAGTGAACTATGGCTTCAGTTATGTTTCTGTTTAAAGCACCTTCCTTGCCACGTGTCTTGTTTTGTTTCTAATAAATTATAAATAATATTAAGTGAAAATCAAGTAGTTTTAATGAATTCGTTCATCTTATTGTCATCCTTTAATACAAAACTGCTTGCTCAGTAAACAAAATAACTTGTACGATATTCCCCAAATATGAAGTGACATATAAAAGGATAAACATAAACAAATAGCCAATAAAACTTACGCATACAACCATTTACAGAAGAGAATAGCACATTTCTATTTGTCGCCATAATTTACTGACTAAGAATGTGGTCATTACTCTGCACATCTCCGCTCCTCTCCGGAGCGACAACACACACATTCCTCTCGATATAACCCGCTTAAACACACATAAACCGCTTTATTTCGTTTTGCAAGTAACACGAAGTAGTCTCGTAAACTGGAATGTATGGAAATGTACTAAAAATTATCTCGTTTACGCAAAACTGTGCACTTTACCACACCGGCGTAAATATAACACTCGACTTTGTTTCAGCATTTTGTACATTCCGAGCTGGAACAAAATTACCTTTCGCCCTGAAAGGTTTAAATTTGCAAACGTGATTCAGCCGCTGAAACATTCTAAGCTCCGTTAAAAATATCTAAAAACTGTAAAAAGTTCATTAACATCCGAGCCAGACTTTAGTTGGCAACTATACACATTTATAACGAAGTCTTTCAAAAAGGTTAGACGTGCCCTTGAAAAATAACAGCGTACGTTAAAACAAAACGAGTTATTTCGCATTTCTACGAGCAAATTAAAATTCCCGTAGCCATAAAAGGCCTCGCTTCGTTGTGCCAAGTCTTTACCGGGTCATGCATCCTTCAATATTTTTTCCTTGCGCAGTAAATGGATGGAAAGGGGCAGCTCTGGTAATAAATTGTAGTGAAAAAGCCGGCTTCTTTGTTCCGGCGGCGGATCGCCTCAATGAATACTATATGAGCGAGTGCGGCGTGTGCACCTTCGCAGCCTCGCTCGTGCCGTAATGAAGCCACGGTATGCGCCGTTATGGACCGGCTTTAGATGGAGCCTGTGTGCTTTAGACGAGCCTTTAGATGATAAGGATCTGCTAGTTCTACCTATATACGTAGGGGGTGCGATAGACGGGCTTTGTAAGCGAGTATCATTTTTCTTTTCTTCTTACGTAAGTTAATTTAGTTTTTAATGTGGTTTACAAAGGTAGATTATTTTAATTTCAAAACAGACTAAAACAATAGAAATAATTAAAATATAAATTAAACATCTAATTATAAACAAATTAGAAACTATAATAAAAATATCAAATACTTTGTTTAACATAACAACGCAGGAGAGAGGGCAGAAGCTAGTATGGTATAATCCCATAAACGCGAAGGTTTGTGTGGATGTATGGATGGATGTTTGTTACTATTTGACGCAATAACTACTGAATGGATTTTGGTGAAACTTTACAGTAGCATAAAGTAGCTTACACGGGTGCATCAGAATAACACATAGATTACATTTACGGGCGCAAGCTAATGAGGTATAATACGCAGAAATAACTTGATATACTGTTGATTCGGTACGCTGCTGCTGCAAGATTGATACCTGCCCACACAACAATCTTAAAACATCATAAAACACAAGACTTTTTCCTAAATAGCATCCGAGAGCATATCACCCGCTCCCAAGAGAACCGCCCTTGGCACGCAATATTTACCCCCTCGCGCAAACACTGCGCCAGAGGATATTGAAATAAGATTATATAAAGTGAGTAATTTATAGTTTCAATTCCGCGATAAAGAATGTCTAATGGCCTATGTTCGATCTATACTGAATGATGGCTTTGCCAACCCTTACTGGTTATACCCAGTTACTGATGGCTTTGCCAACCCTTACTGGTTATTCCCAGTTATTGATGGCTTTGCCAACCCTTACTGGTTATACCCAGTTACTGACATCAGTAACTATCAGTATCAGTAACTGGGTATAACCAGTAAGGGTTGGCAAAGCCATCATTCAGTATAGATCGAACTTAGGCCATTAGACATTCTTTATCGCGGAATTGAAACTATAAATTACTCACTTTATATAATCTTATTTAAAATGGATTTCCGCAAAGTAACGCTTGATTCCATCGGATATTGAAATGTTTGTAATGCCATTAGCTGCCATAGATGGAGCTCTCGCAACTTGCGATTGGTGCAGTGCCGAGAGAGTTTTCATGACCTTGCTTTGACTAGACGCGATCTATCAGCTGAAGCTTTGACGTTCGATTTTCAGAGTGATGCCTCTGCTACGGGCCCGCTTCGAAAGGTAATGAAATTGTTCGTCGTTTTGTGCAACGCGTGTACTCGTTACTCGTTAAAAATGTACTTTTGTTATTACCTATTCGATCTATAATATCTGTGAAAACTATTAAGTAAAAAAAAAAGTAGCCTTCCGCATGTGAAATATTATTTATATTGTGTTTACCTAGCTGTAAGTTTTCCTCAATAAATAAATAAAATAGGTACTGGAAAATATGATGAAATATACTACTCTATCGGTGACGCGATTCGGGGAGGGCAGAAAGTAAAAGTCACGCGAAATCTTATCTTGGCCTTCACATATCCAAATGAAGCAAGATCGTTCGGCTTTCTCCTTTGATTTCCTGTGATGAAGTATTCTTACCGGTTCAGCTAATAGCAGATTAGCAGGTAACTCATAATGTATTCCTCTCGTGAACTTCCGGAAACGTTATTCCATCGCATACGAAGCAAATGTAAATATATTAAAAGTTTCTCCCGAAATATGTTAAATTGGAGAATGATGCGGTTCAGTTGGATTCTGGATTCGGGCTTCAGGAAGCTCAGCACAGGTAGGTAATTAATAATTCATTTAATTAATAATATTATTTTTTGTTGTTGAACTTTCCGGGAGCTGAATATAATTTTATGCAAACTTTAAATTGATGCAAACGCCGGGACTTTTTCTCGTGGTCCTATTTTTTTGTCCTACTAGTACGACCATGAAAGTATACTGTTCCTCGTGGTCCTACTGCAATCTTATGAACTCTGCCTACCCCTGTATACATAAAATTCGTACATACCTTTTACGGCTTTTTACCACACCCTTTGTTTTTCGTTGCAAATATTAATCTAGAGTAGCATTGTATCTGTCCGGTAGTTTGTTATATAGGTCTGGGATTTCAATTTCATCGTAAGATGTTTTTTTTGTTGTTTGAAGTGTGAAGTGAATATTATTATAATGTGATACCCCCTAGCAGCCTTCGTGTGTAGTAGAAAGCTTTGAGACAGGTAGGCATTATCTTAGAACTAATGTATAATATATTAGGTGAACATAACTTATCAGTATCCTTTTCAAATTATATGCCATTAAAACATTAAAGCTATCTACATTTAAACTACATTAAAATACACCCGTAGCACTCATATTTACGAGTACACTCCACGCATTTACTGAATACACTCGTACTACTCTAGTTAATTTTACACTAGTTTCAGTTCAATGTACCCATTTTTTGTTCTCTATTTCGGTAGAGTGTAGTGTAGAGCAAAAACTTCAAATAGCGGTAACATAAACATTGTCGGTCTGTTTGTTTGTCTTGAGAGGAAGCAGCAATCAGTGCCGCGCTGTTTCTATCGATACGGTTCAACTGCGTCACGACAAACTGTTTCTTTTTCAGTAGTGCACGTTGCCAAATTGTGCTTTTTACTAATGCTGTTAGTAAGGTAACTATTGCTCCATGCGATTCTATGATTTGTTTTTTTTTTTTATGTTATTTGGTAACGAGACGAGCTCGTCGTTTGCCTGATGGTAAGCATAACGCCGGCCCATAACAATTGCAGTGCCACCCAGAACTTTGAAACACAAAGGCCTGCGCGGCACTGCAGTGCGCTCGTTACCCTGAGACATTAGGTATTAAGTCTCATAAGCCCAGTAATTTCACTGGATACTCTGCTCATCAAACCGGAACACAGTAATACTTGCACACTACTGCTTGGCGGCAGACTTCACGAGCAAAGCGGTGGTAACAACCCAGACGGACACTCCTTAGTCCTCCCACTAACAAATTATTATAGTTATTCGGTTTTATGAACCAATAATTATATAATCGTTTGAACTATATTGGGACTTATTTAGCTCAATGAATTAGCTTTTCAATTCGCCGACGCAATGCAGCCAACATTCTGAAAATGAAATTTATATAGCGTTGAGTCGAAAGTTGACAAAAATCCAAAATCCGCAGAGACTCGAGTAGCATTGAGTTATGTTGCGATGAAGGTATATCTAATTACTTCTGATAGAGATGCCAAAGTAAGTCTATTTGTGCACACGCATAGTTATATGGATCTGTAACATTAACTCCGTGCCCACACGTGCGTGAGCTCATCCGATTATTTCTAGAAGCTTCACCACACTCGTTCAGGACAAAACTTGTTTCGAAGTTGTACCAACCGACATCGTGTTCGGCCTGGAATGGCTCCTCAGATTCGGCGGACAGAACACAGAGTGCCTAATTATGGACAAAGGGGGTGGGGGTGCTCAAGGGTGGGGGTCTAATGTGTGTATCGGGCGCCTCTCGTGACCTGTTTGTGAATATTAGTGACGCGCTGGTGACCGCGGGGCCATGGAAGCTGCGGCTGGATTTTTTTTACTTTAGATAAATTAAAAATCAACACTAATTTCTGTTTGTTTTTTTTTGTCTTCTATAGGACAGCGTTTAGTAACTGACTCACCTCAACTTAAAAAAACTATTGGGTCGATGGTGATAGACACGCTATACCTACAACGGCGAAACACTCTCAAATGCGGCTGCCAAAACACCGATTGCTGGTATAGCTACCGGGCCAGTGCTAGAAAATGACTTACCATCACACACAAAGTACAACTTAATATATTATTGTTTTAAGGTCAAACATAGCCTACTGTAAAAAATCAACTGAATTAAAAATTTGGTCTGCAGACCAAAGCAATTAGTAAAGCGAAATTACAGTGAAATTACTGGGCTTATGAGACTTAATACCTAATGTCTCAGGGTAACGAGCGATCTGCAGTGCCGCGCAGGCCTTTGTGTTTCAAAGTTCTGGGTGGCACTGCAATTGTTATGGGCCGGCGTTATGCTTACCATCAGGCAAACGACCAGCTCGTCTCGTTACCAAATAACATAAAAAAAAAAAAAAAAAGCAAAAAACCTCCAACGTAGGAAAATTGGCAAACTTACAGCACTGCAACCCGGAAAGCCTCCGTCTTTTTGTAAATCATTCGTTCGACGACTGAAAATTGTCAGACTTTTGACAGTTGAGTCCGATTGAAGTATTTCATCCGCGTAGTGCTCCAATAGGCGCGGATCTCGTGGCCCGACGGATCGTGCCCAATCGGCTCCGGCCTGAATATTGACCTGCACTTACACCGCCGGACAAGTACGGTCCGAGTCCCAATGATCTACACCAAAGGCTGCATTACCTTTATTTTGCGGTACCTCTAAATAACTGTATAATGTCATACCTTTCTGTGGTAGCACATATTACGTTGTATTGTTGTTTTATGTAATCATACTGAAGACTAGCTGCTGCCCGCGGTTTCACCCGCACGGAGATATTCAATTTGATGGTTTTTATTTTTTTTCGCGGAACCCTAATTCTTTTTCTAAAATAAATGTAGTGTAAGTTACTCCTTGTAACATCAGCTATCTGCCAGTGAAAGTCCTGTCAAAATCGGCCCAGCCGTTTCGGAGATTACCCGGAACTAACAAACAGACAGACAGACAAAAATTTTAAAAATGTTTTTTTTTGTTTTAAGTACCTTTGATACTTTCATATGCATTTAGTAAAAAGCTGTTATTTTGATATTACAAACAGACACTTCAATTTTATTTATTTGTATAGATAAGGGTTCAATATCGATCAAATTACTTCTTTTGAGTTTAAATTCATGTCTAATATATTCATACCTGAATAAATCAACAGCAGTTTCACGCTGAAGTATATGTAACTTACCTACTGTAGCTTAGATACAAGGAAAATATCTAGAAACAGAGCCGATATTTGGTAGTACTTTCGAGTTTCCAATTTGTGATTTTAGCCGTTTTTTAAATTCAACTACCTGAATCTAATCTAATAAACGAGAAACGGCTCCAAAGATTTGAATGAAATTTTGTATTTAGATAAAGTTTTGATTCTTAAGTTTACCTACATAGTCGTACCTATTCTTTTTTTATGTTATTTTGTAACGAGACGAGCTGGTTGTAAGCATAACGCTGGCCCATAACAATTGCAGTGCCACCCAGAACTTTGAAACACAAAGGCCTGCGCGGCACTGCAGTGCGCTCGTTACCCTGAGACATTAGGTATTAAGTCTCATAAGCCCAGTAATTTCACTGGCTACTCTTCTCATCAAACCGGAACACAGTAATTATTGCACACTACTGCTTGGGTTTGCTTTTGTGTAAAAGCGCAATTTTACTCAAAAAGATGATCGAGCGTAGCTCGGTCACCCAAATATTAAATTACAAGATTATAAGATTAGAGTATACCTTTTCATACCGCTATTTAAGTACCGGATGCAACCCGTCTGTACGTTTATGGTCCGGCCAGCTCGGCCTCCGAACGCGAATTGGTGATCGCTGGACGGGAATAGGCCTTCTATAGTACTTTAGTTTACGTGATTGATTTTGGATATGAAGATTTGTCGCTTGATTTGTTTCTGATAGGTTGAATGAATCTCTAAAGGTCAATGTGGTCATCTTGAAGATCTATCTCAAAGGAACCAAAATAACACAATACCTATTGCCTTCGCGCAATCAGCTGAAAATAGAAGAAAGGAGAAATAAAAGAACTTTGAAAATGTACATTGTACAATTGTACATGGACAACAAAATTATCTGTCTAAATCAACCTGATTATGGTCAGCTTAGCACTTATAAGCACTGCTAATATCTTAAAAGGCAAGTATGCCCACAAGTGTTTACATAAATATGTAGGCAAAGAAAAAATGTCTACTGTATTCTTACGCCTTACCTTACTAGTGGCTTTAACATGTAGTAAATACAAGAACCATTGTCTCTTTAATCAATATACATAATTATAACCTAACTTTACCTGAGCCCGGGTGTTGAAGAGTCATGCGAGATCTAATTAATCATTATCCGTTCTTGTACCTACTACAATTACGCCACAAAAGAATACCAGCGAACTAGATGGCCTGTATTGACTTCTACATAAACTGTGATCCATCACGAACTAGAATAATCTAATTCAAAACCAGCTAAAAGTTTATTTATAATCCTTATGATGGTGTGAATATTATTCAACGTCACTCGCGAATAAATCCGATGAATAAATTCATTTGGGCCCTTTCATCAATATTCGATATCAATCTGGTTTGCTAAATTTTTTCACAAACAAAATGATTTAGATATCATTGATGCTCTACCACGACCGTATTTGCATTTTTAATCGTATCTAGTGAAATGGTTTAAACAACTGAGATATAAATAGTTTGAGTGATGGTTCACGCGAAGAGACCCGTTTTTGTCTTAATACAATGGTTCACGTCTTCTATAACATATCCAGAACCACTCACAACTAGAACTTTACGGTGAAATAAAGAAAAAATCTAAACTAATTAAACTCGTGATAATTCTATAAAAAACACAAATCGCGTACTAAACCTCGTCTCTACAATCCGTACTTCAGTATAATAAACGCGAAAGTATGTTTGTACGTTTGGTGTTTTGTTGGTTTGTCCTTCTTTCACGCAGTAACGGATCTACTCGTAAATAGATTATGGACCGGAGTATAACATAGGCTATTTTATATCCCGAAAAAATGCACGTTCCTGTGGGAACTCGGATGAAACCGCCGGCAGAAGCTAGTTTTAAATATAGAATAGGTAAAGCTAGAAAGTATTGTTTGATGGCGGCATACATTACTAATATTGGTAGATGAACACTTACTTTTCTTCAGAAAGTATGACTGTATCGGAATAGGCTGATAGGTGCTTAGACAAATTATTAACTTAGGTCAAATGTTAGCTTATCTATATAGCATAAAAATAATGGTCTGTATGGTCATCCCGTCCGTCGCTCCGCAGCCGTGTCGCTTACGAACTTGACAGTAACAATAGCATTTTAGTTTATAGCTCTGACCGTTCTATAAATCTTCCAAATCTTGTGATCTATCCTGAATAAAAAGTATCTTGTTGAAGCGTTGGGTCCTTTTCATCAAAAAGGAAAACAAAGAGATAAAAACGGATGCGTTCAGACCTTTTTAAACCGTTTACAAAAAAGGTGAGTATCGAAGAAAAACGCCTTCAATTCGCAATCCTACTCTACATAAATAAACAAATCCCCATTAGTCGTCAGCGCCCTCTGCCGGCGCTCGGCAACAATCGATTACGCTCTAACTCCTCCTTCATTGTCCTACATTTAGGTGACAAAAACAATAGAAAGATTTTAATTTCCTGCCGGTCCTCGTAAAATATTATTTTAATCCGGCATAGCTTCAATGCTGAATATTCAATGAATGCGAGCGGGCCATATTTTATTTGCGAGTTTTTATGCAAAGTACCTGCGGGTCGGACGCGGCCCGGGCCGCCTCCGGATGTTTTTTAATCAACCCGGCTGGGCCCAACAAGCCGTGCACTGGCGTCCCGGCCATTTCCTTCGTATTGCATTTCATTGCGAACCCATTCGATACGGAATTAACCGGCTGCAATAATGGTAATAGAGGTAGTCCGATTCGGAATAACAGGGCAGTTCGGCCGGATTTGTTGGTGGACATTTCGAACCGTTTCTCGAACAATTGGGATGTTGACTGATTTTGGGAAAGTGTTTAAAACGATGCGAATGGGCCTAATATAACCCAAAATATTTAAAATTACTTTTTGAATACGGATAATACTTTAATTTTCACGTATTTTAATTAATGCCATTTCAAGTTTCGCTCCAAAACGCCAATACTGGTCGATATGACGTCACGATTCCTGGCACAGATAACTATATTCAGAGAAATCACTCTAAAATACTAGGCAGAAAGAGCAATATACTCATTCCGATTGAGAAAGTGACGTCACGCGCGTTTTATGTCACGTGGCTTCGGAGTGATGTGATTACATTTTTATTATTAAATTAAAATTATATTCCTTAAAAATAAACAAAAATATTGTGTTTTATAGGATTTCTGTCACAAAAACTACCGTTTCGCGGCAAAATTATATTTTTATTTTTAATACAGTCAACATCCCAATTTCATTGCAATTTGAATAACGTCGTTGTTTTTCCAACGGGACGCGGACGGTATATTAGCGGCCTATCTCGCAATAACATCACTCAAGTAAAGAAAACTTTCGAGAGTCAAATCCCGCGGGCGTTTGTAAACGTTCAAAGTAGCAATTGCGGCTGAGGATTTACTCGTGGCTTATCGACGCAATAACTGGCGGACGAGTCGCGAATCCTTTGCAAAAAGTTAAATCAAAAACGTGAGAAGGCGACAAACAAGTAGCGGGGGTGGGAGGAATTTGGGGGTAGAAAAAGTGTCGGGACAGGATTTATAGCCCCTGCAGTGAGTCGCGAGCGTGCCAACGTCTGTAGGTTGCGGGACCGAATCGACGGTGCAAGGGGCACATGACGTACTCGTACGTACTACGTATACCAAGCAGTACGTACATTTCAATCAATTGTGATTGTCCCGTAATCGTAACTGCAATATATTCAGGTGTTATCCAGTAAAATTGTATCCTACTAATATTATAAATACGAAAGTTTGTGTGAATGTTTGTTACTACGTATTTACTAAACCGATTTTGATGAAATTTGGAGTGTAGATTAGATTCTGGAATAACACATAGACTATATGCTATATATATATGCTTCACAAATTGTAACACGCACACACGTAAGCTTTCTAGGTGTCTACATTTGATTGGCTCTGGGAATCTAAATTCCCAACATCCCCACCGGCAGGGCAGTTACTAGGGACGTTACAAATACCTATACCACAACTATTGTGCCATCATGTCACGATATTATTGACATTCGATCATTTGTAGAGTTTCTGTATTAAATACATTTCATTTATTTAATATCATATCATTTCAAATATCTACTCGTCCATTTAATCAGATTACTGTTCGTTAGCCGTAAAATTAATAGTGTTTCAAAGGAAGTGCTAGCAACCACAGATTTGAGCAAAATTGATTCCATTAGTAACAATATGGAAATAACTCCACAAATTATTTCACAAAACAAACAACTGCTCATTAATTCCACTAAAACAAACGTGTCAATAACTCAATCGCACTGGTAGGGCTGAATTATAACTGCTTTCAATTATTCACTTTCAGTATTTGGACTAAATTTTCACACGTAAAAATAATGATATATTTTGTTATAACATAATTCTGTACAGCAACACTACTTTTACCAGGTGGTAGAACTAACTCCTTTGCGAATATCCATCTGGGGTATTATTATATGTTCTGTGATCTGGATGAGTAGGACCACTTTGCTCGTGTAGTCTAGCGCCAAGCAACAATATGCAAGCGTTACTGTATTCCAGTTTGAGGAGCAAAATAGTTGAACAGTGATCTTACTGGACTTGTGAGACTTAATACCGAATGGTAACGAGTGCAATGCAGTGCCACGCAGGCCTTTGTTTTTCAAAGTGCTGAGTGGCACTGCAATTGCTTGTGCTGGCGATATACTTACCATCAGGCAAACGATTCGCTTTACTCTTTATACATATCACATGACAAACAAAGCAAAACGTATTTTGTAAGAACTGGCACTTATCAAAATGATACTTTTGCCGTACCTTACTAATGTTATTGCCAGGAAATTCACCGAATGCGATTTTCCATAATTATATTAAGTGATTGGTCATCTTCAAAAATGTTGAGATGTGCGAGCGAGAAAGCTGCGCGCGGTATCCAGAACAACAAAATGCGAAAATATTCACAGCTTTGTACATGATAACGTGCGTTCACACTCTAAGCCATACGGGACACAGGAAAGAAACGCAATTGGTCATATTTATGTGCACGGTGGTAACCTGGGCAGGTACCACCCTCATGTTGAAAATGGGTTACCAAGCACTTGCCATAACATGGCATTCCGCAGTTACACTTGACAATCGGTTCTCCAATTGAAAGCACACCAGCACTTACGATCAGGTGAGATAGAAACCAAACGTTCACCTTCCAAGAATAAAGAAATAACAGTAGCTAAAAATACTGAAGGTTCATCTAAATATTACTTTTGCACTTCAACCGAATAACCTAGAAACCCCAGGTCAGTGAAAGCTAGGCTTAGAGGGCGGAGCACCTGTCCTCCCGAAGGCCGGGCCCGTCCCTCCACTCCATTATGCATAGCCACACACTTGCAAACGTAACCTCGTTATGTGGACCTCTGGTCTTGAGGGATACACTCGCCGGATCATATCTGGCCTAAGTTTTCTTAATCTTGATTTAAGGTAAGAAATATATACCTGTACGATGTTTGTAGTCCGTCAACTTTATTCACGTTGGATAAAGGAAGAGTATAAACGTAAATCTCCATTGCCATCGTGGTTACTTAAGGGTGGAAAGACTATTTGAAACATAACATGCAAGGCAACGCGAAAATATATGAAACAATGCACGTAGCAAGTGCGCAGTTGTTTTTAGTGTGTTCACGAACACATCGCATTAGGCAGGCCCACACACCTAATTCATGGTTGATGGATAAGCATCAAGCGCGGACCACGAGAATACCATGGAAAAACCACGATCCCCGCTTGACGTATTGTGACGCTATTGTGGTTCAGGGCCCCGATCGCGCTAATTTGAAATGACAGCGTACAGTTATGATTTGGTTGTGGTTTGATACCAACTGTTGTTTAGTTTCGGTTCAGGCGTGTGGAATTCGATATTGCCGTTCATTTGACAGCGTTAACTGTCAGTTGTTGTCGAGAAACGTCTCAACTTTTGGTAAAACTATTAGCGCGATACGAAACGGTCAAAAAGCTGTGATGCGGTCGTGGTTTAGTAGCGGTTTGGTTGATAATTTTTAACGCGATTGCCCTCCTGGTGGCCGCCATGCATCTTTGTCATCTACATAATGTTGTACAAAATGGTTTTTTTTCTATTGTTTTATTTTGGTGTCTATAAAGTGTTTTTGTATTGTATTGTATTATCCTTAACTTTATATTACCTACGCTAGAAAACCGTTAATTGAGATATACTTTTAGTGGATTGAGAATTAAAATTTGAATAGTATACCACAATAGCTCTGTTTAAAGGACATGAGCCTCACCAGTATAGTTTTCCATATAGTATGTTGGTGTAAGCTCCCCAAATAAAATGAAATAAAAAAACAACATAATTTTGCAGAGATCAAGGTAGAGTCTTCACAGTAGAGCACAAGTATGTAGTTGGATTATCCTCCCATTATGTAGCCGTTTGGATGTCCAACCGGCTACTTAATAGGATATTATATATAGTGGAATACACTTAAACCCAAAGAAACAGGGTTAGGGACTGGGCAGTCAGTTTCGGATCTTTTATTTACTCTGTAGTTTAGGAGTTGACTTCTATCTGACGGATCTTATCTGATATGACAAAGAAGCCAACGGTGATGAACTTGAAATGAAAACTGTAAAGCCTAGAATGGTAAATAGCTTTGTGTATTTATTTGGGTCAGGTATTCTATTAAGTTACGCATCACTATACGAATCCTAAAAGTTGTGCATTTCTTTGATATTCAGCCAGGTAAGATAGCTCTAGCTTATATTTTCTGCACGCCTCTATACGTCTACTACCCAGAGATGACAATTTGTAACCTTTATCATTAATAAAGAAGGGTTTACACATGAGATCGTGTAGGGATGAGGTGAGAAATTTTGGGGGTATATTACCACTTTTAAGGTTACTCCTGGGTTATAGATGATAACAGTTTTCGGTCAACTTCGTTCACGTGTTTATTGCTATGGTTGCTCACGATGTTTTGCGTGATTGCTCAAGCTCATAGTAGGATTCGAACCATCAACGAACAGATCGGCAGCCGACGTTACTACGACGGAGCCATCCTCGATTCAAATTCTATTTCTATCAAATTCCCCTGTCGTCAATTTTCTATTAATAATATTTGATAACAGCTCGACTCACACACTGTAATTGATAGTAGCGCGTAACAAACCTGTATTTTTATAGGCCCTTCCATTAAGGACCACATTAGTAATGTATGTTATCAAAATAAATATACCCTCGGAAGTAACCTGCGCCCTCCCTTCCCCTTTCAATAACTAAATGGATACGAGAAGGCATTTTCTTTTGTAATAAATATTATATCAAGCTGAATCGCCTGCCTCTATAACTCAACTTTTACTACTACTATCTACTAATGAATGCTTTGTTTTTGTTTTGATTTTCAGTAGTAAGTGATACAATTTGTTTTTCAACATAATACCGATTAATCATACTAATATTATAAATGTGAATGTTTGTGTGTGTGAATGTATGTTACCGTAACAAGTAATAACTAAACCGGTTTTGATTAAGTTTGGAATGTAGATAGTTTAGGTTCTAGAATAACACATAGGCTATAAAGATATACACCACGTGTGAGAAGACAAACCATCATCTCAAGAATTTTAGCACTTACATCGATCGCTCCAATAGTTTACAATGGAGATAGTCAAAGCGTCTGGTCTAGATAAACCATAAGGCGCGGGTTCAAATCCTGTCGACTTCAAAGTTTTTGTGATGTTATTTTTGAGCTAAGAATTAAATTGTCGTTTACTTTTATCTCCAATTTTTAAAATCAAAATCTATTTATTACCCCGAATAGTGTTAACAGTTCTTAAATTACAAGAGATACAAATATTCTACCGTTTCCGGTGTACAACCGGTTTTGATTCCAGTCACGAGATTGCTGTTCTTGAAAAAAAATCGGCAACTTGCCTTCATGTCATTAAATGCAAACTCCAATACGAGTATAACTCGACTCAGTGCTAGTCGAGTCGGTTCGAATAGTAGGAGGTTCTCAATTCGGTTGTTTTTTTTTATGTTTACTGTTTGTTTTGATTGATAAGAAGAAGCAGACTCTAATGTTGATAAAAAGAAGCCAAAACCCATACACTCGAGTAGCACTGAGTCGAATTATTTTAGAGTTTGCATCTAACGATACGAAGGAAAGTTACCGGCTTTTTTTGTTCAATTTTAATCCATGCTTAAGGGAAGAATACACAATATCTGAAGTAAATAGAAGCTTGTTAGAAGTATAACGATCACAGGTAAACCAAATGCGTTTATTCTTTCCGTTAAACAAGGAAACAACCTCAAAAGAAACTTGTAAGGAGTCGGCGGTTCTAATACACAAGGAATCCTTATTAAACGAAGGCTTTGTACACTTTTAATTTACCAAAACAACCCTTCTACCAGTGTTTTGTTTAATACAAAATCAGTATACAGTAAGAAAATTTGTGAAATTTCCCGAACGCTCGAAATTCTTAGAAATAGGTAAGTAAATTAATGTGGAACAATGAACGAGCCAAAATTCTTGAATACCGAGCGAAGATTGGATATTATTTTAATCATAGATTACAAAGGTATACTCTGTGTACGTGTTTGTAATTAATATGATTCTATTAATACGACATATTCGTTTAATTAACATGCTAACACCGACTCAAAGGAAAATCGAATGTGTATTGAGTGAGCGGCCGCGGGATTCAGTAAAGGTTTTTCTACCACAGCTTACGACTTATATAATTATCCCGGATTATTTGAATTCCTCTTGTCTGAGAGTCGTGACCACATATTTCCATTACCTACGTCTCATAATATTACACGTGAATGTGATTTATCATATCACATTGTGGGCAAACACATCCGCACCCACACCCTCATACACAAACACACATTCCCACACGCACGAAAAAGCACACACACACACACAGACATATATGTACCTATCACTGTTAATGGGATTTGCACTATTTCGGCAGCCTATGGATTCAACTAATAACTGGACAAAAAGTTATTTCAGTAAATTATTTTTTACTTTTACTTTTTTACTATCATACGGGTCAGTGTTGGTGACGTCGCCCACCAATCTGAAACTCAATAGTTCGAATCCTAATTTTCACTAACCATACTGACAAGTGCAGTTCTACGTCGCTATCGCGACTAAGTAACAATTGTTTACTTACAAATTGACTATCTTTTTGAGTTCCGCGTTGTGAGTTGCAGCCGCAACGGAGGCGGTTCACATATACCAACTAAGGGTAATTAACTGACTAAATAACAGATACTAATTGTTGGTTTTACAGTCCATCGTTGCGAGATCAAGAATGTTTTTTTATTTTAAAACAAACTAACCCAGGTTTAGTTGTCCAGCGTCGCGCGTTACGTTTGGTTAAGCTCAGTATAGATCGAAATTAGGTCATTTGTTCTTTATCGCGGAATTAAAACTATAAATTAACCATAATATATATCTTAATTGTAACTAGCTGCTTCACCCACGCGGAGATATTGGATTTCATGGTTTTTATTATTTTTGCGCGGAACCCTAATTTTTTTGCTAAAATAAAAGTAGCCTAAGTTACTCGTTATAACATCAGCTATCTGCCAGTCAAAATCCCGTCAAAATCGGGCCAGCCGATTCGGAGATTACCCGGAACAAACAGACAGACAGACAGACAAAAATTTTAAAGATGGTTGTTTTGTTATAGGTACCGTATATACGTTCATATGCATTTAGTAAAAAGCTGTTAATTTGATATTACAAACAGACACTTCAATTTTATTTATTTGTATAGATTTTGTTTAGTTGTTTGACCGACCTCCACGTCTTTCAAATAGTAAATCTTGGTCTGAATTAGAATATTAATAAGTTTGAACTATTCAGAGTGGACCCATCTGTTTACTTTAGAGCTGAGTGTACTGGATGAAGCCTCAACATCAACATTGAATTTAAATTCAAATTCATTTGTCAAAATTGCGATTGTAGTTGTTTTGAATGGGTACTCGCAATAACACTTTGATACGCCAACCGTAACATCGATTAACTGGTTTATACACATTGGTTGCAGACAGGCTCTGGAGTCTTGAGCATCGCCGTAAAGTTGCCAGTTTGTCTGTCTTGATGATGAAGCTGTAAGGTGGCCACAAGATTACAATACCAATTAAATACGTATTTTAGAAAAATTGCTTTAAAAAAGCTGCGAACCGAATTCAGTGACAAACTACTAAACCGATTTTGATGAAATTTATATGGGATCAATCTCAAAGTATATACTTTCAAATAAAAAAAGAATTTTCCAAATCGGTTTATAAATGACAGAGATCTGAGGTAAAAACAAAAACAAAAAACCCTCTCCTTTTTTGGAAGTCGGTTAAAAAAACCTTTATATGGAGAGAGAAGTAGAGACAAGGTTTTAGGCTGTCTAAAACAGCGTTAAAACACAAACGTGTGCCAACTGTCATAAATATGTACAGCAACTTTAAACAACCAGATTCCAGATCAACCAAATTTCAAAAATTTCGTATGGTTTCATCTCACTGTCCATTAATATATGGATATGGCGACCTATACACATGAAAAGACAATTCAATACTCTGTACTTATGTTTGTACTTTTGAGTTTATTGTGCAAATTATACTATGATTAAAAAATCTAGCATTGAGGAATGTACAGTTACTCGTAAGTGTCATAGTTGGTGCTGTCAGTACAGTTATTAAGTGCCTATGCTTTAGTAGTGCACATGTTTTGTAACAACAAAAATAAATAATCACTACTTATATTATATCCATCCTAATATTATAAATGCGAAAGTGGGTTCGTCCTTCTTCCACGCAGTGACGAACCAACGGTTCGACGTGATTTTTTATTTTTGGCATAGATATAGTTTATGGACCGGAGAGTAACATAGGCTACTTTTTATCCCGGATAAATGCACGGTTCCTGTGGGAACGCGGGTGAAAACTGCGGGCAGAAGCTAGTTAATGTATAAAAGTTTATGTAGGTAACTGTTTAAGTAACCTATTTAAATTCCCACTTTAAAAATCGATAACCTCGACAGAAAATTGCTCCATATACCCACTAGTTCGTGCTTTAGTGAGTTCTAAGTGCGCCGGAATTCTGCGGGAAAGATCACTTTTACTCGGTTTCCTCCCAATGACGCAAGTATTTCGCGAACAAAACTGAGGGACTATTTTTTTTTTTTTTTTTTTATGTTATTTGGTAACGAGACGAGCTGGTCGTTTGCCTGATGGTAAGCATAACGCCGGCCCATAACAATTGCAGTGCCACCCAGAACTTTGAAACACAAAGGCCTGCGCGGCACTGCAGTGCGCTCGTTACCCTGAGACATTAGGTATTAAGTCTCATAAGCCCAGTAATTTCACTGGATACTCTGCTCATCAAACCGGAACACAGTAATGCTTGCACACTACTGCTTGGCGGTAGACTCCACTCACAAAGCGGTGGTAACAACCCAGACGGACACTCGCAGAAGAGTTAGTCCTCCCACTAACAAAAATATAAATAGGATTCAGAAATACATTCACCGAATCAACATCTCAGTTACAAAACAAACGTAAATAGCGGAGCCCTACTATGTCGAATAACACGAGGAACCCTAAGTTATGTACAAAAGTTAGATAACGAAATACAGAAACTTTTTAAGGATCGTAAACTTGACTGCCTTACAAAACACAAACTCGACGGCAATCGTAGGCAAAAAAATACTTTCCCACGGACTCTGTTTATCTATTCTATCTATCTACATCGTTTACTGTTCTATGACAAAGGCCAATAAAAAAGTAAAAGAATTGAATTCTGGGGAATGGGTATTAAAACGTCAATCAGGGAGTTATTTGTAGAATGAGTGGGGCACGCACGGGGAGGAGGTTCGAGCCGCGGTAGGCACGGCCTGCTACCATCCCCCAATTCGGCTAATTCTTCCTCTGGCCTTATAAAATCTCATTTCAGCTTTCGACAAACAAAAAACAATAAAATTGCCATCGACGTGAAACTGCACGAAGCTAATCGCCGTTGTAATCAAGGGTTCCATTTATTGAGGAGCTGTATTCTGAACACGGGGGTTTTCTGATAACGCTGTTAGGGATACGAATAAATTTCGCCTTTGTATAGTTCGATTGGGATCTGTTCTCTGTGGCATTTGCGTTCCGCACTATATCCCAAGTATATCTTTAATAGATTACAATTACAACGTACACTTACTAATACAAAACAATTAATTACTTGTAAGAAGTATAGGTATTAATACATTTTCTAAACTATTACAGTCATTAATATATATATTTACGTATAATAATAATAATAATAAACGCTTACACACTCATACCCCCGCACTAGGATTCCCTGTGTCGCAGGTGGCATGGACACACACAGATACACATCACAAACATCCAAGACCCGAGAACAAACTTTATGCTTACACAAAATCTGCCCCGGCCGGGAATCGAACCCGGGACCCCTCGCTTTGCAGGCAGGGTTACTACCAACTTAACTACGGAGCCGTCAATGCCGTATGTACACTCATTCTCTCAATATAGCTCTACTTCTAAGGGGCACCTTAGACGCTCAAGCAAACGTACGTTTGCTTGTCAGAATAGCAACGCTTTTACATCAAGCGCGCATTTCGAGTATCATGAAATCCGCGCTTGACGCAAAAGCGTTGTTATTCAGACAAGCAAACGTACGTTTGCTTGAGCGTCTAAGGTGCCCTTAGAGCATCCGCCTCCAAAGCTTACTAATATTTAGTAGAATCATACTATGTACCTACGTACTACTACGTACTTCATTGTGATTAGTGATATTTTCGTGGAAACTTTAATTGGCTCTTTGTTTATGTGTACCTACCTACCTAAAGGTTGTCTAGAAGAGATCGCTATTTAGCGATAAGACCGCCCATTGTACTTAATATACTTTATTTAGTTATGTTCACTTTTGTATGATGTTGGTGTACAATAAAGAGTTCTATCTATTTATTTTTTTATTAATTGTATAGTATTAAATACTATACAATAAATAGCTCAAGTGTTGCAAATTGAACTAAATAACTGAATAAACACAAAAATTACACGCCACAAACCATATTACTACAAAATGAATATACTATAACAGTTTGCTATACGCCTTATTATATACAAGATAGACAACACAAATATTTAATAGACTCAAGTAAATACAAACAAGAACCTTATATTTACACCTTCCTAACGTAATAAGGAAAATAATTCTATCCGACAGACTAAAATGTGTCCTTTTACCGGATTATCAAAAATTATTCACTCAGCCCAGCGGACTAAAGTAAATATTAACACTGGTAAGCGCAGGAAAGTGTCGTAATAACAAAATGAGTCATTCGTACTGACTTGCCAAGAACTTTATTATACTTAGTTCTGAGCTTTATCACCGAAATGGAATTAACATACAGCTTACGAGCTTTTCCCTACATGTGGAGAAATTTGAAGTTACCAACAGCTTAACAATTTAGCAATTAACTGAGGTTTATTAATCAAACGTAGAGCCTTATATAAGAACTAGCAGTCAGTCAAACAAATACCTACGGCCTTAAGATGAAACGCTATCGAGACTAGTAAGTAATCCGTGATTTTCAGCGAACGATCCGAGGGACATTATAAAGCTGTAAATCATTCAAAACGAACTCAAACCTACGACATTTTCAGGTTGATTGACGTTACAAAAACTAATTAGAAAAAGTTGTCAGCGCGTCCTCGACCCGCTAAATATTAATTGACGCGAAGCTAATTGGTTTCCGAAACGATACCGTTCCGCCGTTAATCTGTCCTTATTTATGATCGCTTTATTAGTGGGTAATCGTCACGCACGCTCTACCAGCTTCCCGCTACCTGTAACGTATACTTATCGGTACATTACGATGGCAACACATTCCACTGCACATGGCAATTCTCACACACACAGCACACAGATGCAACGGAAAGAACGAACACAATCACAGCGCGTACTTAGTGGTGGCGAGAGTCCTCTGCGTTAGGGCGGCTGCACACGTTCGGGTCGCGTCGAGCGCCGGGCGCGCACTGCCGGGCCGCGCCGGTCCGCGCGCCGCCCGCCCGCGCCGCCCTCACCCCGGAGGCTGAAAATCGGAGAAATTCGTTACTCTCGCATTAAATTAAAAATTATCACTGGTTAAGCATCACAGGGAGATTTATTAACTGCCCGTAATAAACATACCTGAGAGAGATTCAGTTTGTCATTTTCCGGTTTGCGCTGAAAAATGAATATAAACATGGCTCGTGAGCTCTGCGGATGAAATTGTCCGCGCTATGTGTAGCGGAGCTGTAATAAAGCTACTTAACCGTTATTCATTTTTAATAGCGACGCAGTTATATTTTTCATGATTCGCCGGCTGAATGAATCTATTTTCTCGGAGCGTAACAAATGATAAACAAACCCGGGCGAGCGATACAAAATTGATGCTATCGCGGAGTTTCATCTCGGATCGCCAAACAGTGGCCAAAAATCTCGGCAGCTGGCAGCGCCATCCATAAATAACAGCTTAGTTAATAGTTTCCCAGCCGCTGTCCTCTCGGAGGTGTTACGAGGCTACTATGTCCGGGGCGGGGGTGGGTGGCGGATGTGACGTCACAGGCGGCCGGTCTAGGGCTCCCGCCGCCCTGGCGTTGTCGCCTACGCTTCATTACTCGTACTAAGTATGCCTCACTTTGAGGTAACATTTTCCATTTTCGCCAGCGTTTCTCAGCGGTGTGTTGACGCCTACTGTAAAGCTGACGCTAGAGTCTCTATCTAAAAGATCCATTCAAAGGAGAGCAGCTTACTGTAAATTATCCTTTTGATTTGATGGGAATACACCACACTTTTTTTTGTGAAGCTATTTTCTTATAACTAACTTGGCAATAGTCGAATTATTCAGCACGCATAGGTATATTTTCCGAAAATAAAATAACAATGATCAGGCTAACGCTCACCTCGGCTTTTACACGAGCGTTACAAAACGCCCGTCAAACCGTACCCTAATATCATAAAGAGGAAAACCGTGTACTTGTCTTAGCCGAGAGCGAGCAAATTGCCTAATACTTTACGGTCTATTTGATAAGGAGCTTTTAATAACGCGGAAAACGCCGATCCTAACGTCTTTGGAAGCTGGCGTTAAAAATAGGACGCGATATTGAATTTAGCCTTCAAGTTCATAATTCTTTATCGCACAGGCCCCAGGAGACCGACCACTCATGAAACATAAATGACTCTAATTGCCCGTTCGAAATATACAACCAATCTAGGGAAAGACGTCTGTTGGTAATCTTTTTTTTTTAATATGTATTTTTAATGTTTCTATTGCTGATTAGATATATCGATACAGACGTGCTATAGACCCTTGATACGCGTTTAACTTTATGCGTATATAATCTTGTTCCATTAATATCAATCGTTCCAAAATCAAAGCTAGCGAGATCTCTAGACAATTCCTTCTAGCCGAAGACTAGCGACCGCTGGTTTTGCTCTGGGTATTTCATTTTTATTCTTATTTGGAGACATGGGTGTTAAGTCTCATAAGCCCAGTAAATTCACTGAAGACTTTTTTCATCAAACCGGAATACAGTAATGCTTGCACATTACTGCTTGGCGGCAGACTACATGAGGCGACGAGCAAAGTGGTAGTACCCACCTAGACGGACACTCGCAGAAGAGTGATCGTAACGTGAAGAAAGTAAAAAAACGTAATGAAAGCGAAAATAATTGCAAAAATCTCAAAATAAAGAACAATTTACCTTCGTCACAAAATCAATTACAATACGTCATAAATCCAAATCAAAAAAGCCAGCAGAATATTTTTCAAATTTCTTCTACTTGAGCACGACCTTTGTTCCAGCCCACGTCACTTTACTATATTTCATTTGCAGCATAAATAGAAGCAATTTAAAGCCTTCAGAACAAACAATAACAACTAATATAATATTCTGTTATACCAAACTGCTACTCGTATAAACGATACATAACTAAACAATAACCTACATGCCACCTATACCGTGTTTCCTCCCAAGTGTTTATCAAAACATCGCGCGAGCAGAAAATTATTTCAACAAAAAGCTACATTCATGAATGTAGCTTTGAAGCTCTACTTCATTCGCTGATGCTCGGAAACTACAGCCTACAGAAGGAATATATACTTAAGAGCCTACTAGTCCATGGAGCGAACTCATCGGTGGGCGCGGCTAAAATGCATGCTATTTCATCTAACATTCGTGGGACAAGGTAAGACTCTGCAGCGATGAGTAGTATGAGGCTAATGCTCGCACATACACAATTACACACTCTCGTAAAGTCGCGACGAAAACCGAAAAGTCGAAAACCAGCGCGCAAAAATGTACCAATTGGCTTCTGGTGCTTGGGGTTTTACGACAAAACTACTGAATGTATTTAGTCAGACCAAAGTTATTTGAAATGTCAATAAACTAAAGCTTGTTAGTATGTACCTTATTTTCGAGTTTTCGTAATCCTTTTGTAATTTATTTACGTCCAAACTTGCGTTAAAATACGTGCTAAAATACAGATGTTTGAAGGCTCATTACTTTTAAGCCACTTATTTTTTTTCTGTATAATTAGCAGGCTGACCTAGATAACGAAGAGATAAATCGATATTATTCTTAATTTTGGACTTAAAACGTCAAGTAGTGGAGTAATCACCCAAGTACGGTTGTATGGAGAAATGAACGACTAGTTCGTCCTTAAGGTGTATTATACGTAGTAATAGTATTATATTAAGAAGTAAGTGAGACTAGCTTCGATTTATATAATTATGCTTTCAAACAAAAATAAAACAAACTGTTCATCAGCTACGAGTAAGTAGTAATATTCGGGGTTTATCTCGTGGTCCTATTTATTGTTCTACTAGTAAGACCACGAGGGTATATTATTCCTCGTGGTCCTACTGCAATATTTTCACACATTTGCGAGCTACGGTGCCACAGACAGATGTGTATCTAACACGCGTTAAATTTGTACCACCCCTCATTTTTCGTCGGGAGTCAAAAACTTTAAAGTTTCATCAGATCGATCAACGGTTTTCAAATTATAGAAAATAATGAATTCGAAAACATCTCCCAATTCAAAAACCATTTCGCTACAACAGTAACCGTCGGCTGACTTATGAATTAATCAATTAATTGAAATAAACGAGATGCGAAATGAATGCTCAATGGAAAATTCAAAAGGATTATCTTGAAAATTTGATTAGAAAATAAATGGGGCGGCTTATAAAGTGGTTCAGGGTATATAACATGTAGCCACGGGCTCCTACGTGGATGGAATTCAGACTGGCTAGGTGGAGCTAGGCCTCCGAAATTTAAGGCATCATCTTCACGAGCTGGTCTCTGGCGTTGAATCCGATGTCAGTTTTCGAAGATGATTGCTAAATGGTAGAGACGTCGGGCGCTGATCTGTAGGTCGGCGGTTCGAATCCTACTATGAGCTTGATCTTTTAGTGAAGGAAGACATCATGATGCGTGTGATAGCATGATGTCTTTTCTAGTTTTAGCTAGACTAGTTTTATTATACATTGCAGTGTGTTCAGTATACAAGACTATCTGAGTAATGGCGGCTGAGTTAGTAGGTTGATTATGTGTGATTATGACTATTGTTTCTTGATTATTGTAACTGCATGACATTGATATTTAATTTGTAATTTAGTCTTTGTAATCTTGATCATTGACATTCAAACACAATGAAATTTGTTCTTGAATAAATAATAAAATACAATTATAATATACCTACTAGCTGGCTGGTGCTGGTTAACTACCACCTCCAAGTTGAAAATATGTCAATAAACATTTACCGTTATTAACCACAACATCACTATTATATCAACCGAGATAGTGATCAAACACGTGACGGTAAGTTATTGAAACGTAAAAATATTTACACCAAACAACGTCTTTCTCCAACGTAATTTATTACATTATGACTTGCCACTCATAGAGCGGCCGTGACTTGTCAACTTTAATCGCGACTTACCTACGAGAAACTTAACAAAGTTAGTACATAGTCGTGGTGGTACAATAAAGATTGGAGATCATTTAGTGTGAATCTCGCGACGGATACGCGGTTGAATCTCACCCGTCATTTCATATCACCGCATGAAATTTTTATGTTCCTGAGTAACATCACTAACTTACTTTATTGATACTATCATTGCGAGCGATCCGCTCGTGGAAATGATGCCTTAGAGCTCAGGAACCTTCTCGAGGATCCGATCAACAATTTGTCGATATCGGGCGAACATGACGTCGAATTTGGCAAATACCTGCTTTGACGTGGGTCCCTGACTTGCGATAGGTTTAGTACCTATATTTAGTTAATACCTGACGCAAAACTGTATCATTATTTTCCTTCTGGCAGTAACTCGCAGTTGTTAGATTTACGTGTTTATGAAACCTTTATGGAAGCCTAAGATTGTGACAAAACAAAATATAAAAAAAATAGTTGTACAAATGATTTTGGGTTTTCTTTTGAGTGTTTGTAAAGTTTCGTAAATTCAACTTTTGTGTGGATGAGCTTGCAGTTAATATACAAGGAAGTTGTTGTTAAATAAACCTCAAGGAAAACACAGACTTATTAAATATTGAATCACATTAATAAAATAACGCCATAGCTTTTTACAACTCGCGAGTTATTTACGATTACCAAATTGGATTTTCATGTTTGAAGAAAGAGGAATACAGAGAATAAAAAATCACATTTATGCGATGCAATTTGAGCGGAGAAATTTGAAGTAGGATTTCTGCCACAAATGGCTTATAAGATAAAGTTAAGTTGGGCGTTAAAAGACGTTATCCCTTTGGTACGCATGTGAAATAATAAAAGGCGAAAGCTTTTCATAAACTCGTTTAGATAAAGCTCCGAATAATTTGGATTTTCACACGAAGACGGTAAGTGGCGGAGCCTCACAGATGACGCGCGAATGTAGGCATTCCGCGGCTTATCTTACGTAATTACTTGCCTAAAATCTCGGTGAAGTCTATAATTATGAGTGCGTACTTAGTGATCTAAGTTAAGAGGCTACAGCACCACATACTTTCCATACAAACGCTCGTACGCGATTATAGTGTCCTAATAAATTTTTCTTTAGATATTTTGAGCAAATAGGTATAATGTACTCTTTATCTAGGATTCCTTGGGAGCAAAAATGTAAAATTTTGAGATTCCAACTCAGTACAAGCTTTCCAAAATCAGCTTTTTTGGACAAATTGTACCTTGACTTTGGCCGTTCACAGTGTTCTCATAAATGTAAAATTCAACAAAACACTTCCATATAATCTTTGGACATGTAATGGAGATAACAAACATTTTTTTCACAAATTTGTAAGGCATTTTCAAAAACACGTATTTCCTGGAACACGTTTTAGGAAAGTACCACACACTAATTGTCTTCGGAAATTTTCTTTGGAAATGTATTTCCAAATTTTCAGAATGCCAACTGAAGGCTCTGGCGTTGTCTTTGTTTTTCCGTAATGCCTGTTTTTCTTCGATGAACAAAAAAGCCTTTAGGCCGTTTTTGCGTTCTAGGATTTTTGTCCTAGGCGGGTCATGAAGCGGCGCCTTAAGTTTATAACATGGCATACTTCAGCGCAATGTTCTTATTAAAACCATAGATTAGATTATTCGTCCTCAGCCACTTGTAATGCTATCGTAATTTAATATTGCGAAAGCCAAGAGAGGTTAGAGTTAGTATATTTGGGTAATTATAATTGGAAGCTCCGTTAAAAGTAATTTAATATCAATATGAAAAGAAATTATTTTCATTTCAGTTCAGCTTCTTATAGAGCTACGCTCATAAAAGATAAAAATTATTCGTATTTATTTACGAGCAAAATTTTAGCAAAACCGATGTGTTTCTGGTATTTTTGTTAGTGGGAGGACTAACTCTTCTGCGAGTGTCCGTCTGGGTTGTTACCACCGCTTTGCTCGTGAAGTCTGCCGCCAAGCAGTAGTGTGCAAGCATTACTGTGTTTCGGTTTGATGAGCAGAGTATCCAGTGAAATTACTGGGCTTATGAGACTTAATACCTAATGTCTCAGGGTAACGAGCGCATTGCAGTGCCGCGCAGGCCTTTGTGTTTCAAAGTTCTGGGTGGCACTGCAATTGTTATGGGCCGGCGTTATGCTTACCATCAGGCAAACGACCAGCTCGTCTCGTACCTAATAACATAAAAAAAAAAAAATTATAAACACATGCCCTGCACTAGGATATCTTGTGTTGGTAGGTGGCAAAACACAGTTTTTTTTATGTTATTTGGTGACGAGACGAGCTGTTCGTTTGCCTGATGGTAAGCTAACGCCGGCCCACAACAATTGCAGTGCCACTCAGAACTTTCAAACACAAAGGCCTGCGCGGCACTGCAATGCGCTCGTTACCCTGAGACATTAGGTATGAAGTCTCATAAGCCCAGTAATTTCACTAGCTACTCTGCTCATCAAACCGGAACACAGTAATGCTTGCACACTACTGCTTGGCGGCAGACTTCACTCACAAAGCGGTGCATGTGGTAACAACCCAAACGGACACTCGCAGAAGAGTTAGTTCTACCACTAACAACATTAGGACCTCCCACTAACAACGACTTAAGAATAAACATTATGCTCTCCACACAGCATCAATTACCTCAGTCAGGGACAGGATCCGGAGCTCCTGGCTTTGCAGGCAGACTACTATCAAATTTTTTTTTTTTTTTAAACATAAATATAAACGCTTACACACTCATACCCCCGCACTAGGATTCCCTGTGTCGCAGGTGGCATGGACATACACAGATACACATCACAAACATCCAAGACCCGAGAACAAACTTTATGCTTACACAAAATCTGCCCCGGCCGGGAATCGAACCCGGGACCCCTCGCCTTGCAGGCAGGGTTACTACCAACTTAGCTACGGAGCCGTCAATTAAGGCAAAGAGCCGCCGAATATTAAACTAGGGTGTTATATTTCAAACTAAGTGAAGTTCACTGTTAAGTTTAAACCTGAGGAGCACTTCTGAGCCATAACCGCTTTTAAATAAAAACACACGGTTTTCAACGTACTTTAAATAAGGTCCTCAACTCATCTGTGTTTTTTTCCTTTTTTTGTGGCACGTTAGTCGATTTCTCCTCCAATTGTCAACTGATTTACTTAACATAATTTTTTTTTTCTTGAGTTAGGTAAACTATGGGTGGCTCTTTAGTAATTTTACGAAAGAATGCGACTTAGGAGTCCTAAGGTTGGAAAAATGGGGGACGAAATTTCATATATCGTGATGTTTTCGTAGAATTCGAATAAAAGCAGCTTTTATAAATAAAAGCAGTTTTATTAACCGACTTCCAAAAAAGGAGAAGGTTATCAATTCGGTATTTTTTTAATGTTTATTAGCTCATATCTCTGTCGTTTATAAACCGATTTGAAAAATTCTTTTTTTATTTGAAAGGATATACTTTCAGATTAGTCCCATAGATATTTCATCAAAATCCGTTCAGTAGTTTGTCACTGAAGTCGGTTCGTCGCTTTTTTAAAGCAATTTTTTCAAACAGGAATGTAAATAGAACGTAAACCACGTTTTGATTCCGACACGTGTGACACGACACGACACATCGCACCCAGATTATTTTGTAACATCTTAACATATTTTAACAAACGTTCCTCGTCTCACCGCCTCATTGACTCTCGTTATATTTAGTGTTTCTCGAAACATCAAAGCCGATACAATTAGGCGTATAGCTTTTCTGTCAGGTCATGACTGAATAATTCATTAAAATTTTAAATATTAGTGTTGCCACTTAGAAAAAAAAATAGGCGAATAACCTGCTATTAAAGTCACTAAAGTAATCACTTAACTATACAAATAAATAAAATTGAAGTGTCTGTTTGTTATATCAACATAACAGCTTTTTACCAAATGCATATGAAAGTATATACGGTACCCATAAAAAACAACCATTTTTTTAAAATTTGTGTGTCTGTCTGTCTGTTTGTTCCGGGTAATCTCCAAATCGGCTGGGCCGATTTTGACGGGACTTTCACTGGCAGATGGCTGATGTTATAAGGAGTAACTTAGGCTATTTTTATTTGAGAAAAAGAAGGGTTCCGCGCAAAAAAATAAAAACCATAAAGTCCAATATCGCCGCGGGTGAAACCGCGGGCAGCAGCTAGTATACAAATATAATGAAACTGCAACCCTAACTATGACCTTATAAATTAGATATGACGGGCAGCTAAATGAACCTGTAGTGTTTTACTTGGAAACACACAGAGTTCCGCACAACCTCCGTTCTCACCGGGCGCGACCGTCCGCTGGACCACCAAGAGGGTACCACATATGTCTGGACCTCTCACCTGTCACTGTCCAGTATGGTCAACTGCTTGTTTCTGTGAGACAGTGTACTATACCTATTTACATAGGTACAAAACTACAAGGTCCTCAAAATACAGGTTAACCTAGTTTGTGGACCAATAATGTCATATTTTTATAAATGTCTTTACACCAATAAAAACCTGATAAAAAAAAACTTTATAAAAAACACTACAATACCCAACGGGCATAAATATTTCGAAACCATTAAGAGTACTTATTTAATTGTATATAATTAACACTAAAAAGCCTTTAAGACTTTCATATACAATTATATATAGCCTAGACCTCCTTAATTCGGCCTTGTCGCAAAATTCATACTTAGCTGACGTCTCCTACCTATAAACTACCTGCCAAATTTCAGTGTCATAGGTCAAGTAGTTTTTATTTAATATGTAAATAAATTAAAATACGGTATGTATTTATTTATATACACATGAACATTTATACCTCATTTCTATTTTATTTTTAGATAAATTGTATGTTGTATATACACCTGTACCTACTAAATTATATCTCCTTCTAATTGGATCCGTTTTCGCGTTCAATAAACCTCATTGAACAATAAAGCATACCTTTTTTTATTTTTAGACGATTGTGACAATTTCTTCGGAGAATTTCATTTAGGGCTGCCACGAGATCCGTTAATGTAATTAATGAATAATTTATTCCTCTTTTTATATATTTTAATGCGCTGATGTTTTATTCTATCCCGCGGCTTTGCCCATGTAGTCTAAGCTCAACTTAAGTGTACTAAGTGTACCCCTTATAACTTCAGCAACTATCTGCCAGTGAAAGCCCGTCAAAATAGGTCCAGCCGTTTCGGAGATTAACCGGAACAAATAGACAGAAAGAAATTTTAAAAGTTGTTTTTTGTTATATTTACCTTATATACTTTCATATGCATTTAGGTAAAGCTGATATTTTGATATTACAAACAAACACTTCAATTTTATTTATTTGTATAGATATAGATTGTAAATGTCAGCATTCTGTTTTTGTCTCTGAATGTGATATGTGCTGTGCTACGCTTTGTAAGTAATCTTATCACTGTTCTTCTGTTCTCAGAAGGACTGTTTCTTCTGAAACGCGTGGACGTCTGTAGATATCCACTGTCCTCTGAGGAATTTGTTATCCTTCAAAATTAGACCTAGATAGTTAAATCTACCAACTTCAGCTGGACCAATCTTGATTTGAAATTAGTTCAGTCTACGCTCCTAATAGACAACATGTAACTTGCCACTTCGGGGTAGTTTCCGAAACATTTGTAAGGGCCATCCCTGGGGTCCCTCCCGTGCCAAATAGTGGAACTCTGTGGGCCCAATCGGGATCACAATCAATCATTCCGAGAAATCGAATAGTAATTAAACCAGCTTCGATTAGAAGTCTCTATACAATTTATGTTTCTTGCTGTTATACGTGGGAACATTATTATTGCGGAAAATGTTATGAATTGTGTAATTAGAAATAATATAAATGCTAAAATTAGTGCGAGTATAACACAGTAAGAATTTAATGTTTTAGGAAACTAAAATTAATATTTAGGTAAAGCAATAACATTAATGCTGATGAAATATATTTTACAGTGTTAACCGACACTAGCGGATGTTCACACAAATATGTACATCACAAAAATTTAGCTTCCAGCAGGATTCGAACCTGCGTCTTCTGGCAAACCGGGCCAGACGCCTTAACCAACTAGGCTATGGGAGCAATCGATGTTGACTGCGAAATTCTTGATATGATGTATTTCTTTCCGGCTTACAAGCCGTAGCTCTATCTAGCAGACCCGCTTTATAGCGATTGCCAACTACATTGTGATACGTTACAGTACCAATCAAATGGCGAGAGATTTTGCATTATTTAAACTTTATGAAATATATTTTATAGTGTTAACCGACACTAGCGGATGTTCACATAAATATGTACATCACAAAAATTTCGCTTCCAACAGGATTCGAACCTGCGTCTTCTGGCTTGCCGGGCCAAACGCCTTAACCGCTAGGCTATGGGAGCAATTAATGTTGACTGCGAAATTCTTGATATGATGTATTTCTTTCCGGCTTACAAGCCGTAGCTCCATCTAGCAGACCCGCTTTGAAGCGATTGCCAACTCCATTGTGATACGTTACAGTACCAATCAAATGGCGAGAGATTTTGCATCATTTTAACTTTATGAAATATATTTTATAGTGTTAACCGACACTAGCGGATGTTCACATAAATATATACATCACAAAAATTTCGCTTCCAACAGGATTCGAACCTGCGTCTTCTGGCTTGCCGGGCCAAACGCCTTAACCGCTAGGCTATGGGAGCAATTAATGTTGACTGCGAAATTCTTGATATGATGTATTTCTTTCCGGCTTACAAGCCGTAGCTCCATCTAGCAGACCCGCTTTGAAGCGATTGTCTACTCCATTGTGATACGTTACAGTACCAATCAAATGGCGAGAGATTTTGCATCATTTTAACTTTATGAAATATATTTTATAGTGTTAATCGACACTAGCGGGTGTTCTCTATTGATGCTGATAATGTTGATCCTAAGATTTAGACAAATAATACAACTGACGCAAACTAAGCCATTATAGTCATTTATGTTATTGTTCTACTGAGTGAGACTATTAGATATATAGCTAGAAAGACTACGATGCAACGTACAATAATGCAAAAAGTACTTATTTTAAAAAGATAATTTTAGTGAAAGCACTTTTTTTTATGTTATTAGGTAACGAGACGAGCTGGTCGTTTGCCTGATGGTAAGCATAACGCCGGCCCATAACGACTGCAGTGCCACCCAGAACTTTGAAACACAAAGGCCTGCGCGGCACTGCAGTGCGCTCGTTACCCTGAGACATTAGGTATTAAGTCTCATAAGCCCAGTAATTTCACTGGATACTCTGCTCATCAAACCGGAACACAGTAATGCTTGCACACTACTACTTGGCGGCAGACTTTACGAGCAAAGCGGTGGTAACAACCCAGATGGACACTCGCAGAAGAGTTAGTCCTCCCACTAACAAAATTTTTAAGAGTAAAAGTTTTCTGCGTCCAAACTCGCAACTCTTACACAACACAGTTGAGTCCACTTACTCAGCCTTTACCACCATACATAATTATTATAATAACATATTACGACTAAGTATTTCATTGTACGGAAAAATTGCCTCTACACTCTGACATTTCTAACATCTAGACGCAAATAATATACATGGTAAATATCCCGTTTCTAATGATAATTTTCAAACTGTTGATGACCATGACAGTTTAAAAACCTATATCTAGACGCAAGTTCGAGATAGTGAGGACAATTAAATAGTAGTGGCACGCGTAATAAACGAATGAGGAAGAGGGTAGATATACCTAACGATATCGCTACGTCTGCCCATAAACACCATCTACCCGCAGTACTTCAGTTATCCCGTGATCATGGCGTTTGCAATAGCGCCGAAATATCAGAAACTCAAATCCATACAGATAAATAAAATTGAAGTGTCTGTTTGTAATATCAAAATAACAGCTTTTTACTAAATGCATATGAAAGTATATACGGTACCTACTACAAAACAACCATTTTTTTAATTTTTGTCTGTCTGTCTGTCTGTCTGTTTATTCCGGGTAATCTCCGAAACGGCTGGACCGACTTTGACGGGACTTTCACTGGCAGATAGCTGATGTTACAAGGAGTAACATAGGCTACTTTTATTTTAGAAAAATAATTAGGGTTCCTCAATCATGTAATCAAAAATCGCCACGCGGGTGAAACCGCGGGGCAGCAGCTAGTCTAATAATATACATGGTACCTACATATCCCGTTTCTAGTGATAATTTTCAAAGTGTTGATGACCATGACAGTTTAAAAAACCTATATCTAGACGCAAAACGGATACAGCACGTATTAATTTTAGGTAAAATAACTATAAAACAGCTTTATACCCTAAAATCGTATTTAACACAATAGAAATTAAGAGATAGAGGCGGCAGAGCCATTAACCTTCCTGAGAGCTCCTCGGAGGCCCATTCAAATAAACTATATTGAGTTTCAAATTATTAAGTGGCCAATCAGAGTTTGCCTCTCAAACTGTTTGTAAAGAGCATATACTTTGAGATGTATAGTTATGTACAATGTTTTTTCAACCGATTGGGTTTGATTATTTCGAACCAATGATTTTTAATAAGTTTCTTTCTTTAAGTAGGTTTATTGGTTTGTAAAACTCGCCATGCTGGATTTCGAGCGGAGCGGAGCGAGAAATAAAGATTTTTACTATTTCCTCTATTTTGTGAGGTGAAATTAAAATAATGTCATGTAATTAAAATTACACCGTTTATAATTTTGACTAACGTCGGTGGTAACAAAGAAAATACGAAGACTGATTATATATTTATTTGCTTACATTTAATTACAATTAATAATACCAGCACGGGTAATCCTTTAAGAGATTTGTCTTGGCACCTGTGTCCCCTACATAGCTGAAGTAGCAAGAATCCCACTTGAGTGACCCTCGTTGGCTCCGCACTCTTGTTCTAGTAAGAATGTCGTCTATAACTGTCGTGGTCACAGCAAAAATACTGAATCTGAAGTAGATAAAATTAACAAAACGCTAAAAGAAAAATTGCTTTAAAAAGCCACGAACCGACTTCATTGACAAACTACTGAACCAATTTTGATGAGATTTCTATGGGATCAATCTGAAAGTCTATGCTTTCAAATAAAAAAATTTTTCTAAATCGGTTTATAAATAACGGAGATCTGAGGTAACAAAAATAAAAACAAAAAATACCCACCGAATTGATAACCTCCTCCTTTTTTGGAAGTCGGTTAAAAAAGAAATTGAATTGAAAACCATGAATTTTATTCGCAAAGTATAATATTTTTTGGAGACTAATTTAAATAATGAACGGAATTTTAGAATACCAGCGTAATTGGTAAAAATAATACTGGGAACTTAATTAGATTGTGATTTTTATAAAACAATAATTGCTAGCCCATACGAAAAGGTAAACTATTAGCTTTACCTCACAAGATTACAAGGTATCTCATTATAAACCTGTAAACAAATCACCGTATCATCCTACCAAATTCTACTTTAATCAAAGCAAGAAACTTTATAACGCAAGCCGTGTTCAAAACTAAACCACCACAAGTCGGCTTTGATGTCGAAGGCAAAGCCGTATCGAGAATTATGCTTCACTATGATATTCACGCACGTGTTTAATTTGTAGGTAGTTGGTGGTTGAAGGGGTAGGAACCCCTAGGGGTGGGGGCTGTAGGAGTGTGTGGGTGTATGAGGTTTTAATACTTGATTTGTCGTTAGAGTGCTTTTTTATGTTATTGGTAACTAGACGAGCTGGTCGTTTTCCTGATAGTAAGCATAACGCCGGGCCATAACAATTGCAGTGCCACTCAGAACTTTGAAACACAGAGGATTGCGCGGCACTGCAGTGCGCTCGTTACCCTGAGACATTAGGTATTAAGTCTCATAACCCCAGTAATTTCGCTGGCTACTTTGCTCATCAAACCGGAACACAGTAATGCATGCACATTACTGCTCGGCGGCAGACTTCACGAGCAAAGCGGTGGTACTAACCCAGACGGACACTCGCAGAAGAGTTAGTCTCCCACTAACATCTTCCTGTGCTTATGCTTCTTGTGGTTTGCTGTCTTCATCTTTGTACTGGCAAGTAATTTTTTTTTTTGTTATGCACCGGAGAGTAACATTATATAGTATTATTAGTATACTTTGTATTCCGGAAAAATGCACGTTTCCTGTGGAAACGCGGGTAAATCCGCGGGTAGGAGCTATAATAAATGCATATACTTGATCTTTCTGTTGCGTCTTTCTACTTCTACTCAAAATGAAACGATATATTAAAATATAAGTATATCTACTTTAAGCAATTTGATGAAAAACTACTATTTCGAAGAATTACTTACTTTACAGTCTTCAATAAAATAAACTAGAAAAGCGCTCTCTTGCAGTTATTTTCAGAGATCATTGCCTTTTTCAAATCCGCCCGCTAAGTTCACGTTGAACTCCGCACCTAGAGTACATAAAAACAGAACAAAATAAAATTATATTGTACTAGCTGCTGCCTACGGTTTCACCGTATCCGTAGCTGCGTGAAGAAGGACAAACTAACAAACACACTTTTGCATTTATATTACGGACTAGGTACTGCCCGCGGTTTCACCCGCGCGGACATAATGGATTTCACTGTTTTTATTTTTTTGCGCGGAAACCTAATTCTTTTTCTAAAATAAAAGTAGCCTAAGTTACTCCTTATAACATCAGCTATCTGCCAGTGAAAGTCCCGTCAAAATCGGCCCAGCCGATTCGGAGATTACCCGGAACAAACAGACAGACAGACAAAAATTCAAAAAAAACGGTTGTTTTTTGTAGATACCGTAATACTTGCATTGGTAAAAAGCTGTTATTTTGATATTACAAACAGACACTTTCATTTTATTTATTTGATTTGATTTATAGGTACAAAATAAATGAGATTTCATACCAAAAAGAAAAAAATAACCTATAATTAATGGCTGGGGTTATGAACTTGCTTACAAGTATCGTAGATAAGGATGGTTCTTTCCCCAATAGACTGTTGTAGTAATGTTATAGTAAAGTCAGCCGGAGCTACAACCTTCGATTATCGGAGTAAGGCCATAGTGGCGTCCGTCATATGTCTGATGAGTGGTAGCTTTAGCTAGCTAGCTGTAACTTCTTCGGCATCGTGGTCGACCTATATGAGACTGCGAACAATGTAAGGAGCAAAGAGTGGCCTTTGTCCAGCTGTGGGACATAAGATGCCAATAATAATCCTACTATCCTACTAGTCCTACTAATCCTACTTCCTACTAATATTATAAATGCGAAAAAAGTATGCGAATAAAGTGTGTTTGTTGGTTTGAGCTTCTTTCACGCAGTAACGGAGCAACGGATCGATGTAATTTTTGGCATAAATATAGTTTATGGACCGGAGAGTAACATAGGCTACTTTTTATCCCGGAAAAATGCACGGTTCCTGTGGGAACGCGGGTGAAAACCACATTTATAATATTAGTATGGATTTAAAAGTTTAATAGGAAATAGATAACATAGTTGGTTCCATCAATTATTTTCAAAAACATATAACCGCAATTATTTTCGTGCTCGGCGGTCCTCGCGACTGGTGAAATTGCGCAATTGACGTGGAACTCGGCAATAATCTCCTCACATTTATTACTGAGCGGCACAGTAATAAAACATAATCGTTTTCCAGCCGAAATGAACCTAGCCAGCGGCCGCACGCACTTGACGAGCTGCGTTGGAACTGATCCAGTCCGAACGAGTTCTGAAGGACTATTATACGATCATACACACAGGACCTTGATGGAACAAAAAGAAGTAAAAGGGAACTACGAGGGCCAAGGTCCCACGACACTACGGAACTCAAATTCAAATAGAAAATGCTTTATTCAAATAGGCCCCAAGGCAGCACTTATGAAAGTTACAATAAATGACTCTAGCAGCGGGTCTCTATAACGTTTGTCTACCCGAATCAAAGACTAAAACTAATGCTAAAATAACTAATTATAAAATACGAAAAAAATATTATAATTTTTTTTAAACTCGGTAGGTTAATATTTGAGCTCTATCTCGCCTGATCTGAGCGACCATGTGGACGAAGGTGCTAAATGTGCTATCCATAGATTAGAACTGGCTCTAGTTCAGCTGCCGGGACACGCCGATAGATGATTGGTGACATACTTTTAGCTCGACATACTTTTAGCTCGACATACTTTTAGCTCGACATACTTTTAGCTCGACATACTTTTAGCTCGACATACTTTTAGCTCGACATACTTTTAGCTCGACATACTTTTAGCTCGACATACTTTTAGCTCGACATACATTTAGCTCGACATAATTTTAGCTCGACATACTTTTAGCTCGACATACTTTTAGCTCAACATACGTTTTCCTTCATCAAAGGCTCGCGGTAGGATTTGAACGAGCTACCAATGAGCCATCATCGCATCAAATATAAATAACTCAAAGATCACCAGAAATTTCCGGACTCCTATAATATAGGACCTTGGTTCAGAGGAGTCAGGAATTACGAGGACTAGGGCCGGCAAGATCACGGAAATGTAATATGCTACAAGTTTTCCTATATAACAAATATATAAATATAAAATAAATTATTTTTACTAATATAGCGCTAAGAACCAACTTAGGGAATATCCAGGGCACGGACCGCAGCTGCATTCTTCGGTCTGCATCAAAATCTACAGCGACTACCAAGACGTCTACCGAGCAAAGCAGAAAACAAATTCAAATTCAAATTCAAATTCATTTATTCATTGCGAATATGGGTACAATAAAAGTTAACGGTGGTATAAGAAAAAATACAGAACGCCATACCCAACCTGTCGGCATGCAATATACAACAGAGAAATAATGTTAGTCATGAATTATGATTATACGGTAATCAATATACATAATAGATTTTAATTGTATTAGAATTAAAATACTTAATTAATAGTGAGACATAATGAGTTGAGTCATGCTAAAAAAATACAAATATTAAAATTTATCATTTAAGTAATCTTTGACACTGTAATAAGCCTTGTCTTGTAAAAATATTTTAAGTTTAAATTTAAAAATATGAGTCAACTGAATATCTACTATGATTTTTGGCAAGTGATTGTAGATTATGGGAGCCATACACATTACACTGCTATTGAGTAAGCCTGTTCGATTAATTGGACAGCGAATTTTATGATTAATGCGATCACTATTAAAATTACTAAACAGATCAAAATTATTTCGAACAAATACCACGACTTCATATATATACACACAAGGTAATGTCAAAATTTTTAGGCTTCTAAAAAAGGGTTTACAGCTTTCAGTTGGTTTCAATTTAGAGATAGCCCTAATACATCTCTTTTGTGCCTTAAATGCGGTTTCTTTTTCGGTGCTGTTACCCCAGAACATAATACCATATCTGAGTGACGACGCGACGTAACCATGATACGCTGTAAGAACTGTTGGTGTGCTTACTGTTTTTGAGAGCAAATGAAGCGCGTACGAATATTGGCTTATCCTCTGACACAGGACCTTTACATGTGCTTTCCAATTTAGGTTAAGTCAATAGTAAGTCCTAAAAACTTTGTAGTCTCTACATGGTCAATTTTCTGGCCTAAATAATGTATGTCAATGTGATTCAAATTATTAATTCTATTTCTAAAGATCATAAAATTAGTTTTAGTCAAGTTAATTTTTAAATTATTTGATGTCAGCCAGTGTATTATATTATTAAGTGTACTATTTATTTCATGTTCCATAGTTAAACTGTCTTTACCCATAAAAAGTACAGTGCTGTCGTCAGCAAATAAAACCGTAGGCTGATGTGTGATTTTGGGAAGGTCATTTATATAAATTATGAATAAAAGTGGTCCAAGGACGCTTCCCTGCGGTACACCGAATTCAACTGTTCTTTGCTCCGATACAAATACTAATTCTTTCTTTAATTTCGGACAGATCTTGCTTATCTGTGTTGCCTGTTTGCGATTAGTAAGATATGATTGTATTAGGCTGTGAACATTACCTCTAACACCATATGAATGTAATTTTGATAGTAGCAAGTTATGATCCACAAAATCAAAAGCTTTAGTTAGATCCATATAGAGTGCGCAGGCTGGTGTTTTATTATCCAGACTTGTCAAAATTGTTTTAACAAATTTAAACAATGCCATATTAATCGTTTTATTTTTCCTAAAACCAACTTCAGCAAGCAGATTATTATTTTCAAAATAATTGTACAGACAGTTATGTATAACTTTCTCAAAAACTTTTGATAAAATAGGTACCAGTGCTATCGGCCGATAACAAGCCATGTCATGTTTATCGTTTTTTTTGAACAAGGGTTTAATTATTGTTATTTTAAGTTTATCCGGAAAAACACCTTCAGAAATGCACAAGTTTATAATATGACTTAGCACTTGGGACAGTTTATCAGCCACATCAACACGGGAGCAATCTAATCAGCTGCAGAAATGGGCAACCATTTGTGACCTCTAAAGCTCAGTAAAGTGATTGGTTACAAAATAAGTGTGAACTAGTCCACTGCAAACCCTTCCGCGTCCATTTGACGAGCGCTCCTCGCACCTTGAGAAGGGATGCTCCGTTTATTACCCCTGCTTTATGCGAGCTCCTCGTAACACCCGCATTACCCCGTGAATACATTACGCGAGTACATCAGCTTTGATACCTACGCGATGGTGAAGCAATGCGTATCGTTTACCCTCGAAACTAGGGAACAATACTTAACAATAGAAGCATCAGACATCAAACAACCATTTTTAACATTTCAGTCTGTTTGTCTGTCTGTCTGTGTCTGTTTGTTCCGGGTTATCTCCGAAACGGCTGCACCAATTTTGACGGGACTTTCACATGCAGATAGATGATGTTACAAGGAGTAACTTAGGCTACTTTAATTTTAAAAAAAGAGTTAGGGTTCCGCGCAAAAAAAAAATAAAACCCATGAAATCCAATACCGCCACGCGGGTGGAACCGCGGGCAGCAGCTAGTAGTTATTTCACTTGTTAAAAAACTTCTTTGAATAATGATATCGGATAATGTAAAAATCCAACTGTTTTTGTAGCTAGCAAGGTTAGATGTAGTGTTTATTTATGTATTAGCCAGTTAAACAAATAAAATAAAAAAAATGTACAAATACTCTAACGAAGAGAACATGTAATAGGTACGCAAGTACGAATCAAAGTTTGGATGGCGCCGTGCCGGTGTTATATAAAGCATGACACTGGCTTACCATCAAGTGAACGCCCTAATATAATACGAGGAGACGCTTCTAATACCGTTCTCAACCCTTCAAATGGAGCCTGAAATTGCCAGGTGTCGACTGAGCCGCAACGAGTCGGTGCCTAGCGCCTAGATTTGATATTGAAATAGTTTTTGAACTATGTTGAGCTTTTGCATAGTAGGATCACACTGTGACTGGATAAGTAGCTTGTGTCCACAGCTTGCGTATGTTGTATAATTTTAAAGTCTTACCTAAAATTTTAACCTAATTTTAAAACATATAAAGAATAACCTTATTACGGGACGTAGTGTTACATTTAAAAAAACACGCTTGTACTCATACCCCGCACTAGGATTCCCTGTGTCGCTGGTGGCATGCACACACAAAGATACACATCACAAATATCCAAGACCCGAGAACAAACTGTATGCTTACACAAAATCTGCCCCGGCCGGGAATCGAACCCGGGACCCCTCCCTTTGCAGGCAGGGTTACTACCAACTTAGCTACGGAGACGTCGCACATAACAGTTGTGTTTGATGATGGGAGATACGCGAAACCTAGAAAAGACTGGCTCTTAAGTGCAGCTGCCGAAACACACTGATATAGGTGCTTGGTGACAGACTTTCAACCTGAGGGTGGTAGCTAGCCATTGTAGGATTCAAACCATCGACTTACACATCGGCAGCCAACGTCACAGCCACTCGCACATCGCTTCACAATATTCAGCAGTAATTGATACAAGGCACACACACAGACACACACAAACACGCGCACACACACAGCACACACTGCACATCACATTGTTTCTTTTTTGTTGAATAATTGTTAAACATAAACTTAAATTTAAACTTAATACTATTTTTTAATACTTAAAAATAACAAACCAATAATTGTTGCTTTATTTGTATAATTAATTGTTATGGAGTTAAAATACCTAGGGAGGAGGTCCTCAAAATACAGGTTAACCTAGTTTGTGGACCAATAATGTCACATTTTGATTTTTTATACCAATAAACTTTATTATTATTATTATTAAGGCACGATGTACGGCATTGCGCCATTTGTGCGTTATACCTTCCTACCGATCCAACCTTATTGAATGACATATGAAATTATATGACAAGCAATCTTCACACAACGTAGCCATTAGAGAGCACCCCAAACTCCGTAAAGGCCTTCATCCTTGAGAATTAATTCATAATGAGTTACTTTTATGCCACTTCGCGCGCCACAGGGCGGGGGCGGGGGTGCGTATTTATTTATATTTGTATACGCAGATTTGAGGGTGTGGGAAAATCTCTTGTTCTTTGTCAATTAGGAGGCATTCATTCTTTATCAAGTGGTATATGATTTTGAAATTAACTCATTACAATGTAAGTTTTTTGGGCCCGAAGTCAAATCTGTCAATATTTTCGATTTTGGTGATTTGCTTTGGTTGTTTGATTTTTGTTAGGAGGTTTTAATATGGACGTGTTAGTTTATTTCTATGAATTTATGTATAGACACATAATTACTGGTTCATTTAAATTGAATCAAGATTAGCGATTTAGCCATAAGTTATTTTCCTCTTTATACAATAAGCACCTGTACGTTTTTTCCACTAACATAAAAATCAAAGAATAATTATAGTCTAATAATCAAATAACAAAGCCACATTTCAATCACCGGTTAAGGTCAAGCAGGTTTCTAATAATATAAGATATAAAACCGAGCAAAGTCTTAATTTTGAGTATGAAGACAAATGGTTTATGTATACGGCGCTCAAATGAATATCAAAATACGAGTATTGGTTCTGGTCATCTAAAATCTCATTTGTCGTCAAAAATCTAATTTGTATCCTAGCGACTCCTATGTTTTTGTATTCAACCAGCTTCATTATTTCTCTTTTGTCAATTTTAATAGGTAAACGATATCAATTTCTCGGGGATTCAATCAGCTCAGCTCTAAGTAGTAACGAGTCAATTACGCATAAAGTCTCAGTTCTCTCGACCAGATCTCCGAACCTCGTTGTTTCAATGATATCGGTAGCTTTTTGAGTTGATTATTTTCTAATATTAATATTCTTTTAAGATCGTTATTCTACTTTGTATTAATATAAATATAGTCTTTGCAAACGAGAACCAAAATATCGACCGAACAAAATAGAAAACTTATACGGATAAATTACTGTCTGTGCGTCATCTTTGAGTCAGGCGCTTTTTCGTTCCGTTTGTCCTAATCGAAAAATTTCTTACTGTTTTGGTATATTATACTTTGGTAGGTGGTAGGACTAACTCTTCTGTGAGTGTCCATCTGGGTTGGTACCACCGCATTGCTCGTAAAGTCTGCTGGCAAGAAGTAATGTGCAACCTTCACTGTGTTCCGGTTTGATGAGCAAAGTAGTGAATGTATTTTATTATGAGACTTAATACCTAATGTCTCAGGGTAACGAGCGCATTGCAGTGCCGCGCAGGTCGTTGTGGTTCAAAGGTGTGCGTGGCACTGCAATCGTTATAAACCGGCGTTACGCTTACCGTCAGGCAAACGATCAGCTCGTCTCGTTACCAAAAAGAGTACAAAAAACTTGTTATACAAAGCTACATCCTAAAAACGACTACGCAACACCCTAAAAGTGTGATAAACCTCTGACCTTAACGATAACAACTACTTTATAAACATAAGTAAACACACTTGTTTACAATAGAAGATATAAAGGACCTAATTTTCTAGATCCCCACACTAAATCATCACAAACTAATTTAAGTATACAGAATATTAAGATCGTTGAATGTTTTAGAAGCTATCAATTCTAATACATTTTCAGTACAGCTCAAATAATAATACTAAGATCAAACATAAATTACTCTTTGGGTAAAAGGACATTTGAGAAATATATCAAACTATCAAAGACAATGCGGAGAAAACCTTCTCTTAAATACTAAACGACAACTTAACGAATACTCTTTGTCTTTTGACCACTATTTCACCTGTTTAAGTGATCACATGGTCAAAGTCACAGTTAATCGAGAACAGAACTGTGACTTGAGTACGACCATCAATGAGTACGAGTATAACCATGAGTGAGTATGAGTATGAGTGATCGTGAGTATGAGTATGACCATCAACCTCTGTTAATAACTAGAATCCAAGCCAAACGATTTAAGCACAGACAAAGTAGAGCTATGCAGTAGCAAGACGCAGCAAGCTAGTTTGCAACGTAGCAAAATGTAATTTCAATTACATTGCCGAAACAGACGACAGTCGATGCTTGCGGCTGACAACCCCGATAGCAACAACCGATCACTTTCCCATCGAAATTACTTTAAACGTATTTTCAATTCAAATCTTGACTGATCAAACAGAAACTAGAAAGAAAAATACTTTTGCTACAAGTTCGGTCTTCAACTTCTTAAACGAGGTTTGGTCGAATTTATAAATTAGGTACTTGGGTTAAAACAATGTTTGAAATAACATAAACTAAAATAACTAAATAAAATACACACTAATTTATTTACAATCTTAATCTAATAATCCGTTACCAGTAGGCAACGTTCCCAAAATGCTGGCAGCATTTTGACCTAAGTAGAGGCCAGCATTTTGGTCACGTGTGGCTTCGACCAGACGCCCTGAAAGTTCTTTAAAACTTCGATGAGCTCCAGGTCCCCACGGTCCAAGTGTCTCAACCCCAAAAGGCTGAAATATGTAACTGCTATCAAGACTACTATATTTGCGCCTTTCGAGGTTCTCAGCGGATTCAGCTGCCGCACCAGCCTTATTTTGAGTACCGGAAGATGTGCCGGCGCAAGGGTGTCAACACAGGTAGCGTCCCATACCAAAGGTCGCCCCATCTTCCACGGAATAAGAGTCATTCCGTCGGGCCTTTTACCATCGTCACTTAGCCCACTGCTGCACAAACTGTAGTATAGGGCTGGATTGTGTAGCAGCTAGATTGTGTTTATTGATATTTGGAAGTGACATTGATCGATTAACAGAGGAGAAAGTCGCTGCCTAGTCCCTGGATATTCTTTCAGCTGGCTCTTACTGTACCACGATCGCCCATGACCTTAACATTAATACTCCAGTACACTTATACACAAGTACAATTCTCTAATCTGTAATTCAAGAAATCCCTGTGGACATGATACATTGATTTACGAAGGCAGTATAACAGACTACCCCCGCCACGTTTGAATTTCTTTCCCGTCCATAATACATCTCCCGTTGTTCCACATCCCGTATGAAATTATTTGCCCTAGTTAAATTCTCTTATTTTATTTGTGTAACAAATCGCCTCTCTTTTTCATTTTTGCGCGGAATGTATCTAAATTCTTATATTACTCGTGGACCGTGACGTCTAAATAATTCATTCTAAGATTTATTAAGTCCATTAATAAATAATAAGCCTCTTAAATCTTTTTACGCAAATAAGGTGGGGGACTTTTTTCCAGCGAAATACGCAAATATTTCTTTATTATCATGAAATCCGTTTTATAATCTGAAGTCCTCACTCGGTCGGGCCGTCTATATACAAATGCTACTCCAGTACGTACCCTCAGACGGAGCTCAATTGGAATAACCGGGCGCTAAATACGACTCCTATTCGTCTCAGAAGACTAGAGTAGGATTTCTAAGCTAAATTCGTTTAAATGCACCAGATACCTTCATACTATATGCGTCTCTTCTCAGCGACGTATTGGCGTAGGATATTTAGAGTTATTTTAAGCCTGTAAATGCTACTTCAATACTATAGAAATTCTATGTCATATGCGTCTCCATAGAAACACCACTTTAAAACTTCACTCGAGAGAGTCAAAGGTATATAAAGAGTATCGAGTGAGGGTTTCCAGCGCATTTGACTCCAATTAGTCTATAAATTCTACACTACGCTCTCTACGCTGCGTATCAGACGCTGACGTAGAAATGTCACTTCTGCGTGTTTAGCGCCCGCTAATGACTGAGCTCGTTTCCACCTGAGAGGTTGTACTGGAGTAGCATTTGTATATACGCCTCCGGGTCTGAACTGCGAGTCTAAATTTAGGGACTCTGGTATTATTTTATTACTAAGAAGGGTGATAAATCATCAGTTAAAAGATTACCCACAATTAAAATGATAGGTAACAGTCTAGTTAGGCGCAATAAATAATTTGTATCATATATGAGAATTTAATTGCCTTGTAAAGCTTTAGTTTTCGCAACCGTTGATAGGTTGTAGTAATTAGTTTAATAATAGTAATTAGTGTTGACAGTGGGATAAGCGTTTGGTGCTACAGTTAGCGGTTAAGGATGTAGTGGGTGGTGGTTCGGAAAATATTATTGCTGTATGGAACATCGTCGCAATCAGTCGGTCTTTGTCACAGAGATCTGTGGTCTAAACTACGTATCTGTTTTTCATGGATATATTTAGGAGACTGTGCAAATTGCAATGGACCTGCATAATCTAATATCCCCATCGAAAAGACATCGGCGAAAAGACACCGTTTTACAGATTAAATACCAAAGATTTGTACATAGCACTTTGTGTCAACATTTATTGTGCGAACCGCGAAAGAGCTCTCTACGAGTTACTGAAGTCTTCTGAGTAATACAACCTGGGAGTTCTCAAATCCAAAGTAAAAAGCTCCTCTCTTGACAATAGTGCTTCACCGCCGCCCACAGCGTGGCTCAATATGAGACAAGCTGTGGTCAAATGTGAATAATTTATCGGCAGGCATGGCAATCGCGAATGAAGACGCGGTTGCAGCTAGTTCAAAAATTTAAACATACATAGACTGCTAAAAACAAAACCCTTGCTTTTGGATTTGCTATAGTCGGGTAAGAAGAGAGACCTCAACCGCTAAAACACCGCCCTACCTCCCACTCAAATGTGTCACATTCCACGTATAATCCACGTTTATTGCTCGTTAGCTACTTAAATAATTGTTTAAGTGCGACTTACAAAACAGGCATTGACACTGTGTCTTCTACGACCTAGAATAAATCTAGATTTAAATGGGCCAGAGCTAAGATATTTGGGACAAAAACAAGCATGATAAAGCTACTTCAACTATCTACATTTGCTATTTCATTCAGACTTTACTTAGACGTACCCACTTTAATTAAAAGGTAAATATTTTTCTTCTAATAACTTTTTCACTTCTTTGAAGTACGTAATTAAGTAGGTCTTAAGAAAGTTATACGCGATCGCCTTGAGATAATATATGTTCGCCTTTTGATAGTGGTAGGACTAACTCTTCTGCGAGTGTCCGTCTGGGTTGTTACGACCGCTTTGCTCGTGAAGTCTGCCGCCAAGCAGTAGTGTGCAAGCATTACTGCGTTCCGGTTTGATGAGCAGAGTATCCAGTGAAATTACTGGGCTTATGAGACTTAATACCTAATGTCTCAGGGTAACGAGCGCACTGCAGTGCCGCGCAGGCCTTTGTGTTTCAAAGTTCTGAGTGGCACTGCAATTGTTATGAGCCGGCGTTATGCTTACCATCAGGCAAACGACCAGCTCGTCTCGTTACTAAATAACATAACATTTAAAAAAATATATGTATACGTTTGGAAACACATAAGTTTCCAAGAGCTCTTCATGTGCCCATGTTCAATTTTGAATTGGAATATAACAAGCGAAAAACTATAAGAGCGAGATATTATTAAGCTCTGTTTTCAAATCCGCCATCTATGACATGGGTCCACGCGAATCTCTAAGAGACTTTTTTAAAGAAATAGGTATTCTAACCCTGCCTTCGCTATAAATTTTGGAAAATATAATGTATGTACGGAAGAATATTACTAAATTTAACTTAAAAAGTGATGTACATGAGTTAAATACTAGAAGTAAACATAAAATTGTTGTACCCGGGTTCAGATTAAGTAAAACTAACAAATCGTTCCTGGCAAATGGTGTCAGATTCTACAACAAAATTCCTAAAGTATTAACTGAATTACCACAAGGAAAGTTTAAACGTATAGTCAAGAGTGTATTAATTAAAAAAGCGTATTATAAAATTAAGGATTATGTAGATGACAAGGATGCATGGAGGCAAACAGCTCAGGAGCCTCCTGGCGACTACTAAACTTTAAATTGTTAGTTGTTAGCATTAGAATCATTGTAAAAAACTACTTTTTTTAAAAAGAATGCCGTGACGAGTTTCTTGCCCTTCTTCTTGCTCGGCCTATACCAATTTGGAACGGGCACGGTGGGTTTCTGGAAGATTCGTTGACTTTGAGCACGGATTGGGTCTGTTGGTGTCTTTGTCATTTATTATGTTCTGATAAAGACAGCATTAGTTTTAGTCTGTGATTCGGGTAGATGAATGTTGCAGAGGCCGGCTGTTAGAGTCATTTTAACTTTCATAAGTGCTCCTTTGGGGCCTATTTGAATAAAGACTTTTGAATTTGAATTTGAATTTGAAAGCGATGAAGGCTCAGTACTACTTAGTTCCTTAGGTTGAGAGTTCGAATAGCAATGAAAAATGTAAACATTGTAATGCGCCATGAACGCGGCGGCAGGGCGTTTTCTAGTGTTTTTCTACTTACCTACTTACCGTCAAATTGAAAATCGGCCATCAAGTAGGTATAAGTAGGCGTCTTTTGACGGCCGCATTCACGTGAGAGCCAGACCCACCGTCACTAAAATCAAGTACCTAAGTAAACGGTTAGTGCCGTGAATAAAAAACCTTGTCCTTTTCGAACATCAGTTAAACAGAAACAACAAGCAAACGTCGTCAATAAGATAATCTATAAATTTGCCCCTGCTAACGATCAAAAGGCTAACGCAGATAATAAGGCCCCCCTCGTTAATATTCCCAAAGTTTTCACGTAAACATATCCGCTCGCATACAAACAGCGTCACTCGTCGCGGCCGTTCAAACGCGCGCCGGCCGACACAACAATCAATTAGAAGTTGGCAGTACGCACGCGGCATCGAAATGAAGCCTAAACTCGGGCTCAGATCTCAATGGTTTTAATTAAAGTATGTTTACTTTGGTTTAGAGGCTTTAAGTCTGCAACCCGAGTTGGAAACAAGTCGACGACAATCGTCCCGGACGAAGTTCTGCGAGTTCTTTCGGCTAAGTTAAATTGGAGCAGAGTTTCTACTTTCAAGAATAAACGCCTATTTGAGAGTTCGTTTACAAAAAAGGTTAAATCAAGAGTGAAAAGGTAACGAGTTTTGTTAGGGCCTGCTACTAAACAAGAAAATACTTTTTATTATAAGCTTTTATATAACTTCACTAGGTAGTTTCTATGCTTTGTGTTTCAAAGTTCTGAATGACAGTGCATTTGTTATGCCGGCGTTATGCTTACCATGCGGTGAACGACCAACTCCCGATACAGGTGATCCCTCGATCTTCAGCAGTGGAAGTTTTCCGATGATGATGCTGATGAACAGTCGATATGTCTATCAGTGAGCCATTTTCGTTTCTAATATATGTCTAGTTATGTAATCATTTGAACGGAGCACTATTAGTAAACTGTATCGGCGAAACTTGTAGCCCAATGAGTAACGAGTTACAATCTCGATAACTCAAATAAATCAAAACTTATAATCTTCAACTGAACTTGATGCAAACTAAACAGCTGCCATAAATAGTAGGTACTGTAGTTTTATGGAATCTAATAGTAATTACCGAAATATAGACTACTAGCTTATGCCCGCGGTTTCAATTGCGTTCCCACAGGAACCCTGCATTTTACCGGGGAAAAGTTGTCTATGTCAATCTCCGAGCTCCGAATTATCTTTATAAAAAAATCATGTCGATCCATTGCTGCGTGAAATAAGGACTAACCGCTATACCAACAAACTTTCGCATTTATTATAGTATGAATTAAATGACTTCTCAAGGAGAAGTTTTCCAATTCATCCCGCTTTCTTTACTTTCGTGATCTTTACATTTAGTATAAATACTCATCCTTCTGAACAACACGACTTACTAGAGATATTCACTTAAATAAAGGATAAAGTCTTTTCTTGGAAAATATTTACGAAGAGAAAACAGGAGATCATATTATATATTTGTAATGGAATGGATTTTGAAACTACACGTAAGGCTGCGCATCCATCTGGAATTTGTGTTCTCCGACCTTTGCGAGGTTTTTTAAGCCTCGTAAAGGTGACGGGTTTAGAATAGACTGCGATACGAGACTTTATGTATAATTATAGAAATACTAGCTTCTGCCCGCGGTTTTCACTCGCGTTCCCACAGGAACCGTGCATTTGTCCGGGATAAAAAGTAGCCTATGTTACTCTCCGGTCCATAAACTATATCTATGCCAAAAATCGCGTCAATCCGTTGCTCAGTTACTGCGTGAAAGAAGGACAAACCAACAAATCAACAAACCAATAAACACACTTTCGAATTTATAATATTAGTAGGATTAAGTATGAATTAGTAGGATTATATCACTCTCTCTAGTACATACGCGTTGAAGTCACCATCTACCTAATACATAGACGCAGGGGTTTTTTTATACTTGGTTATAGGTTAGCATTTTGGCCTCTCTCTCGTCTGATGTTTAGCGTTGATGCGGTCGAAGATGTTGAATATCCTAACGCTAAATTAGAACTGGAACACAGCGACCGGTGCTTGGAGACATATTTTCAACTTGAGAGTGGCAGCTAGCCAGACGATCACTACAAAATATCTTACCACCAAGCTACGGCAGCACTACGATGTTTTCCTTCATCGACTACGATGTTTTCTGTTAGTGTGAGGAATAACTCTTCTGCGAGTGTCAGTCTGGGTTGTTACCACTGCTTTGTGAGTGAAGTCTGCCGCCAAGCAGTAGTGTGCAAGCATTACTGTGTTCCAATTGATGAGCAGAGTAGCCAGTGAAATTAGTGATCTTACGAGACTTAATACCTAATGTCTCAGGGTAAAGAGTACACTGCAGTGCCGCGTAGGCCTTTGTGTTTTATAGTTCTGAGTGGCACTGCAATTGTTATGGGCCAGCGTTATGCTTACCATCAGGCAAACGACAAGCTAGGTCTCTAAAAAAAAAGAAAGCTCAAGCTCGTAGGTTTCGAACTTACAGATCGGCAGCCGACCAATGAGCCATCATCGCTTCAAAAGATAAACAATTATGTTTATACAACTTCTTACAGTTAACTTCACTTTAAATAAACACTAACTAAATATAACTGCGAGCGTGCGTGTTGTGGTAAGCGTTGCTCGCGCCCCTTCCGGCAAGCGTTGAACGGCTTATCGGTCATCGTCGCTCCGCGCTGATAGTCGCGCCACGCCCTTACTAGATGCAGCGATAGCGGCCAGCACGGCGCTGCAGATTTATTAACTAGCACTGATTCTTGTTAACTGACGTAAGATACTAGAACATGTCATTCGTTTAGAATCATTATTAACAAAACAACCGTTTTTTTTTTAATCTGTCTGTCTGTCTTTTTGTTCCGGGTAATCTCCAAAACGGCTGGACTTATTTTGACGGGACGTTCACTGGCAGATAGCTGATGTTATAAGGAGTAACTTAGGCTACTTTTATTTTAGAAAAAGAATTAGGGTTCCTCTCAAAAAAATAAAAACAATAAAACCCAATATCTCCACGCGGGTACAACCGCGGGAAGCAGCTAGTGTTAACAATAAAAACTAAAAACTAAAATAGAACTTGTCCTATTATTATATTATAAGGTAGGTCTCGTATAAGTGCACGCCGTACATCGACTTACCGCCAGCGAGCCCGTGTCCAGCGGTAGGTACCTGTTAGCCTAAAAATACGGTCAGATTTGTTGAAACCCTGTCTGCATACAGAGCGCGTCCACTGTGTAACGGGACGCCGACTGTGCAATCGAATAGTCACACTGGGAATGGAAAAACTGAGCAAAACGTCAGTTTTTCACCTTCGTGATTTGGATGTTTGAATTCTATAGATTCGCCATTTTTTTCACAAACAGTTAAAACAAGTCACGAAACTGTATTTTTTTCAGGTTGAGAAATCGGAACCGTTATAGGATCACTTTGTCGTCTGTCTGACAAAGCCTCCTATAAAAAACACTAACAGCTGTTTTGCAGGTATCTTAAAATAACCTTACAATGAAGAGGGACTAAAGTGATCATCCTGGTTGGAACCAGCAAGACATAATAGATACGTAGTATTATTTCCTCTGTGATAATAGATAAAATATACATACATACATAGCCATAATGATCTGTTTGGGACGTGATCAGTGTAGACATATCACTCTCTAATCTGTGGCGTCAGTCTACGTCCTTGTCTGGGAACAGACACTTACAGTTATTTAACATTCATGAATAAATAATATTGAATTTGTGTTTCAGGTATCATAGTCACACAACAGATACAAAACACAAACATCCGACCGAAAGTTTGCCCCGACCAGCGGCGCAAGTACGGAAGTCGGTTCGATAAATTTGTCGAATCGATAAAACTGATAAATTTATCGAATGTTGCGAGTACCGAAGTCTGATCGTAAAGTATTGTAGCTCTATATTCTCTTTGGATTCGACCTTGCTATTCGATAACTTTCGTCGATTGTATCGAGGCTCGATAAATTATATAAAATGTTGATAAAACCCACTTTATCGATTTGAATTGTTAATTTTATCGATCGAAAAGGTCCGTACTTGCGCTGCAGGTCCGCACCTAAAGCTCCGCGCGTTGCCAATTACCAAAGTAGGCACGCAGACGCCAAACCGCGTATCTTATAATTCATAGATAAAACATCTTTCTTTCAAAAACAATCAACGTTCGCAACAAATTAAGCTTGTTGAACCAAACTCCGATAGGTTCCGGCGCCGCGGTGAGCCGGCCCTAAATCCTCGTTGCGATTACTCGCAGATCGCGCCTTCAGATAACTTTGTAAATTGCATTTTGTAACTAAAATTTATTGAAACCCCACCACCCACTCCCCCGGTCGGCCGTTGCTCTTCCTTCCTAGCTTTGACCGGTGAGTGCGGCCGAGGTATAAACTTAGGAAAGGTTAAATATCTTTTGTTTTACTTCCGCAAAGCGTTTCTGTGCTTTGTTCAAGTCGACATTTTTAGATGTGAATAGAGGTACGGTCCACAAAAAAATTAAACACTCGTTAAACCTGTATTAAACACTGTGTAACGCCTAAACATGCCTTAGTCACGCGATTATATATGAGCAACCACAAATCCTGATTTAAGTAGTGTCTAACCATTGTCTAACACTATTCTGTTGTGACATTGCTAATCATTTTTGACGTTTATCTTTAGACGCTGTTTAGCTGAACAGGCGACTAAATATGGGTTTTTTGTGGTAACACTATTAATGTTTAATGAATGAATAGTTTTTACTAACTATGGAAGAAATCAAGAGGATTAATTACCCGTTTCACAAAAAGGAAGAGGTTATCAATTAGGTGACGTCCATTAGCTACGTGAGGTGATGTTGTTGATTTTTGGAAATGGTAAGATGTCGATGCTGGCAAAGATTTTCAGCCAATCTGAGTAGTTTCAAAGCGAATTTGTTCTATTATTAAAGCGAATTGGAGAATCACTCAAAGATTTCCCAATGGCACTTAGTGGACTGAAGATGTCCTAGAGGAGACTGGTTCGAGATATAATAATCGAGTTTCTAGAGACCATCCCATCGTGGTTCAAGGAAAATAAATTTTGTATCCAACACTAGTGAAGAAGAGCTCACATTTAGACGGTGACTTGGTTATCCATTTGTTTGACTGTCCTCAAAGCTCTTCATCACAAAATCTCAAATAAAAATATTTTCATCGCAGTGCAGTACAAAATTTATGCTTTTAGTTCACCGTTCCAAAGATAATACCCACAACAATCTTATTCCATATAGAAGTCGTCCGCGTCATCAATAAACATCTATGTATTTCAATATCTATATACTTAGACCTTTGAGTATATAAATAAGACTAATGCAGACCGTAGACGCTTATGCAAACGTGCGTTTGCTTTTCAGAATAACAACGCTTTTGCATCAAGCGCGGAATTCGAGTATTTCGTAATCGACCCTTATTCACTTCGCAAAAGCGAAGTTATTTTAGCAAGCAAATGCACGTTTGCATAAGCGTCTACGGTCTGCATTAGTATTATCAACCGGCTATAACCACGCTGTCTACCTAGTTGGAGGTATTTTTTTTCTTAACCAATAACCTAGCTACTTTGTCCGTTCAAGTTCGATCGCTTTGCTACATAAATCTGCAAAACGACAAATATTAACCCTTACCTTAGTAAGATGACTATTTACCCTCTCCTGCATCAAATATTGCATCAAGCTGCGTGTTTTAGAAGTTCAAATTCCCGTCCAAACAGCCTCGGTAAGTCGGTACCTACCACCTGTGTTGACTCGGCTAATTGCGGCTGTAGCCGTTTGATGTATGTGGTCAATGAAATTCCATAGGGGATTATAATATACTATACTGAAGCATAATTATTATAATAGAATGGAAATCAGATATACCTACTTCTAAACAGATGTCTATAAATCTAATTTTCCTGGTAAGTCAACCGTTTTAATTCTTTCGAGACTTTTCAGCGGTGGTGCCATAGAAAATTAATTATTAACTACAAAGCAGTATTTTATTAAATTATTCTTGGCTTTTCAAAAACAACTTAATTACCTATTTTCATTATTTTAGGATAGCGTTTGGTCACTATCATTTCACAGTAGAGTGACGCTGAGTTTGAAGATGGCGCATACGCTACACTTTAGAGAGAAGTAATATACCTATATTGTTAGGTCCAGAAATGAGACACTCGGTTTGAATAATTGACACGTGTATTATAGCTCGTAGTTCAATGAGGACCAGGGGGGGTCAACTCTTCTCTCACTGGTTGGCGTAGTAGGTGGGTTTGATATAGAGTGCCCAGTACAAAAAAAAAATGTTATAAAAATATTATTTTAATATGGCAGCACTGAAGTTATTGATGTCAAATTTGTCAAAGAATGAAATTTGAAACTTGAAAAAAACGGTGGAAGAGAAAATAATTTGCTAGGAAATAGTGTTCTGTGAATTATTTCCATCGAATACAACGGATTGCTGTTTATTTTTTGTGAAAATGAAAGACAATAATCGTTCATGTGCGAAATGCAATGCGAAAACAACAAAAGACCCGAATCTGGTCTTGCACCGTTTCCCAAAACCAAAATCTTTAAACAATCAGCGGTGAGTATAACATTATATGAATAATATTATTCTAAATCAAGGTTTGTGTTGATTGTTGATCAGTTCCACTATTTACTTTCCATGAGAGATTAATCCTTATTGTGTTTTCAGAGTGGAAGTATGGGCCAAGTTCTGTTACCCGAAGGAAAACTGGAAATCTCCAGAATTTCAAAAAAAGCTTTACACAAGCCACAAAATGCTTTGCAACAAGCATTTTCCTTTCATTTTCGCAAGTTAATGTTATAATTTTGATACACATGTACACAGAACACTATTACTGCACATTTACTTGTATTAACTTACTAAGGCCTATAAAGACTAAATGTACAATGTAACCTATAATAATTAATGTTGAGAGTTGTTAAAAAAATATTGGTTAAAATAAAATTAGATTATTTAAACTGTCGTTTTATTACAATTTTCTATGAATTTCTTAGTCATAGCATGTACAGTACTATTATTATTATAACAGTGTGTTCTGTGTGCTGATATGTAAACATTGCCTGATTTTATTATTTATGTAACCTTATTATTCCACAAATAATGTATAGAAGAGTTTAAAATAATGAGACATGTTTTTTGTTATAAATAACGACTCTGTACACTACTGGAATTTAATAATGGTTACAAAATAATAAATCAGAAATGTTTACATTTCAGTACACGTGACTACCTAGGTATCTATATCTATATAATTATATATCAAGGTCAAGCCTATTCAAACTTCGCGCCATTTTTAAGTTGCCAAAGGGTCCCACAAGCGGCGCTAGTAGTCATATTTCGTAACCGCCTTTTTTGTATGGAGTTGGCTTTCTTCTCCGCTAGGAGTAATAGTGTTCTGTGATGAGGACTGCTGTCCTTCCCCGCGTCTTCCCCTTGCGTAGCGCTGGGATGACTACGGCGTAGCGCTGGAATGACTACGGCGCAGCGCTGGGACGACTACGGCGTAGCACTGGCTTGCTGACGTCATAGCGTAGCACCACAGCACCATACCATGCTTTACCTTCATTCTTACAATATGTATTTCCTTTTATTTATGTATTTTAAAGTTATGGCTTGCCGTTGAGTATACTCTTAACTTAATTTCAAATTTACTTTAAGCTCAAGCCCTATTTCTATGGTTCAAGCTTAACTTGATCTTTATTGGCATGCTTTTCGCTTATCTTCTATTAAATTTGATCTTTTAAGGTTTGATTTCTCCGAACGATAAGGTCTGCAAGAATTACTTTCGAGTGCCAGTATTTTCTTTGAACCCTTATCCTCTGGTGAAGGTCATAAAAGCCTTACAATTTTATTCCAACTACCAGCTGCTAACTAACCACAGCAAACAAAGTCAAAGTGAACCGATAAATAATAGTAGAAATACAGACCGTACAATACAGTTTATTATTATCTCCTTTGTAAAGGCTTCGATTGATAAGCTCGTGGTGAATGAACTCTCTCGCTGCTGGAATAACGATGTGGTTCATAGTTTAGGTATTATTAGTGTTATGATTAGAGGAATATCATAAGGCTTCTAGTCTGTTTGAATATAACAGTAAGCCCTGTATAGTTGCTATATTCTTCACAACGAGCATCAACATAAAACAAAAGCGGGTATATTTTAAAAACAATTCAATTGCAAATTGCAACACAAAAGACCAAGCGGCCAGGTAACAATTAAAGGTGCGTTCTTACTGAGCATTAGAGGTGGTTAAGATATTTTTCACATTTTCATTTTTTTTTTTTTTTTTTTTTATTGAAAGTCCACAAAACTGGAAATACATACTGATAAACATTACAAAACTAAGAATAAAATATTTTAGAAAAACATATTTCCTACTAGGAGTGGACCTAGCATTTATATTATAACTAACAATTATACTACTATTATAACAACAAGATGCGAAAATACAGCTCTTTTGCTGCTTACTGAAGACACATAAATAAAAACACAAAAAAAAAGGTATACTTAACTACACTAATTTGTTCAGATGATATTTGACTGAGGCCAGCGAGCTATGGTCAAATATATCAAAATCGTTCTTTACATATTAGTACATTTATATTACTACGTGTTAAAATGCGATGTTTTAAAATTAGTTTTAATTTAGGTAGTGTTTTATAACTACTACTCGTGCGAAGCCGGGGCGGACCGCTAGTTATCATAAAAACAAGTTATGTCAAAAAATTTAATAAGTAATTTAAACATTTTTAAGTAGCGTGTTATTTTTTTTATTTATTTAATAGTTTATTGCACTAAGGAAAGTACAAAAGCAGGCCTTAATGCTAAAGCATTTTCTGCCAATAATAAAATAAAATATCGTATATAATAATAGGATACATACACAATTCAGACACAACTTTGTCGACTGCTACGTACAATTGAGTTTCATCTTTCTACAAAAAGGCATAACAAAGCCTCTACTACGTGGGCGCCTTTGTCTCATCCACCCCGTCACACATCCCTTAAACATTACTAAACTAAGTTATTCCACAAAATCTTACATCGAAGAATCTTACCGCCCCTGCAAACCGTAAACTTCTCGCCGGATGAGTGAAAATTAACATAAATTACATTTAAGGGTAATTCAGAGGAAGTAAAACCGGTGATAAGCGTTTCAATTAAGAGGCGCTTACACAAATTAAAAAACAATTTAGATCTCCTTCCCTCTCGCCGGCGAATAATTAAAAACACTACGAATCTTCAGGGCAGGTCGGTATAAATCTGTGTTAAATAAGAGAGCTGGAGAGCAGGCTGAGCATTGATTGTTTAAGTTTCACTTGAAACGAAACGGAGCAGAGGAAATAAAAATAGGCGAGTAGAGTATCTCTCTCTCTTTCTCGTGGGGGTCTAACACGAGAGGCCTTTAAACTTGTATGATCTTAGATTTGTATTGTAACTGCCTATACTAACTTTTACCAGTTTAGGGCTTCCTCTTCTGCGAGTGTACGTCTCGGTTGGTACCACCGCTTTGCTCATGAAGTCTGCCGCCAAGCAGTAATGTGCAAGCATTACTGTGTTCCGGTTTGATGAGCAGAGCAGCCAGTGAAATTACTGGGCTTATGAGACTTATCAAATCAAATCATACATTTATTTGCAGGAACACATAATAGGTAATTACACATTTTTATGTTTAAAATAAATAGGTAATGTTTTAGGGCAACGAGCTCATTGCAGTGCCACGCAGGTATTTGTGTTTCAAAATTATGAGTGGCACTGCAATTGTTATGGGTGGCGTTATGCTTACCATCAGGCAAAAGGCCGGATCGTCTCGTTAATAAGAAAACAAAAAAATATCTATACGTTAAATTAGGATGGCATGGCAAAAATAAGCTACATACGTACGTATCTATTTAAAATAAAGTTACATTATTTTGTATCCTTCACGACATTATTGTATACAAATAAGGGTTGAAACATAAATCTTGACAAGGCACCCTTTTATTACGTAACCATGATTGTATCCGTGGGCGGAATTTTAAGGCATAATGATTTTATCGTACCTTTGGCTCATCAACTTCGATAGCGGTACTTTGGGGTTTTTGCAGCTTTAAAACAGTCTGTTAGACGAGAAATATAAAATACTAGCTTCTGCCCGCTGTTTTCACGCGCGTCCCCACAGGAACCGTGTATTTTTCCGGGATAAAAACAAATCAACGTGTATAAGATTAGTGGCGAAACGCTAACCTATCAAAAGTAAATAAAATAATCATATAATAGGCATTTAGTCCAAATATAATGTTAATTCCTTGGAGTCGTGGGAGGCCACTGGTGTGGGACGCAACTTGTGTCGACACGCTAGCGCCTTCTCACGTCCAATTGTCATCTAGGGCGGCGGGTTCGGCAGCAGAAGCAGCGGAAATCCTTAAACGGAGGAAATATGCATCCCTTGGTGACGGATACATATTTCTTCCTTTTGGGGTCGAGACAATGGGCCCCTGGGGACCAGACGCGAAGCTGTTTTTTAAGGAGTTGTCCCGACGCTTAGTAGAAGTGACAGGTGACCAACGAGCTGGCGCTTACCTCGGTCAACGTATTAGTTTAGCTATTCAGCGAGGTAATGTCGCCAGCTTTTTGGGCACCCTACCTGCAGAAGGCGACCTTAATGCTGTTTTTTATTTATAAGGTTTTGTTTAATTTTGTTTTTAATTGATAAATTCTTAGTTTTTTATTGAAATGTAAATATTTATTAGTATGTACTTATAAATAATAAAATAATAAGTCTATAGGATTATACCTCTTAAGGTAAACTTTTAGGATATAATGAATACCAACATTTCGTATAATAAATTATTATATAAATCCGTTAGTATTAAAAATGTTCCAATTAAAGTATAATTATTACATTGTGGATAATATACATAATTAACAGTTGTTACACATCCAAAAACGTCGTTAATTAATCGTACATGCACCAGCTAATTGGTTATCGGCCAACAACGCTAACTATACACGGGGACTAATCACCGGACTAGCGCCGCGCTCCGCTGCCCGTGTAAGGGTAAATTAACCCCTAAATGGGAATAACAGTAAGGATATTACCGTCAGGTGATACAGTCACGTTTAGATAGATAGATAGATTAACTCTATTGAATTGAAACACCACAATAGAGATACCTTAAAAAATTCAAACAATTTAACAATAAGTGTTACAATCGGCGGTCTTATCGCTTAGAGCGATCTCTTCCAGACAACCGTGCATGGAGAAGAATAACATTAAATAAACATGGACGGTGGCTTTCAATTATCTTGCACATCTAATGTTTTTAAAACTTAATATAAACAGACGTGTATGTCAGTTATAACTCCATAGTGATAATAAATAAGTAGACTAGAGTCGGTCAGAACTTATGGGGTCTTTTAACTAACAAGCATTCATTATGTCTAGTCCAAATTCAAGCACAAGCGATTGCGCTATTCCGTGGATATGCAATCGATTCAATCGATCGTAAAGAAAATAAGTAACATAGTTTACTGCTCGTGCTGTGTATCAACACCTCTCAGTCAGGTGATGAACACGATTCGTAAATAACTGGACGTAAAATGAGCCGCCAACTAGGCTTTAACCGGGGCGCCCTTACCCGGTTCCCGCTCAGCCGGCAGGGCGGCACCCGGCCCGGTTTGCGCGCTCGACCGCGAACCACGATAGCGAAAAATCATAGCGCTGCGAAAACGACCCGGTGCTAAATCAGTCGCCCCGAGTGCCCCGGTGCCGTGGAGAGGTCCAGATAAACGCAAACAATTCTTCGGTGGAATTTATTTGACCGCCTAATTACATTAACGTGCCTCCTACTAGCAATGATGGTGCACTAGGTCGGCCCAGAGCCGGATAAAGGCATCTATTTAGAATGTTACTAATAAAATCCTATATTCTGCTCTCTGGTAAAATAAATTATTTATATGTATTTTAAAGAAACTAAAAAAACATACTTCCATCTCCTGGCTTCATTATTAAAACCTCGACACCAAGTCCAATCTATTGGATTCGTCAAAACGAATCATATGAGCTCAAACTCGAAGGATTTACTTTGAGCTATTGAAGAGTTCCACTATCCACCTCCTGTTCCATCATCAGATCAGCTACATAATACTAAATTATTGTATTGTCATTCAAACTACTACTTATACGATTATTGTATAAGTAGGTTAAAATTGACTTCCAAGAAATACTTAAAGAGAATCTAAGAAAAATTTGTCAAAAACTAAAACACTAACAAAGTTACTGTCTTAAAGTTATTGTCTTGCTTCCAGGCATGTTCCGAGTGCTCACGCCCCGGTCACCCTGCAGTCCGGCCCTGCGGCAACCTTGGCACCACTCCGGCACCGAGCGGCGATTGCAAGCAGACTCGCTAGTGATGCCTCCTGATTTATTTATTGCTTACACGGGACGCTGAATTCGTGATTTATTCGTTTCCGAATGAGAATAGTAACATATAACATAGTAAACAATGTTGTGGTAAATCTGTTGTTAGGGGACACGTACGGTATTCCGCGTGGAAAGCAGCGATAGGTACTAAGTATTACTTGTTTTGTGTATTGCATCGTACGGGGGACGTTGCGGTTGGCCAACGCGTTTTAGGACCACTGCAGATGATGGTAACTAATTTACAATTACCAGGTTCACAGGCAGTATCAGTGTGGCAAAGTTGTACAGGCACAATCTTGGTATACGAATCACTCAGTGCAATACTAAGGCCGATGGTCAATTGGTCATGTCGCATCGAGTTCAGGTACAGAATGTATTTTGAGACTGATAATGATAAATTGATTTATTTTGAGTCACATTTTGGCCCCATTGCATTGTATATGTCAAAGTTATAATCATTACTACAAATTAATACATACTAACACTAACTGTAAGTATATTTATAATTATTTATATTTTTAAAGGCCAAAATTAATTATAGCTACCTACTACAAAAACACAAAAACGGTTTGATAATCTACAAGCCGATGTAGGCCTATATAGTCATCCAAATTCTAATGTGTAATCCAAATTTATATAATTAGACATCGTAAAGCTGACCTTTGAAAACCGTCTTTCATCTTTTATTTTCAGAGATGGATAAAATCATGACATTTTCGTCAAATCTAAATAACGATGACTCTATATCTATATTTTTTCACTTAAAATGGGAGTTATCTTATAATAAGTAGAGCTATTTAAGGAAAATATAAATAATAACGAAAACATCTTTTTCGGACATCGTTAAAAAAAATAAAACCTACTACAATGATAGTACCTCGATGACCTATTATACTATTAAAAAGCTATTAGGTATTATAATTAAGTATTATTTATAAATCTCAGGCTAAAGTACTTAACAATTTATGTAGGTAATCTAGTAACTCATTTCTCGTTTTCTTTACCCACGACGGAACGGAGAAGGTATATGCGTTTAGGGTGAGAGGTTGTTTGTTTGTTTGTTAGTGTGTGCACACATGAATGTTCCCATTTATCTCCAGAACGGTTTGATCGATTTAGATACGGTTTTGTGCATAAGGTTTGTGATTTTACTTCTAGTACTTAGTAGCGTCTCGTTACGGTAGGATGTCACACGCAATGTCACGGTAACCGATTTTAGAGTTACCGTGACGCAGATTAGATTTATATAGAGTGCTCGAGAAATTCTTGTATCTAATCGAGTTTCACGAAATCTACATAATTACACGTTGGCGTATAAAGCGGGCCGTACACGCTTTTGCATGTTTGGGTTTTGCTGTCAAAATAACCATGGTTTGGCATTCAAGCTCGCGTGTGTATTCCGAGAAATGAAGTCCGAGCGCTAACCGTTTCACAACCACTGCGTGTTCAGTACAGAAGCCGCGGTAAATACGCGGTGGTGCGCAAGTAATGTTGTGATCACTATAAATTACACGAGGCAAGATAGAGCAAGGGTAAGATTAAAATCAGATCTTCAACAATCCCAGTAATCTATGAGTGAACACATCAGATATTATTACTACTAGGTACCCAGTACTTATATAATTTTACTCTTTGCTACTAGGTAACTTAACAAAACTAACTAAATATAATTTGGGAGTCTTCAAAATGACAGTGAGTAGATACCTTCCAAGCTGCACCGCCGACCGCATCATCGCTTACCTTCAGGTGAGATAGCGGTGACACGTGAGCCTGCTAAATATTTAAAAAATGGAAAACTACTGTCATCATGCTACCAAAATTGCTTGTGAAGTCTGCCGCCAAGCAGTAGTGTGCAAGCATTACTGTGTTCCGGTTTGATGAGCAGAGTATCCAGTGAAATTACTGGGCTTATGAGACTTCATACCTAATGTCTCAGGGTAACGAGCGCAGTGCAGTGCCGCGCAGGCCTTTGTGTTATAAAGTTCTGGGTGGCACTGCAATTGTTATGGGCCGGCGTTATGCTTACCATCAGGCAAACGACCAGCTCGTCTCGTTACCAAATAACATTAAAAAAAAACTATTTTGCAGTACCTAAGTCAGAAAGGAAGGAAAGCCACAAAGTACTTCTTTCACTTTAACCAACTCAACCGACTAAGCAATGCAGAAATTCAAACACTGATACCTACACAAACCAAATTTGAATTTCGCCGCCATGCAGCGCCGGTCAGGTACCAAACCTTGCCCCTTGTAGATAGAACATTTGCCTAAATAATGAGAAGCTTCCCCGGCGACCGGCGACGTACTGGATGGACGCATTTATTATGTACCCCCGCGCAGGTATTCTCATACCTCTGCCCCCCGGGGGCGAACGCGAGTTTAGTTGGTTATGAATTTTGAAGGAGGATTAACGACATTAGTCTGTGCGGGGACGGGGTGTGCGCGGAGCTGTTGGTTACACTTTACACTTGTATTAGGGAATCAGAGTGTCATTTGTTGCAGGGAAATAATAAACATGATGTTTATTAGGTGGAAAAGCTTTACCGATTTCTAGTGTCATATTACCGGTAATCTGGAATGGAGAGGATAAGTAGGTATTTATCCTTCCCACTGCAACTGTTCCACCGAATAATAGACATCATATTACTGGGCTTATGAGACTTAATATCTAATGTCTCAGGGTAACTAGCGCACTGCAGTGCCGCGCAGGCCTTTGTGTTCCAAAGTTCTGGGTGGCACTGCAATTGTTATGAGCCGGCGTTATGCTTAACATCAGGCAAACGACCAGCTTGTCTCGTTACCAAATAGCAAAAAACAACATTTTGCAACAAATTTCATTTTGATTCGGTAGCCACGCTTGAGAGAACCTATCAAGAGAAAAAAAGGGTTTTATATCGTCCTGGTAAGCATATATCCCTATTATATTTACTTACTTGAATAAAATCAGTTGTAAGTGTCATTATACCCACAAACACCATCGCTACTACGCAAGTCACACAACGTAAAAAGTAACGCGCGCGCCCGCCCTGCGCCCGCCCGCCTCAACACCTAGTAACAGCTAGACTACACACGCACACTATTCTAGCCAATACCTATACTACCATTACTATCCATTTAGATTTACCTACCGGTTTTGCCCACGTCTGCGTCTGCGCAGTATTATGTAACTTGTCGATACCACATCTGAGCCATAGCTTAGTCCTTGTCCAGATGATGCATTTTACTAGTTTTTCTAGAGTCGCGCATTTGAATTCGAAGTCTAATGTGAACCGATTCTGTTGGCACTTGGCACACAAAGTGTAAATTGTCGGTTTAATTTATTTGTTAAAAAGATTTTTAATAGGTACCTATACTAAAGACACTATATAATTAAGACGCTTACAAGTTACACCAGACGGCAAGATCACAGTCCTTTGTAAAAAGAAACGATTTTGTTGTGTTGCTATACGCCTGAATTATACACAATACCAAAATCTAGATTATGGATTGAGCTCAACTCGTGTTCCAAAATAGTAGATACAATTCTAGCTTCCAAAATGAACATCAAACAGACAAAGTTCTCATACAATAATATTTAATAGAGAGGCAGGCTCTATAGAGGCTATTTCCATCTAAACCGCACCCCATTACAGGCCGGAGTCGTGTAGTTTGATTGTTACAGACCTATCAATAGTTCTGTTTAAGGCCTGTTTTGGGGACCGTATCAATAAACGATGTGTAACTAAACATTTCTATTAAGCACATCTGTGCTTAATAGAAATGTTACGATTTGTATGAGTAAGAATTATTTGTTGCTTTAATACCAACTATGCTTTTTTATATTATTGCGGATAACGAGACCAGCGGGTCGTTTGCTTGATGGTAAGTATAGCTCCATTCCGTACTGCAGTGCAACTTAGAACTTTGAAACACAAAGGCTGCGTGGCACTGCAGTGCGCTCGTGTACCAAAATATAGGGGGACGGGTGTAACCCGTACCCGGCTAAGAACGGGCACAAATAAAAAGTAAGGAGTAGAAGAAGAAGAAGAAGAAAAGAAGAAAAGAAACAACAACCTTTGTCTTGACAGTTTTAGGTTTATTCTCTCATACACATCGTTAAATACACTGTTTTAGCACTTATTACTAATTTGACCGAAATATGATGATGATGATGCTAATGATATACACAATTTTGTTAAGATTAATGATCTAGGACAGAAACGGGATTGTCGCGTCTCTGGGGCGCGATGAGGTGATAGTATTTGTGGAATCACCAGTAAAACTCCGTTTAAACTTTGTAGTATAATTTAATTTGACAATCGCACTGCGCACAGGTGAACAGAAAAAAGTGAAGTGGCCATTTTGCAAAATGGCGATAAAAAGTAGTTGGTTAACTAGGCAAGCGCCTAGGCTTTACTGCGAGCATTGCTGCATCGATGTTGTATATTTCGTTACTAAAATAGAAGGCTCCAACATCCTCCCGGCGTTGAAACAGCTGCGGTGGTTTCAAGAGTCTTCATTATTCGCCCTGGGTAGCGGGCACAGGCGCGTGAAGGATCTTCTGACGCACCCTCGTACAGTGTTGATGTCGGCCACACGTGATATGCCATCTGGCCCTGGATATAGACGGGCGACTCGGCCAAGTCGCCAGGACAGGGGCGGCACGTTATCCTCCTCGATGAGTACCAAGTCGCCGATGTTGATGGGCTCATAGCGTTGACGCCATTTGGTACGCATTTGCATCTCGTTGAGGTATTCCTTTTGCCAACGCTGCCAAAAGTGTCTGCGAATTTGCTCGAGACGGGCGTAGCGCTGCAGAGGGCTGGGTCTCTCGTCGGTGGCTGGAGCCGCCGTCGGCAAAGCCGTCAGCGGTCGCCCGATCAGATAGTGCCCTGGGGATAGGAAAGAGTAGTCGTCAGGAGAGGAGGATAGTGGGTGCAAGGGACGGCTGTTTAGGATAACCTCCACTTGCACAAGAAGCGTATTAAATTCTTCCTGAGTTAAATTTGCGTTACCTAAAACACGCTTAATATGAAATTTGCAGGACTTGACCCCTGCTTCGGCTAGTCCATTAAAGTGAGGAGCATAGGCGGGAGAAAAAACGAAGTGAATACCGTCTTGCGTCGCAGAGTCAGTTATAGAAGCGCTGCTCGACTTGATAAAGTTGCCTACCTCCTTCGAAGCTGCCACAAAGTTACGACCATTATCGCAAAAAACCTCTGCCGGTTTGCCCCTACGAGAAATAAAACGTCGCAAAGAAAGTAGGAAGGCATCCTTACTGAGTTCACTGACCCCCTCCAAGTGTATGCATTTATATCGCATACATACAAATATAGCCAAATAATATTTAATTGCTTTAGCACCGCGCCCCTTTCTATTTAGAACTGCAAATGGACCTGCAAAATCTAGCGCGACTGATAAAAAAGGGAAGTCGGGCGTGACCCGCTGCGTAGGTAAGTTACCCATTAGTGGACGCAGCGAGCGCGGGCGCATTCGCCAACAGGTTATGCAATCGCGCACAGCGCGGCGAGCGCCTCTTCGACCATCTATCGGCCAGACGTACTCGCGCACGCAGGCTAGCAGCAGCTGTGGGCCGGCGTGCATGTGACGGATATGTTCGTATGCAAATATTAATTTAGTTAAATGGTGAGACGAATGTAAAAGGATTTGATGTTTCTTACCGAAGCTCAAGGGTGAGGCGTCAATTCGACCCCCCACACGAATTACGTCATCATGATCTATAAATGGCAATAAAGACAAAATATTAGATTTAGGACTTAATGTTTTGTTATTGTGTAATGATGCGTACTCGTCGATGAATGTTTGTTTTTGAGATAGTTTGCATAGATGAATGAGTGAGTGATTGAGTTCTGATAGTGTGAGGTGACCCTTATTTTTATTTTTAGGATGTTTGATATTATGTATAAATCTTTTTATGTATGCGAATGTACGTTGTAGTTTTGTAAATTTAGAATAGTTTTTTATTTGTATGACAGGTTGTTCGTTAGTAGAAATTAAGTTTATAAATTTTTTGATCTCTGGTAGCTCGTTAGATAGATGTGAATTTAGCACGGGCCAAGTACTTTCAGGCTGCGTAAGAAACTTAGGCCCGGACCACCATAGATCTGATCCCTGAATATTTTGAGGATCTACGCCTCGCGAGATTAGGTCCGCCGGATTATGAGCGGTAGGTACGTATCGCCAGGCTGTTGTGTCAGTCAGTTCAGTTATCTCAACAACCCGATTAGCCACAAAAGTTTTTAAATTCCGCGGATCATTGCGAAGCCATCCTAGCACTACGCTGGAGTCGGTCCAATGAACGTGGTCAGAAAAAGAATAGCGAGTGGACTCGACTACCGATTTACATAGATGCGCGGCAAGGAGGGCTGCACACAACTCGAGCCGCGGGATAGTGACTGGCTTGAGAGGAGCGACCTTGGACTTGGAACACAACAAGCGGGCGGTTACGCAACTCGACGCGTTCTTCGATAACAGGTACACACAGGCACCGTAGGCTACCTGCGATGCGTCGCTAAATGAATGAAGCGCAATATAAATAGGTGAATCGCATAGTACATGCCTTGGGATTTTTAATGATAATAACGAACTGAGATTTGACTGGAAAATATCCCATTCTTTCGAAATAGGTACAGAAGTGGGTTCGTCCCAGTTCATTCCTTTTAACCACAACTGTCGAATGAGAATTTTAGGTTTTATAATAATTGGACTTAATAAACCAAGCGGATCGAATATTTTAAATAGATTAGATAAAATTAGTCGCTTAGTTAAAATAGTATTTGTGTTTGTAGTTATGTTGTCAATGTCAATGGGAAAATAAAATAGGTCCTCGGATGGGTTCCACCCTAGACCGAGTATGTTTGTTGATTGACTGAAATATAGGTTGTCATTATCGTTAGAGGATTGTTTTATGATAGGGGAATTAGAGCGGAACTTGCGCAGAGGAAAACAACCCTCTTCTAGAGCTTGGGACACAGAGCTTTGAATATCTAGCAGTTTAGCCTCTGTGTCAGCGCCAGTAAGAAGATCGTCCACCAGAAAATCATGTTGAATGATGGTTTTGATCTCCTCGCTCGTACACTCCTCTCCGATCTGCCACAGACAGCGTGTGCTCAGATAGCTGGCACTTGCGAACCCGTAAGTGACAGTATTGAGACGTAACGCTTGGATGGGTTCAGATTCGTCTTCTCTCCATAGGATAAGTTGCAGATTTCGGTGATCATCGTGCATCTGTATCTGCCGGTACATCTTCTCGATGTCACCGGTCAGAATATATTTGTGCTGCCGAGATCTGATGAGTATGGAGAAGAGAGAATCCTGTAGACTAGGACCCACCAGCTGTATGTCGTTTATAGACAGACCGGAAGTAGTGCGTGAGGAACCATCAAATACCACGCGTATCTTTGTTGATTCGCTGCTTTCTTTAAAAACAGCGTGATGACTGAGATAGTACGCGGGTTCGATTACTGGCTTGGGACATTCTGATAGATGGCCCAGTGAAGCATACTCTCTAATAAAATCCACGTATTGGGTTTTAACTTGAGGTTGCCGTTTGAAGCGTCTTTCTAGATGGAGAAAGCGCCTTTTAGCGGTTTTATATGAATCGCCTAAGCAATCGGGTGAGTCAGATAGGGGCAATTTTACACAAAATCTGCCCGACTCGAGCCGAGTAGTTGTTTGTTTAAAATGTAGTTCGCATGCTTTGTCGTTTTCACTCAGCAGCTTTGTTTGTGGCAATTTTTCCAATTCCCAAAATTGGCACATTTGTTTATGAATGTCAACTAGGTGTGAATGCGCGGGAAATTGTACTTGAATTGCATGATTGCAATGCGTGTTTCGCTTTTTCTTGTATGATAAAGATGCATGCATATTACTGTCAGTTATGTTCCCAGCGACCAGCCAACCTAACTGGGAACTTCTTAGCTTAGGTAGGTTATCACCCAGGTCAATGACCTCACAGCCAAGTATGTCCCAGAAGACGTCTGCGCCCAGTAGCATTTCGACCGGTGCAGGTTGATGAAAATTAGGATCGGCAAGTTGAAGGCCATGTGGTAACTTTAAAGACTGAACGTTAATATGGGACTTAGGTAGCAACCCAGTCAACTGCTTTAATATTAGACATGTAAGTTGAATTTTTAAATTATTATTATTAGTTGATTTTATTTGTAAGGTACAATTTTGTGTGACATTATTATTGCATTGATTGCCTATACCTAAAACATTTATTTGAGTAGCATTAGATTTTAGATTTAATCTTTGACTTAATGATTCTGTGACAAATGAGGACTGGCTGCCACAGTCTAGTAAGGCTCGCACAGTCTCGCATTTGTTGGTAGCAGGGTTAATGACCTGTACCAAAGATGTACATAACAATACTTCTACTGAACTTCGATTAGAGAAAGCGACAATTGAATCCTGACAAGTTATATCGATTTTCTGACTATCGTGCTTGTCCCTAGGTAGGTGCAATAGAGTGTTGTGCCTACCTTTACATTCGCGACAGGAACCCAGGCGGCAGGCTCCAGTGGAGTGGCCAGGCCGCACAGCTTCAGACTAGAAGCCGTTGCTATGCGATCGCTTATGCTCTTTTCCTGGAATGTGGGACAATCGTATATTTTATGGTTGTTCTTACAGATTGCGCAACAAGGATTAAAAGTGGTGTCGTTAGTGTTAGTAGAAGATGCATGATGCGCGTTAGTAAATCTAGTATGTTTGTTTGTGTGCGCGGATGGATGAGAGTGTGTGTGCGATTGGTTATTTTTGAATGAATGAGAACCGGAATTCGTGTCTTTGTATGTGTTGTTTTGTTTGTTATTATTGAGAGACTCTAATACATCAGCCCTGCTAGTTAAAAACTTATTAAATTGATTAAGAGTAGGGGTATCACCATAGGTACCACGTAACTCCTCCCATTTCATCATAGTTTGGCTATCTAGCTTGGAGGAGACCATGAAAACAATAAGGGTGTCCCAATGATCAGTAGGTTGTCCGAGACTGGCTAATGCACGGAGATTCTTTGTGACATGGTCGACTAAATAACGAAGTGACGAATCTGATTCTCGCTTAATTGGTTCTAGGCTGAAAAGAGCAGTAAGATGGAAATTAATTAACTGCCGTTTATTATTGTAACGCTCACATAGTAGCTGCCAAGCGTTATCATAGTTTGCTGCAGAAACTTCAATGTTTGAAATTACACGAGCCGCTTCACCTTGTAAATAGGAAATTAAATAATGAAATTTATGTATTGTATTTATATTGCTATTAAAATGAATTAGGGTAGAAAACGTATCGTGAAACTCCAACCACTTGAAATAGGAACCATCGAATTTAGAAATCTGAATTTGAGGCAATTTTAGGCCTAAATGCTGACCGTCATGACACTGAGCAGAATGATTAGGAGAGCAGCACATACCTTGGTCCTTCTTATTGTTTATCAAGGATAGCCTGAGCAGTGGCGGTACAAAGGTCAAAGTCTTGCTCGATGTCATCGCGTTCATTAATTTCGTTCACTAAATTATTGGGATTTACTACTTCTATCTGACTCTGTAAAGCGTCGAACTCACTTGAAAGTGTCTCTAATTTGCTAATTTTAATAGAAAGTTCGTTAACCTGGATGCGGCTTAATGAGCCGGCTGACGAAACTTTATCTAAATAGTTTTTAAATTTAGTTAAACGCCCTTTTACGGAGCTTCTTTTAATAATTAGGTCCCGATGCTCCTTAGGGAGTGATTGTACATCACTTTGAGACATTCTTCTAGAAGGAATTCACTTTCGACCAACAAAATCGTAATTTAATTTAGTAAAGGGTAGATAGAAAAGTTTTATCGGAAATTTTACGTTTTTGCTTATTTGATTGAAATAGATTAATATAATCGATGAAATATGATTGAAGAATTGTACAAGTGGACACGGCTAAACTGATTATAGGGCTAGGATAAGAAAGGATGGCACTTAGCTGAGGGTTTCGCTGTGGCTGCCGACGGCAGGCAAAGTCCTCAGAGGCTCCCGGCGGTATAGCTGGCTGCGGCGCGTATATTGTCCGGCTGCTACACTTCTTATAGCTTATTCCTGGCTGAACGTAGTGACTAGATATGTATAATCTTGCGTCTTGACCACGTCGTTGTTTTCAACCGTGTCCTGTCACGGTCGCCAATGTCGCGTCTCTGGGGCGCGATGAGGTGATAGTATTTGTGGAATCACCAGTAAAACTCCGTTTAAACTTTGTAGTATAATTTAATTTGACAATCGCACTGCGCACAGGTGAACAGAAAAAAGTGAAGTGGCCATTTTGCAAAATGGCGATAAAAAGTAGTTGGTTAACTAGGCAAGCGCCTAGGCTTTACTGCGAGCATTGCTGCATCGATGTTGTATATTTCGTTACTAAAATAGAAGGCTCCAACAGGGATAAACATACGCTTATTCTAGGTATATATGGTACTTAGATTTAACGATACACAATTCAAGATAGTTCACCGATAAATGGACAACAAAAGTCTGGTTTATATTTGTTAGAATTTTGTCAAAAGAAATGGTTTCTGGATGACGTCGACACCTACTTGGCTTCGGATACAGTAGCTTGCCTTTTCTTCCCTTTCTCTAAACGACCGTGTGTCGGGGCCCTACCCGAACGCTCAAAGGTTGACCGTATATGGGGCCTTTCCTAAATGTTCCAAGGGACAATTGAAACAAAATGTAATACGTAGGGTCCGAATAGACGGTCAAGAAAACTACTTAGACGACGCGTCTACCAAGTTGACCGTGTATGGGGCCTTTCCTAAATTCTTCAAGGGAGAAGTAAAACAAAATATAATACGCTCGGTCCGTATAGACGGTCAAGAAAACTACTTAAACGACACGTCTACCAAGTTGACCGTATATGGGGCCTTTCCTAAATTCTTCAAGGTGAGTAAATCTGAAACCCCGACCGCTTACTTGCGTTGGGGCTTTACCCCGTAAAAGTAGGCTTCTCTGCCCTGATGCGGAGACGCCGATTCGTCACCCCGGCGTATGACGCGAAATCGTCAGCCCGCGGTGTAGAGAACGTCGGCCTGGTCACACCCAAGCACGTGTGAGCTGCTCCTTTTACTCCTTGTGTTAGTCGTTTAGCACGGCGGCTGATCCCTGGTCCTCGCTGCCCTTCGCCCCTGGTCAGGATCGCTGCGCCGGTCCGGGTTGCGTCTTCCCTCGGTAGGACTGGCCAAAAACCGACCGTCCTCTGAAAATCAACAAGAAAGAACACTATATAGCCCGCCGGAACTACGCTGGACGTGAAGGACTCCGTAAAATGTTCAGTAGGCGTACATACCTACACCGAAATTTGAAACACTTTTATAACTTGACTGGCCTCGTCGCCGTTCTCCGGTGGAATGTCGGTGCAGGAGCGTCCTCTGCTCGACATTGCAAGAGCCACCTTTCCCCTCGCGTCGCCTCGTTCCCCTGGAACCTTCTAGAACTTCTCGACGCAAATGGCCAAAACTAAGCAGAATAACTCGCCCCGAGATGGCGTTCCATGCGAGAGTGACTCCTACTAAATGGACCGTAAAAATTATGATGTCTCCATAATAAATTATGGCCAGTGCCTGCAAACTGCATGCATATTTTTTCTGAAATAAAGACTGAAAAGCTGCTCTGAAATTGAGATAAAACCCCGCCTTGCAATCACGCCACCTATCGTGTTTTCCGCGAACTATTTAATCCACCGCGGTAGTCGGCTTCCGAAACGCGATGAACGCGGCCCGTCGACCACAGGTGGCGTCGCTGAATTTGTCGATCTTTTAAGACGATCAGGTTAAACTTGAGGTTAATTCTATTCCCGCTGCGTTCCAGGTACGCAGCAATAATTCCTGTAATTATTTATTGCCTCGTATCCACCTAAAATGCAGGCGCCACTGAAATTTCAATATGTTTATGACCCACCTGATGCTTTTTTTAGACGACCTCTGTCGGCGAGGCGTGGCACTAACAAGGACTGTTAACTAGTTACCTTTTATCTATTTCTTCAAAAGTTTCTGCTATTCCCTACTAGATTCAGTTTGTCGCACTGAATACGACCCTATAGTGTGAAATGAAAGTTTTTACCTAGTTTTTAAATATTTTATTATTATACTTGAGAATTGCAATTTTAACCCGTTACACGGGTGCCACCGAGTTCCGGTTAGAGGCACATACACAAGCACTTCAATACACAGCATTGTGTATGCTGTTGTAGTTTTAGCGGCATTACGTTCCAACTGCCGGAACCTGGTCAGACCAGGCTGGATTGTTTTATTTATTCTTTATTTTAAGGCGCCTTCCTCGCCCAATGACATTCATCATTCGGCCCTCTTTGCCCCACCATCCGGCTTTCACTCCGTCAACAATACTTCTTTTCACACAAATTAATTCAATCATAATAGGTAAGGTTCAATACTTATAGGTACTAGATACCAGCGCAGTGTAATTTGCAATAAAGTATAATAATATATAAAGTTTTCAAATATAAGCCGTATGCCAATATGAGCCGTGGTCGACACAGTTTGTGATTTTTTCTCCAGAATTTTGAAATTATTATTTGTTGTGGTTGTCTATACAACGTAACAAAGTCATCTAGACGAGTTGTTTTAAATCCTCTAAATTCAAAGCGCGCAAATTAAATTTGTATTTTCAAATTAAGTTTTAATTGAAAAAGTTGAAGTTTTTAAACCAATAGGTAATCTAATTTGATTGACGAACTGATTAAATCAACTTGATAAAATAAATTTTTAAAAGAATAATATAAATTGAAAGCGCGGCTCCACCTGGGACGGCAATGAAAATCGCATTAGGGTGAAAACCGATCAAGCCATACAAAGTTCAGATCCGTGTCAGTTCCATCAAGCGATTCGTATGAGGTTACTACTGTACTGAAAGTAGGACTTAGGTACCTCCGTACATATAAATGAAAACTTCAGCGTACCTCGGCTCAGTGCTACTATACGTATAGTCTATGGATTCTGGAGATTTTTATCAACTATCGAGTCTACGCGGGCTACCATGCATTGCTACAAATTTTACTAGTTTGATTGCTTTATAATTAAAAATGAGCAGAGACCGGCTCGAAACATGCTGGTAACAAAATGAAAACTGGAGTGTTTGTGAAATCAAATTAAAGTAATAATTTAAGTATATCCAGCTTCTTTTAATAGTCGCCATTTCACAAGAAACACGTCAATCGTCAGATTCGTATAAAAGCTGAATATAAACAATAAAGAGTTTCTAATACAGTACAAAAACTCATAGACCCGAGTAGCACTGAGTCGAGGTAGGCTGGAGTTTGCATTTAAGGGTACGGAGGTTAATCTTCTGCGAGAGTCTGTCTGAACGTGTACCGCAACATTAGACGAGTTATCTGACGTTAATGAAAGCGCAGGAGGAAGGCAAGGGAAGTAGGGAAACATTGATAAGCGCTTGGCAACAACATGAAGGTAGCGAGGCAGGTGAGCACTGAAAATGCCCAACACCATGCATCATGGCGAGATATAGTGACTGGCCATAAAAGAAAGAAAAAAACTATAGCGGGTTAACCTTTATAAAAAAAAACACAAAATAATCAAGCTGACCACAGCACGTGCCATCAGTCCGCCACAGCAGAAGGTATTGCAACCGCTAAAAACTGGGGCCTTATTCTAAGCCCTAAATACCTTGAGATCGTATTTCCTCGCAGCGAGATTAGCCTGCGTCTACAAAACCAATCTCCTCGAGTTTGAGAGGTTTCTCAAGTTGCTGATTAAACCAGCCCCAGATAGGGAAATAACTATCTCGTAATCTGCGACAGGCCTCACTCCGCTGTAATTATTACTGAAAGGTACTAATCTGTATTAAAATGAGCTTTCAGTAAACAAAGTTATAAAGGTTTCTTGGTTGGTTGGAAAATCTCTGATTAATCTATCGCAAGTTGGATTGTACGTTGAAATCAGGCATTTTTAGTAGGACAAAAGGCCTCGTGAAAATTACTTAGAAATGAGTGTCCTAGGTGCTTTAGGATCTAAATATCTAGATACCATCTGTAGGTACCTACAATATTCAGTCAGCAAGAACGGTAGGTAATTGCACATATTTAGAAGTCGATTTGTATGTTGGTTGATGGTTCAAATTCCTAATCGAACAGGTAGTACATATCAAAATATTATTAGCTATCGCGAATCCCAAGTACCTATAACTCCACATACATATATAGGTACCTACCATCGAAACATGGAAATATCCCACAGTTAAAAGTAACGATAATAAATATCAATTAACGCAATATTTTCTTCTGCACACATGCAAAATGTAGAAGAATCACATAGAGCGGCAGTATATAGCATTTTGTAGTGCACGTCTGGCTAGCTACCGACCTCAAATTGAAAATCTGTCACCTAGCGTGTTCCAATTAGTGCTACAGCAGCTGCACTCGACAGCCATGTCACGTTATAAGTTTACCATATTTATTTACCTACTTCTGACCACGGACACATCGTCAATGAAAGAGAGATCTGCGGCGCAAGTACGGATCTATTCGGATCGATAATATTCGATAAAATTGACAGTTCCAATCGATGAAGTGGGATTTATCGAGCCTCGAAACAATCGACAAAAATTATCGAAAAGCTAGGTCGAATCAAAAGAGAATATAGAGCTACTACAATACTTTACGTTCAGACTTCGGTACTCGCGACATTCGATAAATTTATCGAGTTTTTCGGTTCGACAAATTTATCGAACCGACTTCCATACTCGCGTCGCTGGTGCTGATCTATCAAAAAAAACCGGTGGTTAAAAGCCCCGCCCGTACGGTCCAAAATACTAAAAAATACGTATTTCTGGACTTCGTATATACTTTTTAGTTCAGCTACACAACAAAGATATATATGTACGAGTATATAAGAAGTTTTCCTGTTCCGTACGTCCGAATAAACAAAAATACATTTAAGAAATTGAGCGAATAAAAACTTGAAGTCGACATTGTTCATATTTGCGAGCGGCTCACTTTACGAGGTTTTCGCTAAGTTTGGCAATAAAGCCCAGCGTTCACATGGTGCGAGCCGCATTCGAACGAGCCATGAGCTCGCCACCTCGCTGGACTGGAACGCCATAACTTACTGCTACAGTCAGGTCAATTCCATTTTTTTTTCCGTCATATTCTTAGCGCTTTACCAATATGATACTGTTACCTACTTATCCGAATGTCTGTTCAATGAAAAGCACGGGTAATAATCAATTGGTTTATTGTACTACGTTATTCTATGTTATACTATTACGTTAAACTACGGGATACTACGTGGTACTACGTGTTGTTACGTGTTGCTATGTGGTGCTATCGTGCCGGGTGGATGACGACTGCCTGCACCTCTCGCCGCATGCATTGCAATCCCTGGTGTCAGCAGATTACAATGCATGTGCGATAATGTGTCGCTACATCAACCACCCCCTTTTAAAAATTAAAAAAAGTTACATAAAAAAACATCAAAATAAGCACTCGCAAAACTCAAGGTAAAAACTAGGCTCTAATAACGGAGCATACTCGTCGTCGCACTACGGTGACATGCTGACCGCGCGGTAATATGATCGCCCGCCGGTCGCCGTATCACCAGGTGCACTCTACTACATTGAATTTTGTGCGCATAATATTATCGTTACAATTCAACACAATTACAAATATAAATTTAAAAAAATTGGGGCACGGCACGATAACATGTACACAAAAAAGTTAACTACACAATCAGGTTAAAAAAACAAAATCAGGTTAAAAATTCTTACAGTTACACAATACACAGTTACACACTGTCTGGACATGATTTCTGGATAAATGCACAATTACAGTATACCGGTATACTGTGGTTACACACACAAACTCGTCACGCATACTGGGTAGCAACAGGCGCGGGATTCGTGACCGCGGCTGGTGCTGCTACCGGCTGGAGCACCTGTACGTGGGTAAGAGGTGGTGCCGGGCCCGTAGTTTCTTCTCGGAGCCAGGCTCTCATGCGGCTACTGAACTGCCGCCGAACGCCTCTTCGAACCTTTCGGATCATGTAACACCCCACGACGAACAGCAATAACCCGACAATTAGCATTGTCATCATGCTCTGCCGTGACATGTGGGCCTCTACTTCCGTGGAGTTTTGAGCAATTATAATCTGCTCCTCCTTCGACTGAGCTTTGCCCATATTCATAAATATCATGTAACGTGTTACTACCACAAGAATTCACCAATAAATGCTCTTCCAAAAATCAAGTCCATACAGGTAAAATTATCTTAACCTAGATTACATTTTCAGCAACTCTAGGACAAATCTTAGACTTTGACCAGAAAAGAAATGAATAGTGAATATTCACCGATTTGATTTCCGATCAAACAACATCTAGAGTGCTGAGTTTACAATAACATCGCTCACGTGCATGCGGACGTTTACACATCAACTAAGTCTTAACTATAATAAAAAAAATGTGTAAAGTTAACGCGAGTAAAATATTGTAAAAATAATAAAAAAATGTATAAAACAAACTATGTAAGTATATAAATGTACCGTTTTAAAACAAAACTAAAAATACTTTCTAGACCTAAAGTAAAAAAACATTTAAAAATCATCAAATTATATCATCGCTAAATCGTATCGGTGGACGTACCGTTCGACCACTCCGAGTTTGTTTACATGAAGTAGAGTTACTAGATGTGGCCTGAGCGTGGTCGACCGTCACGTCACCAGGCTTACGATGAGCGTCGTCGGATTTCTCCGTATGCTCGTTACTAAGTAGGTACGCCGGTTTCAAGCGGTCAATAGACACATTAAGTTGTCTATTAGGTAATTGTACTTTATACACCTTGTCGTTTCTACTAATAACACGAAAAGGGCCGTCGTAAGGAGGCTGTAAAGGCTTACGTACTGTGTCGTTCCTAATAAAAACATATTCGCAGGACTTTAGATCTGGGTGGATGAATAAAGTCCGAGAATCTCGCTGTCTGACTGGAACTGGCCTCAACTTACGTATTCTATCGCGTACGTCATGAACTAAGTTACATGGATCTAAAGACTCGGATCTCGCTGACACAAAAAATTCGCCCGGTAATCTTAATGTGCATCCGTATGTTAATTCCGCGGCGCTAAGATTTGAATCACTACGTAACGTGGTTCTGAGCCCCAACAAAACGGTTGATAACTCATCTACCCATGACGTAGTATCTAGACGAGCTTTGAGAGCGACTTTAAGCGATCTATGCCAACGTTCGATGCATCCGTTGCTTTGTGGATGATAAGGGCTGCTTCTGATCCTATGTACACCCATGCATTTAAGTAACTCAGAGAAAAGCCCACTCTCGAACTGGCGGCCTTGGTCGGTAGTTAAAAACTTACAAATTCCGAACCTAGTAAACCATCCGTCGTAGATAACTTTGGCTACTGTCTCTGCAGTTATATCTTTAAGCGGAAATGCCTCAGGCCAGTGCGTGGCGCGATCTATAATGGTAAGTAAATACCTATACCCATCAGATGTCGTTATCAGTGGCCCGACAATGTCAACATGAAGGTGTTCAAAACGGCCTGCTGGTTCGAATTGACCTAAAAACGATACAGTGTGACGTTGAACCTTCGATTTTTGACACTGAATGCAAGTTTTCGCCCATCTACTAACATCTTTATTCATACCCGGCCAGAAAAAACGCTGGCTCACCAGCTTACGCGTGGTATTAATTCCGGGATGACTTAAATTATGTACTGAGTCAAACGCTAATTTACGAAACGATTCTGGTAAATACGGTCTAATATTGTCGGTTGACACTTCGCAATAAATGTGGGTCGCAATACTAGGTACAGATACCTTTTTAATGTTGACGTTGCTACTTGCATCATGTTTCCAATGTGTCGTATAGGCATCGGCACACTGGGCGGTTGCAATTTCTGCGAAATCTAAGCTACCTGGACATGTTATTGTCTCTATTCTGCTTAGCGAATCATGACCTTGAACTAATTGTTGAAGCACACCGCCTACACAGAAATTTGAAGCATCACACATGAGGGCTAGGGGTGTGTCGGGTACGGGATAAGTTAAAGTCGCGGCTTCTTGGAGACTCTGCTTACATTTCAAGAACGCCTCGTCGGCCGTATCATCCCATTCAATTAGTGACTTATCATTTTTCTTCGCACCGCCGACGTGTTTAATAAGCTCGGCTTGATAAGCCATAGCGTTCGGCATGTGTGGTCGGTAAAAATTCACCATACCTATAAAACGTCTTAGTCCCGCCACGGTATCCGGCCTAGGAAAATCAACTATGGCCCTAACTTTGTCTAGAGCTGGCCTAATACCTTCGACAGTGACCTCGTGACCTAAAAACTCAATATTTGACTGACCGAACGAACACTTCGATAAATTAATTGTAATGCCAAAATCATTTAGTCGTTTAGACAAGACTTTTAGGTGTTGTTCGTGACGTGACCTCGATTCACTGGCGACTATGACGTCATCGATATAACAGAAAATGAACTCTGAACTAGGTTCAAAAGTTCCGTCGTCTCGTTCGATTCCTAGTCCCTGTAAAACTGTGTTGTTCATGAAGCGCTGAAAAGATTGTGCTGCGTTACGCAATCCGAATGACATTCGCGGAAACTCGAATAAACCGAAAGGCGTAATAATTGCCGTCTTTTCAACGTCTTCTGGAGCAACAGGAATACAGTGATAAGCGCGATTTACGTCGATTTTGCTGTATACGCTCTTTCCTGTCAAGATATAAGTAAAATCATGTAAACGGGGAATTGGGTAGCGATCGGGCTTCGTAACCGCGTTCAGTTGTCTGTAATCGCCACAAGGACGGATTTCTCCGTTCTTTTTCGGAACTACGTGCAACGGACTGGACCACGGACTCTTCGAAGGTCGACAAATTCCTAATTCCTGCATAGTACGAAATTCTTCACTAACCTTTTTGTACCTATCGGGAGGCAGCGGGCGGGCGCGTGCGTGCACGGGCGGCCCGGTCGTCTCTATATGGTGAAACACTGAATGCTTAGGGGCATCCTTGAAAGAAACAGGCTTCGTTATATCAGGGTACATAGACAAAAGGTTAAAATACGGATGTGACTCATTTAAGGTGCTTAAAGTAGGTTGAGAACAAGACACAATAGAGGCTACAATATTAACATTTGTAACTTGATCAATTAGTCTACGGTTACTCAAATCTATTAAAAGTTTATGATGTTTTAAAAAGTCTGCACCTAAAATTGGTTGATTAACAGCTGCTAACACAAATGTCCAACGAAACGGTCTACGCATTTTGAAATCTAACACTAGAGTCTTTACACCAAAAGTATTTATTTCCGTTCCGTTAGCAGCGTATAATTTATAACCGGCACTGTTAACACAAGACACTGACCTACGGGCTGGAAGAACCGAACAATTAGCTCCCGAATCAACGAGGAAGCGTAAACCGGTTGTCCGGTCCGTAACACAAAGACGGTTATTACTGTCCGCGCTAGCACAGGGCTCCGTCGTTACCTGCACTTCTTCTAGTTTCCCGATTTCCAGCTGCACGGGGGAACGCACTTGTGCGCCCTCGCCCCATACCGGAAATGATAGAAACACTTCCAGTCCGGCCTCCGCGATTTCGCTGCGGTATCCGCTGCGGGAGCAGTACTTCTCGCCTGGCTGCGGCCCCTGGAACGCGATGGTCGAGCGTTGCCGGCCTGCCAGGCAGACGTCTTCTGCAGATTGTCGATCCGGTTATTGATTTTTCGTATTTCATTAATGATCAAATCCGTTGGGCTGGTGGAGTGGGCTGCCGACGCGACGGACTTGATTTCTGCCACGCCCGCGGGCACGGCCGTTTCCATGACCTTGTCCGCTATGCGAGCTAACACATCCAGCTCGCTGGTATCCGTCACCGCGATGATACCGCGCACTGCCGCCGGTAGGTGGCCTTGCCACAAAATTTTGAGGGTGTCGTCCGGTACTCGCGAACGAGCTAAGTCCCTCATTCGCCGTAATAACTGCGAAGGCTTCTGTTCACCCAGCTCCATCTCGCCGATAAGTTTTTGTACCTGGCGCGTCTCCGATTCCTCGTATATCGCCAGCAACCGTTCTTTTAGGGCGTCAAATTTTTTCGATTCTGGTGGTAACATTAAAATGTCGGTCACCTGCTGTATATCTGCTTTCGACAGCTTCGTGATCACTACATTATATCTCGCCTCGTCCGAAAGTTTTTGTTGTGCTAATACGGCCTCTGTCTGGAGAAACCAGAGCCTCGGGTGATCAGCCCAAAACTCCGGTATTCTGGACGTGACAGATATCGCAGCCACGTCCGACTGCATCTCATCCTTCACCTGGGTTGCGGGGGCGGGCGCCGGACCAGCCATCGGCCCGGGCGCAGGGCCCTGTCCCAGTAGAGGTGTAGGCAGCATTGTAGTTTGTAAAAACCACACGATAAATGTCTATCACAGCACGAACAATCACTTGTACAAGGTCCACCAACACAATTTAATGTTCGCGTGTTACGTAAAATGTCCAAAGAAAATGTCCAAAGAACGGTTAATTGACCGGGCACGATAGCAAAAAAAATTACGAGCCGCCACCCGAAAATTGCGGGGTCACCAGTTTACCAATATGATACTGTTACCTACTTATCCGAATGTCTGTTCAATGAAAAGCACGGGTAATAATCAATTGGTTTATTGTACTACGTTATTCTATGTTATACTATTACGTTAAACTACGGGATACTACGTGGTACTACGTGTTGTTACGTGTTGCTATGTGGTGCTATCGTGCCGGGTGGATGACGACTGCCTGCACCTCTCGCCGCATGCATTGCAATCCCTGGTGTCAGCAGATTACAATGCATGTGCGATAATGTGTCGCTACAGCGCTATAAGGTACCACTAATATCTAATGTATCGGGGTAACGAGCACACTGCAGTGCCGCGCAGGCCTTTGTGTTCCAAACTTCTGGGCGGCACCGCAATTGTAATCTTGTCTTATTGGCTTATCATGAGGAAAACAACCCACTCGTCCCGTTATCCAGTAATATAGAAAAATATTCGCATATTTATGTAACCCCGGTCGGGGACGCTGTAAAGGTCGGTAGACCAAAAGCACGGTCCAAAAAGGTAAGGACAATACAAGAAGAAACTGGAAAACACCAAATTAAGATAATCCAATAACTATGGCTAAATAACTGGTCCGCAAGATGATGTGATTACACTGATGATGATAACACCGATTTTCAGTTATTTTTCCATTTAAGCCATCTTTACAGAGGCATCACGAGTATAGAGATTACTACAGTTCAAGGTACTGGAACGATGTAAACCGATTTCCATCTTAACGCTTCTTGTGAGATTCACACTGGAACCCAATTATACTAATAGTTTCTACCTAACGACAGTTTTAGGCAAATTAATAACGCTCGATGATTTACGTTCTCTCCCCGAAGAAAACTGCTGAATTCTTGATTGTAATTGAATGTGAATTTAATAAGAGATTAACTTTAGGAACAGCTTGTTGCAAGATTGAATTATCAAGTTTTGTAACAATGTAGTAAGTTTGAGTAAGCTCCAACCACCAAGGACCAGGCACCAACACAAAATCTAACCAACAGAAGCAACAGATTACTTGCATGTTGTTTGTGTTCGAACCGTAGCACAATATCACACAAAACACATACCTACATCATATTTTGTGAAAAAGTCTTTATTAGAAGTCCATTATTATTAGCTTCAGCTGGTTCACGTCTAAAGGTTCGCCTTTTTAAGGCGCTCTCTGAAGCAAAACGTCCAGTATTTCGTCGTACAGATGTCCGTTTCCATACATATTGTCAACAAAAAAAAATACAGTAGTATAGCCAAGTGTTTATATAAAAGATTATCGAGTAGAAGGATTTCTTTACGACTACAAGTACTGATTTCCTTGAGTATGATCATAGATCTTACACCTTATGAAGTATGATAGAGTGAAGGTAAGGAACGTTTTGTATTACGATAAAGAATATGAGTGTTAAACTGTTACCCGCGCGAAGCGTTCGTTTGTGGGAGGACAAACTCTTCTGCGAATGTCCGTCTGGGTTGCTACCACCGCTTTGCTCACCGCCAAGCAGTAGTGTGCAAGCATTACTGTGTTCCGGTTTGATGAGCAGAGTATCCAGTGAAATTACTGGGCTTATGAGACTTAATACCTTGTTATGTTATGGGCCGGCATTATGCTTACCATCAGGCAAAGGACCAGCGCGTCTCGTTACCAAACAACATAAAAAAGCTAGTTTATTATAATTTTAACTAGCTTGGGAAGACCTTTCAGATCCATAAATGGCAGAGATATCTTACAACATACAATAAAAAAACTGTAACCTAATAAACGATATATTTAGTTGGTTCTTCATATCAATGATACCTATGTAGATAAATGCACTTCTTCTCATACGGTTGGCAGCGCAAGCTTCCAAAGTAAAATTGTAACGGCGTAGGAACCTTACGGAGGTTTGTTATTTTTTCTCGTAGTACAGGAAATCCTGAAATACGAAAGTTTATTGAAAATGTTAGTTTTAGGTACCTTTGACGTCCATCTAACACCTCTAAGGCTGATATTCAGAGACGAGTCTAAGCGTGGACTTTGTCTTCCTTATGTCAAAAAGTAGTGCTTACGCTCTAATTTGTATTCAGACATTTGGAACACTACTTAAACTTAGCGTATGCTAAGCAAAGCCTGAGTAGGCAATATCGACTACTTGAGCCGCTCTCAAAACAGAAGTGGCGCCACCAAATGATAACGGTAGAAACCATAATAACCAAACATTGAAATGTCAAACTTCAAAACTAACATGTTTCATTTATTATAATATCAAAATAGATTTATAGCATTAATATTGTTGTTTCACTCACTCCAGTGACATTTTGTATATCGCTATCTTTGTTTTATTACTATTCATACATAAATGATAAAACCGGTAAACGTTCCGTTGAAAAAATTAAAAACTTAACAGCCATAGATAACGAGAGTGTGATCTTAGCTTAGACCGTGCACGAACTTTGTTTCTGAATACGAATTCGATTGAGCGGCTTAGCCGATACTTGGCTAAGACAGTTCTTAGATCGTTTTAAGCTGTCGTCTCTGAATATCAGCCTAAGAACAACGAGACTACGATATTATCTATCTAGCTACCGTACCACAGACATCATCGTTATCATCATCATCATCACCGCAGGCGGATAGGTAGTTGGACCTTGTTATTGACAAAATGATCAAGCTCACAGACATACATTATACATTACATACATTATCAGCCTCATACGCTCCCACTGCTGGGATACCGGCCTTCTCTCAGAGAGAGAGCTATGCACCATAATCCACCACGCGGGCCCAGTGCGGCTTGGTGGATGTCACATGTCCTCGAATTTTGTGGTTCTTGAACATGCGGGTTTCCTCACGATGTTTTCCTTCGCCGTTTTAGAGCGAGTGTGAATAATCCGCACATAACTTGATATAAATCATTGGTGCGGGCCGAGTCGAGATTCGAACAATGGTGTGTCGGATTGAAAGTCGCACAAGTTCCCGCTCGGCCACACTCGCTCTACACATGCCCACAGACATACCAAACTGAACAAGTGATGAAGCTTTAGACAGGATTTCTTCGTTATTCCACTTCTATTAAGATATTAAATTGATATAACAATCTGAATAACTTCGATTGGGTTATTAGAAGTATATTCTGTTTTTTAAATTTGACGCTATTTTCATAGATATTAAAGCGAAAATAGTCATCTAGATCATTTCTGCAAAGAAGCACCATGTACGAAATAGTTTTAAATGTAATACTGCAGCAACGATCCAAACTTGGTTATGTTTTAGCTTTTCTTGTGTGTTGATTGTGAAGGTACTTACTATCAAAAGACAAGTGCCGATAACAGCGGCCTTGTAGCGCACGTCCAGGTCCTTGGGAAACACGATTTGGAAGTGGTCAGAGTTAGTGAACATCTCGCGAGCCAGGCCGGACCACTTTTTCCTGATGAAGCCGATGCGCTGCTTATCCAAGGTAAACAGCTGAAATGTTGAAAAGTGGTACATAGTTTATATTACCCATCCTCCAGGTTAGTGACCACGATATCATCGCATGCGACGGTGATACGATGGTAGCATGTTTTAAAAACTAAAACCAGAATCGGCTCTCTATTGTATAAAAATTAAAAATAATCAGAATTCATAATATTGCAAGTGTAAATATATACACGGATAACAGGACCGTGTCAATTTCAGGGCCTTCATAATCGCTACAAGTCATTACCAAGGGTAATTCCTAATTATCCACCATTATCATTTCTGATGCACAGCGTTCAATGTAGTATATAGATTATAGATATACTATAGCATCGAGAAGATAGCCCATCAAGGGTCTACATATTATACATCCACACTTAATATTATAAATGCGAAAGTGTGTTTTTTGGTTTGTCCTTCTTTCCCTCAGTAACGAAGCAACGGATCGACGTAATTTTTGACATGGATATAGTTTATGGACCGGAGAGTAACATAGGCTACTTTTTATCCCGGAAAAATGCACGGTTCCTGGGGGAAAGCGGGTGAAAATCGCGGGCAAAAGCTAGTTCTGACATATATATTAGTGTTACTCGTAAACAGATACCTTAACGTAAGTGAATCAAAGTTACTGAACTTTCTGTAGGTACTCACATTGAAGTCGCATTCGCCTTCGTGCGCCCAGGGCCCTTTGACCCTGAGCACAGCCTGGTCGTTCGCGTCGTTGATGCTGAGCACGGGCTTCATGAAAGTCGCCTCCTGGCGCACCACGCTCACCAGCGCCCCGCACACTGATACCTTTAGCTTGCTGAACCCGAGCGCGTACGGCCGCCGGAGACTGATCACCTGGAATAAACGAAAGAACAGATCTGTACAATATGTCTGCCAGAAGGTCGCTAGAAGATCTGAGTGGCACTCAGTTCTTTCTGTCTTCTTCTTCTTTATGGGCCGGCGTTATGCTTGCCATCAGGCAAACGATCGGCTCGTCTCGTTAACAAATAGCATAAAAAAATCATTTAAATTTCTAAATTAATAATAACATTGCAAGATATTATATTAAATACTCAGCTTCTGGACTTCTTCAAAGTAGGTAGAAGATAGTAATTCAATTCAATTCAATTCAATTTATTCATTAACAATTGTTACATTGTGTTTGAAAAAATTACACTGTTGTGGGGTGTTTGGAGGAGCGAAGGTAAGTAAAAGGCTGCTGTGTTACTTCAATACTGCATGTTTATTTCGACGATTCCTATTACTATTGTACAAAAACTAACTACGGCAACTAGTGCCGGGCCTATACCGTGCGCGATCTCACGCCTGCGTATGCGCGGCGCAGCGCGGTCAGTACGCGGCCGGCTTGCAATGCCACCGCAGTGCGGCGCGTGTGCGGCGCGGCACGGTGCGACACCTGTGGTGCATGTCACCACATCACCCCCCTTCAAGAAAAGCGTACGGTGCGTCGAACGGTTCTGCCGCTTCTGGTTACGTACTGCTGTTTAGCCTGGCCTTCTGTTCGGTCCGGGATCGTAGCAGTGCTCGTCGTAGCGCTCGTACATGTAGGCTTTGTAGCACTTGTAGTGTCCGGGTAGTTATTTTCAATTTCATCGTCGTCGCAAAGGTAAGCTGGTTTCAACCGGTCCAACGATATTACTGCCGTACGTTTAGGCAGTTGTATCTTGAAGTACTTGTCGTCTTTCCATATAACTTTATAGGGTCCTTCGTACGGAGGCGTGAGAGGCTTCTTAACGAAATCGACCCGAACAAAGACGTGTGTACAGGTTGACAAGTCTTTGTGTATAAATGGAGTGCGCTGGTTTCTTTGCTTCTGCGAACTATCCGGTGCGAGTGACGTCATCGTGTCTGCCATTTTTCTTATAAACTCGGCAGGTTCATCCTTGTCGGGCTTCGCAGGTACAAACAGGTCGGCTGGTAAACGTAGCGTTGCTCCGTATGTACTTAGGGCTGGGCTCAAGTCAGTTGTTTTATGAAGTGCTGCGCGAAGTCCCAGTAAAACAGTGGATATTTCTTTAGTCCAGTTGACGCTTGCACCGCGCGCCATTAATGCGGCTTTCAATGTTCGGTGCCAGCGTTCTATCTGTCCGTTCGATTGCGGGTGATACGCCGTAGTCCTGAGGCGTGTGACTCCAAGCTTCTTCATCAGTGTGTGAAATAAAGCGGATTCAAATTGACGTCCTTGGTCCGTAGAAATTCGTAGCGGGCAACCGAATCTACATATCCAGTGTTCGTAGACAGCTCTGGCTACTGTTTCTGCAGTGATGTTGCGTATCGGAATTGCTTCTGGCCATTTAGTACAACGATCTATCATTGTAAGTATGTAGGTGCACTCCTCCGACGGTGGTAGGGGGCCAACGATGTCGACGTGAATGTGGTCGAATCGGCCGGCGTCTTCAAACTGTCCGAGAGGTGAGACAGTATGACGTTGTATCTTGCTTTTTTGACAGCCTAGGCAAGTTCTCGTCCACTTTGTTACGTCTGCGTTCATGCTGGGCCAGAAGTATCGTTCTGTCATCTGTTTTCTCGTATTCCTGATCCCTGGATGGCTTAGTTCGTGAAGTGCTTTAAAGGCGGCTTCCCGAAATGATGTAGGCAGAAATGGTCTCGGATTATTTGTAGACATCTCGCAGTGTATCGGTTTCGTGACGCCTGGTAACATTATGTGGACAAATTTTAAGTTTTCTTTAGTTTGTAGTTTTTTTAGTTCTTGATCTTTTTCTTGTTCGTCTGCGAGATGGTTGTAGTCCAGTGTTGAAGTGCACGTTATTTCTCCTATTCTTGATAATGTGTCGGCCACCGTATTATCTTGAGCTTTGACGTACTGAATATCGGTGCAAAATTGGCTGATAAATTGCAGTTGTCTTTCTCGTCTTGGTGTATCGTTGTTGCTCGGCGGTTTCAATAAGGCGTATGTGAGTGGTCGGTGGTCGGTGTGAATGACCACTTGTGAGCCTTCGATGTAACGTCGTAGATGCTTGACAGCGGTGTACATCGCTAATAGCTCGCGGTCGTACACGCTGTACTTCTTCTGTGCTTCGCTGAGTGTCTTCGAAAAGAAAGCTATTGGTCGCCACGCCGAGTCTTGCCATTGTTGTAGAACTGCACCGATAGATTTATCCGATGCGTCGGTCATCATGTGAAGCTTCGCACCGGGAACCGGGTGTGACAATGTCGCCGCTTGTGTGATGCTGTCACGACATTGCTTGAAAGCTTCCTCTGCTTTTTCTGTCCATTCAACTGGAGTCTTGTCTTTCTTTTTTGTATTGTGTAACAGCTTGTTGAGTTCTAGCTGTTTTTCGGCTTGATGTGGTAGTGCGTCTCTGTAGAAGTTGACCATTCCCATGAACCTTCTTAGTTCTTCTATTGTATTCGGTTTTGGGAATGACGATATGGCCTCTGTTTTCTCTTGGGGTGGTTGAATACCGGCTGCAGACACATGGTAGCCAAGAAAATTCAGCTTCTTTTTGCCGAACTCACATTTGTCGATGTTTATTGTGAGTCCGTATTCCGTCAGGCGCTTGAAAACTTCGTGTAAATGTCGTTTATGACTTTCTTCATCCAAGGAGAAAATTAGGAGGTCATCGACGTAACTGAATGTGAACTCGTCCATGTTTTTCAGGACCTGGTGCATGAAACGCTGGAAGCTCTGGGCGGCGTTCCGTAATCCGAAGGTCATTGATGTGAACTCAAACAAGCCAAATGGTGTTGTAATGGCTGTTTTCTGTGAATCTTCCTTACTGGCCAATGGTATCCAGTAATAAGCCATCTTAATGTCGATTTTTGAATATATCTTCTTGCCATGTAATCTGAATGTGAAGTCTTGTATTCTTGGTATTGGATATCTGTCTGGAGTTGTCATAGCGTTGAGGCGTCGATAATCTCCGCAGATGCGTAATTGTCCGTTCTTCTTCTTCACGATGTGCATGGGATTGGCCCATGCACTGCTGGACGGACGACAGATGCCCATTTCAATTAGGTGGTCGATTTCTTTCTTTGCTTCTATATATTTGTCAGGCGCTAACGGGCGAGGGCGGACGTAAATTGGTGGTCCGATCGTCTCTAGATGGTGCGTGACGTCATGTGGTGGAGGCTTCTTTAGTGACATTGGTCTCTGGATGTCTGGATACTGCGCGAGTATGTCACTGTACGGATGACTCTTGTTGATGACTTGTATAGGTGAGTCATCACTGTAGGTTGATAGCGCTTTGATTGATAGCTTGGTCAGCCCGTCAATCAGTCGTTGGCCCTTGAGATCCACCAGGATATTGTGATGGCGCAGGAAATCGGCTCCGATAATTGATTTTCTGACGTCAGCAATCACAAACGTCCATGCGTAGCTGCGTCGTAAGCCCAAATTCAGTGGCAGCGTTTTCTCGCCGTATGTTCGTATAGTGCTTCCGTTAGCGGCGTACAACTTGAATTCGGTCGGTGAATGTCGTTTGTTCATCTTCACTGCAAGTACTGAGATGTCGGCGCCGGTATCGATAAGAAAGCGTTCACCACTTTGTAGGTCGGTGACGCTTAGGCGGTTGTTCATGATAGTTTCAACACCGATGCCCGCCGTATTCGATGTCTCTTCTAGTTTTCCGACTTCTGTTGCTGATGAGGCGTCTTCCATGCGCATGGAGATTCGCATCTTCTTGCTTGGCTACGGTATCTGAAGTGGTACCGGCATAACCAATCGTGGTCACCGGGCTTTCGTGACTTGCCGCCGGTCGATCTTGATCTCGAACGATTTCGTGTGTAAGCGGGACGGCGATAGTTTTGTCTTCCTCGCAGCTCTGAGACTTCTAAAGTTAGCTTCTCTATTTGTTTTGATAAAAGTTCTAGTCTTGAGTCTTCAGTTGTATTCACAGTCGAAGTGATCGCAGCAATTTGCGGCTCCATATGTTCCATCATCTTGTCGGCCATTGTAGCGAGTGTGCTGAGCGTGGACTCGTCGTTGACAGATATGACGGCTCGTACTGACATAGGCAGTTGATTTAGCCATAAAACTTTTAAGGCATCGTCTTGAACCATGGTGCCGCCGAGGTCTCGCATTTTGCGTAATAGTTGGCTCGGTTTCTGGTCTCCCAGTTCTTGACCGCTGAGTAGTTTCTGCAGTTGCTTAGCTTCCGATTCTTGGTACACCGAAAGTAGGCGATTTTTTACGGCGAGGTACTTTCCCGTGGACGGCGGATTTAACAAAATATCGCTAATTTGTTGCACGTCGGTCTGCTGTAGCACGCCAAGCACGTGCCGGAATTTCTGGTCATCACCCATTTTCGAAGGTTCGATGATGGCTTCGAACTGTGCGAACCACAATCTTGGATATTCCCTCCAAAACGGTAGTATCCGTGACTGGACAGATACGGGAAAAACGTCGAAATTACTTTTGCTCGTTTCATCTTCCATCTTCGCTTCTTGCGTCGGGGTCACCATTGTGGTGGGGTGTTTGGAGGAGCGAAGGTAAGTAAAAGGCTGCTGTGTTACTTCAATACTGCATGTTTATTTCGACGATTCCTATTACTATTGTACAAAAACTAACTACGGCAACTAGTGCCGGGCCTATACCGTGCGCGATCTCACGCCTGCGTATGCGCGGCGCAGCGCGGTCAGTACGCGGCCGGCTTGCAATGCCACCGCAGTGCGGCGCGTGTGCGGCGCGGCACGGTGCGACACCTGTGGTGCATGTCACCACAACACAAAAAAAAACATCAAATCAACAATTCAAATTAATTAATAAATACAAAAAAAAGTTAAAATAAAAGGCCAGAATGAATTTCAAAATGACAGTATAAAAAGTAAATAGATACTACAAGATCACTAATGTCATCACATCTTACGAGTCACAAACTCTTCCACCGAATAAAAACACCCCTTCAGCAAAAGCTCTTTTAATTTATGTTGAAATATACCGAGGCTTTCTATAGACTTCATACTGACAGACCGTAAGCTGTTAAACAATATGACGGCCTGGTATCTTGAGCAATGTTTCATAATATTGAGTGTGGGAACAAGATTATTTTCAATATCCTTTCGTCTAGTTTCCAATCTAATAGTTCTTTGTTCAGCTGTCTCATACTTATATCTGAATTTGACAACATCCGTGAGAAGGACCATTATGTACAGACTTGGTGCTGTAAGTATGCCTAGCTCGCAAAAGTGCTCTTTACATGATTCCCACGGAGGAATACGCACCATGGAGAACCATGGTGCGTATTCATATTATAGTTGTAACTGTTCCCCCAACACCAGTAAGATGACGCAAGCAGGCATGTTGCCTATGACTAATCATTTAAACAGTGGCTCCAGTTTAAATTAAAAACAGACGAGCTTACAAATGCTATCCGATTCAATACCTACCATTAGCCGGTTTGGTAGGTACAGTCTAGCGAAAGGTAGGTATTTCAAAGCTTACGTTTAGTGGCATCGCGTTACATGGGTAAAGTAATTGTTTGCAGTGGGCAAAGTACAACGAATCATTGATTTTCCAATACCTAGCCCCGTGTGTAGCTGACCCCATGACCTTCATCTTTATTGCCTTGTGTAGTGGGAGCGAAGGGTTATTTATATGTAGGCCTGCTAATGTCCCCAAATCAGCCCCTAATGTGCCGTAACCCTAGCACGAGAGAGGTCTTCTTGCATCACAAACTGTAGGTCTTAAATCCAGATTCAAAAGAATCGACTAGTTGTTAGTTTTGAATTGACTATGCACAGAATCGTCAACCGATCCAAAGCTTATTTATAATCAAAACAAGGCGATGTAAAAAAAGTTACATAAAAAACACGACTGCCCTAGCCAGTGTCACTCGGGATGACGTAAGGATGCTAACGATACCCCCGCATCGAAATCTGTTCTGGCATTTAAAACATACATTCATGAACCCCCAAAACGTTACACTTGTGCAGTCATGTAATAAAGTCGTACCTATCTTAATTGGAGCCTACGCCCGTACGTTACATAGGTAGGTACCTATTATTATAAAATATAAGTGTTACCTACGATTACACTAAGGTCACATTAAAATTTCGGTAACGTAATTATTAATGCAATGCTTGAACAACAGAACTAATTAGGTTCTTTAAAGAATTCGTTATTTCTGTTTTCCTATTAGGTAGGACCTAAATCGTGGTGGTCAAGAGCTGGTACACTCCCGTGGTAGGCACCACTTTTATTTATAAAATAGTGTACCTAATCTATAAGTACCTCTTTGAACAATTGATGGTCGCTGTGGTAATCTACAGATCGAGGATGCTTATAGTTAGGCTCTTCAGTTTATTTTTTAGGTTACCGAATGTCATTAATTTGTTGATGTTATTGCCTTCATAGATTAACGTGTTCCAAACATTTACATCCCGTCTGGTAACAGTAGGTATCTGTGGAGCCACAGCTTAGATTCTTAGAACATTATAAAAGTTCTTTATTTAGGAAGGGCTCAATCCTGCATCGTCCGGCTGGCGGCAAGACTACAAAAAGTATGCTGCTCACAGCATAGACACACTTCATATAGCAGACTGATTTATCAGGTGTCCCCATTTCCGTGACGAGCTGCGTTAATTTTGTATCTCGCTCATGGCTACATTATATCTCTCTGTCACCATGTTTAAGAACTAATAGAATCTAGTCTAGACCTAATATTAATTGGTGTACATTCGCCAGCCTGCTTACCAGCTGCTCCTTAGCATCGTACAGATCGATGTAGAACCCCCGCCCCTTGCCTCCTAACAGCACGTCGAACGCGGAGGCGTCCTCCTTGACGTTGAAGATCACTTCTCCCTCTTCGCTGGACACCACGTATTTGTTCGCGAACATGGTGTTCTTCTGGTTGACCGACACGCGGTCCACAGACATCAGTCGCTGTAGACCTGGAAGTTATATGATACAATGGTGAGGTTGAGCGGTAGTACAATGATTTGGGCTTTGTTTCAAGTTTAGTTGCCACGACACCAGCACTGGTACCCACGGTATCATCAAAAGCAGCTGAACATGTAAGTGTTATAATCTGAATTTGGAGAATATTCTAGATTCCGTTGCTGATCGTATAGTAGGTATGTAGACAGCTTTTATCATCAACCTTTTGTGCTGTTGTTATCATTGTCAAACATTGATGTTCCTAGGTGATTTGTTGAAGTCAACCAAGTTCTTTGGTCACATGCATCTTGGACCAAGATATTTGATGAGGCCAGCCTTAATAATTTTTATTCTGCATGGAAGTTTCAAACATTACGATTCAAAGAACATGTATTGTCCTCTCCAATGCCGGTATACTTACGAACCATAGCATGGATAATAACATCAGTTGATATTACTAACGAATATTACGATGTGTTGATGAACATCAATGTATAATGTGGTATAATGGTGTCCGCACAGACACCATTATACTTTCATTGGCAGACGACTGGCCTTTGACTGACATATTGCGTTGAATATTAAAATCCTGAAATTAATTCAGTCAGTCATTAATTTACAGTCAGATCGTGATGTCAAGAGGAAGACGATGTCACTGCAGTTACAGCCATAATATCTCAAAGACCATATCACATCTAAACCGTCAACGGCTGATGGTGCAGCCGGGACAGCTAGTTTTTTACTTGATTAAGAACGTATTTATGAACAGAAGCGTAACAGTAATATGTGTCGCTAGTGGTATAGATATAGACATTATATATAGGTAACTACACTGCCCTGCCTGCACACAAGATAAGAGTTTCTTTAAAAGAACCGCGCAGTTTGTTTGACGACCTTTGCAGCTTCGGAGGACGGTCAGATAAGAGTGTGGTACAGTGGCTTCTATAACCGGTTTGGATAATAATTATGTTATAACAGAGGACGCATGCTGCCCAATATGTATTTAACTCAGGTTTGAAATGTTTACACGCGTGGTAACACGAATGTCAAGGTGCACAGGTAGCCCCCAGCAGTCAGAGTTAATATTTTATTTTATTTTCTTCGGAAAACTAACAGCTAGGTGCTTAAAAATATTAAATTAAGTAACTAATTAAGGCTAATTAAAAGTTTTCACATATAGTATACTAAATGAAAATTATTATATCATCGTATACACGACTGATGGACGCGTACAGAAATAAATAAAGATTAAAGTTAAAACATGGAAAAAAAAATCAAATAATTATGCTACTGTGACTGAGAAAAAAAAACAGACAATTCATTTGTTAAAGAAGCGATCATTTAACAGTCGCTTCATTTTAAATGCAGACGTATTGAAAAGATCTACATCAATTTCCTTAGCGATTGTATTATAACACCTGCATGCTCTTATTATAATTAACTTCCTATTAATGAAAGAATTATCAGAATCAAGACAGCTGGCTTCTAGTGGGTCCAGCGATTAGCGGTAACTATAAAGTACCTAACAAACATACAAACTTTACCTCTTTATAATATTAGTACCTATATACAGATCTAATACTAGAATCACAGAGTCGACTAAATCATTTAAATAATAGTTTCATCCTTGAGTGAATGACCTTCAGCATCTGATTCCCCGTTTGATAGACGGCTGCAGATTGATGCCTGGGGACCGATTTTTGAAAGTCACGAGTGATTTCGATATCAGCGGTGACAAAATTCTCAGCGATAACTTTGAAATCACTAATTTGCAAAAGTCGTATTTTTGAAAGTCATACCCTGTTTACCAACATGCAACTATTTCTCAGCTTTAATCATAGACAAACTTATGATTGTGTTCCATTCTATTTTATTTTTTAAGTTGGAAATTGTTTTAAGCCAAAATTGGCACGAAATACCTACTCATATCTATGATATTGTTTACGAATGGGTACCCCCACTCGTAAACGATATCATAGGTATGACAATTTTAGTCACCCGCTGAGATTCAAAAATACGACTTTGTAAATCGATGACTATCGGTCATATCGCTGATATTTAGTCACTCGGTGACATTCAAAAATCGGTCCCCTGACCTCTGCGCACGCTCCTCTGTCGAAAACTCGCATCGATTTTTGAATGATTAGTTCAAAGCAATAAAAAAGGCCCTTTCAAAAATTTTAAACGTGTAATAAGAAAACTTTATAACGGTAAAAAGAGAATTGAGATGGGAATCGAACTCGCAACAAGGTCTTCCTCTTTCTGCTACACTGAGGCACACACACAGACCGACCGCTGGAACCGCTGCGCTGCCGCTGGTCGGATTGTAAAAGTTCTTTCACTAATAGAAAGCTACATTATCCCTGAGGCTATTCTGATTCCACGCGTGCGAAGTCGCGGGAAGATGCTAGTGGTATAATAAACAGATTAAAATAAAACACTAATTCACACTTCAACAAAATAATTCACGCTTCCATCACAGATAAATTTTCAAATCAAATCAAATCATTTATTTGCCAAAATACATGAAAATTAGGATCTTAAAAATAATTGTTGGTACAGTGTATTTGGTCTGCAAGCATACGTGCAAATATTTTATAAACTAGCTGCTGCCCCGCGGTTTCACCCGCGTGGAGATTTTGGATTACATGGTTTTTATTTTATTGCGCGGAACCCTAATTATTTTTCTAAAATTAAAGTAGCCTATGTTACTCCTTGTAACATCAGCTATCTGCCAGTGAAAGTCCCGTCAAAATCGGTCCAGCCGGAATAAACACACAGACAGACAGACAGACAAAAATTTTAAAAATGGTTGTTTTGTTGTAGGTACCGTATATACTTTCATATGCATTTAGTAAAAAGCTGTTATTTTCATATTACAAACAGACACTTCAATTGTATTTATCTGTATGGATAATACTAGGTTAGTGAACTTTGACGGGAAATAACATCGATTCGTTTCTCAAAAATATATCGGTGTTTAGTGTTTATTGAAAGGTGCAGTCTAGCCTACGCCCGATGTCCTCTCAATTTACTTACCATATGGGGTGCCCTGATGAGGAGCAGGTTTGGAAGTAGCCATTATATTATATTACCTAGAACACTAAAACTAACAAAACAATAATTATAGACCATTGACGGTCGTCAATTTAGTCGCCAAACTAAACGCCGGCTACTTTTAGCTAGTTTTAAATTCGTCACATAAAACACTTGAAAACAACAAGTACTTAGGTGCCTAATTTTTAAAGGAGAGTACGGATATAACAAATGGCAGCGAATAATTAGTGAGTTCTATAATTATGATTCACAACTTTTCCCTGTAGTGAATAGCGAATGATTTTATCCTTTATATTTAAAATAAATGCTAGCAAGCCGGCACGCGGCGAGGCGGCTGAATAAAAACTGCCAGACGGCGAAGTCACGGACTGCGAATTGAATGGTAAACAGCAACTTGTGTTACTCCGTGCCTATAGTGACTGCTAAGTAATCTGTGGACTCTGCTCTCTCATCAAGTTACAGCGCGCTATAGCCGCTATAGGTATGTTATGCTAGTGTGTGGGCTTACACTTATTGTTTTACTACGTATAGATCTCTGAGTGGGTGTGTCTGTCTATACAGCAAACGATGATTCTTTGAAAAATGTTGTTTATAGTATAGATGATTGTTTATAGTCTGATGATACGTGGAATTACGGGTTCGGGATAGAGCACTTCAGGGAAAATTACCGGCTTACGGCTTTCCCGTTGGACATTGCAAGTGGATTGGCAAGTAAACACAATTTATAATTTTCTGGGCTGTCATGATGTCCCTCACCCGCTAGTTAAGGATTCCACTGTTTACGCCACAATCTATAATTTCACTATGTAAGCCTGTTGTGTATTAAAAGTGGCCTTGAATTATATATGTATAAGTACGTATATTAATAATGATTTTAGTGTATAATGTATAATAACGACAACAGCACCACATCTTACATCTATTAAGAGTTTAGGTACCTACCTAATAATTCATGTCCACTTATCATATGAAACTGTTTTAACACTTGTTTCACATATTATATGATGTATACAACATGTAAAATGATTCATTTGACCAGTAATGACTAGATATCTCTACATACACGGTACAGTCAATGAAATTAGCATTCAATTCAATGTACACGTATCTACACAATTATTGTTACCAAAATAACTTTGGTAGGTAGAATAAGGCACTTCACGCACGATAACGACTTTTCGTGCGTCACTACGACTTTAGATACAAATAGTGTTACCACAAAAAAACATTTTTAGTCGCCTGTTTAGCTGGACAGCGTCTAAAGTTAAACGTCAAAAATGATTAGAAATGTCACAACCGAATTTTGTTAGACAACGGTTAGACACTACTTAAATCAGGATTTGTGGTTGCTAATATTTAATCGGGCGACTAAGGCATGTTTAGGCGTTAAACAGTGTTTTAACACAACACAGGTGTAACGTGTGTTTGATTTTGTTGTTGTAGTACCCCTACTGTTTACTATAATTGTTATCTACTAACTGTTGCCCGCGGTTTCACCCGCGGTTATTACCACAACAGCACAACGCCTGCTTGTAACAATACAGTGCCACCAAGAACTTTACAGTGCGCCCGTCAGTGATAAGTCACAAGTGTCAGGACTCAGGTATACTTAATACCTCATATTATGGCAAATTGCCAACATTGCCGTGGACATGCAAATTGTGGAATGAGCTCCCACCTGCGGCCTTTCCGACAAGATACAACATGGGACTCTTCAAAAGAAGGGTGAACAGAGTCTTTAAAGGTCGGCAACGTTTCAGTAATATCCCGAGTGTTGCAGATATCCATAGGTGACGGTAGCTGCTTACCATCAGGCGGGCTGTCCGCTTGTTTGCCACCTATGGCATAAAAGAGAAAAAAAATACTAGTCCTGCATAAGCGCGTATGGCTGCAGGCATAATGTTCGGGGAAAACAGATGCCGGAAAAGAGTTTCACTCTTTAACTTTCGATATTTATTTATATATGTATTTTTTTTTTAAATGTCGCGGTGGGGAAGTTTCACGAGTAGTGGATCGAGCTGACTCGCTTCCCCATGTACCTCAATGGCCTCACTCCAGATATGTGTCGCATACGCTAGCGCTAGAAGATCCCCAGTAGGTAGACCGGTTTCAGCGTACTGTTTGTCACTGAAAAGATCTTCGCTTCTAAGTATGCCAGGTGCCTGTTATTCAGAACACGTTCCATAGTCCTACAGAGTATCGAAGTGACTGAGATAGGCCTGTCACTTTGGGTCGGCACGAGGGCCTTTTGGACCATGAGTTTGCTTCCAAGATTTCGGTATGTACTTGATAAGAAATGCCTCAATGAAATTCAGTTTTATTTTTCATGTAATAATGTCTGATTATTTTTTCGACTTTTACGAACACAACAATAGGTAAAGCAGCCAAATCGGTCGAACCATTCTCAAGAGATGGTCCGTCGTACATGTAGCAATTATTTTTATAGATTTGTTATAAAGCACAACAAATCTGCCGACGACCGACAGTAAACAGAGTAAAGTGCGGATGAAACCGCTGGCTCGACTTATACACCTTATAATAACAAACAATGTTCACGTAATATTTTTCGCCGGCTAAATATTTTAACACGCAGTTAAATAATGAATTTATGAGGTTCGGATTCTAAATGCATTCTATTGACTTATTTATGATATCTCGGTAACATTCGAAGTGGCTTGCCACTGGACTGGAGAGCAGGAAAGAGGTGCAAAAATAATGTAGCTCTGTGTTGTTAGTAATCCGTATATCTATTAAACTTTATAATAAAACTGTAACGGATCCAATTCTGTACATTGATAATATTTTTAAATTTGTGTTTGTAGAGCATTCTACTATCGATACTGAAGCCAAAACTTTAATTTTTTCATTTTTGTCTGTCTGTATATTGGCCGCGCATCACGCCGAAACTACTGAATGGATTCAAATGAAACTTGGCATGATTTAAATTCGTACTACGACGTAGGTCATAGGACACTTTTTATCCCGGAAAATGCATGGTTCCTTTGTGAATCACCACGCGGGTGAAATCGCGGGCAGAAGCTAATAGCGCCATATAAAAGACTAGCACATCCCGTGTTTTACGCACGTATATAGAGGTTCTCATACTAACCGCGCAGTTTCCGAACGAAACATGGTGACAAGAACTAAGGCATTTTCAGGACGATATAGATGGTGATGCTTGCTTAAAGAACTATGTATTTTTATTACGGTTGGTAATTAAAAATATCAAGGAATTATAATTCAACAATTATCTGCATGACTTACTAAACTTTAAAATTTTGCTTCAGACCGAGGAATTACACAGTCCCATGACCCTTGTTATTTCAGTACCTATAGCAAAATTCAACGATGAATTGAGTGGGCAGTGGCACATGGAATAGTGGTCGTTAGTGGTGCAATAAATGGTGCCATTGGAAGTGGCTTCGAACTTTTCGTAGGTGCCTATATTACAAAGTACTCTGTGGCTCGACACACGTCGTAGGTAGGTACTATCAGACTATGAGTCCTACGAAATATAAATACCTAGCTACTGTATTAGGAATCATATAGGTATTACAAGTAGGTAGGCACCTATTTACAGGTAACTATAAAGTATCAACCTACCTATTTTTTCACCGTAATTTCGGTTTTCATTTTGGTGATAGGTGGTATATACCTAGGTGAAATAAGTAGGTCAATTTACGAAAATGATGGAAGTAAAACGAAGTGTGAATTCAAATATAAGATGTTTATTTATTATCTACTTACTACAAAAAACAAAAACAAACTACGTATGTCTAAATAGGGAGCTTACATGCATAGCACAAATCAGTCTGAACATTACAAAATTAAATTAAATCTAACGGAAGATTAATTAAATTTTCGCCAAACTAGCTGTCTCCAGATTTGCCCTGGATGGGTATATTCCTTTCTTCCAAAGGTTCAGATCTAAACGCCACCAGCTTCAGCTTCCCCTTATCGAGGTGACACTCCACCCTTTCAGGAGGAAATCCTTCAGGCAGCAGGAACCTTCGCTCGAAGTGACTCCTCGTCCAACCATCTTCTCGCTTGATCTCTTTCTTTCCTTTGACCGTGACCTCGTTCCCTACAGTCTTCACCTCAATCTGTTCTGGAGTGAAGTTCTGCACGTCCAAATGAACTTCGACTTTTTTACCGTCGACTTTCACTTCCGAATCCGAGTAGACACCTTCGATTCCATGGTCCAGAGGGGTCATCATTTGTTTGATTAATTTCGTTGGTTGAAGGAAGAATGGATCTCGGGAGAACACAGCGAATGGATCTTCAAAAACTCTCACGACGGGCTCGCGATGAGCCAGATTGCGTAGGTGACGGATCCAATACGGCATCAGTGACATTGTGCTGGTTCACTGTACTTTCCTCACTAAAAATCGTGATTATATTCCTTTTCCGCTTTGACTTGCGCGTTTGTTTATTTTCAACTGTTATCATTATGGCGCGTTGCCGCGGCTTTTATACCGGCAGCGGTGGCGCGAACTGTCGTCGAGAAGCCTGTCGAAGACTCGCGAAAATTCCAGTGTAATGCGTTCGTATTGACGCGAGACGTAAAGAGAGACATCTAGTATTGAGTAGAAAAGCTTTATTTTTTGACAGCATAATTTAGGGTTACCAGATGTAAACTGAAAAGTCCAGACAAATAGCATATTAAGTGGTGCCAATTCTCTTGTTCACCTGACTAAACTAAACTAAACTATAAAATTTCTTAATTTAGTTTAGAGAGTTCTAAAAGCTATTCTGATGAACGGTCTGATTAAATTTAGTCACCGTATTGACAGCACCAAATTTACACTAAATTGAATTGTTAGAGTTGCCACCGTGTCGAATATTAATTAATACCGATACATTATAATTGATGGATTTGACGGACCGATCATTTTTACACGATTTAACGAAAAAGGAGTGTAATTTTTTTAGCGTTCGTGTATATAATATGTGACTGTAATTAACCTAATTCAGGATTGGCAGATTCAATAATCAATCTTAGCATTACTTTTATTAAAACCTACCACAAATTAATTAACATAGTATACTCGTCGGTACTCGTTTGTTGGTTTTTACGATATACGAATTTTTTACGAGTGTTATAGCAGGTAAAACGGAAGGGTAGTGTCCATAGATAACATAAATGTTTTAACTTCAACTTTTGAAAAATTATTTCTCCAAAACTATCTGTTTTCGCAATTTGAAACTTGGCCTAAAGACTTCGTATAAAAAGACCTACCTGTGAAAAAAAATTTTCAACAACTCGATTGGTATACTTCCGAACTCAAACCCGCAAACCTTCCATTCGAATTCGTTCTTGATAGTTTCTATGAAGAGTAAGTTCCTGTATTTTTAATACCTATCTACAATTGCTTTTCAGTAAAATATTTTGTTGTACATATTATAATCTGTAACTACCAACCTGGTAAGGAATTTTTCGCTTGAAGAGTTGAAGTGAAAATGTAAAAGAAAGTTTATCTTTCCGATGAATCTACAAGAGCCACCAACAACCATCATATACTCCTCTATTATGTGTAGTAGAGTAGGTACTTATTACAAAATATATAAAATTACTTGTTCCAAGGCAACACAAACACGTATGACGATAAAACTACTCGAAAATTTCGTATGAATAGCGGTGAAATAATTAAATTAATTTTAGTCCGCGTTCATTTTCATGCCTACTAACTTAGTCGGATTTTAGTTTCACGTCTCTAAAATTAGACGAAAATTTGGTACAACAGAATAGATAAATGACCACTTAGACTAAATTAAGTAACTAAAATAATTATAGTGTTGTCAAACTAAATTTTAGTTTAATCTTGTCTTTCCTGAATAGCAAACCACGTTTGACATAACTAAACTAAATTTTAGTCTAGTTTAGTTTAAATTGTGCCAACAGAATTGGCACCAGTACCTATTTACCTATAACTAAAAAAAATTGACTGTCAGATCCAGTCTTGCCTTGGGATTGGGATTCCCTTGGGATGATGTAAAGATTCTAACGATACATCTGTTTAGTCATTTAAAAGTTATTTTGTAATAAGGAATTAACTCACATACCGCAGCCGAGCAAAGATACCTACTCAGACTCCCGAGTGTTGCAGCCTGCTGCCTACAGGGGAAGTGGGTGACCAGTACAATGTTAAGTTCATTGTATTGATTAAGTATAAGTAATCTAGTTTTGTTGTTGTTAATACAGCTACAAAAATACTTTCATTTAAATTCATTTAAAGTCCTTTCCGAAAGACATTTTAAATAACCTCTTTTTTCGAAAAGACTTTAAAAATCCCTGGATCCCTGTACGGTACTAAAAAATCTGACACAAGACAAATCTCGACATCTGTAAACCTGGCCTAATTTGACTTTTTCCTGAAAAAATAAAAATGCATCAAGAAGTTTTCTTCATTTTAATGCATGTTGTATGAGTTTATGACAGTTGCTGTCAATAGGAAATTATACAGACGTCACATTCGATAGTTTATCTACTTGACGCTAGATGTCACTGTATAAAAACCGAAGTGCATTCGCTTCATACAAAATCTACATAAAGTCTTCTAACCTACAGTATAATTAACTATAAAAATTTGTTTCGATCATCAAACAAGTCGTCACCGTCACCAGGCTAAGTGAGTTGTTTTACCATAAAATAATATACTACATGTAGCGACATCTGCTGTCGAGTAGAAGAACTGAGATTTAAAAAGGTTCTTGGGGTATGTACATTGTACGTCATACCCATATAGTGTTTAGTTTCCAGAATAATGAATATACTCGTCCCTACTTCGATAGATGATAGTATAGATATCAATAGATCAGAGGTACCTAAATATTAAAATAGATATCTACTAATCAATCTGTAAAAATTGTTTACCTACCGATTTATGTAAATATTATGTTGTTGTGGTATTGCATTGAAGTTGTTAGTTGAAACTCCAGTAATAGTTATGCAATAATAACTCGCTGATGCAATAATAGCAAAAGTAGGACAAAAACACGGTTTAATTTTAGATAGGTACTGGCTATTTTTACCTGCAGTTTCAAAAGGGCAAGGTTAAAAATACAATCAATGTCGGTGATACAAATTACAGGTAGAACGAAGTTAGGTACCTACTACCTACTTAGCTTCCGAATAGTGGCCGATCCTTCTTTGCAATCCTTTGACAAATGGATGTATGAATAACGTGTGCAATAAAACTTGCGACTCGTCATACTTCGCTTGTACGCTTGTGAGACACACTGAAGCTCGACATTATTGATAGAAACTGTAGTGCGAATGAAGTTCATTAGTAGTACCTAGTTACTGAGCCTTAGATGCCTAAGCTAGGCAACCTACCTTTGATTCAGGCATCTGCGCTTTCCCCAAACAATTAGGAAATAAAGGTTTTACCTCTTTTACGTTTATGCTCGCCTAGTAACCAATCCCTCGCTACTAATTTTGAGGACAGAATCGATAACGTTTAAAGAAATTGCTGAACCGTAAGGTCAATATACTCAGTTACGCACTCGTACTGTTAACCAAGAAATACAACACTACTAGCTTCTGGCCGCGGTTTTCACCCGCGTTCCCACAGGAACCGTGCATTTTTCCAGGATAAAAAGTAGCCTATCAAATCAAATCAAATCAAAATTCTTTATTGTACACCAGTCTTAAGAGAATAACCACAGTAACAGATCTAAAAATTAAAGTAGGTACCTACAATGAGCGGACTCATCGCTAAAAGCGATCTCTTCCAGTCAATGTTACTCTCCGGTCAATAAACTATATCTATGCCAAAAATCACGTCGATTCGTTGCTTCGTTACTGCGTGAAAGAAGGACAAACCATCAAACCAACAAACACAATTTCGCATTTATAATATTAGTATAGGGATCATAACGCCAAGTCCTTAACATCATCCAAGTAAACAAATGGCAAAATAGATGACAAAATTTTTATTTATGTCCAAGGCAGTAAGAATTTGATATGATCTCCGACTATCAAAATTTTACATTTTGTCTTGACATTGCAGTGAATGTGAAAACTAAGGCAAAAAATATCTGAATCACAGACTTCGATAGGTACCCTGATATTGTTCTCCACTTGCGACACACCAATTTCTACGCGAGTGGAACCGCGGGGCGCTGCTAGTAATGATATATAATACATTGTAAAGAAATATATTATATATAGTAAGTAGATAATATACTATGCGGGCGAAGCCGCAGGCGGATGCTAGTAACAACCTAAACCTCAGGGTAACGAGCGCACTGCAGTGCCGCGCAGGCCTTTGTGTTTCAAAGTTCTGGGTGGCACTGCAATTGTTATGGGCCGGCGTTATGCTTACCATCAGGCAAACGACCAGCTCGTCTCGTTATCATATAACATTTTAAAAAAACCTATAATAGCACCGGCAGTGAGGGGCCAAGCTACCGGTGGTTAGTGCTGCCTTTGATTATAAACTTGAGTGCTGCATATAGTGAGGAAACTCCTGACAATAATACCGTGTCAAAATAAAAAATGAAAATCCCGGAAATTAAAAATGTGGATAGACATAACAAAATACAAGCAGATATGGATAACAAATAATAAAGACATAACCCGAACCCGCAAATCTCCACAATGCTTAAAATAAGTCATATTGCGGAAGTAGGTACTACGGAATCCTAAAAATATCTATATTTTCGTCGAAAAAAAACCCGTTGTTGACTCATGATCACGGATATAATAAAAGTTAATATAATCTTATAGTTAGAGCCTCATTCACGTCTTCGTGCGTCAAGAAGGCAACATAATCCAGTTCGTTAGTGTTATGTTTGCAGAACTGATAAAAGGAAACGTGTGTGTTAGGGCAGGTTAGAAAGGGCTGCGGTCTCCTTGTCAGGCATCGTAATGCTCAGACACTCTCTGGCCATAAAGAGTGACAATAATATCTATGCTATAATTAGTAACGAGACGACCTGGTCGTTTGTCTGATGGTAAGCATAACGCCGGCCCATTACAGTTGCAGTGCCACTCAGAACTTTGTAAAACAAAGCCCTGCGCGGAATTGCAGTGATCTCGTTACCGTGTGCACTAATTTCACTGGCTACTCTGATCATCAAATCGGAACACAGTAATGTTGGCACATTACTGCTTGGCGACACCTACTGAATATATACTGGCTGGCTGCATGTAGCCGAGACGAGTTTCTTGTCTTTCTTCTTGCTGGGCCTATACCAATTTGGAACGGACACGGTGGGTTTCTGGAATGTTCGTTGACTTTGAGCATGGATTGGATTTGTGATGTCTTTGTCATTTAATATGTTCTGATAAAGACAGCATTAGTTTTAATCTGTGATTCGGGTAGACGAGCGTTATACAGGGACCCGCTGTTAGAGTCGTAGGTCTATTTTAACCTTTATAAGTGCTCCCTTGGCTTGGGGCCTATATGAATAAAGCTTTTTGAATTTGAAATTCTATTAGTAAATACACTGAGGGTATAAGCAATTTGATAAATATACTTATTATTTATTTTCTCGCAGTCAATGGTAAAAAGTAGAGTAAATAACACGTGAAAAAAAATTTCATCCGGTCCTTGCTTGTTCCACGCGCTTATACGCTCGGGATTCTGCTCTAGAATCCGTTGCTGCTGTCGGGTTCCAACTTATGATACGGTACCTACATATAACAAAACAACCCTTTTTAAAATTTCTGTTTGTTCCGGGTAATCTCCGAAACGGCTGGACCGATTTTAGCGGGACTTTAACTGGCAGATAGCTGATGTTACAAGGAGTAGCTTAGGCTACGTGGGCGAAGCCGCGGAGCACAGCTAGTTGCATAATATATCTCTTTAGATGATTAAATTTCCTAAATTATTTACAAAAATATGAGTTCTCACTCAAAATATTCAGCATTTTGAGACAAAAAGCTTTTTCGTTGTCTTTTTTGCGTTTTTTTTTTCAATATTATGGACCATTATTATGAACTATTTTTGAAAACTTTTTTTTAAACACTACTATACAGTAGGTATACTGTTTTTTATTTTTGTCCAAATTTCAATCTACGGCCTTTATTTCTTAAAAATTATTTGTTTTTTAACAAATCCTTTCGTCCAATATTATTCTAATAATTATGAATGTTTGACGAATCAATTCTCCCAGGCGCCCTAATAACTACATTACTTGTACAGCAAGCGGTGTGAAACACGTCAATACATCCGCTACTTTGTGGGGGGAGGCTTGGACTATATAAAGAGGAAACGAAGGGCAGATCCTTCACTACTGAAACAACCTGTAGCATACTGAAAATGGAGAAAATTATCCTGTTACTGTTAGTGGCATTCCTAATTAGTGCGGTTTCCAGTTTGCCCTTGGAATCTGCGAATTTAGATATTGGTAAGGATCAATTACATATTTATTACATTTATTTTGTGTCCTTTTTATAATTTTCGACCTATACCGCTTTGGAAGTGTTTGATAACTTTAATAAAATTAAATAAAGCAGCCCGATATTGTGATACATATTAGACATATTAGACTACAACGTAGGTACATCAAATCGATAAAATGGTGGTACTTAAATGAGTGTTTTCATTACAGAAGCACTTCCTCAAAGTCGAGAGCAAACGGTACACAGCATCAGACGACGATTCATCAGCCCTCTGTTCAGCCTGGGGGCGGCCGGCACTGACGACATCGTCAAAATGAGGACTAAGAGAAGGTAATCAACAATACCTACTGTGACCATTACAAGTAGACGAAAATAAGTAGTGAACTAGTTTTGTGTGGGATTTTATTCAAACACAGTTTATCAAATTCGTTGTCGATACCATTCAAGAATAGAGCAAGTTTTTGGTGGATTTTTCCGGACAAGCATTTAATAAAATACGTAATTGGCGTTGTAATCTTGTGGCCACCTTCCGGCTCCATCATCACAGTACTTGTAAAGACAAATCAAACGATCCCAAACTCGACGGGGTTACGTCGTTTCATTACAGAGTTTCTGTGGCCGCTTTCTGCAGGTGACGTTATATTATATACCTATATTTCAGTTATGACGAATGTGAAAAGCTACAGCTGTGCAAACTACACGCAAGGTCCCGTCAGAGCTTCTTTGCAGCATACGAGCTATACTTCGTTAAGTGAGTACACTCACAAATACTTAAATAATAACATACAGGCTGAGTTTATTTTTCTTCTCTGGTACCTCAGATAAAAAAAATATTTGGAAAATTCTTTTTATATTTAAAAGGAGTACCTACTTATTAGGTTGGGGAAAAAGTCTTTTCGCATTATAGTATGTATGAACTTGTAATAAAATCTCTTTGGCTATACTATTTGTATCTGGCTGGTTTTGGTATCATATGAAAGTTTAAATTTTAAAGAACATAATTCCAAATTCAAATTTTGAAAATGTGTGATTTTCATTTGTTTTTCGTACTGTCAAAATGAGTGAATCTAATGAAGAAATTCGATACATTTTAAAATTTTACTACAAAAAAGGTAAAAATGCAACGCAAGCCGCGAAAAAAATTTGCGATGTTTATGGACCTAGTGCAATGTCTGTGAGAGTAGCACAAATTTGGTTTAAGCGTTTTCAATCCGGAAATTTTGATTTCAAAGATGCACGTCGCTCTGGGGACCGATTTTTGAATGTCACGAGTGATTTCGATATCAGCGGTGACAAAATTCTCAGCGATAGCTTTGAAATCACTAATTTGCAAAAGTCGTATTTTTGAAAGTCATACCCTGTTTACCAACATGCAACTATTTCTCAGCTTTAATCATAGACAAACTTATGATTGTGTTCCGTTCAATTTTATTTTTTAAGTTGGAAATGGCTTTATGCCAAAATTGGCACTAAATACCTACTCATATCTATGATATTGTTTACGAATGGGTACCCCCACTCGTAAACGATATCATAGGTATGACAATTTTAGTCACCCGCTGAGATTCAAAAATACGACTTTGTAAATCGATGACTATCGGCCATATCGCTGATATTTAGTCACTCGGTGACATTCAAAAATTGCACCCCTGGTCGCCCTATTACGGATAAAATGGATGCCATTTTTGAAAAAGTGGAACAAGATCGGCATATCAGTAGTTACGACGTAGCTGAAGAACTGGGAATTGACCACAAAACAGTTTTGGCGCATTTGAAAAAAACTGGGTACACAAAAAAGCTCGATATTTGGGTACCTCACGAGCTCACTGAAAGAAACCTAATGAACCGTGTACTCATTTGTGATTCTTTACTACAACGTAATGAAACCGAACCATTTTTGAAGAAGCTGATAACTGGTGATGAAAAGTGAATCACGTACGACAAGAACGTGCGAAAAAGGTCGTGGTCAAAGACCGGTCAGGCTTCACAGACTGTGGCGAAACCCGGGTTAACTCGCAACAAGGTGATGCTGTGTGTGTGGTGGGATTGGAAGGCCATTATTCATTATGAGCTGTTACCACCAGGCAGGACCATCGATTCTGAACTCTACTGCGAACAACTGATGAGATTAAAGCAAGAAGTTGAGAGAAAGCGGCCGGAATTAATCAACAGAAGGGGTGTGGTTTTCATTTTCATGGTTTTTCATGATAACGCTAGACCTCACACATCTTTAGCCACTCAGAAAAAATTAAGAGAGTTTGGCTGGGAGGTGTTAATGCATCCGCCGTATAGTCCTGACCTTGCACCTTCAGATTTCCACCTGTTTCGGTCTCTTCAGAATTCTTTAGGCAGTGTCAGGTTAACATCACGAGAGGACTGCCAAAACCACTTGTCGCGGTATTTTGATCAGAAGTCCCAAAATTTCTATAGCAATGGGATCATGTCCCTACCTACAAGATGGCAAAAAGTTATCGAACACAATGGTACCTACATACTTTAGTTAAATGTAAATAAACTATATTAAAAAATGTTTTGAATTTTCTTAAAAAATGCGAAGAAACTTTTTCCCCGACCTATTATATCCTTTTAGTTCAGATTGGTCCCATAGAAATTTCATTAAAATCGGTTCAGTACTTTGTCCCTGAAGTCGGTTCATCGCTATTTTAAATCAAATATAGAACACTTGCCTGCATTTGTATTGTGTGTTATGGACATAAAACTTCAACAAATAGGTGGATATCGAACCATTAGCCAGGCGAACACTGAGAAACTTCTACAATAACAACTAAATTACGGGAATTAATGAGGTTTTTTTCTCTACAGCAAAGAAAACGCCAGGTATTGGGACCACCACGCGAGGTCTATGGCTGACTGCGAACAACGGTACGGCGACTGCTACTACAAATGATACGTTAACTACTTAGAACGTTACCTTAAGGCTCAAAATTTAACTTATAACCTTAGTTATAAGCGCTGCTTTACATAGTAATTAGTTAAAATATGTTTAGTCTTGTTTTAAAACATGTTAACTAGGTACCTAAGCAATATTTGTAGGGCCAATGATGTATGTATACATCACTACTAAAAATACTTCTTATTTTACTACGAAATTTTTAAAACGCATAATTCTTAGGACTGAGATACGTTTTTGTATCTAGTATTTATTTAAACTTTTATGATCAATAGCACAAGAAATAACTTTATTGTTGGTTGCAAGCGCCATGTTCACGAGTAAACTGACTCGTGAACATGGCGCTTGCAACAGTGCCGAAATATCGAGTGCTCAAAACAAATAAAATACATTGTAAATTGTTAATATATTTTGGTTTAATTGTTGAGTTGTGTCGCCTACTGTCCACACTGCTGTGTTGTGTGGTGGCGCACTCTTTCTCTTTTTGGAATCATTATAGCCGTAGCTCCAGTCTTGCGCACCTAACCCCATTGAGTTTGGATTTGTTTGATTTGTCTTTACAAATGCTTTGCCTAGCTATTCGATAACTCTTGTCGGTTGTATCGAGGCTCAATAAATTATATAAAAAATCGGTAAAATCCTCTTTATCGATTTGAACTGACAATTTTATCGAATACTATCGATCGAAAAGATCCGTACTTGCGCCGCGGATCATGCTAAATGTAGAATTCGATATCATTCTGTCGCGCCACGACACACCTCTACACAGCGGTGTGAACCCGGCTTTAATCCGGATTCTTAAACCTACCTATTATATGACACTATATGTAAAGGAATATGTAAATAATCTTATGCATGTAAAAAATAACTTAAACGTTTCAGAATCGAATAACTCAACTATTATACAGGTGGAAATCAGGGTTAATATCTGCAGTAAATAAAAACACATAATTACAGTAACAGTCTATTTTATTAATTACCCTTAGAATTACGGAAATACTAATTCATCACCATAAATGCATAAAATTAAAATCGAAAACAATCAACAATAAAATTATTGAAATAAATAAAATCACTCATTGAACATTTGATCCACCTCTTCTTTATTTAACACGCTCAATGGAGCAGAACTCATAACAAAAATTGATTGTGTAAAATTGCACGTAAAATATACTCAAATTTAATCACCCCGAACCAATAAAATGTAATCTTATACATACAGTAATTTTATTATACAGCACAGATAAAATAATTATTTAAGATTAAAAAGTGTATAATAAATTGTTAGAAACACATTGAATACAATATAAAACTTTCTTGTCTTTTTTGTCTATGCCTAGTTTTCACATTTCCAGTATACAGTATAATAAATTACGAAAGATAGGTCAATTCAAATTCAAATTCAAATTCAAAAGTCTTTATTCAAATAGGCCCCAAAGGAGCACTTATGAAAGTTAAAATGACTCTAACAGCCGGCCTCTGCAACATTCATCTACCCGAATCACAGACTAAAACTAATGCTGTCTTTATCAGAACATAATAAATGACAAAGACACCAACAGACCCAATCCGTGCTCAAAGTCAACGAATCTTCCAGAAACCCACCGTGCCCGTTCCAAATTGGTATAGGCCGAGCAAGAAGAAGGGCAAGAAACTCGTCACGGCATTCTTTTTAAAAAAAGTAGTTTTTTACAATGATTCTAATGCTAACAACTAAGAATTTAAAGTTTAGTAGTCGCCAGGAGGCTCCTGAGCTGTTTGCCTCCATGCATCCTTGTCATCTACATAATCCTTAATTTTATAATACGCTTTTTTAATTAATACACTCTTGACTATACGTTTAAACTTTCCTTGTGGTAATTCAGTTAATACTTTAGGAATTTTGTTGTAGAATCTGACACCATTTGCCAGGAACGATTTGTTAGTTTTACTTAATCTGAACCCGGGTACAACAATTTTATGTTTACTTCTAGTATTTAACTCATGTACATCACTTTTTAAGTTAAATTTAGTAATATTCTTCCGTACATACATTATATTTTCCAAAATGTATAGCGAAGGCAGGGTTAGAATACCTATTTCTTTAAAAAAGTCTCTTAGAGATTCGCGTGGACCCATGTCATAGATGGCGCGTACTGCTCTCTTTTGTAATATGAAAATGGTATCTATATCGGCAGCAGATCCCCAAAGTAGGACGCCATAAGACATCAAACTATGAAAATATGCAAAATATACCAACCTTGCCGTCGCCACATCAGTCAGCTGCCTAATTTTACGTACTGCAAATGCAGCGGAACTCAAACGACCCGATAGGGCATTGATGTGAGGACCCCACTGCATTTTGGAGTCAATAGTTAATCCTAAGAATACAGTGTTATTCACCAGGTCAAGTTTGCTGCCTTCCAATTCCACTTTAGATTCCACGTGTGGTACGTTGGGAAGTGAAAATTTAATACATTTAGTTTTACTAGCGTTAAGTAGTAGATTATTAGCAGCAAACCATTCTGAGATTTTGTCAAGGTTATCATTTAATTCCTTTAGTTCACTGTCTTTCCTATCAGTTTTAAAAATGAGTGAAGTATCATCAGCAAACAAAACTATGTCCAATGCTATATGGTCTGTCATAAAGGGTAAGTCATTTATATATACTAGAAAGAGAAAGGGGCCCAGTATTGATCCCTGCGGCACGCCTATCTTCACTGAAGAACCACAAGATGTTACTCTATCGATGCCAACCTTCTGCTGTCTACCCGTCAAGTAAGAATTTACAAGATCAAGAGCTGTCCCACGCACGCCGTAATGATGCATTTTTTTAATAAGCGTTCTGTGGTCCACACAATCAAATGCTTTGGAGAGGTCACAGAATACTCCAATAGCATCCTGTGAACTCTCCCAAGCTTCAAAGATGTGGGACATCAGTTTAGCTCCGGCATCGACTGTTGATCTGCCTTTCGTGAAACCAAACTGGTGACCGTGCAATATTCTATACTCGTTGAAATGTGAAAGTAACTGTTCTAATATAATTTTTTCAAAGATTTTGCTAAGAGCTGGAAGTACAGAAACTGGTCTATAGTTAGAGGGGGTGTCCTTACAACCAGATTTAAAAATAGGGGTGACTTTACTGTGTTTCATTAGATCAGGAAAGACACCCTGATCTATAGAAAGATTAAAAATAATAACTAGATAGGGCGCAATTGTATCAATTAAGGATCCTATTACTTTTACCGATATACCCCACAAGTCTTCGGTGTTTTTCATATTGATAGATTTAAACGCTTTTTTGATACTAGTGGTTGTTATGTAACGAAAACTAAAATCCGGAATTAATTTAGAAAAGCTGTTTTGCAAAAGCATTTCTGCTTTTGCTGGAGAAGAGTCTAGTGATTTAGTAGCCTCCAATGGTATGTTTGTAAAAAACTTATTAAACTCATTGGCTATATCGAGTTGATCAGTAACTACTTTATCGTTAATTTTTAGTTTAAATTCACAATCTCTGTTTTTATTTTTACCAGTTTCTGTGTTAATAATTTTCCAAACAGTTTTGATTTTATTATTAGATTTTGTTACTTTATCCCTAATGTAGTTGGATTTAGCTTGCATACATACGCGTTTAATCAATAATAGTCAATAATAGTGATATATAACAATATATACAAAATAATATAACAATTGTAGGGAATTCAAGTTTTTTTACTAATAATTAATAACAATAATTACTGCTGAACCTACTTTAGTTGTGTGCCATAGGGTAAAATAAGTAAGATATTAACATGCAGTGATTTGATAAGTTTTATTAAGTTCATGCAATTCAGGAATTTCTATAAGTCATTAAAAAGATTTGACTCATCAGTATAAAAGTACCCAGCTAGACTGGGTTATGTATTTTAAAGGTAACTTGCCTTCCACTGCATCGTAAAACTATGACAATTGCCACGATATCCGTCCTACATTCATAAAATAGCGTTTGAACACCAACTCGCACATCATTCACGATATTTCATGTCGGATCACGTGCACTCTTATTACAATAAGACAAATCTTACAATAATTCACAAACGGTTTTCCACTTCCACGCGCATTTAGGTGTCCTAAAGTCCTGCAAATTTTCAAACATGGTCTTTTTCTATTCATACCTTTTTTTTCATAGACCATTGTAACCATAGACACAAATTTGTTTTTTTTTTTTTTCATTTTGCTACGGCTGTGTTAACTTTGTATATGACCGCAGCATTCGCACATTCTATAAAATCAATTAGGTGTTTATAAACATTTTGATGCTAGCACTGGGGATGTTGACTTCTGGTAGCGGCTTGTTACATAAGGTTTGTATATATAGTTTCGTTTCCTAGTTAGGTATTGAATTTATACATTACGAGAATAGAAACTTGTAGTAAAACACACATGAATACAAAACTATATAAGTACACTCACACGAATACGAAAAGGTTTCTCCTATTCAACACCATACCAATAGCAAAAACGTTCACCGCTCCGTTCACATTCCGTTCCATTGCAGATTCCGTTATCGTCTGCGTCTATGCGACTTCGTTCTGTTCGCTCCGAGCGGTGAGTGTGTGTAGTGTATGTAGCGGTGCACTAGATGGCCTTCTTCTTGGGCGCCTTCTTCCCGGCCGCGTTCACGGTGCTGAGTATGTGGTCGATGCTGGCCTTGTCGAGCACGTCAGCGCGCGCCGGCGCCCGCGCGGGCCGCGGCGCGCGCAAGCGGGCCCACGCGCGCGGCCACGCCGACAACACGCGCCCGCGCGCGCAGTACAGCGCGCCCAGCACGCCCAGCAGTGGGATCAGCAGGAACGAGGACTGCCGCAGCTCTTGCTCCGATGATTTTACCTGAAGCGGCAATCGTAGGAATAAATGTGGAACGAATTAAAAAAAAAATGAATTTCATTTTAAACGGAATGTTGCTGGAATTAATTTAAAATCGAACTAGAAAAGGCAAAGAAATTGCATTCCGTCAGAGAAATTTCCCTTTAGATTCGATTACTCAGCTGCATAAACACGGATATAATCCCGACAATAATTCTCTGTCGTGATATGAACGATCGGAAAAAATCGTTTCCTACACGAAATCATTCCGAGTGAATTAAAATCTGCTAGACACGCTCGATAGTGTCGCTACTAACACAAGGCGTCTATAACAGTGAGTAGCGGACAGGCACCCACCTTGGGCTGGAAGTCAAATGTGAAGTGCTTGTAGGCGCCGTCGGACGTGAAGTAGACGGCCTGGTCGCTGTGCGCGTGCGTGGCGCGCGACAGGGACGACTGCAGCTGCACCACGTACGACTTGTTGTCGGCCGGCAGCCGCGGCAGCACCAGCATCACACCTGCAGCACACGGCACAATGACTAGCTGCTGCGAGCGGGTGACCAGCGTGGGCGCTCCCACTGGACACGTGCATTTTTCCGGGATAAACAGTAGTTAAGTCAGTAAACAATGGTGTCAATTCTATCATTACATACCTAAACTAATTTTAGTTTCGCTCTCTCTCTTTCCAATGCATATGAGAAAGAGACGGAAGGTGTCTGACAGATCTAAATTTTGTTTTAGAGCTGTCAAATATCTTTCGATCTTAATAAATTAGATGCCACTGAATTCATTACCATTAAATTTACACTCGACACAAGCAAGTGGATTAATTTGACAGGTCTAAAATATATTCCATCTCTTTCTCATGTTATGCATTGGAAAGAGAGAGAGCGAAACTAAAATTAGTTTAGGTATGAAATGATAGAATTGACACCGATATTTATGCCTAAAATAGCTCCGTAGCTCCGTTGCTGCGTGAAAGAAGGGCAAACTAACGAACCTACAAATAGTAACCTGCGGTAGTGGGCGGTACGTACCCGGGTTGTGCTGCGGCGTGCAGCCCGCCGCGTCCAGCTTGTTGTTGTAGAGCGGCGCGGCGGCCGGCGCGGCGGGCGCCAGCGCCAGGCGCAGGCTGCGGTAGTGGTCGGGCGCCGCGCGCACCAGCACGGCGCTGTCCGTGAGCTGCGCCGCCTGCACGCCCACCAGCACCACGCCCGCCGCGTCACGCCGGTCCGCCACCTGCGGCGCCGAGCGACTAATGAGTGCCAGCGGCCCCGGGAGACAGCGGGAGCGGTCGCTCGACGCGCCGATTTAATTACGTAGCGAAAGAATTACGATAAAAATAGCTTCGAAACCATCGCAGCGGTTCCCAACCGGTGGTCCGCGAAACAAACTGGTTTTAAAGAAAAGCGTCCTAAAACTATCCTAAAAGCATCAACATTATAAAAGTATGCGTTACGTTACGTGATTTTTGACAGTTTTGACAAATAATAAGCTGTGTTGTCATCTGTTCTGTCAATTTTTTTTAATGGCTTTGTTCATTATTACATTCGTCCAAAAAGCTGAAAAAACCGTTCCGTTTCGAGAAATTACGTTCCGTTTCACGTTACGTACCAAAAAAAAAATGTATTTTCAGGAAATGGCAGGCTTATAAAATTATAGTTTCATTACAGAATATCTAGATTTTGAGAGCCCTTTCCAAAAACCATTTACATTTATTTTAGTAGCAAAACTGAACAACTCTTTTCAAACTGTTATTTATATTAAATTTTACCTATTATAATGTCTGGATTACATGTAGAATTACTATCATTTTATCAGGGTTGGCAATGTTCATAGTCTATAAAACAGCATCTGATAAATTTTTCCACCGCTTAATCTGTGTCAGTCTCAATAAGGTATACTTAAACAGGTGTCAGTTTCTGTGTTGACTCGTACGTGTAGTAGTGTGCAGTACTTACGGAGAGCGCGGCGGGTGGGCGTGCCAGGCGCAGCCCCGCCAGCTCGGGTGTCGTCGGCTCCTTCAACACCAGCTGGTACTCACACTCGGGGGACAATCCTCGGATTCTGTACATATAAACCACATAATATATCATAATATTATTATACATAATTATACACGGTATGTCCTATTTTACACATTCAAGACGATCAAGACATACCTATATATTACTTATCGCTTCTATACTGTTAAATATAGAAATACGGCTAAATATAGAGGTTCCTGGTTTTCATTACATTCATTAGTTTATTCACCTCGTTGTTGAAATCGAATGTTAAAAACCGTTTGCCGATGACTTAAAAATATTATATTGCTTGTTAATAAACAAATTTCACCCTCCACTGGCTACTCTGCTCATCAAACCGGAACACAGTAATGCTTGCACATTCCTGCTTGGCGGCAGACTTCACTCACAAAGCGGTGGTAACAACCCAGACTGACAGTCGCAGAAGAGTTACCCCTACCACTAACACAGTGATGTATCGGAGCAGTACCTGAAGGCACCGCTGGGCTCCGTGGTGGCGTCCTCCGTGGAGCAGGCGGCGGGGCTGCCGGCGCGCGGCACCGCGGCCACGGCGGCGCCCGCCCAGCCCTGCCCGCCCAGCGACACCAGCGCGCCGCGGCACGACCACGCCACGCGCACGCCGCTGGGGACACAAACAACACAAGATGGGGACGAGCTCCACCGGCGCTCTCCGTCGCACTAGGGCCGGCACCGACCTGAGCGTGAGCGTGTGCGCGCGGCCCTCGCGCACGGTCAGCACGGCGTGCGGCGGACTGAACGTGTACTCCTTCATGTGCGGCCGCACGTAGTACTCGCCGGGCGACAGGCCCGCCACGCGCGCCGCGCCCGCCGCGCTCACCATCGTGCGCCGGAACGAGCCGCCGCTCACCGACACCAGCGCGCCCTGCAACACACACGCTCAGACACTACTCCAACAACGACGCGCACGCGCCGCACACGGAGCGGCGCACTGCCGGCCACACTTTGTGACAGTTCCTTAGTCGAGCGCCCGACACGCAGGAACTACCGCCATCTGTTAATAGGCGTGGAACTATTTTGACGTTACATAAAAATGTCAAAGTTAAAACGGTTATCATGGAAACCGATAACAAATAAAAAATAGTTTCTGTTTCGAAAAATAACATTGTAATTACTTAATAATTTTTTTTTAGTTTTAGTTTTGGCGTTTGTAAGTGAATAAATCGCTCGGCGCCCACCTGCAGCGGCTGTCCGTCCTCGTCCGTGAGGTGCACGAGTATCTCGGCGAGCTTGTGCGCGAGCATGTCCCCGCGCTCGTCGGCCGCCGAGAACACGTAGGATTCCTTCTCAGCGGACACGGAGTACGAGGCCGCCGCGTCCAGCGGCCCGAAGCGGTACGTGCCCGCCGCTGACGTCACCACGGACTGCGTGCCGTCCGCTGCAGACGAACAAACCAACGCTTTTGTTCTGCCCAACGCTCACAGCGTACGCGTGCTGAGATCTACTGCATCGAGACTAATATTTATGGATTTGAGGGATGTTGCATCAAACAAAAAATATATAATTACTGTCGTTACACAGGTTTAAGAACATCGCATTGACACAATAGAAATGAAATCACAAAAATATCTAAGATTCTGGAACAGATTATATAGTGACCATTTCAAATCAAATGATTAATAAAACAATAAAAAAAAGACGCGAGCAAGTTTACTGGTTACAGTTAAAACCCTCAAAGTAAACATCAATAACAATCAGCAGCGACGGTGGCGCCATCTGAGGTTAGCTTCGGCTGTGGGTCCCCATTGTATCGTAAGTACAGACCCGAGGTGAGCGTGACGGTGACGCCCTCGACGGGCGGCACGATCCTGCCGGAGAGCGTGAGCCCCCGGCGGGCGCGGACGGTGAGCGCGGCCGGCTGGCAGTCCGCCGCGCCCAGCAGCTGCTGCGGCGCCGCCGGCGTGAACAGCAGCGCGGCGGACCACGCCTCCACCACCACCACCTCGCCCTGGACACCACACGTCACTGTTACAAACTGGCTTTAGACCAGTAGGGCTAATATGCGCACCACGACAAAATTTTGTCTACAGTATTGTCTCGCTCTTTCTCTCGCGAACATGAGACAAATGCACGACATAAGCATCGAGAAATTTTTGTCACGGTGCGCATGTTAGCCCTACAGGGGCACACTTTGTGACAGTTCCTTAGTCGAGCCCCGAGGCACAGGAACTAGCGCCATCTGTTAATAGGCGTGGTACTAGTGTGACGTTAAAATGTCAAAGTTAAAATGGTTACCATGGAAACCGATAACAAATAAAAAATTGTCTCTGTTTCGAAAAATGGCATTTCTTGATATTTTTTGCGGTTTATGTCATATAAATTAGTGGTTTAAGTAATTGTTGTGCTCTAGTTATGTATTTGTTACTTTTAAGTGATAAATTTTAGTGTATTCCGTGTAATGGGGATGTTGACTGCCAATTTATCACGATAGGTGGCGCATCGTCGCCATGGCCATTGAAAACTGTCAGTTTCATACATTTTATAACCTATAACTCAGTAAATCTTAATTTTATTTAATTATATGCCACTGTGTGCTGTACCAGGATGTTTGAACCCCGGTGTACATTTATTTCCCAAGGATCCAATAATAAAAAAGAAGCTATATGTCGCAAAAACTTTGTACTATACAGCATACAAGGTTATGCCAGAGTCATTTCCATGACATATTTATTTTTATAGGAGCTGCACAATGAAACAATTAGTTGAGCCATGATTGAATATTTATTCTACCCACATTCACATTAATATAAGCAAATAATCAAATACCCACAATCCCCTTATTAAAACAAAATGTAACAAGAGGTTGAATTGGTAGCATTAAATAACTAAAAATTAGATTCTAAATAATTCACATTGAATATTGTACTTACTTTTGTAGGTAAATATGGAAGTGTTACATCAACATATTTGACCATGCATTTGTAGGGAGATTCAATGAAATAGAATTTTATATAATTAACAATTATCTTAGTTTACAATAATATGTTGAATTGCCTACGAGCTTCGGAACATAACTCCATTATCCTTCTTAATTAACAAAATTAGTTAGGCACCTGCATGCATATTATACATTACATAAACATGAATTAATTTAAAATCAATTAACATTTTTTACAAATCAGTTTCATTTTTTTTTTTTTTTTTTAGTTTCATATTTTCTTATTTATTTTATAATGATTATGTAATTACTAAACCATATAAGTAATGTTTATCCTTCACCTGCTGCACTCACACATTTGGGCGCACGCGCACCACCAGTGGATAGGCCCATCGATCAGGAGGTATCACTTCCCTGCCGGAACGGGTACGGTAATTAGAAGAGTTAGAAGGCGGGGGGATACTGGAACTGCGGGGAGACGAGTATGAACGGCTATCACCAGGTTCGGTACCTGTGATATCGTCATAGTGTGACCTGTAGCCAGGTGCTGTTTCAATGCGTTTATCTGAGTCGATAATTATATGCTTCCTATTACGTCTCAATATATTACCCGAATACATTCTTATAAGATACGAGCGTAAGTTTACATTGGATTCAACAGTGCCAGATTCCCATCTATTACCTATTCTTACTTTTACTTTCTGTCCTGTTGACAATGACTTTAACTGTCGTGACCCTTTATCAAAATATTGCTTTTGTTGTACTTGTCGATTTAGTAACTTTTTATGTGTATCTTGATGTATCTTAGGTTTATATAATATCAATGATCTGGGCAATATAGTGCGAAGTTTTCTGCTATATAATAATTCTGCTGGAGATGGGATTTCTTTACTAATAGGTGTATTCAAATACTCTAAGTATGCTAACATAAAATCACTATTGTCTTCGTGCACTTTTTTCATTATGTTCTTTATTGTTTGAATAGCACGCTCGACTTGCCCGTTCGACTGCGGGTATCTCGGAGAAGAGGTTATGTGCTGAAAATTCCAATCTTTAGAAAATTTATTAAAACTATTTGATGAAAACTCTGGTCCATTATCGCTCATGACCACTTGTGGGATCCCATGTCTAGCAAATATTTGTTTAATTTTCGTTATAATTTCGTCTGACTGTAACGAATGTAGTTTACTTATTTCAATAAATTTACTATAATAATCTACGAGTAGAATGTAACTCTTATTTTTAAAATGAAATAAATCCACGCCTATTTTTTGCCATGGAGTGCCGGGTATTTCATGAGAAATTAACGGTTCTTTAGTATTTTGTTTTCGGTGTGTTAAACAAACCTGGCAATTAGAGAGATAGTCTTCTAACTGCGTATTGATATTTGGCCAAAATACAATTTCTCGCGCCCTCAATATACATTTATGGATACCTAAGTGACCTATATGAATTCTTTTCATCATTTCGTGACGTAGAATTTTTGGTATTACTATTCTAGTCCCTTTCCATAAAATACCGAAATTAAAAGTAAGCTCGTCTCTGTAATCCCAATACGGCTTTAATGTTACGTCTAATTCCTTTTTGTCTGCAGGCCAACCTAATTTGATCACTTTTATTAAACTCTGTAATTCATTGTCGTCCCTAGTACATTTCTGTATCTGTAAAAAATGCGAGTCAATCAGCTGATTGCTCGCTGATAACGCACACACTTGCGCTTGAAAATGTAAGTAATCACGCGGCTCGCTTACGCTGGCGTCGCCCGCTGCGACCGATCTTGAAAGAGTGTCTGCAATAAATAAGTATTTACCTGGCTTATATACAAGTTTAAAGGTATACGGTTGCAAACGTAATAGCATTCTTTGTAACCTAGGAGGAGCGTTCACTAAAGGTTTCTTTATTATGCTCACAAGCGGCTTGTGATCCGTTTCAATCGTCACATCTGACCTGCCATATATATAGGTATAGAACCGTTCACACGCAAATACACAAGCGTATAATTCTTTTTCGATCTGTGCATATGATTGCTCCGTTTTTGTCAATGACCGAGAAGCGTATGACACGGGAAGACCGTCTTGCATTAAACAAGCGCCAAGCCCGTTTTTACTCGCGTCTACTGAAATTGTTACAGGTTTATCTAGCGTGTAATACTGCAAAACTGGAGGACTTGTGAGAAACTGTTTTAAATTTTCAAAACATTTTTGATGTCTTTCCTCCCAGTGCCATTCTATATCCTTTTTTAATAATTCTCTTAGAACAGATGTTTGCTCTGACAAGTTAGGTATAAAGTTATTGACGTAAGTGATCATGCCTAAAAATCTTTCTACATCTTTTACATTTTGGGGTGTTGGCATGTTTTTTATTGCCAGTACGTGTGATTCATCAGGAGAAATGCCTTTTTGTGATATTTTGTGCCCTAGATATTTTATTTCTGTTAAGCCAATTTTACACTTTTGTTTATTTAATTTTATATTTATTTCCCTACACCTCTTCAAAACAGCTCTTAATCTTTGATCGTGAATTTCTCTATTAGGGCCAAAGACTAAAATATCATCAACAAATTGTATTACCCCTTCCAGGTCATCTAAATGCTCGTATAGCTTTTTGTGAAATATTTCCGAAGCGGAACATATTCCAAAGGGCATGCGTAAGAATTTAAATCGGCCAAAAACAGTGTTAAACGTACACAAATCTGTTTCTTGTAATTTCACTTGCCAAAATGAGTGCTTAGCGTCTAACGTACTAAATACTGACGCCCCTGACAATCGCGAAGTAACTTCCTCAAATGTCGGGAGTTTGAAATGCTCGCGCTTTATAGATTTATTTAAATCACGTGGGTCTAAACAAATGCGTATGTCCCCGCTAGGTTTCTTTACAACGGTCATGCTATTCACCCAATCTGTCGGCCCTTCAACCTTAGCGATTATACCTTGGCTCTGCATTTCTACTAATTTATTTTTAACCTGTTCTTTAAGAGCTACTGGCAATTTTCTAGGAGGATGTACAATTGGTTCAGCATTTTCTTTCAGTTGTATTTTATATTCCCCGGGCAAACATCCTATCCCTTCAAATACATCTTTAAAATCATCTAATATATTACTATTGCAAATTTCTTCACTCACCGAAAATACTCTTTTTATCAATTGTAACTCTTCGCACGAATGCTTACCCAATATAGGATCAGACTCGGTATTTACAATAATAAATTCTAGGAAATAATTGTTACCTTTGTACATAACTTTGAGATAACACTGGCCTATTACTGTTATAGTACTTCCAGAATACCCATTTAATTTTATCGAGGTAGGTACTAAATCAGACTCAGACAAACCAATTGAACATAAAAATTTTTTGGGAATAATATTCACGTCAGCTCCAGTATCTAATTTAAACTTCAATAATTTATTATTTATCTGTAATTCCGTTAGCCACTGTTCCTTTCTAAATTTTTTATTAATATCATAATGATTTACCTGATCAGTGGACCTTTCCTGGACCTCATACACTCGGCATGATCTTGCAAAATGATTCATACGCCTACATTTGTTGCACTGGCGACCGAACGCTGGGCACTCGTACTTCTTGTGTCGTGTGCCACACCTCTGGCACTGCGTGTTGTTATTCATACCCGGAGCGGTATGTGCGCGGGAATCCGTATTCGGTCCGCTACGAAACGGCCGGCCGCGGAACTGAGAATGGTTACCCCTCATGTTCGGGTTCGACGTTGACCTTTGTCCACTCCGTCCGCGATTTACCCAATGAACATCAGCTGATGTCTGCTGCTGCGATTCATTTTTATTTACGTTCACTTCAAAGGCGTGCTGCTCCGAATGATCCGTGTTGATGTGTACCGCTTGTGCACGTGACATTTCGGCTAATCTGCATATGTCAACCGCCTTCGATAATGATAATTCTGCTTCTCTCAACAATCGTTCCCGTAAAACTCCATCTTTCAATCCACATATTAATCGATCGCGTACCAAATCGTTACACAAATCTCTAAATTCACATTTAGCTGCCATTTTATTTAATTCAAACACATACTGTTCAACAGACTCCAATTCTTTTTGATCCCTGGTAAAAAACCTGTGACGTTCTATTGTTAAATTCTTTCTGGGTAGAAACACCTCATCGAACTTTAGTAATAGCTCTTCCACTGTTTTAAACTCTTCATTGAACTGATCATATACTTCCCGGCAGCGGTCTCCAATGATATGCAGTAATATATTCAGCTGTACTTTTTTGTCCTTTTTAGATAACTCACACGCTTCGTAATAGATTTTAAAAGATTTCTTCCATTTTTCCCATTCCTTGCTTAGATTGCCTGACGTCACATTCGCCAAATTGTTCTCGAACATAAAAGGTTGAGGCGGCCGTAGTATTGAATCCATTTCCACTGTTCAGATTTTTCCACCCACACGTGTACGTTAAAACAACTTTATATTATCGAGAAATTAATACGTTTCAACACATTTATCGCGACTGCGCCATGTTAAAGTATTTATTTTTATAGGAGCTGCACAATGAAACAATTAGTTGAGCCATGATTGAATATTTATTCTACCCACATTCACATTAATATAAGCAAATAATCAAATACCCACAATTATGTAGAAGAATCAGCTTATACAGGTGAATTATTATGTGTTTATTTCGGTCATCAAGTGTCACAGATCGTCTTATCTTAATCTCTGTGGTTATTTTTAATAAGTAGCTTGTAAGAGTTTGTTTGAAACTTTTTATTGTTTTTCAGGAGATCCTCAAATATGCAGATATCTCAAAAAGAGACTGTACCAAGCGTATTCCCTTGGTGCACTTGAGTTTCAACAACACCTACATCAAGAAGCCTTCGGTATTTAGAAAGAAGCAAGAAGCTATTCATTTCTATACGGGCCTAGAAATCTATGATAAATTCATGCTGGTGATAGACACATGTGCAATAACTTAAATTACAAGGGAAGTCAAATTATTAATGTTTGTGTTGGTGATCAACTACAAAAATACCCATAACAAAGCCGGTGAATCCTGTAGCACAGCAAGTGACATTTAGCAGCTACAAACACAAAAATACTGTGAAGGCAATGATTGGGCTATGACTGGTGGTCTTACATCTTGTCTCAGAATGTTATGGAGATTCAGTCAGTGATAGACAGATTATAGGAAGATCCAAACTGGAAAATCTTTGTGCCAGTGGTGATTCTATCATGGCAGACAGAGGTTTTAATGTACAGAACATTTTTGTTTCAAAAGACATTAGTATAAATATTACGATGTTTTTGAAAGGAAAGACAAATACCAAGTGTTAGAATAATACTGGACCGGAAATTAGTGAGCAAACATGTTCATATAGAACATATTACTGGTCTAGTTAAGACATAGGTACAAGATTTAAAAAATGAACTAAGCCCATATTATGTCCCCCTAGCATCTAGGATTTTATTTGGTTGTGCTATGGTTTGTAATTTTAGAGAGAATATAGTGAAATAAAAGTTTTTGTTACTTTCTATTGTTTTATTATACAGTATAATTATTCTTTCTTATTCTTATTCAAGTCGGGGCGATAAGGCCTGCACTGATGTCCCGCTTGAGGTTTATTGTGCATTTCCCCCTGCCAGTATTTACCCAAGCCATCCCGGGGCGATAAGGCCTGCACTGATGTCCCGCTTGAGGTTTATTGTGCATTTCCCCCTGCCAGTATTTACCCAAGCCATCCCAACTCCTTTACATAACGGAGCGCGGCTTTGGGTTGCTGGCACAGCTGTTCCAGTAAAGTTGTAGGTGGTGAACATTTTCTGGAGTCCAATCTTGGTCAAGCCTCTCTCCGTGATTCGCCGCGTTGCAAGAACAATCTGAAACAAGAGCCATCATGTTAAAATAAGGTCCGGATAGGGGTATTAAACATGATTTCATTTACCTTTAACATTGTATAGATAGAAATTACCTGTCAATTGTATAGAAACTACTTACATTGCATTTGTTGCTTGATAATCTTCGGCAATATTGTGGAACTATTGACGTCTTGGTAAAGTTGTACAGCGGAAACGTCGACTGCTCGGCTTTCAGACGCTGTTAGGGCTTTGATGGCCGAAACTAATATTTCAGTCATAAGCTTCTAACCTAAAAATAATAAAACCACATATTATTATAAGTAATGGTCTGTGATTTTTCGTAAATTTTCCTAGCATGAATCAAGTAAGTGTTAACGTGTTACATTAAAGAAAAGCTGTAAATTGTGTAACTTAACACTGTTAAAAATATTTTATTATAAAAACGTCTACCTCTCAATAAGATCTGCTTTCCTTCCAGTTATCTTTCCTCCTAGTTTTTTCAGTACATCTTTCAATTCTTTAAGCTTCCAGGTACCATACACGTTATCCATTATGATGATTCGACCGGTTTGAACACAAAAAAATATAAAAAATCTACATGTAAACAAAGCGAAAATGATTTGACAGTGGCCATCGCGCCGCTGGCGCCATCTGCTCTGAGCTTTGCGCGTGGATCCCCATTGTGCATTGATTTTCTTGTTGTTATAAATATACAGAGTTTCAATTGTGTGTTCGCTTTTGTTATATTTTCATTTTTGATGCTCTACATCTACATATTACGTTTGGTACTATATATTTTGTTCCTACTCCTAGGCACAAACATTTTCAAAAACACGTATCTCCTGAAACAAGTTTTAGGAAATTACCATGCACTAATTGTCTACAGAACTTATGTTTGGAAATTTATTTCAAAATTTTCAGAATGTCAACCGAAGGCTCTGGCGTTGTCTCTCCTTTTCCGTAGTGCCTGTTTTTCTTCGATGAACACAAAAGCCTTTAGGCCATTTTTGCGTTCTAGTATTTTTGCGTTAGGCGGGTCATAAGAGGATTTTATGGAACCAAAAATTGTTTAGCGTCCGTCGCGGCTCACTTCGGCCAGATACAGCTCGTGCTGGTACAGGAACCCGCCGCCGTCCCGGCGCGCTTCCAGCGGGCCGGCGCGCTGCTCGCCCGCGCCGCGGCGCACGCGCAGCGTCAGGTCCGCCACCGCCTCCGGCGCCCACACCGACACCACCGCCGAGTGCGCCACCGCCACCAGCTGCACCGTCTGACAACACATACACACACATCTTTAAAAGACCCTTAAAGTTGCAACTCGACAAAGGTCAGCCGATGTACAAAACGTAGAAACGAAGTTTAAGATAAATAAATAAATAAATAAAGATCGTTAATATTCATCGAGATCGTGAGTTTAATTAGCTGGCAATTTTGTATAAAACGTTCATTCATTGTCTCGTGGCTGAAATTGTGAAGTACGTTTTATTTTATATATCGAAGCCCGTTTAATTTAAACTGGCAACGTTAATAATAATGGTAATAGTAACTACGACGACAGCACATTGACAATGACGGCACGTGTTCGTATTATGCAGAGTTCAGCGTGGCAGGTGTACACGCCTGCCACGCGTCACGTCCCGCTCGTGTACTTACGGGGAGCACCTCCGCGGCCGTGTCCACGGTGACGTGCGGCGGGTCGAACTTGTGGCAGCCGCGCGGCGTCAGCGTGTACACGTCGGCGTCCGCCACGCACACCTGCCACGCGCCACGCTCCACGTTCAACTCTCCGCTGCTAGAGGCGCTCTTGTATTCCACCTGGGAAGAAATAGTGGGTTAAAAATAAAGATCATTGTCGTACTATGGCCTGGGTAACGCCTTACGGCCACGTTGCATGTCACGTACCGTCACGGCGTGCGTGGAGTGCCCCCGCAGCACGTAGCCCACGTGGTGGAAGGGCGGCACGGTGCCGGTTGCCTGCGTCACGGCCACGTTGTGGCGCGCCTCCGCCCAGCACAGCCGCTCCGTGGGCACGGACACCTCCACGCTGCCCGGGAGCACCTCCTCGAACGTGTACGATCCCTCTGGAACGGTTACAGGACGGATTACAGGCTGAATGGACATTTTATACTTCAAGTACCTACGGTTAGTCACATCTTTGTTTTTTTTTTTAAAGATAAACCGTCCCGTCTTCCCGTATCGTAGTTTGTACGGGACGCATTATAGTGTCTCTCTCACCGTGGTCGACGAGCGCGTGGCGCGGCGCGGCGGCGGGGACGGCGGGGGCGGCGGGGGCGCCGTCGGCCGCGAGCGGGCGCAGCTGCACCCGCAGGCGCGCGCAGGCGGCGGCGGCACAGTGCACGCGGCCTGTCAGTGTGCCCTTCAGTTGTGAAAAGTCCACGCCGCCCACGGGCCCGTGGCCCACAGACACCTTGCGGCTCAGTGGGTAGAACCTGGAATAATAAACCGTTTCTTATATATTTATAACCGTAGACGAGACTGCTACATGTATTAGTAGATTGACTTACTGCAATCCCTCCCTCTGTTCCTGTTCGGAAACTTCCACTTTGACCAAATACACGCCGACGGGCAGGAATGTACACCAGTTACCTGTAAAAATTAAGCGTTTCCCATGTATCTCCATGTATTACATACACTCATACGAATTCATTAAATTAAAGCCTCGTTTACAATTTTTGCCGATGATTATTTGATATGAAATCGAATGAGCGTATATTTGCGTAAATAAAATTTATGCGATGTTTTAAAGATTTTAAAAATTAAGTTTAACATTTCCATAAGTATTTATATTTTTTACTATGCTATATCGACGTAACCATCGCATTAAAAAAATAAAAAGATTATATGCATATTCCCTTTTGGTCAATTTTTAAAAAGAGTTTTTACAACTGAAAATTTAAGGGCATAAGGAAATATTCCATTTTCTATAGACATTACATACGGACGTAGGCAAGTGATACGTGACCGCGGGCGTGCACTGACCTCCGTCGTCGAGCGCGACGGCCCGGCGGGCGGCGGGCGCGCGCTCGGGCCACAGCAGCAGGCGGCGCGCGCCCGCGGGCGCCACGGCGCCGCACACGCGCCAGCGCGCCGCGCGCGCCGCCGCCGCGCCGCTGGGCCCGCCGCCGCGCACCTCCACCTGGATATCATCCACCTCACACGCCTCTGAAATACACATACTTACAGGTGCATAAATTCGTTAGTGGTAGGACTAACTCTTCTGCGACTGTCAGTCTGGGTTGTTACCGCCGCTTTGTGAGTGAAGTCTGCCACCAAGAAGTAATGTGCGAGCTGTGTTCCGGTTTGATGGGCAGAGTAGCCAGTGAAATTACTGGGCTTATGAGACTTAATACGTAATGTGTCAGAGTAACGAGCGCACTGCAGTGCCGCGCAGGCCTTGTATTTCAAAGTTCTGGATGGTCCACTTTTATGCTTACCATCAGGCAAACAACCAAATAACAAAAAAAAAATATACACACGTGATATTTACGACATGAATCAAAATAATATTATATATAATAATCAAATCTAAACTCTTTATTGATATAAAAAAACTTCTGTTAAAATAACTTCGGATAGATTTAATCATTTTAATGTGGAACTCACCATGTTGAAAGCCAACGGTGTAAACGCCCGGCAGCAACCCCGGCAGAGTGAACTTGCCGGTGGCATCCGAAGTACCGACCGGAGTCCCGTCCAGCAGCACCCGCACGCCGGGCAAGCCCTTGCCGGGAGCCGACTCTACAGAACCCACTACTGTGAACCCTGTCACCTGTTGAATACCATGGATGCTGTTTATTGATTATATCCTATAGCCTATTACACTCCCACTTCTAGGATACTGACCTTCTCTTAGATAGTGAGAAAGCATGAGAATTATGAACACTATCTAAGAGTGGATTATGGCCCGCCATAATCCACCACGCGGGCCCAGTGCGAGTTGGTGGATGTCACAATTCCTTCAAATTTTGTGGTTCTCAAACATGCGGGTTTCCTCGCAATGATTTTTTTTCACCACTTTACAGCAAGTGTGATAAAGTTGCACATAACTAGGTATACACATATATAACATATATAACTAGGTACATTGGTGCAAAGCCAAGCTAAGAGAACCAGGTAAAGCCACAGTATGATAGAGCCACTTAACCACACTTGATCAGATTTTATACATATAAGTTGATTAAAATGGATTTTTGCTGATCACTTCAAACAACATTTTAGTTATTAAAATAAATAGTTCCAAGACACAACCACATTTGTAGAGTAGGCGTTTTGAATAAACATTAGTACATTACACAATGTTATATTGTTTAAGAAATTTGTTTCTCACCTCAAAAGCTTTCTTGATGTACAAGCTATCATGCCGAACAGTGAAGGGCACAGCATCAGGCTTCAGAATATAGCTGACCTCCGCCTGTCCAGGTGTGGTAGACAGAGCCACAAGCTTGTACTCCCCAGCAGGGACCAGGCCGAAGGTGAACTCTCCTGCAGCATCAGTGCTGGTGTGACAGATGGGGGAATCGGGGACTCCTTGTAGGAGCGCTGTGTTGCAGCCCTCTACGCGGTATTTTGGATTTTCCTAGGATTAATTACAGAATTACTTGCAAGGTGAATCAGGAATGTCTTGTAGTAGTAGTGTGGTGTAGCTATGTAGCATCCATATCATGGATGGTCATAGCATGGATAGTTTAATTTGGATAATTTTCTTCAACACTTATGGCTTGCAACAACTAAATTGATTCCATTATGAGTTTTTAATGTAGGAAAAATACTTACTTCTTTCGAGTACAACACCACATACACTCCTTCAATGGGTTTCCCAAATGAGGTAACTGATCCTTTCACATCGTAACCTTTTACAGTAAGAACAACCCCTACAGGTAACGCCATTTTGCCTTCCTTCATATGGACCTCTGCCTGAGAAGGCTCCAGTTTCCATCTGAAATTTTAAGTAAAGAATCATATTAGGCAAAAGTAGTTTTTAATGTATTAAAATTGCTGTTTTCTATCTTCGAGTTTTAGACAATTTTGTATCTATAATTATACAATATATGATTACATAAATGTAATTTAATGCACAGTGTGAAACACTATCTTGCATAATGATGTACATATGTTAAGTTTTACAGAACATAAATAGAGTACTGTACTCTATGTTTTTCTTTTTTTTTTTTGTCGTGCCCAGACACGGTTTGTGTATTTTGCCAATTTCAAGTTTAAACTTAACATGAGTTGAGTAGGTTTACTTTTTCTTATAAAAGTGGAGAAACTTGGATTACTATGTACAATTTTAAAGGGAAGGATAATAGGATTAAGATCAGAAAAGCAGGTAACATTAAAAAAGGAGAAAAACTAAACATACATAATAAAGAAATTAAGTGCATGTACTCTACTTATGTTCTGTAAAAGTAATACGGTTGCATTTTCAACCTGAATCTAGAAACCATGGCCTACCATTGGTCTTGCTTTTAGTAGGGCTCATCACCACCCCTCAGACAGTCTTCCGACTCCTCTGTGCCAGGATTGAATCCAGGATAATGAGACAGTGGAGTATAAAATAGGTCATTGCAAGGGCACAGAAGAAATAAGAATCAAACCAGAATGTGCAGCAGCTAACTCAACAAGAAACAACTAACACTCACACTATTACAACATCTATGCTATTGGAGCAGCTTTGCCAGCAACCCAAGGCTGCACTCTGCTACATAAGGACGTTGGGCTGGCTTGGGTGGGTGAATGCCAAATTATTATTCTAGATGTGGGCAATAAGGCCTGCACTGACATCACACTTGGGGAGTATTGTGTATTTCTCCCAGCTAGGTTCGGGTAAATTGGGTAAGAATTGGGTTGGTGTATTTACCCACCCAAGCCAGCCCAATTCTTTTACCCAATTATCCCCTTATTGCCCCCACTTAGAATAAGAATTGGGTGTCTAAATGTACTTTTTAAAAAGAAACATATTTACCTTGGATGAGAAGCTTTAACAGTGTACTTTCCAGGTATAACAGCAGTGAAACGGAAGTCCCCACCAACAGTAGTTACTGTATTTCTGCTGTCTCCCTCCTCGCTGATCAGCTGCACGGCTACACCACTAGGGCCTGCCTGCTGCCCCAATGTAATTACTCGGCCATTGATGCCAAAACCGTTAAAGGAAAAGTTAATATCTTGCCCTGTAGAACATTTGTCCGACACTCCATCTACAGATAAAGCAACTTCAGACGGCTCAAAACTCAAGCCGGCGGGCGGATGGACCTTTAATACATAGTCCCCTTTCTCGTAGAGAGGCAGGAAATAGTAACCATTGGTAGGAGCGCATTCAGTCTTTTCTTTTAGACTTCCTTCTTTGGTGTACCTAAAACACACAACATAAGTAAATATTACTGTTTATAGGATTATTCTATTCCCAGCGAAATGAACTAAAATCCTAAATCCTGTCAGAATGTTTTCAGAAATAGATATTGAACCTTGTAAATGTAGGTACCCAATTAGTGCATAGGTTAACTTACAGTCCGATCTCGATTTCGGAAAAATCCAATTTAACATGACTTTTAACAAATCCGCCACATCCTAAAATATCGTTAGCACTATATCTTGCAGCTAAAAGTAGTATAATTAAAGATAAAATCGGCAATTTATCATGGTAAGATGCGGAAGCCATCTTTACCGCTGAAAAGTTGAAAACCACAGATCATTAAGCTGAAAACTGAAAAGAACATTTTATGCCACAGACTACTGAGGCTTTGTGGTTTACCACAAAGCCTAATATAATATCTAGTCTGTGCAGTGTACTGCACAAACGAGATAATATTCTCTTTGCAGTGTACTACTGATTATAATAATTATACAGAATGGACCAAATTAATGCCCCCCGGAGGAAAAGTACCCTAAATATTTGTGTTAGCAAATTTTACTCAAAGGAAACATTTCTTTATTTTTAGAAGTAAAAATAACTGCTTTCAAAGATTTCTTAAAAGTCACTTGCCAGAGCCGGGAATCAAACCCACCAAATGAAAGAAATAAACATTCAGTATTTTTATGATAACGATCGAAAGGGACAATCATAAGGAATAAAACTTTTATTATTGTAAATAAGATTATATAATGTGGGTAATTTATAGTTTTAATTCCGCGATAAAGAATGTCTAATGGCCTAATTTCGATCTATACTGAATTTAACCAAACGTAACGCGCGACGCTGGACAACGAAACCTGGGTTAGTTGTTATAAAAAAAAAAAAAAAAAAAAAAAAAAAAAACTTCCTTGAGCTCGCAACGATGGACTTTAAAACCAGCAATTAGTATTTTTTAGTTAGTTAAAAACCCTTGGTTGGAATATGTGAACCACCTCCGGCACCGCTCCGTTCACATATTCCAACCAAGGGTTTTTAACTAACTAAAAAATACTAATTGCTGGTTTTAAAGTCCATCGTTGCGAGCTCAAGGAAGTTTTTTTTTTTTTATTTTTATTTTTTTTTTTTATTATTTTTTTTTTTTTTTATAACAACTAACCCAGGTTTCGTTGTCCAGCGTCGCGCGTTACGTTTGGTTAAATTCAGTATAGATCGAAATTAGGCCATTAGACATTCTTTATCGCGGAATTAAAACTATAAATTACCCACATTATATAATCTTATTTAAAATGGACTTCCGCAAAGTAACGCCTGATTCCATCAAATATATTTTATTATTGTCCCTTTCGATCGTTATCATAAAAATACTGAATGTTTATTTCCTTCATTTGGCGGGTTTTAATAGGGTCTAATAGGGTAGTTTAATAGGGTAACGCTACGCTACTTGCTTAAAAAAGCTACGAACCGACTTCAGTGACAAACTACTAAATCGATTTTGATTTATATGGGACCAATCTGAAACTATAATATACTTAGTACTTATAAGCTTTCAAATAAAAAAAAGAATTTCCCAAATCGGTTTATAAATGACAGAGATCAGGGGCCTGCGGTGCGAGTACGGATCTTTTCGATAAATAAAATTCGATAAAATTGACAGTTAAAATCGATAAAGTGGGTTTTATCAGATAAATTTGACATTTAAAATTGATAAAGTGGGTTTTATCGATTTTAACTGTCAATTTTATCGAAAAGATCCGTACTCGCGCCGCTGTTTCATAAAAAATATTAGTCTAATATTATCAGTCTTTTTCTTTTTTTTTCATACATAATAAACGCTAATACTCATAATATTAGACTAATATTTTTTATGAAATATGCCCCAGAGCTAATAAAAAACCCACCGAATTGATAACCTTCTCCTTTTTTGGAAGTCGGTTAAAAAGTATCTTTTCTACACCATCGCTAGAAGAAGCTATTTTGTCACATAATGCGATTTTTTTGATCGGAAAATATTGTAGTTATTTCAATGAGTTTTGATCGTTGTGAGTATTAACTCAAAACAACCTAATAATTATTTATATAAAAACTATATGATTGGGAGTTCTATTCGTTTTCGAATAATGGAACGTAATTCTAGGCGCCAAAATACAAAATAATATATTGGGAATCCGAAACTATTTTTTAGGGAATGTGTCCGTGTTATTTCCATCAAGGAATTTATACCCAATCGTATAAATTTCTTGATTTCCATTTCATTTTCTTGTTATATCATTGTCAAAGCTTTGATTATAAACCTTAATTCTATGTGTCAAAATGAAGACCTTCCCTCTTATTACTAAACAGTCTTAAATGGTGGTTTAGTTAAACTATGTTTAGACTTTCTTGTTCACTGATTTAAACTGAGTCGAAACAAACAAAGTACAGTTTTGCTTAACCGCTGTTTCATACTTTTTTTTAATAAGAGCACTTACTTACATTTACAACAGATTTATGTGATGCATTGCACCAGACATGACAGTGAAGACTGGAACACATACAAATTGCAGTACCACTCAGAACTGAACACAAATGCCTGTATGGCACTGTGCCTGTGTGGCATTATCATAAGCCCAGTAAATTACACTGATTTAACTATAGTTTTTTTTAGTTGTAACTTTTTTATGGCTCTACATCCTCTTCACAAACTATGAAATAATAGATATTTATGCTCTGTATGAGTTAGGCATTCAGTCGAGGTCTCATTGCTTTGAACCACTGGTGGGTCCATTAGTACTTAATGTTTTTCTCCGTAGTTGCACTGTATTAGATTGACCCACCAGTGGATTAAAGCAGTGAGAATCGCTATTAAAAGATATCGTTTTATTGAATAGATACCAATATTTTTGTCACAAGATCCTGTTTAGATAAATAGTTAAATTATTATTAACAGCATCCCTACATCTTGCAGCCCAAAGGCTGCAAATATTCTGCTGATATGAAAAAGATATAGCAACAGGCACACAGTAGAAGAAAATTCAATTATATTTGTGCGCTTTTATTCATTAGGTAAAATCTTTAAAACAATATTATTATCAAAATCAAAGGATGTAAATGTACATTTAATAATAAAAAGTTAAATACTTAGAAATACATTTACTAATTAGTGTGGTGATAACAGAAATAATTATGTATTGAACTAGAAATTTTATGTAGCTACAGCTTTAGCTTTGTTTTGTATGGGAAGGAACAGCTTGAACTCAGCAGGTAACTCATCTTCCGAGTACAGTCTGTCAGAGAAATAGACCCTCCGAATTCTGCAATTAGCATGTATTTGCACTCTGAGGGTCTCTACGTAATTGGTTCCGTAAGCCCGTCTTGTGAAATCAGCTAGGTTAAACTGAATTTGATTCCAGCCTTCATCAAGACGCATCGGCATAGTGCAAATGAAAGGTTTCACTCGAGTCGTGGACTGATAGTTGCTCGCCCTGAACCTTCTTCGCACATTCTTATCATCCAAAACCTAGAAAGAAACATTTTAAGGTTATTAATAAATTAAGTACAAAATTTTATTTTGGCTTTAAAAAATTTATAAAGTTACTCATATTCAACTAACCTGAACTTCAAATGTGAAGTACTTTTTGAGGTTTTTAATGATCATAACCAAGAATGGCAGTTTGATACCAAGGGTCTTCTTCGGATCGGCCGGACAAGTTATATACGTAGTGCTGACATTAGTTCCCACGATTTCTAGCACGAGGCTTTGGATGTCGTTGTCTGTGATCCTCTTTATGTGCCCATTACGAACTTTCTTGTCCCAGATTTGCAAAGGTTTGCTACCTATGCTGTAAAGTATTGACAGAAACCCGGACTGAAAAGTATTCTTGAACATTTCGTTTGTTTGCTTGCACAATGCACATGTAAGCACGTTAATACCCTTACATTTACAAGGCAATTAATTACAACTGTATAATCGATATTCGCGGCTGCATTACAACCACATTACAACCTGACAGACTGACAGTAAAGTAAACACAGAAATTTTGGGCCGGCCATATTATACTTTATAGTACTACCAAGGAAGGGTAAAATTCCCTTGAGTACTACTCTATGGATTGGCCATGTTTGTTATACAAGGTTACCATAGCAACGTATATGAATTGTGATTTTATTTTTTTTAATTTTTTTCTTGACCTTATATATGTGAAATTGAGCAGTGTTACCGTTTTATAATGGAGAAAATGCAAGACTGGTGGTGATAGTGCTAAAATAGTACTACGGCGCGAGTACGGATCTTTTCGATAAATAAAATTCGATAAAATTGACAGTTAAAATCAATAAAGTGGGTTTTATTCGATAAAATTGACAGTTAAAATCGATAAAGTGGGTTTTATCGATTTTAACTGTCAAATTTATCGAATTTTATTTATTGAAAAGATCCGTACTCGCACCGCTAGATCGTAAACGAAGTATAAAATCCGTACAGCGGGCCTAGACAAAAATCCTTTCGAACAGTTCGACAGTTCGAATCGATAAAAAATTTAATTAGAGATAGGTGGTTCTTGATTTACTCAAAAACGAAACGAAGCCGAATCTACTTTTTTCAAAATGAAGTGAATATTCGCATCTCAAAATTCGAAGACAGGTTTATTGAAGGAAGACAATTATTTTAACATAAATGTATAAATGGTTTTATCGTCGTTCGCCACGATTTTTACAAGAAAATCACTTCGCGAAATTAGTAATTCGGTCAATGCAATGAAAATTGAACGTCATTGTGTAGGAAATGCAATCGATAACAGATTACAAGTAAAACTTGTCGTCGGCGCAAAACTAGTTTCGAAGCACAGACTTTAAAGTATCTTTACATATCTGTGTTTCGAAGATTAGTTTTCGTTCTCGGCTCCTTTATGGATAGTTATTATACTCTTTGGTTCTCGGCAAAAATCAACGTCCTACCTATTTCTAATTTTATCTTATCGAACTGTCAAGAAAAGTTCCGTACTTGCGCCATGCTGGCCTAGCATGGCAAAGTAGCAATATGGCGCGCGCGCTACGACAAGATTTCTCGCGGACGACGTTTTAGGCGATTATGCTAACATGGCAAACACGAGAGACTATTATCTCTTCGAAGACAATGGACGCCAAACCAGTGCTGCCATGTGATTAGCAACACCGGTTTAGTTCATTCAATTTGTCTTATTTACTATAGTTTTATTTAATTTGCTGTGTGAACGCGTTCATAACAATGACATTTTAGTGAAGTTGACAAGTAAATATCGGGAATATGACTTTTTTTGTTTGTTTTGTATTTGGCTCCACGCGATTTGCGTATTTAGCCAGTGTCAAGTTATAATAAATCTCTAGTTTTGGTAAATAAAAGTCATTAAAGTTTAGTCTAGGCGCGGTCAAGTCGAAGTGATGCTTCAGTAAAGCGGTGGATACTTTACTGAAGCTTCTATGGAGTTTTGGATAGAATACGAAAATACACGTTTTTCATCTTTGTACTATTTTCCTTTCACTCATGCACGTTTACGAACACTTAATGGTTAATAATCCACCATTATTACACATTAACACTCGATAAAACACAGGTTTTAGTAAATAACACAAAATCAACAACAGCACATTTTCGCATTCCCGCCAAAACTCCGGGAATGTGACTTATCTGGCTGTTGTGAATTTGAATTTTATTTACACACTATCATAATTATAGGAAATAAAGAAAGAAGAAGAAGTATTAGATTATTCCACATAAGAATTGAGTTGAGTTAATTTGATTATTATAGTTATTTACTTTAAAAATTGCTTGCATTTTGCCAGGCAGAAAAATGTGAGTAAAACGTTAAGTAAACACTACTAAGTAAATAATATCATTAAACTATGTCCGAGATCCCAGTACATATAGAAAATGTAGTCTCGATGTCGTCCATAAAATTTTAATGTTTTCTTTTGTAAATAAAACCAAACAAATATCTAAATAAACAACTGTTACAGCTCATTGTGACATGCAAATATTAGAATAATTAACTATCCTTGAATTGAAAATATTACAAAAAACGAACAATAATCGTAACACAATTCATATTTCATTTCCTATAGGTACTTATATATAATATCAAATGTTATTATTTTTCTTATTAATTATACTAAAGTGTCAAAAAATAAAACCAATAATTTAAATAGAATTCTAGAAATTCAGTGGTCAAATATATTACTTTAAAAATTCAGCTATAGTACATATGTATAGTAACATTTTTAATTTTTTATTCGTCGGACTACCTACTTTCCTTTGAATTTTGCGTCGCTCGCGCTCTTCATTTATAGTTAAAACATAATTCTAATACGGTACTGCCATTATCACGCTTTCGGACACAGATCAGTATGTATGCTTTCGGAGATAGTCGTTGGCGTAATAGTCACAGAACAGAAACACAAATTATATAGGTATCAGGGTATCACAGAACACTAGTTACCGTGTTACAGTTTTACTCGTCCTCAAAAAGTTCGACGACAAACTACTCGTCAAAAGTAGACAAATAATGAGAAAACTTGACGCGCCATGTTAGCGTTTGTCGACAAAAGAGACACAGATAATAGAACCGTTCGTGTTTGTCGTCATATGACAAAACGAAACGACAAACTCGCTAAGCCATGTTAGCGGTTGTCGAGAAGACTAGTTATCTCTTCTTTCCACGAGATAACGCCACGAGTAAATTTTGTCACGGTGCGCATGTTAGCCCTAATGGTCTGCAAAAAAGTGGGCACGTGGTTAGGGACAAAAAATACACGTATTTTCCTTTTCTTTCTCATGGCATATTGTATCAACTCATCCTTTTGAATAAATTACGTTAGAAGTCTATTTGGTATTGAGGTCTTTGGGACATTGACTTATATATATGGACTGGAAGAACCTACAAAAAAAGGTGTCGACTCATATTGGCGAAAAAAATGGCTGCCATTGCTGCGTTGTGCCAATTAAGAAACATAGGTGTTACTATAACGAGTATCGATTTGAGATAAGAGCTTGAAAGATATCTGTTTCACAGGAATCACATCTAATCGGAAAAAATACTGTAGAAAAGAGAAACGATATACCGAGAATACGCATGCCGTCCATTCGGAATATCGCTGGGTCTGAACCCCTATTATGCTCTAAATCCAATATTCAATCACTTTTGGATTATAATTCAAGTATTTTTATCAATAAATCATTTTGTATATAGCTGCTAATATGGAACTAAAACAAATAACAAAATGCTGACATTATTCTTTGTAACATCAACTATCTGCCAGTGAAGGTCTCGTGTAATCGATCCAGCCGTTTCGGAGATTACCCGGAACAAATAGGTTCCGTATATACTTTCATATGCATATAGTAAAAAGCTGTTATTTTGATATTAAAAACAGACTATTCAATTTTATTTATTTGTATAGTAGATAAAACTCTGTGGGACGGTATCTCAATGCTGTGAACCACGGGCCGGACATAGTCACTCGAACCGATTGGAACACGCAGAATGATTTATTTTAAGAACGCAGATTATATCGGTATCGTTTCAGTGGAGAAACCAAATTCGGAACTATTACGCCAACGGTACAACAATATTCCACGCTACTTTTTTGCCAACAAATTGGCTGATATGGCACTTACCTACAACTGTCACTAACTGAATAGGATAACATGGCAGCTCCATGTATTTCCTTCCTCCATGCTTTGGGTAAAGTGGAACTGTTATGACGTTGACATTTATTGAATCCGACAGTAGTGAACTTTTCTGTGAAGGATTTTTTGTCTGCGCATAAATCATAAATAACAAAAAAAAATGCAAGCGGTGCACTGCGTGTCGCGTGTGGTATTCTCGCTTTTCTTTTTGTAATTTTGAGTTTTTAGGCCTTTTATTTTAATCATTTTAGTGATATTACTAAATGAAATAAATGTGATAACTGATTTTAGTGTAAAACTTATGGACTGTCGATTTTTATTAATTCACGAGCGATTGGAAATAGTTCCAGCAAAAATGACGATGGAAATGTCATCAAAGAGGTAAGAATATTATTTTCAAGCGAGTCGATTTATTAAATTTTATTTACTTTTGATGTTCGGTAAACTAAAGTAGGCTAAAATTTCCATTATGGGCCGTCGATTTGGAAGTTCACTTTTTTACTGTAGATAGTACTCTTAAATAGAAAGCTTTTTACAAATATCTCAATGTGCGCAAATTCACGGTTTACGAGATATAATTTTTTAAAGTTTCGATATAAATTGGAAAATAACACGCCATTTGCAAATTTTTATGGATAAACTGTCATGGTAGACGTCAAAGTTGACATTTCACGTTCCGTTGGTGGTAGACGTGTATTTTATTAAATATTATGTTTTCGTTTTTCTTAAATATAATTTTATTTTATTTTCAATTATTAAATAGTGTGTAATTAATGTGTACAATAACCCGTGCTGTATTATACAATTACATTGACTTTTGTGAATTTATGTTTATACTGTGGAATGGAACGTGAAGCGACGCCATTTTGTTTTATAGCGTCTTTTTATCTGTTAGCTGTCAGTGTCAGTCATCGTTTGTTGCCCTTGCAGTTGAGATCGTTTTACGTACTCTTGTTAGCCCTACAACGTTTGACTACCATGGCGTCTCCGAAGCCCTATGCTTCTGTGTCTGAAGAGTCGAGTGATGTGCAAGTTTTGGACTCAGATGAGCCGCTTGTTACGGCCTCCTCTTCTGTGCTTTCCTCATCTAGTAACACATTATACTGGCTCCGAACACTAGGTTAGGTTAGGTTAGAACAGTGAAAATGCAAAAAAAAATACTGTTACACAATATACTGGCTCCGAACACTAGGTTAGGTTATGTTAGAACAGTGAATATACAAAAAAAAATACTGTAACACAATAATACTGGCTCCGAACACTAGGTTAGGTTATGTTAGAACAGTGAAAATACAAAAAAAAATACTGTAACACAATATACTGGCTCCGAACACTAGGTTAGGTTATGTTAGAACAGTAAAAATACAAAAAAAAATACTGTAACACAATATACTGGCTCCGAACACTAGGTTAGGTTATGTTAGAACAGTGAATATACAAAAAAAATACTGTAACACAATAATACTGGCTCCGAACACTAGGTTAGGTTATGTTAGAACAGTAAAAATACAAAAAAAAATACTGTAACACAATATACTGGCTCCGAACACTAGGTTAGGTTATGTTAGAACAGTGAAAACACAAAAAAAATACTGTAACACAATATACTGGCTCCGAACACTAGGTTAGGTTATGTTAGAACAGTGAAAATACAAAAAAAAAATACTGTAACACAATATACTGGCTCCGAACACTAGGTTAGGTTATGTTAGAACAGTAAAAATACAATAAAAAATACTGTAACACAATATACTGGCTCCGAACACTAGGCTAGGTTAGGTTAGAACAGTGAAAATACAAAATAAAAATACTGTAACACAATATACTGGCGGAGGGGGGGGGGTACGGGGGGGTAGCCCTACTCCCTCCCTCCTCTCCCCGCCCCATAAATCGATGGATATTTATGGAAAAAGGTATTCTAACCTCAAAACTTTAACCATGGATATCTCCATAACCATGGGGTTGCGCGGGGTGGGGATGGTACAGGGGGGTATACTTCCTCCCCCCCTCCCCCTCCCGCCCCCCGCCCCCCCCTAAATCGACGGCCCATAATGGAAATTTTAACCCTAAAGTATGTACGTTAAAACCCTCCATACTAAAATTTGTAGAAAAACAGATTTATAGAAAAGTGACTAATAACCCTCTTCTTTCATCTTCAATATCCGTAAAGTGCTCTTCTGCTTTGGCCTGAGGCTCAAAAAATTCTTCTTAGGTTTGAAAGTGTAATGATTTAATAAGTCATTACTAATTACATAATTATACTCCTTAATGTATGCTATTTTTATTAATAGTAACTATGTACATTGTACATAACTATTTTATAGAATATAAATCCTGTACTCTATTCAAAAAACAAAACGTTTCTCTAAATTCTATTCAAGCATAGCAACTGTGTTTTTATTATTACAAACTTATATCAAAAATTCTTATAAATTTGATTATCCCAAAAGAGGATGATATGTATATGTATATAAAATGTTGTATGATAATACAGTCAGCAAATTCCCATCTTACCACAAAAAACCTCTTATAGATGCCTGTTTAGCTAGGCAGTGTCTAAAGATAAACATCTAAAATGAATAGAAATGTCAACAGAATGAAGTTAGACAACGGTTAGACACTACTTAAATCAAGATTTGTAGTTACTCGTATTTAAACTCGCAACCAAGGCATGATTAGGAGTCAAACTCTGTTTAACACAGGCTTAGGGTGTCTTCAACTTTTTTGTGGTAAGACCGTTAATGTTTTGGTCAGCTCCAAAATTTGTTTTGTTTGTGAGTGAATAAAGTGAATTGAGAAGCATCTAGTGGTTGGCAAAAAGGACTTAATTGTTCAGAAAGTAATGTGATTGGAGATAATTGGGCAGCCTTAATGTTAATGTAATAGTAAATTATTCGGATACTACATAACACTTCCTTCACTTTGACACTGTAAATGAAATGTAAAAGCTGTAATTTGGGTTAGATTTTGTAAAAAGCCATTTTATGTGAAAAGTTTATTTAACCAAAACAAAACAAAAACCTAATTTAAAATTGTGATATAATTAACAATGAAAATAGACTAAAACATTTGATCAGTTTAAATATTAATTAATTCATATATAAGATTTGGGAAAAAGTATCTATAAGGTAGCAGCCCTCGCCGTGCAATGGCGGGGTCTGTGTTCTTTTCTCAATGAGACAAAAAACCTTTGCCTCGGTTTGATGCAGATCACTCAACTTGTGCCGTTCAGGACACTCTTAAAAGTGAACACATCCATTATACATATATGGTAGCGTCATTTAAGACTTTCTCCGACTACATAAATTCATACATTAGTATTTTAAAGTGCTGCATTACTTAATTTTCCTTAAAATTGGTATAATGCAGTCAGGAAATGTAAGAAGAATTTCGACTGTAAATCCGCCCGCAGTTTATTCAGTTCCATGTAGGATTTCTGAAATTTTAGGGTGAAAATCTTCTTAATCAATATTATCATCTGACTATGTAACGTCTTTCAAATCCAGTCAGCCTTTTCAACATAAGGAGTAACAAATTAACTAATATTTCAGTGAGCTACTAGTCTCAAAACTATATACTAAATATCTTGGGGTTGTATTTTACACCAGCCATCAATACATGGTTGATATACCACCTTTACTCACGAACCGTTTTGCTTCAACATTTATTATGCATTCCGTTAAGTAGGGAACTCTCTAACTCTCTGCCAGAATCTGTGTATCCTGATAACTATAACTGATGTGGGCTGCTCCGATGCGTGAGTGAATACTCGTAGTTATCTTCTAGGCAACCATGCTTCATGGTTGACCGCATCGTCACTTACCAGCAGGTTGTGTTGCAGATTGTCTCTCTTTTTCCGTAGTGCCTGGTTTTCTTCAATGAACCGACAAGCCTTTAGGCCGTTTTTGCGTTCTACTTAGCCGGGCCGGGAAGGGGCACCTTAACGAGCTTAATACAGTATAATAAAGTAAAACATTTATACAAACCAAGCGAGAACCTCGATCCTATTGCAGAATCAAGCCTCGGAATTCCGCCGCCCGGAACCTTGCAGCTAAGCCATTGTTCGCTTTTTTGTCAACAGGTTTTTGCTACTGCGATTAGGTATTGCTAACCTTTGCATTTCTATATTATTATAATTCCTAATATTATGTAGAAATTATCAAAACCTTTATCTAACAAAAAGTACATCCGTTGACGTACCGATGTAGTTATGCACGTCGGAACTCGTAACAAAGCGGTTTCACTGTTACTTCAATCATTGCATATGTCTAGATAGATCTTATAACTATAAGCAATTCTTATATAAAATTTCGGCCATCTTGGAAACGGCTCTAACAATTTGAATGAAATTTTGTATTAAGTAAGGTTTTGCTTTTTAAGTTTACCAATATAGTTAGTTGTATTTCTTGTAAAAACGCAATTTTACATAATACGAAAAGTTTTTTCGCTCGTTTATTTGTTTGTGTTTACACAGAGCGAAGTAAGATCATCTGGATAATTCATTTCGGGTATTAGTAAAAACGCAATTTTCCAGAAAAAAAAACCGAGCCAAGACAAGGGTCCCCCAGATGTTTTGCATTCTAAACGTTTTAAATTAATTTGTGTTTGGAATTTCAACGGATTTATTAGCAAGTGTCGGTTTACAAAGTCAAGGTTTATCGCGGACATACCGAAGTCTTTTGACCGTTTCTGTGTATCAAGATTGTGCTAGATTGTTGAAATACACACAAAGTAGTTACACACTCTCTCGTCAAGGGTAACCTGCAGAGCCTGGCACATCGCCGTGAAGTCGCAAGCCTATCGGCGTTTTATAGAATATACCACGGAGAGTGTGCGCAAGAACTTCACCACTTGATTCCCCCATCACCCTTTTTCCACCGCACAACAAGACGATCGGCTGGGCGCCACCCCTTTATGGTGGAAATACCACCAACTCGTACGAAGCGATTCGCCTCTTCCTATATAATAAGAACTGCTAAGGAGTGGAATGCTTTGCCGTCGTCTGTGTTCCCTGAACGTTATCATCCGGGTGTGTTTAAGAATAGAGTGAATAGGTATTTACTGGGAAAGCGTGCTACATCTTCGACCACATCGTCACTTCACATCAGGTGAGATTGTGGTCAAAGGCTTTACCAGTCCGATGTAAAAAAAAAAAAAAAAACACACTACTTATGTCTGCCATTTTAACGTGTAACTTCCACGACGTAATGGAATAACGTAGGTGGATACTAGATATCCAACGTGTAATCCAAGCATCAGTGGAATACGATCCATCCGTACATAGTAGATACGTTCTCTTCTCCACGGCTGAATATACAATACAATACATTCTGTGTATTGTATAGCGCGTGCTATTGGTTCCCGATTACGCATAATATCGGTTGCATATTTTATGCCGTTGCTTATTGTTGCCGATGCCTATAAGGGCTTGAATGTGGTGAGTCAGGCAATCCAATGACTGTGAATTGTCCATTGTGCCGCTGTATAAGACCTTTGCGAATCTCTTAATTTGGGGTAGACCCTGCTAAGACCATTCATTTGGTTAGTGGACCATTAATAAATGGATTTGTTATTCTTCTTCTTAGTCATTTTTCCAGACTGGTCATGGTTCTATCAATGGTGATTTGTACATTTTAATTTTTTTTATTTTAGTGATTGTACATTCTACGCATTGTACATTTGACATAATGTACATTTTACGTCAATATTTTGCGTGTGGTTACCATTTAGTTACCAAATTTTTTATCCGAAATAAGAACGAAATTATTCATTTATCCGCCGAGAATCGAGATTGATGCCGGATAGCGAGTTTCATCGTGTCTTCTAATATAGTTTGGTGTTTTGCCTAAAACGTTTGATATAGAAGTAGGAGTTTTATTGCTGAGGCACAGAGTCTGTCATCGGTCTACGAACAAAGTCACAATTAACGGGATATTTACCATGTGTATTATTTGTATTGAATTTCCGATATATCGGTGCTGTTGCAACAGTATAAATACAAATAATATACATGGTAAATATCATTAATTGTGAGTTGTTCGTAGTGTTGACGACCATGTCATCGATCTCTTCAATTATACCATGCCTATGACCTATATGTATAGGACATGTACATGACCAATGACCCAATAAATCGCTCGAAGAAATTGTTTAGTGGAATAACTATTGCGTGCCACACACGAACGACACGACAACGGGAAGAGTAATGGTAATCTATTATGTTCGACTATAAAACTAAAACATGATTCAGAATGCGGATAGATGTGTCTCTCGCTTATCAAGCGCTCCGTGAGCGACCCACGTGACACCGAGTGCGAATAAGTGCGAAGCTATATTATGTTGGCTAATGGTTTCGAATTGTGTCACCATTGAATATTACCTAACAGGATTATTGTTTCCTTGTCAATTATTCATAAAATGCAATAAAGCAGCGTTTATTTTTGAAACTGGCTCACGGCGCAAATAGCGATCGAGTCGCGCGGAGGTATATCGGAAAGCGGGATTATGAACGGCTTTATTTGTTCAGTTTTTGGGTCGTCGATCTTCTCTGACCTGCGGCGCAAGTACGGAAGTCGGTTCGATAAATTTGTCGAACCGAAAAACTCGATAAATTTATCGAATGTTGCGAGTACCGAAATCGGATCGTAAAGTATTGTAGTAGCTCTATATTCTTTTTAGATTCGACCTAGCTATTCGATAACTTTTGTCGATTGTATGGAGGTTCGATAAATTATATAAAAAGTCGATAAAACCCACTTTATCGATTTGAACTGTTCTGTCAATATTATCAAAAATTCATAGAAACCTAAAAAATGATTTAAATAATAAAACTGTAATTTGCATGCTATTTTATGGCAAAAAACATATACGGGCCACACTACTAATACAACATCTAATTTAATTTTTGTAATTACTATTGTGTGAAGCAAATAAATGATTGATTGACAATTTAATTGACTTCGGTGTAGTGATTAGGAGTAAATCGTAAAAGTAAACGATATCCCAATTCCTTAAATGGACAGAAGATAGACGTATCAAGTTGTTTCAAGTCACGCACGAGCCCGTTTTTAACCGACTTTCAAAAAAGAGAAGGTTATAAATTCAGTGGGTATTTTTTTTATGTTTGTTACCCCAGAACTGTTATTTATGAACCGATTTGGAAAATATTTTTTTTACTTGAAACGATATACTTTCAGATTGGTCCCATAGGAATTTCATCAAAATCGGTTCAGTAGTTTGTCACTGAAGTCGGTTCGTCGCTTTTTTAAAGCAATTTTGTGAAAGGAAAATTGAAATAATAGTCAGTAGGTACGTGAGCACTAGCTCGTTTCGCAGATAATCGCGTTGAAACCGACAGACATTGTGTCTTCCAGTTCATTGTACGACGTATCGAGGTCGCGGAAATAAACGGAAGTTCATGTGTGTCAGACGCGTACGGTATGCGACATCTCGCAGGAAACATTCAAACTAATAAAACCGACAATAGAAGTGTTATGCTTCGGGGTTATTTATAGCCAATTCCCTCTTTTAATTGAAAGTGATAACTACACCTACACTGATTTAGTAATAGTTATTTCATTTCAAGCTTTCTACGTAGCTAATCGCTGGACTCAATTTAAAATGTTGTTCTTTAGTCCATGTTATTAAAGTAATATATCTGCTTACTTATTTAAATCACTAAGATATTATTTTTTATACTATTTGATAAAGAGACCAGCTAGTGGTTTGCCTGATTGTAAGCATAACGCTGGCTTATAACAATTGCAGCTCCACAAAGGCATGCGCCTGCTAAAATTATTGTTTTACGAACAATATTATTTCTGAAAAGCACTCGTACAATAAGCTAAGTACTAATGATAATTATCCGCAAACCAATAAAAAGGTCAGAATGTCGATGTAACCAGTAGGATCCGAGACATATTTATAGACAGACCAACACGCCGTTTTATTTATCTAGAACCACCCACCTAGCCGACTCGGTTCCGCCGCACACGCATCGCTAAACTTAAATGTACCATACCTACTGCTTTATAATTTCTTTCACAAACTAGGCAATAGATTTCTACATTCCTTTACTGGTGATTGTAAAATCTGAATCATGATTGATGACACATATATCATACACGCGAAAAAGGAAAATTGGTACGAAATAAGTTTATTTCTCCACTCTAGAGCCCGTTGATTCTGAAAATAAAGTTTTAAAAACTTAAACCTTAGATTATTTTTTGTTAGTAAGCAATATTGAGAAAACGTTGATGAAAATTTACTTTCCCGCTGTTGGCACAACACAAGAAAATAAATACACATAGTTAATACACAAGAGGAACTGTAACCTCTTTCTAAATTGTCTTTAAACTGCACTAAGTCTTAATAGTAAGCACTATTTCCTTAGACTCTACCTCCATATCTCCTAACCGAACTACAGTTACGTACTGTAAGTCTTAGAATAACTGAGTCTGGTTGGGTAAAAACCTGCAAAACCCAGATAGATCACAGCACTAAATCCTGCCTGACCACTTGAAACTTGAGAGCACTTCAAAGGCAGTTTCGTGTAAAGCGTCACAACGGACGGACGTGTCACCGAGCTCGTCTCCGCTCTCACAATAATCTTAAAAGGATACGCGAGTTTATTTCGGGAACGAACTTTTGTTGATCGTTTTTGGATGATCTCAGTGGACTTGGATGGTTACATAAATTGTTTGAAGTGTGTGCGTTATGAGTTGGCTCCGAACGTGCCGATGAAAAGCTCCCATAAAGTCCCGAGACCCGAGTCCCGGACACATGTGACGTGAATCTATACATTTATCAATACCCAAAGATAAACTATCTAGTGTACACACCACATGGATCGTAACCTCGTTCCGAGATAGAAGCGTGGTGACTGTTTACAGTATAAAAAGTATGCCCGGGTTAGTGTATCGGTGTTTTACGCTGAAAAAGTGATCTGTCTATCAAGTTTCTGTGAATATAGTGAGTTGGTGTATTTTCATGTGGATCAACATCAGGATTGACGTAAACAGTATAACAAATTGAGGCTAATTGTATTTACTGGGATTAAGAAGAAGCTTTTGATGCTGTAGCAATGCGTATCCTCCATGGATAGTGAAGGGCGACTGGTGTTTTGGAAGAGCGGAGTGTGGGAAGGGGGTGCACCCACTCTTAACTGCAACACCTGCAAGAAACGCCGCGCCGACAGAATGAGTGCCAACGAGCGCCCCCAGGGGTACGTTCTAGGTCCTATATTGTATACTAGCTGTGCCCCGCGGCTTCGGCCACGTAGCCTAAGTTCTTCCTTGTGACATTAGCTATGAAAGTCCGGATTAGTCCGGACTTTCATAGCTGATGTCACAAGGAAGGCTGGACCCATTTAGATGGGTCCAGCCGTTTCGGTGATTTAATAAAGTTAGTAAACTTGTTTTCGGATATTTTTATATTAACTGGTTTGATGTTTCAATACAATAACAATAATTCGATGTTTAGACAATAATAATAATTGATTTAAGTCTACAATAATTACAATTAAGCTTACGCTGCACACTCGAGACGTCTGCTTAGTGTTAGCACGTCACAAATTCGTAGCATTGTTGAGGCTGCGATAAATTTAGCCCCACAAGGAAAAATAGTATGGCGATGATTCATATTACTTTGTAGATGGTCCTGTTGTGTTTGAATCGCTGTTTCCTTAAACCGTATATAATATTTAATTGGATACAGATTTTTTATACTTACATTTATATGAATAAACTCTTTATGAGTATACGGAAGATGCTCTATTCAAACTAGTTTCAAACGTTTTGCAACATGTCCTTGTTTACTTTCCTGGCCTGCTCTGATTATGGTTTTACCTGAACATAGAAAGTATTAGAATAATAATTCCATTCTAGTTTCATTTCATACACTCGTAGCAAACTGCCCGCGACTTTGTCCATATGGAATTATACCTATGCCTATTAGACAATACAAAAGTTTTATTTGTTTATAGTCATAACAAAAAGCTACCTGAGTTAAAAATCTGTCGCTAAGCACCTAATGGCTTCCAACAGTGGGAACGATATGCAAGTCTCCTCACTTCATTAGTAAGTATAAGAGCTATATTGCCGACGTATTACAGCAGCGAGCTATTATTTACATCTTGACCTGAAACAATAAGGTTCACACAGATTTTTTAAGAGCACCATCTACCGTAACGTTCGTAATTTTCATGGTCGACAGTGACCTTTCATTACAATATTTAAATCAAACCATATTTCGATGAATGAACGCTTCTTTTTGTAAAACATGTAAATATTGTGATCCCTCCGGCGGCTGCTGTCGGGGTTTGGTATGGTTCGCGTATTTATATTTAGAAATGTATGTGCTTCTGTTTATATTATGCAGTTTGTTGCTTATTACCTACCTTTTGTTTTGTTGGTATTTTGTTTACTGCTTTGGCATCATTATGTCTGGCGTTAATTGCGACAACTGAGAACTGCGCTTCTGGAGAACTTCACCATCTTTGATGTTTGGCACGCACCCTCAAGTTTCGTGGTTCTTAGATTCGTCGTTTGCTGTCAGTTACCGTTTCTAGCATAGCTTTATATTCTCTTTGAGCAGTTTTGTAATTATTCTTCAATAGTGACAAATGCGTTAGTAACAACTTATAAGAGGCAAAACTTGCTCTTCAAGGTTTTCGTACTTATTTCAACGTCGACAATAACTTATAGAAAGTATCGCGCTTATTGCTCTTCAATGAAATATTTGCTATTTGAATTCTAATTCTACTTTACAGTCCATTCAATAATAAATCTTTTGAAGTTTGCAGTGAGAAGAAGCTCTTTACTTTATTCATCATTTCATTTGCATCAAACGACCCTGCAATACACGTACATTCATCTGTTATCAGCGTCATTCATTCAGAGCTTATATTTACTCACAACCATACCACATCAGAGTAAACTTTAATTTAATTTTCTATGAATCTGAGATCGCATTCCCGCCACCTGCCAACAAATATTTACAGCCCGCAACCTCATAACATTTACTGTTTCACGCATGAATTGCGGAAAATCCAGACACTCCCAGGTGGTGCCAGCTGCCGTCGCCGACCCTTGGAATCGCAATCTATATGTACCTACGGTTAAGTAATCATGCAATGTCTATCTGTTCGGTTATATTACACCTGCGAACTACAGTTACTGCTTACAGTGACCAATATTTTAAGCCTTAAATTACCTACGTAAATCTGTCATCTATTTGGTATTTTCTATTTTGAGACAAGGCTACGAAGCCGATTTAGATGTAATTTGAAAAACTATACATTAAAACAATTACGTACCCTTGGCACGGGAAAATTAGGAAAAAGCTATGGTACAACTTTTAGAAACTCTTACGTTAGGTATTACTCTTAGGTCGTATCTTCGGCCATGACTGGTTACCCCGGCAAGCGCAAGCGGAGCAGGACAATCGCAGCACGATATATCAGGGAACATAGGTAACTCTTACATAAATAGCGTCGGTAAATCATAACTACCGTTCGTGCGCTATAATTATCCTGAGAGACATTCCTGACAGTTTTCGTATTTAATTACCCGGCGGTTTGGAAGCTTTTTGTGGCGCTGGCTAATGTTACGTGGAAGTGGAATGTGGTAGGATTGTTATTCAAGAGTAACATTTTAATAGGCACATTTGAAAGAGCTATAAAAGAAAGTCAATGTTTAATGTAAATATAAATGAATCTTTCTTTCATTCTTTTTCTTTCAATGCCATTTTTAAAAAGGAAGTAAGTTCGGCCATATGAGCTGGGTTCGTTGAAAGACTCCAACTTTTAGGAAAATAACAAATTATTTTACTAATAATAATACATGCCTTGTATTATTGATCAAATCAGTTTTTATAGAACTTGAAAGAGCCCAACGTGCTGTTTTAAAAGTGATGATGGGGAAGTCTTTCTAATACCCTACAGATGCTCTTTATGAAGAAACTGAGCTATACTGAGAGTGCGGCAAAGCCACAGTTTCGATTTCTTTCGGTAACTTCCAATCTTTCTTATCTTTATACGTTTCTGGAGATAGTGACTGAAATTTTCTTTTCTTAACAAAATTGTATTAAGAATATCCGTTCTTACTCGCGTTATAAATGTGAAAGTAACAATCTCTTTCAGTCTATTCCTCTTCACAGTTAATCAACTCAACCGATTGATTTTGTATGACAGAGATGTAGCTTAGTCCTCGTGAAAGGTTATTATAGCAATGCATAATTAAGATGATCATATAATAGTTATACTAGATTGAAGTACTTTCACTATAAAATTACCAGATCGTACTTATTACATATTTACTTTTCGCTGGAAGCCATACAAATTAGGGCGACGGGGTAGCGGCGTGCCCCTACACACGATAAAGGGTCATTACCACCAGAATGCGTTTATGTTATATCATTCGTTTCCCTTTTTATCGCTGCTATATGAGTTTAAACATAATAGTAATACTAATAAATGTAGAGGCGAGCATTTAACTGGGGAAAAAGATAACTTATATTGTGTTTAACTTTTTATACTTACTGCTAATGAAGTCATACATTTAACTCATGTAACGTAACAGCCTGCAAAAATGTGACCAACTTGCTAATCCTTCGAACTCGGTGACAAGGTGACTGTAGGGTCCAAGTTAGAACTTAGACCCCTGAATGTAGTAAGAAAATGTTAAGATTGAAGTTATTTATTGACACGATCTTTCCGATTCTCACTCGTCCGCGTGCGTCCGTAGCGGCGTGTCAAAGTGCGCTCGTATGTATGAATATTGAGATATGCGGAGTTGCAAAATCGTAATGTACAAGATCGTAAATTCGTAATGTACTCCGTACAGTGACCTTAGTTATTCGACGGATGACTTCATTTCGAATCTCTGCCTTCAGAGAAACTCCAAGCGTAGGTAGCTCTCTTCACGCCTGCTGATAAATACTGAGTATACATCGTTTTTGTAGCAGTCAATGAACTGGAGAAACAGATAAAACTTTAACTACATTGCGCGTTTTATTTTGCTCACCCGTAGCTTCTTCCGAAAATAATCTTTTTACGATTTGTTATGATTACACCCAGATAATATCATAAAATGTACGCTTTACTTAATTTGGGTGTTGACAATATTGCTAATTCTATCAGTGATTCAAAGTGCATAGATAAACTGTAATACTATTATCTTTGAAATTCTTTCGTTGGTTATCTATCCCACGTGTTTTCTTCTTACGTATACTATGACTGTCATGTATTAAAACAGTCCTACAGGAAGAATCCATTGTGGAAGTTTATATCCAGTGAAGTAACTGGACTTATGAAACTTAATACCTAATGTCTCAGGGCACAATGCAGTGTCGCGCAGGCCTTTGTTTACCATCAGGCAAACGACCAGCTCGTCTCGTTACCAAGCGGAAAAAATAGGTTGAATTATTGTGGTGCACCAAATTATTGTGTCTACCTATAACAATAGTCACCACATGTACACAAAGTATACATTACTTTTATTGGGAGTTTGTTACAATTTGTCTGATAACATGGTTCAATAGGTCTTACTGATTGAAGCGTTAAAGACGTCGAGAGTCAAAATAAGAATTTTATCCTTGTAAAGGCTTTTAACCATGTTTGTTTGTTCCAGCGAGCTAAAGAAGCTGTCAGAGGAGAGCTTAACACGGCAACCCGAGGAGGTGTTCGACATTATATGCAAGCTCGGCGAAGGATCCTATGGCAGCGTTTACAAGGTAAACCATCGTCAGTTCACATCCACGGACCTCTTCTATAACTTATTTTTTGAAGCCTTGACGGCTCAGTGGCACTGAATTCGCCTATCGATCTTTAGGTAGGGGGACTCGAGTGTTTGAATCCTATAAAAGCTACATAGAAAATAGAAAACAATGTAAACAGACATAGAAATGTATATAGATCAAATTATCGACTAAATAAATCATGCGTTCCACAAGGAAGCATACTGGGGCCATTCATTTTCCTAACTTACATAAACTTGAATTGAATTTGATATTACTAGTGTGACTAAGCATCAGTGTATTTTATATGCTGACGATAATAGTAATTGTTATTAAAGCTAACAATAATAAAAAACTTAGTATAAATTTAAATACTTAATACATTAATATCGCAAATTACATTTGGATTATCTATAGGCCTAATGTAGGCTTGTAGATTATCCAACTGTTTTTGTAGCTAGGTAAGATGTAGTGTTTATTTATGTATTAGCTATTCATATTTATATGACTACCCTGCATGCGCTCCTGACTGGCTTGAGTATTTTTACGTACCAATACGTAACTCTGTTCGTTTGAATCGATGACCGAAATGTGAGTAAAATTCACATAAGAAACTCATTACACAAACTAGGATAAAGGTACTAAGATATTGGACTGTATAAGGACATAATGTGCAAGTATTTACCATAAATACTTTCATTTCTATAGTCTATATAGTAGATCCGTCCGATTACGATTAAACGAGTAGATTACCGATTTGACAATTCAAAGGGGGCAATAGTACATCCTATCAATCTTCGAAATTAAAATAAATAAATAAACGCATACACTCATATCCCCACACTAGGATTCCCTGTGTCGCAGGTGGCATGGACACACAGATACACATCACAAACATCCAAGACCCAAGAACAATCTTTATGCTTACACAAAATCTGCTCCGGCCGGGAATCGAACCCGGGACCCCTCACTTTGCAGGCAAAGTTACTACCAACTTAGCTACGGAGCCGTCCAATTGTAAACTAGTAATTCTTTAGGTTTCTCTCGTCTTTTGTACACATTACAGGCTGCGTATTCGGTATTGTATAAGATATCTAGGCAAAGTATAAACTAAATAATATTTCACACACTGCCTGGTATTCTATACATTGCCTAGGTATTGTTTAGAATACCGGATTATACAGATTGCCGGTAACATACATACGTGTAATAAAGTCCCGGTTTACTATAGAATAATAAAGTCCATTCTCCTTAACACATCCTAGGGGACATACCTATTAAAAAATAAAAATACCTACAACAGTGTCACTAACAAAGAGTTAGGTAAAAAACTAGGTAGGGTCTTAAATCTTGAGGTCTTTTACCAATCAAACTCAATTGAAAAAACCCGTAACGAAATTCCAGCCTCCATTTTTTACTAACCTAACCAGCGAGTTGGCACATTCCAGGCGTTACACAAAGAGTCCGGCCAAGTGCTGGCGATCAAACAAGTGCCGGTGGACACGGACCTGCAGGAGATCATCAAGGAGATATCCATCATGCAGCAGTGCGACAGTCCGTACGTGGTCAAATATTACGGGAGCTACTTTAAGAACACAGATCTTTGGGTGAGTTTTTTTTCTTTGTCATACGTTATCTATTACTGTGTTGGCTATTTGCACCTGGACTTTTGGATAGGCACATATGGGTGTGTTGCTGCACTTTGAAAGTCTAGGTTTTGGCGTGTTTAATGTTTCTATCAGCAGCAAAGCTTGGTGCTTATAGATAGCTAGATATAGCTTATAGATAGATAGCTTATAGAAGTAAGGCTGTGATAACCACTCAGACGGTCTGTACTAGAGAAGTCCTACTACATTGCAAGGATGAGAAGAAGTATATAGAGCATGCTGGTTTCAAAGATGGCAAATGTTCTCCTCGTCTCGTTACCTATAGCAGACTAGACTGTCTTTTTTTTATTATTTATTAATCACAAAATCAACAGCATTTAGGTAAACACTATAAACTAAAACATTTTTTCTTGTACATATTGCCAATAACAGATCCTCACTTTATAATTTAAAACAAATAAGTATTTTTAAAGAAAAAAAAATATCGCTTAGGCAGCTTAGTACATGATACGATAGTACATATTGACATAAGGAACATACATGAGACGTAACTCATAACCATTACTCATATGACAATAATGTATTAGACAAGAGATGAAAATGTAACATAAATGCTCATCTTATATCTATTTGTGTATTAAGTATAGGTAAGTGTGTGTAAGTGTGTGTTTGTGTGGGGAAAGGAGTGTTTGTGTGTGGTTATATTAATTTTTGCAATAGATCATCTCAATTAACTTAAGAACTGAGAATAGATATGATTTGATTTTTGACTGACTGCACTGTATCTCATAAAAATTCGTCTACACCTTGTAGGTACTTGTGTGAGTGCGCATTGTTTGTCGCGGAAGTGAGGGAGCGAGGCGTGAGAACCGGCGAGACCTTTCACTGCACCTACGCTAAACAATTTCTTCTGGTTGTAAAATGTTATAATTGCCATGACCTTAATGCGAGTCCGCTATATTTCGGTTCTTTTAATGTCTTTGCTCAGTTGAATGACTTCAGATGGAAACAAAAACATCGACATTGATTTTTTTATACATACAGCTACGATTCGTTGTAGTTTTCAATTACATTGAACCGATTTCACCCTGTTCGTTATGACTGGTCCCGTTTAGTTCATAAATACTATCATCAATTCATCTGTTATTAATTTTGAATTCCCTAGTTTCAGTTATCCTGGTTATGACATTTTTTTTTATGTTATTTGCTAACGAGACGAGCTGGTCGTTTGCCTGATGGTAAGCATAACGCTTGCGCCGGCCCATAACAATCGCAGTGCCACCCGGAACTTTGAAACACAAAGGCCTGCGCGGCACTGCAGTGCGCACGTTACTCTGAGACATTAGGTATTAAGTCTCATAAGCCCAGTAATTTCACTGGATACTCTGCTCATCAAACCGGAACACAGTAATGCTTGCACACTGCTTGGCGGCAGATTTCAATCACGGCGCGGTGGTAACAACCCAGACGGACGGTCGCAGAAGAGTTAGTCCTCCCACTAACAGAACACGGTCGTTAGGTGTTGCTTGATTTAACATTTTCCGCGGACCCAAACTTTTTCAGATCGTAATGGAGTACTGCGGCGCCGGGTCTGTGTCAGATATAATGCGGCTGCGCAAGAAGACCCTGTCTGAGGACGAGATCGCGACCGTGCTGTGCGACACGCTCAAAGGGCTGGAGTACCTGCACCGGCGCCGCAAGATCCACCGGGACATCAAGGCCGGCAACATACTGCTCAACACCGAGGGACACGCCAAGTTGGCGGATTTCGGTGTGGCGGGACAGTTAACGGTAATTTTTTGCGTTTGTTTGCTATTTCGATATGTTCTCTTGCACGGTTCTTTTTCGTATAGTTTTGCTGGAAACTTACAATTTGATATTCATCACATTATTGTGATCGAGAACCTATACTCTTTTTCAAATAGCAAGGCACCTGACACTCATTCGAAATGTCAGCTGTCAAACATGCATTGTCAATTTTAAGGATGTGCCGCACCTAGGTATATTCGATTTTTTAACTACCGATTATCATCGACTTTAGGTACTTATGGAACAATTTTTATATCTATTTCTAAGTGTTTTGTGAACAACTATCTATCTATAAGTCCTACTGTATTTAAATACTATTTTATCATGAATGTCTTAAAAAGCCGAAGACCGCGGGACTATATTTTTATGGATTGCTTGCGGTTTCTGATTGTATTTTACGAAGGGGTACGTACTCATTTTTTGAGAGAATTTAGTATAAGTAGAAGTTTGATCTTCCTGCCTGATTCCGTTCTCTGATAGACAATCGTATTTTGTGTGAGTCCCAGATCACAATTTTATTTATTTTCTGTCTTGGAACACGTTTTCCTTTAAATTCGGGTATAAATTATGGTCTGGCGATTCTTGCATGTTAGTGGACTTATAGGAGTTTTGGCGCGAATGCGAAAATGTGCTGTTGTTGATTATGTGTTATTTACTAAAACCTATGTTTCTTCGGGTGTTAATGTGTAATAATGGAGCATTATTAACCATTAAGTGTTCGTAAACATGCATGAGTGAAAGGCATATAGTACAAGGGCGAAAAACGTGTATTTTCGTATACTATCCAAAACTCCATAGAAGCTTCAGTAAAGTATCCACCGCTTTACTGAAGCGTCACTTCGATTCGAAAATTGTTTCTAATATTGCGACTTAAGGACTATGTATCCAGGTCAGAAATAAATTATAAAAAATAAAGTGGACTTATACTGTCTTGTACTCGCCCGGTTATCTACCAATCGAGCATCTATCAGTCTGCGCCCGGAGTACTCGAGGGTTAGTGTGAATTTTAAGGTTTGGCGTTTTCGACCATCATTTTCAACTACAACGTAAGTCGTCACTTAAGGGGCAGAATACGGCACGCCGCTATCTCGCTCGCGCATTACAATATTTTTGAAGATAACCACAGTCACTTAATATAATTATGAAAAATCGTATTCGGTGAAGTTGCTAGTGATAACATTACAAACTTTTATAATGTTATCACACTGAAATGGATTTTTCATAATTATATTAAGCGATTGTTTATCTTTAAAAACGTTGAGTTTGGTTGACTGGTTTCAGTAGGTGGTAGGACTAACCCATTTGCGAGTGTCCGTGTGGGTTGTTACCACCGCTTCACTCGTGAATTCTGCCGCCAAACAGTAATGTGTAAGCATTATTGTGTTCCGGTTTGATGAGCAGAGTAACCAGTGAAATTACTGGACTTACGAGACTTAATATCTAGCGTCTCAGGGTAACGAGCGCACTGCAGTGCCGCGCAGGATTTTGTGTTTCAAAATTGAGATCGGCACTGCAATTGTTACGGGCCAGCGTTACGCTTACCATCAGGCAAACGACCAGCTCGTCTCGTTACAAAATACCATAAAAAAAGATGCGCGAGCGAGATAGCGGCGCTTGCATCCTGCCCCTTAAGATCCCGAGGGTCGTACCCAGCGGCAGGCCCGCCGCCGACTGTGGAGCAGCCCCGTGACGGCGCGTTGCGTGTTGCAGGACACGATGGCCAAGCGCAACACGGTGATCGGCACGCCGTTCTGGATGGCGCCCGAAGTCATCCAGGAGATCGGCTACGACTGCGCCGCCGACATCTGGTCGCTGGGCATCACGGCGCTGGAGATGGCCGAGGGCAAGCCGCCCTACGGGGACATACACCCCATGCGCGCCATCTTCATGATCCCCACCAAGCCGCCGCCCTCCTTCAGGTACCCACCCCGCACTCTACACTAGCCGCCGACATCTGGTCGCTGGGCATCACGGCGCTGGAGATGGCCGAGGGCAAGCCGCCCTACGGGGACATACACCCCATGCGCGCCATCTTCATGATCCCCACCAAGCCGCCGCCCTCCTTCAGGTACCCACCCCGCACTCTACACTAGCCGCCGACATCTGGTCGCTGGGCATCACGGCGCTGGAGATGGCCGAGGGCAAGCCGCCCTACGGGGACATACACCCCATGCGCGCCATCTTCATGATCCCCACCAAGCCGCCGCCCTCCTTCAGGTACCCACCCCGCACTCTACACTAGCCGCCGACATCTGGTCGCTGGGCATCACGGCGCTGGAGATGGCCGAGGGCAAGCCGCCCTACGGGGACATACACCCCATGCGCGCCATCTTCATGATCCCCACCAAGCCGCCGCCCTCCTTCAGGTACCCACCCCGCACTCTACACTAGCCGCCGACATCTGGTCGCTGGGCATCACGGCGCTGGAGATGGCCGAGGGCAAGCCGCCCTACGGGGACATACACCCCATGCGCGCCATCTTCATGATCCCCACCAAGCCGCCGCCCTCCTTCAGGTACCCACCCCGCACTCTACACTAGCCGCCGACATCTGGTCGCTGGGCATCACGGCGCTGGAGATGGCCGAGGGCAAGCCGCCCTACGGGGACATACACCCCATGCGCGCCATCTTCATGATCCCCACCAAGCCGCCGCCCTCCTTCAGGTACCCACCCCGCACTCTACACTAGCCGCCGACATCTGGTCGCTGGGCATCACGGCGCTGGAGATGGCCGAGGGCAAGCCGCCCTACGGGGACATACACCCCATGCGCGCCATCTTCATGATCCCCACCAAGCCGCCGCCCTCCTTCAGGTACCCACCCCGCACTCTACACTAGCCGCCGACATCTGGTCGCTGGGCATCACGGCGCTGGAGATGGCCGAGGGCAAGCCGCCCTACGGGGACATACACCCCATGCGCGCCATCTTCATGATCCCCACCAAGCCGCCGCCCTCCTTCAGGTACCCACCCCGCACTCTACACTAGCCGCCGACATCTGGTCGCTGGGCATCACGGCGCTGGAGATGGCCGAGGGCAAGCCGCCCTACGGGGACATACACCCCATGCGCGCCATCTTCATGATCCCCACCAAGCCGCCGCCCTCCTTCAGGTACCCACCCCGCACTCTACACTAGCCGCCGACATCTGGTCGCTGGGCATCACGGCGCTGGAGATGGCCGAGGGCAAGCCGCCCTACGGGGACATACACCCCATGCGCGCCATCTTCATGATCCCCACCAAGCCGCCGCCCTCCTTCAGGTACCCACCCCGCACTCTACACTAGCCGCCGACATCTGGTCGCTGGGCATCACGGCGCTGGAGATGGCCGAGGGCAAGCCGCCCTACGGGGACATACACCCCATGCGCGCCATCTTCATGATCCCCACCAAGCCGCCGCCCTCCTTCAGGTACCCAAATACCCAACTACCCATCCCGGGAACTCTCCTCTTCTGTTACGTTCAATCGAAACCGTTATTATTATTATTTTTATGCTATTCGGTAACGAGACGAGCGTTGCCCGATGGGAAGCATAACGCCGGTCCATGACAATTGCAGTGCCACTCAGAATCAAGAAACACAAATGCCTGCGCGGCATTGCAGCGCGCTCGTTACTCTGAGATATTAAGTATTAAGTCTGATAAGCCCACTGGCTACTCTACTCATTAAACCGAAACACAGTAACGCTTGCACACTACTGCTTGGCGGCAGACTTCACGAGCAAAACGGTGGTAACAACCCAGACGGACATTCGCAGAAGAGTTACTCCTCCCACTATCGAATCGATGTATGCAGTTATATACAAATCGCTTACATCGATTCAGTAAGCTCGATTGTCAAATATTAATAAAATTTTAAGGATGTAAAATACAAATTGAATAAGAATTGAAGTACAATAATACAATAGTAATGAAAGAACGCAAAAAAAAGAAGTTTTATTACATTACGGTCAAACAAGGTATATGTATTTAAAAATGATGATAAATCTGAAATGATCAAGTCCCGAGCGAGGTTCGAATGGAACCCGCTACTTTTACTTTTACATATTAGAGTAGTAGCGACTGCAGCTGTCGCTACAATAATAGCTCTTTTGGCCGTGCATAAAATAAATAAATAGGAATTTGTTTGTTTTACTTTCATTTCTTGCCCCCCCCGCCCCCGCAGGGAGCCGGACCAGTGGTCGGGCGAGTTCATCGACTTCGTGTCGCAGTGCCTCGTCAAGAGCCCCGCCGAGCGCGCCTCCGCCGCCTACCTGCTCACGCACGACTTCATCGCCCACCACCTCTCAGGTACGCGGACAATCTAATCTAATACACGACTCTACAGCGGGCCTCTGGCACGCTCGTCTACCCGAATCACAGACTAAGGCTAATAGTGTCTTTATCAGAACATAATAAATGACAGAGACATCAACACACCCAATCCGTGCTTATATTGAGGAGTAGGGTGACACCTTCTGTTTACGCCAATCGTAATAATATGGGTAATAACGACAAGTGGCGAAATGTTATCCTTCATCTCTTTCCCACTGTCCTATAATCCGCTCCCCGTCCTTATCTAACGGTGCGAAAATATTCAAAATCTACAAATTACCGTGAGAACGTCAGTGTGACCTTCACCTTCGTTGCGAGTGCAGGCTGCGCGTGCGCTTTCCAAATAATTATTATTTGGCCATCTTTCGTGTAAAGCAATAAAAATATCTCCGTCGCTGAAACTGTGAGTGTGGGAGAATCCTGAACCTGAAAATTTGGAACCTGTGGGGCGCCCCCGGCATCGGCAATTCCAGGAGCACCGTGAGTACCTTCCTGTTCACTCCTTGCCTCCTAGCATTTCGCCACTTGCAAATTAATATTCGAAACTGTACAATAAATACCTAATTAGATCCCGCGCATACACCTTCTGTCGTACGCTTCATTTTGACTACTTCCCTACTAATATTATAAATGCGAAAGTGTGTTTGGTGGTTTGTCCTTCTTTCACGCAGCAACGGAGCAACGGATCGACGTGATTTTTGGCATAGATATAGTTTAGGGACCGCAGAGTAACATATAAGCTACTTTTTGTCCCGGAAAAAATGCACGGTTCCTGTGGGAACGCGGGTGAAAACCCCGGGCATGGAATGGAACCCGTAGACAATAAAACAAATTTGACAGAACAGACGACAACCCAGCTTATTATTTGTCAAAAATGACGTGACGATGATGCCTTACTTTTATGTTGCTGCATTTTTTATATTTTTAGGAACGCAGTGTTGCTATTAATTGATTTGACATTTCTACGACGCTTTTTTTAAAACTAGTTAATTTATAATTCTCGAATAAAATTTGACCACTGTTTCGCCTGATTTTAAGCGACAACGATGGTACGACGTTTTAAAATCTAGAATGGAGAATGATTCAAAAGCGAAACCGACCAAACCGAGCGGTGGAAGGTGTTCGTTCGGTGACAGATTTTTTCAATTGAAGCTACCTTAATGGAAAATGTCCCATTGTTTTATTGTATCAATATGTTTTCTTTTGTTGAAAAGTCGATCTCATTGTGGCGTTAGGGTCAGAAGGCAACTTCTGTCCGATAAAGACTTAAAAATGGATCATATTAAAATTTAGTGTTTTTTTAAAACGAATTGAAACAAACTTAGTAAATCGGTCAATTTTATGGAGTACAAGCCGTTACCAAATTAAAAATATCTGAAGCTTTTTGACATAATATAGATATACAGCTACTTATTTTGTAAGTTGCAAGGCTTAATACGTTCCAAGATCAGTTCGCAGCCTGTCCTATAAACGTCCCCGCGTGTTGTCCTCTTGCAGGTAACGCGAAGAACCCCAGCATCCTGAGCAGCATGATAGCGGAGGCGCGGGAGATCCGGGAGACGCAGGCCTTCCGGAACGCGCACGCCACCAACAACGCCAAGACGTTCCAGGCCGTCCGGGTACGAACTAGTTAAAGATTCATCATCATCATCATCATCATCATCATCATCAGTCGTCTGCGTGCTGAACGCACACTTTGCAGGCGTCGCGTCGCCGTGATCGCGGTACATTATTTTATTTTTACAAGCTTTTAAGGGGCATTGAACTTAACCAAACGTAACGCGCGACGCTGGACGTACGTACGTTACGTTTGGTTAAATTCAGTATAGATCGAACTTAGGCTCTTTCATACACTACTACTACTTACATTACCTCCTGCTACTACATGACCTCCTAATATCATAGAAAAAATGCATTCGAATCCTGGTTAATATTAAAGAACCCCAAAGTTGTAGGCCGCATTTTGTAAAGCATAAAATTCTAACTTTAATTTCGATTTACATAATGGAAGTTTGCATATTTGTTAGGAAATATCCCGAGTTCTTCAAGAAAATAGTCGACCAACCAAGACGATATGAAACTAGATACAAACATAAACTAGTTCATGTTTATCGCGGAATTAAAACTATAAATTACCCACATTATATAATCTTATTTAAACTAGTTCAATCAAGCTCCAAATTAAAAATACACAGTTCTGGTCCAAATGCAATGGCGATAAAAATTTACAACAAAATTCCAAATACAATTAAAGAAGAACAAAAGGAATCTATTTTCGTAAATAAACTAAAAAGATTTTTAATTGATAAATGTTATTATTGTTTAAATGATTTTTTTAAAGACTAAACAAACATGTTCTGTTTATAGAATGGATCGGTTCGCTCTGTTACCTTGTGTTGCTATACCCTAACAGGGTCATATGTGAACTTTACTGAACATAACATCTCCATATAATGTACATATGATTGCAATAAATGATTGAGTATTGAGTATTGACATTCTTTATCGCGGAATTAAAACTATAGATTACCCACATTATATAATCTTATTTAAAATGGACTTCCGCAAAGTAACGCTTGATTCCATCAAATATGTCGGGATAAGGTTTTCTTCAGAAATATGTGTCGGTGTGCACTCTCCCGCTGGCCCGTCCCGGGGTAGTGTTTGGTTCTAAAGTGCGTGTGCCCCCCCTCCCCAGGGCGCGGGCGCGGGCGCGTACGACGAGTCGACTATGAAGGCGGCGGGCGACGGCACGCTGGTGCCGGCGCGGGACGAGCTGCCCGACCTGGGGACCATGGTCATCAACGAGCCCGACGCGGACCTCGCCACCATGAAACGTGAGCCCCCTCCCACCCACCCCACCTGTACACCGCTAATGGAGGAGTGCACCGAGCACTCTCCTTTTGAAGCCTAGCCCCAAACTAGCGAACAATAGAATCGCATTTCTTACCTGTGCGCGTTATAAAAGTCGAAGCGAAGCGCTCAGTACCGGTAGGAGGGATATCTTACCGTAAAAGGACGCTGTGTTGAGCAGCGTCTGATGATAGAACTAGGACGAAATGAAAAAATTAGGTTATGCAATTCCATCACACTCTCCGAAATGTTCCAAATCTCTTTGTTGTCTCAAATCGATCCTCAAATTAAAGTGTCCCAAAAAATAATACAAAGCCTCCCGATAATAATATACCGTTCGTTCGTGCGGCGCAGGACACGACACTGACCCCATGGACACCAACAAGCCCAAGTACCGGCCGCTGTTCCTGGAGCATTTTGACAAGAAGGATGTCAACCATCTCAGCCTCGGCGCGCCCAACGGCACGCTCGCGGCGCCGCCGCGCCCGCCCGAGGACGCCAGGTGAGCTCGCACATGACGATGACAGCTGTCAGCTGTCCCGCGTACCAAGATATAGTTAACAAACTACATAGGCGGGTCGTGGGGTCCCGGCTAAGAATAGTACCATAGTACCACCCCATCTCTTCCCACGGGCGCCACAAGATCCAAGGGACTATGCAGAGAATTCTCCTCAGTCAACATCGTAATCAACTGCTATAACGGCGACGCCTGCCAAGCGTGCTGTGCTATAGCAAAAGCCTCCTTCACGGGTGAAGCCGGTGTCCAGAAGTAGTATCCGGCTGATAACGTTGAGATAATAACACCAAGAGATGAAATACTGTACTCTCCGATCTCACAACAAAGTATTGATTTTGCTATAAATAATAGCGCTCAGCGCATCAGTGCACGGAGAATCGGCGCGAGGCGGTGGCTTAGCCAATCACAGCGCATTTTCTAATGGTGTAATTTATTTCGTGCAAACCAAACGTCACTGCATCTCTTGAGGTTAGTATCTCGATGGCTGATTATGACGGGCGCGTGTAACGGAGGGCGGTGTGTTGCAGCGCGGAGGGCGGCGCGGAGGGCGGCGCGCGCGGGCTGCAGCGCGCGCTAGTGGAGGAGGGCAACTTCGAATTCGTAAGTCAACTCCACGTCGTCACTCTGCTATCGCTAACTGCGCCGCGTAAGTCTGCACTCCGTCACTCGCTTGTGTAACCACTAACGACCTGCGGAGGGTTGCCACTCTAAATACTGTCAAATGTCAACACTCAGTTTCTTATTTGGTGTATAGATTTTGGTGTGGTCTGATTCCGCTTTTGTGCTAAATAATGACTAAAATGTTCGCGTTGCAATTTAGTTTTTAAAATGTTGTTACGATTCGGGCGTCTCATACCGAAACATAATTTTAGTTTCGCCCTCTCGCCTTCGATAAGTAACGCGAGAATGGGAGGGAATATAATTTAGACCTGTCAAATTAATCCAGATGTTTGACAGATCTAAATTTAGTTTTAGAGCGGTCAAATGTCTGTTCATCTTTGAGAAATTAAACGTCTCTACAATCACAGCCGTTAAATTGACACTAGTGGCACGCAAGTAGATAAATTTAACAAGTATATAATATATTTTCATCCCTTTCTTTCGATCTTAGTTACAAAGAGATAGTGAAACTAAAATTAGATTTGTGTATGAGACGCCAGAGTCGACAACTATTGCTTCATTAAAAGACTTACAAGGCGTCTGTAATGGTTCTGTCAGAGTTGTTATTTTAAATATTTACTAACTCTTCGACAATCTTTAGAAGTATTTATGATAGTGTTGATTAGATTGATATGTTTTAATCGAAAGGTTTTTTTTTCATTTTTTTTTATGTTATTGGTAACGAGACGATCTGGTCGTTTGCCTGATGGTAAGCATAACGCCGGCCCATAACAATTGCAGTGCCACTCAGAACTATGAAACACAAAGGCCTGCGCGGTATTGCAGTGCGCTCGTTACCCTGAGACATTAGGTATTAAGTCTCATAAGCCCAGTAATTTCACTGGCTACTTTGCTCATCAAACCGGAACACAGTAATGCTTGCACACTACTGCTTGGCGGCAGACTTCACTCACAAAGCGGTGGTAGTAACCCAGACGGACACTCGCAGAAGAGTTAGTCCTCCCACTAACAAAAAGGTTAGAGTAGTCGTTGAAAATGATTTTTTTCTTATATGTACAGGGTGATTTATTTTATTTAGTAACGAGACGAGATGGTCGTTTGCCTGATGGTAAGCATAACGCCGGCGGTGACAGCATAAGATCGAAGCATAGCAACAAGCAGTTCAAATGTCTCGTGGTGCTTCTCCAACTAACGGAGATCACGCCATCGAGATGCTACCCTAGAGAGATGAAATACTGTACTATCTGATCTCGCAACAATGTATTGCTTATAACTGATAAGAGCGCAGCGTATCAGCGCACGGGGAATCGGTGCGAGGCGGCGGCTTAGCCAATCAGCAGGATTATTTTAATTCACTCGGAATGATATACGTTGCGGAAGCGACTTTCTTACTACTTGTCTTGATCGTTTACATTTCGGAATCGCATCCCGTCAGAGAAATTTCGAGTTCAGATTCGACAACTCAGCTGCATAAACCCGGTTATAATCCCGACAATGTTTCCCTGTCGGGATGCGTTTCCGAGATACAAACGATCAGCGGCGCGAGTACGGATCTTTTCGATAAATAGAATTCGATAAAATTGACGGTTAAAATCGATAAAGTGGGTTTTAACGATTTTAACTGTCAATTTTATCGAATAAAACCCATTTTATCGATTTTAACTGTCAATTTTATCGAATTTTATTTATCGAAAAGATCCGTACTCGCGCTGCAGACACGGAATCATTCCTAGTGAATTAAGATCACCCCGCTGAGCGCATTATGTCTAAAATGGTGTTATTTACTTCGTGCATACCAAAGGTCACTGCACCTCTTGAGGTTATTATCTCGACGGGTGACGCGTGTCAATACTCGTATAAGGCCCGGTGCAGCCGGTGCAGGCGGTCTGACGGTGCGTGTTGCGCAGCTGGCGGTGCTGCCGGCGGCGGAGCTGGAGGCGCGCATGGCGCGGCTGGACGCCGAGATGGAGGCGGAGATCGAGCTGCTGCGCCAGCGGTACAGCCGCAAGCGCCAGCACATACAGGACGCCATGCAGCTCAAGCGCAAGCGACAGCAGAACTTCTAGCGCCCTAGCAGCGCCACGCGCCCGCTGCGGCACCACTGGCGCTTCTGTCTTCAGCGTGAGAACGGTGGGCCGGTCGCCGCATTGCGAAGGAAGGTTGCGTTGCGACTAGGACATGCAACCGGTTTTAACCGATTCCAAAATAACCGGGAAAACCCGATTCTTTTTTGTCCTGTGAGAACCGATGCTTAAATCGGTAGGAATAGATTTCCGATTCTTTTCGATTGACGTTTAAAAATATCCCCATTCTAAGCAATAGTCGGCTGTTGAGATGGCAGCGCCATCTGAACTTAAGCCTTCTATTAAATAATATCTAAAAATCATAACAACATCCGATTAGCCTGTATGGTATTAGATTTGTTTGCCTGTGCAATATTGGGAATTGAACAAAAAAGTGTCAACTGTCAAGTGTCACTGTCAAAAAAAAAATACTAAAAAAACGCGTTTGACATTTGCGAAATTGTAGTTAACATTCCACAGAAGCCAGGAAATAAAGAAAGAAAAAGAAGAAGAAAAAAAACGCGTTTCTTATTATATTCTTAAAACAAAATTATTGTATAAAAAACAAAAAGGAATCGAAAAGAATCGAAAAAACCGGATACCCGATCCCGAGTCAGGAATCGGAATCGAAATTTAAAATGGTCCGGTTATTTTAAAATGGTCCGGTTCTGTATGCCCTAGTTGCGACGGACTACGGGTAGTGCGGGATGCGTATCGCTTGGAACTGTTGTGTTATTATGTTTGTTGCTCGGTCGAGGCGTTTGATTGTGTTACAAGTATCGTTACTCGACCGTGAGAGTTGTTGGGGGTGTAGTGAATTATAAACTGTCATGGTCATCAACATTGCGACTGTTATCATTAGGAACTTGAAGAGCTCGGTGTTCTTCCTTGATCATGGCGTTTACAACAGCGCCGAAATTTTGGAAACTCAAATCAAAATTACTAGAATATCCCGTTTTAATGATAATGTTTAGTTTAAACTGCTGTTTTTAGCACAAGTTTTAGTTTGTTATCGTTATCGCCGATGATGTGATTCCTAATAGGCGCGGTGCGTGAGTGTTTTCGCAATGTGGAGGCACAGGCAAAGCTAATCTCAGATGGCGCCACCTCCGCTGGTGCTTGTCATCGATGGTTACTTTGAGGGTTAATGAATTCAACTATAACCAGTAAACATGCTCGCGTCTTAGAAATCATTAGATTTGAAATGGTCACTACATATCCTAGAAGAATAATTGGTTTCCAATCATTTTTGGTGAGCAATGCTTTGATCCACAATTTCCGTTTTTTCTCGTCAGAAGAGAAACGTGTGTACCTTAATTTTATACTGAATTCCACTTTACAGAGGCATACTTTGTTGCAAAGACGATTTTTTGTTTATTTACTAAATTTTATAATGAAGTTTCATAGTGCAACAGCACCAGCGATAATACGCCATCTAGCGGGATAAGTAAGCAGTGTGGCTCCCTATTGACCGGTTTTATTTGTAGGTGCTTTTAAATACGTAGTGGTGCCAAATGACAACGACTGACGCCCGTTCCTAAATTCTTGTAAACCAAAAACTAACGATTCGGTCTAAATATTTTCGAAGCTTTACTAACTCGGCCAAAATTAGTGCCACGAACCGGCCGACGGATGGATGCTGTCGATCTATTTTGTATAATTATTGATTATTAATCGGTCGAGTCATAGTCGTACGGAACAAAAACGATGACTTTTGTAAGTTTCAGAGTGTACAAGCTACAAGACCATATTAAATATAGATTTAAGCAGAGTGGAGTTAAATGTACATACATCAAAATAGTCTAAGCAAGATCTATTGATTTTATTTAAAATTTTATGATTTTTATTAAATTATTTCTTTTCTTTATTATCAACACATATTTATTTAGTGAATCAAATTCTTTAATTTATTGATTAAAATTTATTTATAACAAAAAGTAGCCTTATGCACTTTCGATGGCAATTTTTTTGCTAGGAGTCCGTGTTTAATGTTAAAGGCATTAAAACTAGTAACTTTGTCTATTATGATATTACATGACATCGGCGAACATTCCACAAAAGCCAGGAAGTAAAAAGTTGTGTTGCTTAGATTTTTTTTGATGTGTATACAGTGTGTATACGAGTATACACATAATATGTCATACGACTTCTATGTCAATTCATCAAGTACGGGACATTGGCCTAAAAAATAATGTATTGTATGTATCGTATGTCTTGCATAAACAGAGGGAATCTTTACTCAAAGGTCTGAGTCATTTTAAAGAACAGCTATTGGTTTCACTGTAAAATGTGGAAGTCTGTCACAAATACAAAAAATAAATATACATTTGAAGGCGTTAGGGGACATGCCCCCTTTAGTGTTAGGGCTAGGCTTGTTAATATATCTAGGTTGTTATTTAGTAGGGATAGGATTAACTCGTACGTAAGTCGACAACATATCTCTGCTGAAAGGATGATTACGTTAAGGTAGACCTACTGGTACCAAAACCTAATCGACTAAGTGTAATATTATGAGAAACTGGCAGTCAAAATAACGGTAGTGGATTTCTCTTGATACAAATTAATGAACAATCGGTACAGAAAATTCTAATCCAGATATCGAATACCGGTGTCTAGCCGAAGACTCGCCAGATCTTTCGACGCGGAATTGGTTTTAAATGCAGATCTAAAACAATTCTTATTTAACGTGCACACTCATAAGGCTTGTGAAAGTTTAACATATATGATATATATACATCTCCAAAGTTTCGCTGCCAACAGGATTCGAACCTGCGTCTTCTGGTTATCTAGACCAGAGACGCCTTAACCAACTAGGCCAGCGGTTCTCAATCTTTTTTGGTGACGGAACCCTTTTGGAAACCGAAATACTTGACGGAACCCTACAATAAAACAATAGTTTTTGTTAAAAGTGTATTCTTTATTAATAAGCATAATTAAAGTACCATGAATTTTTTTCTAAATTCTTGCGGAACCCCTACAGGTGTATCGCGGAACCCTAGGGTTCCGCGGAACACACTTTGAGTATCGCTGAACTAGGCTATAGGAGCGATCGATGTTGACTGTGAAATTTTTGATATGATGACTTATTTCGGCTTACAAGCGTACGTGAACATCTCGCTAGTGTTCGGTTAACACGGTTAACATTTAAGTAGATGTTTTTAACTGTTATTATTATTTTGTACTATGAGTTTGGGTCGAAAGCAATATACCCGTAACTATCTGCATTCAGACATGTTGAGATAGGGAAGTACGATCGGTTCAAACCGATTCCTCGTCGAGAAATGTAGATCGGCTATAGTTCAAGACAATATAGGCTGTTGATCTTTTTATTGACGGATCTTACGACGGTTTCCCGTTGTTGTTTGGTATGGTAAGTCTTTCGTTGTCGTTACGTGTAGTGTTTCTTTCCCCTTGTTTCGAGTTGTATAATCCTTAGGGGCAGCTTAGACGCTCAAGCAAACGTACGTTTGCTTCTTCCCCTTAGTCGTAACAGTTTTGCCGCCTGAAGTATATCCGTCCGCGGTACCACAAACATAGCACAGATTTATAAAATATATGAACGTACACACTTGCACTTTTATAAATAATTTCATTAAACAGAGGGAAAGAAAACACAATGTACAGTCACAAATTAAATTTAAGGTAAATATTGGTGTCAATTCTATCATTTCATACCTAAACTAATTTTAGTTTCGCTCTCTCTCTTTCCAATGCATAACACGAGAAAGAGATGGAATATATTTTAGACCTGTCAAATTAATACACTTGCTTGTGTGCAGTGTAAATTTAATGGCAATGAATTCAGTGGCATCTAATTTATAAAGATCGAAACATATTTGACAGCTCTAAAAGAAACTTTAGATCTGTCAGACATCTTCCGTCTCTTTCTCATGTTATGCATTGGAACGAGAGAGAGCGAAACTAAAATTAGTTTAGGTAGGAAATAATAGAATTGACACCATTATACGTTATGTAAAAATGAATTCTACATAAGTCCTCTTCTGTATCGTGCCGGAGTACAGCATATTATTATGTGTTAAATTTCATGACAATATTATATTTGTAGATATTAATTACCACTCGTAAGTGATTTTTAGTTTCGTTTTGGTGTATTGTGTTTGAAATGTGTCGTTTATATAAGTTCCTTATTGTATTAGATCTCAATGTATTATCTCGCTAACTGTAATATACTATTTGTAATTAGGTAGATTATATTCACACAATTGTACATTGATTCAACGTTATATGTAGTGGGTTGTGAAATACATGAATTTAACAGAATAATTTATGAAACAGTAATCAGGGGACCGATTTTTGAAAGTCACGAGTGATTTCGATATCAGCGGTGACAAAATTCTCAGCGATAACTTTGAAATCACTAATTTGCAAAAGTCGTATTTTTGAAAGTCATACCCTGTTTACCAACATGCAACTATTTCTCAGCTTTAATCATAGACAAACTTATGATTGTGTTCCATTCAATTTTATTTTTTAAGTTGGAAATTGTTTTAAGCCAAAATTGGCACTAAATACTCATATCTATGATATTGTTTACAAACTGGTACCCCCACTCGTAAACGATATCATAGGTATGACAATTTTAGTCACCCGCTGAGATTCAAAAATACGACTTTGTAAATCGATGACTATCGGTCATATCGCTGATATTTAGTCACTCGGCGACATTAAAAAATCGGTCCCCTGATCTATCGGCTGTATAGTAAAAGAAGCAATAACTACAATCTCGTGTTTTTTTAGAGATTATGCATTTCTAACTTATGTCGTAAGTAGCAGAGATTTATTAAGTAGTTTACATTTTCATGAGACATTTTTGCCATATGAATAGAGTATATTTTTGATTACAGAGTCAAGTAATAACTTTTAAAAATAATGCAAACTTTAAGAGGTGCCATTATATAAAAAAAACAGTATTTTCGTACGATGCAATAGATGCAGGGGACAGGAAAGGGGTTGGCCCTGTTTCACCCTGTAAATTTAAATTAAAATTATTCTATGACTTCTACATATGAATTAAAACAATTGGTAAATACATATTTTTGTGCCATTCGAATTATTCCAGTTTATATTTTGTACAATTCTTAAATACTGGTACGTATCTAATGTGGAAATTATTTTCCATAATAATATCTTGTTGATGTGTTACATTCTCACTCAGCTTTAGTCCTTGAACATTTTGTAAGGCTTTTGTAAGTATTACTCATCTTTATATGTATTTAACCGGTTTCGCGAAGCTCGGCTGTACCACGTAAGTGAATCCGGTTAAATACATATAAAGATTTTGTAAGGCGTGCAAAATAGCAGATTATTTTAAGTTCAAACCACACTATGGTTTCCGTGCTGCCCGAACCGATGTATATAATTATGGCGCTTTCATTTAGTATGATATAATATGTAGTAGGTAATATATGAGTCCAACCATAGTGTGGTTTAAATCTTAACTATAACTTTGTTAAGTAAAATCATTGTGATTGTGTTAGGACGAGCTTGGAAACGTTTCTATTTTGATTCGTGGCGCCAAAGGCCTATATTGGACAATGTGTTTTTAAAATGTACAGGGTAACATTATATTCGTATGTAATTAGCTTGAAACGCGATTCGCCGCTTTGTATCCATCTGCGCTCTTACTCATTGCCTTTATTTTATTGTAGAATTATTGTAAAAGTAACGTTATATAACTTTTGCAAATGTTAGCAAGTCATATTTTTCTTAAAGTACATTCTACCCCGCCGGCGGCATGGCCGGTCGGCAGGGGACACTCACATGAAACCCAATCTTTTTAATAACGTGTGTAGTTTTAAGAACTACAAGCATTTTATCTTGTGTCAATTTAATTCTTTGAACTACTAATTACCTCATAAAGTTCACGTTGTTTGTTAACGTTTGCATTTCAAGTTTTCCTCTGAACCGAACAAACAAGTGAGGCGTATTGCGGAAGGTTTGATAGATAGTTGTTGATGAAGCGGCTTCGGATTGCGTTTAATGTGGCAGACGGCGCACGCGCAGACATTTCCATGAGAGACACTGATACTGTAAACAATTCATTGTTTACCTTTTTTTAACCGACTTCCAAAAAAGGAGGAGGTTATCAATTCGTCGGGTATTTTTTTTTTGGTTTGTTACCTCAGATCTCGGTCATTTATAAACCGATTTGAAAAATTCTTTTTTAATTTGAAAGGATATACTTTCAGATTGGTCCCATAGAAATTTCATCAAAATCGGTTCAGTAGTTTGCCACTGAAGTCGGTTCGTAGCTTTTTAAAGCAATTTTTTTTACGTGTAAAGTCAAATACGACGCTAAAATCTTTGTACCTACAATATATCATAGGTACAGAAAAGCACTGGTGTTTTACAAGGCACCCCAGTGCACAAAGTCCAATTTTGAAGGCGACAGTTTCATTGAACGACTTGTCTGTGCGCGTGCCGCCTCCCCGTGCCTTGTATGATAGTTTGTTGTAGAAGAAAAAGTGCACTTTGTATTCTGTAGCGTGTTGAAGTGTTGATAGCTGCGCGGACGCATTATATTTTTGGACAGACGACTCACTCAATAAAAGATAATTAATTATAAAATACTATGTTTTTATTTGACCTCTATACACTTTCACAAGTTCAAATTAACAAGGAGTAAAATGAGAACAAAAGTAAATAACTAAAGCTATATAATATGACAGTTTTAGGCCTGTCGACGAGTAAAACCACTTTACCATTCAAAGTTGTTGCCAACTAATATCACTACTGCTAGGAATATCTTGACTAGTAATTATAACATAGATGCTCGCTTTTATAAATTTCACAACTTTTGCACGTGATTACTTTAAAAATACGTAACTACATAAACACATAAAATAAATTGGCGACACTAACAAATATAAACTAAACTTCGGTGGGAACATTCCTACATAAATAAAGTTTTCAACCAACCCGAGCCAAGAATAGCAAGGTGATTAAGTGCAAAGGATTGTCCGAAATCTTAAATGTTCGAAATGCTTTTTTATATTCTTGTGTCAGATAAGGCGGGTTGGTTTCAGCAATAACGTTTCGTAAGTACTTACATACAATATTGTTACACAAATCTTTGAGGAGTATAATATGTATTTCCTACATTTAAATCTAATAAATATAAGGTACAACGAATACTTCCGTGTTCTCTAAACTTATCTCTTACATAGTACCAGAAAAATATCAGATCAAGAGTACCTACATAATATAAACTAGGCCAGTCACAGCAGCACATACTGGGTTTGATACTTGCGAGTGTGGCCCACACTATCCTGCCTTGCAAAAGGCTCTAACCTGAGAAGTATGAGGGAATGTAATATAAGGGAGGCTGGTGAAGGACGCGTGAAATTGTCAATTGTTATGAAAGAAGAGCTTATTTTATTGTATGACACGTGAGAACGCCAAGGGTCTGGTGTACCTACCAATATCGTGCACCAATGACTTCGAAAATAATGCTCCAGAGATTTACTCTATCAGCATTAATTAGTATTTGGTCTGTGGTGTTTTATTCTGAAACGAATTAATCTTATGCTATAAGTACAATGTTTCCCTGTTTAACCTGTGAAACTGCCTGTGCTTAGAAAGGCTTAAAATCTTATCGTGGCATTTCTGTGAATGTAATGTATTTTGTTTAATTAGTTAATGAAATTATTTTGCTTATTCCAAATTAGGCTTAAAAGTTGATATCGGTTAACCATTGTAGTTAGTAAATACTCCGAGATTCTTTGAATATTCAAGAGAAGCTCATTTTGGCTCGTTATAAATTAAATTTTTTTCTGTAAATGTTAATTTTAATGCTAAATACAAAAAAAATACAGCTACATTTGCCACTGCACTGTACTACATTTATTTTGATGTATGTAACTGTATATGATAACTTGACACAAAATTTAATCCCGAGTAGGTTTTAAACCGACAATAATCTCAACATTCACTAGAGTGACTACCTACCTAGTACATATTAAAACAAAAATAATAATGCCTTGGTTTCTTAAGCATTCTCAAAACCCTAAATTTGCACAGATCTAAAACATCACAAAAATGGAATGTAATAAAACAAACAGTGGCCCTTCGACTTATAAACAATATTACCCACAGAGATAAGCTTGTTCAATAATGATTATTACATATTCATAAAAGTATGTAATTGACTGTGATGAATCAACCTGATCTACCTAATGGTAAATCAGGTATACGGCGATTCACATTGCAGGTGTTACCAGCAGATTCCTTTTAGCACCATTAGAGTATTAAAAAGTAGCACTATGGTAATATGAAATCATACCTGACTTTTATATGATAATCTTTGTTACAATATAGTTTTTACGTCCAACACATTTCAATCAGAAAGACTCTGATCTTAGTCTAAAAAATTAAATTTTTAAGTACAAGCTAGTCTTTCAGAATGAACCGATAAATGCAGATTCTAAACCTCATTAATGGTGACCGACATCCTGAGGACGACGCGCATCCTAAGGATGAAACCTACACTATAAAGGAACGACAAATACTGAGAGGCGCAACCTCACTCATTGCTTCTTGAGAATCACTTGGCAGTAGAGAAGGGAGTCCAACACTGGAATGAAATGAATGAATTATTAGAAAATTAAAATCATGGCAGAAGAGGATCACTAAAACTCCTGAATAATATTTCCCATTTTTTATATTATTATTTATTAGGCTTCAACTAGCTGCTGGCCACGGTTCAAGCCTACTGGAGATTTTGAAAGGAACCATTGCATTTTTCAGGGATAAAAGTAGCTTATGTTACGCTGTGGCCTACAATCTATCTTTATATTCTTTATGCTAAAAAATCACGTCGATCCATCGCTTCGTTGCTGCGTGAAAGAAGGACGAGCCAAAGAACACCCTTTCGCATTTATTACATTAGTATTGATAGAAAGTATTTTTATGAAGTTCTGCTAAAGTAAATCTAAATTGTTTTTCAAAATAATTTGCTTATTTTTGGTGTTGATTTTAAATAAATTTTTTTCATAACAGTTTGCTAATTTTTGGAGTTGAAGAATTTGACTAGGTATTTATTATATCAACTGATCTTAAATTACAATTTAGAATAGAAACCAATTCAAAAGGAGTTGCAAGAACCATGTAAGGTACTTTATGGGTGATGATGATTTTTCAACTTAAACCCCTCAAGTTGAAAAACTATCCTGGGGTAATCGTAAATCAGTTGAAGTATCAATGGCAACTGATTCTAGTTACATAACTACTTACGGTACTGCGTGCCTCCAAGGATCATATCAAACTTCTGCAGGGGTCCGTTACTGTGCACGAATACTTCGCTCATGAACAGCTGCAGCACGCGCGCTGTTTCAAAGAGAGAGTCGAGCAGCAGCCACGTGGTGACGTTGCGCGCGGCGGCGGCGGCCGCGGACCGGAACATCACCACGCCAGAGTTCAGGAAGCTGATGGTGCTGGTCACGATGATGAGCCCGCAGAGGAAGTAGTGCACGACTAGTGGGGAAAGATTATTTTTAAAATAATATAGAATCTTCTAACGGGGGTTGTAATAAAACATACATACGTATGTTTTATTTTTTCAAAACTACGCCTAAGGGGTGTGCAATACTTTGTATGGAAAATTTTGTTCCTTGGTTCGATTCCCTCAAAACTTGGTATAAATAAACTTAAAAATAAATAATAAAACACTTATTATTTAAAAATATCCCTAGGGGGTGTACATTTGCACAATAGAGTTCTAAACTTTGTATGGCAAATTTTATTCCTTGTTTCGATTCACTCAAAACTTGGTACAAATGAACTTTGAAATCCTACTAATATTATAAATGCGAAAGCATGTGTGTGTGAATTTATGTCTCCGTAACTACTAAACCGATTTTGATGAAATTTGGAATGTAGATAGTTTAGGTTCTGGAATAACACAAAGGCTCTAATTTGCGAAAATCATTAACCCCTATGATGGGCAGGCACATAATTGCACGTATGTACAAACACGACATGTGTGTACTCTAATAGGTAGTTATAATGCGGCTTTTGTACAGAGATCTAATGGAGTGTCTGGGGTGTGCTTAGTAATATAAATAAAGTAAGAAAAAGCAGGCAGGGTCTTATTAGTTTCATATATGACTTACTCAGTTGAGTACCAGCTATTTCCTGTAAGTAGAAGAGATGAGGGCTTAGAAGACGCAGCATGGCAAATGTGAATGCAGTCACAGCCGACACCTGGAAACCAACATTAAATAGACAAATTCTTTAGTCAAACACTACAACAAGACCGTGTTACCACAAAAATCAACTTTTAGATGCATGTTTAGCTAGACAGTGTCCAAAGATAAACAACTAAAATGATTAGAAATATCACAACAGAATGGAGTCATTAGACACTACTTAAATCAAGATTTGTGGTTGTTCATATTTAAACACTGATGACTGAGAAACTGTATTTATTTATTAAAATACCAACAGCACAAATGAACACACAAAAAGTCTAGGAAAACAGCCATTAATAGATCTCAATAAGTGTGTGTTTGTGTGGTGTATGTGATTGGAGGAGGTGTAGTTATTTTGAACAAATTCACTCTCTTATAATTAGATAAAAATTCAAAAGGCCACACTGTTACTATTTACAGGGTCCGGAATGATCCGCACCCAGTGAACACTGGATAGCCTTACTTTTGGAGACATACTTGGATAAGTTAAAAATATTAAAGTCTGAGAAAGTTATACTTTATGCGTATGATTGGAGTATTTGCAGGTTTTTGTTCTTGAAAAGGAGGTGAAAACAGTATAGTATGCTGTGGTGATTTTTGCGAAATTAAAACTATTTAGAGACTAAAACAACCTAATGGGTGTTACAAAAAATAATTTGCAACATAGCATTTAAAACAACAATCATGGCACTGTATGATTTTGTATTAATTTTGCAATTTTTTGAGCAATTTAATTATCTGACACTAATCAACAGCAAATAACTACCTGTACATCATTTTCTTAAGAGTTATTCATTTAACAAGGGTGGGTAAATATAATAATGTCATAAACTCATTAGCATTACACAGTCAGTTTGTATGTTTACTTAATAATTACAAATCATAAAGCTGATAAGTAAAACTAACAAGTAATTGGAAGAACATTCACATGGCTTCAATAAATTACGAGTACAGTGCGATAAACAAAACAAATAAGGGATGTAAGTGTAACAATGCATCAAGTTACAGCATTCAATAAACCTGCATATCAATAGCATAAAAATAGACGATTTAACCAGTTTTGAACAACATAAGTTGATAGTTTTGAAGTATGCCCGCAAGCTATGTGGTTTCTAGTTGTAGAATAGTTTTTGTATTCTAGTTTTTATAGCAAAACCTTATTTATTTATTAAATATTTACTTACGGAAAAGAAAGCGGCGACAATTCTTACAAACATATCGTAGTCGATCTTAGGCATCGTAGCAGTCTCGTGGTTTACTTACAAATAAAAATATGTTTTTTATTTCTTTTTGGTTTATTTTATAGCACTGCTAATTATTGTAATAACGCTTGCAATATTTTCGCAAAATCAATAAATTATTTAAGAAGAATTGATGCTGATGATCCGTATTTACGCGCTCACTTCAAATCTTGAAGTTTTGAACTGTCAAACAAATTACAAACTATTATCTAATGTCAATGTCAGGGAGGAAGGCGAGTTGAGGTTTTTCATTCGAACTACTCGAGTCACATTGTAAATAAGTCAACTCGATTGTAGTTCGTACTTCGATCGCGCAAAATATGTTTTTTTAAGATAATTTTTTGTTGATTAATGTTTCTACTTATAAAAAATATATATTATTATTATTTCCTGAAATAAACTATGTAACTTACTTCGCGATACCTACGGTATATCCGAAACGGGCAAACTGTTGAGATCATTTTTTTTGTAACATAAAATTATTATGTTCAAAGTTTACAATAACTGTATATCTGATTCTGAATCTGCGCCGTTCGTCTCAGTTATTCTAATTTATTGCTGTTAAAGTCTGTTCTTGCTCTTCAAACAATTTTGTGACTGATATCTCTTATTTATTACGATATACAATATTATTTACTTATTTGGTTCACAAACGATTGTTAAATTGTTTCTTTAAGAAAACATAACATATAAGTTATAACATAGATAAATATAACAAGGTGCTAAATGCATACTGCACAACCAACAAACTAAAAAAACACAGCTTTTTACATAACTGTAGTAACAGCAAAATAATATGATATAAAAAAATATTATTGTACCTAATATGTTTAATGGCACTGTGTATCATCTTTTTCATAATAGGATATTTTATTAAATATCAATAAATTGTATAGTGTGGTATCGATATTCCGATAAATCGTATCATTTTGGTTATCCCTACGTAGGTAGGTTTTGTTACTTTTTTTTTTGTTTTGTTTTTGGCTCCACGCGATTAGCGTATTTAGCCAGTGTCAAGTTATATAAATAATAATAATATTATGTAATAAGTCTCTAGTTTTGGTGCATGAAAGTCGTCAAAGTCACGTTAAAGTTTAGTCTAAGCGCGGTCAAGTCGAAATGATGCTTCAGTAAAGCGGTGGATACTTTACTGAAGCTTCTATGGAGTTTTGGATAGAATACGAAAATACACGTTTTTCGTCTTTGTACCATTTGCCTTTTACTCATGCACGTTTACGAACACTTAATGGTTAATAATCCACCATTATTACACATTAACACTCGATAAAAACACAGGTTTTAGTAAATAACACAAAATCAACAACAGCACATTTTCGCATTCCCGCCAAAACTCCGTTTTGTTACTTGCAAGGAATTTGTATACTACGTAACTGGAACGTTCATTCGACATTTAATATAAAAGCTATTTTGAACCTTATCATAAATAAGTAACGTTCTTTTTTTATTAAATTTACTTAAAAGGAAAAATGCTCGCGAGAGAGACTCACTTTTCTGTCGCCGTGTCACTTTCACACAGTCGCTAGCATATAGTTAAAGTTGGCATGGTAGAAATATCAGGAATATTGAGAATTACGTAATTTCATTAAAAGTCCCAAGGATAGTTTTTTAGATGCAACTAAATGAATTAGCTTTTGTTTGTCACTATATGTGTAAATAAAACAAAAATGTGTCTACATTAGCGACAGCCTTATTAGCGAGCTTCCAGTGTAGGTACAACTTGTCCACTGGCCTATGTGTTTGGATATCGGACTTCCTGAGGGAACGATCTATTCGAGTAGTCTTAGAAGGCTGCTCATGAGATCTATTGGCAATCAGTGCTAGGGTACCTCAGGGGCCGCTTTCGGCGACTTTGATTTTGCTGCATATTTAAAACGACCTGCTAAAACCCGGTATCTTTGCGTATGCAGACGATAGCACAGTCATTGAGAGATACCTACATATCCGATGCATGCACCAGTGGATCTCAGATTCAGCTTTTGAGAGAGTCATGGAAGAGCCAATGAAATAGACATTAAAGGGCGTGTCCGAAAGGGGCGATGCCAATCTTGTCAAATTTATGCCTTAAAAACCCAGGCGCCTATTCTCTGCTAAGAGGCCTCAGTTTCTTCTGACTTCCACTTTCCTTGATGTACCCTTACCAATCATCGACCACCTGGATCTTCTAGGTGTAACTCTTACACCCAGCCTCAACTATGGTACTTTCATAGTGTCCAGGGCCAAAGCGACAGCGAATAAGCTGGGCATTGTGGCGAAGGTGGGTCGGTACTTCACACCGGGACAGCTTTTAAGTCTTTTCCAAGCACAAGTCCGGTCGTGTATAGAGTACTGTTCTCACTTGTGGGATGGTTCTGCCAAGTATCAGCTGGAGGCCTTGGAGTCTATCGAAAGACGAGCCAACGGGCAGGCTGCAGAGTCGCGACCACCACCGCTAGGTTGCTAGGTTGTCGGTATTTTGCAGGATATATTTCGGAGAGTGTGCGATGGAATTGCACAACATAATTCCTTCAACTCCGTTCTATCTGTGGACTACCAGACGCTCAAAAATTGCGTTACCCCTCGTATTCGAATTTCGCACTAAGCGTTTTGCTTCGTCCTTTATAATACGCACTGCTAAGGTGAAATTCCCTACCAGCAACTGAGTTTCCCGAAAAATATAATCTAGAATCAAAACGAGAGTGAACAGGTGTCTTCTAGGTAAACGTGCTACATCGTCGCTTACCACCGGCCGGCGGTCACAAGTGAGCCTATAGAAAAAAAAAGTACTTTTGAAGGTAGATTTACGTACCTCTAAAGTTAAATTAATTTTATTCGTTACAGCCTTCACCGCTCGTCATGGGGTGAACTGCAGGGTGAACATTGAGATCATATAAATGCAGGCGCAATTAAAAACTATTTCTAATCTATTCATGGTTGAATGATGGTTGTCAACAATCATACATACATTTGACTGCATTGAATACGTAGGGAGTAGGGGAAATAGACGCGTTAACTGAGCAAATGCATTTAAATCAATGAAAATAAAAGACAGTGGCCAAAATAAATAAGATCGAAGACGTAAAGGTTCCTGGAAGTCCTGGAACCCTGCTCGTCAAACAAATGTAGACACCCTTTTCTCACATTTCATGTCCAAAATAGAAGCTTTTCTAGGCTCTAAAGGGTAATATTTGACCATTAGACAGGTACCTACATAACTATGTAATCCTAAACATGTCTTAGTCGCTTATGTGCAACCACAAATCTTTATTTAAGTAGTGTCTAACCGTTGTCTATCTCCATTCTGTTGTGACATTTGAAATCATTTTAGACGTTTATCTTTAGATACTGTTTAGCTAAATAGGTGCCTAAAAGTGTTTTTTTTGAGGTACCACAGCAAGTTTCTATCTCAACACAATGAAACGACGGCCATAGAAGTAAAATTAGTAGAATCACAGACAAGCGGTGTGTGCAAGGAGCGCACTGACGCCATAAACAACACAAACGTCCCGCGGCCGCCTCCCTTCCCACCCGTGTAGTGTTGCTATGACCGTCATTACTTACCCGTTTTTGGGGTAAGTAATGACGGTTTTTTTTTTTTAGTTTTTTTTTTAAATAAGATATTAAATTGTTATTCAAATGAATTCCAAAATATTTTTTGATTAATAGCTCGGCTGAACCACGTAAGTGAATCCGGTTAAATAGATATAAATATTTTCCAAAATATTCTCAAAACGTTTATCTTAACGTAGTTAAAATCACAAGAAAATGTTTTTTTTTAATTTCCCGCTACTCTCGTACCTTTCTTAAAGTATGTTTTGTCTCTTTCGATTCAGTTTAAAATAGTCAAAAAGCAAAAAGAAAACGTAGTTTAACTATATTTATTTATAATATAATTTATTTATTTTATAATATTTTTTTAAATATATCCTATTATAGATATCATATTGGAATGAAAAAACAATTTATTACAGAAACAAATTATCATAGAAAGGCACGTGTGATATATATATATGATATATACATATCATATATATATTATATGATAAGACTAGCTGCTGCCCGCGGTTTCACCCGCGCGGAGATATTGGATTTCATGGTTTTTAATTTTTTGTGCAGAACCCTAATTCTTTTCCTAAAATAAAAATAGCCTAAGTAACTCCTTGTACCATCAGCTATCTGCCAGTGAAAGTCCCATCAAAATCGGCCCAGCTGTTTCGGAGATTACCCGGAACAAACAGACAGACCAAAATTTTAAAAATGGGTGTTTAGTTACAGGGATCGTTTATACTTTATATGCATTTGGTAAAAAACTGTTATTTTGATATTACAAACAGACACTTAAATTTTATTTATAGATTTTATGTACAATCGACACAGAAAAACATAGGACTGAGTGAAGTTTGGCTAAATACTCTTTGGCCAGTTCTATTCTTATTTTAATCGAATTGTAGATTACATGTCTATCGTTTAACTAATTATTTGAATAAATACCATCGCCTTGTATTATCTGTGAAAGGACGGTGCTGGCGTAAATCGCATTGTGTACATTTTTTTGCACGATGTGTCATTCATTCAAACGATTGTCAATAGACGGGAAAGTGGGAAACCTAATTGAATTTAATGGCAACCCAACGCCTCTGTTTGTTGTCACCGGTTTTGAATATAAATATTTGCATAAAAACACATCAAAGTGAGAAATATGTGATACGTACTTGTGGAAATGTATTATTTTGTCTTTCTTTTTAACCCTCGTGTTATTTCGGCAGAATTTAATCGCACAGCTCGTCATATTTTCTCAATATCCGTTTCGTGTAGTGACGTGCGCGGCGCTGACAGCACTGACTGACGTAAATGGAGTTAGTATGAGTCCTCACTCCTTTATTGTAGCGTCATTGTTTATCGCCGTATTGTGTATCTGCTAAGGTTTATAATCAAAGAATATATCAAAACCGCGTTTCCTAACGTAGTGGTTATATTCTCTTTGGCGTTTTCTAAGATTAAACACAGACAATTATTACCTATTTAATTACACTCAGTTATGTCTTACAATTTACAACATTAATTTAAATTCAATCTAGAATTTAAAAATAGAACGCGGATTCGAACTTCACATAGGGTAAGGTACTCGGACCAATATTCGGGGGCGCGTAATCATTAGCTGCCATTCATTGGACAACAGCGGCCGATTCCGTTATTTATACGCGGTTGCAATTAATTCGATTAAAGTTTACGATTTGTTGCTCGTTATAAATTTAGTTGAATATCGCGCCGCATATTCATTCTGATTTACGATTTGGTTACAACTGGCGTACTTTACGAGTACAGTTATGAGTTTGTGAAATTAAAAATACCATTTGCAGTTTAACTGCATTTCAATTGGTATAGGATTTATAGGTACACTAGCTTCTGCCCGCGGGTTTCACCCGCGTTCCCACAGGAACCTTGCATTTTCCGGCATAAAAAGTAGCTTATGTTACTCTCCGGTCCATAAACTATATATTATCTATGCCAAAAACACGTCGATCCGTTGCTCCGTTACTGCGTGAAAGAAGGTCAAACCAACAAACACACTTTCGCATTTATAATATTAGTAGGATAGTAGGATTAGTAGGATAATTGAAATTGTATTCTTTTTCTTGTTTATTTTTCTAAGTTAAAATAACAGAAGTAGGTAGATATTATGGTGATCAAAAGTATAGGTACTGACAAAATATAAAGTAAAATACTTATTCAAAATTCGAAAATGATAAGATCTCTTTGGTTTATGCTTTTCAATCTTCAATTATTTTCTCGCCTTTTTAATATTATGCCACAGCTAATATTACAAATCTGTGTTAGCTAGCTACATATATAGTAATCTGTGCTGCAGTGCGAGCATTACAAAAAAAGGCATTTACAAGTTATGATGGAATAAAGAAACTCACATACATACATACATGAGCCCTAAACGTATATACACTCCTTTTTTGTGTAGTCGTGATCTCCATTTAAAAGCTTAGGTACAAGCTGTGAAAAGCTCAATTAGGTACCTGAGGATAAAAATGAAAAACATCGTTTGTTGAGGTAGCGCTCCGTTACTGAACTTTTTTTTTAATGTTATTTGGTAACGAGACGAGCTGGTCGTTTGCCTGATGGTAAGCATAACGCCGGCCCATAACAATTGCAGTGCCACCCAGAACTTTGAAACACAAAGTCCTGCGCGGCACTGCAGTGCGCTCGTTACCCTGAGACATTAGGTATTAAGTCTCATAAGCCCAGTAATTTCACTGGATACTCTGCTCATCAAACCGGAACACAGTAATGCTTGCACACTACTACTTGGCGGCAGATTTCACGAGCAAAGCGGTGGTAACAACCCAGACGGACACTCGCAGAAGAGTTAGTCCTCCCACTAACAATAAATTGGAGCAATGTACTTTTCACTGATGAAAAAATGTTTTTATAGATCAAGCACATAATCATCAAAATTACAGAATATACTCTTCTGTTCGTCCTGAAGCCTCGGCAGTGATCTCTCATCGCCAGAAGCCGGAATGGGTACATAATAAATGAATTAGTTACTATGAGCTTTACCTATATCTTACCCCAAAACAGAAAGACTAATTTAAAATTAGTAGTTATGTTGTGAATAAAACACGGGTTCGACCAAGACTAATTTTTATTAACTACCTCCTATTACAATAATCGCTATAAGTACTTAATTAAGATTCTACCTCCACGACATCTTCCCTTAATATTTTTTTTTTTTTTTTTTTTTTTTTTTTTTTTTTTTTTTTTTTTTTGTGATTAATATGAACACAAACTTAAACAGACATCATTAGGTACAATAAACAGTTATTAAGTAATTTATAAAAGAAATTAAGGAAACTGTATAATATAGGCTTGTTAGAATTAAGTTAGTTTTTGTATGCTTAATTACATATACACTAGTTATTTTATTATCTAATTTTCCCTTACAATATAATTTATTTTTGAGTAAACTATTTATAAACGTAGGTAATTGGTAGGTACAAGTTGAATATTAACGCAAGTTACCGCTAGTAATTATAGTTCGTAAGTATATTGGAAATCAAATATTATTTTTTAAACATATCATCCAGTTTTTTACGTGCCTTAAGAGCTGCCGTTCTACGCAATCGTTGTGCATCGGGTAAGATGGGTGCGCGGGAGGTCGCCGGCATCTGCGGCGCGTCCTCGGGGGTGACGTCACCGTCAGCGACTGCCTTGTCGCCGTCGCTCTTTGGACTCAACCACAGCTCATCGTCGCTCACCGGCTGCGACCCGGATGGACTGACAATATCGTCACTACTAGGTTCGAGCGTTATTAAGTGGCGTCGGTTACGCCTGTAACGCCTACCTAAACTGTCGGACACAAAATATGATCGCGGCTGCACAGCGCGACCTACCACGGTTGCGTATTTACGCCTTCCTTCATCCGCTACGAGTACCGGCTGTCCCGGCTGCAGTTCAGGTAGGGCTCTCGACTTCCCATCGTAGTAGGCTTTATTTGTCTCCTGTTTCTTTACCATATTAGTGTAGTCAACGTCGTTATTTCGGCTCGGCTTCAGTTTATCTAAGTGAGAGGGCAGCCTCGTATTGAGCCTGCGCCCCGTCAAGAGTTCCGCGGGAGAACTGACTCCATCACGGGGAGTCGCTCTGTAATTTAACAGACCCAAGTAAAAATCGGTTCCCGAGTTAACCGATTTGATTAAAATGTTTTTCACGATTTGAACGCTTCTCTCGCTGAGACCGTTCGACTGCGGATAGTGAGGGGAAGTAGTTGTGTGCTGAAAATCCCACTTTTTGCTGAAATCCGCAAATTCCTTTGAAGCGTAGGCCGGTCCATTATCACTAACTAACTCATGCGGGATACCGTGCCTCGCAAACTGATCTTTCATAGCGGTAATGACCGCTTTTGTCCCTATGTTGGTTAACGGATTCACTTCAATAAAGTTAGAGAAATAATCCACTAGTATAAGAAAATATTTGCCTGCGTGTTGAAAAATATCTGAACCAACTTTAAACCATGGTAGTTTGGGTATAGCATGGGGCATGAGGGGTTCTCTAGTGGGGCGGTGGGCGCGCTCGGCGCACGCGGCGCACCGCCGCACCGTGGCCTCCACGTCGCGCGCCATGCCGGGCCAGAACATGACCTCGCGCGCGCGCCGCTTGCACCGGTCGATGCCCATGTGTCCCTCGTGCACCCGACTTAACATTTCCGACCGAAGCGGTCGGGGTATGTAAACCAATTTATCCTTAAAAATAATGCCGTTTACGTATTCGAAACTATCGTTGTATGACCATAATCCTCTCACGCGTTCATCCGCTTCATATTTATTTAATGGCCATCCTTCTCTTACATATTTAATAATTAGCTGGCATTCCGTGTCTTTGGCCACGGCATCTTTTATCATCTTCATTTTGACATCGCTAAATCGCACATTTTCAATTAGGAAACAAGACTGCTCATCTACTTCATCGGAAACCTTTTCTGTCATCATATCAGGTAATGGAGCCCTCGAAAGAGTGTCCGCTATAAACATATACTTCCCAGGCTTATAAACGACGGTGAAATCGTAACATTGAATACGCAACATCATGCGCTGCAGTCGCGCCGGTGTCGAATCGAGTGCTTTTTTAAACAACGCTTCGAGGGGTTTATGATCCGATTCAATCGTGACGTCACACCGGCCGTACACGTATTGATGGAAACGTTCCAGTGCATAAACTATAGCTAGAAGTTCTTTTTCTATCTGAGCGTACCTACACTGTGCGTCTGTAAGAGTAGCCGAGGCGAATTCTACCGGGCGGCCCGCCTGAAGCAGCACGGCGCCGAGTGCGCGCGAGCTGGCGTCCACCGACAGCAGCACGGGCTCGCGCGCCGAGTACAGCGCTAACACGGGCGCGCCGCACACACTCGCCTTCAGCGCTGCTACTGCGCGGCTGTGCGCTGCGTGCCAAACCCACTGGGCATCTTTCTTTAATAGCTCACGTAGTGGAGTCGCTATATCCGAATAATTAGGTATAAACTTCGAAAGGTAATTAACCATACCTAAAAAACGCTCCAATGATGGTCGATCATTGGGAACCGGCATGTCCTCGATTGCTTTAATTTTGTTTTTGTCAATGGACATACCCTTCGCGCTAAAAGTATGCCCCAGGTAACTGACCTGACTAACTTGAAATTCACACTTATCCCTGTTGAATTTAATACCTACCTCGCGGGCTCTTTCTAGCAGTTTTTTAAGACGCTCATCATGCTGGCGTCTATCAGAACCCCAGATTATTATATCATCAACAAACGAATCTACTCCCTCGAGGTTCTCTAACATTTGACGAACTTTAGAGTGAAAAACTTCTGAGGCGCAATTAATTCCGTATGGTAACCGTAAAAATTGGTACCTACCGAACGGCGTTCCAAAAGTACACAGGTCGGCGCTGGCGTCGTCCAACTCGACCATCCAAAATCCTGAGCGAGCGTCAAGCTTACTAAATACCTGAGCGCCGTCCAGCTTGGTCGCGATGTCGGTGAGGCTCGGCAGCGGGTAATGCGCGCGCCGCACGACGCGGTTGAGCGGCCGCGGGTCGAGGCACACGCGGATGCTGCCGTCCTTCTTGGGAGCCACCACGATAGCGTTCACCCACGGGGTTGGATGCGAAACTTTCCTGATCACACCCATCTTCTCCATGCGATCCAACTCATGCAACAATTTGTCGCGAACCCCTATTGGAATTTTTCTGACTGGGCAGACTGATGGCTGGGCATTTTTTTCTGTGACTATACTATATTTACCAGGTAACTTGCCTAGACCTTGAAACAGATCGTTATACATATCGATACTGAGTGACAATATGCGCTGTATCATTCCCATATTTTCGCATGCAAACTTTCCTAATACACTTTGACATTCAAAATCGGCAATAACAAAATTTAGCTTGTATGCAACATTCTTATAAATCCATTCTATATTAATAGACCCAACAATAGGAATATAATTACCACAGAACGACTGCGCCTTTGTAGCATCATTATGTAAATTTTTAACCGAAAGTCCTAATCTCAAAAAAGTTTTTAAAGATAGTACATTTAAATCTGATCCTGAGTCTAACTTAAAAATTTCCATCGCTCCGTTATGTGATAAATACAAAGATTCATACCATTTTGAGTCCTTACTGTCATGTTCCGATATTGTAGAAATATAGTACAACTCCTCGCCGTTATCGTCCGCTCCGTCCGCATCGATTTGATACACGCGACGTCTTAACTTTGGACACATATTTTTAAAATGACCTCGCTCACTGCACCAGAAACACATAGCATTTTTGGCTGGGCACTTATTGTCATCACAATTAATACTAGCACACGCAGAACACGGTTTCCGTGTAGCTCCAACATTATCAGCGCTCTGGGCGGGGGCGCGCCACGGCAGCTGCGCGCGGCCCCTACCGCGCGGCCGCCCTGCGCCGGCAGCGCCCGCGCCGCCGCGCGAACCTCCGCGCCAGCCGCCTCGCGAGCTCATTGCGTCTACTGCCATTGTAGTTGTTCCTTCGCCATTATCCTTTCCTGTCTTGGTCCCCTCGATCTCGCGTTGTTCCTCCGTCGACATCTCGTTGGCCTGACATATTTTTACGGTTCGGGCCAAGGTCAGATCGTCGGCTCTGAGCAACCGGTCACGCAACTTGCCGTCGCGGACTCCACACACGATTCTATCACGCACCAGGCCCTCCTCGAGATGCTCGAACTCGCAATGTTGTGTGAGTAATTTAAGAGCTGTCACGTAGTCATCTATGGATTCGCCACTTTCTTGATTTCGTATAAAAAACTTGAATCGAGCCATGGTTGTATTTTGCTTCGTTTCGAAGTGGTCATTGAACTTTGTCACGAGCGTTTCAAAACAATCTTTGTTTTCTTCCTTCGTAAATTTAAAGGTAGTATATACATCGTAGCCCTCAGGTCCAATTAAATTGATCAGTAAACTGGCTTTCACATCGGACGGTTCTTTGTACACACCAGATGCTTTTAAAAACACACAAAACTGTTTGTGCCATTTCCGCCATGATTCCGCTCGGCTCGCTGGGCCGCCTTCAAGACACAATTCCGCCGGCGGTCGAGCGTGTTCCATTATCACAAACGGTAAACCACTGCTCGAACTTAACTTATTTACCAATATTATTCACAATCTCGCTATCACACTACTTATTTCTTAATATTTAGCTAGCACCGCTGCCACCATGTTGTGAATAAAACACGGGTTCGACCAAGACTAATTTTTATTAACTACCTCCTATTACAATAATCGCTATAAGTACTTAATTAAGATTCTACCTCCACGACAAGTTATATACCTACTCTATAGTATAATAGCAAACTAATATTTTGATAAGTTCGGCCGTGGTTCGACCAAAGGTTACTATATTAATTTACAATACAATCCACTGGTCAAACTTATTTATGTTGTCTTTGACCACTTGGCCACTGATCGGTTGCGTGGTCACTTACGAAAATGTTTTTATAGGCACCTAATTGTTATTGTCAAGCCACCCCATGCTCGTGAGCTCGATCAAATGTAAAAGAGACCTTATGCCTCTGCAATAGGGGACTGATTATTATAATAAAGTAGCAGTCCCGTCTGAACAACTAATTGTTGTGCAATAAAGCAGCATGGTCAGTGGACAGGGCTTGAGGGCGCTTTGATGCAATTTTCATTATTAAATAATAGAATCAGTTACTTGGGGACATTAAATGCAAGTGCGATTTCGGATCTTGGTGTGAATAATTTGACAAAAAACTTATACTTAGTACATAAATTTACAGAAGCCGAGTCCCAGTAGACTTGACTTAATTATGATGAACAAATAAATGTACAGCTATATCCTATAGGTACCTACTCAAAGACCTAGTATTATACGTACCTAGGATCACGTGGAAGTACCTATATGAAAAGACGTGGGTTTTCACCTACGTTCCCACAGGAACCGTGCATTTTAATTGGATAAAAAGTAGCTTATGTTACTCGCCGGTCCATAAACTATATTTATGCCAAAAATCACGTCAATCCGTTGCTCCGTTATTGCGTGAAAGAACGACAAACCAACAAATCAACAAACCAACAAACACACTTTCGCATTTATAATATTAGTATATCTAGGTACTAGTAGGATTAGTAGGACTCTAGTAGGATAGGATTAAGAGGATAATATTAGTAGGAAGTAGGATTATTGAAGCAAATTAATTTTATGTACAAAGATAAAACGAATTAGCCTTTCTTTCTCTCTACCTAAATAATCCTACAATACTACTAATATTATAAATGCGAAAGTGTGTTTGTTGGCTTATTAGTTTGTCCTTCTTTCACGCAGCAACTGAACAACGGATCGACGTGATTTTTGGCATAGATATAGTTTAGGGATCGGAGAGTAACATAGGCTACTTCTACATCCCGGAAAAATGCACAGTTCCTGTGGGAACGCGGGTGAAAACCGAGAGCAGAAGCTAGTCTAAAATATAAGTGCAAGTGAAAATCGCAGGGGTTGATAAACTGATTATTTATCAACCTCTATCCACAATGCATTGAACAGTGCCCCCAAAGAAGAATTGTTGGCGACGCTTACTTTTCTTAATTTTGTATAGCATTTATTATTTACTTTCATTATTTGCACCTACTCATATGCTTTTTTCCTTTTTATGTGCCTGTCCGTCTATCTTCTGTACTTTTGTTATTACCTATTCGATCTATAATATCTGTGAAAACTTTTAAGTAGCCTTCCGCATGCGTAATATAATTTATATTGTGTTTACCTAGCTGTAAGTTTTCCTCGATAAATAAAATAAAAATAAAATAAAATAAAATAAAGCAGCTACTAAACTACAAAGGCTGACCACCGCAGATACGATGTGTCAATATCGTATGAATAACGATATTGCATTCACATTGCACTCACAATGTTTGCGGACATAACTCAGCCGCGCTCGATGGGGCGCAGGGTCAACATAGGCGTCGGCCGTCGACCGTCGCCATTCATTGGGACGTTGTGACAACTTGACAAGTGGTCGTTGCATAAATTAAGTGAAAAGAACGAAGTGCCATTTGGTTAGGAAATAAATCTAGATTTGGCTACATGCCAGGTACCCAGGGTGGCCTATAACAGGTAGGTAGGTTAGAAAAATGAATAAAAAACATTTTTCATTCACTTTGTACCTATTATTTAGGTCGGTACAATTTGCAGAGTTGTTCTTTTATTTTTGTGCTATCTTATGTTTTTAATTAATTTACCTTCAATAAATAGAAGCTTTCTCATTTTTATCAAACGTTTGATTAATGATTCAATGATCTAATTTGAGAATTGTATTTCAATCGGCACATGTTCACCTCTTCCTCGATTGTCTGTCGAGTCACATGATCGATTATAATTTATAACCGATTGCAATCGATTGTGATCAGTTTTAGAGGGTGGTAAATTTTAATAAGATTACAATCGACTTCAAAATTATCAATATGAATTCACTATTTTGTTTAATGAAAATGGATACCTCCATTATCAGACCATTTTTATTATTATTGATTAAAAGGTAAGTTTCAAGAATTAATGATGACACTGATGACGCACTCAGTAGAAATGAGAACGGCAGTAAGTACTCTACTTTAAAAAAAAAATAAACAGCAATATTTTATTATTAGTTAATTCCGATGCTTTGTAATAGCTCCTTTGTAGAGAATAATGTTAATTTATTTATTTTATTTTATTAGGAACAGCAAACAACTACACTATATATAATAATTTGTGAAATACACGAAATAAACTGACAATAGTGCAGCCCACAACACTATTCACAGATTAACATAAATAGTTTTACAAAATTCCGCCAGAGGATAAACATTAAAAACAAGAAAAATTTTTTAAAAATAACAATGAGTTTCTATAACTATTAATTAAATTTTTCGGAGGTCCATATTAATCTTTGGCCGATTATTATGATCCTTTGGTTCATTCTTACCACTGACTAGATATTCTTACCTACCTAAGACATTTTTATACATTTTGTAAATCCTGAAAGTGTTAGTGTGGAACTGCTAATTTCAGATATCTCACCAGAGCGGCCCCATGGTGTAATGGTTAGCACTCTGGACTCTGAATCCAGCGATCCGAGTTCAAATCTCGGTGGGACCTGTCCTTTTGCACGTCTTACTTTTACTTATATACTTTTTCCGTTTACGTCTTGAATTTCGATGGTAGGTCAAGCAAGCTTCCCACTTTATAATACATAGGTAAATAAATTTAGTAAAAAATAGACCTCTAACTCTATTTTTAGTATACTTAAGAGCCTACTAGTCCATGGAGCGAACTCATCGGTGGGCGCGGCTAAAATGCATGCTATTTCGTCTAACATTCGTGGGACAAGGTAAGACTCTGCAGCGATGAGTAGTATGAGGCTAATGCTCGCACATACACAATTACACACTCTCGTAAAGTCGCGACGAAAACCGAAAAGTCGAAAACCGGCGCGCAAAAATGTACGAATTGGCTTCTGGTGCTTGGGGTTTTACGACAAAACTACTGAATGTATTTAGTCACACCAAAGTTATTTGAAATGTCAATAAACTAAAGCTTGTTAGTATGTACCTTATTTTCAAGTTTTCGTAATCCTTTTGTAATTTATTTACGTCCAAACTTGCGTTAAAATACGTGCTAAAATACAGATGTTTGAAGGCTCATTACTTTTAAGCCACTTATTTTTTTTCTGTATAATTAGCAGGCTGACCTAGATAACGAAGAGATAAATCGATATTATTCTTAATTTTGGACTTAAAACGTCAAGTAGTGGAGTAATCACCCAAATACGGTTGTATGGAGAAATGAACGACTAGTTCGTCCTTAAATGTATAATTTTTACTTTTTTCCACTTTATTACTCTTATATAGGTATAATAACTATGAAATAGCTCAACGAAGCAACACAGCCAGCATGCTGGGTAACGCTGCTATAACTGCTAGTGATCTAGAGCATTTTGAATTATCTATAGCCTATAAATATATATATAGTCAAATGCCCTGCAGATTAAACTGTTTTTGTATAAAAGTTAGATGTAGTTATTACCCAGTTAGCAGTAGCGTTTATGTGGCTAGTTAACAAAGGCCGTAAAATAATTTCCAAATGTCAAATTTCCGCGATAAAAAATACAGAACCGCTCTTTCAGATTTAGATCGCCGAGGAGTTAGAGGGCCAATGTACTCAACAATACATCTACTAAGCATTTAAACACAATAACTGGCGAGCACCGCAAATATTTTCAAAATTGTTACAGAGGATCCATAATCCATAAAGTATGATTCATCCTAGGCGGCAAGTGCGGCGCGCGCGCGCCACGTGCGGTGCGTCCGGCACGCGCCGGCCGCGCGTTTATTTTTATTTTTTTGTGTAATGAGCAAAAATGTTTAATTGCACTCTGAAACTATTGTGTTTGGAATGCATAATCTTCTGGAGTGCTTGTTAACGGGAATGAAGACTACGCTGTTGATGAACAATGCGTGAATGCTTTTAAATTGTATTGCCCCTTCAAGTTGTCATGTTGGTAGTCTCATAAATGAATATCACCGCTTATTTTGAGAGTTGTATGTGTTTGTGTTATGACTTCCTTTAGTATAAAATAGCTTCTGCCCGCAGTTTCACCCACGCTCCCACAGGAACCGTTCATTTTTCGGGATGAAAAGTACCCTATGTTAATCTCCGGTCCGGAAACTATATCCACGCCAAAATCACGTCGATCCGTTGCTCCGTTGCTGCGTGAAAGGACAAACCAATAAACATACAAACACACTTTCGCATTTATTATAGTAACTACGGATTATTATAGTGCTGAATACAAATCCATATAGGTGCATAATAAGTTACAGTCTGTTATTGTATTGTCTATAGACTATACCTAGTTAGATACCTACCAATTCTTTTTTTACTATTAAAATACCTTTAATCTGAACGTACACAATTATTATAAAATAAGTTTTTTGAGGAAAAATATACTCTTCCAGACAATCAGTTCCTATTAAAATTCGATGGCGTTACGTCGTTTCATTACAAAGTTCTTGTGGCCACCTTACGGCCCCATCAGCTATGTGATATCACAAAATTGCATTGTCATCCTATTTTCCTATATATGTAAAAATTACGGCTACATCGAACACCGGGAAGTGGGTCAAATTTAGCATGCAAGATTTGACCTAACATACATACATATCTGCATACAAACATTGTAAGATAAATACCTACTTACTTGTAATAATAATAATAATGATTACTGATGTAGGTACATACGTTTGTATGAACGTCGCGTTACCTACCTAGTTAACACAATTAAAAAAAAATGGTTTTGAAAACTAGAGCTTTGGTGCTATAAATAATTGTTCTCATAACACTTTGATTAATAATGATCAGATGGATTAACTTAATATAAAAACATAATAAAACTCATAAAATTGCAGGTTGGTGTTCAGGTTACCGATATTTGTTTACATTACGTTTTAACCTATTCCAGTTCGTATAACCAAGCGCGAAGGTTCAAAATCCTGTGTAAACATATTGAATGAAGCGTAGGGGTAGTGCCGTAATCGAATAGCGATTTCGCGCCACGTGTCTAGTGGCGCCCCCGCGTGTGACCGGCGTGCGCACGCTTTCCCACGTCGCGCACTGTGAAAAGTTTGAAACGACGACGCAAAATTAATTCGTGAACATGATTTTTCATTTATAACTTAGACTAGTAGTACTATACTAGTCTGGTGCAGACTAGCACTTTAGTGTAGGTATTATACTAGTCTGTGTAGACTAGTAAGTATATTTATAACGTATGGTACCTATAGCATTTACAAGTTATATTTGCTGTTTTCTTTTTTTTCAGTAGGTTGGTACCTTTAGTAGTAGATACCTTCTTACTTATTTTACTTTTTTTTTAAAGAGATTCGCATTATTTGAGCTCCGAACAAGTTCTGTTTTCCTTTTTCCTTCTAAAGTAATGAAAATAATGTTAGGACACTTAACCTTTGATTATAAATCTTGGTTAACCAACATTTTATTGCTGGATAAAAAATATATTTGTTTCAAAGACATTGGAAAACTATTATGTACTGTTGGTGCTAATTTCTTTATTGACTTGTACACTATAATATTGTCTATGAACCGGCACCGACAGCCTCACGATCATGCACATCGTTCCGAGGTGGTTCCGAGTTCCGACATGTGCCGACAGCGTGCCGTTGCTAATGCAATCTTTGTAGTAGGTATTTAACAGTCACCCGTCTAAGCGAAGATCACACGCTTATAGTCGATAAGATAAAACTGCAGATCCTTCTTTTTAATAAATACTCTACGCCTATGTAGTCGATAAAATGGTTGTACAGAAGGATACATAGGTTGTCGGCACGTTCGAATTTTAGGATCTCTCATGAATTAATATCCCTTTACAGGGGCACGCTCCGCGACCGCTCTGAGGTTGCGGGAGGGCCCTGTGTACACATTCCGGGCCGAGCCAACACAGGCCTTACGGACTGCTGGTTAACCAGAGGCAGAAGGACAGTGAAAGCCCGCTTTTATAGATGAAGTATTTGTCAAAATTTCGGTATAGAACGCGGGTATGTCAACATGATGATGATGTAACAGAGATAAAAGGTCTCTAAATTCACGCTGGCATAGACCCCTTAGGCATGCTGTACAGCTGTACAGGGTTTTCGGTATAAGGTTGAGGTTTACCTCACCCTTTAGGGTTGAGTATTGTTTGTGGTCAAGAATACTGACGCCTAGAAGACTAAAATCTACTACCTAGCACCTACCGATGAATTCTGCCAAACTCTGAAGTCTATATAGCCGTCAGAGGCATTGCCAGAATACATGACTACCTGGCTCACTCTTTTTTATTAGGGCACCAAAAAGAATGAGACAGGGAGACAATTTAAAAAAATTAACAAAATGTCCAAAAACTCTAAAACGTGTAGTTTTTACTGGTTTTTATAATTTATATCAGAACAGTGTTGATGTCCTCAACGTCATCGTTAAAAAAGGGTTATCCATTCTTTACGGTCATTCTGACCTTGGTTCACCCGTTTAGAAATAACAAGCTGTTCAAAATCAGGCGTTAGGTGTATGTTATTATTGTCATGTTGACATGCTCAGGTTCCGTAACCTGTACATTTAGTCCCCAATCCGATGTAGGTACTTACTTACATTTGGAATATCAGATATAATCAAATTTGGATTGGTGTCCGTAGCGATCTTCGGACACAATTTTTTTTAATTGGCAAAACAACATTTTTGCCAATTATTTGAGAAGAGCAGTTTGCTTAAAATTTATCAGTAATACGCGAGGCTTATGTAGTAATGCCATTATGTAGTAATAGTTGCCGTTCCACTTTTGAACAAAAATCCTTGCGCGATGTTAAACATCCTACATCAAATGCGACAGTGCATTGTATTTGTTGGTTTATCCTTCGTACACGCAGCAACGGAGCAACCAATCGACCAGATCGACATACCGAAAAATTCACGGTCCCTGTGGGAATTTCCACGCGGAAGAAATCGCAGTATTCTTTATTATCTGTAACACCATTCTAAATGCCATATACCACGATACTCCGTCGCAAAAAACACTTTGTATAATGGTGTTTGTACTTTATAGATACGCGGTGGTAAAATGACAGTAGTATCAATCAGCACCCGGCTGAGGGTGCTCAGATTGGGTCGAGGCCGGCGGACAAAACAAAGGCAACCTTTGGACTCAGCGATTTAGGCGATGCTGATGATCTCTGACCTCTATATAGTCACCTACTGTCACTTGTACCACCACTATAATAGCTAGTCAAAATACAATACAAAAAGTCATTATCGCACACCAAATTATTACATTCATTGAGGAACTACTCCAGGAATCATGTATAAAATTTAAGTCTAACTATTATATTATTGCGCCAGGAGGCTGTTTGCCTCCATGCATCTTTGTTTTTATAATACGTTTTTTTAATTAATACATTCTTACCTATACGTTTAAACTTTCCTTGTTTATGCTTTAGAAATTGTATTGTAGAATCTGACACCATTAGCCAGAAACGATTTATTAGTTTTACTTAATCTGAACCGGGTAGGTACTACAATTTTATGTTTATTTCTAGTATTTAAATCATGTAAATCACAATCATTAATTCTACAAGAAAATCTTCAAATACTTAAGAGCGTTAAAACAGGTAGTGAGATCGACTGCCGCTCTGCAGACCGAGAATTTGGAATCTTACACTTCAAAATATAAAAAGTATTATGTAGCCAAGCAATATAAAATCGATATTACGTAATATTGCTATTTTCCAATATCAATATAAAACGATATAAAAATAAATGCACTCGCTGTTTTTTCAACAATCTTACAATACTTACAAAAACTGAAAAATAATAGTAATATTAAATAAATAATTGAGGTAAACAATTATTAATTGTGTTGAAACAACATAACAATGGCAATTCCGCGTTTAAATGTACTAACCGTTGTTTTTTCAATTCTCATTGAAGGAGAGGTTACAGAAACAAAAGTACCATCTGTAGAAATGGACCAGGAGGGCAGAAATGGCGAGGAGTACGTTAAGAAACTCCTTCAGGGAGATAGTAAGTAATAATTTAATTAAAGATGAGAAATTAAACTCATATAGCCGATGAAAGCACAATAATTAGAGTTCTCATTTTAGATTTATCAGAAAAGCCGGGATATTTATTGTTCACTGCTCCCTACAAATTATGCAAGGGGGGCTGCAGTGACAGTAACAATAATTTCGTCATGGAGTTCCCACTTTACGTGGGTAAAAAAGGACAGCAACTGTACAGGAATTTGTATCAGAGAGACTGGAGTAGAATTCACTCTAACGATCCAAATGCGCCGTTTAAGGAGAGACAATTCAGAAATCCATTTACACTTTGTCCCACTACAATCACAACAACAACTACTGCAACCACCGTTCTTGAAACTAGACCATCTCCCGAGACAAAAAAGTCTACTGCTAAAACGTTGTACAGAAATGTGAGCTGTCCAAAAGTAATACAAAAATTGTGTAAGAAGAAGACTACGAAGGCTGTCACTCCAAAACTGGCAATGCTCAGCATTACCTCCAAGTACTCCATAGAAAACGACAACAGGAACTTCGATGACGACAATAGAAATTTCGATGACGACACCCGTAGGGACGTTTTTGGATCCAGAAACTATTACAATAATTATCGATAGTGAAAATATGTCTATAATTTTACTGACTTTGGACTGTACAAATTTTGTATATTTTGTGTTTTTTAAGTTGTATTATTCTATCTTTTAACCCTTTCGAAGTGGATTGAACGAGTCGTTTGTCATTATTAGCCTTCGGCTACATACTTAATGTTAGCCCTAATATCAATTTGGTTTCTAAATAACTTAAATGTAAGCATACCGGTAAGCATAACGCCTGCCCATAACAATTGTAGTGCCACTCCGAACTTTGAAACACAGGCTTGCGCGGCACTGCAGTACGCTCTACCCTGAGAAACTAGGTATTAAGTCTCATAAGCCCAGTAATTTCACTGGCTACTCTGCTCATCAAACAGGAACACAGTAATGCTTGCACATTACTGCTTGGCGGCAGACTTCACGAACAAAACTGGTACCAACTCAGACGGACACTCGCAGAAGAGTTAGTCCTCCCACTAACAAGAAATGAGAGCAGACCTTTTATTATATGTTGCAGTCAAAGCTCTTAACCAGTCAAAAGTATTTTTAACTAGCGAAATCAGTCAAAAGTTCATTATGTTGAATACTTGGTACGACGGTCGTCCCCTCCTTGAGAAAATGTATTCAGCTGTCTCACGGGGACGGCAGCGTGCCCGCGGACCTCACGTGGCCGGGGAGTGGGGTCCAGAGTCGTACTGTCAATACCGCTGAGACAGACAGGGCGCTGACCGGGACGTAAAAAATCCCCGTGGAAGCCGTCTTGAATGACTTCGTTTCATAAGTTCCTTTTCTTTTCTTATTTATATTCTCCGAACTATATTCTGCCTGGTTTGTCGTGTGTTTACGTGGGATAGAGATATTTCTGTGAACAATGAACGCCCTTTACAGTAAGTAGTTGTTCTATTTATGGTGTCTACATTAAAGTTCTGAGGAGCAATGAAATTCTTCAATCTTTTATCGCGATTATGTACATTTATTTTATTTTGGTCTAAAATCTATATTATACAAATATAAACCAATTGCCACATACTTATATGACGAAGCATAACTCTAGAACTGCTCGATCGATTTGGCTGTTTTTTTTGTGTGTCCGTAATCTTTCGGAAAATATTTGGTTTAGAGTACAGTTTTGAAAAATCCATGGGAAAGTCGGATATTTTTATAAGAAAGAAGTTTTTTTCTACGCATCGATGCCAATGCCATATAACAAAAGTTACATAAAAAAACACAACAGCGCCAGCCCCGCACCCCGCGGGAAAAAAAATTAAAATGTTTCTTTGAGTGAACATTAAATTTGAAGATTTGTATGTAACAAACCCTCAATGAGAATATTGCGTTGTTTTTTATATTAATAAACTCTTACAGTCATACCCCCGCACTAGGTTTCCATGTGTCGCAGGTGGCATGGAGACACACAGATACACATCACAAACGTCCAAGACCCGAGAACAAACTTTATGCTTACACAAAATCTGCCCCGGCCGAGAATCGAACCCGGGACCCCTCGCTTTGCAGGCAGGGTTACTACCAACTTAGCTACGGAGCCGTCAATTGCAGATAAAAGCTTATCCACGCTTTACTTTCTACACTTTTCGTAGCCCTCTACGGTTGTAGCTTTGGCACGCTTTACTTTCTACACTTTTCGTAGCCCTCTACGGTTGTAGCTTTGGCACGCTACCTCTAGATATACTTATATAATTAACTAGCTTCTGCCCGCGGTTTTCACCCGCGTTCCCACAGGAAAGGTGAATTTTTCCGGGACAAAAAGTAGCCTATGTTACTCTCCGGTTCATAAACTATATCTATGCCAAAAGTCACGCCGATCCGTGGCTCCGTTACTGCGTGAAAGAGTTATTATTAGTAGGTCTAGTAGGAAGTAGAATATTAGTAGGATAGGATTAGTAGGATTTTCATTTTACTATTATCGTATTATTCTTGTTTTTATGGTTACTGTAGTACGCAAAAGTGAAAAAAGAACGATACAACCAAAACAAAACTAAGTTTTTTTTAAACCAAGTCATTTACACACTCATGCTGTGTATAATTTCCCGACGTAAACTTAATTGATCACCAATCAGAGTTATTGCAAGTGTATTAGAGACAACTCGCAAAAAGTACGGTTTATTTTATGAATTTATTATAAGACGGAGCTGGTAGATAATATATTACAGGTCTAAAAATATGAGTTCTAACTTAGTGAATATAGTAATTCATTTACAAGGATCAGCTGAAGTCGATCGGTGAATCGAGTGCTGAAAATAAATAAAATACATGGTAAATAATATCCCGTTACTAAAGTTAATTCTTCCGCTGAAGAGTTATTATTTTTACTAGGTGTTAGACCTGACTCTTCTGCAAGCGTCCTTCTGGGCTTGTCACAATCGGTCCAGCCGTTTCGGAGATTAGCTAAACAAACAGACAAAAAATAAAAAAAATTGTGTTTTTGTTAAAGGTACCGTATATATTTTCATATATGCATTTAGTAAAAATCTGTTTTGACATTACAAACAGACACTTCAATTTTATTTATTTGTATAGATAAGTATAGATTAAAAAATATTGTAGAAATAACGTGGGCAGTTAAAGTAATAAAGTGAAATAGTTCGTTATTTATACACGTTTGGGAGTAAACAGAGCGATAGATAAGAAATAGCAATAAAATAAACAAGAGTGGATCTCCTGGAGCGTCGGACGTGACCTGTGGTCCACTGGACCCATCACTCTACCCATCAGTATGGGTGAGGGAAGCCAGTGACCTCATTTGTCGAGTAAAAACCATACTAAAAAAATGCGCGAAGATAGTTCATAAACCTGGCGCTAGGCGCGCTGTACATTTTTCGTACAAAATCTTCGTAAACGCGGTCACTGTAGAACGCGCTAACTATAAGTTTCAAAACTCACACTAGGCCCTCTGGAAGTAAACATGAAAATAGAGAATATAAAACTTGACGTGCAATAAAGAAAAATTCATATTTTTAACCGACTTCCAAAAAAGGAGAAGGTTATCAATTCGGAGAGTATTTTTTTATGTTTGTTACCTCAGATCTCCGTCAATTATAAACCAATTTGGAAAATTCTTTTTTTTTTTTAAAGGATATACTTTCAGATGGGTACCATAAAAATTACATCAAAATCGATTCTGTAGTTTGTCACTGAAGTCGGTTCGTCGTTTTTGTTAAAGCAATATTTTCTGCTCGGTCTAGTTAACGTTACCTCTGTGTTGGGGCAGGCTTCGTGACGCAGTGACGTCAAGCACGGTTCACGAGTCACGAAAGGACGCATTCTACGTCATTCCGTTGTAACGATTGCATAATTAACTATAAGGAAACTCGTGCAGGTAATTTTTATTGACGTTTCCAAGCTTCGTTTCTCGGTCGACGTAGTAAATGTAAATCCTAGCTGGATTTTGTAAATCTTCTGCAAATAGTCTAATAAGGAAAATGGCGTAGGTACGGCGTGACAATTGTGAAGTAGAGCAACATAACTTTATTACACAAAGAAATTAAAAAAAAATTAGAGTCTTAAAGAATTTACTCCTGGATTGGTTATCTATTCAGTGTGATGGGACAGAGTTGTGATTGGTTCGGAACAGAAACAGTACTGGGCGAAGATTTTAAAATAGGGTTATTATAGAAGTTTCCTTTGTCTATACCTCTATCCCTCCTGTTCGTACCAAGCGTTTTGCTTCAACCTTCGTTATACGTACGGCTAAGGAGTGGAATTCTTTGCCGGCCTCTGTGTTTCCCAATAGCTATAATTTGGGAGTTTTCAAGTCGAGAGTGAATAGGTTTCTTCTAGGCAAGCGTGCTCCATCGTCGACCGCATCGTCGCTTAACATCAGGTGAGATCGTGGTCAAACGTAAGCCTATTTTGGATTAAAAAAAAAAACTCTAAGTTCTATTGCAACAATAATAGTTACTGGTGCGGGAAATTTCACCAAGAATTTGTATTTTGTACGTGTAATAGTAAAATATGGGGTAAAGAGGACTTGAAATTTTCAACACTCCTCTCTACCTCACCAGTGGGACAACTTGGTGAGGCAAAGTGGAATTACTCTTATTGAGAGTGAAGTTTGAGAAACTAGAATCGACATCAATTGCCTCATAACAAAGCGGCTCAATGATATGCTAGTGACGATCTCAAAGAGTTCCAAGTAAAATGTCAATGGGATCATCTTGACCTATATATGTACCAGCCTAGTGAGACCTTTAGGTAAGAAGTAGACATCAGTGGTAGGTATCATTTAGTGGCAAGTGTACCGGAAGAGGACGCGGACGTGTGCTATCGAGATTAACGGATAAGATATGCACCTACAGAACAATTTACTGTGAGAATGTTTCCGAAACTTGTAAATTAATAAAGAGTTTTGAATTTGAAGTGCCGAATCCAGCGGTTCTCAATCTTTTTTGGTGACGGAACCCTTTTGGAAAGCGAAATACTTGGCGGAACCCTACAATAAAACAATACTTTTTATTATAAGTGTATTCTTTATTAATAAGCATAATAAAAGTACCATGATTTTTTTTCTAAATTCTTGCGGAACCCCTACAGGTGTATCGCGGAACCCTAGGGTTCCGCGGAACACACTTTGAGTATGGCTGGCCTAATCTATACAAATAAATAAAATTGAAGTGTCTGTTTGTAATATCAAAACAACAGCTTTTTACCAAATGCATATACGGTACCTATAACAAAACAACCATTTTTAAAATTTTTATCTGTCTGTCTGTCTATTTGTTCCGGGTAATCTCCGAAACCGCTAGACCGATTTTGACGGGACTTTCACTAGCAGATAGCTGATGTTATAAGGAGTAACTTAGGCTACTTTGATTTTAGAAAAATAATTAGGGTTCCGCGCAAAAAAATAAAAACCATGAAATCCAATATCTCCGCGCGGATGAAACCGCGGGCAGCAGCTAGTTAGTGAATAAAGAATTTCGAATTTGAAGCGCATAATCTAATAATAATTAATCTATTCTATTATATGTTATAGACATAGAATACAATTACAATAATTTTAAACCTTCAGAATAAACCTTCAGAAGTTACAATAATCAAATCTGTTCGCCTGAAAAGCCTGTTTTTGATCCACACCAGTTCACACAATGCCAGAGTGTTTCAGCTAGTGTTTCACGGGCTGTTATGGGGATAGAGTAGCAAATAGTGACGTCTGAATAAGTGAATACCAGCCATGAATTATTCATAATGTCGAAATGTGAACGAATTACATTTGACGCGCGTTAACAATTTTCGGCGAGATAACAAACACAGCTAAATGTTAAAATTATGCTTCATTTGGAGATAAACAGTTTATGTAGGTGGTTTGCTTGATGTTGTGTTATGTTTTGGTCTTGGCACACGCTTTGAATCCAAAACTCAGAATCAGCCGATCATCAGCGTCTAGAATTGCTCTGAATTCAATCCTATATCATATATTCCATACAGAGTATGGTTGTAGCTATTTGTATATTTTTTTTGTGTTATTTGGTAACGAGACGAGCTGTCCGTTTGCCTGATGGTAACCATAACGCCGACCCATAACAATTGCAGTGCCACCCAGAACTTTGAAACACAAATGCGTGGCGTGGCACTGCAGTGCGCGTATCTGCGTAACTACTAAACCGATTTTGATGAAATTTGGAATGTAAATAGTTTAGGTTCTGGAATAATGCATAAAGCTACAAAAATAAATGTCACGTAGTCGAAGCCGCGGCCGGAAGCTAGTACTAAATATTGATAAAAATATCGAGAGACAAACATTGTCTCCAGGAAACCAGATATATTCAAATTCACACTAGGTCACCTATAGACCGTGACACATACTAGCTCAGAAAAGGTCTGTAAACCAGTTGAAGTGTAATAGACATATATTTATCAAACGTTGTGACAACCACAATCACATGAATTTGAATAAAAATCAGAGTCGGACCGTGTATAGCGAGCCTTATTTGTGGTTTATTCAAGTAGGTATATTTGAATAAAGTGCTGGGAGCCATGAGCCGCGAGCGGTCCTGACATTGTTGGATTTGCATACATATCATATCAGTGGAATGTCTCTTATCGTCTTATCTGAATATCTTGCGACGTCGTGCTCCTGCTGAAATGCTGTGGACGAGGGATACATATTTTCTCCCACTGATATGTGATTATAATATTTATGTAACGTAATAAAGAAGCTGATTTATCCACATGTGATTATTGTAACTTTCAAATTCAAATTCAAATTATTTATTTGCATAAAACATGGTGATATAGTACAGTTGTTTCATTACAAAGATTTTGCGCAAACATGTTTTTTTGCCATAATGGCGTGCAAATTTTAAACAATAGTAGTACTTATAAAACTTTAGAATTAATGATATTTTAACTAAGATTATATAAAGTTAGTAATTTATAGTTTCAATTCCAGATATTTTAACTTATGGTTCAATACACGGAAGATTCACAATAATAATTATATTAAATAATGACAATACAGGTCCAAAACAAAAGAAATATAAAATGTCAAATTTGTATTACTACGGTCATGAATGTCAATTGATCTTTAACTGAATTATAATTATACCTATATGTCAAGAAAAATAATGTAAATAAAGTCAATATAAAATCATTAAATAATGAAACAATGTCAGGAGTCAGAACCAGCCAGAACAAAATGTAAGTTTACTTTACATCTTTTTCCAGTTGAAAAACTCATGGACAGAGTAAAAGCACTTATCGATTAACCATTTATGTAGTCTGAATTTGAACACGTTGAAGGTCAAGTCTTTCAAGTCTTCTGGAATATTATTGAATACCTTAATTGCCATAAAATGGGCATTTTTTTGAAGAGAAAGTTTACAAACTGGCAAAAACAAACGAATATTAATTTTGTTACGTAGCTGACGGTGGCGCGTCTCCTCATGCTTCGTCCTCAGAATTACTTGACCACATATTAATATGTAAGTAATTACAATAGTACCATCAATGGAGAATTATCTGATGGAGTACCATTCTAAAAGGAAAATTTGTTCTACAAATTCAATCAAATATTTATTTGCAAGATGTTAGTTACTCAAAGTATTCAACTTTCACTGACTGAAAAATGACATTAATTTCCACATTCTGCTTTACGTAGGTACTACTGTAAAGCCGTCGTCTTAGTACGTCTAACTCTTCTGCGTGTGTCCGTCTGGGATGTTACCACCGCTTTGCTCGTGAAGTCTGCCACCAAGCAATGTGCAAGCATTACTATGTTCCGGTTTGATGAGCAGAGTAGCCAGTGAAATTACTTATGACTTAATAACTAATGTCTTAGGGTAACGAACGCACCGCAGTGCCGCGCAGGCCTTTGTGTTTCAAAGTTCTGGGTGGCACTGCGATTGTTATGGGCCGGCGTTATGCTTACCATCAGGCAAACGACCAGGGCCCTATTTCACAAATTATATATGCCCTATTTTATAAAGCTGACAATCCGACAAGTCCGACATATGTCAATAAGTGACAATTCGGCAGTTTTTCTGTTTAATAAAACTTACAGGCGACAAAATTGTCATGGTGGAAAATTGACAAATTTGTCACAAAAATTTTCTTATTGTCAGATTAAATTTGACTGTGGTTTTTTGACATATATTGAGTTTTATTAAACGCGTTTTTAGATGACAAATATGTCAAGATTTCACCGGTCGATTTTTGACATATTTGTCACTTTTATTAAACAGCCTAAGTGCGACAATTCTACAATTATGTCATTTTTTGACATATATGTCGAATTGTCAGCTTTATTAAATAGGGCCCAGCTCGTCTCGTTACCAAATAACATTTTACTAGGCGCTTGTAAAGTACATACTAATTTCTTTTCAATATTTTTGTGTCTATATACCTACGGATACTTTATTAGATATCTCAAATACTTATGCATTAACAAATAAGTACCTACACCATGTTATAGATCTTTATATTAAGGATGTTAAAATAAAAGGTTCTAGTTCTCTCTAGTCTTTTCCGACGTATTAAGATTTAATTACGTTGTTTAAAATAAATTGGACGTGTTTTACAAAAACGCGTACACGCAGAGAAATGGAAGTATGTTACATTTTTTAAATAAAGGTTTACGAGCTATGAAGATGCCACGGCTTCATTACCGACACACCTTCACCTACATTTAAAGTATCACCCCATCGATCACATTGTCACCTAAAATCAGTGCGATAGTGTCCCAAGGCTAAAGTCGAAAATAATAAAGAAAACATCACAAGTGGTAAATAAAAGCTGAAGTTTTAAGGGGCAGTGTAGACGCTTATGCAAACGTACGTTTGCTTGTCAGTATAACAACGCTTTTGCGTCGAGCGCGGATTTTTAGATACTCGAGCGCGCTTGACGTAAAAGCGTTGTTATTCTGACAAGCAAACGTACGTTTGCATAAATCAAATCAAATCAAATCATTTATTTGCCAAAATACATGAAAATTAGGATCTTAAAAGTAATTATTGGTACAATGTATTTGGTCTGCAAGCAGACGTGCAAATGTTTTATAAATAATTCTAGTTACAAAATTCCATATATTCCTTAAGACTATAAAAACAATTTGTAAGAAGCCATTCAGTCAATGATTTTTTTAAATTTGTTACCGTCCAAGATTTTTATGTCATTAGGTAAATTATTATAGATTGATATACTTACACATATTATGAACATTTCTTTTATACAAATCTTTTCGGGCAGGAGGCTAATATAGTAGGTTAGCGAACTTTGCTCTTTTTTGACGGGAAATAATATCGATTCGTATCTTAAAAAAATATGGGTGTGTTTAGGTAAAAATACAAATGTCCTTAACGTACATACGCGTCTACGGTGTGCATAATGCACGACAAATTTATATAGTGTGTGCGACGAGCCTAACTGTAACCATCATCATCAGCTGGAAGACGTCCACTGCTAGACATACCCCATAGAACCTTAACCTCATTAAAATTGCCATATTAGCAAAAAGTTATACATTGTATTTAAAAAATTGTATATCGTTTAAATACAGCAGTACCATTCAGTTGCATATTTAACGTAGATATACAATACAATACCATCTCAATGCTGTTTTTTATTTATAAGGTTTTGTTTAATTTTGTTTTTAATTGATAAATTCTTAGTTTTTTATTGAAATGTAAATATACCATCTCAAACTCACTTCAGACTATTTTGAGTCAACTTTTGAATTCAATTTTGACATAGGTAATACTCATATAATATTTTCCAAAAGATTTCTGATTGTTTATTGTATTACCATAAGCAATGTGTGACGTCGTTTGTTATTTTAGCAGAAGGCCATTTTTGTTTGTACACAAGATCGAGAGTAGTATATAATCAAAGCGAGAAGATCTGAGCTGAAATTTCTGATTTTATTTATCATGAGAATTAACCTTCAAAACTTCGTCCACTTCGGAAGTCAGTAAATAATGTAAACAGCAATTTAATTATGACATTGATTATGACAGTCGGCTTGCTTCAAAAATACCGCCGCATTCGTCATCAAGCTGTCATCAAGGGACTGACGTCAGCAGCACGGCGGAAGAAAATATATATACCTGTACATCCATTAGGACAGACGGGTAATACTAGTATTTTATTTTAGTCTAGACTAGGTAGAGTGATCCTGGCATAGATTAGTAGATACCTACGCTGGTGGGGACAGAGGCAAACAAACAATAGTTTGTTTGTCTCTGTCTCATCTGTCTGCACTGTTTGTTTTTATTTTTCAACCATAATATTTGTGCGAGGAAACTAGAGTATGTCAGTGTTTTTAGCTGTCCAGAAATTGTTATGATTATAGGTAATTGAATGTTAGAAGAATGTTTCCAAAAATTTAAACCAGATTAACTAACACCTTATTACACGACTGCACAAAACAGGAGTGTATATGTATTTAGGGTCCATGGGGTATGTATGTTAGTTGCTTTATTCCACCATAACTTCTAAATGCCTGAACAGATTTGTATGTATGGAGTATCGTTAGAATCCTTACATCATCCCGAAGGACACTAGTTATGGCACAGTCGGGTTTTTTATGTAACTGTCGTTATTATCATAAATATATATATATATATATATAGAATAGTGTAGGTATGTGACTTCTATATATGGACATAACAGATAATAATGTAGGGAGGCAAAATTATTATCTATTTATAAAAAAACTTCAGCAAAATGTTTAGTGAAATGAGATATAGAAATGTTTAGGTGAATTCTTCCAAACAACTACAAAGAACAGTTTACCAAACAAATAATAAATTTAACTTCCAAAAACTCAAAACTCCAATAAAATTCATAAACGTCACCCTAACTCGATTTACTCAATTTACTGATTGGACTTTTGTCATATTAATTCGATTAAGGTTTGCAAAAGGATTCTCACGGGCTCGTCGGACAGAGTCCTTTGGTCCCCTTGAATCCTTAGCCAGTGTGCGGTCGAGCGAGCAACCCCTCTTGTATATCAGCATTATCACCCTGGTGTTTAGTGGCTGGAGGGTGGCGGGACGCGGCGGTGCGCGGGGGAGGTATTCCCCGTTTGATAAAACAAGGCGAGCCCTCCGCCGACGCTATTCCCTCTGTAGCCCCCGCGGAGTGCGCACGTCCGAGTGTCACAGATAAAGTTTAGTTTCGTGAAAATGGTTCTGTCAGATTTCTTAACTGAAACTAGAAGGCGATGGTTGAAGGTACGTGTTTATTTTTATAAGAACAATCAGTTATTTGAGTGCTGTTATTTGTTTTGTCTCTGTTTGCAAACTTAATTTTAATTTGATTTCGATTAAAACATCTTTATGTTGTTGAAAGTCGGACTTTTACAGTACATAGTATATTTTGTAATATATAGAGTGCTCGGTGTATTTACTCGATTGATTAAACTCTTGTGTAGAGATTGTTGTACCGTCAAGTGCGATATCGCAATAGTCACGGTAGTGTTATTGTCATTTCTCCTAAATTAACATGTACGTTTTTATGTACGAAAACCTGAAAAAGTGTCGCACATTTTTCTGTGAACTTGTTTTTTCGTTAGCTCTATGACTACAAATACTTGTGCCTACAATAAACCTTTTCTTTACCTAACTCTTAGGATATCTAGGCAAATGAGGCAATTTGATCATCATTTTAAAATGGCGCAAATTACGAATGGATCTACGGTCAACATAAGATACCTAGACATACATAGGTATACATACTTATTACATATTTAGGTACTGTACACAAAATTATATATTACTAGCTGCTGCCCCGTGTAATCTCCCATGTAATATAATATCCCGTGTAATATTCTAACAGCAGAAATGATGACGTCACGATGACGTGAAGACGGTAGTGTCACCAAGATATTTCGTGGCCGGTCTGATGCAGAGTTGATTTTAGCTACTCGCCGGCAAGCTAAAATATCCGTGCTGGATATTGGACATTTGATAGAATCACATAAGTTCTTAAATATACTGACAACATTCTCATTACGGCGTTCGGTTACCGCCTGTACTTCTAAGTTCATGCTGCGAGAAATCTTCTCAGTAGTATTCAGACGTCGCTCGAGAGAGCGAAGGTCCGACTGTAACTTGTCCTTATATTTTTGTTAGCGGCTAAAAGCTTTGAATCAAGTGTCTCTTGACGCTCAGTGAGAAAATCAGTAGTACTAGTAAATTCACTTCTCAAAGACGTCACCGCCCCATTAATTTCGTACCTTATTGTCGCCTTAATATCATTGAAAAATTCACTGCGAAACTTATCAAACTTAGCATCCAGTAAAGCACTAAATTGCGCCAGCGAAAACGGCCCTTGAGTCGTGGACGAAGTCAAGTCAGCCTCGCTGTTATTTATCGTGTCATCACAGGACATCATAGACTCATTCAGTGGCGCGTGTTGTTTACGTACGGGCGTATTCGAGTTATCGCCTCTGCGCTTACTGTTGATGTTCGTGCATGACGGACAGTTCCAAAACTTAGAGGTTTTTAAAATCTTTGTGTATGTGTTAAAGTCCATGTTAAGACATTTGAAGTGGTAGGCACCTTGACACGGAGAACATCTCAACAGTTCACTAGTCACTATGTCATTATTGCAAGCCAGGCATTTCTCCATTGTGATATATTTATTAGTTATTTATGATGTGATAAAATTGTGGCAAATTTCGTACCTGAGACTCACCGACTGTGAGGCAGTGAAGTGACGTTCCGAGCAACAGCTGATCCAGTGCGTATGCTTTGACTTCAATAATAAAGCGGGCCAGGACGTTTTGAGACGTGTCCTGTATATTACTCAGGTAAGTTGAAGTCCTGGGTTTAATTTAATAACTGACTCGACGCTTATACTTGCGATTTACTATTTTAAAACGTAAATAAATAAAACGAAATAATGAAACACTGTTTACTATTTAAGGTGAGGGTAGAAAAAGTGTTGCTATTAATAGCTGATATTTCTCCGAGAGAATAAACCACCGCACTATTGCCAATCACAAGGACTACGTCGTACCTATTTCTTTTATTTACAGTCTTCACACGCAATCGAACCTTTCTGCCAATTTCGCAACAAATAATATTGGATTCCATATTTTTTTCATTGTATAATTTGTAACAAGCGATGGAGTTACGATTGAACTGCGAGCCCTTTGACGTGAAAACAACACTTGCGACCTTTTCTTTTGATTACACTCGTATTATTTTCACCGTTTGTTTGGTAAAAATAAATCTCAATTCTTTTATTTAGTAAAAGGTACCTATCTAGCCTAGTTTCCAGAATACCTCCTCCTATCAAGTGGTCTGTTGTGTTTAGGTAACTTGGGAAAACTACTTCACAATAACTATACAAATATAAAAATACAAATCATTTATTTTGACATAAAAGTATTTTACATAATTACCTATGTTGAATCTATAGCCTCCCAAACTAGTGTACACTGTGTTTCAGGAGTCAGTGGCTTCTCCTATTTAACTATGCCTTATATTTTTTTTTAACTTCTAGGAATAAGTATATAAACTTCGGACTTATTAAAATCGATCTTGTTTCCACCCCCTCACAAACTGCAAAGAAATGACATGACAAAACCCCATCGTTTCCCATTTCCAAGAGAGCGGGTTAGGTTAGGTTAGTTTTTTTTTCTTTCACTGATCAGCGCCGTGCCTTGCACTGGTTTGTGCAACGGAGTAAGCCAGTAAAAACTTCGGAGCGATCTGTAATTAGTCGTATCCATGCGATTGCGTGCAAAAGTGCCATTCTACAAAATATAGAGATTTCAGGTTTGGTTCCACGTTTGCCGCAGGGCAAACAATTTGCTGATCGTCTTCAAGTTTTTACATTAATCGTGTTCTAGGGAGTTTGGCCGATAACTTGCACGTCAAAGTTGATAAGGTCCACGATGTAGCCAATGTATCTATACTATAGACAATACATAATTAAGGATAGTGTCAGGACGCGTTTACCACTGTCTTACTTGTTGGTGACGGATATTACACCGAAGATGTATCAATACCATACCTACTTCACTTCACATGTGATTCACTTGTAGATTGAAAAAATCCGGGTTATAGCCATCGGAAAATATAGACTCGGACAGAAGATCTAGGCTCTAATTAAAAAACAGTGTTAAACAGTTGAATAGTTAAACTACGATTTGCCTCTTTCGATTCAGTTTAAAATTGTCAAAGAATGACAAAGACAAAACACAGTTTAACAAACCACCGTGTAACAATGTTTATTACTTCTTATTAACAGACATTGCCCTACTCTTTAGTACGTATGACGAATAAAGTAGTAGAAACAAAACTCTCCGTGCGTTCTGGTTATTCGATCATGAAATGGAGATGGCGAAATTGAATTGTGATTCCAAAGCAAACTTTACAACAACAAGAAAAAAAATCGAACGGAAACTTTAGTACCTATGTGACTGCTCAATGTGTACGTCACCTAGCAAGTCGTTACAAAACTTTCAATTAAATTGCGCTGCCAGAGTCCGCAAGTTAATGTTAGACAACTTTCCACGAGGCACGTTTCCTGAAGTTTCTTATAGGTCTCAACTTTATGCTTCCTTGATGAGACACAAGTTTAGGTTAGTAAATGGTGTTGATCGGGAACTCGAGAACCGCTATTGTTAAAAGTGAATTGGTGGTCACTGCCCACGTCTTGGGGAACTTTAGAACTTGGTAACGTCGGTTACTCGGGGAAGGATACAATGTTATGTATGATAAAAAGCTGGTAAACATATTGACTGTACTCTTTTTCTATAGGTATCGAGGTGAACTTTTCCTTGATGAGTATGTATTTAGGTATTGAATAAACTTGCCGAAGCCTCACAGTTCTACGTCGTTCTATGTCAGTGACATCGCGGTCACGGCCCTGCCTCAGGCGCCAGTTTGTTTAACCTTGGTTTTCACATTCAATAATATTTCACATTTCATTGGACATTGGCCCAACATGGGGATGGGCCAATGTCCCGTACCCGGAGCTACTCAGCTTTACATTTGTATTCTATTTGATTACGTCAAAATAGTATGTAATGAATACAAAAATAAAAGTATTCTTATTATTCTGTTCTCAATGCCCTCTGGCTATTAAAGATATACCATGCTGTTTCCTGGCCTAGAATTGTTGATGGATGTCCTTGAATATCCGGTACATACTCCTTATAAAATAGGTCGATGTGTATATTCCTCATGGTGTAGTTGTTATCTATGGATCAGTAGTGCGTAATGGTTGCGGGATCGATCCCGTAACGGGACCAATATTTGTGTACGTTGAATTTTTCCGTGTTTAGATTTTGAAGGTCCATGGTTCTAACTCCTAGTAGTTCCTGATATCTTAGACACCGGGAATCCTAGTTTGTGGGCATGCTGAAGCAAAATTTCATCCATCCTGTCATTTACCATGATTTTTAAAGCTGGCAAGTAGTCTTCATAACAAAGAATTCTACGCAAAGGTGTACATGTATCATTACAACAGTACGTGTGTCCTTAACTTAAACCGTAGAGGAATTCGCGTTGCGCAACCGAATGCGCTAGTCTGCAGACAGGTGGCCTGTCGGCCCACCCCCAGTTCCCACGGGGTGATGGCCACAGACGGCCGACAGTTACCACTGAGGGGGTGAGGCGACACCTGGCCACAGAACTGTTAACATTTACCAGTAACTAGCCACGCAGGTGGGGGACGCGGGGAGGGGGAGGGGAGGCTCTCGTGACGTATTGGGTTACGCTTTGATCGCGTCAACTTTATGTATGTAAATGTTTTGGAATGTACATACTTAAATAGGTTGTTAGACACGCAAATAATGCGCACGTAGTATTTTTATAGAAATAAACCATAACCAAACAACAAATTGTAACAAATTGCTATTCATTATTTATTGTAATAAAACGATCAAATCAGACTTGTTCATTAGTTTTTTTCTGTTATTTCCAAGAATTTGTAAATTTTAAAACTACAAACGACGCACAAAAACGTCTGACTCTATTTTAATTTTCACTTAAAACACCGGCTATTTTTACCAATCAAAAGGAACATAACCTACTATTTTGAAAGAATGGAGAAAACCGTCTTTTACGGTAAGTTACGCAAGTAACCGTAAATAAGTACGTTTTCCAACCTATCCAGAACGGAACCGTTCCGATATAGGTAACATTGGAACTAATACCTAACTACCTAAGTTATCTGTCGCATTGATTTATTCTAAAAACATCGTATACGTTTAGTTATTAGTAAATCAATAAGTTGCCCCAATTAGTCCGTATCGAAGTAATAATCTCTGAATTATTTGACTTATTATCTTTGTTCGATTACAAAAGTAGGTAAATAACTTACTAATAATGTCAACATTTAAATTAAATGTTGACATTTTGCAGCTTCATGTTGTTCAAATTCAAATTTCTTGATTCACATGGGCCCCACACGAGCGCTCAAGATAGTTAAATGACTCGAAGTGCCTGTTCCAAGTATAAAACCGAACGATACGAAAGGCAAAACACTCTTCAGCATCCTTCAGTTTCAGAATGAACTTACAAAAAGTTACATAACCAACGGACTCGCCGCGGGCAGCGGCAATTTATACCTACAAATTGAAGGCACAAAACTAGGTCATTTTGTTTGATTTCCCACTAGCTTTTGCCAGCAGTTTCACATGCGTGGTCTCAGAATATAATTATAGTCTATAGTACTGGACCTTTTCTTTTTTGTTCCTGAGATTAGCGATAGCAAACAAATATATGCATTAAACTTTACCTCTATACTATTGTATTGTATTGTATTTATTCAGTAACAACATACATTGTGTTTGAATTGTTAGTTAATAATCTAAAATAATGCCTAATAATTTATAAAACTAATGTTAAAATAATAGTAATATCAGGATGTCTGAGCTTCGCTCGTTGTTTTTGAAAATAATACACCTTACCTATGCCTAGTAATCAGTGGCTAGTCCTACCACGCCAAACACAGACACGAAATAAATACCCTGCACTTTATTGGAGGGATTACAGCGCGATGACCTCGCGCGGTCCACTATTTTTGCCACAAAGTATAACTTTGTTTTTTATCCACACTGTTGCGAAGCGAGTCGGCGCTGTCATCTGCTGTGGTTTGCTCAACTGAACTACGACCTTAAAACCATTATAGGAATAGAGTCCATCGACGTGACCTCTACGCCAAAGGAACTATCTTTGTGCTGTGTCGATCAGACTCTTTAGATTCTATTCGAGGGGAGTTTCCTCTAAGTTTTTTCATTTTCTTTTCGCCATTTATCCCCTTCTCAGCAACACTTGGCGATTATCCAACACAAACTTTTTATCTAACAATAGATGCATTAGCAGCGAATTAATCATCGGTAGCTCTGTTGAACTGATGTCGATGAAATGATGTATCGATCTAATTAGCGTCTAGACACGTAACTCGATACGTATTTCTTGAGAGACTCATACTTCAACCCTTAAATGTCAAACCATAATTAATTTATTAGCTCTCCATCTAGTTACGGCTAGCTTCATTGTTTATGTCAAACGTAGGGACCTGTATATGATATCATATTATTCATGGAATGAGTTTTAGCGTACAGCGAAGGGATTGAACAATCCAAATATAATTTGAAGTAAAGCAATAGCGGCGCAAGTACGGATCTTTTCGGTCGATAAAATTCGATAATATTCGATAAAATTGACAGTTCAAATCGATAAAGTGGATTTTATCGAGCCTCGAAACAATCGACAAAAGTTATCGAAAAGCTAGGTCGAATCCAAAGAGAATATAGAGCTACTACAATACTTTACGATCAGACTTCGGTACTCGCAACATTCGATAAATTGGTCGAGTTTTTCGGTTCGACAAATTTATCGAACCGACTTCCGTACTCGCGCCGCAGCTCTCGTACCTAACTGCCTGCGGTTAATAAGTTACATAATAAGGTTTTTTTTTTAATTTTAAGCAACTCAAATTGGACTCCGTTAAGTCTGTTATTTGTAGTGCCAAAATTGTAGTAACATGAAGTTTGTTTGTCCGCAGGCCTTCAAACTGTTTAAGAGGAGCAAAAGCCGCAAGCCGCCGCGCAACCGCGTGTCCCCCGCGCTCGTGCGCTCGCCGTCATACAGCGGGACCATCGACGCACGCGCAGAGATCGACCTGACCCAGTTCTGCGCGTGCCGCACCTCCATGCCACCGCTGCACATCAACGAGTCCTATGAAAACACATCCTATTACAGCAGCTACAACAGCTACAACAGCTCGCGAGTCGACAGCCTCGAGAGCTACGGCACCAACGACTCCAACCGTTCCGACTCCGCGTACGACTCCGCTCGGAGCAGCCCGGCTAACGCCAGGGTCTGCTACGCCACCGTCACCTACTTCAACGTCAATGACAGCGAAGACTCCAGCAGCATCCTCACGGAGTACACTCTTTTGGACGATAATGAATTAGATAGAGATATGGAGGTCGATGAGGATGAGAGGACCCAGAACATGATCAATGAGAGCCTGGAGCTGGTGAGCACGTTATGAGCTCGGTGGGTCGTGCTGGTCGTAGATCGTAAGGGTGTGTTTTAATCTCTTCAGTGTGAGTTGGACCCCGAGTGTTAGTCAAATACTATTGAACTATGATGCTACTTCTGCTAAATTCTGTGAATTTCCTGACAGTTGTTTTTGGCACTAAACTATATAGTTTTTAATGAAAATGAAGCCAAGTTTGTCTGCATTCTTTGAATTACTGTATTATAATTAAGGCTGTAGATAAAATATTATCTGATCGGCCGAGGCGTGTATACCAAAGTTTATGTGATATTATCAATTCATTGTAAAATTTAATGTGTACATATAATAACTAGAGTAAGAATTAATTAGTTAAGTTGGTTGATCTCAATTATGTAAATTTGATTCAAAATTTACTCTATCATTCATTTCTCATTGGTATGACTGTATTATGTATAATATTGTATCTCATTTGAAAGCGGTTTGTGTGTTAACATTAATTATCATTGTATATCTTTGTATACTAAAATCAATAAAAATGTCTTAAATATTTTTGTGTTGATTTTTCTGTAATAATACTATATGGGTACAACGCCAGAAGCGTGGTACAAGAGCGTGTTGAAGCTTTTCTTCAAAAAAGGTGATAAAAATTTGGCTCTAGAGACACGTGATCAAGCATTTTTCGAGCCACGAACGTATAGTACATAAAGTAAAATATTTACAATAATAATAAAACATTAAATTTGCGACAGGAAGTAAATACATACCTAGTCACCCTCTATATACCCAACCAGCTAAACATCAGGTTTGACGAGTGCTAAAATAGCAGTAATTAGGAACCAGTTTTGGACCAATATAATGGAGTGTTGACAAAAGCCATTAGCCAGTCTATAGTCCGTATTTATACAAAGAAACACAACGTACCTTTTCATAAGAGACCCTTCAAGTATGGGGATAATATGCAATATCTTTTGTTTTACACATACAAATATATATTGTAGAACAGAGCTAACTCGTGCCAGTTTTTTATACAGTATAGGGGTAAGTTTGACCACTGTCTCACCTGATGGTAAGTGACGATTCGGTCGACGAAGAAATTATCATTTCAACTAAGCATTCTAGGCGTAGCGTATGTCCTTTGACTATGTCGTCAATTTAGGCGCTTCTCAAACTAAGACGCGAGTGTATAATATTCAAATTCATTTATTCATTGCGAATATGGGAACAATAAAAGTTAACGGTGGTATAAGAAAAAATACAGAACGCCATATCCAACCTGTCGGCATGCAATATACAACAGAGAAATAATGTTAGTCATGAATTATGATTATACGGTAATCAATATACATAATAGATTTATAAGAGTAATAACGTTAAATATGAGAGTGATGATGTCCGTCTGTTACTTTTCACGACCAAACCTTTTTTATACTTGTTACCATTTGAGCAGTATCTCGCCTGATCTTAAGCGACGATGACGTTTGAGATGGTGACTCTGCTAATCCTACACTAGAACTGGCTCTGAAGTGTAGCTGTCCAAACACACCTTGCTTCACGACAGATGTCTACCTTCAGGGTAGTAGCTGGCGAGCACTACAAAATGCCCTGACACCTAATGGTTGCATCATGATATTTTTCTTCACCGAAAGCTCATTGCAGGATTCAAACCGTCAACCTACAGGTTGCTGGCCGACGTCACAAGCCACTGAGCCATCATCGCCTCAGAAGATAGATAGATAGATAAACTCTTTATTGAAACACCACAGTACAAAAAAAATTCAACACTAAAATCTTAATAACTAAGTATCACAATGGGCGGACTTATCGCTCATAGCGATCTCTTCCAGTCAACCCAAAAGCTAAAGTAAACAACTAAAACTTTTGGTGGTTTTCAGTTATAGGTAGGTATGGTTATTATATATGGTTATTATATACTCAATTTTGGCAGAGAGCCCAAGGAGGGAGAATGCGATAGGAAGAAATATTGTAACAACAAATTTTACCCACATTAATTTTAATATTCATCCCATATTTTCAAAACATAATTGAAGCAAAAAACCTGTTTTCAATAACCTCCCAATATCTTAATAATAGGTACGTGTTTTGAGCTTTTGAACCCGCACAATAGCGAGCGCAGCATTACCGATCGAGACAAATCCGCGGACAGGTATTACTGGTTTGTCTAACAATGCCGCGTTGGCATGCTGTGGAGATTATATTCGGCAAAACATTAAAAACTTGGGGATTTACTCATAATGAACATAAATTATTTTTATTCCGATAATTTTGCGTTTGACTGTTATCTCACCGCGTTAGACGCTAATTCAGATGCGGACTGGCTTTCAAGTGCGGTTGACGAAATACGTCGATACTTAGAATCAATCATATCAATCATAGAGTGGTGGCTATCCAGGCGAGTACGGATTACCCAATACCCATAGAAAGCACCACCAAAGCCCGTCCGCATGCCAAATACCATTATTTTGTTAGTGGGAGGACTAACTCTTCTGCGAGTGTCCGTCTGGGCTGTTACCACCGCTTTGCTCGTGAAGTCTGCCGCCAAGCAGTAGTGTGCAAGCATTACTGTGTTCCGGTTTGATGAGCAGAGTATCCAGTGAAATTACTGGGCTTATGAGACTTAATACCTAATGTCTCAGGGTAACGAGCGCACTGCATTGCCGCGCAGGCCTTTGTGTTTCAAAGTGCTGGGTGGCACTGCAATCGTTATGGGCCGGCGTTATGCTTACCACCAGGCAAACGACCAGCTCGTCTCGTTACCTAATAACATAAAAAAAAGTCCACATTATAAGAATGGGAAAATGCCACTAAGAGGCAAAATGCCTAAAAACACATATTTATTGCATATCTTTAGATAAGGTATAAATGTAGGGCTACAGAGAATCTGGTTCAAGTAGTCCTGGGACTTGAATCATATTATATAGGTACTAGACACGCTGTTCTCAAGGAGGACTTAAACATCTCCAGAGGTATCTAAGTCCCTCTCAACCTCTTGAAGCAGACGTGCTTGAGGAACTCTTCGACTGAAATTAGAGACATTAAAAATGTTTTACCTTTGAGTTATGTTTTCATATAGCTAGATATCATATTTTTTCTTGGAACATATTTGACAATAGGTAAATAGGAGCTGAGGGAATATCCAGGGAGTGAGCAGCAGAATTCTCATTGGTCAATATCATAATCTACGGCGTTTACCAAAGTGCCTTTTCTATGTTATTTGGTAACGAGACGAGCTGGTCGTTTGCCTGATGGTAAGCATAACGCCGGCCCATTACAATTGCAGTGCCACCCAGAACTTTGAAACACAAAGGCCTGCGCGGCACTGCAGTGCGCTCGTTACCCTGAGACATTAGGTATTAAGTCTCATAAGCCCAGTAATTTCACTGGATACTCTGCTCATCAAACCGGAACACAGTAATGCTTGCACACTACTGCTTGGCGGCAGACTTCACTCACAAAGCGGTGGTAACAACCCAGACGGACACTCGCAGAAGAGTTAGTCCTCCCACTAACAATATATGTATTTAGGGTTAATACGATCTATTTTCAGTGTATCAATAAGTTCTGACTGAACAACCTCATGTAACCCCAGGGACTACTCCGTAGGTCGTCCACTGCACCGGTATACCGCTGAAATCCTACAAATTTCAGCGACCTCTTACTTTAAGGTTCATCACCCGATACAAAGCACATTTAGAAGCTTTCTCAAAACTCTTCAGTCATTTATCATTTTTTGACACTCCATTAAGCTATTTACAATTAACCTTACCATTTGAAATACTTTTTATTATTTTGATGCGCCTTTTAAAATTACGGATTTTTTTGTAGATAGTTTAGTTTTATCGCTAAACACACTTGGACCGCATTTTGCCGTCCTTATTATTTTACTAGCTGGTGCCCGCGGTTTCACCCGCGTGGGGTTTTTTGCGCGGAACGAAGAAAAAAATGTCAACAAGTTAAATTCGATATTCTAAGCACGTTTTCCTGTATAAGGTACAACGGTTAGGATAGGGTATAAAAATAAAAAAAACACCCTGATCATCACCACACCCTGAATCTTTGATGACAACGATACAAAATAGCTACCAGGCCACGGTCCTCATTTATAGACTCAAGCTCATAGATTCATCGTTCAGCTCTTGCTCAATTTGATTGCACAGGTCTTGTAGGCTTCAAAATTCAAATAGACCTACAGATTGTCGGTCGACCTCATTGCTGAGCAATTTTTTTTTGCCGATACTGCGGCGCAAGTGTGGATCTTTTCGGTCGATAAAATTCGATAATATTCGATAAAATTGACAGTTCAAATCGATAAAACCCATTCTATCGATTTGAACTGTCAATATTATCGAATTTTTCCGAATATTATCGAATTTTATCGACCCGAATAGACCCGTACTTGCACCACTAGTTTTGTGTAGTGGTAGGGCATTTTCTGGTGTTCGCCGCTCTGGCTAGCTACCGCCCTCATTTTGTAAAATTGTCGCCACCACACACGACCTTCGTCATCATCAACATACGCAAACCTTTCAAATTTAGAGAAGCAATTGGACACACATTTAATATTTGCGCAAGGCCGTTGTATAAAAATTCGTGAAGGTATAAAATAATGACATATAAAATTAAGCGAGATTATTTTTTGTTCAATCCACAGTAAAGATCGACCGACGCACACATGCGCTTCCTCGTCACTGACACACGGCGTACACACGCTCGTACAAAAACCGCTGTTTTTGCAACCCTGCACAGCGCCTCTTCCTACGGAAGTAAATGGAGCGAGGGAGACAGGTACAGCTCTCGGTATAGAGAGACAGAGACGGCGAGCGTGGGAAACACAGGGGTGGCGGTATCCCATACGAGCATTCAAGTGGGACCGGCGTAGTATTGAATTCATTCCGTTTGACTCCCGACTAAATTATTACAGTACTTTCTGTTTTTGTGGACATAGGGTTGCCGCTACTAATTGTATAATCGACTTTTTGCGACACCTGTGCGATGCTTATCGGGTTATTTATATCGTTTATTCGGAATAAGCTCGTTATACACCGGTCAGTTACACAATTACACTTAGCACAGGTGTGATAAGGGTTGACTTAATTAAAACGTTTTTTTTACATTAAAAGGTAATGAGGTCGTTCGCTGATGGTAGGCATAATGCCTGTCTACAACAATTGCAATGTAATCCAGATCCCATTCTGAAACGAAAAAGTCTACGTGGAACTGTAGAGCGCTCACCAAGGGCTTTGATTTGACTTACTGAACAAATCTGACTAGTTGAAAATCCCCTATCGAGCACCTATCATTGGATTGAGCTATTCCGGCCGCTGCAGTCAAGATGCAGCCCCATTCTGCGTGTTAGAAGGTTATCTTATCACGTTATCACTAATACTTAAAATGGGGCTGCGTCTTGTTTGTTCTCTTTTGCGTGTTAACGCATGAATACGTATCTTGATGGTGTGACGTGTTAGTTGTAACACGCAGAATGGAACTGTACGTGTACATCGACCACACCGTTGCGTAATATATCAGGAGAGATCGTCATCGTCATCAGCCACGGAGATCGTGCTCAAACCTTATTGAAAAAATAAAACATTGACGCTTATCAAAAATAATTTATTTCTCTTTTCAAACAGTATTTACACGTAATGTACAAATTATGAATAGGTAATGACTCAAGAAGGCAACAAATCACTTTTAAAAGGCGCCAGAGTACGCTTTGTAAAAGCTTTACCTTACTTTATTATAATTTTCACAACCTTTCGTAAAAAGCGAAATAAATTCGTATCATATTGATAAGTGGTGTACAAAACACTCTTATGTACCTACTATAGAATACTTTCCACTATCTTGTTAGGAATTAAGCATTAATAGAACTTAGAAAATTTCTTAGGTAGGTATTAAAGCTTTTTTGGTCCCAAATATAATTCTAGTGACTTTTAATAAACTAACATTATATACTATATCGCTATCACACAACTTATCAAATATAATGTATCTCTATACAACAGTATAGGCTCCAAAATAATAATTTTGATTATTTTTTGTTAAACTCTGAGATCGGACACAACAGCATCTTGAGGTATGATTAGGAAAATAGGATGTGGTCGTTAGTGCAACCTAGCTGTCATTTCTTGCAAAAATCTTTCAATATGTACTTAAGTACAGTTAAGTAGTGGTTGTAACTTTGGCCTGCAGGTGGAAATGAATTTCAAGGCGAATATTAAATTTGATAGAGAATTCGAGTTTCGTTTCAAAATTGGATAATTAAATATTGGTTTACATGTTTTAACGCAGTCTCAAGTTGCAAATCCGACGGGTAACAAACTTTCCTGATCAAATCCCAAGAGGTACAATTTCTAAAACAGGTCTAATACGCAAGCTCAGCGCCCCAAGGCCTGTACGGCTTTGAGCTGTTCTGTGAGTACTGATGATGCGGAGGATGATGAGGGTACGGAGCAGGGTAGTGCGGCGCTGGAGGCGCAGGGTGCGGGCCGAGGGGTGCAGGTGGCGCTGGCGGGCCTGGCGGATAGTGGGGATGTGGGTAGTTAGGGGCTGCAGACAAGGGCGCAGCAATCGCGGCAGGGGTGGCTATGGTAGTCATAGTCGTAGACCCAGTTGATGCTGGTAAATCTTGTCTGTGCCCCAGCTCCGTGTACCCATGTTGAGGTTGCGGTACCACTGGCGCAGACGGGTATTGAGGGTACCAGTTCGCAGACTTCGCGGCTAGCTCCCTCTGGGCGGCGAAGCACTGCAAATGGCTCATGAGGCGAAGTCTCAGGGGGTCCTGGATGTCAAGGCCCTCGCAGCTGACGAGGTACCTGGCGACCTCTGCAGCACACTCCCTGAAGCCGATGCTGTGGTAATCCATGGCATACCTTTGAGGATCGTACGCGAAGGTGTCCAGTCCTGTAAAGATGAGAAGACAAGTTTAGTGCCATGTGGTAAAGAACAAAAATTTAATTTGATGATAGAATAGTAAATAAGATGGCAGTACGAGAATATGAGATGATATTAAATTCCTTTTCCTCTTGCAGAAATCTCATAAGTTAAGGTAGGTAGGTATGTGAAGAAACTCACGGAATATTAAGTCTTGAGCAAATTATGACATACTTGAACGATTGTAATTCGTTATAGGGTTTTGTGGTTGGGTGCCCCTGCCTATTTGTTCCGCAGGTAGGTTCATAGCAAAAAGTTACAATTTGACAGCCTGTACCTACTTCCTTCATGAGAGAAATTACTAAGACAAAAAAAATGGATTAACAGAAAGTAAAAATGAGTAATTGACTTTACTTTTAAACGCAAAAGTCGTCAGATGAGTCCAGAGACCAGATGTTGCTGGTATTACAACGATTTACGTATGAATAGCTCCATAGACAATGAAGATCGGAACTAAGAACACGCATCCATTCAGCAACCCCTCAAAAACTCCCTTATTATGCAATAAGTTTAGAAAAAGACAGACTTATAAACTTGTCTTAGAGTGACAAAGATAGAAAATAAGGGAGTGTGTAACGGGAACTACGGGGTTTCCGGACGTCTTCCGTTTTGAAATAAAAAAGGACCACAATAAGATGAACCTCTGTCCCCTTCTATGCGATTGAGGATCGTATGGGAAAAGGAAGATTCATTGATGGCTTAGGGATCTAAGTTATCTGGTCTAGTTAGTAGGGCACCGGGCTAAGGGAGAAGGGTGAAGAAAACTGCATCAAAGCTACCGCAGTACCGACGGTATCGCTACTTTGATGTTATGAGGGCAAATAAAGGTTATTTTTAACCGACTTCCAAAAAAGGAGAAGGTTCTCAATTGGGCGGTATCAGTTTTTATGTTTGATACCTCAGATCTCCGTCATTTATAAACCGATTTGGAAAATTGTAGTTTTATTTGTAAGGATATACTTTCAGATTGGTCCCATAGCATCAAAATCGGTTCCGCAGTTTGTCATTGAAGTCGGTACGTCGCTTTTTTAAAGCAATTTCATTGAAAAATGTTTTTACGTCGTGTCAAATAATAATTAGTAAGGAATGTGTCTTACCACACCGATTTAAAGGGGCACACTACGATTATTAAATACTAACTTGGGTACCCCTACATCTAGACCATAAAAATCAGTATACTAAATAATTATAAATAGCAACAAATATATAGTGCACTTGGACGTATCGAGGGAACGAGTGACGATTGTAATGGCGAAAATATTTACTGTGCAAGAGTGTCCTGAAAGATATAACTGAAATATACGCGATGGCTTACCAAAAAAACTATCTGACGACGAAATAAAACGTGTACTCTCGGAGGGTAAAGTTTCCATAAGTAGTCATTAGTTATCTCCTGTATGAGAGATTCATGAATATTGATATTTGGTGGCAGACTACACGGGCAAAGCGGTGGTACCACCCAGACGGACGCTCGCAGAAGAGTAAGTCCAACAACCTGCTAGATAGAGGCATTCTATGAAAAATACTAAACAAATTATTCTTGTGTAATAAAAAACTTTACTTCTAAACTCTAATTGCTCTCGTTTCCTGCCTTCCTTCCGCAGTTGGCGGCATTATTATTATTTTTTCTACCGCAGGTGTGACAACCCTTCCTGGGAGGCAGCAGAATCGCTTCCGCTTGTCACAGTGAGCACAATACAAGCCCAGATCTTAATAAGCGAATGTAGATTATTGGCCCTTTAATTTCGGGTTTTTGTGAAAAGGAAAAGATAAATCTTGTTAGGAGTTTCTCTTTGAAGCTTAATTAAGAATATGTAGGACAGAATTCGTTTTTTGTAGGTTATAGCAATTTTGGAGATTTACGGGCTCATTACATTTTTATGTAAATCTCTGTATATTTTCTACAGAAAAAAATGTATAATTACACGTTCTCTTTAAGTGAATTACCACAACACGAGTTCGTTCAACCCCACAACCACGCGGGTCAAAGAAATGACTACGCCACTGACTGAAATAAGTCACATTTAACGTGCCATATCAGTGCCACATTCGCGACCCTGCGAGGGGAGCCTCGCTGGGTGAGAGGACGGACGAGGGCGAGTTCCCACGCTACCCTCCCTGCAACCCTGTATAGCCCACAATGTAAATATCACCTATGTGCACTGTGCTGGTTGATAAAGAGATTAACTCGCACTACTGATTGATTTGTTCAACTGTGCAATTAAGCCACGTGGGAGTGTTTGCTTTTAGGAATTGAATTCGTCTGAGGTTTCTGTCTGCAGAGTTGACAAGTATTTTCGCCATCTGATTAATCGTCTATATTCAAGGTCAGCTGTCGGACCCGACGAAAGCGTGGGTGCCTTCAACTGATAAAATAGACTGAAATAAAAGTAAAACATCAAAATCGGTCAGTAATGAGTAAAAAACTCTACCGACAACTTTTTTTCATTGAATCTTTATGAAAGATCGGTCATCCTATCGTATCATAGTCTAGTGGAGATACTCTTATCTAATCTGTGCCATGGGTGGCTACAACTTCCTGTTTGTGTAGTTTTTGTTAGCGCCAGGTGTTGGTCCATGGTCCCCCGCCACCGTCTGTCCCAGTAACCGACCATCTTGGGGTCTGGTGTCTGGTCAATGTTTGGGGGTGTGGCGGCTATTGTGTGGTTTATAATCGATATTTAGTTAAGTGAAGATATTATTTGTGGTTTCTCAGTGGAGTTTTTTTGTAAATATTTGCCGTGTAAAAAATGGAACGACGCCACAGACTAAACCCAGTTACTTAGTTGAGTACCAATTTCTAGCAATGCAAAAGAAAAACAGAATCAATTATAAACAGACTTCACTCAGTATGATGTTTCTGCTCTGGCTACAACCTGTAAAATTATGGTGTCGATTCTGTTGTTTCTTACCTAAACCTAATTTTAGTTTCGCTCTCTTTCTTTCCAATAGGCTCAGAGACGTCTTCACGCATAAGTAGGTACGGGAAACGCAAATTCACAGACTTTACCCTTCAAAGCGGAGCACAGTAATGCAAGCGCCACTGTAGTTGCATATTTAGAGGCACAATTGTTGCGCCATAATGACTAATTGATTTGAAAAATTGGGTGCTAATACCCCTAGTTCTACGAACCACCGGCGCGAGTACGGAAGTCGGTTCGATAATAAAATTCGATAAAATTGACAGTTCAAATCGATGAAGTGGATTTTATCGAGCCGTCACGTGGGTGTGAAACAATCGACAAAAGTTACCGAAAGGAGCGAAATATGACGGTTTTTCTCGATAAATTATCTATGATCGAGTCCGAACCGAAAACTTATGAAAACTATATAAGTCGATGCGGACGAATAACGCCATTTATAAGTGCAAAAATGGACTTCGGTTTAATTTTGTTACTGTCAGAAGAGCGGAGACCCAATAGAGATAGAGATTCGCTGATGATGCACAGGCGCGGCTTACGGGATGCAAATAATCCCTTGGAACTCTCTGAAGAGCGTTTTGTAACTCTCTTCCGAATTTCGAAGGAAATTGCTTTGGTACTTATTCAAGGTGTCGAGGATAACATAAGAAGAACCCGATCTCACGGACTTCGAGACGATCAAACAAAAATAACGAGACGAAGAATGGATGGAGTATGGATAAAATAATCACGCCTGTTAATCTGCCTAGTAAAATCTATAGCCGTAGGGAATTGAGGTGCAAGGTTAGAAAATGACGTCAGTGTCTCGTCTCTCCTCTTTCTTCACCCCCGCCGGTTGCCACCGCCCGCCTCTGCCCGGTGCCGGCGGCCATATTGTGATTTGTGTTTGTGTCGATACGAAGTGTTTGCCACGTGTTTGCGTCGATTAATCTTTTTAATCCACATAATATTCAGTAATAACGTGACTTGACTACCGCAAAACAAAATGTATCGTAAGGGTTGTGTTCCTAAGTGTGATAGCCAACGACAGGGCGTTAAATTACATAGATTTCTTGTGAAAACGGAAACAGAAGTTAAAATGTGTTAACTGTGAAAAAAGGACTGAATGGACAGCGTCTAACAAAGTGTTTACTGTTTGTGTGCCATAAACACTATATCTAACATTGTTTAGTGACGTCATTATGTGTATTAAAAAAATACTGAGTCATTTGCTCGTTTCTTTTTTTCTTAACCCATGTCCATCTTTATTTACTATTCTATAGTGTAGGAAGTAGGAACTAGCACAGAATAGATAATATTATAAATAGAACTAGTAGGAAAATATCAAGGTACGATAAACATACCTATGAAAATATATACAAATATGTATATATAGCACGGTTTCAACTGTCATCTTCTAACTTTGCAACGATACATCGTCGATGTAGGTAACATGACCGTCTGATACGTAGTATCCCTTAGTAGTTTGTGAAAATAATATTGAAGTCTGACAGTATGAAGTAGTATGAACTATGATTATATTCTCTTTGGTAGTATGAACTAAGTTTATGAACAAAGAGAATAATAAAATAATATGACTGTGGTCGAAAACCTTTTTTGTTATTTATTTTTTACCAGTATACAGAGTCACAATGTTAGAATAATATTAAACCAATTCATTTTAAAAATAAAATATGGTGAGTGAAGTAAAATATCATAAAACATTATTTTTATACACTATCCCACTAAACTTAAAAATAGATTTAAAAAAAGTTAGGTCGAATATACTGATCTGTGGGTCGAATCCAAAGAGAATTTTCGACAAAAGCTTACGACGACTTCGGTACTCGCAACTTTCGATAAAATTATCGAGTTTTTCGGTTCGACAATTTTATCGAACCGAGTTCCGTACTCGCGCCGCACAAATCAAACGAGATGACGAAGGGAGCGAGGGTTTAAAAACATTTTTAATTACTTTATTTTTAGGCGCGGAGTATAATCTAAAAAGTTCACTCATTTATTACTAATCACTGTCAATTACTCACAGACCCAGTGATGGACTGACCTATTAAACCTACCCTATAGGTACTATCGGCTATAGAGCTGACCTTTCAACGGTAGCTGGTGACTGCCCGGAAACGGTCGCATCTGAGTCGGTAGGATGCGGTTTCACTATCACTGAGCAGATTACGCGAATGTGGAAGTATGGACGCGGTATTTACATAATGACGTTCAGGTTTTGAGTTTGTGGTAGACCACAGGAGGCTTCAGTGACCACGGCAGGCTTTTAGTTAATTGAGACCGGAAGGACATTAATTGAAGTTATGTTTGTTGTGTTTCGGTCGTCATAGTTTTTATTACCTACTTAGGTAGTTAAAATAAATCAAAGAAACAATAAAAACTTACCGTTTCATAATATAAAAAAATGAAATATAGTCCCTACCTATTTGAATTGAAACTATAATTACAGGAATCCATTTCGCGTTGGAGGAGAAAATGAATCTAGAAATCTAGTTCAAGGTGAAGCTTGGACGCTTATGACGCTTGACGCTTATTAATTAAGAATTAACTTTATATAGGTAGGTATAACTAAGTAAAGAACTATACACCTAATACGTCTGACATGTAACCACTAAAAGGCTTTTATTCTGACCAAAGGTGCGACACATCTATGAGATAGAAACCTATAAGTCTTCTAATTTTTCTAAAATTAAAAGACCTCGTCGATGTAAAAACTTTTAAGCAAAAAGTTAAAAAATTAAATCCATCTCATGCCTATTAACTATCGCGTCTAACAATACAATAGACGAAACATTCCACGTCACTGCGCCAAATTCGCGCCAAATGAGTGTTATCCTGCCTGCGGGACGTCCACCTGTCGCCTCGGACCCGGAAACGCGCCGTGGGACCCGCCTGATAGCCCGCATGTCGGACGGGCAGGAAGCGTTAGGAATAACTTGGATCAAACGCTTTGAACAATGTTTGACTAGAATATGTTTATGTAATTGGATGTACATAAATGTTATATTTATATACATGCATAGCTAAGTAACAAAATGTATACACACACAATGAGTTAAATATCAAAAGCCATGGCACTAAATATAACGTGAGGTGAAGTCAATATCATTGTCACGGCGCGGCGCCTAGTGGGGACTAGGTTGTGACATTGTTTGAAAAAAGAATTACAACACCGTTAAAATATTATTACCATAAGACTATTGTTAGTGGGAGGACTAACTCTTCTGCGAGTGTCCGTCTGGGTTGTTACCACCGCTTTGCTCGTGAAGTCTGCCGCCAAGCAGTAGTGTGCAAGCATTACTGTGTTCCGGTTTGATGAGCAGAGTATCCAGTGAAATTACTGGGCTTATGAGACTTAATACCTAATGTCTCAGGGTAACGAGCGCACTGCAGTGCCGCGCAGACCTTTGTGTTTCAAAGTTCTGGGTGGTACTGCAATCGTTATGGGCCGGCGTTATGCTTACCATCAGGCAAATGACCAGCTCGTCTCGTTACCTAATAACATAAAAAGAAAATACAAAAAAAAATATCCCACTAATAGAATAGATATAGAAAAAAATTATGGCATCAAATTAAGCAGATATAAAGATATTGAATAATAATTAGACCACTGGAATGGTTTTAAGACTGTTGTTGGTCTCAAGTTTAAAGACGAGCTATAAGACTTATTGGCAACGATACGCTTGTTGACGCCAGGATCCAGAGCCTAGAGCATCGACGCAGGGTTGCCAGTCCATCGGTCATCTACAGGATACATTTTGGAGAGTGTGCTATGGCATTACACGATTTAATTCCACTATCCCCATTCCACCATCGGGCGACAAGACGCACGGTGTTTCATCACCCATTTATGGTTAACATACCTTCTATCCGCACCAAGCGTTTTGCTTCCACATTCATCATGCGGACAGCGAAATAATAGAATTCTTTGCCGGCATCTGTATTTCCTTGACACTACAATTTGGGAGTCTTCAACAGTGAACAGGTATCTTCTAGGCAAGCGTGCTACATCTTCGACCGCATCGTCGCTTACCATCAGGTGAGATTGCGGTCAAAGGCAATCCTATTCAGTATAAAAAAAGATACTTGTAGACCTATGAGTGATGGCAAGTGGTGCAGCTATAGCGAGAGACGCTATAGTTTCTGGGACGATAAACTATGGTTAGTTAGTGACGTACGGAAATGCACTGCCCACGATCGCTGTGTGTCACAGCCGTGTCTACTACTACCTTCATCAATCTTCATACAAATTAAAGTGACGCTAAGGCACGTAAGAAGCACTTCTAAGGCCAATTATTACAGTTTGGATTATATATAACCTTAGAATAACGTCCAATACTTATGACCTTGGCATTAAGAATCTATAGGTACCTTATACTATATTAAGTTGTATCATGGATGGATATCACAAAGCTCGAATCCATTAACGCTAGTGAATAGTCAAAAACTTTCGACAAAGAAAGTTACACTCAGCTAACAGTAACTAAAACTAACCGTTACCTACTCTCAAACTTGTAATTTCAAAGGACAGGAAAAGCAGAACGAATAGCAGATTTCGCTTTTTTGCGTTTTTTACCACAAACTGTTAGGGATATTGTGTAGATCATTTATAGGGTACGGAAATCGATAGTTAAAATGGCAGGTCGCGGATGATTCAATTGTCTTGGTTAACAGGATCTTTCTAAAGGGAGGAAGTTTCTGCCAATAAAGTGTGTTTTTATTACGATCAATATCCTTGGAGAGCTATCAACTTTCGTGATTTATTGGAAAGGGAAGATAAGCTATGAATGTTGTGAGTTGTGTCCTTGTAATACATATAAGCAAGATATCTTCCATTTAAGACGTTCAAAAGCTAAACATAAATGCTAGCGATTTTAGCTATATTTAGGACTTTTCAGAAATGCTTGTAACTTTGCGACAATAACGTTTACAAGTTGAAAGTAGGAGAACTTTAATAATGAAGCACTTTGAAGTTTCCAAGAGAAATTAGACTTTGGCTAAATTACTTCAAAGTTTTACAACGGATTGTATAATAAGGCAGAATTATAGCCATTTTAAAAACAACAAGTATTCAGTGTGACCTAATTGTATTTGTGGTATATTTTGAGCATTTAGGGATGTAGGGATGTTGTAGGAATTTGAATTATGCAGCTTTGAATAAATACAATTTTTAACCTCCAAAATAGTTCCTTGATGATTGGATATGCGGATGACCTGGTTCTTCTCGGGAAAACTAAGGAAGAGGTTGCAAAAGCGGAGAGGACTTTGGCGTGACATGAAGCGCTGCAAGAACACAAGACAAAAGCGAGGAGATCTGCGTGTAGGAGATATAAATAAAGGTGTTGTGGAAATCCGTTATCTGGGTTGCACTATCACAGATACAAACACAAGGCAAGAAGAGATAGATATCTGTACCCACAGATGCAGTGCAGCCCTGCATAAACTTTTGGTGTCCAAGTAGCTAATCAAGAAGATTCGGATAATATATACAAAAAACTGACACTAAACCAATATTAATGTATGGGATGCGAGGCCTGGACACTGACAATATAGGAAGAAAATAAACTCCTTGTAGCGGGAAGAAATATTGCGCAAAATTCTGGGCCCAATCAAGTGGGAAGGTGGCAGCTGGAAAATACGGAAAAACGTAGAAATCGAAGAGCTGGTCGATGAGCCCAATATAAGTAATTGGAGAGACCAAAGCACAAAGACTCCACTGGCTTGGCCACATACAGATAATGGAGGAGGATCGCAGCGTCAAAAAAATATATCTATGCGCCCCAAGTGGCCGCTGACTTGTCGGGCGGCCCAGATATCGCTGGATTGACGTTATCGAAGCAGACCTGCGCGAGCTGGGCGTCGTCGACTGGCGAGAGGCAGCGCAGAACCAGAACAAGTGGCGTTCTCTTGTGTTAGAGGCAAAGATCGATTTCGAGTCGCTGTGCCGTAGGAGTAAGTAAAATAGTTCCACATCAATTTGACCGTCGTTTGCAGATCCACTCCAATAAAAACACAGTATTAAATTTTTATTTCTCTGGTCTGTTACTGACCTTTAGCAGTGATCATCTTCAAATGGTCCACCGTAAGCTGCAGAATCTCTGCCTTCTCCAGCTTGGCACTGCCCTGCTTCTCGCAGGCCGCCGGCACTAGCCGCTTGAGCTCCGACAGCGAGGTGTTGATGCGGTCGCGCCTCTTTTTCTCTATGACGCCGCGGCGCCGCTTGCGCGTCATCAGCTGGCACGAGTCGCCACCGGGGGACCTGTGGGTTGCAATATTTATAATGTCATCATCACCCGGAAGACGTCCATCACAGAACATCGTATGATACATCATGCTTTACTGAGGAGAATGCAGCTGCCCATTCCCTAGATATTCCCTTAGCCCAGTTCTTTTGGTACCCATCCGGTCGGTTGGTATTATACGCCGTGACCGTCCGGCCACGTAAATAACGACAAAAAAAGGTAAATAGAGAGGAACTAGGTAAGTGATCTCCGAGTGCTATAATAGGCTACATTGTATCATAATTACTTATTCCCATACTTTTTGGTTTATACATCTAAAAGTATGAGTTGAATAACGGAGGTTAACGCCGGCTACACACGCTACGGTCTACCGGAGAGGCCTGCCTGTGCAGGTCTGACTGCGCAGGTAGATCAGAGAGAGCCTGTATGGATAGCCCTGTGCAGGTCTAACCCAATAAAATGCTCCGGTATACCTGCGCTGACATACCTGCTAAGGTAGATCCTCATGTAGACCGTAGCGTGAGTGGATGGCTTGTGATATAAAAAAAATTACGGATTTTTTCGTAAATGTATAATATACCTATAAACCCCATTACAAATTTTACAGTATCCCGGTTACAATAAAATTGTAAAGTAAACAATAAGTAACAGGTAATATATTTTGTAAGTAACAAGTTCCTTACAAAATTAATATGAACCGACCAGCGTGAAATTGTATCAAAAAATTTAACAGTTTTGTGTTGGACAAAAAGGACTTTGGAGCAAACATGAGCTAAAGTATGTGAACAGTTTTAAAAAGGTTCGTAGCAAAAGTATGCTACGCACGTAGCTTTGTAGCGCGTAGCTTTGTAGATACCGATGAAAACTTTTCAGAATTTTCGTTATGTATACCTATATAGGTATTTATTAAAAATGCCACTTGCAGAAAAATATTTATATTTTTGAAATTCTAACAAGATTCTGGTAAGAAAGCTTTGGTGAAATTGATGCTGGATGAAAAGCTCAACATATTTCTCCTTTAACTATTTGTTTTAGTTATAAGTTAGCATTTGAGCACTATATCTTAATTGGTATTAAATGACAGAACTATCAAGTATGCCTAGGGTACCAAGTCTAAAGAATGGGAAACAGATGCCACCGGAACACACCTTTGGTGCAGATTTTTTTATATTAAATGCGGTAGTGACACAAGAAAAATATTTTATTGCTATTACGGTACTCACTGCGCATCCTTGCTGCTTTCCTCAGAAAAAGCATCATCTTCACTCTCCGAATGAGCTCGTTTACTCCTTGGGGCTGGGACAGGGGCCACAGGTGCCGGCGCTGGCGGTCCCCAGCCGTAATTCCATTGGGGAGTCTGCGGGTCCTGCGGAGGCCCCTGCAACTGAAGACCAGGCTGCTCCATATGCCGGTGGTGGTACTCCATGGCTAGTTATTGGTTTAAGAAACACTGATTGTTATACTAGAATAGCACGATAGCAGTAATCACTTTCACCCTTACTTATAAGATGAAAAGTTTTGGGTTAGGTAGGTTAGTCAGTCCCTGAACTTGAATTGACTTAAAAAGTTTTTGAAATAAATAAATTAAGTAAAAGACGATGAACAAATCTTCAATTTTCTTAATCAATGTCAAGAGCACTGTCCAGTTATTTCCGATCGGATCTTTGTATCGCGGTTGATGAGATGTGTAGGCGCAACCGCACGTGCGTGCGCGTCGTGCGTCGCGCGCCGAGTGCGCGCCGCGTGCGGCCGTGTGCCGGCGCTGCGCCGCCCCCTGCGACCCAGCCTTAGTCCCACCACGCTGTATATGCACTCCATATATACAATTTTAAACCTTATTACGATCCGAAACAATTTATTGTGACGGTTCCTGCGTTTATGTCCAGTGCATTTTGGACAAAAAAATTAGACTTGTATTGACGAACGAATTTGATCTCTAAGACTTTGGTATAGAGCAGGTCCTGATCGTTTCAAATGCGTTAGTTAGGATTAGCTCTTGTGATTTTTAATTGACTTTCTTTTCACGCTATTTAAGCCCTTATTTTCACTGAGTTAAGAGTGGAAGTGAGTTATTTAAAGCGATCAAAGCTCGCGCGCCGGCCGCGTGGCGGTCGCGCGTTAGGAAACGGGACAATTAGGAAATGCAATAGATTCGCGAGGATATAGAGAGGAGTTTGTTATCTAGGGGAGAAACAGAAGCGTGGGACGCTCGAGGCGAGATTTAACACGCCACGTTAGACAACTACAGTGCTATATATATATATATGTACCGAATACGTAGAGGCTATGTATTGCCAAGTCGTTGGGCAGGCAATGAGGCAAATAGTTTTTGAGTTGCTTCAGTAAAACTTCGTTTAAAGCCTGCATAACTCTACTTTATATTACGGCTATGTTTATTATAAATTTTCGACCTAGGTTTCAGAACAAATGACGTGTATTATAGCTGGTTTTTAATCATTTATATTGTGTAATACTTATTGTCTCAAAATCAGGAGCTACGAGGTCTATGCCCCCAGATACAATCGACCTAGCAACTACGACGGAGGCTGTATTATTAATACTTCAAAAGCCATTATCTAGAGTATTGACCTTGTAAAATATCAAAGGTACTCACTTTATCTGAACTTTGCGAAAATCTATTGTAACAAGTTAGATAGTGCCATTATGTTTATCAAATAAACGACTGTTAACCAAATTGCCCTGAGCGAGCGTGTGCTGGGACGTGAGCCGATGTAAGGGCGGCGGCTGGACACGTGTCGACACATTCTTAAGATGCTGCCGCCCTGGTGTGCTTGGTGTGGAGACCTCTGGTGGTAACCACGGCACGTGCTCCTCTTTAGGATGCCATCGGTCCTCACGGTGTGAACACGTGCAGAGCTTGGTAAGTAAGACAGTAATTGCTTAACTTTAATTGCTCTTGAATTGATACAATAAATATTCAATTTCGAATGTAACCGAGATTTGGGGAAAATCATTGGTTGAGCAATTAAAGGTTTGTTTATGTAAGTACTACAACGTGTCCCCACTTTGCGGACCTCTCAAATATTTAGGTGACCTACATAAAATAGTAACTTTTTTTAATTGTTATTTTGTGGGTTCAGTGGTCGCCTGCAGATCCATAGCACTGTAATAGGCAATGATCGAATTCTGTAACAAGATTGGGCTTGGTGTGGGAAATTAAACGGTGTGATCCATAAGTTTAAGGCAAAGGTAAGGCAAATACGTTTCAGAGGTAGCTACCGCTCTCAAGTTCCAAGTCTGCAGCCAAGCACCTATCAGTGTGTTCGTGCAGTCGCACTTGAGAACTAACCAAATACTATTTAAGTTAACTATATCTTCAACCACATATGAACTTATAATCAGTTAGTTGACGAATGTTATACTTATTGAGAAAAGAATACGAATAAAGTGAGTACCTACTAATTTATGGTTTCAATTCCGCGATAAAGAATGTCTAATGGCCTAAGTTCGATCTATACTGAATTTACTTACAGATGATACTGATATAAATTACTCACTTTATATAATCTTATTTAAAATGGATTTCCGCAAAGTAACGCCTGATTCCATCAAATATAAAAAAATACGACTGTGAGTCTGTGACTCTTGAAGAGTTTGTCAGTATTACGACTAGGTGTCGAGCAGATCTTCTAGCTTCTTGTCTTGTCATGACTTCTAATAACAGAAAGTTTTTACATCGATTTCGCGATTAGGACTTCTACAATTATATTACACACTCTGATGTGGTAAGTCAAGCCCATAATCTTTTTACGTTAAAAACGTTGTTCTCGCGTGATCGCCAAATCTGTTGTGCAAACTTGAACCCTTTTTTTGGTTAAATGTTTTTGGTCCATGAAATACCGCTCTTCGCACAAAGCTGGATCATTAGCCATCCGTGCTCAGATTGTAATCTCAAAGGCTGTTTCGGTGTTTGTTTTGAAGAGTTTATAATCTCGCGATCGTTCCGCTCTGCTCCACATCGCCTCTGCTTGGCTCTTTATTTCTACAATGCTGAAGTGTCGCGGCTTCTCAGGTATCCTGAGACTGGCTTTAATCCGATCAGATTAAACAGAGAAAGAAGGACAGAACAGTCAATCTTATAGCGAGGCTTTGTGTTGGGTGTAATCCGTTTTGTGTCGCTTTGTGAATCTCTGGAAAGGCCTTTATTGTTACTTGAAGGTTTTTAAGGGTGTGTGGGCGTACATTTACGTTTTTACCTGTTTGTTGGCGTAGTAGTTATTTATAGTCTTAACTTGAACATTTCATGCACTCTTTTTTCGTTAGATAGTTAAGGAGATTTGCAAGAACATATTTATAAACTTAACTTGATGAAGTCTAGATTTCAAAGCTTTTTTCTCTTTGATAACGAGACGAGCTTGCCTTATAGTAAGCATAACGCCGGCCCATAACAATTGCAGTGCCACTCAGATCTCTAAAAGGCAGCCAGAGAAGTTATGTGAAAGGGAAATAAAAATGAATGGTCCTTTAATATATTTAGGTATCATTAACCTGATTATTACAGGCTACCTCATAGATAATATTATCCTTTCAACATTTATTCTTAGTTAGGTAACACAGGCCCATAAATTGGACATCATTATTACTGCGACTTTATTTCTTGACTTATCTAATAATTCATTGATTGAACATTGGCTATCGTTTCTCTATTGCCCTAATAGTAAGTGTGGGAAGTATGAAATGAAAATAAATTAAGTGCCTACCTATCTATTGGCTCCTTTCAAGTCCTATCAATAGAAGCGTAGTTTTGAAATTAAAATAGATATGACGCTTGGAAATATGCCCGCCTCCAGTTTTAGGGATTGTAAAACTGTGCCACCTTCTTATTTAACGGACGCAATAGCACATTTCCACCTTACGGTCCCATAACCGTAGTTAACAGGATTCGCCATTGACGGAGGAGGAGGTCAAGAAGGACATCATCATCATCAATTCACGGACAGGCAACCTTATAGTATTTTCATGAAAGTGTATACAATGTAAGTTACAAGTATGTATATATCTAAACATTATGTCAGTGCTGTAGGTAGTAGTTATTCGCTCTCGTTTCGCAAGAATCCCTCTCTCTAAATTATTAATTATAAAGAGGTCCTAGGATCGTGCTTAAATTATTCACGAATTTGTGTAGGTATTTAAGATTTCTTTTCAGGTCATGTGTTAGATACAAAGGAATTTACATTTAGGTAGGTATATCAAAAAAGGTAGGTAATATTCAATTTATCCAGATTGAAAGAGTAGGTACCTAATTTATTCGTCTTGAGAAATACGAATCACAAAAACGGTAATAAAAAACGATCAAAAAAATCATGAGAGGATATTTTTTCGATTCTCTAACCCGTTTTTTTGTGGGCGTGAGAAGTCTCCATGGGACCCCGAGACAGGTGGCCTCTTGGCTCCATTGAGCCAATCCATTGTGATCACTCTTGTTGCAAAATTCGGATAGAAAAACCGTAAGCCGCCCGTAGTGTCCCGAGACTATGAGAGTTTCATTAACTGGCCGGCTATTCTAGTTTCCTATTTGTACAAGATCTTTTGGTTTTGTGGGAAGCTGCCAGTATTTTGTTTGGTTTAAAGATTGTTGATTGCCTGGGGCTCCTGAACATGGAGGTAATAAGTCAATGCTCCTGCATGGGGTTGCATTTGTTTGTGGGCGGATGTTGGGGCCCGTTAGACAGGTTGTCATAAGAAGCTCTATGTCGTGCGTCTGTTTTGATAGGCGGTAAATGCCACGTTGTTAGATTGATTGTGTAGACAAGTAGGCAGATTTAGTCAGAATTTCCATGATAGCTTGGAGGTAGAGAAGGCGCCCGCCATCATATCTGACAATGAGCTTGCACTTCCTGTGAATAAAAACATTGTCATGCAACCTAATTAGCACTGGTAGAAGATTGTCAAACTGTTTCTAAGGTTTTTTTCTGCCAGTCTAGATACTATCAAGTTAAAATTGTTACTCGAAGCGCCACCTATCGCCAGCTATGTTGCAGTAGCTGCACTTATTTATTGGCTTTGCATCTTTACCACCGTCAACCTGGCTCCATCATCAGAATCCTGAACATCATATAGGATCAGAGTACTTGTAAAGACAAATCAAACAAGCTCAAACTCGATGAGGTTATTACGTCGCTTCGTTTTTCGATTCAGTTGAGTTCCTATGGCCGCCTTCCGGCTCCATCATCAGACCAGCTCTGTGACATCATTATATTGCATTGTAATCCAATTTCCGTTTGTAGGTAGGTACGTAAAATTTCGGCTCAATCAAACACCGCGAAAAGTGGGTCAAATATTAGCAACATATGTATAATAGGTACTAGCTTCTGACCGCGGTTTTCACCCGCGTTCCGTGTATTTTCCCGGGATAAATGTTACTCTCCGATCCATAAACTATATCTATGCCAAAAATCACGTCGATCCGTTGCTCCGTTACTGCGTGAAAGAAGGACAAACCAACAAACACACTTTCGCATTTATAATATTAGTATGGATGTAGGTCGATGGTTCAAATCTTACAATGAACAACTATAGCATGGAGGTGGGCCGCTTTCAAGTGCTCACCTGCCTAGCTACAAGAGCCAAGTTGAAAATATATCACCAAGTACTTACCGGTGAGTTCCGGAAGCTGTAGTTGAGAGCCATTTCTAATCTATAGGTGTTGCATATGCACTATCTTCGACCACATGAGATAGTGGTCAAAACCTATCGAGTATAAAAACGCTTCGGTGACAGCCAAAGCCACGTCATACAGACAAACCTTAGATACAAAAATAATATTCAAATTACATATAATTATCTTATCATAACTGCTGCCTATGTTATAATAATATTAGCTAGACTAGGATTCGAAAACCACGAGGAGCGGCGCCGTAATATCTGGCACAGTGATAATAACGATCAAAGGCGAAGACTATTCCACGCTTCGTCTTTCAACAAAGATAATAAATAATTATAATTTCTTTACGAATTTTCTTTCCGAAATGTATCTTTATCTCTTTACGTTTTTCGTGATTTTCGCCCTATTTCTTAGGATCCTATAGCAGGTATGAGTTACAAGTTTGATCCCTAGACAATTATTTGTGCTCCGGAAAATGTGCAGTTACCACCAGTTACCAACTTTTGTATTTGATTTTTGTTTCGTATTGTATTTTAGAATAAGGTAAGGCACTAAGGGATCAAGATCTACTTAGTTTTATGTATTCTTGTAGGTAGAGGTACCAACTCCAATTCATAACGACATTTTTTTTTAATTTTATGTTGTTTCCATAATTCCAGTACCTTACATACAAAAACAAATAACCAAATTAAAGAAACTCACTGAAATTATAGTCATATCGGGTTTGATCACATGTTGACGAGTTTTGTCTACCCGATCCCGCGACCCGAATCAGCGGCGCAAGTACGGATCTTTTCGATCGATAAAATTCGATAAATTTGAGAGTTCAAATCGATAAAGTGGGTTTTATCGACTTTTTATATAAATTATCGAACCTCGATACTATCGACAAAAGTTATCGAATAGCTAGGTCGAATCCAAAGAAAATATAGAGCTGCTACAATGCTTTACGATCAGACTTCGGTACTCACAACATTCGATAAATTTATCGGGTCTTTCGATTCGACAAATTTATCGAACCGACTTCCGTACTTGCGCCGCAGTTCGAAAGATATAATATCGACACCAAACAATTACATATACTCACGGCTCACTAGCTTTACTCTACAAATATGGCTTACAATAAAAAACATTACATTTACATTACTGTATTGGTTTTCAATCACGCTACGATATGGTAGCATCCAACATATCCCGTAAATCTTAAGGTTTAAGGTTTATTTTCCTTTATTTCAGTAGTTATAGAGGGTGGTTTAAAATAGTCGGTTCCCGTGTGAACGCGGGGAGGTCGGGGGTGGCACGCAGCTCAAAGAGGGTAGATTTGGTTTAATTTCTCTATAATTTAGCGTTGGATAGGGCATTGTTGTGCAATCATTAATTGAGCTGTGCATAATTGTGATGTCACTGCGAATGGAGTTGAAAGTGACCAAGTTCATTAGAGTTTTAGATTAACATTCATTAAGTTCCATTTGATAAATTGCAACTTTTAATATGTATAATACTTATTGTTAGGATTGTTATATGTTTGATACGCCCAAATTGTACCTATTAAGTAAATAGAGTAAATGAAATAAGTCAGTTGGTTTTTGTGTAAGTCAAAAACATAGTAGAAGTGATTAAACCCCCAAAATCGCCCACTGTCTACGCACTTGTAATTAAAACCTAATTCTGCGGCCTTGCGAACGGCGTAGTAGGTTACATAATATAAACATAAACGCTTACACACTCATACCCCCGCACTAGGATTCCCTGTGTCGCAGGTGGCATGGACATACACAGATACATATCACAAACATCCAAGACCCGAGAACAAACTTTATGCTTACACAAAATCTGCCCCGGCCGGGAATCGAACCCGGGACCCCTCGCCTTGCAGGCAGGGTTACTAACAACTTAGCTACGGAGCCGTCAATATATGAATAGGTTATTACCTACACAATATGAATATGTATTCATATTATGTAAAAACAGTCAATTATTTCAGAATCAAATAACGAGGTGACCTAATTTAGTGTGTGATGATACTTGCGTTGACACCCGCGTGCCATTGGTGCTTCCAGTACCCAAAACAAAGCTAGGGTGGGACTGAATAAACTGACTGAATAAATAAACGTGTTCCAAGTTAATGGTGGTCTGAAGCGAGTCGGTGAGTGGCGAGCGGTAATCAATTTGACCTGTATGATTTTGAGGGTAAAGGGGGGGGGGCGTCATAACCCCCACGATCCTTCGGACCGCCACTGACAGAAAGACAATACATTTCACACTGTGCCATTGGATATGCATAAAAAAGCATCATAATCGATGATTCATCGCCACTATTTTGAGTAGCACATTCACGATTCCCCTCGTAAAGTCAATTGCAGACGGGCGGCGCGCCGGCGCGTGCGACTGCCGCGGCGCGCGCACTCACACGCGTCCACAGGACTGCCAAGTGCTGTGGCCTGTGGGTGCCATCGATCGACATGCCCGAAGGGAGATGAGAGGACATGATATTGGCATTAATCAATCAATAGCTAAGTACCTACCTACTTGTTGAAAACGTGTTTCTACTTTTCAAAATTTCTTTCTTTCTCATCAGCAGTTTATTTATATTGTCGGATAACTAGAATGAGTGGGTAATTTGCCTAATAGTAATTTATTTAATTAATTAGCACGGTAAACCAAATATAAAAATTAAATTTACATTACAAAAATTAAAATACAATTATTTAATCATCCACACTTAAAAACATAATAAATTCCACGATTAAATTGTTAATTAAACTAAAATTCAATAGATAAGGAGGATAACAAAGTCAGTGTCAATATATAATTGGTAAGTAAGCGTAGGACCATCCCCTCAAAACTTTGAAACAAAAAGTGCCTGTGCGGCACTGATTTACAATCGTTGTTTTTTATTCTATTGGGTGGGTCGTCTCGACTTTTCAAGTTTCTGCTACTATTTCATACATAAAGCGCCATCTATTGAAAAACTTCGGTACTATTTAGTAAAACGACTTGAGTTCAACTTCATTTCTAACTAGATGTCGTTGTGATACTTTTTTATTTCTTGTTGAAATTTGATTGCTTACATATACCTATTACAATTTTAAAAAGAGAATCATTTTTGGTACAGCGTTGTGCTAAATATATCCAAGTCGTCGTAGCAAACTTTGTTGTTAGTAAGAAGAGCACATCCGATACATGGATGAGTGCTGCCCATAATTAGTATGACAAGAGGGAAGTTTGAACGTTTTTCTGTTGAAGACGGCTGATTGAACGAGGAATATCCAGATCGAACTTTCCGAGTAACACAAAACTATCAATGTTTCCGTTTATTAATTAACTAGACGTGCCCCGCGGCTTCACCTACGTAACTCTTTATAGCATCAGCTATCTGCCAGTGAATTTCCCGTCAAAATCGGTCCACCCGTTTCGGAGATAGCCGGCACAAACCGACAGGCAAACAAAACTTTAAAATGTTTTTTTTTTGTTTATTTATTTATTTGTTATAGGTACATACTGTATATACATTTAGTAAAAAGCTGTTATTTTGGCACGACGAACAGATACTTAAATTTTATTTATTTGTATAGATGCTTGCAAAACAAGGTGTTAAGTCTGTTCGAAAACCTAAATAAATAAATGAATTCTTTCAGATATAAATAAAACGTCTTGTGAAATTTTCCATAATTTTGATATTCGATAATTGTACTTACTCTAACCTTAATTACATAAGTTTTAAGTATAAAAAGTAGGTATATAAAACAAAGGTGCTTGTTCACTTGTCGTGGCTCGAACGAGAATCTGGGTCCGAGGGGGGCTCGTGCATTTCCTCGAAGTCGTCCACTGCCATCGGTGTGTCTGTAATTGTTGCATACATATGTGTTAATACACATAATGTAAAACTACACGAGAAAAATTAAAAGCCTGACATGCGATGTCATAGCGCGTGCGCGAAGTGTAGCACTACTACTATGATTATTTCTTTAATAATGATAACTTCTAGTTGGGGAGGCATATAAGATGGAATGTCGCCTTTCTAACATTGCATGCCAATTTCTGTTCATTAAGGACGAACTAGTCGTTCAGTTCTCCAAATCTCCATACAACCGTACTTGGGTGATTACTCCACTACTTGACGTTTAAGAATAATATCGATTTATCTCTTCGTTATCTAGGTCAGCCTGCTAATTATATAGACAAAAAATAAGTGGCTTAAAAGTAATAAGCCTTCAAACATCTGTATTTTAGCACGTATTTTAACGCAAGTTTGGAAGTAAATAAATTACAAAAGGATTACGAAAACTGGAAAATAAGGTACATACTAACAAGCTTTAGTTTATTGACATTTCAAATAACTTTGGTCTGACTAAATACATTCAGTAGTTTTGTCGTAAAACCCCAAGCACCAGAAGCCAATTCGTACAATTTTGCGCGCCGGTTTTCGACTTTTCGGTTTTCGTCGCGACTTTACGAGAGTGTGTAATTGTGTATGTGCGAGCATTAGCCTCATACTACTCATCGCTGCAGAGTCTTACCTTGTCCCACGAATGTTAGATGAAATAGCATGCATTTTAGCCGCGCCCACCGATGAGTTCGCTCCATGGACTAGTAGGCTCTTAACATCAGACTTCATGTAAGTCTCTCGTTGTTGTAATGGGCGGGGCGTGTGAATACATATTATTATAGATAGCGCTCCGCGCCGCCAGCGACAGTGCCACGTGCGTCGTGTACGTACCGAGGTGCGCCAGCGTGACGCCCATGCTGGCGCGCGCGGCGGCGTGCGACACGACGTGCCGCGGCGCCACGCGCGCGACCATGCCGCGCAGGCACGCCGCCGCCGCACGCGCCGCCTCGCGCTCCGCGCCGCCCGCGCGCGCCGCCAGCGACAGTGCCACGTGCGTCGTGTACGTACCGAGGTGCGCCAGCGTGACGCCCATGCTGGCGCGCGCGGCGGCGTGCGACACGACGTGCCGCGGCGCCACGCGCGCGACCATGCCGCGCAGGCACGCCGCCGCCGCACGCGCCGCCTCGCGCTCCGCGCCGCCCGCGCGCGCCGCCAGCGACAGTGCCACGTGCGTCGTGTACGTACCGAGGTGCGCCAGCGTGACGCCCATGCTGGCGCGCGCGGCGGCGTGCGACACGACGTGCCGCGGCGCCACGCGCGCGACCATGCCGCGCAGGCACGCCGCCGCCGCACGCGCCGCCTCGCGCTCCGCGCCGCCCGCGCGCGCCGCCAGCGACAGGTGCCACGGCGGCGGCGCCGACAACCTGTAAGGAAACGAAAGCTGTTGAAAAAAGCATCAATTAAAGTCATACACTGATTGTCTTGCTCATTTTAATTTGTTATCTTTGGAGAGTTGTCGTTAGATGCCGTAGTCGCGCTGCGACGCCACACGTCCCCCCGGCTCGTTGCGGCACTCGGCCAGCTCCGTGTACCTGTCCCACTGCTCGCGGTAGAGGCGGCGCAGCAGGTCGGCGGTGTGCCGCACGTCCCCCCGGCTCGTTGCGGCACTCGCCCAGCTCCGTGTACCTGTCCCACTGCTCGCGGTAGAGGCGGCGCAGCAGGTCGGCGGTGTGCCACACGTCCCCCCGGCTCGTTGCGGCACTCGCCCAGCTCCGTGTACCTGTCCCACTGCTCGCGGTAGAGGCGGCGCAGCAGGTCGGCGGTGTGCCGCACGTCCCCCCGGCTCGTTGCGGCACTCGCCCAGCTCCGTGTACCTGTCCCACTGCTCGCGGTAGAGGCGGCGCAGCAGGTCGGCGGTGTGCCACACGTCCCCCCGGCTCGTTGCGGCACTCGCCCAGCTCCGTGTACCTGTCCCACTGCTCGCGGTAGAGGCGGCGCAGCAGGTCGGCGGTGTGCCGCACGTCCCCCCGGCTCGTTGCGGCACTCGCCCAGCTCCGTGTACCTGTCCCACTGCTCGCGGTAGAGGCGGCGCAGCAGGTCGGCGGTGTGCCGCAGCGCGCCGGCGATGCCGTAGTCGCGCTGCGACGCCGCCACGTCGTCCTCCAGCTCGTTGAGGAACTCCACGTCGATGCCCAGCGAGGACAGCGAGCGCAGCTCATCGATATCCACTTTCACCTTGCTTAGATCCTGAAAAAGATTACGAAAAGAATACGTCAGAAATTCATAATACGGAACTTGAGGTTCATGTAGTCGGTGTGCATGTCGGGACCTTTTATCGTCTGCCGCCAAGCAGTAGTGTGCAAGCATTACTGTGTTCCGGTTTGATGAGCAGAGTATCCAGTGAAATTACTGGGCTTTTGAGACTTAATACCTAATGTCTCAGGGTAACGAGCGCATTGCAGTGCCGCGCAGGCCTTTGTGTTTCAAAGTTCTGGGTGGCACTGCAATTGTTATGGGCCAGCGTTATGCTTACCATCAGGCAAACGACCAGCTCGTCTCGTTACCAAATAACATAAAAAAAAAAAAAAAATAATGAGTGTAACAACCATAGTAGGTGTTACATGTGAAACAGGGTTTTCTCAAAAGAAAAAAAAAAGGATCCTAAGCATTCATAAATATTTCTTGTTGAAATTATTCTTTTTTTGTCCTAATATCCTATCCATTTCAATTGAGACTCTTCTTTTTGATAAATGGTTAAAAATAGAAGGTTATTGCAAACCACTTTCGACTGAATATTGTACTAGATGGCGATACATGCAGCGTAGTTCTCCTATTAAAATTTTTCCTTTTTGTGATGCTCAAATTTGAGTGTACGTACATTGTCGTCGGCGGCCGGCGTGGCGTCCTGCTGCTTGCGGTCCGGGAACATCGCCTCCATGTCGTAGAACAGCGTCCAGGGAGAGTCCGGGGCAAACCGGAGTAGCTCCTCGTTACCTTGACCCGTCTCTGATGCTGAAAATTTAGAAGGTCCATAAATTCCAGAATCAAAGTAGCATGAAGTAAACTTTGTTGATAATATTATTACAAAATAAGCAGAAGCTCCTAAAAATAGACTGCATAGCTATGTGAATGTTGAAGTAATCAAACCAGCTGTGCAAGTACTGATCTTTTCGATGATTAATAAAATTGACAGTAGGAATCTTTAATAATTTAAATTATTAAAGATAGGTACATAGATCTTGATTTTTTCAAAAACGAAAACGAAGCCGAATCTACTTTTTTCAATATGAAGTGAATATTCGCATCTCACAATTCGAAGGCTGGTTTATGGAACGAAGACTATTTTTACATAAATGTATAAGATGAAATGATTTTACCGTCGTTGGCCATAGTTTTCACACGAAAATCACTTCGCGAAATTAGTTATTCGTTCAATGCATTGAAAATTGAACTTCATTGTGTAGGAAATGCCATCGATAACAGATTACAAGTAAAACTTGTCGTCGTCGCAAAACTAGTTTCGAAGATTAGGTTTTGTTGTTGTTGGCAAAATTAAATAATTTATGACTCTAACAGCGGGTCTCTGTAACGCTCGTCTATCCGAATCACAGACTAATACTATCTTTATCAAAACTTAAATAACAAAGACATCAACAGACCCAATCCGTGCTCAAAGTCAGCGAACCTTCCAGAAACGCGCTACTATCCCCAACTGTATACATGTAGAGCACTGCGTGCCCACAGTGGGATTGAGTGTTGCAGTCGTGTGCATGTTCCGTACAGTCGTGACGAGTATGCCGCTGGTGGTGACTCACGCAGGGTGTGGTAGAGCAGGTGCGAGTCGTCCTTGCTGAGCGTGGCGAAGGTCCCGTCGTAGGCCGGCGCGTACGAGCTGAAGGGCCCGTACAGCAGCGGCTTCACGCCCTTGCACAGGTTGCGCCGGTCCTCGCGCGGCGCTGCCGGTACACGGAACTGGTTACTGTACACTCGCTTGGCTCTTCAAGAGATAGCTCAGACAGAAAGCGGTCAAGCGTTCAAGCGTTGTGTTCGAGCGTGCAGTTGCTCACGATCCCCCCTGGTGGATGGACTACAAGGAACCACTATTGTCACTATGATTTTCGACGATCGTTATCCTCGCAGTCAGAATGCTTACTGTGTAGGTAAGTGTACATACAAAACAACGAACGCATAGAACGCGTGACCGCTTTCTGTCTGAACGATTCCTAAAATACTGGCAAGTATAGTGTTTAAGGACAATGCCTATTATCTATTAGAATAGAATATGGAAAAACAAAAATCCTTTTTAATGGAAGGATACCGCGCGCCGCTTTCTCGCTCGCGCTTCTCAACATTTTTGAAGATAAACAATCACTTACTTATAATTGAAAATGCCGTTTTAGTAAATATAACAGTGGACTCACTATGCAGCGTGCCGGTTCCTTGCTGCAGCTTCCCCACCAGCTGCCCCAGGGTGAGCGGCCGCTCATCCCCCACTCCCCCGCCCCCGCTGCCGGCGACCAGCGCCAGCGTCGTCTTGCCCTCTGAGTCCATGCGCGGGAACGCTGAGGTACGACATAAGATTTGTTCGAGATCACATTCCATTTCACAGAAATTAGCGTCGAATATTTACCAAGATTTGGACATATATTTTAGTTTTAGAAGATACATTTTTATTGTAATTTTTCAGAATAATTGGGAATATTTTATAGTAGTAAAGAAAATGATCAAAACTATACCCTTCTTAGCCAACCGCCGCCTGTGTTGCTCCCTGGCCGCCTCCATCTGTATCTTGAGGCTGTCCCGCTCGTCGCTGCGCTCGGCCCCGTCCGACACGGTCTCTGCCTCCGAGCCGCCACTCTTGAGCGGACTGCTTCGCTTCAGCACTTTCTGCAGCACACACTCCCGTTTATTGATGAACGAGGGACGTGCGCGGGTACGGTTATCGAAACATTAGCAGCCTCCCTGACAGCTAGTGATGACACTGAAGGAGTTGGCTGGCTATACTCTACAGGCAGATTATTTGTTTCGTTTGCTCATTGGATTATGCCGGATAGGGATAAGGTCTGTTTCGTGCATGTTTTGGACTCGAGAAGCCGTTATAGTAAAAACGTATGTCTTTTGCAAGTTTGGCAATTTTCAATAAGTATTTGATTATGTGGAACCGCGTAAAGATTTATAAAAACACAGATATTTGTTGGTTTTTTGAGTGTGGACAACGAATTTTTTTTAGCAACATAAATAATCACTATGCATTTAATTAGTATATTGTATGTCGCGGACATAATGTTTCGATAACCGTACCAAGGCTTAACCGAGTCATGCAATGCCCCACCCATAACGCCACAGGACAAAAACACACACTCTTTATACACGTTATTAATATTAGAAGCGAAACAAAACTGTGCTAGGTCGCTAAAAAAACATGACACTACTGTTTCCTAAATCTATTTAATAGGTAAAGTGTCACCTTTCTGCCGTACGTCCTAAGCGGCTGCGTCGCAAAAAGTCATTTTGTGAACAAGTTTTAGTAACAAATTATAATACAGAAACATAGACACAGCTTTTGTGAGGGGTACACAGAGTCCAATTATTTTAATATAATCAGTTATGTTAGTTTTGGACCACTATATCACATGTTAAATGAAGATGTGGCTAAAGGTAACACGCCCGTGGGGACTGGTTCACAGTTGCAACTACAAAACCACACTGGCAAGTGACGTCACATTTATCGTGAGAGTTTGAGGGTTTTTAAAAGTGCCCCGAGACCTAAAGCGCTTTGTCCAGTTGGCTTTCAAAATGTTTTACATTAGGCATGGTTGCAATCATGAAAATGATACTAGAAAATGCGAAGTGAACAATAGATGTAAAATTAACCAAACTGTTCATCGACTGATAGAATTCAGACTGGCAGGATTTTATTAACACTGGGTATACGGACACGAGACACCTTTAGCAAAAAAATTTAAAAGATTCGAGCCGCCAGCCATTTGGCCAATAAACTCGACATTGAGAACCATTTACCCACGCCGCACGCGGGCCACAAGCTATAGTTACAAAACGCTGCCATGTGAATCTGGAAGTGGCTGATAAATTCGGTCACTTGTGGTCGACGCTTTATGTAATTTAAGATTCAATTCTATCACTTTAATGTAATGCTTAAATTCCTAATCTATCTATATAATATATAGTTATTTATTGTCAGTTGTAATAGTAAAATATTTAAACAACATGTTGTTCAACAACACCCCTTTCAAATAATATTTTTGAAAATTCAAATACTATACATTGCCTTAAATTGGACACACATGGCACATGAAACACCACTTCTGATACTGCCATCTATCCCAAAATAGACTGGCAAATAAATGTGTAGAATTGCAAGTCTTTTATATCATCTACCCTATTACTACCACTCTACACTATAGCATTTGTTAAAACTAATTGTTTAGTCAAATTCATTGGAACAGTAAGATAGTTTGGGTTAGTTTTCTCCCAAAAGTTGTGTAAGATGGAACTACCACATCAGAATACAACTTGTGAAGATACTGCAAGGAACTCAACATCCACACAACACAACAAATGTATCAAATACTTACCACATCCATCTTCCCAATATCAAATCCCAGCTCCTTAATAGGTATCTCGTACATGTATGTGAGGAGGTCTCCAAGCGGCCTCAGCTTCTGTGGAGTGAGTTGTCTCAGCCCAATGTGTAAGAGTCGCTTGGCCGCCTTGTGGTACACTGTGCCTGGTTTGTTGTACTTCATTGCATTGTTGCACATAAGTTTGAAGTCACTCTGTAAAAAATAGATAGATTAACTTTATTTGCACACTACAATGATGGTGACACACTTAGAGAGACAAGCTGGTTATAAGCATAGGAGGTGGTGGTGGTGGTAAGTGTAAGATACTTACAATAAAACAATTTAATGACTTGTACTCATTATCATCAATCTTCTGTTTAATTGTAGAAAAGTCCATTGGTTTCTTGATGATGTTAGAGTAGTTAGGTGCAAAGTTGTCATTCACAGGCCACGCAAAGAACTGGTTGGGATCTCGTTTCTCAAGGTTACGGAGAAGCTGTTCTAAGAGGCGAGAGAGCGGACGACGCTTCTGACTAGCCTGGAAAAGAAACAGAGAATTCAGTAATAATGAAAATATACAGTCTATTCTGGCAGAAAATATAAGACAAATAATCAAGGATGTTATTGAGTTAGAGTCAATTCTAAGGATGGTCCAGAGACAAAAACCAGTGGTTAGGAAACAATTTTTACATCAATTCAAATAGCTTGGATGACTTTGCTTTTTCTCACGTTTAACAAATATGAAACATTGACTATTTATTTATTTTTTAAAATCAAATATAATAAACATTTATTGTTTTGTTTATAATTATTTATATTTATATAGAGGTAAGTTGAATGAGTATTTTCCTAAGAAATTATTTACCAAGGAGATCCTAAAAATATTTTTAAAGAATCTTCATAATTACTTTTACATTTTTTATTGACAGTATTTTTTCAAAAATAAGACTTCTAATCTCAACATTTTCCTTCAGCTGTAACTGTGAACACTCTACTTTGTACAATGATATCAATGGACTTCTTCTGCATACCTTGAGTACACAGGTGCGAGGCTCCCTGTGTGAGGCAGGCGAGTTGGGTGCTGGACTCAGGTGCCGCATCAACTTCTTAGCAAGGCCTTCATCGTCTGTCTCATCCTCATCAGATAATTTGATCTTTAACACAAATTTTACTACATTACGGATCTACAGGGCACTTGAATCACGGGTTCACTTCCGCAACAGGATACTTGTCAACTTTTTTGAGAGAGGATTGATAAGAATCTAATAAAAATCACATCTAGTTTGTAACCAGCAAATAGTTTAAAATAATAATTGAGGACAAGGAGAGTTTCTCAGCAAATATTTTGTCTTGGGTTGTAATAGCTTGCTGAAATGTCTAGATTTAATTCCTATATTCTAGAGTAAATTACAGTCGGTTGTTCCAACTTGTACTTATTTAAAGAAGTAAGCTCAAAGCTGGTATACCATGTCAACTTCCCGGCGTCTTCTTTTCTTTTTGTCTTTTTTGGGTTTTTCCTCCACCTCTCTAAACTCATCGGTAGCGGAATGTTCCACATCGCTGTTTTCCAACTCTTCTTCTGAAATATCAGGAATTGTAACGTAAATACATATGAAACACTACGTACACAACTAGAACAGAAGACTTTTTGTAACAGCTTTACTTACTACAACTCAATATGTCATCCATTGTTGAAAATAAAGCTGATACAAGTGTAACTTAAACTGATCCTATTGTTATTTTTTAGAATAAAATCAACGAAAGGTACATAAAAACTTAGAATTAAATATAATTTTAAAAACCCAAGACGAAAATAGCCAAAGCAGATTTCGCTCACAGATAACTATATTTCAGGGATGTGTAAAAGTGATTTTAATATTATTCTTATAATCGATTTTATTAGTTATAGCTATCAATTTTTGATAAATCGATTAGAATGAAATGAAATTAGTTTATTTGTGAGAATTTTGGGTACAGTATGAGCAATGGTGTTACAGCAGGATGTTTCCATCAAAATTATGCCTACCGGCAGAGGTGTACAAATATCAAATCATGTAAATAAACTAAGAATTATATCTACTTATCACTTTTACGAAATATTATAATCATAAATCAAAATCATTAATAAATGGCATAAATATCTTTAAATTGACACGTTAAACCACCAATAACCTTTCAAATTTCTTTAATTAATAAGAGCCAGTAGAAATATTTGTTTTATATTTTAGTTTTGATATATGTTGTCGTTTTATTTATTGTACTTGTCGTTTTATTTCATTTTCATTCTAGTCAAATGTTAAATGGTACTGAAGATTTATGGCAATAATTATTTTTAGTTATTTTTATATAGTTCAAAAAAAGCTTTGTTTTGTATTTTAGTTTTGTAACCAGAAGGTTATCATTTTGGTTATTTTATTATACTTATAATTTTATTTGATTTATATTCTGATAGATTGTTAATATTAATATCTTTTAAAATATTTATTTCAAAGTTCATATGCATTTAATAAAAAGCTTAATATACAACAATATACGTCTATACATAGGATTATTTACATTTCAATAAAAAAACTAAGAATTTATCAATTAAAACCAAAATTAAACAAAACCTTATAAATAAAAAACAGCATTAATTAATATCTTAGTTTTATAACTATAATATAGAAAAAAACCATGCCATTTTCCATAATCAAGTTTCCACAAAAATTGATTATTTCTTCTAACTAAAATCTATTTTTCCAGATTGATTAATATTGAAAGGAAAAAAAAAATCGATTTTTAAGTAATCATTCAAATTTTCGCTCAATGTGACATCCCTACTATATTTCGATTTTGACATTTGTCATTCCAGTATTACCAGCTATGTTATGCTCCCCTATGTTTATTATACTCTTTGATTACCAGACATCGAGAATGAGAGATCGTCGGTCGTACGGTACGGTAGCTAAATAAAAAGTCGTATTCCCTAAGAAAGATTGATACTGCACAAAAAATAGTACTTACGGTTCTGAGAACTTTATGAAGGTAGGTACACTTCTTTTTTTTATTTTTTTACTTGTTTAAAATAATATACCTTTATTGTAATTAAATCAACATAATAAACACTATTTATTTCCGTAAAGATTTTACGGTTCATTTTGCTCAGCGCATCTTATTTTAGTGTATAATATCTTAATAATTACAATGAATGTATAATAATATTCGTATATAGGTATTCCGGTTATAAGAAATGAGAAAAATTCGTAGAAATAACGTGCGATTTTGATCTTTGGATCCTACATATGACAAAGAGCATGTAAGCAGTCTTTGTCATGTATGATCTAATAAACACATATGATAAAAACGGCAAAATTAGGTATCGTAGGAATATGCAAAGAGTATAATAACTATCCATAAAGGAAAGAATATGATATCTTATTGTTGGAATATAATTGTACATCTGACAACACTGTTTTCAAGTGTTGACGTCTCACGTCTTATGCTTGACGTAATTTTATTGACTGCGTTGATACTTGATAGACAGAATGCGTTGATAAACATGGAGATGCCTCCATGAAGGCCATATAATTTGTGATGAAGGCGCTGGCGCATAGTGCAGAATATTTGGAATATTTATTTTGCTAATATGTAATTATAAGTCGACGTGATTTTATAATGTGTTTCCATAGAAGTAAAATTAGTAGAATCACAGACAAGCGGCGTGTGCAAGCAGCGCACTGACGCCATAAACAAAACAAGCGTCCCGCGGCCGCCTCCCTTCCCACCCGTGCAGTGTTGCTATGACCGTCATTATTTACCCGTTTTTGGGGTACACATTAAAATTAAATAAGATATTAAATTGTTATTCAAATGACTTCCAAAATATTTTTTGATTAAAAGCTCGGCTGAACCACGTAAGTGAATCCGGTTAAATAGATGTAAAGAAAATGTATTTCTTTAATTTTGAATTTGAATATTGCCGCACTCCGCGCCGTCGGCAAAACAGACTCTAATGTAATACTGTGTCGATAAAGCACTCCGCGCCGTCGGCAAAACAGACTCTAATATAATACTGTGTCGATAAAACAGAGCTATATTTAGAAAAGAAACAATATGGAGTACAGTGAAGATAATTATTATTGTGTGTGATACAAAATCTATTGAAAGTTTAAATAAGCGTAATTTGAAAGGAATTGACGTTTGAAAGAATAAACTTTAAATGTCGTTTCTTTGTTTACAGGTAGGAGTTTTGGTAAATTGTGTAATATTTGGATGTACTCGTAGTTTGGTATGTCATAGAACTAACAACGGAAACTAATAAAATAAAATACTTTGTTTACAGAGCAACACATCATAGTTTAATTCATTTGTCAGTCCTTGTACAAAAAAATAGAAGATAAACACTTTATAAAACGACATTTTTGTTTCTGAAAGTCAGTTGAAAATGGAGAAACTACGTTTTGAATTTACACTATTGGCTGGAAGTGATGGAAAATCAAATATTTTTTCTATAACCTCGATAGCAACAAGTGATAATAAAGTGTATGCAATACCGGAAGAGCTACAATCAGTGAGTCTTCATAAAGAAATATTGAAAACAATTGCGTATATAAAAGTAAAAAATAGTATAAAAAAAAGGTACCAGACAAGAAGAGTTTGGATAACAATGACAGAAGAACTAAAATCAACGTACATAGACGAGGATGGCAATTTACAATTTAATGATCAATACCTAGAAGAAATCAATCAAGAAAAACTTGCTGTTTCCCATCAAACAGAAGCAGGTACATTGGAAAAATTATTTGAAAAGTTAGTAGAAAATACGCAGGCAAGTAAACAACAAAACTTAAAACATATTGCAGACATGTTTGTGATTGACAAGTTTACAAGCAAGAACACCAATGCAAACCAGTGGATTGATATTTTTGAAAAAGAATGCATACGTTTTGATGTGACAACAGATGAGAAAAAAATTGAAATACTCAGATTGTTTATGGATAAGAGTTGTGTTGATTGGTATAGTTCGATGATCATAAAATTAACCATGAACTCAGAATGGTCAACATGGAAAAATAAATTCTGTGAATCGTTTGCAAACAGGGGATGGAATCCAGTCACATATGCACTGTTGTTTAAATATAAAGAAGGTTCATTGTTAGATTATGCCATGCGAAAAGAAAAACTTTTATTGGATATGAGAAGAACGATTGACATAGGTACGTTGATAGATCTTATTGCAGCTGGTTTACCAGAATTCATACTTAATAAGATTGATAGAGAAGGATTAGCAGATACTGTGGATTTGTTCAATGAAGTGAGCAAGTATGAACACATGGTAAATAAAAAAAGTTTTTTGGCTAAGAGAAGATATGGAAATCAAAGAATTAATGGAAAAAATGAAGATAAAACTCCATGTAAGATTTGTGAAAAATTAAATAAAGGTACTCGGTACCACCCTGAAACTACATGCTGGTTTAAACCAAAAGAGGACGATAAGGTAATGAAAAATACTATCAAACATGTAAACAATTCAGTAATAGAAGCTGAATTAAATGAAAGTGATCAAAAAAACGAATAGTAACACCATTAATAAATGTCAAACTACTATTGAATGATAAATTACAAATATATGGAGTTTATGATTCTGGTTCAAATGTTTCACTTATTAATTCTAAGTTATTGAAACTAACAGGAAAAGGAAACACTTTGAATGAAGCAAATCTAGTAACAATTAATGGTGTTAAAAAAACAAGCGGTTTGACGACTTTAAAAATAAAAATCTTTGAATTGGAGAAAAGTGTTGATGTATACATTATTGATGAACAAAACTTTAAATATGATTTTTTGATTGGATTAGACTTGATAAAGGAGTTTAAACTGATTCAAAATGAAGACTTAAAAATAACGCAGAAACAGTGCTTTAATAACGAAGAAGAAAAAATAGAAGAAATTTCAACAATTCTAAAAGCAAATACTGAATTTAAAATGATAGAAAATAACAATAACACTACAAAAGAATACAAGATAAATTTTAATGAACATGTAAAGGAGGAAGATTTTGAATTAGAAATAAATCATTTAAATCAGTATCAAAAATCAAAAATAAATAAACTGATTTGCAAATACAAATCGGTTTTTGCAAAAGATAAATACGACGTTGGCACTGTTAATGGTTATGAAGCGAGGGTAGATTTATTAGTGGACAAATATTGTAGTAAGAGGCCTTACAGATGCACTATCGAGGATAAAAAAGAGATAGAAAAACAAATAGCAAAATTACTGGATAATAAGCTTATAGAAGAATCCTATAGTCCATTTGCTGCACCTGTCACATTGGCATTTAAGAAGGAGGAGAACAAAAGATCCAGGCTATGTATAGACTTTAGAGACTTGAATAAAATAGTAGTACCTCAAGCTCAGCCATTTCCATTAATTGAAGACTTAGTGGTAAAGACTAGGAATTGCAAATTTTTTTCAACATTAGATATAAACTCAGCATTTTGGTCTATTCCCTTAAGAATTGAAGATAGGAAAAAGACAGGTTTTGTAACACAGGAAGGACATTTTCAGTGGACTTGCCTACCATTTGGGCTTAAGACCTCACCGGCAATTTTTCAAAGGATATTAAGTAATATATTGAGAAAGTATAATCTTACTGGTTTCACAGTTAATTTCATAGATGATATACTTATCTTTTCTGAATCGTTTGATGAACACATCAGTCATCTGACACAGTTGCTAGAAGCGATCAAAACAGAAGGTTTCAGATTAAAATTCACCAAATGCACATTTGCATCAGATTCTGTCAAATATCTCGGTCATATAATTCAAAATAATTCTATCAAACCTGTAAAGGATAATTTGATTTCAATAAAGAATTTTCCTGTTCCAAAAACACAGAAGAATGTAAGACAATTTCTGGGAAAAATAAACTTTTACCATGAGTACATACCAAAGAGTGCAATAATACTCGATCCATTGCATAATTTACTCAGGAAAAATCAACAATTCATTTGGTCGGATAAATGCCAAAAAGCATTTGAGATGATAAAAAGCTTGCTATGCTCACAGCCCGTTCTAGAGATATTTGATAAAGATTTGCCAATCAATATTTATACCGATGCTTCTTTAGAAGGTGTTGGGGCCATTATGAAACAGACACAGCCTGATGGAAAAGAAAAACCAGTGGCATACTTTTCAAAAAAACTAAATGGAGCTCAGAAGAAAAAAAAGGCAATATACTTAGAATGTTTAGCTATCAAGGAAGCGGTGAGATACTGGCAATATTGGTTGATAGGTAAATCATTTACAGTTTATTCGGATCACAAACCGCTAGAAAACATGAATTTAAAATCTAGAACCGACGAAGAGCTGGGTGATTTAGCATATTATCTATCGCAATATGAATTTAAAATAAAATATTCTCCAGGAAAACAGAATTTGGAAGCAGACTGTCTAAGCAGGAATCCAGTATTAGAATCGGATGAAAATACAGATGAACAATTAAAAGTCGTAAACTTGGTTAAACTTGAAGATATTTTAAGAGATCAGAATAACAATGAAGAAATACAAAACAAAAAAAGTAAATTGATTGAAAGACACAATGTATACTTAAAAAGGTCCAAGAAAAAAGAGAAAATAATTTTATCTGAACACTTTAGCATCAAACTCTTAAAAGACATACATGAAAACCTATGCCATATTGGAATTGGACAAATGCAGAGGACGATTAGTCCATACTACTCAGCCAAAAATTTGACAAAGAACATCAAAAAGATTTGCAGAAATTGTGAAATTTGTATTAAAAATAAATCAAGAGGACACGACAAATTCGGATTTATGTCTCATCTTGGTCCGGCTATGAAGCCTTTCGAAATAGTCTCTATAGACACAATTGGAGGTTTTGGAGGTTCAAGATCAACAAAAAAATATCTACATCTCTTAGTAGATCACTTTACAAGATATGCATTTATAGTAACCTCGAAAACTCAGAGTGCAAATGATTTCGTGAAACTGGTCAGCAATATAACGGAAACGGAAAATATTGGTATGCTTCTCACCGATCAATACCCAGGAATCAATTCAAAAGAATTCAAGAAATTCTTGAATGACAAGAGGATACCAATGGTCTTCACAGCAGTAAATGCACCATTCTCAAATGGCTTAAATGAAAGACTAAATCAAACATTAGTAAACAAAATACGATGTAAAATAAACGAAAAAGAAGAAAAGAGAGCATGGACAACAATAGCACATGAATGTGTAAATAAATATAATAATACTAATCACTCAGTCACTGGCTTTACACCAAGTTATCTTTTATATGGTACAGATGACACTATCTTACCGCACGAATTAAAGCAAGGAAAGTCCAATAGTGATTGGATTAGAGACAGAAAAACAGCACTGGAAAATACAATAAAATCACATAGCTACAACAAAACACAATTTGACAAAAATCGAAAATACTGTGAATTTAATGTAGGAGACATGGTGTACGTGGAAAATGGAAATAAGCTAAACAGAAAGAAATTAGATGAGCTTAAAATTGGACCATATGAGATTGTTGAAAAAATTTCAAACTCAATATACAGAGTTGATACAGGACACAAAAAAACAGAATCAAACCTTTTCCATATCACAAAACTTGTTCCAGTTTCAATATTGGAAGAAGATCCGGAAGTCGTTGGGAGAAAATTTTACTGTTAATTTTCTTCCCCAAGGGGGGAGATGTAAAGAAAATGTATTTCTTTAATTTTGAATTTGAATATTGCCGCACTCCGCGCCGTCGGCAAAACAGACTCTAATGTAATACTGTGTCGATAAAGCACTCCGCGCCGTCGGCAAAACAGACTCTAATATAATACTGTGTCGATAAAACAGAGCTATATTTAGAAAAGAAACAATATGGAGTACAGTGAAGATAATTATTATTGTGTGTGATACAAAATCTATTGAAAGTTTAAATAAGCGTAATTTGAAAGGAATTGACGTTTGAAAGAATAAACTTTAAATGTCGTTTCTTTGTTTACAGGTAGGAGTTTTGGTAAATTGTGTAATATTTGGATGTACTCGTAGTTTGGTATGTCATAGAACTAACAACGGAAACTAATAAAATAAAATACTTTGTTTACAGAGCAACACATCATAGTTTAATTCATTTGTCAGTCCTTGTACAAAAAAATAGAAGATAAACACTTTATATAGATATAAATATTTTCCAAAATATTCTCAAAACTTTTATCTTAACGTAGTTAAAATCACAAGAAAATGTATTTTTTTTTAATTTCCCGCTACTCTCGTACCTTTCTTAAACTATGTTTTGTGTCTTTCGATTCAGTTTAAAATAGTCAAAAAGCAACAAAACAAACGTAGTTTAACTATATTTATTTATAACATAGTTTATTTATTTTATAATATTTTTTTAAATAATTATATCCTATTATAGATATCATTGTAGATTATATGTCTATCGTTTAACTAATTATTTGAATAGATACCATCGCCTTGTATTATCTGTGAAAGGATGGTGCTGGCGTAAATCGCATAGTGTACATTTTTTTGCACGATGTGTCATTCATTCAAACGATTGTCAATAGACGGGAAAGTGGGAAACCTAATTGAATTTAATGGCAACCCAACGCCTCTGTTTGTTGTCACCGGTTATGAATATAAATATTTGCATAAAAACACATCAAAGTGAGAAATATGTGATACGTACTTGTGGAAATGTATTATTTTGTCTTTCTCTTTAACCCTCGTGTTATTTCGGCAGAATTTAATCGCACAACTCGTCATATTTTCTCAATATCCGTTTCGTGTAGTGACGTGTGCGGCGCTGTCAGCACTGACTGACGTAAATGGAGTTAGTGTGAGTCCTCACTCCTTTATTGTAGCGTCATGGTTTATGCCCGTATTGTCTATCTGCTAAGGTTTATAATCAAAGTGTGTTTCACTAGATGACTTTTTTCGCTTGTCTAATCGCCAACGTTCATACCACGTTGAAAACACCGGTTCTCGTCCGATCACCGAAGTTAAGCAACGTCGGGCGTGGTCAGTACTTGGATGGGTGACCGCCTGGGAACACCACGTAATGTTGGTTTTTGCTGCAGTTTTCTGCTGCTTACGCATGTGCGCAACGCAAGCACTTTGGCCGCCAAAGAGAATACGAATACTGTAGTACTTGATTAATTTCTAATAATCTACCATTCCAATTTAATATAATATCTATATGCCAACAATCACGTTGATCCGTTGTTGCGTGAAAGGACAAACCAACAAACGTACAACCACACTTTCGTTAAAATGGTATGGAAAGTATGGGTATGGATTAGTTTTTCAACGTAGTTTCTCAGAAATCCAAGAGATGTCGCAGCATGCAGAGTCTCCGTTAGGAGTAAATTCTGTGATACAGAGGGTAATCTATCAGGAGGGGGAAGTCTGAAACTATAGTTACATAAATTTGTTTGCCGTCGGTTTTAGAATTATGCACAACAGCATTCAGACTTCGGCCAAATCTCATACACGCTTCGGGAAAAGAAACCACTCTTTTTCGAAAAAAATAAATAAATCATTACACGTCTGCCCGGGGGTTCGCACGCGTGGAATCAGAGTAATATCTACCTACTTAGCCTATACTTAGGTAGGTAGGTGCCTACGAAGGAAGAGACGTTTGGAAGAATTTGGAGGAGGCCTTTGGCCAGCGCCCAGCAATAGGCCAATATAGGCAAAAGGAAAAAAAACAAGCAGGCACATACATACTTTGTAAAAGATAGTAACTGATCGTAGTTAGGTACGATACGAGTATCAGTTACCATAATGAATGCCCGGCAGGCGCCACCACAGCCCGCTAAGCTCCAAATACGTCGCGCATTATAGCTGCAAAAATAATCAATAGGCCCACTCTTCTTACAAACATTGTTTCTTCAATCGACTTTTTATTGTAGGTATATTGATCTTCAATGAGTGCAAATCTGACATGCCAGTTTAATCTATCTCTTTTACACACACAGGTATCCTTCATTTATGCTTTTAGGGTTTTTTTTACCTTAGACGCTCAAGCAAACGTACGTTTGCTTGTCAGAATAACAACGCTTTTGCGTCAAGCGCGCATTTCTAGTATCACGAAATCCGCGCTTGACGTAAAAGCGTTGTTATTCTGACAAGCAAACGTACGTTTACATAAGCGTCTGAGGTCTGCATATGTTTTTACCTAGGTATTTGGTCACAGATTTACAATTCGAGGCTAGCCCTGAAAACTTAAGATGAAAAAAAAATATCTGAAAAAAGCATAATAGGTAAGAAAAAGAAAAAAAGTCTCGGAATGGGTAGCAGCCATGTATGTAGGAATTCGTTATTGGTGACAGCAAACGCAATATTATATACTTTTTTTAAACGCTTACACTCATACCCCCGCACTAGGATTCCCTGTGTCGCAGGTGGCATGGACACACAGATACACATCACAAACATCCAAGACCTGAGAACAAACTTTATGCTTACACAAAATCTGCCCCGGCTGAGAATCGAACCCGGGACCCCTCGCTTTGCAGGCAGGGTTACTACCAACTTAGCTACGGAGCCGTAGTATATTTAAGTAGGTAGGTACTTCTGATAATGCTTTGTAAATGTCATAGTAATCAGAAGGTCAAGCAGAAAGCTCAGTGGGCAGTTTTAATTACCTTTGGGCAGAATTACGTAACTCCATAGAACTGTTAAAATGCCTGCAGCTCTAACCTACAGGCTAGTTGAGCAATAAATAACGCCACACATCGGAGAGAGTGTGGAATGCGATAATCAACGTGCAAGCAGTTGGCAGATTTCATAAACTGTGTTTTCTGGTTTGCGACATTTCCTTGATCCGGTGGAGCGAGCGCTCTGCTTTAATTGGGTATACTAAGGCTGAGATTCAGAGACGAATCTAAGCGTGGACTCACGCTTCCATGCGTCAAAATTGTATACAGTTTCGACATATGGAAGCCAAAGTCTACGCTTAGAATCGTCTCTGAATCGTAGCCTAAGAGATCTCTGGGTATACTCATAGGTACATAGGTACTCAAGATTATTTTCAAGACGGTGAAGATAAGACCAAAAAATATTATTCTACAGAAACATCCATTTTTAACTTTGTTTTTTCTATTTAGTTACGAGTCGAGCCGGTCGTTTGCTTGAGGGTAAGCACAACGCCAGCCCATAACAACTGCAATGCCACTCACAACTTTGAAACACAAAGGCCTGCGCGGCACTGCAGTGCGGTCATTACCTTGAGACATTAGGTATTAAGTCTCATAAGCCCAGTAATTATACTGGCTACTTTGCTTATCACACCGGAACACGGTAATGCTTGCACATTACTGCTTGGTGGCTAACTACAAGAGCAGTGGTACCAACCCAGACGGACACTCGCAAAAGAGTTAGTCGACTACCATCTACTGCTAATATAGTAGATACTCTATTTAAAGTGGTAAATACTATAAAAAAAAAAATATAAGTACTCATAGTTAAAGACTTTTAAACGGATGGATCGATTTCTATTTAGTTTTTTTTTGTTTGAAAGGTGACATGATCGAATGTTCTTAGCTTATGATAATAATAAAAATATTCATCTGGTTGAATATAATCGGCTTGTTTAGTCGGGGGTTTTAAAAAAACAATACCTACTTACTAATATTATAAATGCGAAAGTTTCTTTGTTGATTTGTTAGTTTGTTGGTTTGTCCTTCTTTCACGCAGTAACGGAGCAACGGATCGACGTGATTTTTGGCATAAATATAGTTTAAGCACCGGCTACATTTTATCCCGGAAAAATGCACGGTTCCTATGGGAACGCGGGTGAAAACCGCGGGCTTTCTAATAATAATATGCGGTAGGTCCTTTCCTCATAATTATTTATTGTTTTCTTTAGAAAGTAGCCATAACAAGCATGTAATAATAAGTACCTATACCTACCTTATTACAGTGTATTATGTTTCATTCTGATTCGAGTAGTGACGTAACGTCGTTGTACCTAACTACGTAATGTGAAGTACGTTTTACCTACTGTGTATCAAATAACAATAGGCATGGACCTAAATTCGCAACAACTAAGGCATTTCCGGTCTCAATAAATTATATTGTATCTCCTATCTCCTATTGTTTTCTGTTAACAGAATATGGTACACTTACTAACTTCTTAACTGTTGACCATGCATGCTGAATTATTATTAGAGCATTATAGATACGTTGTATATTTTAATTCTATTTTGTAATCGTGAAAATGTGTGAGAACTGTGACAAATATGAGAGAAAGTCACGTCAAATAAGTACTACTAAATAAAGCCTAACGTAGCTATATTAATTACTACCTTCTGGCTGCAGAATTCACCCGCGTTCCCGTGCATTTTTCCGGGATAAAAAGTAGCCTATATTACTCTCCGGTCCATAAACTATACCTATATCTATGCCAAAAATCACGTCGATCCGTTGCTTCGTTATTGCGTGAAAGAATGACAAACCAACAAATCAACAAACCAACAAACACACTTTCGCATTTATAATATTAGTATGGATGGATTAGTATGGATATGGATTTATGATTATCGACCTGATTACCTAATTGTCTCAGGGTAACGAGCGCACTGCAGTGCCGCGTTGGCCTTTGTGATTTAAAGTTCCGAGTGGCACCGCAATTGTTATGGGCCGGCGTTATACTTACCATCAGGCAAACGACCAGCTCGTTTCGTTATCGAATAGTATAAAAAAATGTGGATACATGATAACTTTTATTTATATTCTATGGGCTCACGTTTGACCGCCATCTCAACTGATGGTAACTGACGATGCGGTCGATGATGCGGTCGACGATTTAGCACGTTTAACTAGAAGGTATCTGTTTACTCTCATTTTGAAGATGCCCAGCTTTTTCACTGCCGCTTTGGCCTTGGACTCAAAGTACCAAAGTTAAGGCTGGGTGTAAGACTATAATAACACCCATAGATCCAGGTGGTGGATGATTGGTAAGGATACATCAAGGAAAGTGGGAGTCAGAAGAAACTGAGTCCTGTTAGCAGAGAATAGACACGCCTGGGTTTTTGAAGTATTAAACTTGACAAGATTAGCATCGCCCCATTCGACATGGCTTCTCATGTCAAGTTCATTCGCTCAAACATGTAAGTACTTAGGTATACTCTCAAAAGCTAAATCTGAGATACACTGTTCTTTGCATCGGAATATTATGTACTTATCTCTCAACGGCTGCTGTCGTTCGCATACCCAAAGATAGGTGCCAAGCTTGAGCAGATCGTTTGTATGAAAAAAAACAAAGTCACCGAAAGAACCGACCCCTGTCGTACCCCAGCATTGATTGCCTATAGGCCGAACATACACGCTTACGCAAGTTGCGTTTTGCTTTAACAAATAACCACTAGATAAATCTAGTAGTGAGATCCTTTTTTCTATATCTATCTGTTGCAATTGTATATAAGACAAGCTCCTCGAGCAGGTGCGCGCCTGCAGTGATCGATCCCGCTATCCGAGCTGCCAACGCAATTAATTGCTGGCATCGCTCTGACCAGGCTCCGATACACCGCGTTAAGAACGCTTCCGAGGATCAGGCCGGAGCGCACAGGGAGAATGAAACTATTATGTAGAAATTAAAACGTGCCTTGATTGAAGTTAACGGCCTCGTACCGTGACGTGTTACGGAGCAAGAGTAACTGTAACTCTTCCAACCCTACAAAACTTGGGTTCATTGATTTGACCCTCTGTTTGCTGAGAATTATTTTTTGCGCCTACAAGTAATATAATTTTGAAAACGCCTTACTGATGATTAACTTTGAACGCTTCGTAAATTTCGGTCGGTCAATATACATTCACTTACACCTTACGTATAGGTTAGTTGTTTCCTATCGACGTGATATTTTCGGATTACAAAACTCACATCACTAGTTCTTCTGTCATTGATAAGAGGATGAAACCATAGTCCATTACCGAGCCAAAAATCCAGTTGTATACTCCTACCCTAACCAAAACTCAGCTCGCGTTTCGTTATTGCCCCGTTCCGTGTGATCGGCTAATTAAATTGGCCGGTGCTCGCGGCTCGCGGGCGCTAATAGAAAATCGCGTTTAATAAATCGTTGCGTTTCGTTCTTCCTGCTTGGAGCAGTCGGTAGGACTGCCGTACAGATGTATTGTGAGATGCGCCTGCCTCCTCAGCTCGGTGATCATGTAACACGCAGCAGAGCTTTTGTTGTTTTAGCTTGTCTGTGAGAATATTAGATTTCTGGTGGAGGTTTCTTTTTGCCAGTGCTTTTTAAAGGAGCAAATGTTTGTTTTTTTGGCGATGTTCAGTGAACTATTTTGGTGTTTCAGTAATTATTACTATCCCACTACGTTCCAATGGTCAGTATCAGGCTCAATGCAAAAGTTAGTCCCGTGCAATTGAAATAAGTGACACATAGCGCCGCGGATTGGCAGATTTCCTATGTTGTCCTAGAATTTTGTCAATTCGAGTAATTGTCACATTATTACACGACTGCACAAAATAGGAGTGTATATGTGACTTCATGCATTCTAGACATATTTCTCGCAAACTGACAGGTACTACGTACTCTTTTTACAAATATTACGCTCCTGGATCAAAAGCTGAAAGGTGTTTCTTTTGTCAAGTTCCCATGACAGAGATTCCATAGGTGTTTCGAGCTTCGAAGCTAAGCCAAAATTAGTGACATTCCTCCCTTACAAGATCATTTAGCAGCTCACTAAGCAAACACACAAGTCAATAGAAGAGGCTGGGAATGTGGTAGGTTTCTAAAAGATTCGCGTCATCCATGGTGCGGTCCCAATTAGCACGTGCGATGCGATGCGATGATGCCGTGACGAACAATACGCGATGCAGCGCGATAGTCGCGGGCCGCGGGGGTAGCGGGCTCGCACGCTTGCGGCGGCGGTGGAGGAATGCGACGAGACATCGCGATGCGGCGATGTTGTTGGATATAAAAGATATTGTAGATCAAGGAAGGCCTTTCACTGACAGGCTGTCAGTAAGACGTAACTATAGATAAGTACTCCGCCTCGACCTGTCAAAAATTTAAGGTTATACGCTCAACTACACATACGTACATTCATATAAAGCTGGATTATAGTATATAATCAAATCAGCGAAATTTAATATGCTATAATATCAACCCTTGACTATGGCTCCCGGTTTCTAGGAAATCGGGAACTATAAGGACCATGGTTCTATAACATAAATACACGGAATAAATATATTTTCAAGTGGTTTTATAAATAATTGATATCCGAGAGTTTTAAGTGAAAAAATAACCATAGCAACGGGATATTTTCTAATACGCGCCTGGCTAGTGGAAAATCAGCTGTCAATCACCTATAGTTTCTACTTAATTGGCACTTGTACACACTCATATGATACCACTTAACATATTATCGAGAAAAAATAAACCAATACTAAGTAGTCTACGAATTGCTGGGTAGGTATCAAATCAAATACATTTAATATAACTATTGACTTCTACAAAGTCAACACTATAATTACATTTATTTGGAATCATTACATTTTAAACCAGATTGATTCTAACCGACGCGACGCTTGCAATAAACAGAATATATAATGACGCAATGTAACCCAAAATGTGCGAATTGAACAGTTTTGTTCTACAAAATAGCGGATTGTGAAAGTCTAAATTAATTTTATGTGTGAGAACAGCACTTGCGCGTGTTACAGAATACCTATAGAGATGGCTTCTTCGTGATATAACTTGTCAAATGTTGAACCTTTACTGCTAAAGTGTCACCGTTGTGCGTTGGTGAAACATCTCAATGAACTAGGGGTAAGTAATACTTAAAAAGTAGATACTTATGCCAATTCGTAGGACGTTTGTCCTATCCTATTGGTTCATATTTTATTAGGAGTTTGAGATTCCAGACATACAAAACGACATGATGAAAACTTAGTGTTATAACAATAGTAGGTACTTACTTGCCTGGCTACTTCTCGGTATGTTCCGACTGTAGAGGGCTAGTCTCTATTCCAGACATGACATAATTACCACCCACCCCTTCTTTTTAGAGTCCTTTTCGACAGTCATTAATGATGTTCTAGTCTTCCGATGTCAGTTTCAGCATAATAATTGTCAACATCCAAAGGAGTTCCTTAAGGGGCAGCTTAGACGCTCAAGCAAACGTACGTTTGCTTGTCAGAATAACAACGCTTTTGCGTCAAGCACGCATTTCGAGCGCTTTTGCGTCAAGCATGGATTTCGTGATACTCGAAATGCGCGCTTGACGCAAAAGCGTTGTTATTCTGAAAAGCAACCGTACGTTTGCTTGAGCGTCTAAGCAGCCCCTAAAGCGTCAGCAAATGGCCAAAACAGTAGGACTGTACCTACATAATTTAAACACGATGTTATTCGTAAATTTCACATCATTATTATGTGAATTCATCTGCTACCGCGCACAGCATTGTGACAACATTTTGAACGACGCAATCAAATAAATTATGCGTATAAGGTAACTGTTTCTGCAAGTAGATGACAAACGCTTATAATTTAACTACTCGCCTTGGCCTTCTGTGATCTTAATTGTATAACCGAATAAAACCAAAATAGTTTAATGTAGAGAGTTATGGATTGAATTAGCATGTTTTGGTAACATCGTGACAACTCAAGAGACATAATAATTTAAATTTAAAAAAATTACATAATAAAATAGATATAATATAATGTGTACAGTTAACTAATCAACGGCGCAAGTACGAATCTTTTTGATCGATAAAATTCGATAAAATTGACAGTTCAAATCGATAAAGTGGGTTTTATCGACTATTTATATTATTTATCGAGCCTCGATACAATCGACAAAAGTTATCGAAAAGCTAGGTCGAATCCAAAGACAATATAGAGCCACTACAATACTTTACGATCAGACTTCGGTACTCGCAACGTTCGATAAATTTATCGAGTTTTTCGATTCGACAAATTTATCGAACCGACTTCCGTACTTGCGCCGCAGATTGTTTAAATTATTATACCAATATTTTATGAGTACATAATTAAAATGATTACATATTATAATAAATTGTTTATTATACGCTAACGTCAAATGCTGTGACATCAACGAGTCTTTTAGCCGTGGTTTAGGCATTTCCCTCGGGACTCTGGCAAGGGCATTCCCGAGCCATTCCCGAGTCCTTTAAGGCCCAGAATAGTCAATATTGCCACCCATATTGTGTCGTTCCTCCTTACTGTATAGTATTGATATTTTAATACGTTATACTCGAGGATATAAATGACTAATCGACCGGGTTAAAAACACGAATTAAGGTAAAAGTCTCGATAAAAAAAAATGTCAAACGCAACCCTGAAAATTAAGTTATTCCCTTGTATATCCTAAACACGAAAGTGTATCGGTCTTATATTTCACTTAAATATTCTCCAAATAATAAGAAAACAATCGACCGAGCTACTTTTTTCATTAATTGTTTTATTTTTACATAATATGGATTTTTAGAAATGTCGCTTACGTTTTTAATTTCGAGCAGCGGCAACATCGTGGCGCTCTCTTTTCTCTTGTTACTCGCGTGTTTTGCTTCACGCTCTATCTCATTCCGCGGCGATCCGCGCTGCTAGACGGACCTGTGTCACTTTTCTCCAGGACATTTACACAAATAAAACTCTCATATTTATGGGTAAACAATCTTATAAAAAAATGTACATTAGGCGAATTTGTTTTATCAATCTTTGAGAAATGATTTGACATTAAAACTGTGATACATATCCGTTTTCTAATTTGTAAATAAAAAACAAGTTCTGTTACCAATTTCGACCGCATAGATTGCGTGTCGTCAAAGGCGTACGATTGCACTTAGCTCCATATATCGAATCTCAGCAAGGGCTCTTTTTGCACAATTTTTTTTTTGTGTTTTCTGGTCTTTGTTCAAACTTTGACGTTCCTAGATGATTTGATGAAGTCATCCAAGTTCTTCGATCAAAGGCAACTTGGTCAAAGATCTTTGACGGGTGGAATATTAGCCTTAGGTACGGGAGAAGTAAGTAGGTATTACCTACCTCCTATAATAATGGATATAGGTGTTGGTTCGAATCCCACCAATTTGTCGATTTTAGTTATATATATATATATATATATATATATATATATATATATATATATATATATATATATATATATATATATACCCATCCAGTGTCGAGGGTCCCAAAGGAGCTGGCGCGGGGGAAAAATACCTGTTTCCCCCACCTTAGCAATTTTAATAGTAATTTTATTATAGGTCAAGCTATTTTGAACCTTATCACCACTGAATAATGTCTAACTGTTTTTTTTTTATCGCCGGACCTACGTGGTTCCGGCCGACATTCGACGGGTTAAGGTTCAATATAGTTAGCAATTTTATTATTTTATTAGTTCAAGCTATTTTGAACCTTATCACAACTGAATAAGGGCTAACTGTTTTTTTTTGCCGCCGGACCGACGTGGTTCCGGCCGACATTTGAGGGGATAATATATATATACTTATATAATATAATATAATATAATATAATATACTACATATAATACGTCAACACGTAATTAACTGTAACTGATCGAAAATATTCGAAATAAAATAATTCAAGTAGTTTGAGAATCAAGTTACCATATTTTATCAGAGTGAAAATTTGTGGTCCGATGAAAAAATGTATCATAAAATTGCTGTAACTGTAAATCAAACTGTGAATAACTAATTGATTTATCAAGCTTGTGGGTAAGCTGAGAAATGAGTTGACATTGTAACTACGATGATACAATTCCGTTTTGTAATTTGGAAACAAAATACAAGTACTAGTAATATGTTACTAATTTCGACCTAACACATAGCTGTCGTGTTGGTTTAGTGGTCGAAGCGTTCGGTCTCGAAGGCGTACGATTGCACTTAGTACCATATATCGAATCTCATCAAAGGTCACTTTTTGCACAATTTTATTTTTTGTGTTTTCATCGTCGCACTTGTTATTATGAACCCCGATTTTGTCTCATCTCGTTATTCAGGTAGTTTATTTGAAAAAATTATCAAACCTGTCCTACAACCGGGTCATGAAATCAACAAAAACAAAATATTTAAAACGAACTGGAGTACCTACTTACTTATTTAAGTTTTTATCTATACAAATAAATAAAATTAAAGTGTCTGTTTGTAATATCAAAATATCAGCTTTTTACCAAATGCATACGAAAGTATTACGGTACCTATAACAAAACAACCATTTTAAAATTTTTGTCTGTCCGTCTGTTTGTTCCGGCTAATCTCCGAAACGGCTGGGCCGATTTTGACGGGACTTTCACTGGCAGATAGCTGATGTTACAATAAGAAACTAAGGCTACTTTAATTTTAGAAAAAAAAAATTAGGGTTCCGCGCAAAAAAATAAAAACCGTAAAATCCAATATATCCGCGCGGGTGAAACCGCGGCCAGCAGCTAGTTTTACTATATAATCTTACACTTCATAACATACCTTCTGGCCAGTTTTGTCTTTTTATTTTGTGTAGGTAACGAAATATAAATATTTTTTTCTTTATATTTTATTCTCGACTATAATGCCGTATTAGACGGAGATTTCTAAATTAAACGATTGTTTAGACATATTCTTATCGATATTATTAAAACCACAATCTAATTCCGCGTTATCTACAATTTATAAGCAATTTTCTTTTTTTGTCAGGGTTGTCACTTTCGCACATCCGGATGCTTATAGTGTTTTTATCCGGATCAATTTTTTTTTTTTATTTACATGGGGCTCCAGGCCTGTCCCAAGTAGGTAAGTATACACTAATCAAAATAAAGAGACAGAAACTCGCCGACATTATTTTAAAATAAATAGTGATTAGTGATGGAGTGCCTATTTCTTTAAAAAATGTGTCTAATAGATTCGCGTGTACCCATGTTGTAGAGGCAAGTACCTACTCTTTCTTTTGTAATAATTATAGAAATTACATCGATGACAGCAGCTAAAAAACAGGGTCAAAGAGTTATTGTTAGATACAAATTTAATCGTAGTACTTCATTCAGAATGAAGATTCTGAATGACTACATTTTCATCATCAGGGTCATCTGGAGTAATAAATAAAATATTTTGTTCAACAACAGGTTTCAATAAATATACTGCTTCAGCTGATAATGGGATCTTTTTATTTTCTTCTTTCTTTCGGCCATTTTAAAGTCGGAAATGAAAGAGCGAGAAATACCTTCGACGAAAATGTCGCGATATAGATATGAAATTTCATCCCCCATTTTTCCACCCTTAGATAAAAGAATACCACCCGTATTTTTTTTATAAAATTAGTAAATTTGTGTAATTAATACCTTTTATTGAAGACGGTTAAATTATTTGACGTTCATTTCGTATAAAATATTAACAATAAAAATGCATAATTATGTCAAAAGAATATTTTCAGGTGAGACGGTGTCACCCCCTTGGACCCGGATTAGTCTGGATATAACATTAATTGCTGATAACTTCTAGATAACGCGGAATTAGATTGCGGTTTTAATATTATCGATAAAAATATGTCTAAACAATCGCTTAGTTTTGAAATCTCAGTTTAATACGGCGTCATAGTCGAAAGAAAAAAATATTAAGAAAAAGGATAAAAATATTTATATTTCGTTATCTACACAAAGTAAAAAGACAAAAACTGATCAGGTGTGTTATGAAGTGTATGATTATCTAATATAATAAAATAAAAACTCAAATAAGTCCTCCAGCAGCGCAAGTACATCTTTTCGATCGATGAAATTGACAGTTCAACTCGATAAATTGGTTTTTTATATAATTTATCGAGCCTTGAACAACATACAAAAGTTATCGAATTGCTAGGTCAAATCCAAATCCAAAGAGAATATAAAGCTACTATAATATTTTACGATCAGATTTCGGTACTCGCAACATTCGATAAATTTATCATCAGTATTTTCGATTCGACAAATTTATCGTTAGGAGTTTAGGACATCCGTACTTGCGCCGCAGTTCTTTTTAAATATTTTTTTGTGTTAATTTCATGACCCGATTGTAGGGCAACTTTGATAATTGTTTTAAATAAACTACTTGTCGTGTCCTTGTTATTCTAGAGATTACTTTACTAAAACTATTGATACCTATTTGTAAAAAATCGAGACGAGACAAAATTGGGGTTCATAATATACTATGCAACTTCGTACCGTGCGGCGTTGCGCGCGCCACGCTATAATATAAAATCAGTGGATATAATGTACTTCTGCACGCAGATTTCGAGTGATAAACAAGACCTTTCTGAGCTTGCGAGGTGAAAAACTATTTTTATACTTATTTGTATAAATATACCTACTACACTCGCAAGCAAAAATAAAGGGTCTTAAAGTTAACTCCAAATAACATAAAAACCACACAAGCTAACTCTTTAGATTAAAATGAATGAATAATTAAAGGAAATTTAATTTCGCATAAAATAAACTACTATGACTAATTCCTGACTGATTTTGTGTCATTCCATTTTTACTGCAAAACCTAATAGTTTTAATTAAACAAAATGCAAGAGTAAAACTCCCAGGTATCAAAAGTATCTAGTTCCAGAAATATGATTTTTTGAAAATCGTCCCAATTTGATCCGGATAACCGCAAAAATAAATATATCATAAAATACTATATACTATTATATACTCTACATATACTATATACTATTCATATACTCCTACCTATAAACTACCTACCTGCCATATTCCACTTGTCAATAATTAATAAAAAAATAAAAAAAAACAAAGTATCATTCCTGTAACCGAGTAAACCGGACATACAATGTTTTGGCTGATAACTTTATTAGCCCATGGAATTATGACGAGATATGTTGTGAGGGCGTAGAGGAGTTAGTGAGGTATCTTTTTGTGTAAATAACTATTCTGGAAACGGCCGATAGTTTCAGAAAAAAAAAGAAAATGTTTAAATTCGTAATGACACGGAAACAAACGATCCTAGGACTTCGCTGAAACATAGATTTTATTGCCTTCTAAACATTTCATTCGAACAGCTTTGTGATTTAGTTCGTGAATTCATAACACACCTTCTGACCAGATTTTGTCTTTTTACTTTGTGTAGATGACGAAATATGAATATTATTATCCTTTTTCTTTATATTTCTTTTTTCTCGACTATAACACCGTATTAGTCGGAGATTTCTAAACTAAACGATTGTTTAGGCATTCGTTTATCGATATTATTAAAACCATAAACTAATTCTGCGTTATCTAGAAGTTATCAGCTATTAATGTTATATCCGGGTCCAGGGTCATCACCTTCTCATCTGAAAATATTCTCTTGAGATAATTATGGTTTTTTGTTGTTCATATTTCATACGAAACAAACTACTAATATTTTAACCAACTTCAATTAAAGGAGGAGGTTCAGTTATCTGTAGTTTTTTTGGTGACTTAATTTGATTTATCTGCCAATTGTCAACTGATTTAAATGATTATTGTTTTAAGTAGGCAGGGCACCACCCTATATTAATTACACAAATTTACTAATTTCATGAAGGAATACCAACCCTAAGGGTGGAAAATTGGGGGATGAAAGTTCATACCTATATTGCGACATTTTCATCGAAGTCGTTTCCCGCTTATTTAAAAGCAATTTATTATAAATATAACATATTTGTACGTGAACATCCGCTACTGTCGGTAAATATATTTAATACTAGCTGCTGCCCGCGGTTTAACCCGCACGGAGATATTGGATTTCATGGGTTTTATTTTTTGGCGCGGAACCCTAATTCTTTTACTAAATTAAAAGTAGCCTTAGTTACTACTTATAACGTCAGTTATCTGCCAGTGAAACTCCTGTCAAAATCAGTCCATCCGTTTTGGAAATTATCCGGATCAAACAGAGAGACAGACAGAAAAACAACATTTTAAAAATTGTGTTTTTGTTATAGGTACCGTATATAATTTCATATATATTTAGTAAAAATCTGTAATTTTGTTCTTACAAACAGACACTTCAATTTTATTTATTTGTATAGAAGAGAGAGTAGGGACATGCATCTACAACATGGGTTCACGCGAATCTATTACACCTTTTTTAAAGAAAATAGAAATAGGCACTCTAAACTTGCCATCACTAATCACTATTTATTTTAAAATAATGTCGACGAGTTTCTGGGTCTTGATTTTGATTAGTGTTACATCTTTGGGACGGGCCTGGAGCCCCATCTGAATAAAGAAATTTGAATTGATCCGGATAAAAATACCATAAGCATCCGGATGTGCGTACGTGACAACCCTGACAAAAATGAAAAAATTGCTGATAACTTCTAGATAACGCGGAATTAGTTTATGGTTTTAATAATATCGATAAACTGATACCTATTACGGCATTATAGTCGAGAAAAAAAATATAAAGAAAGAGGATAAAAATATTCATATTTCGTTATCTACACAAAGTAAAATGACAAAATCTAGTCAGAAGGTGTTTTATGAAGTGTATGATTATATAATAAAATAAAAACTCAAATAAGTCCTCCAGTTCTTTTTATATATATATTTTTTGTTAATGTCATGACCCGGTTGTATGGCAACTTTGATATTTTTTTTAAAATAAAATGCATGTCGTATCCATGCGGGAGTTTTACTCTACAGCTTACATTTATTAAAAATATTGATATTTGTAAAGAAACGAAATGAGTCAAAATCGGGGTTCATAATACACTATGCGTGTATGTACTATCATTTACTGTCGCAAACTGGCTATATCATTCACAGCTAGTTCTTGTATGAAAATACAGATGGCGTGTGGCGTGTGCGTATTGAAACGTAGTCCCAGCAGTCCTAATCAGATGGCGCTAATACATACTTGGAAGTGTTTGGTTCCGCAAATTTATAATTGTGAAAATGGCGCTAGGTGTTGCAGGGGTACATTTTGTTCCGGGGAAGTGGGGGTGAAAACTGAAATCCGTGCGGCCGAATTCTGGCCCTTAACTATTTAATTCGGTCGTTTACGAGCTCCGAGATAATCTAGCCCTTTGTTTAGCGCCCTTCATAAACTTAATTGTCCAGACCCTTGGAGTTATGAATGCAAAGGGAAAAATTTCATTCTTCCTACAAGAATCTCGCGTATGCCTGTCGTGGGCATAAACGATGGAGAAATTTCGCATGCCATGCAAATTACAATATCTACCCGCTTTTTATGTTGTTATGGAAGCTATTCTCAGATTCTTGCATCGGATTTGTGTTCAAATGCGGGAATTACGAGCTTATTACAAAACTGATTATCGCTGCGGTGTTATCAACGTATTTATAAATCAGTATTTATCGCATAAAGCATAAGGATTGATTGTTATTTACTATGGAAGAATAGGTTTTGTCTTACATATAACATATGAGACTAGCTTCTGCCCGCGGTTTTCACCCGCGTTCCCACAGGAACCGTCAAACCGATCTGTCAAATTAAATCAACTTGTCAACATTATAAAACTTTATTGACAGCTGTCAATAAATTGGCAGTCAATTTTATGTCACACTAACTTCTGCCCACGGTTTTCCCCCGTGTTCCCACAGGAACCGTGCATTTTTTCAGGATAAAAAGTAGCCTATGTTACTGTCCGGTCCATAAACTATATCTAAGCCAAAAATCACGTCGATCCGTTGCTTCGTTACTGCTTGAAAGAAGGACAAACCAACAAACACACTTTCGCATTTATAATACGAATATTAGTATGGATAGTATGTGGATAGCGATCAAAAGTATAGAACTTAACAATCGTAACCATATTTACTTACATACTTATTGTAGTCATCGACCGATGTTCCTTATTAGGGCAGAGCTCTCGATCAGATTATCAAAATAATAATACGTGGGTAGTATGATATCAACATAGTAAAACAGGGCTGCAAAATATTAAATTTCAAAAATTATACAGCTTATATTCTTTGTAGTATTTATAGACACAGTTAAGTGCACATATCTGATCTACATGATACTCACTCACTACAAGATATTTGAAACATCAGGAATTAAAATATAACGGAATTAAATATAGGTATTACCTAATACTTGATATGGCAACATGCGATGAAAACCGTCAAAAGTTGTTTATTTCAATGTAAGTATAATATTTAAGACAATTGTCTCATTAAAAACTTAACTTTATTATAGATGCGCTAATTTGTAGGTCTAGGCCTGTCACATGTTATGATGACAATTAGTCGGCGTTAGGACTTATAAGTACATTATCCTACTAATTCCTACTAATATTCCTACTATTCTTACTTAATATTATAAATGCGAACGTGTTTGTTGGTTTAGCCTTCTTTCACGCAGTAATGGAGCAAGGAATTGACGTGATTTTAGGCAAAAATATAGCTTATGGACCGGAAACTAACATAGGCTACTTTTTATCCCGGCAAAATGCACGGTTCCTGTGGAAACGCGGGTGAAAACTGCAGGCAAAACTTAGTATGTTCTATTCGTTGTGTGGTAAAATATAAGTCTTCAAGCCGAGAGTGTTTCGGTAACGTCACTTGAGACTCAGTCATAATCATACCGTCACTTAAGATCTGCTGAGATAAGTAGTCAAATGCTACCCTATCGAGAATAAAAAGAACGACAATAATTGTTTTTAGTTAAATTTTTAGCCAACCCTGCATTTGGCATTCTGGCGGAAACGTCGCTTGCGCAGATGACGCAATGTCCCTGTTTCTGCTGGGAGTGTAAAATAACAGAATATATGCTGTAATGGCCTTAATGATCCGGTGTCAAATTATAGTACTTCGGTTTGACCGAAATTTAGCCTTTTTGAAGGAATTTGTGTCTTTCTTCGACGACTAACGGAATCTATATATTTACAATTATACATAGTGGAAAACAAATGTGTTTATGAGATAAATTTATTTTTATAAAAACATTAGGATCGAAAGGGATTGATGGGACTTGTCTCGCGGATCAAAATAAACTTTAGAGAATAAAATGTTACTATATTCGTATAATTATGTGGAAAACTTATGTTCAAGGGAAAATGTTTATCTATATCTAAAATAATGCATCTACTGTTTTTACATAAGTAAATAAATGCTTTTTTTATACTCTATGGGTTACCATTTGACCACTCTCTCGCCTTTCTGATCACCTTGATATGGACAAATATAGTGCTAAGGCTATGTAGACTTTTTATTTTATAAGTTGTGTTTCGTTAAAGGAAGAAAAAGCCAAGCCTCTATGTGGGTTGATGTGGAGTGCAGTGTTTGCCCCCCCCGGCAACTCACCAAGCCTACCACCACAACCCATCAAACCCACCAAAGACAAGGGGAGCACACTAGGTACATTAAAATAAATAAATTATTAACACTAAACACAGCATGTAATGGTTGGTGCAATCAGTAAAAATGTGCAGGGGGCTCGCCCCCTCCCCCCAACTCAATAGCTCACCGATCGTGTAGAGCTGTAGAGCAAACTATCTCCACCACAGATTATTAGTCTTTGATCTCCACCAACTCAATAACTTACCCCACTAGTTAGTCAGCGAGCCGGTGTCGAAGCGACCCCAACCGATACTAGTGACAATTGCCAATATGCAAGACTGAACCAATCGAACACAAAAAAATAGCAATACAAGGGTGGAATTTATTCAACCGATTCATTAACATAAATTGGAATCAATTACTTATATACTGTGACTTTATCCCCCAATCTCCAGGGATTACAGGTAAAAAGCAGGTATACAATAGTATACTTGCAATATACACCTTAAAGAATCATCAAAATACATCATGTCCAACAACACAAAACATATTACAACACTAAATAGTTTGCTTGAAATTTAGAAAGGAGTAGAGAATCTTACTCCGTGTAAATGCATAGAAAATAATAAAGATATCTCGATAAACAAGCTTCGAAAGACAGTTAGCGAGTTGAGTCCGATTACTTGGTGTTATTGCCCAGGATTTACATATAAGTGGAACAGAGGAGCGGTAAACTGTGTGATATGTGGTCCTGCGCTGATAGTTAGCGCCCACGCACGCTATCACTTCCTAAATATCTTACTTACGATGTATTTACTAGATTGTTTATTATTTAAGACAGTAATGCTTGTACCATTCATGCAGAGCGTCCGAAGAAATGAATGCGAATTTCAAAACTAAGAATAAGCATTTGAAAAGCTAACTCCGTTTTATTGTTTGAGTTATAACTACTAGTACTAATAAACAATTCTGAACTGAGGTTAGATTTTTAAATGGTGTTAGTTTTGTTCACGTTTCTAAAATAATTAAATGAGAATTTGCAAATCTTCCAGTTCTTTATCAAACATTATTTACCTATCGTGACCCTCATCAGGATTCTTGTCACGGCACCCATTGGCCTTGAGCACTTGCCAGCATGCTAAATAAGGGGAAATGGCAGATCCTGACGTATAAACGAAGGAACTATACGCATACTGATGGTACACTGCAGGCCTGGCAGCGAGAGCGGAGAAATTGAAAGAGAAAGATACCTGAAAGAGAAATTGGTGACATATTACTATGTTGGATGAGCTTGCCGTCTGCGTATGCGAGAGATTAGATTACTTTCTTGTCTTGAATAGTACGTGTTATTTGTTCTGGTTGGTTTTCACCATAATATGTATTTGTGTATCTGATTAAGATCTATATCAAAACTAGCTTTTGTCTAATTTTGCAGAATCTTCTGTGGGTATTGTAGGTATGCAAGAGTATTCATGAACTATTTGATACACCCAAACTCAATAGATTTCGAGAAGTATTGATATTTTCATAGATTGGCAATACGAGTATAGTATCTCCGTCTCCAGCAGACCACTAATGGCGTTGATGCTATCGCAATTTTGCCAAGTTACAATCTATAAAGATACAGTAGTGGATTCTTAAAGTTAATCCATTAGTTAATCCATAATTAATGTTACTAATTTCTAAAGCTCTAAATTCAGCCAATTCAGTGAATAAAAGAGAACCTATACTACAGGTCCGAGACGTCACTGGCTCCAGTGCCGTCTATATTAATAACCAATTTTCAAATAAAGTAAAAAAAATAATCTATATAAATTTACCTTTCCCAGAATCCAAATCACCAGACGACACAGTAAAAAAAACTTGCATAAAAGAAAATTTTCCCGTCAGTGCTGCAACAATTTCCCACACTAGTACATAAACAAATTCGCAAACAGACATCCAACAGAATCGATACAAACAACACCGCAGATCCTGGAATTTAGTCCGCAGCGTGCCTACGCAGTTATTATTCCACCGCTGCGTTCATCTCGGAGATGTAAACAGGTACCGCGGATCTATTGCTCACTCTTTGATCAGCAAAACCGCGACTGCTTTCCCGGCGCGGGCGCTGCTCGCCCGGCGCGACATAACGGCGCGAGCCAGCGACGCACGCGCACGTATCGACCGGCAACGCGACGACGCGACGCAACATCGCACGCGTGTGACAGTGACGAACAGACATCTACGCTAATAATTGTTACTCTGTGACGTGTTGTGCTTATTTTCTTAGTGATTGTTTTCTCCCGTGCTCCCGTTCGCGGTAAGTTTCAGTAATTTTATGGTGCGGAGTTTTCTGGATCGTACGCTTCGGTAAAGCTTGCCGGAGTGTTGGTTAAGTTCGCGTTATTTCACTGCTTGCGATAGAAATTGGAAATCGAGTTTTATTTACATTTAAAAAGTTATTTTACAACATTTTTGTCTCTAAATAGATACCTACTCTGGACTGATGAGATTTTACTTTTCAAATCTTTGCGGGTCTGAAGTTTGAATTATTTAAGTTGTGTGGCTTGAAGACTTGCAGTTTTCTGTTTTTACATTAAGTTTGGTTTTAAGTGTATAATTGACGTAAAAACGTAATTTTCCACAAATAAAAAAAATTCATACATCCAATGAACACTTTCACCAATAAAGCGCCTATTTTCTCCACCCGCCAACTACCGCCACACGGCACGAACACAAAACAAAAAACAAAATCCATAATTAACCAGCGCAAAACCTCCAACCATTAATTTGGTAAGAAGCCGCTCTTACTTTTATTAGAAACTCAAGTTTTTTCAACAAAAGTAGTCGAATCCTCGCGAATTAACTTAATTAACATAACAAATGAATTTAATGACCGTCTTGCTTTTGTAATATTCGATGCGAGTCGAACCCGGTACCTCCCGAGACACCTGCGCACACATCGTCACCCAGCAATAGGAGACACGCGTGAAGAATGGAACACCGTGACGAAATAAGGCTAATGTGACATGAGAGAAATGCCTGATAAATTATGCGTAATTTCAAACCATAGTATTTTGACCGGTTCAGAAAATGCAGTTTCAACTTTCGCGTTAAATATTTTAATAGCTTCTGTATAGGTAGGCTCGTTTATATTCATAGAAAAGAGAACATCGGTTATTTTTATATAGTACCTTAGATTATTCTTTGAGTAACACTGAAAAATAACTTAAATATAGATAATATTGGTAACCGATTTAGCATAACTTCTTATAATTTCATACTAGATTATGATTAAAATAATAATGTTTAATTTGGCTTTTACGTACTTATCGCATTTTTTTACCGAAACTGCGGCGCAAGTACGGATCTTTTTGGTCGATAATATTCGATAAAATTGACAGTTAAAATCGATAAAACCCACTTTATCCATTTTAACTGTCAATTTTATCGAATAAAACCAACTTTATAGATTTTAACTGTCAATTTTATCAAATCATATCGAATTTTATCGACCCGAATAGATCCGTACTTGCGCCGCTGTCTCCCGATACGTCCCATCTTTAATTATATAAGGTACTTCGGTAACTGGTATATTATTTCATATACCTACTAGTATAAAACCTAGTATCGTCTTAGAGAATCTGAAATTTTACTAGAATTCTGTTGTGATACGTAGACATCATTATCAGCCTCTTACGCTCCCACTGCTGGGATACCGGCCTTCTCGGAGAGAGATATGGGCCATAATCCACCACGCGGGCCCAGTGCGGCTTGGTGGATGTCACATGCCCTCGAATTTTTGTGGTTCTTGACCATGCCGGTTTCCTCACGTAGTTTTCCTTCACCGTTTTAGAGCGAGTGTGAATAATCCACACATAACTTGATATAAGTCATCGGTGAGGGCCGAGTCGAGTTTCGAACTATGGTGCGTCGGATTGAAATTCGCACAAGTTCCCGCTCGGCCACACTCGTTCTAGACATCTCTCTTGTTTATTCCAATCAAAGATCGATAAAAAAATCACAGCATGATACTCCTCACAAGCTCGAGTTAAAACTTCAAGAGCGCCGACCAAAAACAAAATGCAGAGCTAAGTAAACACTAAGCGATATTTAAGCGCGGGTTAAGTGAGCACTTGCCTCACTTAGCACGTACTTGCCTTCCGTCGGATGTGTGACCATTCTGTCAGCATAACTTAGTATTTAACCGTTTGTTTACTTAGTTTACTTGAACCGGATAACACAATATCGATAAAAGCACGCAATAGGTCGGTTTAGTTTGATAATAATTATTACCGTTGGCGGCTAATTGACACATAAGTTAATTAGCATCTGGAATTTAAATTCAAATTCAAAATGCTTTATTCAAATAGGCCCCAAAGGAAGTGCTCCTATGCTATGAAAGAATCAGATTTAGATTATTTATTTATACATACAAAGATCTAAAATTTGTCTGCTTTTAATATCAAAATAAGAGCTTTTTACTAAAGCATATTAGTAAAAAAAGGTATATACGGTACCTATAACAAAAATACAATTTTTATGTTTTTGTTTGTTCCGGGTAATCTCGCTGAGCTTCGCCCACGTAGCCAAAGTTATTCCTTGCAACATCAGCTATCTGCCAGTGAAAGTCCCGTCAAAATCGGTCCAGCCATTTCGGAGATTACCCGGAACAAACAGACAGACAGACAAATTTTTTAAAAAGGGTTGTTTTGTTATACGTACCGAATATACTTTCATATGCATTTAGTAAAAAGCTGTTATTTTAATATTGCAAACAGACACTTCAATTTTATTTATTCTTATAATAGATAACTTTCAACTTACAAATAAAAACAGTATCTGCAATCCAAGCTTATCTCCCATTTTCGCATCTAGAGTAGCGAATTGACAGTATTTGATGGATGACACACACTCGCTCATCCGTATCGGCTCGATCGGAAGCTTCCAGGAATCCATTACCCACTGTCTAATGCCTTACAAGCTGCAGGAATGCACAGGAATTGGAACAGGTGGTCGTGTCGCCCGCGGAGATAGCTAGCGTTGATTTGCTAGAAATAGTTATTTGTTATGCAAGGCTGCGAAGTTGTTAATTGGCGTGAGTACCTACTTGTGTTAAAATCTGAGGGAGCGAAAGAAATTAACATTGAAAATAATATAATCCAAAAATAGAAACCTGAGCGTGGTGAGGGTTTTAAAAATACCTACAAAACGCAAAATAACTGCTGCCGAGCGAAACAATGTTTCACTACAGAATATAATAGAAAAACATTTATTCAGCACATACAATGTAAACATAGAATAAGGCACATAGAAAAACATGCATGAGAGGAATATACACATATAATATACAATTTAAGATCGTTACACATACAAACAAAAACAAAGTAGTACTGAAAAGACCGTGACAGCGAGGAATGATTTTGTTTACCATTTGAAATCCGGGGCAAAAGTGCTTTTTATCCGCTAGCATGGAAAAAGGCCAGCTTGCAACTATCTAGGTACCGTGCCTTGTTTATACGCACCGATTTTGTATTTCCAAAGCCCTGTCCGATTAAATCAGTTAGTTTTACAAAACATCAAATGATAAAAACTTTACAAAGACAATTTGTTTCCTGTGTCTAGAGGTATGTGTTACACGTGTTTTCTCTAAAATACTTTCTATTTACTCATCCGAATGTAGAGTTCCACACCACCGGCTGCGGCGCGACATGACCGCAGAATGCGCGACACGCGTGCAACTTTGTTATTAGCTATTTGTTGCGACAACCGAATTATTGTCGCAACGCCACACTGCAACGGGATGTCATACATCCCGGTACCTTGCTGATAGGTTTTGACAAAGTAATTGAATAGACCTTGCAGCCTTTATATTATAGCACATAGTTTAAACATCAATTCATAGTTAATTCTGGGATTATGGTCTTCATAATTATTATTGACTACAACATGAAGTAACATAGCATGACAAACAATTGAGACATTTTCACGTTTTTCTTCTAGTTTCTCGTCGAACAATGCCACGCTACAACTGCAGTAGGTATTTGAAGGAGATAAGTAGCATTGCAATCCAACCTCTCATTCAAACCGAAACAATATGAGTCGTATGCATTGTGTGTGTTTTGTATTTCTGTTGGTTTTTGTATTGTACTGTGGAGGTCAATCGCTTTGTTCTCCTCGGGCCATTGGGTCTGATTGAGCTGTGAGATTGCATTATAACGACCTAAGAAACTAAAACTTGACTGCAAACACTGTAAAAGATTGATATTTCTGCTTGTATGCTGAAGTTATCAATAGATTTTTATCTAATGTTCAAAATAATACTTTTATGCTGCTTGATAAGATTTTTTTATGTTTCTAAGAAGTCTTTAACACGTTCCGAAAGGTATATTTTTTACGATCTCATTGATATAATTTTACTAGCAACAAGTACCTTATACAGTACCTATTTGCTAAACTCTTGAACTAGTGAAGGTATTCTATTCATATAACTGGCTGGTTTTGTAACTTAGCGGTCTCTTCCCGGGGTTTTCCGTGCAGGGTAAGTATTAGGAAGAAAAATAAGAAAATAAAAAAGTAGACTTTACCACTCAGGGATAATGTAGCTCTTCCTATTAGTAGTGAATTAAGTGCATTTTTGTTTGGCAAGCTAGGTATTTTCCTGGCAGTTCAAGACTTAATGGCTACATACACTTCACCCAACAAAAACCTTAATAGGCTATCTGACTCGTATTAGTCAATCAATAATTACCAGCAGCCTATACGGGCAGTTATTATTTAACCTGACCACCTGTGCAGTGAAAATTGCATCACTCGCTCGGAAAATATGGACAAAAACTGACCGGGTGAGCTCGCCGGGTCTCGCCGGGTTGGGTAACGTTACTCGCAGATTTCTTGCGCTATACTTCGCCTTATTGCTGCACATGTGCAAATATTTATTTCTATAGTGTCGTTAGGCTTATAGAAGGGAACGAATTTAATTTCATATAGAAATAGCTTGATTGAAAATTGATCGCTTGGAACGTTAAAATTTTGTTTTATATTTTCTGAGAATCGTTTGTCAATTCAAAATCCTAGGGGAGGAAAAGTTATTCACGCAAGTGTTCCAACACTGACTAAACAAATCTAATTCAATTCCTATCATAAGTACCCACCACTTATAATAAGCTGCTAGGTAATACAAATAACATCAAATTCTCTTCACGATCATTTTTTATGCTATTTGGTAACGAGACGAGCTGGTCGTTTTCCTGATGGTAGGCATAACGCCGGCCCATAACAATTGCAGTGCCACTCAGAACTTTGAAACACAAAGGTCTGCGCGGCACTGCAGTGCGCTCGTCACCCTGAGTCATAAGCCGAGTAATTTCACTGGATACTCTGCTCATCAAACCGGAAACAGTAATGCTTGCACATTACTGCTTGGCGGCAGACTTCACGAGCAAAGCGGTGGTAACAACCCAGACGGACACTCGCAGAATAGTTAGTCCTACCACTAACATAATTATTTTATGGCCACAAGTCATAAAATATCAGGTGTTTCTCTAAAAGCGCATCTTAATCCCATACATTAAGTTGTAATCAGGTGTATCATCGTTGCCCAACGCATTGTGGTGTACAGAGTGTTCTAATTGCCCGTATCGAAACGGAGCGTGTGACGCGCGGTAGACGCAGGCGCACGCGGAAAGAGGAACACATGCGCATTGTGACGTGGGAATCCATTGGGTAAGCGTAACTGCCGAGATCGTAATGGGAAACGTGTGTAGGTACTATCTAATAGTAAGCTTTTTGGGCAGGCGTCTAGAGACGGTAACTGAAACGGCTCGCGAGGCCATCCTGATAAACTATTTTCTCCGTTGGACACGTGACCACGGAGACTGCAAAGGATTCGACACGTCAGGAATTAAAGTAATGTAAAATGACCCGATAAAAAAACCATTAAAATCTGCCATCCAAATTTAGCTAGATTTTGATAATTCCCTCATCGCGTTATTAACTTGATTAAAGGTGGCGGGTTCGATGCCCGCCATAGGACAAATAAGTGTACCCTTAATAACATTCTTACTCCGTCGGGGTGCTGTGGACCATATGGACCTTGTGCTCCTTGAGGCCTGATTCCCTAGATACTAGAGATATTTGGTTGTTCGCCATTCATTTATTTGACTGACAAAAACTATCGCAATCTCGTTCACCAGCCGTTATAATTTCTCAAAGCATAGTCCGAGCCACACATCTGATTGGTCAATCAGTGCAGTGTTTTCAGAACTCTCAATTTGTGTGTAACGGCATGTCAGCCGATTTCTCACGGACGCAGTCGATGGACACTTCTCCCGTTCTTTATAACTGATGCAAGTTATAAACGATTGCTTATACTATTGTACTGCATTGACTGCACTTCTCGATTTTCAACTTGATTTGTGAGTTTTTTCAGAACGTTTTTTTTTAATTTTTCAGCATAAAATATTTTCATAGCCGACCTGAAAAATTGCATTAAAAGTGATCCTGTACTTATTGGTAATGAAGTGACCGCTGATCAAGGATTTAGAGATTACGGTTTCGAAAGCCTACAAAAATCTTCAGCATTCGGTGAAATGGGGCGTTTTATTGTACTCGCCTGGCTAGATATAACTCTCGATTTGAAAATCTGTCGTAAAACACTTTTTGGTAATAATTTTTTGGCAGCTACATTTGAGAAACAGGCCATACCAGCTTTAGCATGTACAGTGTACACTGTCCATCACTTCGTCACGGTGAGAAATAATAGGTATCTAGTCTATTGTAAATAAAAAAATGTTTTAAAAGGATGATATAGGCAACACAACTTTGCTCGTGAAGTCTGCCGCCAAGTAGTAGTGTGCAAGCATTACTGTGTTCCGGTTTGATGAGCAGAGTATCCAGTGAAATTACTGGGCTTATGAGACTTAATACCTAATGTCTCAGGGTAACGAGCGCACTGCAGTGCCGCGCAGGCCTTTGTGTTTCAAAGTTCTGGGTGGCACTGCAATCGTTATGGGCCGGCGTTATGCTTACCATCAGGCAAACGACCAGCTCGTCTCGTTACCTAATAACATAAAAAAAAAGAAAAAAAAAAGCATGCTAAATTTGGCCGTCCACTCGTCACGCTCGGAGTGCAACTGTCTCGAGAAGAATTGCCAATATTTACCCCAACAATGGGTCAGTCATGGCACTTGGCATGGTCAGTGGTCACGTCTCCGACAACAGAGGTAATATTGCAGTAGCATTCTCACAACTGTCAGGAGTTGCAGTTTATCATCAAACACAATACGTAGGTAAAAATCGGTTGAACAGATTTATAAATGCATGTCATCAACAAACACTATAAATATACAGACACAAGATCACAATTACTGTAAATCCTACTTCCTACTAATATTATAAATTCGAAAGTGTGTTTGTTGGTGTGTTGATTTGTTAGTTTTTGGTTTGTTGGTTTGCCTTCCTTTCACGCAGTAACGGAGCAACGGATCGACGTGATTTTTGGCATAGATATAGTTTATGGACCGGGAAGTAACATAGGCTACTTTTTAACCCGGAAAAGGCACGGTTCCTGTGAGAACGCGGGTGAAAACCGCGGGCAAAAGCTAGTAGCATTTCTAAAATCACTCTAGGTTTTTACCAAGCGCGCTCGCCATGGCCGCTGGTAGAGTATGACTTGCACCAGTATGTGTAGGTATAATTGTTGTTACAGTGCTAAATTGCGTAATACGATGCATTCACACACGCATGCAGATTGCTTTGTGATCACATGTGAACTGTACTTGTAACTAGGTAGAGTTACTGGAAAATGGATTGTTACAACATTAGTAAGGGTTTCGAAAATGTCATGTGAACGTGTGAGAAAGGGTCTATCAACAATCTCAACACACTGAAGCATGGTAGTGCCTGTCACTCTACATTTAAGAGGTATAAAAATAACCCAACGTCGACAATAATTATGCTTAATTTAAATTGTTAATGAATTATTGTTACACAAAAGATTGTAGAGAAATATTTTCTAATTTTTAATTATAATTTTCACCGTATCAAGAATAGGACCACCGTATTTCTTCTTCTTCCCGTGGATGCCGTGAAAGCCGGTGAAGGAATAAACGAGTAATGAACGGCAGCATTCTTCTGAACATTGATCTACTGCGATCGCCAATACGCAATCGATCTTTTTCTGTAGATAAACATAAGATGCCTGTTAGACGCAATGCATGACGATATGCGTCAAGCGTCGTGATTGTGGTTTTTCCATGGTTTTCGCGAGGTCCATCATTGATTATCCATCAATCACGCATTACTTGTAACGGGCCGCTAACCGTGCTATTCGAGGCAGTGAAAGAGACTCACGTCAGCCGCTTCTACGATCTACTAAAACAGTTTTACAACCGCTGCCTGTTCAATTCTGTTCAGCCCCGGCGCACGAGTGTGACCGTTTGAAGTGGGCTCTAATCTAGCTATACAGCTACTTCTCGTGGGCCCTCGTGGAATTCGTGTATGTGTGTGTAGTGTCTAATTGCCTCGTTTCAAAGCCTACGCCATCGAGAAGAAGGGCAAGAAACTCGACGGTGGAGTTGCATGTTCAGTGTAGAAACCGCGGTAAATACGCAGTCGCGCGCAAGTAATGTATGTAGCGTAAATTGGAGCAGTCGTCGCTTTGAGCCGAGGCAGGGCTTCGAGGGAATGAATGAGGGCACTTACCATATTGCTGTTCTTGCCTTTTCGTGGATTTTTGATGTTCACAATTTCTACCAACTCCCCCTTCCACTATCAGTCGACCAGACAAACGGCAAGACAGCATCGATACTTTGTTGATATTCCTCCTTTACGCACGAAGCGTTTTGCTTCTACATTCATTTGGCGTTCCGCTAAACAGTGGAATGCCTTTCCTGAGTCTGTGTTTCCTAATCGCTATAACCTGGGTGTCTTCAAGTCACGAGTGAATAGGTATCTTCTAAGTAAGCGTGCTCCATCTTCGACCGCATCGTCACTTACCATCAGGTGAGATAGTGGTCAAATGCAAACCTATTTATTGCACATAAAAAAAACAAAATCTCTAACTTCTGCACAATCAACAATATATACCTGTACCACAGATGAGAATAGTACATCAAGTGACTTCTGTTAGCGGACAACTAGTATGTTACAAATTGGTAGGTTGTCATTACAAGTGTGTAATGAGTACAAGATTGTAACCAATTTGCAACAATTTCACAAGCCAGCAACACAAATATCTGCCCGCTGCAGAGTCGCGGAGAAATGCACTCTCTGCATTAAATACTGTCACGCCAACTGTAACTGTCTCATTAAGACACGTGCAACACTGCGACGGCGACGCTAGGCTATGCTATATGACTGTTTAAAGACAAGCTAAAATTGAAGTGAACATTTAATTTTTTTTGCTTGCACTGTGCCTTTGAGCCACGCTAACCTAGCCACCTATACAGGAAAAAATGTCCTAAACAGGATAAACTTAAACTTAGACTGTGATATTTTTTATCACAATTGATTTTATTTTTATTTAATTTACTTAATTTTATTTTATAATAATATCGTCTATTCCTAATTGTAATTGTAATTTTATATGTGTAGGATTTTAAATTTTAAATTTTATGGGTTTCATGCCTGAAATAAAGATATTTTATTTATTATTTATTTATTTATTAAAAATGTGGTCTTATGATTGAATTACTTATGAAAGTTTTTACAGTTGTCTAAAAAAATATAATGAATAGTAATGCTAGTCTAATAACTGTGTTCTTAAAAACCACAATGGAATCAATTTTAATATATCTATGTCCAAAAATATAATCAATGGGCAAGGTTTTCTATGTTGTGGTTTCTACATAAGTACGGCTTGTGTATCACTTTAGCTGCTAAGCGATGATATAATTAGATTTAATTAATGTAATGCAGCTGGTGAGCTGAATCCAGCAGTGACTCAATGACTGTTATTTGAAGAGTAGAAAGTAGATGGTATGTAAAGAACACATTTTATAAATATCTAATATCACCTTAGTGTTTGAAATGATCTACTTCTTTTAGTATTTCCAAACACGCGTTATTAATATTTCTCTCATAAATTCTTTCTGTGTTACCACAAAAAACCATTTTTAGACGCCGTATTTAGCTAGACACTGGTGTCAATTCTATCATTACATACCTAAACTAATTTTAGTTTCGCCCTCTCTCTTTCCAATGCATAACATGAGAAAGAGACGGAAGATGTCTGACAGATCTAAGTTTTGTTTTAGAGCTGTTAAATATCTTTCGATCTTGATAAATTAGATGCCACTGAATTCATTGCCATTAAATTTACACTACACTCAAGCAAGTGAAATAATTTGACAGGTCTAAAATATATTCCATCTCTTTCTCATGTTATGCATTGGAAAGAGAGAGAGCGAAACTAAAATTAGTTTAGGTATGAAATCATAGAATTGACACCAGTGTCTAAAGATAAACGTCTAAAATGATTAGAAACGTCAAGCCCCTTGAAATAGAAACCCTTCATGTTTATACTACTTAGTTGAATTCCTGGAAAAATTGTAAATTCCAAGAACAGTGCGTTTTCTGGCAAAAAAGTACTGCATATTATGTTGATCCAAACTGCTATATTTATGACTAACCATTCGTACTTGCGGCGTGATAAAGTAACACACAAACATCCAAATTTTGCATAATATAATACTAGTAAGAATTAAACTAGTTGCCAAAATGCAACGACATTCATTACATCTGAACGCATCGCTTGTCAGTCACCCCATTTGACTACAAAATAGATTATTATAACTGTAGACCAGTGGAGGCATCGCTTCGCCAGGCAGCGCGTCGCAGCTGCAGTGGAGCGGCGTCCTCAGGTCGTCGACACGTCAAAATTACACAGTTTAAATGAACGATCGATCCAGATTCCGTTATTGTTTGTATCACAATCGACTCGCGATTAAGGTCGCTAAGCTCTGTGTACTCGTACTATTATTTCTTTTGCGCAGCGCCGCAGATAAGGCAACAGTTTGTATGTACTAAGGAGGCCGCGCGTTGATGTCTGCGCAATAGATACGTTTGGTTGAGCCAATAGGTAGCAAATGGCTTATGTGATGATTACGAGTATATCTAATTGGTGGTATATTTCTGTCAATGGGGCATTAATATCCATAGTTTTAATATATCATGTCCATAGATCTAGATTATTGATGTAAAATCTTTTTCTAAGAACAACGACACATCTGTACCTCTATACAAATAAATAATAATAATAATAATAATAATAATAATTTTTATTTCGGATAATTAAATCTCATCCATAAAATTTGTTAGTTAACATCTTAAAAACCTTAAAAACTAAATTGTTAGTACATTGACAAGAAATATAAAGTAAAGTAAAAATATATATATACACTAACCAAAGAGAGAGAGCGTGACACAGACAGTACATTATGATTTACCCGACTGCCCGACATGAACACCCACCCAGTGTTTCCATATAGGGCAGTCAGGTCTATCGGCCAATACTCTCAAAATGCTGTTGGGACTGCTCCTCACCCTCCGCATCAAGGAAGCAATTAATTAAAAGCAATTAAGTAAAAAAATAAAATTGAAATGTCTGTTTGTAATATCAAAATAACGTAAAGTGTATATGGCACTAATAAAAAACACAATTTATAAAATGTTTGTCTGTCTGTCTGTTTGTTCCGGCTATAATCTCCGAAACGACTGGACCGGTTTTGACGGGACTTTCACTGGCAGATAGCTGATGTTATAAGGAGTAATGTAGGCTACTTTTATTATGTGGTCGAAGCCGCGGGGCACAAGCTAATTGTATAATAAAACGTTTGTGTAAATATAATAAACAAAAATCTTAAATATTTTTTTAGTACTTAAAACGATTATGATAAATATAAGACTATGAATAAGACTAAATATAAGACTTTGAATTTTATTAAACCACACCTAAAATGCTTGGTTACCCCTATTGGTGGCATACGTATAAAAAATCCTGTTTTAGAAACAGACTATAGTACCAACTTATGTATTAGATTTATTAATTGAAATCTTATCAAATATCTATAACATTTTATTCCCAAGTTGTATCCCTTCACAGTCTGTCTTCTACCAGCCTGTATGACATTTTAACGAAGCTGATTTCCTCTTCCGTCACAATTGCCACACAATTAACACTTAATTACTGACAAATAGCAAATGCAGTAATAAACTGCAGCTAAGCAAATTGCTCGTTCATTCACTGAATTCCAAAAGACAGCCTACTACATTAGTTATTGGCCAGTGTTGCAAGACTTAAGAAATATTATAAATTGTAATTAGCCCTGTATTCATTATCAATCGCTCGGTTTACATGGAAATCGTGTGGTAAGAGGTAACGACCATTCAACTAATGGTATGCTGGTATTTTGGTGTAAGTAAACTGATATTGTCACGTCCGTGGACACGAGTCGCACGAGGGCGACCTAGTGGTACAGTTTCATAATTTTTATCAATGTTAATGGATGCTAATTTATTTATTCTAGGTTATTAAAATTGAATTAAGTATTTTGTAGGATTATTTGAGTTATATAACAATTTTTTTGAAAGAAATAAATTAACAAGATTTATTGTATGTGTGTAATGGATATTTATTTACCAATGTTGGGTGTCGATCTGGGTCAGGTTGACAAGCAGGCACAGAAAGGGAATTCACTCAAATATACTTTGTTTATTCATGATAATTCATGTTATCGTTTAAACACTTCCTCACCAGATATTAAGTGACGCACGTCGTCAGCACACATCAAAGATAGACACTAAACCTAAAACAGAACTGGTTCTCAATTTTTCCATCTTATACTGTGAGCACTACAAATGCCCAAATCCTACTTCCTACTATTAATATTATAAACTAGCTGCTGCCCTGCGGTTTCACCCGCGTGGAGATTTTGGATTACATGGTTTTTATTTTTTTGCGCGGAAACCTAATTATTTTTCTAAAATTAAAGCCTATGTTACTCTTTGTAACATCAGCTATCTGCCAGTGAAAGTCCCGTCAAAATAGGTCCAGCAGTTTCGGAGATTACCCGGAACAAACAGACAGACAGACAGACCGACAAAAATTTAAAAAATGGTTGTTTTGCTATAGGTACCTTATATACTTTCATATGCATTTAGTAAAAAGCTGTTATTTTGATATTACAAACAGACACTTCAATTTTATTTATCTGTATGGATGCAAAAGTGTGTTTGTTGATTTGTCCTTCTTTCACGCAGCAACGCAACAACGGATCGACGTGATTTTTGGCATAGATATAGTTTATGGTCCGGAGAGTAACATAGCCTACTTTTTATCCCCAAAAATGCACGGTTCCTGTAGGAACGTGGGTGAAAACCGCTGGCAGAAGCTAGTATCATGCTAAAACTCAAATGGGTTCATTTTAATTTAGGAAATATTTAGCGCTAATACAAACTAAAGTTGAATCACTAAGTCCTGCTACTAAAGCAACGCACGGTGAACAATACAGTATTACCATACAATCCATATCCATACAGATAAATAAAATGGAAGTGTCTGTTTGTAACATCAAAATAACAGGTTTTTACCAAATGCATATGAAAGTATATACGGAATCTATAACAAAACAACCATTTTTAAAATTTTTGTCTGTCTGTCTGTCTGTTTCTTCCGGGTAATCTCCGAAACGGCTGGACCGATTTTGACGGGACTTTCACTGGCAGATAGCTGATGATACAAGGAGTAACATAGGCTACTTTAATTTTAGAAAAATAATTAGGGTTCCCCGCAAAAAAATAAAAACCATGAAATCCAATACCTCCACGCGGGTGAAACCGCGGGGGAGCAGCTAGTTACAAATAAAATACTACTTAAATATACTCCAATTGGCGGGACACTAGTGACGTAACCATCGATTTGTATAATGTCAACCTTTCGTACTCGCGCCTAAGCATATACTTGTATATAGTTAAATTTGCCGTTTTGCAACCATTGACACACATTGTAAAGTAGATTATCGTGACATTGTAATATCATTATAGCATTTAAACGACTTCGAAATACCCAATATGTTACGGATATGGATAAAGCGCGATTTTACATTTTGAAATGGCGTTTAACTGTAGAAATCTTAGGGTAGTTACACACCAACTATGTGTTTGCTACGGCTGGATTACAACATGGTCGTTTGCTGTCAAGTTTTTGTAAAAGTGTCTATAGCAGACTGCACGTGATCTATAAGACTGCCAATGAGTAAACTTATCAACTGCATGCAGTTGTTTTTTTTTAATTTGGTACCGCGACGACCTGGTCGTTTACCTGATGGTAAGCATAATGCCATCCCATAACAATTGCAGTGCCACCCAGAACTTTGAAACACAAAGGCCTGCGCGGCACTGCGGTGCGCTCGTTACCCTGTGACATTAGGTATTAAGTCTCATAAGCCCAGTAATTTCACTAGCTACTCTGCTCATCAAACCGGAACACAGTAAGGCTTGCACACTACTGCTTGGCGGCAGACTTCGCGAGCAGTACGTAGTAGTGTGTACGTTTACAACGTAGCGATTAGTAAAGCATTCTTACTATGCAATAGTGAAACGTAATATGAGGTTTATAACACAATAAAAAACGTATTTACTACTCAGCTGAACAACACAGTTTGATAATAACTGGTTTTATAGTCCTCATTTTTCAGACGGTAATGTAATATCGTGTTTCACTGGACTGTACACTTATTTAATTATGCTTATATCGTGATAATTGGGTGTTTGACTGGTACTAAAAAAATTATCATTATCAGCCTCTTGCGCTCCCGCTGCTGGGATACCGGCCTTCTTTCAGAGAGAGGTATGGGCCGCAATCCACCACGCGGGCCCAGTGCGGCTTGATAGATGTCACATGTCACGAATTTAGTGGTTTTTGAGCATGCGGGTTTCCTCACGATGTTTTCCTTCACTATTTTAGAGCGAGTGTGAATAATCCGCACATATCTTGACATAAGTCTTTGGTGCGGGCCGAGTCGAGATTCGAACTATGGTGCGTCGGATTGAAAGTCGCACAAGTTCCGGCTCGGACACACTCGCTCTACTAAACAAATTACGCAGTGAAAATTATCTAGAAGTACAATACAGTCTAAAGTATTTAGAATGTATTAGTTTTACTTGAAATTCTATCACCAAGCACCTATCAGTGCTCGAGAACTAGATCTACTCTAGGTTTGGCATGTTCATCATCTTCAAACACATCGTCGAGTATTATTAGGCGCGTCAAATTCAAATTCAAAATGCTTTATTCATATAGACCCCAAGGGAGCACTAATGAAGTTAAAACAAATGACTCTATCAGCGGGTCTCTGTAACGCTCGTCTACCTGTCTCACAAACAAACAGCAAAATTAATGCTGTCTTTATCAGAACAAATACTAACATATCCATTGTATTTTTACGCAACTGCACAAAAAAGGAGTGTAATGTTTTTCGGGTACATGTATGTATGTTTGTATGTATGTGAGTTTCTTAATTCCACCATAACTTTTAAATGCCTGAACAAACTTCGATATATAGGGTTAGAATCCTTACATCATCCCGAGTTATACTGGCTAGGGCAGTTTTTATGTAACTTTTGTTACAAAGACTTGTATTTGGTTTCACGTGAAATATGAGTCTTGAATTTAAAATATTCATATATATAAGTAATAGCTCGAAAAAAGACCACGGCACACTTGTACTTTGACAGATCTCTCCCATCGAGTAGTAAAAATCGATTACGCAACACCTATTTACATGTCGTTTAACTTGTTTAGAATAGAGGTGTTAAAAAGAGAAAGATATTTCCCTGGCTTGTGAATTTCCCACTTGTGCCCGCAATGGTGGTATTGTTGGGTACACGCTTATTGTAGTTAGCAAATGTTACGTCACTTCCGGTCGAATGCGCTGACGGTAATGAGAGATGCAGTACAATTACAACCCTTGTTGGGAGTTAACATCAGGTTTACACAATTTTCTATTTGACATTATATGTCTTATAATTATAGCGTATTGTTGTGGCATTTTCTTGTTGTAATTAGCTCTCGTAATAATTGCTCTGATTCTGTTGTTCATAAATTTCTCAAATATTAATATCACGGAGGTCCCAGGTTGTGAAATATGAATTTAAAATTATATGAAATGTATACTCTGTCTCTCTCGCCCAGGGAAGCCATCACTACCAGAATCTCCTTGTCTCCCCAGACAAGAGATCAGGGAAGCCAATTCCTTGTAAAGAAATGAACGAGGTTCACGTGATCGTCAGTTCAAATAGTTGAAATTCGGATCAAAATGGTGGTGAACACAGACCTAAGTCATGTCATTCTAATTGAAAACATAAAAAATGATGGAATATATTACCAGTTTGTAATCACTGTTTTAGACTTTCACGGTTATTCACTACTTTATACATTGTAACGGGATATTCCCATTCAGTATTCCCGTGAACATGATGCTTGCAACAGCGTCGAAATATCGGGAGCTCACCAGCTTATAATAATCACGGAAATATCCCGTTACAATGTATAAAGCAGTTTGTAATCCACCATTCCCTGAATATAGGTTTTATATACTAAGTATATGTTGCTTTGCTAAAGAAATTTCTTTTAGATTTAAACCTATACTAGATTCGCCCGCGTGGTATATCTTTGTGTATCTTTATAGCCTATGCGTTATTCCAGAACCTAAACTATCTGCATTCCAAATTTCATAAAAATTGGTTTAGTAGTTACCTGGTACACACATACTTTCGCATTTATAATATTATTATATAGGATAGGATATATTATTAGTGATACTTTATTTTACAAGCTACTATTTAGTTGGTATGTTAGTTTTTTGTGTCAAATTTAGACCCAATTCCTTTGACTCGAATAGGCTGAAATTTTGTATTCACTTGTAAATCTGTACCGGTGACATTGCAATTGGGGGAAAAGCTTGTTTTTAAAACGTTATAGCAACCTACTGTCACAATTCAGAAATTTAACTGTTACAATAAAATCGCTATGCGTTATACTTGTGACAGTTAAATTGCTTCACAAACTAATTGTTTAGTTTATGTTACCAATTGAACTTAGCCAGTGAGTGATTTCAGACTTTTCAATAATATCGCGTGCGCTTACGCAATATCATTTACGCAAAAGCGAAGCTAGTAGTGCAGCGAAGACAGCTTGTGACTTAAGAGTATCGAAGAGCACGAAGTACCTCACATGTCCCTCCCCGCTGGCTCTTATCCCTTGCACTGCCACCTGCAGTCTCCCACGGTGCTACTCCGGAGTCCTCACCTTGGGCCACACAATGCGGCCAATCTCTGCAATTAGCTGATTGTTTCCGAAACTGTCTGTTTGTACTCCGATTTGGTTATGAAGGTTGGCAGCAGCGGCGCGGGCGCGGGGGGAAACTAATTGTGGGAAAAGGAACACGCTGTATGTTCGGATTGTTGTAGATTTTATGTATGATATTTGTTTTACAAGCTTCTCATACGTGTTCGTTTAGTAACGGGGTATAAGTACATAAGGCAATTAGAAATTAAAATTGATAAGGTTTGACGATAGCAATTTCTTTCATTAATGTTTTGGATAGGACTATAAAGTGCAAACAGTCATCTGTAGTCTTGGTTCTCGGATTATCTATTAAGTTCTAATCTAGCTTCTACTCCCGATTTCCTCGCTTGGAAAAATCTCAGAGGAACCATGCATTTTCCGGCAGAAAAGTTGAGGTTATTCTGAGGTCCATAAACGAAAAAAATCACGTGGATCCAGTAGGCTGAAGATAAGCGGTTACCATTAGACGGGCTGTTAATTTGGTTGCCACACTTTTACATCTAAAACACAGTGAAAATGTAACATCAGATTTCTTCTCAGCGTCACGAGAATAGGTACCTCCAACTTCAATTTACAAACTTACAACAAACAATACACTCAGTCAACACGTTTTAGTTTCACCTAAAATGATAGCCCAAACCAAAGCCCTCTTGTACATGACACGTAACTTACCTTATCTTATCGTATCTTACGGCGACGTCCGCCGTCCACACTCACATAGGCCATAAACACAATCCCCGTTAGAGTCCCCGTTCCGTCTGTGTCCTGTAAATAAGCCGAGGACATACTCACCAATTACAATGGTGTTAAATGCGCCCACGCGTGGGCTGAGGCGATGTGATCCAGGGTTAACAATTTGTAGTGCTATATGCCCATAGGGGCAGTGTAGACGCTTATGCAAACGTACGTTTGCTTGTCAGAATAACAACGCTTTTGCATCAAGCGCGGATTTCGTGATTCTCGAAATGCGCGCTTCCAATTGAAAGAAACAAAACAGAGTTTAACTAAGTATTCAATTGTTTATTTATAAGAGCCTTTTTTAAATTTTTTCTGCTTGCGCCGCCCCTCGCAGCCTGCCGCCCCGGGCCATGGCCCTTTTGGCCCTAGGGTAAATATGCCCCTGGAAATATGACTATTTACTACTACTATTTAGCTACCCAGCACAATTATTGTGCTATAAAACTAAAAGTAGCATCAACACAAAGATACAAAGCCGCAGAATATTATTTAGTACTCCTCGTAACCATTACTTCGCTCGGCATCGAAACCTCGTCATGAATGGTCAACTTCTCCAGTGAAAGTTCGCATATCGGGTGTTCATTGATCTCCACGCGCGGACTGCGGCCCGCCACATCATATTGTTACGTGAACTTCCACCTTCGCTTGTTTACCTTTACAATTACCACTTTTAGAACCAGCGTGGCAACGAAACTGATGAGTGTGGGTCTTGTTGGTCTACTATTGGATAAAAAATGGTTTATTCCACTATCAGTATATCAGACTATCAAGAGCCTAAATGACAAAACAAAGACCTTATCAAAATCGCGTAGAACCGTTGGATGCAAGAGATGAGTAGGCACTTAGGCAGTAGCTGATTCAAGTGGCGTTCTATGGGGAGGCCTGTGTTCAGCAGTGGACGTCTTCCGGCTGATGATGATGATATCAGACGAGCGGGTCGTTTGCCTCATTGTAAGCAAAATGCCAGCCCATTATAATTTAAGAGCCACGCAGAAGTTTGAAACTCAAAAGCCTGCGCGGCACTGCATTGCGCTCATTAACCTTAGACATGTATTAAGCCTCATAAGTCCAGTTATAGACTACTTGCTCATCAAACCGGAACACAGTAATGCTTGCGCATTAGCTCTAGACGGCGTACTATACAAGCAAAGCGGCGGTACCCACCCAGAATACGGCGGTACTCGCCGTAGAATAAGTCGTTTCACCATTCACCTGGTAAATCGTAATACGCTAAACTAATATTTCTTACATTTAATCTTAAAACCTCTGTAACGAATTTATCGAGGTTGTGAAAGCATAAAATGATAAGCTTGAACGCGTGTGTTAGTTATGTATCATTCTTCTATAGCCCCACAAATTTCAGATGAGCGTTTAAGGTGGGCGTACTCAGTGCCGTAAATAGGGCGGTGCCAGTGGTGCTCAGGCACAGGGCGCCGAAACTGCGGCGCAAGTACGGATCTTTTCGGTCGATAAAATTCGATAATATTCGATAAAATTGACAGTTCAAATCGATAAAGTGGGATTTATTGAGCCTCGAAACAATCGACAAAAGTTATCGAAAAGCTAGGTCGAATCCAAAGACAATATAGAGCTACTGCAATACTTTACGATCAGACTTCGGTACTCGCAACATTCGATAAATTTGTCGAGTTTTTCGGTTCGACAAATTTATCGAACCGACTTCCGTACTCGCGCCGCTGAAGGGGCGCAGAACAGACCAGACCCGGATTAGATTAGAACATTAGGGCGCAGCTGTAGAAGCTTTAGAAGAAGCTGTAGAAGCAACGGGCGCACAAAAGGCCATTATGGCGCGGTTATAGATGATCGCGCCGGGCGCCAAAAAGCTAGTTACGGCACTGCGCGTACTACACCTACCTACTTATTATGTAAACGTTGGGTGAGTCGAGAAGAAAGGTCATTAGGACAAATTATCCGTATTGAAATTACGCCGTATTGAAAGTAATTTAAACCAACATATAAACGGCAATAAAAGTACTTTTGAAGCGATGATGGTTCCGTGGTAGTAAGGTCACTTACGTCATGATGCTACCATAGCATTCTGGTCATTACCAGAATGCTATGGTAGCATATGGTGCTATGGTATGAGGCATTGTCTAGTACTCGCCTGTAGGGCTAACATGCGCACCGTGATACAATTTTCTCGATGCTTATGTCGTGCATTTGTCTCATGTTCGCGAGAGAAAGAGCGAGACAAAACAGTCGACAGAATTTTGTCGTGGCGCGCATGTTGGCCCTGCTGGGCTAGCTAGTCACCCTCAATTTGTCGACCAAATCGTCACTAAGATAGCAGTCAAACGCAACTAAAATTGTTATAATATAGTTTTGTGGTGTATATTTTCGAAACACCGAAGCTTCACAATCTGGTGTAAAATTAAATAAGTGAGTAAAGTACGATAAAACTGCTTTTTTACTGCGCTGCAGAAGCTCAGTCGGTATGCAGAGGCAAGTCGTCCTCAAAGTTCAAGTAGCAGTTGGCGGCGTCCACAAAGCCTGCGTTAAGTACCAACTGGTGTTGAGTTGCAAATGAATCTAAAATAAAAACGCTTCTCGTTCAGTAATGTCACACTGCGGTAAACAGCGAAATTAAATAGGTAGGTAAAGCTGTGCACATACTGCGATTATGCGAGGTTTTTCCCACGCTCATAAATTTTCATTTTTAATAGAAATTTAAAAATTGCTTGCTTTAATATTATTTTAGATGCTAGGCGCTTATCACATGTTAACGACTTATCGTGCGTCAAGGGTCATTGTTATACTTCTAATGGATTTTAGAATTCATTCTTCATAAAGAGATCTTTTCTCAATAGTTTTTTAACGATAGTTGTAGTTTTGAAAATTATCACTAGAAACGGGATATTTACCATGTATATTGTTTTTAACGGGCTAATTGCCTTTATTAACTAGCTAATACATAAATAAACACTACATCTAACCAAGCTAGCTACAAAAACAGTTGGATAATCTACAAGTCCAAGTAGGCCTATAGGTATTATATATTTGACATGTATATTATTTGATTTGAGTTTCCGATATTACGGCGCTGTTACAAACACCTGGAACCAGTGGTTCGGTTATGTAAACACCGACATAATACGCTTCCGAGTATGCGGGCTGACACGGTCAGTATTGTATGTCGTGATCGAGTTCGAGATAGTGTGGACAATAGTAGTGACGCGCGTTATAAACGAGTGAGGAAGAGGGTAGTTCGCTGCGTCTGCCCATAAGCACTATCTACCCGCAGTGCAGTTCTCCCGTGATCCGACATAAGGTTGAAACGTAACTTTATAGATGGATGATAAGATTCATATATGCATATTGATTATATATTACAGCATTAGTTCAATGCAATAACACAAACTTTCTATATTTTTTACGTCGATAATTATCGTCGACAAGACTTAGAGTTATGTTATACCTTTGTAAACGAATTATTTTGAATGTTAATGAAGCTGTAGGACCAGTTTGCTAAATATACTTTGTTAGTTTCACTATTTACGCAAATTGAATTTCTAAAGTAATTAAATAACATAAAGCTCACGCAACTTTGTGGACTCACTTATGTTCAAGACTTAGGGGACAGAATCCGGCGTGATGCTATCTCGCTCGCGCATATTAACATTTTTGAAGATAAACGATCACTTCATAGAATTATGAAAAATCGCATTCGGCGAAGTTGCTGGCGATAATGTTACAAAGGTACGGCAAAAGTATCATTTTGATCCGATCAAGTTTTCATACATGAACATGGGCAAAACATAAAATCCCATTTTTATGTTTGAAAACATGAATGGATCCAAATGAAATTTTTGTTTAATCTTTGTAATGTTATTGTCAGCAATTTCACCGAATGCGATTTTTCATAATTATATTAGGTGATTGTTTATCATCAAAAATGTTGAGATGCGCGAGCGAGATAGCGGCGCACCGGATTCTGCCCCTCAATAAGAAAATAGACTATACAAGCTACGTAACAACGTAATGTTGAAAAATTCGGTATTATTATATTTATCAGCTAGTACTAATTACTAACTCCCTACTTATTACTACTATACTCGTATTTACTAAAAAAACACGAAATATAATTGATCTGAAAGTGTCGATCAAAGGGCGCTGAAAGATAATCTCGCTCTTCCCTTACAAAGGACTAAGACTGAATCTGGCTGGAGCCAGCTTAGCCCAGTGTGAAGCAACCTTTAACACACCTGGAATGCGGTCCCATTTCCGCCAGGTCGGGGCTGGCGTTATGAAAATGGTTGTTTAACACAGTTTTAACCGCGCAGCGTGGCATTATCATCATATCAGCGGCGCGAGCGCACTTAATGGAGCGGCGAGCTGGGAATTAAATCAAACGACTCTAGCGTATGAGGGTTTGCTTCTTGGAAGAGTATTTTTGTAAACTTGTTGTTAGTTGGTTTTATAGTTCGGGTCACGCAGCTTTGTACAACTCTGCCGTTCGTTTAGTTTTGCTATCATAGTGATGCGTTAGATTAACGGGCCCGTATTTAGCTGGAAAAGTGGCGTTGTTAGAACAGGATTAAGCATTATGATTTGTTAGCGTTCGGACCACTACGGACATGGTTGGCATCCGCCATGTTTGTTTACATTATTGGACAATTATAGAAAACCAGACTCTAGGTGCTGAACTAATTCTGCCACTTAGTTTTCTGTGCATAAATATTAGTTCCTGTTGCGGCTACCCTTTAGTTTATCGCCCTAATCGTATCACGAAGCCCCCTATATAAGATTACATAAATATTTAAATATTTCCGCTACATACGCAAATGTATTACTTATCGAACTTTATTTTTAATATACTACAATAATTAATTAGACTCCTTTCTCTTTTCAGGTGTGTCGCGTTTCATTTCTTCACCACGACGAAACTGAACCGTAAGTGTCTTTTAAAAGTCATTCAAAACGCGTTTTCTAAATGGATATCATCGGTTTTGAAACTGCACGCAATAAACAATGTTCGTTTTGTAAAAGTGTTTATTTGACCTCGTTATGTAGATAGCGCTATCGATGCTTTGACCGTCATGTAAATCATCAGCCGTCTTACTAAGGCAGCCCTCACACCTAATTCATGATTGATGGATAAGTATCAATCGCGGACCACGAGAAAACCTCATGGTGTGAAAAAACCATGTGCCCAGCTTGGCGTATATCGTATCGTCTATTGTGGTTGGGGCTTGATGGAAATCTAGTCTGAGCACGGCACCCACTTCTCCCTACGCTTCTACGACCTCTACTAAAAAAATATTTCACAACCACTGCGTGCTCAGTGCAGACGCCGCGGTAAATAAGCGGTGGTGCGCAAGTGATGTATGTAGCGTAAAGCGGAGCCGTCGTCGCTTTGAGCCCAGGCTGGGCTTCGAGCTTCGAGACAGCACTATCTGACGATATTGCCGTTCTTGTCTATTTCGTGGTTTTTTGATGGTTTTGAAACCAGCCGCGCTTGCGCGTGCGTGTATTATCTCATAATCCGCGCTTGATGCAAAAGCATGGTTATTTTGACAGCAAAACGCATACGTCATGTATAAGCGTCTACGGTCTGCATATCCCACTAGGCCCCTTATAGAGGATGTAAAAAATGTAATTACTTACGCACAGCAATCGTATGCTTGCAATACAGCAGTCGACCTCGCTAATGCAAAGCTTGCATTTTCTAACGTATAACTATAAAAATCGGCATGATAAAGTATAATAAAATCCAATGGCATATGAATCCTTGAACAAGCATTGGACTAGCGTTGTTGTCGATACTCGATTTTTCTTATTCTCCATTTGAAAAAGAGGTCAGATTGTGTTTTCGGCAATTTAAGCTGAATGTAGGTACCCGGCGGTAGGTAATCGGCAATCGCATACGTGTCTTCGATCTCCAAACAAATAACATCAATTAAAAAGATGTTATATTGATATAGTTATTATGGTTGCTAGACTTGTTTAGTCGTGCCGTGACTGTAAAGGTGTTTGTAGAATCACCACTGTATACTGAAAAACTGAAAAAATCCAATTCAAATTCAAAATGCTTCATTCAAATAGGCCCCAAAGGAGCACTTATGAAAGTTAAAATAAATGACTCTAACAGCGGGCCTCTGCAACATTCGACTACCCGAATCACAGACTAAAACTAATGCTGTCTTTATCAGAACATAATAAATGACAAAGACACCAACAGACCCAATCCATGCTCAATGTCAACGAACCTTCCAGAAACCCACCGTGCCCGTTCCAAATTGGTATAGGCCGAGCAAGAATAAGGGCGAGAAACTCGTCTCGACATAGAAACTCGTCTCGGCATAAAATTGTAATAATCTGAATGACAGAAAATGATTCTGAGAATGAATCTGTGATTCGGGTAGATGAATGTTGCAGAGGCCGGCTGTTAGAGTCATTTTAACTTTCATAAGTGCTCCTTTGGGGCCTATTTGAATAAAGACTTTTGAATTTGAATTTGATTTAAACGAATTGTGTTCAATTGCACAATTAGGATAAATGCACTCCGCATAGCTTTGGACAGGCATTCCCTAACATACAAACTATATTATCCTTTCCTGCTCAGAAACTCAGCTGCAAACTGTTGATTGCTCATCTGAAACACATGGAAGCTTTTCACTCATTTGCGATCTACTAAACACAGTTGAGTTAGAAAATTGCCAGCTTAAACGGTGCGTCTCCCTGATTATATGTTTTACACCCTACTTCTGCGTCTTCACCGGATCTAACCCACATGACTTAAGTATGTACGTTCTCACTGCAATCTGCTCACTCATGTCAACTATACAGATCACTGCGTGATGCTGATTGCGATGCAACTAGGGTTTTTGTAATGTTCCGATGCGTGGCACAGTGACTCCGATTTTTCTTCAGGGTGACGGGAAAGTGGATTGATGGAATGTGAATATGTTATTGAGGCATATTAGTTGTTGGTTGGTTTGTTAGACTAACTCTTACTCTTCTGCGAGTGTCCGTCTGGGTTGTTACCATTGCACCGCTTTGTGAGTGAAGTCTGCCACCAAGCAGTAGTGTGCAAGCATTACTGTGTTCGTGTTTGATGAGCAGAGTAGCCAGTGAAATTATTGGGCTTATGAGTCTTAATACCTAATGTCTCAGGGTCTCAGGGCAGTGCCACGCAGGCCTTTGTGTTTCAAAGTTCTGAGTGGCACTGCAATTGTTATGGGCCGCGGTTATGCTTACCATCAGGCAAACGACTAGATCGTCTCGGAAACAAATAATAAAAAAAAATATTAACTATTATACGAATCAAAAGTAGAATCGAACGTTCTAAAAATATACAGGGTAACTGTTTCTGTTGCAATTTGTGACTAGTATATCATTGATTGCTAAGATATGTTCACACAATTTCCCCGCGATGTGATCGTCTGGCCCATTTGCTGCGCCTCGACGGATCCCGTCACGTACGCATTCCGCACGGGCCCCCGCGGTTCCCACGAGGGCAGGGAGTCTAGGCGCCACCTGGTACCAGGGTTATTTTAATTCATTCGGAATAATTCCGTGTAGGTAGCTACTGTTTTATCTTTTATATCTCGGAAATGCATCCCGACAGAGAAATCTTATCGAGGCTATATCCGTGTTTATGCAGCTGAATTGTCGAATCGAAACGGGAAATTTCTCTGACGGGATGCGATTCCGAAATATAAACGATCAAGACAGTCCCTTCGGACACGGATATCATTCCGAATGAATTAAAATAACCCTGCTGGACGCAAGCTGATGTGTTTCAATTTTTTAGCCTAGCTAATAATAATAATAATAATCAAGAGGCTCGACCAACATCTCAAGAGGCTCTCGCTAGACGGTTGGATCAAGGGTCGGATGCAGAAGGCAGTGCTCCTTGACACGGCACGTATTGTCAGGAGGTTCCTCACTCTGCAGCCCTAACCACCGGTAGCTTGGGCCCTGCCCCGCTGCCGGCGGCACTCTAGGTTTAGGTTTTTTATAATATTTTGTTTTTATAGAAATATTGTAAAAAACTTAGATTTAAGATTAAAAAGAAATAAAGTGAATAATAATAATAAATCATTTATTGATCCAAAAATGCATCTTAAGGTTACTTTAACAACAGAGTAACTCATAAGTAAAATAATTATATCACAATATGACAATGTAAATAATAATAACCAAATCTTAACTAGAGATTAAAGTAACAGATTTGAGAAACCCTAGCTCTCACGGTAGGATACCCTGAGTTTGCAAGAGCTAGTTCTCTTCCTGGATGCTAGACTTTTAGTGTTATGTATGCGAGTACGTGAATATGAGTATGTGTATGTGAGTTTTGGGTGTGTGTGTTTGTATAAATGTACCACTTATGGTTTTGTTAACAAATAGCTCTAGACATGTTAGCGTTACACCTGCACCACTATCCCTCGTGATCGTCACTCGAGCGACGACGTAGTTGTAAATTGCGCTAAACCTTAGATTAAGCTCTCAAGTGCAAACTGCCGGAACACACCGATAGGTACTTGAAGACACATTTTCAATTTGAGGGTGTAGCTAGCCATGCGGGTTCCAGAAAATTACCTACTCTCACTACAACTGCTTGTCGTCTTCAAACTTTTAACTATTGAGTGTTTCCTCACCAAACCAATTTCAAGGTGAATGTCTTTTCTATAAAAAGCCAATCCCCTCTAATTTACGCAGAACCTTGTTACACATATTGAAAGCAAACAAGACAATAGCCCTCATTAGCATGCGCACACGCATCCAGCCAGAAGCTGCGTCGCGGTCCATTTCCGCGGCCGGCCCGCGCCGCACCGCACCCGCGCCGCAGCCACGCCGTCCGCGCGTCCCCGCGCCGTTGCACAACCGGCACATGATACAATAGTGCTACTAAAACAGTTCTACATAGTCGAATCTGCGGATTTAAGAAGGCAGATTAGTAGCAGTTTGTGGAGTTTAACACTCCGTGTTGAACGAGATTCAAATGTAAATATATAGTGTTTACAATTTTGAAGAATCAAGAAATTGCTTGTAAAAATATAAAACTGCAGTCACTTCAAACTCACGACGATTCGCGTGAGGAGCATGACATACTGCTGTTGATGATGTTGAAAACAACACTAGACCAGAGAGAGAGAGAGAGAGAGAGAGAGAAAAACGCCTAGATGGCGAACGTGAAGTATTTATGTTTAAATTTCATTTTGTCTTCTACTCTTAATGGTGAATGCTGTAAACGCCTGTTAAAGGTATGCATATCAGAAGTATATTAGAAATAAGTAAATGTAAAACTAGAAATTATTTAATATGTGTACTGTTGGTGTTTCAAATAAATAAATAATAATAATAAACGTGTTATTGTTAATAATTATAATTAACAGAATATCTAGATAACACTTAGTATTCCGAATTATGTTTGGCAAACTAGGGTTTTCCCCTGTGGTTTTTTTTTACTAATTATACAGGAAATGTACTACCTGTTATCTATTCTGTGCTACTACTGACAAACCATTTTGCTAACGCTCCAATGGACTAACAGATACAGATTTCCCGTCTGTCGATGCGCCTATTTAATCACCCCGGCCGCAACATCTGCGCGTAACGGGGACTCGCAATAATTGTTGTCGATGGTCGCCAGATATTTTCGGTCACATTTATGTCTCGTTTCTTTTTGAGTTCTTTCGATAGTCGCCAAAAATATCAATCTCTCGATGAGACTGATAGTGTCATCAATCATAATAGAATCCGGCGTGGTCGGGGCGGGCGTCGAACCCCCCTACCCCGTCGCCCTACCTGCTGCGCCTGCCGTCATTACCACAAAAGGTCCGTGAAAGCGCGTCATATGGGTTTTCATTTTCAAGCTTTGTACTTGATATTTTAGTTTAACTCAGTAAGTGAAAATGGTAGAAAATTGATTAATGATGTGCTATATTATTTTACGCGTTACGCCTTTCTTTACAGATTTTCAAGTCCATCATCGGTTCATCAGAATGAACTGATTTTAACGATTTTGGACTTAGAAATTTGTACGGAAAGCTGTGAGGCATAACAGCTCTCAACACTAGTTCACCACATAAATGTTCAGCATTTATTTATTTTTTATTTATTTATTATTCATAACCTCAGAGTGAGCATTACAGTTTCCCAATGCGCCCACTACAATTCCTTAAAAACTAGACACGTACACATGTTATAAAAAACAATAAAATTAATAATTAGCCCAATTTAACAAATCACTTCAGCAAACTTCATAGCTGCGCTATGAAACTCTGGTTGAGTGCAATGAAACAAATCCAAATGATGGCCTTGGTGCAAAAGACCGTTGAGCAGTCGCAACGCCCGAGGATAATCCCTCAACATAACACGAGGAATCAATTACAATAGTTTTTAGTATTTGCAGACGTTAAAACAATGAATAAAACTGCTTTTTGTTAGAATATTTCAAACTCTTTTTATTTTTGCAGTATTAAAACATCGAATATCATGACATGATATCATACATCAACATGGCCATTAAATATTCCTTTTCGTTTGTTTGCTTGATGACTGGTTTCTATAATAGGAATTGCTTTTGTTATATAAGGGGAATGATATCATCTCAATTCGGTGGAGTCATATAGGAATATATAATTTCAAACACCGTACTTCCATACTTATGTAATAAAATATGTGAAGGAGTGTTTGTACGTTTGCTGGTTTGTCCTTCTTTCACGCAGCAACGGATCGACGTCAAAATTCTACTACAGGGGCCTGTTTCATAAAAAATATTAGTCTAATATTATGAGTATTAGCCTCATAAAATATATGAAAAAAAAAAGAAAAACGCTGATAATATTAGACTAATATTTTTTATGAAACAGGCCCCAGAACTCCCGGGCAGCCCTAGATCAGCTGATTAACTTGAACTGTGTTGAACTTTGTTAAATAATGATGTCGATTAGAAGAGACTTCGGTCTTGTCGGCAGAAAATGGCGCGAACTTCAAGTTTGAAGTTTTTTCTTTTTTTTTGGAATTTTTGAATGACGTTAGTTCCAAGGGAGGTTCTCACAAATTGTCGTTTTTTTCCAGGATATCATATCAATTCAAACTCACCTTGTATTTGTATCAGAAATACAATATTTTCTGGAAAAATATCACAACAAGCTTTTTTATATATTTTTGTTAGTATTGTTGTTAATATCTTCAGAACCAATGGTCTGTGCAAAAATTTAGCATGGTTGGGTATGGGAAAAATCCCCCATTTTCCATCCTTAAGAGTGGTATTCATATTAAAGTACCATTCTTCAGATATACCATACTCGAAGATGTAATGGAGCAATATCGCCACAAAAAAACACCGAATTGAGAACCTCCTCCTTTTTTGATCTTGGTTAAAAAGGCAGACAGAAGTCGAATTTAAATAGAAGCTTTAATAGAGAAAGTAAAGTTGAATAGTTACAGTGTCTGTAACTGAACGTTTCTATAAAACTAAGGAAAGTGTAAAATGAGAGCTGGATAATGTGGATTACTATTTTACCATGGAAAAATGGAAAGCTGAAATCGAAAGTGATCCCGAAGTAGATCAATAAAGGTTACAAAGCTCACAAGCAAGTCTAACGAGTACAGGCCTTACTCACGCCTTACTATAACTTTATTAAATGCTGTAATAATACATTTTTATAACTTAGAAAGCTAACGAAAGTGGTTTACGTTATCAGTATGGGATAAAAACGTTTTTTTAACTAACTAGTTTAGCAGTTTTACACCATATCTCTTTGAGTGAAGTTTCAAATTGTTTTTCTAAGTTCTAATGCCTATTTTTGTGTGTGTTGCGGGCAGTGATCGCGAAATGTTGGGGAGTGTCCGTTACCGGTCGGGTGGGACCACTGTGTAGTAATAGCTGTTGTAATTCGTTATTATGAAAGTCAGTGATTACTTTCCACAGTGTATCGGCTTGTTTGTGTTTTATTATCCTCCACTAACCAAGTTACTTCTTAGCTAAACAGTTTCTAAAGATAAACATTTTCAATGATTCGAAATGTCTCAACAAAATAGAGTTGACAACAGTTAGACACTACTTAAATCAAGATTTGTGGTTGTTCATATTTAAACACGTGACTAAGGTATGTTTAGGGGTTAGATGCTGTTTAACACGTGTTTAGTTTATTTTTTTGTGGTAAGACATTAGTATTTATTTATCTAAGATTCACAGCTTTAGTTAGTACTAACTACTATATAGTAAATTACATATTACGTAATTTTTGACCATAACAATAATTCTGCTATATTTTTTTAAGATTGGTTAGTGGAGGAAACACAACAATACTTTTTCACAAGGAAACTTCTTTCCCTTCATCATCTTTAAATATTTTCGCGCATCTGGCAATGGTAGTAAGCATCAGTTTGCTATCCTTTGTTTTTATGCAATTTTATGGACGGTTACCGTATTATCATCGAATGCATGTCCTAAATGCCTGGAAGAGATCACTGCTTAGTGATAAGGCCGCCGATTGTACTATTTTGTAAGAGCTTTTGAATTTTTTTTTCCTTATCGTGCAATAAAGTGTTATCTATCTATCTATCTCTCTAAATTGCTTGAAAACTAATAATAATTATTAATAATTTGAGCAGCATAAAGTCAATGTAATGGTGATTTCATAATTACATTTAGTGATTTTTCCCTGCGTTAAAGCCCAGTCAACGGAATCTTAAGCCATATTTATGTATCATGGTAGGTGTTATGAATCAAACATGGTTGTTGGTAACACCGGACAAGTGGGTCTATGTCCAAGTATGCCCAAGTATGCCCAACAGTGGCAACCAGCATCTGGCACCGGTTTGCATTGCGCGCTCTGCCGCTGTAGGTCAGAACGTAAGATATGGTAATCTCACGCGCAAGGTTGTTCTAACATCACTGCAAATGGGGCCTCGTTGGGTGCAATGATTTGATTTAGATATAAGCGTGCAAATTAAAGTAATAATAAAATATTGTGTACACACGGGGCCAGATTCTGTCTAGCATTATGTCCAAAGTTCGATGACTCTATGTCAGACGTTAAAATCAATCTTTGAAAAAACTCTTGGAATATCTTGAATGTAGTTTTTAATTGTTGATTTATAAATCCCAGTAATATTTGAATCAGTCGGGATTGAAACCTATTTTTCTATACCTTTACCATATTTTCATGGATTGTAAAACTTTGCCTGTATATGTGCATGTATACCAGACGATCTTTTAATCACGAAAATTTACCTGAATATTTACTTTCTAAACATCAAACCATTTCTTGACCCTGAAACATGGCTTGTATGAGTAACTCTCAACAAGTCAAATTTGCATTGAAATAGCAGAAAATATTATTACACACCATATATTATTATAATCCTACTAATATTATAAATGCGAAAGTGTGTGTTGGTTGGTTTGTTGGTTTGTCCTTTCACGCAGCAACGGAACAACGGATCAACATGATTTTTGGCATGGATATAGTTTAGGGGCCGGAGAGTAACTTAAGCTACTTTTTATCCCGGAAAAATGCACGGTTTCTGTAGGAAGGCGGGTGAAAACCGCGGGCAGAAGCTAGTTATAAATACGAGTAAAGATAAAATACAACGGGCACAATAAAAACAAAACACTATAGAGTAATTAACATTTTCAAGTTTCAACAAGCAGCGCCATACTGTCTGCGCGTGTAACGTGTTTTATACGTTTGTACGTTCACTTTCGATTTGCGGATAATCTTGATATTAACGATCACCACATTTTCTCCATGCAAAGAGCAAACACGGAGAAATTGATCTTGCAAACTGACGAGTCAGCGACCGCTGCTGCAGCCTCGTTTGCGTCTGACAAGAGGTTGGACGAGTCTGCGTAATTTAGAAACACTAATTAGATCCAAAGCCCTGAAAGGGTTCGGAGCATGTTTTTCCTCGTTCGTGATTCTCTAGACACAGGGAATCCTAGTTAAAGGTCATCAGGATCTAGGTAAGATATCGTTGTGCGTTATTTATTGTTTTATTATTATTTTATATGAAAATCAATGGTGATTTTTTATGTTATTTAGTAACGAGACGAGCTGGTCGTTTGCCTGATGGTAAGCATAACGCCGACCCATAACAATTGCAGTGCCACCCAGTACTTTGAAACACAAAGGCCTGCGCGGCACTGCAGTGCGCTCGTTACCCTGAGACATTAGAAATTAAGTCTCATAAGCCCAGTAATTTCACTGGATACTCTGCTCATCAAACCGGAACACAGTAATGTTTGCACACTACTGCTGGGCGGCAGACTTCACGAGCAAAGCGGTGGTAACAACCCAGACGGACACTCGCAGAAGAGTTAGTCCTCCCACTAACAACTGCTGCTTGCTGTGCTGTATTCCCAATCTAGTCAACGAACAACTTGCCTTGCCTTTCTTATAGGAGCATACCTATGAGAAAACTGTGGCTGGTCACATGACCTGCATCGGATTTTTTTTAGACCACTTCGAGGGCTCCAATTTGAAAACAACAACCAATAAAAACGAATTAACTCTCTGAAGCACGAAACAATAAGCGGTACAGTCTATGTCTATATTGTCTATATATAAGTCTGCACTGCGGCGCGAGTACGGATCTTTTCGATAAATAAAATTCGATAAAATGGACAGTTAAAATCGTTAAAACCCACTTTATCGATTTTAACTGTCAATTTTGTCGTATAAAACCCACTTTATCGATTTTAACTGTCAATTTTATCGCATTTTATTTATCGAAAAGATCCGTACTCACGCCGCTGGTTCGATTTATTACGAGCCTCAAAACAGTTCGGCCGAATGAAGCGTCCAGTGACTTGACAGACAACTAGTCGGGTGTAAACTTGGCTTGGCTGTGATGACCAGTGAAACTTGAATCGTTTATCGTTTCTATCGCTCATGGTTTCTCGTTTATTATTATGTTACTAGTTTCTGCCCGCGGTTTTCACCCGCGTTCCCACAAAAACCGTGAATTTTCCGGGTAAAAAAGTAGCCTATGTCACACTCCGGTCCATAAACTATATCTATGGCAAAAATCACGTCGATCCGTTGCTCCGTTACTGCGTGAAAGAAGGACAAACCAACAAACACACTTTCGCATTTATAATATTAAGTAGGGATATTATGTTATATGGCAGGCCATCAGCGCAGGTATTATTACCAGGTGGTATTACCAGGTGGTTATTACCAGTATTACCACCATACAATTACCAGGTGGTAGGATTAACTCTTCTGCGAGTGTCTGTCTGGGTGGTTAGCACGTCGCTCGTGTAATTTACTGCCAAGCAGTAATGTGCCAGAATTACCATGTTCCGGTTTGATGAGCCAAGTAGTCAGTGAATATACTGGGCTTATGGGACTTAATACCTAATGGTCTAGAGTAACGAGCGCTATGCAGTGCCGCGCAGGCTTTGTGTTGTGGAAGAATGATGCAATCGTAAAAGGCTGGCGTTATGCTTATCATCAGGCAAACGACCAGCTCATCTCGTTATCCAACAGTATAAAACAGCTGAAGTTGCTAACACCCCAGATGAAAAAGTAGGGGATGAAATTTTATATTTTGATTTTATTACAGAATTTACAGAAGCTATTTTGATTATTTTGTTGTGAAAATGTAAATTTCGATTTGCCATTGTATAACTGCTACTTTGACTGCTATTTGGTAATTGTATAATAATTGTTATATTAAACATTTGCATGCTTTTATAGCAAAAAACATATGCACTATAATATAGAGTCACAAAACATCTATTTGACCATTGTATGTAAAAATACCGTGTTTTTTCTGCAAATAAATGATTTGATTTGATTTATACCGCGAAATTGTCATCGAAGTCGATTCCCGCTTTTTTAGAAGCATTTTTACTAGTTTTACTTTTATACTAAGGACAGCGATAATCGCTTCAAAGCAAGTGCCATTTGTCTAGATCTGAGTCTATATAGGTCATCTATAATCAACAGTTCCATTGGCATATTAACGTAGTCTAGCTGATCATAATTTTATCTTTCTTTCAATCCCACGCCCTGTTGACTACAACAATATACAGCTAGAAAGCGAGATCTTGAGCAAACAGTCCAGGAGGTACTCTGTCTTCAAACAGATAATTCACTTTCTCGCATTGTCAACACTGGTAATTTGCTTTTGAAGAACAAGATCAACTTTGTCCGCTGAACCAAGGCAACGTCTCGACTTGTCGTTACATCTCGACACGATGCCCTTTCGCTTATTATAGGTTGCTTGTGAAAAAAATGCTGTATTCAATTACGGAAATCGTGAAAAACAAAGATAATATAGGAACGAAACCTGTTGGGGTAAGAAAGGATAAGGGTTCAGGAAAAATAAATTGAAATTCTTCAAATCGTTCCCTGTCAGCCTAACATGCGCACCACGATGACATTGCAATATTATTGTCTATTCTTTAAATTTTAATTGATATTTGACTAATTTTCTTTAGACTTATCTAAAGAAAATTAGTCAATTATCAAAACAATCACATAAGTAAATAAAAAAAAAACACATAAGTAATCTCATGCCAAACTTATTTGGCATGAGATTACTTATGTGTTTTTTTTTAAGTGACATCTTTGTCATAGTTATTCAGTTATTGTATTAGGTATCAACATTCTACTCGTATGTATATTATAAGTAGGAATTGTTCTAGATGTAAATTAAAATTCAAACACAATGTATATTGTTCATGAATAAATAAATACAAAATACAAAATAAGTCTGGTAGAAAGCCCTCGACAGATGTGTTAACCCAAGACTTGTCAAGTTGTATTTAATCTGAAAAAATACTCACTTATACTTATTGATTCAGCGATAAATAAGTTTACTCGAAGCTTTCAATATCACCTAGGCACATAGCCCGGGGCACTGATAATGGCATGTTGTGATGTAAATGTGAAGGTTGGGACATTTCACGAGTTGCCCCGCCCTACGTGTTCACGAGGAAGGGTATAAAGGGCGGTGGACACAGTAATATAAACCTTGGAATTCTCGATAATTAAGATCAAGAACAACCAGCAAATTGATTGTTTTACCGAATATGTAATGCAAGAGACAATTTAACACAAATCTAATGACAATACTTGAGAAAGGAATACTGATAGAGGTAGTGAGAGGTGTGAAAGCATAACAAATTCAAATTACCAAACACTGTGTTTAAGTGACCATACACGTTACTCCACTCCACACCATTCCACGAAAGCGCTCCATAAACCTTCCGTGTGTGCGGAATCTCAGATAGATTGAACGGAGTGATAGAAATATCGTATTCCCAAAGCCGTCAACTATGTTTGTGAATAGCAATTTGAATTACACCAGTTGGAAAGACAGTCTACTCTGACACAAACACATTACAAACGCAAAATAGAGTCATTACCATAGAATAGTGAATATACCCAGCGTTGCACTGACTGCTGTTGGCAATAGGTCAACAATAGAGCTGTCAATACAAAGCACCATGACTGTTGACCGGTGGGTGAGAAAGCGGCACTCCCATGTGGTAGCCACCTCGCCTGTCACCATACCAGAGACCATGCCACCGCTGTGAAAGTGCTGGCAGGTTGCGGCGCCAAACGCCTACGGGCTATGTTAATCGACATGTAACTTGATTTGTTAAATATTTCACAGTATCATTGGTGATTACTCGTGATATGTTAATTTTGGAATAGAGAGTAGAGTAATGAGTGTTAGGTTCAAATTTATTTATTTATTTATTCATAAAAACCACAGCTCTTAAAAATCTTAACATTACTTATATACGTTACCTAAAGCCAATAATGGTTTTACAAATAAAATTAAAAGATGTATGACCGACTATCAATTATGAAGTATATATCTAAGTATTACAATAAATTGTGCATATGTAGATGTGCTAAATGATAATGACACCGTTGAGGTTGGCAGCGAATTTGTTCTTGTAAGAGTCCAAATTGTATAAATTTAGTAACAGTAACAGCTGTATAAATATACACGGAAATGTTTGAATTCAAATAGGTTTGAAATTTCGCTGCCAATGGGACATGAATCATGACGTGAGATATTGTAATTTTTTTAACTGGTAGGAAATAGGTTTTATTGTTTCCCAACTTATGGGATTTAGACAAGATTAAGACTAGCAGCAAACCAAGGTTTGAAATACTTCATATTACTTAAAAAAAATGTACTTTTTGTGACAGAAAACTACAAACAACCGCTATTTTGATAGTACAAAAATACGATTACTTCAACTTAACAGTCGGTCAAGCAAGCTAAATGCTTCAACAATGAATCAAAATTGTCTTACACCTTGAATTAAGGTCAATGTTGTTCCGTTCTTCCGAAGTTATTCATGCTTTTTATGCAAATTATTGTGAAGAAAAATATATTATTATTATGATTCATTACTAGGCCTCTTTTACAGGTAGAATGGAAGATAGTTTAATCTTGTGCCCTTACGGTTCTAGCTCCCCGCTGTGGCTGCAGGAGCAGGCGGTTCGCGACAGATTTCCAACTTGAATGTGATAGCTCGCCAGGCGAGAATGGCCTACTAGGTACACGTATACGGTACTCTTCACCATGGGAAAATTAACCGATTGCTGAAATACGGGTAAACTAAAGAAAATATATAGTATGTATAGTATATATATATAGTTTAGTAGTAGTAGTAGTATAGTGTAGTGTATATATAGTATGTATATAATATTTTAATAATTTATAATTTACCAGAAAAGATTAAATTGTTGCAGGGTAATAAATTTAAGTTACACCTACATAAGTGGATACTGGAAAATTGTTTTTATAGTGTAAAGGAATACTTTAATTAATGTTTGACAATAATTTTATTTTAATAACTAATTAATAACTTTATTTTAATAGCTGATTATGACATGCACTGAAATTAAAATGTATAACAATATTTGCACACCTGCCTGCAGGTTGAATACATTGATCAAAGACCTTACGCTAACATGTATTCTAGCAAATAAACTATTTGATTTGATTTGATTTGAAAAGTGGGGTGTAATTAATATTTTAAGAATATTCTTACCTACGCTGAGACCAAGGATGCGCGTGCTGACCTCACAACAAAAACGTGTACAAAAACCTGCGCCGGATCGATTTCACGCTCGGACAGCCGCTTCAGCACTTTTTACGCGCATTTGCGACTAATAGAGTACTTACCTATTTTAACCATATTGATATTGTAATTTGAGTGGTACAATGCGTCTTTTTGTAGCTGGAAGTCCTTGGTCATGACCGTGAATAACCTTTGTTATGAATTAACGATCTAAGGTTATGAGTTAAACCTTTAGAGTGAGTGGTTCCTCAGTCTTTTGTCTGTGAAGAATATGAATTTCGCCTTGTTTTTGAAGATACTGCGAATATTACTTCAAAAACAACACTTTCTATAAGCAGAAAAAAAATGCTTTCAATTAGTTGCGTGTGTGCAGTAACTGAAAAGTATAAGCACTTGGTGAAGACTTACCTAAAGATCAGCAAATAGTTATAGCTCCTACTACCGAACCAAGCAAACCCTCCTACAACCAGAGTGACCTCACTATAACTGAGCCATTAGAAAGCAATATAACACTTATATTGCTTCACATTTAAAGCTCACTAGTTCTAGGTAAAATTAATATTACGTCGACTGCATCTTCGCTTAAAATCAGGTAAGATAGCGGTCAAACGCAAGCCCATTTGTTTTAAAAAATAATCTAAAGTCTTAACTATAAGCACAAAAAACCACGCGACTTTCTTAGATGTCAAGTTGTGTTCATTTGATAATTTATGATGTGATTGTCTCTGGCCGGATAAACACTTACGGTCTTACCACAAAAACACTAAACACGTCCTAAATCTGTTTAAACAGCGTTTAACTGCTTTAGTTTCTTGTGTAAATACCGCAACCACAAATCTTAGTCTAACTCCATTCTGTTGTGACATTTCTAATGATTTTAGAAGTTTATCTTTAAACACTGTCTAGCTAAACAGGCGTCTAAAGGTGTTTTTTTGTGGTAACGTGGTAAAAGTATTTTACTTGAGTTAACAAGGTGTATAATCAAAAAAGTTATCTTGTCATGGGATTTCGGCCAGTATTACTGAAGGCACAAATTTATTTATTTAATTAATTAGCACGGTAAAAAACCAATTACACTAATTAAATTCAGATTACAGAAATAAAATATAAGCAATAAAATTATTCAATAATCCGTAATTACAATAAAATAAAAAATACATTAAAATAAATTCCAAGATTAAATTGTCAATTAAACTAAAATTCAATTGAACTAAAATAATTGATACAAGCAAGCTCAGACTTGGGAGGGACAAGAGTAATCAAACTTCAATTTCAAACTCTCTCGCCCTAAGATAGAGTTGATATTCAAGCGCCAAGGGTTTTTCAGTATTGGTGGTGTGTCGTAATCGTTACACACAGTGCAGTTATTCGAGAACGTGCGAACTGCGCCGAGCCGGCCCATTCACGGTTTTTTGCCTAAATTGACGCGAACTGTTACAAAATACTGGTTATTGTTCGGCGGGAGCGCTTGGAGGCGGATCATTGACGGTTGACCTCTAACATGAGTACTTTATACAATTTAAAGTACATGTGTTTAATAGAGGATTTTATATTTGAGTACATTTAAATCTTTTGTATATATGTTTATACATAAACTCAGTTTTATGAAATGGCAGCAAACATTTTTTGCAGAGAACGTTTTTAATTTCTCTCCACCTTTATAGTCCATTATTAGTATGTAGGTATGCGGATTTACAATCTGGAAATAAACTATGTCATTTCATTTCAAATAAACTATTTCATTTAATTTCAAATAAACTATTTCATTTCAATTCAAATAAACTATTTCATTTAATTTAATTTCATTTATAGCTCAGTGGTAACGAGGTCGCCTACCAAACTGTAGGTCGTGGGTTTGAATCATACAATGAGGTTCATTGCGATGCAACTAAAGCAAGATAGGAAGTTTGTAGTGCTCTACTACCTAACCTATCGTTACCACCCTCAGTTTTAAAAACTGTCACCAAGCAGTAAATAGTTTATGGCCATAGAGCTATTATCTATTTATATCAGGTGAGATTAGGTTCAATGCTATAGAGCAAAAAACTGGTAGTATGGTAAACATGGACAGTATACTGGTATAAGTTTCTAAGATTATTTTTAACTGTCTGTACTTATTTATATACACTAATAATATTATATTTATATTTATAAACGAACAAGTAACCCCAAAGAGGCACAAAAACGTTCTACCAATAAAATGTTTGTCATGATATTCCATAAGGAATAAAATAATAGCAAAACTGGAACCTTCCTGTTGCCATAAAACGTGTCAAGCCTACGTACCGGGGACCTCTAATCTCTCGACCCCTGTGTAATTACGGCACCCCCGCCCACGCTGCTTTATGGGGGAGTAGCTCCATAAACTATGACCACAAATGTAATTGATTCTGATGTTACTGCAGGAAATGTAAGAAGGATACTTTACTGTCCATTTCAAAGGTGCGAAAAGTACTGAATCAAATACTTGCCATCTAGGATGTCCCTACTTACTATATAATAAATGCGAAGGCGTGTTTTTTGTTTGTTGGTTTGTTAGTTCGTCCTTACAGCAGCGGCCCAATGGAACGATGGGATTTTTGCATAGAAATATTGTATGGAACAGTTAGTGACATAGGCTACTATGTATTCAGGAAAATGCACGGGTTCTGTGGGAACTGTAACCACGCGAGTGAAGCTAGCTGCCACTCACAAGTTGAAAATGTATCGACAAGCAACTATTGGTATGTTCCGCCAGAAATAGGTCTTGACGGAGTCCCGTTGTGCTACAGTTACGACACGATACTGCTCCAAAGGTACCAGGTCGTAGTTAAAAAAAACTGTACTGATGTTATAAATAGGTAAAGTTTTGTTTGTTATAACCTATAGTCCGATTTTAAACCAGACAGGAAGCTAATCCTAGCACTTTTGGCTACTTTTTGTCTTCCTGATTCAACGCGTTTCAAGCTGCGGGCAGAATTTTCTTTAAAAAATCATAGTTTTTCACCTATAACGTAGTTATAAATCTCATCCTGTCTTTCATCAAAATTCTAAGTGAAAGAACAAAAAAAAACAAATGAGGTGTGGCCCGACAGCCCGCGGTTATGTAACTCGTTAATAAGGGACGGTGGCGCAAGTCAAAGGAAACCTCCGTAGTTTATCTTGACACGAACGCTGTAACAATTTCTTTTAATTATTCGATATTATTACTATCTAATACTAGCTTCCCCCTGCGGCTTCGCCCGCGTATTTTGTATCTCTAAAGCTATATTACTGTAAAGATTCATTAAAATCCGTTCAGTAGTTTTTGCGTGAAGGAGTTACAAATATCTATACAGTATACATCCATCCATCGCAAACTTGGAAGTAGGATTATAGAACTTACATTAGTGCTAAATAAAATTATTTCGTGATTGAGTGTCATTTATATATAATGTTACTAAATAAAATAAAAAAAAAAAAAAAAATGTGATTATTGAAAAACAAACTGTTCACTTATACCTTGGTCCGCCGTTCAAGTAGCGGTTCCAGAGCAAAGTGGCCGCCATTATAGGCAGTGAAAGGTATCAAAATATCACATACTTGCGGCGGCGTGTTTGCATTGAGACTTGAAGTATTGCCGACCGTGGAGAATGGGAGATAGTGTTTACTCGGCCACTTGGGGATTTCGTAATCTACGTGGATAGGTAGAAATTGTACTCAGAGTCTATAAAAAAAATCGAAGGGATGGTAGTGACCGCTCGTTTCAAAAAAGTACAAAGTGTAAAGTACTTTAAATAAAAAAATATGCCCGCTTGGTGTTTATTTCCCTAGGTACTTCTATACGTATTGGTCAATGATTACAAGATTTTTTGCCTATGCGGCACGGCACTGCTGTTAAACCTCTAAAATTTTTTTAAAATTTTTACATGTGGGTACTCCTTAAATCCAGAACGTAACTGGCTCTTTTCGATTTGAGGCCGGTAGCTAGCCCGGCAACCAATAGAAAATGACCTACCATCATGACATGGTGGTAAAAAAAATGTGATATGCATTATGTTATTTTATCTTTTTCGCAGTACAATGGCGACATCCCATGGCATTTCGCACGTGTCTGTTACGTAATTGATCGATTGCGAGTTAAACTTAATCGGAGATTAAACTTTTACATAAGCTTCCTTCAATTACTTACACGTAGTAATACTATGTTATTATAGAATTGTGTAATAGTTAATTATAATTTAAGTGTTTGAAAAGGAAGAGTTTAATCTTCATGGTGCTAATATAGATTGATGGAATAGAAAGGTGATACGAAATGAAATAAATGTGATACGTAATTTATCTCGTCAATTTATTGCAAAAAAGGGAACCACAACAGAAACTTTTGACATTGGAAGAAAATAATCCACAGATTATCTCCGAAATGGCTTAACCTATTTTGACGGGACTTTCACTGGCAAATAGCTATTGTTATAAGGAGCAAAACGTAGTGTGCCAAGCCGTGGGGCACAGATAGTACTACTAATATTATACATGCGAAAGTGTGTTTGTTGGTTTGTCATTCTTTCACGCAGTAACGGAACAACAGATCGACATGATTTTTGGCATAGATATAGTTTATGGACCGGAGAGTAACATAGGCTACTTTTTATCCCGGAAAAATGCACGTTTCCTGTGGGAACGCGGGTGAAAACCGCGGGCAGAAGCTAGTATATATAACTATTTTACAAACGCACAATACATCATAACCTAACATTGAAATAGCCCTTCAGGAAACCTGGAGCCGAGCACGAATCAATAACAGGCATTTTTTAAATCCACCAATACACAAACGTTTTTGCCTATGTATTAATAGAAATGTTTGTATATTTTCGTCACGCTTTCGCCGGAGCTTCATCAGCTCCTCAATGGAGATACGTGATGCCATTCAAGGCGAGACGTGAGATCCGTGAAGGTTGTGTCAATAGAAGCTAAAGCTTTTTGGTTTAGTTTATTTGTTATCTATCGAACGCGTTTTTTGGACGCCTTTGGGTGTTGGCTTCATTGACGAATTAATTAAACAATGATTAACGATGATATACCTAACGTCCTGGCTCCTAACTAGGATTCCCTTGCCATAGGTAATTAGAAGCCACTATCATACTCTTATAGCATCCAACTGATACTTGCACATGTGTTCTTTCGGTGAATGAAATCATTGTAATGTAATTACAGCGTAGCTGTAGACTATTTGGCAGTACTCGCCAGGGTAGTTCCAACATAAAGTTGAAAAAATTATAGCTATCAAGCATTTATGGCACTTTTGATCACAATGACTCTTATGATCCAAGTGGCTATCCCACTTGATCGCCGCTATAGGTCAAAATCAAATACCTACTTATCAAAATAATAAAATAATATATAAAGTATAATAATATATAGTAAAATTATCCAATTTATACGTCATTAACATTGAACAAAACGTAATGTCCAGCTAGAATAATATGTAATCAATTATTCTGTCTCGTGATGTATAACTTAACGGTTTATTTACCATTGCGTTTTAACCTGTAATACCGCTCGCTACCGGCATTAACTATATAAGTAGCTATATGTACACATACTACGATACAGTAGCTATTATGAATTATCCACCATCCAGAAACTAATCAGGTAATAATTATCTGGTAATTAAATCGCTTGACCAACGTACAAGCAATTGCTTATTCGTGCTACATGAAAGACATCAACCGTACCTACATGCTTTATTTTATGTGCACACACCTAACATAATTATTCAATACTAAATAAAATGCGGGATAGTATTTTTATTTTTTACCCTTGGTATGCTCGAGTTCGATCACTCAGTGATGATGATGATGATGATGATGGTGACACAGCATGTGCAGCTACTAAAACATAGCGACAGTATTTGGCGTGTTTGACGTTTGAAAACCGCCTTGCTGTACTTGCGATAGATAAGGTTTTTTTATAGTATTGGTACGAGAGGAACCGGTCGTTTACCTGATGGTAAACATAATGTCGGCCCATAAGAATTGCAGTGCCACTCAGCACTTTGATACACAAAAGCGTGCGCGGCACTACAGTGCGATCGTTACCCTAAGACGTTAGGTATTAACTCTCATAAGCCCAGTAATTTCACGAGCAAAGTGGTGGTACCAACCCAGACAGGCACTCGCAGAAGAGCTAGTCCTACCACGTAGTAAACCTAGTAACTTTTGTTAAGTCACAGTTAAGTCGCGTAAGTGATCGACTTACGTTTCTTTTATATACTTTTTTGGTGTACAAAAACAGACGGCAGTAGGTTAGTAGTAAAAGCCTTTCTTTGACAGTGACCTAACAAAAATACAATATGCATGATTACTAAAGAGACACCTGAATACAACCACATCGAGGTCGTCGACCGATCTAATCCTATGGAACGAGTATGTGTGAATTTATGCGTATTGCGTATGTGTGAAATTTCACTTTCAATCGCGGACTCCAAGCTTCTCTTGTCAATGGACGTATTTTATGTAGGGTTGCCAACTCGGCGATGAAAGTAAAAAGTCGACAGAAATAAAAAGTTCACGTCGTCCGATCAGCCATCAAAGCAGTCAGACTACGTGGCCAAAGCCAGAAATAAACAACATATTTTGTTAATCTGTTTTTGTTCATGTTGTTTTGTATATGTAATGTAAATAGGATCAAAATCTACGCTAAAGTTTCGATTACTAGCTAATTTTGCTTATTACACTTATCTAATTATTTATTAATTCAGATTCACCCAAGTTTTCTACATATTTACCGCAGTAAATAAGTATATTTACTTATTAACAATTACTACTATGCACTACATTATTACTATTATATGACTACTTCTTCATGTAACAATCTATTACGAATATAGCTATTATGTTAAATCCACCTACTTATTTTTATATAATAAATACGAAAGTATATTTCTTGGTTTGTCCTTCTTTCACGCAGTAACGGAGCAACGGATCGACGTGACATTTGTCATAGATATAGTTTATGGAACGGGGAGTAACATAGGCTACTTTTTATCGCAGAAAAATGCCAGGTTCCTGTTGAAACACGGGTGAAAACCGCGGGCAGAAGCTAGTATAATAATAAGGTCAATATTATAGATAATCAAACATTTTTTTAGATTAGTTATTTGCGCATATTATTTATGTAATAAATAGGCTTGCCCACAGGTAGACTAATAATTGAGGGTAAACCCCCACCGAGAGGAAAAAAAACATAAGACTAAAATGGGTTGTGCTTATTTCAGAAGACATATTGTAAAGATAAATTTCTAATAGCAACCCTAACAACAAGAAATGTCGCAAGTAAAAGATTAATCAGAAATACAATAAATATATCTATCGATTCATTACTTTCTAATTTCTACGAAAGTACGAACTTGAACCCGCGCATAACATTAATAATAATAGCTCCTTTACATTTTATTATGTAAATATAGTTAAATGCGTGTTTTATTCGCATTTTTGTGTTGAAATTTTTGAATGCTTCGGTGCTTATTTGACATCTATGCTTATGGTCTCATAATTATCTTCAATTAAACATTTTAGGTAATAATTTTTAAAGTTGATAGTTTACAAAATTCACCTCAAATTTTACGTAATTAATGGTATGTATTTAGTACTATTTTTTTTTTCAAAAATTTTACGTGATAGTGTTGAAAAATCCACATTATAAAATGTTTGGTTTTAGTTCCACAAGGCCTCTATTATAAATAATGACTGGGGACTATGCTATAGCATAGGACCTAATTTTTGGTGCACCGTTTACAAAAAAATAATGTATTTAGTGCTAATTTCATACATACATATTTTATTAAATAAATAAAGAATACACAAGAAAATTTGATCTTACCAGTCGGAAACGTCTGTAACATTAAGAGATACTTGTTAGAGGCAGCCATGAAATCCACGTAAAGTAATATCAAGTGAAAACATTTCCATTTTTCTCGGAAGCCTTATTGAGCAATAACTTGAATTGGCCCACGGCGAGGGATTACTCCATAAGGATCGGTGCAGAATGCAGTCATGCACCGACGACGGCCCGGCTGCGACGACAGTGTTTCGCAAGTGTGAAGGGATCGCGCTGCGGGTCAGCGCATGTCGCGGGCCGTTTTAGGGTCTTAAGAAAGTGGTTTTCGATGGTTATGTGAATGAAACAACTTTATTTGAGAAGGCTTCGGATAGCAGTTGAGCCAATGAACTGCACTGCTTTAGTATTGTACGTTCGATGACCATTACGTGATAAATATTGTTGCGTATAGAAAATCATAACTACGCTACTCGTATTGAGTATTTGCATAATTGTGTCTTATGGTTTATGTAGTTCTTAATTTCATAGTAAAGAAATTTTTCCCTACATAGCAATGTAGGGGTAAACATCTGTAAAAGCGGTCTATGGGAATTTTGTTATTTAATACTAGTTGTACCCCGCGGCTTCGCCAACGTAGCCCAAGTTAATCCTTGTAACATCACCTATCTGCCAGTGAAAGTCCCGTCAAAATCGGTCCAGCCGTTTTGGAGATTACCTGGAATAAACAGACAGACAAAAATTTAAAAAATGGTTGATTTGCTATAGGTACCGTATATACATCCATATTCATTTAGTAAAAAGCTGTTATTTTGATATTACAAACAGACACTTCAATTTTATTTATTGGTATAGATTTGAATTAAGACTTTAGATACAAAGTTGGTTTCAATTTATTAATGTTATATTACTTACACATTTACTGCCAGAATTAGATCTAAAGATAAGAATAACTCCTAATAATGTCCGACGCGCGAACAGTTACACATACTGAAGTTCTTTTCTTTTTTGTTTCTAAAATAATGGAGTGTTCTGCCCTCTCAGTAATTTATTCATAAACAAAATAACAACAAACAAAAACAAACAAAGTTTGAAACGATGTGTTTCTCTTGTTCAGATATCGAATTACAAACAAACGGACTTCGTCTGCGCCGCTCGTTTCGTACGTGACCCGCGACCACGTGTCTAGAGGTAAGCTAAACTCATATAATATTTTAAGCAAAAACATTAATTATGGACTTAAAAAAAACCACTTGCTATCGGTAGCCACATGGTTGATTGGTGTTAAGTCTGTTGGAAAAACTATATCTGTATACATAAAAGGTGATGTCCTAACTGAGCTATAGACGCACGCATAGCCTACACCACTGGAGTTAGAAACCTGACATTTCGACAATCGTTCCCTTCGCAATGGAACAGCAGATTTGGTGATATTCAAACCCTAAAAGATAGTGGTCTTCTGAAGCGACATGGTGGTTTAAGTAAAATTTACTTTTGTAAAAATAAACAGAGTATAATTGTATTATTATGTGTTATAAATAAATAAATTATTATTAGTCTCAAGTGCAGTAAATTTTCCATAGGCAGTAATAGTTAGAACCATAATATCTACACCGCGGACAAAGTAACGGGAAGCAACTAGTAAAAAATAAAATAATTAATTAGTCCAAATATTTCTTTATACGTGATTGTCAGCCTTTGCCTACTGTTTTACCTGGTTATAGAATCCTGACTTTCAGCCCACCAACACTACAACCACTACAACACGCGTGGCGGTCGGAATAAGACTGACTCATTTGACACGACTCGTTAAGAGATCGGCTCGACCACCGGATATAGTCAATACACTACACTGGCCATAAGTAAAGATATGGTTTAAGCTGGTGATCACGCTTGAACTAAAGCGTTTGGAGACTATAAATTTGAGGAGGTAGCTATACAGGAAAGAACTTGAAAATGCTCTGCCACCGTGCTATGGCTGCATCCAGGTATTTTCCTTCCCCAAAAGCTTAAACTCATCATCAAGCTGTAGAATTCGAATCATTTGCATCACCTACGATGACGATCTGATACTGATCGATGGCTGACGTCAGTACAAAGCCATCATCGCTTCATAAACATATTATAAACTTACGTAATATGATATGTACACAATCAGTACTTTATCTGCAAATCTCGTTTCAAACAAAAAAAAGCCAATAACAACTTTCATTCTGTCCCTTCCCGTGTGATTCGCTAATAGATTTCTCAACGCGAGAAAAAGATAAACAAAAACCGCGGTGTGCTGTCGTAACACACTTGTAATTGTTGATGTCGATTGCGTGGTTTTTCAACATTGTTTTTATGCGGGAAATGTCAGATACCTTGCGTCTACGCGGCGTAGCCACGCGAGCGGCAGCGGCGACGAAAAGACATCAACGCGCGCACTTGCTATACAGTCATGGTAAACTACATTTCGTTTGTAGTATTTCACAATTATAGGACTTTTTTTAAATTATTGAATAGTTTATACTTCAGGCTTAGGAGTTGCCTAGACGTATTTGGAAAAAGGTAGGAACCTCCATGAAAAATAAACGGGTAAAAACAGCCAGTTTCTCAGTAATTCATTCACTTCTGCATGATGCATGGTTGTTCATTTGCTGGCAATAAATATGAGCGTCAGGCAGTCTGCATATCGCTGCGTTAAAAATAGACTTTGAACCAGTTACTGCAGTGGTATCCATGATTCACTATAACACTAACATCAGAATAATTATTTGAGTTATATTATGCATTCTATTGCAGATATCGTTTCTTGTTTTAATTTTAGGGCTATAATTAGCTTTTGAAACTAATCTAACTTTGCAGTATACTCCATGCATGAAATTAAATTTCCGTTGAGCCTAGAGCGCAACAGCAATAAACAAATAATTAATAACTACAAGAGTTTAATTATTATTGCATAAGGAGTATTCACGATATCAATCATTTATTTCAATTCATCATTTATCTGACTATTACCGCAAGCGTCGACCTGTCTCTCGGACTCCAAACAAGTAATTAGATGTAATGAAATTGTTGCGTCATTATAGAATGTATGAAATTACGTTGAACGTACACGATGAGTCTATATAGTTATTTTTCTTTATGCTACTAGAATTAATATTTAAAACTTTGTATGTGCAATTATTTGTCTCATTTTGCATGTTATTATACATTAATGTCTTATGAAGGCACAACACATCATGTATTTTTATCACAAAACGTTGGTGACGTCTTGTGATGAAAATACATGTTTTTCTTGGTTTCTAGTAAATATTGTAAATCTGCAGTTCGTTAAATATAATAGTAAAAGTAAAGAATAAATATAAACTCACTTGCGACACAGGGAATAATAGCGATATGAGTATGTATGCGTTTGTTTGTTAAATGATTAATGTTTCAAAATGTTACTAACTGCCCGTGCCTCTTAGATGCAAGCTGTCTGATTTGGGACCCATTGCTAATATTCTTTACCTGTGTGTAGTATTACCTAATATACTTATATAGAACTAGCGGGATAAAAAGTAGCCTATGTTACTCTCCGGTTCATAAAATATATCTATGCCAAAAATCACGTCGATCCGTTGCTTCGTTACTGCGTGAAAGAAGGACAAACCAACAAACCAAAAACACGTATTATATAATTATATTCGTATTTATAATATTAGTATGGATTTATCTCAATCTGCCTCGTGTTATAAATATTCTAAGGTATGCAAACTGCGATGCAAAAAGCACATTTCATTAGCTAAATATGTCGCATCCGATCGTAGCGGACGGGCGCATCCGTCGGCGGCGCACAGGTGCGGTGATCAATTAGCGGCGATCGATCGCGGGCCGGCGCGTGCGCATTGAGACACGGAGGATGTCGCGGTGGGGCGAGGCAGGGGAAAGAGCGGGTACTTACTTTTACGCTTTTATTTTATTCGTGTCTGTTTTTCCTTTTCGTATCATACAGTTTTCTAGCCTTTATATGATTTATAGTGTGTTTATGAGCGACTGTGGCCGAGTAGGAACTTGTGCGGCTTATCCAATGCACCATGGTTCCGTCGGCTCGGCCCCGTTTTATCACACTCAAACGGTGAAGGAAAAATCGTGATGAAACCAGCGTGTTCGCAAAATTCGAGGACATGTGTCCAAGCCGCATTGGGCCCGTATTGTAGAGTGTGCCCATTCTCTGTCTCTCTCTCTCTTTGAAAGAAGGCCGGTATCTCAGCATTAATAAGGCTGATCGTATAGTGTTATTTGTTGCTTTTGAATAAGTTCTCATATCATAATTTTCTGATTGGTAAATTGACTTTGATTTTAGATTTTTTTTATACAGCGTAAGTACTTTTAATATTTTTTTATTTTCAGGCTTATTTAGTTCTTATTCAAATGAAATACATTACATTATTTTTTAAGTTTGAGTAATTAAGTAGTTGTAGTGTTGATAGAAAACCCGGATGCAAGATGTTTGATTGTTGTGATTAAATATCAGGCAGTATTGATTTATGAATCTAATCCTTTAATATCAATTTTATGAAATCATCGTCTGTCAGCTTGCATGTTAACTATAAATCTTTTTTTAAAATCAAAGTTGTACTAAATTAGCCATAATCAGATATTAGACTAATTTAAATAGGATGGGCTTGGTAGATATTTATGAGATACTAAATCGTGAGAATTAGGATCAAATTCCTTAACAAACAGGTAAAATAATCAATTATTTGTATGAATGAAAAAGTGTGTTTATTGGTCTGTCCATCTTTCAGCACAGGTTTTACGAGATTTTATGCATACCTAGAGATTAGAGATAGTTTACAAACCAAGGACTACTATAGACTACTATATATCCCGGATAAGTGCATGCACGGTACCTGTGGTTTTTAAACTCGTAGTTTTTAAGTAAATTAGAGTTAGATCAGTGAAAATAGACACAAATTCTAAAGTTCATGTGAAATGAAAAAATATGGTTCAATCAATTCAGGACTCAATTTAGACTTGATCGACTTATATTAAAATAATTTATCGTAAATCTTTCTTCTTTTCAATCGAAAATACATAAAAAGGATTTCCATGAATTGAATAATTCCTTAACCTTTATACATGTACCACAGAAAACCATAAATATATTCCCGTGCCTTCCCATCACTCGCCCCTGAGTGGCAGACCCAGTCGATAAGCGCAAGCGCACCGATCGGTAACTCTGCAAAAAGTGCATTTTGCCAGAGTCTGCGAATCTATTCCATCTGGTATGTCGAGTTATAACATCTGGAGTATGCTCTAACGCTTCGGATCGTGGATGGATTCATTTTTTATTTACAAGCTTTTATTTAACTTGCAATGTTTGTATGTATGTTTGATGAACACCGCGAAGTGGGTCAAATTTTGCAAGCTAAATTTGACCCACTTTGTAGTTTTGGATTGAGCCGAAATTTTACGTAGATCTGTAAATCGGATGATAATGCAATATAGTGACGTCAGAAAGCTGGTCTCATGATGGAGCTGGAATGCAGCCATTGGAACACTGTAACGAAACTATGTAACCCCATCGAGTTTGGGCTAGTTGATTTGTCTTTACAAATAGTCTGATCCTAGATGATATCAAGAGGGTACTGACTATAAAATGTTGTTTGGAAAATAAATTTGGTAGATAAAGTCATTATAATATGATAACTACCGGTCAATATCAGTAACTATTCAATATCCGGGACCTTAATATGAATAATGAAAGTAATAAAAGTGTCATGTGCAGAGTTTACTCTGCAGTTTTGCTCGTGAGGTGAAGAAAGTGTGTCGTTCTCCGAAAACTGTGATTTTTTTCGTGAGGTTCTGATAAAGGTTGGCAATTTCTCTGAACTCAATAGAAGAAACTTTATGAATGAGATAGTCTTTGAGAGACAGTTATTATTTTTGGACGGAGATTGCAGTGTTATGTACCTCTCAGTTGTCACTGTCACCTAAATTAACTTATTTCTTTATTTATCCTTGTCCTTTATATAAATTAGAATCAGACATGATACCGAACTTACATTGTTTTATGAGTTCTTTTGCTGTATTGTTTTTGTTCCTCTATAACGGCCTATCCAATTACAAATGACCATCCCACCCCTGGCAGGGCCAGCCCAGCACGGCCATTAGCAGGTGGCGGCGACGAGGCTAGGTGGCGAAGCCCGAACAATGGCTCTGTCGAACAATGAGGCAGCCGCAGGCTTCTCTGGCCAGGGTCCAGGCAGGAACGGTGGAGGAGGCAGTTTGATGAGCATTTTACGATGAATGTATAATTGGGATGTTGACTGATTTTGGGAAAGTGTTTAAAACGATGCGAATGGGCATAATATAACCCAAAATATTTAAAATTACTTTTTGAATACAGCTAATACTTTAATTTTCATGTATTTTAAATGCCATTTCAAGTTTCGCTCCAAAACGCCAATACTGGTCACGTGGTCGATGTGACGTCACGCGCTTAATACAATTCATGGCACAGATAACTATATTCACAGAATTCACTCTAAAATACTAGGCAGAAAGAGCAATATACTCATTCCGATTGAGCGAGTGACGTCACGCACGTTTTATGTCACGTGACGTCGGACTGATTTGATTACATTTTGATTATTAAATTAAAATTAAATTCCTTAAACTAAACAAAAATATTGTGTTTCATAGGATTTCTGTCACAAAAACTACCGTTTCTCGGCAAACTTATATTTTTATTTGAATACAGTCAAAATCCCAATTGTTTACTGATGCTTAGCATCGTTATAAAGAACATAATTAATACAGTAATATTAATAATACATGCTTGCAGATAATTAACCCAGATATGCACAGTTGAGCACTTGTTAAAATCAAGCGCATATAATTGTGCGTTTTATTCATGCGTTCAATCACGCGCGTTTGATTTTAGTCGGGGTAAAGTGGACTTCTAACCAACTTCACATTCTAATGTCACAAAAATCAGCAATGCCTGTCAATTTCAAGAACTGTTTGAGTAACCAACAACTGGAGAAATATTTCCATAGCAAAAGCTGTTGATTTTTTTACATTATTTTACCTTTTAGATCACCCCGGCGATTTATACACTCATTTTATCAATGAACTCATTTCTGATAATCTCATCTCGTTGTTCTTTCTATTTTTAGGTGAAGCATAGCTACTCGCTCCAACTCCGTGCACCGCTCATGTAAAATTCGTTCTTAAGACTTTGTAAAGCGCCAGTGCGAGATAATCAGCGCAACAAAGTATCAGAGAGTAGTTAAGACTTCACAAATTCACCATTTAACGAGCTGGAGGTCTGGACGCTCATCCCTTGAGTTAGGACTTAAGCTCTTTGTCGCAACAACCACATACAGTACTTTGTATGAACTATCTATACGTCTGATTTACGCGGACAAAGTATCAGAGTGTTCACACAATTTCGTATTTGTCAGAATAGGCTTCTCAGAATCTGTGTAAAGGTCTAACTAATGAATTAATTACAAGATTACGGCTCGCTGATTACGTGGCAAAGTAGACATAAAATTTTAAGTGCCCCATTATTGTATTTTAGTTAAATTAACGACATATCAAAAGTTGCTTAGCATTTCTTTAATAATTTACAGGTATTTATGTAATTGTAGGCTGAAGGGGTTGTGGTCGATAAAAACTTAAGTTGTTCTTAGCTATGAGCTGAGGCTGGGTCTGTTCCTGACATCACATAACATTGCATTGCTATTTTTAGCCGATTTCAAAAATGAGCAGGTTCTATGTTCCACTGTTTATATTCTTTTTTATGTATGTTCACTAATATCAGCACCTTCAATCGACAGTATTTTTTTTTGGACAGGGTACACTCTCGAGCTGGTCGGACTATATAAGTTTTATGAACGAATAGCACCTCTAAAGGTGGAAAAATGAGGTGAAATTTCATATTTTATTTATATATTTATATTATAATATTTTTATCGCGATATTTTTTTATTAAAGTCGCTTTTTTTAAAAGCAATTTGAATTGATCTATTTTTCTTTGTGTTATTGTGTCTACTGTTTTGTAAATTGGGTTGTCAAGAATTATGACTAAATCAAGAAAGTATTTTTATTAGTAGTATATTTTATCTTGTTCAAAATCAAAAGGGTTATTTTTAAACTCTAAGCATTTACAACTCTTTCGTTCGTATCAATTAGTTGTGTGGGTTTAGCGATGGTCAATAATTCGACGGTTCCGGATGTTGCATAGAACAACTGCCCTGAATCTATCCGAAGGCTTTGTCCACATGCCCGTGCGAGAAAGCAGCTTTACTTAGGCAATCAATTCTTCCTTCTCGCATGGCATTGATGTGACTAGCTCTGAAATGTTTATGGCTTAATAGTGAAGACATGGAAAGCTTTTGAAAATATACAGTGTGTGCGGCCTAGGTTAACGTACAATAAATGTTCACAGAACACATCCGAAGCTTGTATTTCTAGGCTCGCGGTGAGCCAGGCTAGCTATTAGAGCGTTTGGTAGACAATATGGGAGATGTGAGATTGTGTCCATTGTTCGTGACAAGGCCCAGGACCGAAGGGCCCGTGTGGTCCGCGGCCGCCACGCGATCGCGCCGCAGCCGCCACGCAGCCGCGCGCCGATCGCCGCCGCCGATACCGCATTCAATGTAGGTACCTTACAGGATGGTTTATGAGTATTGCGAGTAATATTGCGGTGGAATTGAATGGAGTCGTGTCGGGGCGTGCGGATGTGATAGCCGAAAAGATCTGACGTAACTAATGTTTTGAGTTAAGATCTGTGAACGTTAGGAATGTTAGGGGATCGACGACGGTGATCTCTACCTGTCTTTTACTCTTGCGGTTACAACTAGGGCTGGTTAATTCTTGGTTTATTTCTTCTTCCCTTTAGGTACATGTACCTACTACAATGTACATTGACTTACGGAAATGAGTGTAATATAGGCAGATCCTGATACCTAAATAGGATACCTTGTGACTCTGAAGCTGCGCTCGATTTGTCGTATAGTGGCGTGACTTGGACCTGTGTCAGTACTCCACACACACTCCGCAATCTACATATTATAGCAGATTATATTTTTTCAAAAGGAGGCACGGCATTCCCGCTGTCACAAAGCCAGACGTCGCGGCACCATTACTTTTGACCATTTGAGGGCGCGTTGCTGACTATTATCTATACACCTTGTAATAGTAGTTATTTTTAGAACTTTTAGTTCGAGAAACTGACTAACAAAATGTCAAAATGCTTGAATAATAAAAATACCTTTTACACTTACGTAGATTTCAAACCAATTTTCAAGTTCTACACAGAAGTCACTATGTCAAATTCCCGCGACATTTTGCAAGGTTTTCAATGACTTCTCACGGTTTTAAAATTCAAAGCTACCCGGAAAGCATGATCTCGGATTGACGAGTCAGATACCCGGCTATTCTGTGTAGTGACGTATGCTAATCCTGGACAAGTGAGCAGAGCTGACAGCTCAGGTGATGGCTGACAGATGCTCAGGAAGCGCGGCCGAGATGGCGAATTGATCCTTAAGACTGGTGGAATACAAATATGTAGGTTCTACTGGAATGTGATAAGTTAAAGATTTCTTTGAATGGCATTAACTTCGGCCGATTACGAATTTATAATCTGTCATTTGTAATATATATTCTACTAGCTTCCGCCCACGGTTTTTATCCGCGTTCTCACAGGAACCGTGCGTTTTCCGGGATAAAAAGTAGCCTATGTTACTCTCCGATCCAAAAACTATATCTTTGCCAAAAATCACGTCGATCCGTTGCTCCGTTACTGCGTGAAAGAAGGACAAACCAACAAACACACTTTCGTATTTATAATCTTAGTAGGATAGAACTTCCAAATTAGTTTTTCGTCATGCTTGATTTGATGCTCATTTATGGTATTGATGGTTGGCTCAAAACTCTTAGCTTTAAAAGTAATTTATGTGTCAATATATATTTACTGTTATTAATAATCTGGATAGCTAGTACATAAAAGTATTTTTAAAAATGTCATCCTTGTGTTTTTGTTCTCAGTGCAAAGAATGTAAAGTCAGCAATTTTTCTTTTTAGGTTTTCTTTTGCTACTTAAAACCAAGAGCTAAACGCTAATATCGCCAGTTATATTCTTCTTGGGCTTGTTTTGCGTACTTAGGGAAATTACTGTTCTCAGCACGCACAAAGAAATCTTGTAGCAAAGGTAATGATTTCTGCGCTACAGTAAAAAGAGTCGTACCGACCATTAGAGGCAACTAATCCTCCACTTGATTGCACTATATCGCTAATAGCGCTCTCACACTTTCTTTCGTCCACTCATGCTCCATTGTGCGTCCACAAAACCAGCATAACATAAACTCCACACGTCGTTATTATTTTTACATTTTATACGGAGCAATTTACATCCTTATAGGCTTAATCATTCTGGCCAGGTCCAGCTCTAGCTCTTTTGTATATGATTTTTAATCACACCTACTTGCAACGTCACTGGCATGTACATATTTCTTTTTGAATAATTATCGGCTCAAAATTAAACTTTACTATCGAGGCTTAAGGTTGATTTTGAGTTCAGGATCGTGATTTAGTTGTTTTAAAGCATGGATTATCGCAAGTCGTTACGGAATGAATAATCGATTCCGAGTCTTTGTATCGGAAAATTATGGAGCATTTTAATTAGGTGTGGGTCGTGTGGAGATCGGTAATTTTTATTTCAATGCGACGGAGAAATAGTGCGGGCATTATGCGCCTGATGATTTTTATATCCCGCTGAGTTAATTGCGCTTTCCATGAAAAGATCTCTTTAATGAGAGTCAAATAATAGAATGACCTGCAAAAATGCGGTTGCAGGCGGCTCGGCCGGACCAACCGCATAGCTGGACGTATTAAAAGTAGATTTATTAAAACGCCTATTTATGCATTCTCACGAAACAAAGCCTGCAGCTAGCATCCCGACAGCTGTACAAAATAATGTGACATTTCAAAATAATTACAGTTTTTCTTGTGAAATTCTCATTGTTTTAGTAAACGCTACAATTATGCGGGAGAGCGCTCGTATACACATTCGTAATTATAATTACATAAATAATTACATAAAAAAGGAGCTAAATCCGTAAGCGCCTGTAATTAGCTTACAATGCGTGTAGCATTGCATGTGCATATTGTTAGGACACACTGACGGACAGACTTGCGTGTGTATGTAATTGGAGACGTGATTACTTCGTTTAGTGTACGTAATGAGCTCTGAAGATTAGTACTTGGAGCACCTTGTAATTATCATGTGGATATCCTGAACTGTTTGGAACCGTATAACTAGTTAGACGCTTCTGAAAAATCAATTACAAGAAGACAACAGTTTGAGAAAACCGCTCGAGTATGAGTAAATTGAATTGCGATTTTGAGATACGTAGATGAAACTGCCTAATAGTAAAGAGTTAAACTGCTAAAATATAGCCCAAATAAAGTAAGCTATAATTTTATTTATTATTTTTACGAAACCCTACGAGTCTGGAATGTGGTTTGCTTTGTTTGAACCGTCTTATTAATTGTTATTGTTTACTTCCTTACTTTGAATCTTATATTTTACGTATCTTTATACGAGTGAACTAACGCCCTTGTTTGTTGATTACTTCTGAGGAGTGGTTGTGGTTGGAGTAAGATTGACCAAAATTGGATACATGCGTATTAAGGGATGAACTTAGTGCGTGTCAATCTAAAATTTAAATCGAGCTGAACTTAAGGATAAAAACAGAAGCGATGATGGATAAGTAGTGGTGAGGTGAACCGCCATCTATAGGTCAATGGTTTGACTTCTGCTTAGCTTAAATAAATAAATTAGCCTAAAGTTACAAAGCAACATCGCATCTCCATAACCACAACACAAAGGGCATTGTCCAAAATTGGCTTGGAGTGCATGAACAAGATGCTTTGAATAAAATAATTATGTCAATGCATCAGTTTTCTTTTTAAAAGAATTTTCATGCTTTACTTATGTATCAATTTAAGTCTAAATAAATTAAACTATGAAATATAACTAGGTCCGGCACTTATATCTGGAAATAGACATAACTTGAGATAGAGTAGTATACGTACATCAAATAATAAGTAGGTGGTAACATAACTAGTTGCGGCAGTTTTGCGGCTTCCTGCGTCAAAGCAGCCCTCGTCTAACAAGTGATGTTTCTAATAACAGACGCATACGTCAAAGCGCCCTGTCTCGCCCACGCGTGGGCTGGGCAGCGTGGGAAACCGCGCAGATGTTCACAACTATTGCACTACGTATATTGCAAGTTATCTAACGACCGCCGCCTGCCGTAGATTGGATTTGATAGTGTTCGAGATAACGTATGAGGTATTAGCGGCTTTTATTTTACAAGCGTGTGAAAGTCTTCGGCTCTGATTTGATTTGCAACTAGCTGCTGCCCGCGGATTTACCCGCGCGGTGATATTGGATTTCATGGGTTTTTTTTTTCGCGGAAATCTAATTCTTTTACTAAAATAAAAGTAACTTCAGTTACTCCTTATAACTTATCTGCCAGTGAAAATCCCGTCAAATTCCGTCCAGCCGTTTTGGAGATTACTCGGAACAAACAGACAAATTTAAAAAAAATGGTGTTTTTGCTATAGGTACCGTATATATTTCATCATTATATATCATATCATCATATCATTTGCATTTAGTACAAAGCTGTTATTTTGATATTATAAACAGACACTTCAATTTTATTTATTTGTATAGATAAAATTGGCTATCGTTTTTTTTTTTTTTTTGAGCTCTTAATATTAGCGCGTGACCTGTTTTAATTATTAGTGTTAGCAGAATCCAATGACTGATCTAGCTCCAAGTCTCCAACCACTTATGGCGACTGAACTGGAGTTTTCAGTGAAGGGAGACATTGGGATGCAGCCTTATCATGACGTAAGGACATTGTTTTGCGCCTATGCATCTGGCTACCTACCACCCGTTCTAGTTACAGAGTTTTTATTCGCCTTCTACTATTTACCGTCACTTATGATCAACTGAGTGCTGAAGAACGATAATTTATAAAAAGTAAACAGTAACAAAAGTTACAAATAAAAACCAACTTCGAAAAATCAGCTATGAAAAAATGCACTATAAAAAAGCAATTTTGTTTACTTGGATGACATAATTTCTTCAATTAGTTTGATTTAAAAACGAAACTACTGAACAGATTTCGATAAAATGTATATGGGACTAATCTGAAAGTATATACTTGCCATTAAAGAAATAATTTTCGAAATCGGTTTGTAAATGACGGAGTAATGAGGTAACAAACAAAAAAGAAATAAAAAAAAATACCAACCGAATTGAGAACCTCCTCCTTTTTTTTGAACTTGGTTAAAAAAAGATTGTCAACTTAGAATAAAAGAAGAAAAAAGTATGAAATAAAACAAGATTTTTGTATCAATTTTCTATAATGATTTCGGTAAACAGAATATGTATTACTTGTTGATAGATAGATCAATGGAATGCGGTTCGACTTTATATAGAAATACTACGCAGTTATTAGTTCTCGAAGTTGTGTATCTGTATTATGTAGTCGATGACTAGTACAAAGCGATACACGTTATAACGTTTTACCACCTGTGTGTGTGACATTTCACAGTGCCGATTATCATACATTTATGATGCACAAGTGAGAACCCACGTGCTGCTTAAAATTATAATCCTACTAATATTGTAAATGCGAAAGTGTGTTTGTTGGTTTGTCCTTCTTTCACGCAATAACGGAGCAACGGATTGACGTGATTTTTGGCACAGTTATAGTTTATTAACCGGAGAGAAACTTAGGCTGCTTTTTATACCGGAAAAATGCACGGTTTCAGTGGGAACGCGGGTGAAAACCGCGGGCAAAAGCTAGTAATATAATATTTTGAATTGGAAAACAAGGGCTGTTTTCCAACGATAACTTTTTTAATGTTTATTCAAATTCTTATTGTAATTCACTAAATTTCTTAGTAGTTCAAATACTTACCTAATTAACTAGAGTAAACACACGTGTCATCCACAACAAAACAACGTGCAATAAACGAAATGGTATCATCTCGTGAGCATATGGCTGTACGTAGCGGATCACCTTGGCCAAATTATTGCGACTCGCTCGGTCGACAAACGAACTTGCCTTGCGACGCCTTACCGATCGCCCAGCGTAAGATGAGCTTTGGTGATTTAGATAAACAAAAACCTGAATATAAACGACTAGCTTCTGCCCACGGTTTTCACCCGCGTTCCTACAAGAACCGTGCATTTTTCCGGGATAAAAAGTAGCCTATGTTACTCTCCAGTCCCTAAACTATATCTATGTCAAAAATCACGTCGATCAGTTGGTCCGTTGCTGCGTGAAATAAGGATAAAACCAACAAACACACTTTCGCATTTATAATATTAGTAGGATTTGAATGAATATTTGTCAATTACGTTTAAAAAAAACAAATAATAATGTGTTTTTAAGCAATATTTTGCTCAAGGCAAAATTTTATTTATCTTATCTTTTTTTTTTAATCTCTGGGTTTCGAATAATGTAAACAAACCACGCGTATCCAGTACCGCAGTAAAATATAGTGACAAGTTCGAGTCGAGGCCCGAGAGGTATTAGTTTGTTTTTTAAATCTAGGCCGAACGTTATTTACCTTCAAGAGTCGACGTCGTAATTTTAGAACAATTTCAATTACCTCTATGTTTCAGGTTTATTTCATGCCGATCCATCTCAATGGATCTGGTTTGCTCCTAACTTTTTAATATAAACAATAATGTCAAAACATCAGTATGCTGAGTGTGAGTTTCGCAGTTAAAATACGTTTACGCGAAAGAACGCTATTTAAAAAAATATGATTATAGTTCATAAAAGCGGCACTAGTGGCGCTGTACATTTTTCATACAAAATCTTCGTAAACGCGGTCACTGTCGAACGCTTTAACTTATTTTAAAACTCACACTACGCCCCCTCTGGGATAAAAAAGTCTTGCTATCCAATAGTAGACTATATAAAAGTTAGACGTTCGGAGTAAGTTTACTGTTGTTAAGTTGATGATATGTTAAGTAAGGAATTGTTATGTATAAAATAATTTAATTAAACAAACAAAGGGAGCGAGCCCAGGAGCTTGCAGAGCATAATGGAAACGAATAAAAAAATTGTATAAAAAAACTGATCTAAGACCTCACATTAATAAATCTGTTCTTTTTTTCTGACATAGTATTGAACATTTGTTTATGGCAATGAGGAACACAACGAAACAGCCATGACAAAAGTAAATAATGACGGACCGTACCTAAATTAAATAAATATTTACAAAATTGTATTTACAATCAAAATATTTGGCGTGGCTCTCGTCACGCTGGTCATTAGAACAGGATCTGACTTGATCTGAGTGGCCGGTTGGTCTGACATTACAGCATGGTACAGGTGCAATCACTATATTGATTAATAATGACTATTTAACATTCATTGAAATGACAATCATTATTATCCATACTATAAATATATATAAATGCGAAAGTGTTTTTGTAGTTTTGTTGATAGGTACTTCTTTCAAACAGCAACGGCGCAACGCGTCGGCGTGGTTTTTTGCGTAGATATAAGTAGTTTATGAACGTAACATAGGCTTCTTTTTATTCCGGAGTAATGCACTGTTCCTTTGAGAATCTCCGCGCGGCTGAAACCCCGGGCAGAAGCTAATACATCAACGCATATACACTGCACTGGGATTCCTTGTTTTGCAGGGGGTATGTCCACACACAGATACAAAAGACAAACATTCAAGACCGGAAAACAATTCACCACAAAAATCTGCCACGATCGGAAATCGAATCCGAGGCCCCCGTTACTACCAACGTAGCAATGTGGCGTAGGTTTAGCCTACCTGTTTAACGGGAACTGACTCACAAATGTGGTTACGGGAATACACCGTTAAGTGCTTGGTAACACATATTCATTTGGAGAATGGTAACTAGCAGAATGGTAGCCACTAAAAACGGCCTACCTTGCTATGTTCCAAAATGATGTATTCATTCACCAAACGCTCAAGCTCATGGTATAGATTCGAACCAGCGACCTATGGTTTTCCACTGACGTCACCACCACCATCAGACGTAATTTCTCCTCTTTCTGGAAACGCTTTCATTTTCATTCCTAAATATTCATCGCCGCAAGAAAGTAGGTAAACCGCAGACGTGAGGCCAATGTCCATACGATCACAGAGATTCCCCGCCACAGAACGGCCAATCTGACTCATAAAGGCCCGCACACACCGCACCTGCGGTGAAAGCTATCTCCGCCAATATCGCGTAATGAACGCCGCACCTCGAACAAAAAATGCGATGACAAGCCACTTATGGTACTATGCTTTATCATTGTCAAAACCTGCTTGCGATTATCCAAGACAATTATTTGTCCATCTGTTCGGTTATGTCATTGGATGTGAAGTGCGTAGTACAGCTAAGGACTTCTGCGACCGGCATTTTTTATAAACGCTTGTCGATATCTGTGTCATCATTTATTTCTGAGCAGTTATTTTATTTATAGTACAATCGTCTTTATTTAACTTGCTTATTTTTTTTTACTTATGATGGTTGGGCTTGACCGCTATCGCACTTGGTCGTATAGGTGATGGAAACTCTAAACCTTAAATGGTAGTTGAGCGTTCGGTTCAGCTGCCGGACCAATGATAGAAGGCTCTATAGCTAAGTTGGTAGTAACCCTGCCTGCAAACGAGGGCCCTGAGTTGGGTCCCCGGCCGGGGCAGATTTTGTGTGGTGAGCTAAAGATGGTTCTCAGGTCTTGGATGTTTGTGTTGCTACTGTGGGTCCATTCCATACAGGGAATGCTAATGCAGGAGTACGAGTGTGCAAGCGTTTATGTTTCTAAAAACATCATGACAGATTTACAAGTTGAGGGTGGCAATGGGCAACCAATGCAGCTAACGACTAGAACATACCTATACCTATGCGGTAACAATCCCGATGTTTTCCTTCACCCAACGTTCTATCCCATTATGGGTTCCAAGCTCTGCACCTAAACCAAAGTGTTACTAGGTGGTAGGACTACTCTTCTGCGAGTGTCCGTCTGGTGGGTACCACCGCTTTGCTCGTGTAGTCCACCGCCAAGCAGTAGTGTGCAAGCATTACTGTGTTCTGGTTTGATGAGAAAATAGTCTGTGAAATTACTGGGCTAATGGGACTAATATCTAATGTCTCAGGGAAAAGAGCGCACTGCAGTGCCACGCAGGCCTTTGTGTTTCAAAGTCCTGAGTGGCACTACAATTGTTATGGGCTGGTGTTGTGCTTACCATCAGGCAAACAGCCAGCTCGTTTCGTTAACCAGTAGAATAAAAAGTACGATATCACTTTACCTACAACTGAGCAATCATGACTAGAAGGCTAATATTATTATTGGTACATATTCCAAATTACAAAAAAATCAATTAAATTTTTGTTTTACTCAGATCATTTGTTGTACTTCAATTATTATTCATTACAATAATTTACACAACACTGCCACTGTTTATTCCGATTGCTCGAGAGTGCACTGCCATGTCGGTAAATAATTATACAAAAATAAACCAGCGGCGCGAGTACGGATCTTTTCGATAAATAAAATTGACAGTTAAAATCGATAAAACCCACTTTATCGATTTTAACTGTCAATTTTATCGAATAAAACCCACTTTATCGATTTTAACTGTTAATTTTATCGAATTTTATTTATCGAAAAGATCCGTACTCCCGCCGCAGATCGTTTCCAAAGATTAATACACACATTTTACTTGTTTAGTATGTAAGCAAATAGCTAAAAGCAGTTTTTAAATAAACAAGTATTATTTTTTCGAAAACTACATAATAATCGAAAGCGGCAAGTTGCGTAACATCAATTTGCGATGTTTAATCAACGCTGATGTAATGAAGCGGCACCTTCGGACCATGCCAATTACATACCAGAAAAAAACAAAGAAATTGAACTTTAAGTTCTTAATTATAAGAGCTGTGCCCTCAAAAATACGAGTATAATAGAAGCACTTTTAAAATAATTATTTATTTTTTTAAATCGCTTTTTGTTATCTTTGATTAAACATTACGTGACGGTCGTGCAACCAATATTAATGTGACTATATATGAACAGTTGAGTTCCGCGTTTTACACCTTAAATGGTCGTACCAGCCATCACGACTTCAAGTGCCTTATTTGTATGTAATTTCATGCATTTTTGTGTTTTTACTGAAACAATATTCTTATGTAATAAACCATGTAAACGGTGTATTTGTTCGAAATGGACAACGTGAAATGTGATTATTCTTAGTGAGTTTATCACCTTCGGCCGTGTTATATCTAGTTATTGTTATACTAACAGACAAAAGACAGTTTCTTAGTGGGAGGACTAAATCTTCTGTGAGTGTCCGTCTGGGTTGTTACCACCGCTTTGCTCGTGAACTCTGCCGACAAGCAGTAATGTGCAAGTATTCCTGTGTTCCGGTTTGATGAGCAAAGTAGCTCGTCGCTGACGACCAGCTCGTCTCGTTACCAATAACATAAAAAAAAACAAAAGACAGCAAGCTATTACGAATAATAAAAAATTTACGTCTACACATTATACTTGTGAAATGTTCTAATGTCATTTTGCGTAAATATCTAGGTATATATCTTGTCTAACGAGGCCGTTTCCTTTTCCTTCTACTATACATTTTATGAATTTTAATCGGTCAAATTATTCAGTATCTATTTTAGTGGAATTAAGCTGACACAATTTATGCATTAGTTTATCATAACTAGACAAACTTTTATATGGTATCATTATCCATAGAAGTCGAGGAATAATATGAAGCCTCTAAATATTATGTGAGTATTTTATGTAGAGAGCTATTTAAAGAGAAAACTGAAAACTGCTTTAAAAAAGCGACGAACCGACTTCAGTGACAAACTACTAAATCGATTTTGACGAAATTTCTATGGGACCAATCTGAAAGTATATTCTTCCAAATTTCCAAATCGGTTTATAAATGACAGAGATATGAGGTGACAAATATAAAAAAAATACCCACCGAATTGATAACCTTCTCCTTTTTTGGAAGTCGGTTAAAAATTGCTAATTGCTAACAAGATATCATAAAGAGGCGAAGCAATGAATCTCAATAACGTAAAATCGAACGAGAATACAGCCTCGTTCCCCGCGCTCAGCACTCATCGCGCGAATTATCATGCAAAACGGTAGCGTAATACTCGCCCGCCGCGTTTTAACATATCTCCGTGCAAAAAGACGCAAGTAATTATTTTTTTTACCACAGTCCCACTTTCGAGGCTAAGCAGTGCAAGTACAGTACAACCGCGCGTAAATCTGCGCTCATTTAACGACCATTACTGTACTTGCTCTATTTTTGCCGGCGCATTGCCAACCGGCGCGGCGTCGTAAACACCGATCCTCGGCTCCAGTGATTTTTACAACTACCATCGTATTTTTAAATGCAATTACCCTGAAGGGTCACGATTAATGTGCTCGTGTGGATTGACGAGTTTATTTTGCAAATGTTTTCGTAATAAGACGTAAGTAGAGGCTGTGATAGAGCTGGGCTCTTTATTAAATTACTATGTAAATCGTCACCTGATTTACCCGAGCAGAGTGATTTATTTTGTTGCTGCAAATAAATGTATTCCTTTGCGAAACATATCTTTAGAGTTGTAAGTGAGTAATCAAATCAAATAATTTATTTGCCAAAATACATGAAAATTAGGATCTTAAAAGTAATTGTTGGTACAATGTATTTGGTCTGCAAGCAGACCTGCAAATGTTTTATAAATAATTCTAGTTACAAAATTTCATATATTCCTTAAGACTATAAAAACAATTTGTAAGAAGCCATTCAGTCAATGATTTTTTAAATTTGTTACCGTCCAAGATCTTAAGGTCATTATATTATGTACTTGTTGTTCGTTTATTTTGACCATGGCTAAAGTTCTCGAGGGCATTATTAGATCAATCTTCACCACAACAATTACTTAATAATGGTATTTGCTCTTGTAGATTACCATAGCCACCTGTGCAGCCATGCTCACATTGTTGGCCTGTCAAAGGTCATGATCAGGTGGGTGGCAACTGGAATCCTACCATGTAGCTAATATAGTTTGCATGTGATCTCGGTCAATAGTTAAATAATTGTGAAATTTAAATTATTCATATGTACTTGAGTTGTTACAAGTGTTGTGTTTAAAATATTGTGTTGCTCGTATATGACCATAATCTCACCAGCGGTGCAAGTACGGATCTTTTTGATCGATAAAATTGGGAGTTCAAATTGATAAAGTGGATTTTATCGACTTTTTATATAATTTATCGAACCTCGATACAATCGACAAGTCGAATCCAAAGAGAATATAGAGCTACTACAATACTTTACGATCAGACTTCAGTACTCGCAACATTCGATAAATTCATCGGGTTTTTCGATTCGACAAATTTATCGAACCGACTTCCGTACTTGCGCCGCTGATCTGGTCAAAGATCGCACTAAGCATACAAACTGCCGGAGAACATCAACATGTGCTTGTTACTTCTTCGTGTTTCTGTCAGAGCTAGTTACATATAAATAAAGAAAAAAGTGTACAGATAATAACAGAGTTATTCTCACCGGATGGAATGAGTGAATTCTGTTAGCAGCCGCCGACGCAGCGACAAGTGCCGTGAGCCGAGCGACCTTGCCCACGCCCACGCCTTGCCCTATGTATCTGTAGGTACCTCTACCGGCTTTGCTTCATTCTCTATGAACACGGTCTACTGTGATAGTAGTAGGAAGTGATTTGTTGTATGTGCGAATCAATTAAAGAATACATATTGAGCTTTCAAATGTAGAAAGTAGGAGCATTTAAATAGCTGTTGTCTTTTGAGTTTAACACGCAATGTTTTAGGTTTAATATCGTATACCTGGACAATTAAAACACTTGAAAAATCCTCTTTGAAGCTACGTCAGTTTGTTTCTATAAAAGTATTTTTAAGAAACTTGTGAGTATGTTATCCCCCAAGCTTATCCTCGTGGTGCAGTTCATATAACGTCGGATAGACTTCACTCCTGCAGTGCTAATGGGATCGATTCCCGCAACGGGACAAATATTTGTGAACTACGCAGTTTGTATTTTACTATGGTACTCTATAAATGAGAACCTCTTGGTGTTGTCAATCGACAACCTTAGTTTCCAACAAACTAAAAAAAAACTTGAAATAGATACCAACTTATGATTAAGTTGTCTGAACTAAAACATATATTACGCTACTTTGCCATAAACTTCGAGTTAAACACGACCCTAATCAATCTAATAACATACAATTCAAGCCAAAGCTAACAGGACATAACTAATCATATCAGCCACCTAGTGATCACGGCGAACCCTACAATTTACCCGAATCGGTAGTCCGATACAGTAATTACCCATAAATATACATGATAAATGAATCAGAAAGGCGGGTACCTTACAGCACTGACCACACCCAGGACTGAGAGACGGCAGGTTTGTATGTCTCCGGTGGTGCAACAGCATAATGGTGATTTAGTGCTATCCAGAGTCTATTGATACTGCTTAAAGGGCAGAATTGGAATTTAGAATGTCCAACGGTCAGTGGTAAATATGTAGCAGTTCCCACGGTGTGTGTTGTTTTGTCACTTGTTACTTGTTTAGACAGCGTTGTAGCTCATTTTTGGAGCTTTCAAATATGCTTGGTTTTGTTGGTATGCTTGAAAAGCGATGATGCCTGCATATCAGCTTACAGCTGATATGCAGGCAATGAGCTTCAGCTTGAAGGAAAACATGATGTTGCAACTATTGCATGGTTGTAGGGACTTTTCTAGCGCGCTTGTCTAAATATAAGACTGCACTTCCTGCAGTGCCAGAGCATTAATACTATTTGAGAACAAGAGGAGCTGGTCTTTTGTCTGATGGTAAGAATAACGCCAACCCATAACAAGTGCAGCGCCACTCAGAACTTTGAAACACAAAGGCCTGCTTGGAGTGCGTGGCACTGCAGTGCACTCTTTACGCTGAGACATTGTAATGCCACCTTCCCCCGCCCCCCGCTGTTCGGAGAACACTAAAGTCCTTTCGAGAAGACAGAGCCAGAAGAGACTCTGCAAAGGAGGGCCAGTCATATTCTAGGTTTATTGTGCCCACCACATTTGATGATATCGTCGTCACTCAAGATATGTCAAAGGTCAAGATGTGTCAAACACAAACTTATAGGTAGGTATAAAAAAACAAATTCTCTCTTTTTGTCAGTAAAAATCTTTTGTATTTTGTGTTGGTAAATTATTTCCAACAATCATACACAAAAAAAAGTCTGATAATCGCCATGTTAAAATGTCAACTAGGAAGATAAACGCCGAGCGTGCATTAAGACATGTAGTCTTAACGAACGACGAATCTTTATCGTGAGCGTAGCATAGGCCAATCTTTTCCTCTCAATCACAAACCTCAAAATCCCTCCCACCATTCCCACCGTCAAAACATCCTGCCCAGATCGCATCGATAACGCAATCCTAATTACAAGCACGACCCATTGAATTCCCCGGCAACCTTGGGAGCAATCTCCGAGGCTTGTTGGAGTGGTCAGCAGCGAACAGCGAGACACGACGATCTCCCACGAGATAAGTCAAACATGCAGGTGCGAGCGTGCCGGCGCTGATTAATTAAATGCCTACTGAAATCAAAGCTGTGGCAAGTCTAATAAGACAACGAAGTGAACGCAGTATTTAGATTGATAGAGGACTTTGCATTATTGTTAAGCGTAATTCAATTATTTATTGCAGGCATGGGCACGGCACCCGCTTCTATCAATGCTTCTACTACCTCTATTCAAAAAACTTGTTTCATAACCACTGCGTGCTCAGTGCTGACGCCACGGCAAATAAACGGTGGTGCGCAAGTGATGTATGTAGCGTAAGCGGAGCAGTCGTCGCTTTGAGCCCAGGCTAGACTTCAAGACAGCATTATGTGGCCGTATTGCCATTCTTGTCTATTGCAGGTTTTTTGATGGTTTTGCATCAAGCCGCGCTTGCGCGTGTATTTTCTCGTAATCCGCGCTTGATGCAAAAGCATGGTTATTTTGACAGCAAAACGATTACTTGCATAAGCGTGTGCGGTCTGCGTAATCCAACACAGCAATCGAAGTGGGCAGGCGTGATGGGTAACATCAGACGAATAACTTACTCGCGAAAGCTCACGACGGAGCAAATACTTTTACTACCGGTTCAAAAAAAAAACATAATCCTTAGCCCTTAGCAAAAGTAAAAAAATAAGTATATGGAATTTAAATTACGCCATGGTGTATCAATTATAACTTAAGCAATCAAATATGCACTTACTACTTTTTATGGTGACCTTAAGAATTTATAAATTCATGGTCCTATCCCATTACAACACCGTTGGCGTTAAGCTGCTTACAAAATCAACGTATAACCTCTGGCTAGCAATAGGTATAGGCCTCCACTTGATTATAATCTTATTAAATGTGCCTATAATAATTGATAAAGTATGAAGATATTACAGCTTTCGGTTAATGTCAGGGTCAATTTGTGAGGCTTTGGTGAGAAGCTCTGCTTCACGTCCGGCTCAGAATTCTAAGCTTGAAATTTTTTTTTATCAATTAAAATCTTAAAAATACTATTGCTAACTAATCAATAAACAGTTGGTTTGGAGCCAGGACAGGTCCTTCTAGGCCTATACAGATAACCCATAAGTTGTATCCCACTACAGTCTCCACAATCTGTTGGTAGTACATACTTGTACAGCTATTATCTATTCTGTGGCAGTATTCAGCACGCTCGCTGGCGGCATTACCCAGTTACTTCAATGCCAGATAAAGTACCAGATTCTCTGGGTGGGTACCACCGCTTTGCTCGTTTAGTCTGCCGTCAAGCAGTAATGTGCAAGCATAACTGTTCTGGTGTGATGAGCAAAGAAGCCAATGAAATTACTGAGCTTATGAGAACTATAATAAATACCTAATGTCGTAGGGAATCGCGCGCATTGCAGTACTACGCAGGTCTTTGTGTCTCAAAGTTCTGAACTGTTATGGGCACTGCAATTGTTATTGGCTGGCATCATGCTTACCATCAGGCAAAAGACCCGTTCATCTAGTCATCAAATACTTAGTATAAAAAACAAAATTACTGTTTTTTTAATTTCAGAAGTAGTAAAATGACTAGAGGGTCAAACCTACTGAACATTGTTTCAACTTTATTGATTCTTTTTTTCACGTTAGTTATTGAATTACTTCGACATTTATTAATGAATATGTATATCTATCTAGGTAATTATTTTTATAATAATTTATTAGATACTCCCATTAATTTCAAGGAATTTCATTGAAATTTAATTAAACGTAATGCCATGTACGTTTCCATCGTGTGAATTTATGTTACGTGTTGTATTGTGAATTACATTTGAAATTCATGAGTGTGTTTGGCTTGTTACAGGTTGCAGTCCGAGTTTTTACCTACCCAATTCGTAGCAGTAAGTGGTCGTTTGTAATTTAATATTGCCTTATTAAAAATATTTATTTCTGTTAATAAATGGTTTAGTAAGAAAGAAAGAAACGATGTAAATGTCAAGTACACACCCATATTGATTATGGTGGCAAGTTTAAAAGTTATGATCAATTTAAATTAAATCAGGTTTTCACGCTTACACATATTGAATTTAGATGGTGTCCCAGTTGCAAATTTATTGTGCCAATTTCGTTCTAAACGTATGGTGTTACAAGCTTTGAACCAGTTATCGGTCTCTGTCTTAATATAACTTAAATTATCGGTATGATCTGGTTCAATAGTGGTGAAATGCTATCTATAGAAATTATACAAATATATTGATATTATATACGTAAATCCTTTCGCTTCACGGGTGTTTGTCTCTCAAGACAACCAATCACAGCTACATTGAGGTATTAATAATTCTGTACCACTTTCAACGTTTCCACTTATCCAAGAATGCACAAGTCGGTGTTCCCATTCGAATGTGTTCAGTTCTTGCCTAATTCGGCCTGGCCTGCCCGGGCCGTAATTTGGAGTGCACGCCGCCGCTCCTTGGGTGGCCCAAGGCCGACTTTAATGGCCCAAGAACTAAGCTGGCCCCAGGCGTGCTCCCTGTGTGTCACGATAGATGTACCCACCGGCTGACACGTGATTTGAGCACAATGCACGAGATCAATTTGGGAGAAGAGGTCTCGAAAGACCGAGATCCGTTAAGGGTTGATTGAGAGACAGTTTTGGTTTTACAAAAAAAGGTGACTAGGTAAATAGTCCATCAATATATGAAAGCATTTCCAGGAAATCCAGAATCAATTTGAACGGGTAGGTTTTAACCATTAACTACATTCTAAATAATTTGCCCAGTACAAGCGTCAGAGGGACCTTACTCCGTAAATCGAACGTCGAGGCTTCGGTTGACGGATCGCAGTTTTCCTACTATGAAAGCGTTTCGTGTCCAACGTTCAATTCGATGTTCGCTCTTGACATTTTGTCTTTCATGGTAGGAAAATGCCGATCCGTCAGCCGAAGATTCGACGTTCGATTTACGGAGTAAGGTCCCAGGGACCTTGTACGCACGCTCATTGACAATTTAGTTTTTCCCTGCAATAAAACGGCTTTTACCGTGTTTTGTTTGTTGACAGGTTATAATATTTTATGTAATTAGGCGAAACGTGTGTCGAAGTGAATCCAGTTTCAAGATATCTTTTCGATTCTAATCCAATCATCTAAGGGCCAAATCGAATTCCTCTTGTTACAAATCGGACCCACGCTCTATAATTGCACCTTTATCCCAGCTGCAATTAAATACAAAAACGGTACTTGGTATACAGTTAGCTATTTTGTTTAATCGCCAGAAGAACAAATTAAATCGTGAGCAGGCACGGGTAGGTAATAGCAATTTGTGTATTGTGACTATTGTGTAAGACGTAATGAATGGAATAATAATCTATCATCGGGCGAGGTGATTTGTCTTAGGGCACTGTTTGGTTTAGCTTGGCCCCGGCTGGTGTGCGTGCCTTTTGACCATCCTACTCTTGATTTGTTAGCAGCTTAAACTTTTGATATTCCTGATGACAAGTGCATGTAGACTGATAACTGCAATTTATTAGAAATAACAATGTTTTATATATGCATATTTCATATATATAATAAAATCACATTTTTAAAAAATCAAATTATTTTATTGAATATAGTCAAACTCAATGAAATTACTGGGCCTACACGGTACCTACTCGTATAACCAAAACAAGCATTTTTTATATTTTTGTCTGTCTGTCTCTTTGTTCCGGGCACAGGTTCCGGGTAATCTCCGAAACGGCTGAACCGATTTTAACGGGACTTTCACTGACAGATAGCTGATGCTATAAGGAGTAATTTAGGCTACTTTTATTTTAGAAAAAGAATTAGTGTTCCGCGCAAAAAAATAAAAACAATAAAATCCAATATCCGCGCGGTTGAAACCGCGGGCAGCAGCTAGTATAGAATAAAAAGCGCACTGCAGTGCCTCACAGGCCTTTGTATTTTAAAGTTCTTGGTGGCACTGCAATTTTTACGAGTTGACGTTTTGTTTATACCTGGCAAACAACCGGCTTCTAATCTAAAATTATAAAGAAATATTATTTTATTCTAATACACTGTATAGACGGAATGAGTTACCAGAATAATTAATTACTTAATCATACTGTTTGTTAAAGTTAGGAAGCAATCCAGATTTCACCACCGATGATTGATAGACAAAGATCAAGGTCTCACAAGCCAAAAGCTAATCTAAAACCATGCTCTGAACTGACCCTCCCAACATCGTATAGTACCAGCCCATTGTTCTATTAGGTTTCACCGCGGTGTCGAGGCGCGGTGTCAGTCACTCGGACGTATGACTGGAGGCACGCTTCTCGATCTAATTCGATGTGAGATCATTTGTAATGCTTGTGTAATATGATTTTGACAGTTGCAATTAGCGGTTAATCACACTGCCCGCCGGCTGCCGCGGCCAGCGTGATTGTTATGTAGTTTAGATTGTTACGTAATTGCTTGTGGATGATAGCTTCAAATAAAATAGCTCTATATTATAGACACCAACAAACAACACATTCCTACTAGTAATATTATAAGTGTGTTTGTCGTGTCCTTCTTTCACGCAGTAACGGAGCAACGGATTGACGTGATTTTAAGCATAGATATAGTTTATAGACGGGAGAGTAACATAAGCTAATTTTTATCCCTAAAAATGCAAGGTTCCTGTGGGAACGCGAGTGAAAACCGCGGGCAGAAGCTAGTTTTTTATATGTGGCTATAACAGGTCGTCTCAGCAATCTCTACGAGACATCCTTTAGCCTAGATTTAAATGAGTACGTTAATTTTATAGACATTTGGCGTTCCCATCCCCTATGCTACAAAATAATATAGTCCCTTATATTATAATGCCTTTCGCTATAATATTTTTTTTTATAATTTTCTTAGCGAAAATCCTTACTCTCTCTCGTAAAAAAGACCCTACTCATTTTTCAGTCCCAGTTTTACCACCCATATTAGAGATTTCACTTCGTTTACACTTGACTCGCAATTACTTAAAGTCATAATAAACTTTTTACATTTGACATCACTCTTTCTAAGAAATTTTCCTAAAACCTTATTGAGCTTACTGAAAGGAAAAATTACGTCTTCCTCATTAACTTTCAGTCATCATGTGTTCAAACACTTTCTAAAGGAAGTCGTAAGCATGAACAAACTTGCCTCGCAATTTATTACTTTTCTTTATAACAAGTTGAATAAGTAACGTCTCGTAAAATAGCTGTTAAATTAGCTAATTGTAAGTTTTCTTAGTTAAATAGGATGTGAAACGACTTTCGATGACGGTTTCCCATCCGCTACCATGTTTTGGTCGACGATTCTTGCATATATGTAGGAAACTAACTGCATTCTACGCGTCGTGGGGCAATTTTAAGATATCCGTTTTAAAAAATGTGCTAATAGGTAAACGGATAACCGTTGGTTTAAAAATGGTTAGAATGATAAGCTCATCGGCTTAGGTGGGTATGTAGATGAAATTAAACTTGGACTTCTTGGTGTATGCCGATATACGTGCTGGATGTTTAAGCAATTACTGCAAAATACCTACTTCTGACCATATAACATTTTAAGCCCTAACGTCTACGTGTTAGTAATATATTGTTTGTTTGTCAGTTAGTTACAAGCGAAGCGAACAAAAATGTGTTAAAAAGTATAAAAAATACAACAAAATATGCTTCTCAAATAAGGTTATATTACGTATACTAGCTAGAGGCAAACACTTCTTTTGTTTAATCAACTTTACTGCCTTCTTAGACCTTAAAACAACTCAATTTCAAACTCGTCCGATCCTAACCAAACAATAGTCGATCGGGTCTAACAGCGGGAGACAACACGGCCGATGTTAATCAATAACTCGCATGCATGTTTGAGGACAAACAGACACGCGGACGGACGGACGTGGGCAAATATGATGTGTCAACGAGCCGTCCGCGTCGTGTCAGTGTGTCACAAGGGTGCAGCCGGTACAGATGAAGCTGAGGGCTGACTTGAAGGTTGAGGCAATTCTGAAGTAAGGTCGTTAGTACCTTGCATTCTGGTAGGGCATTGTTTAGTGTTCATTTGGCTTGATACCATCCTCAAGATACACTTAAGATGCAGTCTTATTTTAAATTAGCGGCTGCCCACGGTTTCACCCGCGCGGAGATATTTGATTTCATGGTTTTTATTTTTTTGCGCGGAACCCTAATTATTTTTCTAAAATAAAAGTAGCCTAAGTTACTCCTTATAATATCAGCTATCTGCCAGTGAAAGTCCCGTCAAAATCGGCCCAGCCGTTTCGGAGATTACCTGCAACAAACAGACATACAGAAAGACAGACACACAGACAAAAATTTTAACAATGGTTCTTTTGTTATAGGTGCCGTAGACACTTTCATGTGCATTTGAGAACATGCGAGGTTGTAATCGATTGCTAATCTATGAATTAAAAAAGTTACATAAAAAAATACGACTGCTCTAGCCAGTGTCACTCAGGATGGTGTAAGGATGATCTGAAACTATTACTACTTTGACCATTGTGATTTAGTGTGCTTGGGTCCCTGGTTAAATACCTTATCGTATGCATTTCCAAACAAATAAATTCTAGTAAATTTTCTAGAACAGTGAAAGCAAGCTCATAATAAACCCAATTCCAAATTTCCAGTTCCAAACCTTTTAACCCAGAGAGAAACCTGTTGCTCTTCCTAACCTTCACACCGCGGGCTCTGGGCAAACAGCCGCCCATTAGCATGCGTGGCCCTCTGACACACATAGGAAAGCTGATACATTTGCTTATTATAATTGACCATCGTGATCAGCAGTACCTATCTCGTAGAATATTAGTGGGAGGACTAACTCTTCTGCGAGTGTCCGTCTGGGTTGTTACCACCGCTTTGTGAGTGAAGTCTGCCGCCAAGCAGTAGTGTGCAAGCGTTACTGTGTTCCGGTGCGATGAAAAGAGTATCCAGTGAAATTACTGGGCTTATGAGACTTAATACCTAATGTCTCAGGGTAACGAGCGCACTGCAGTACCGCGCAGGCCTTTGTGTTTCAAAGTTCTGGGTGGCACTGCAATTGTTATGGGCCGGCGTTATGCTTACCATCAGGCAAACGACCAGCTCGTCTCATTACCAAATAACGTAAAAAAAAATGACAATACTACTATTCATCATCATCATCATCATACTAATATTATAAATGCTAGTGTGTGTTTGTTTGTCCTTCTTTCACGCAGTAACGGAGCAACGGATCGATGTGATTTTTGGCATGGATATAGTTTATGGACCGGAGAGTAATATAGGCTACTTTTGGTCCCGGAAAAACGAACGATTCCTGTGGGAACGCGGGTGAAAACCGCGAGCAGAAGCTAGTAAGTCAAAATTGTAGACCCAGGTGCCATCTGTGTTTACAAAACAGTGTGTTGTGTTTTGAAGAGATGATAGTGATGACAGATACAGTGCAGTGTATGCATGGTAGTGACGACGGTCACCGACCTGAAAGTGTGTTTGTTGGTTTGTTGGTTTTGTTTGTTTGTCCTTCTTTCACGCGGTAACGGAGCAACGGATCGACGTGATTTTTAGCATAGATATAGTTTATGGACCGGAGGCATAGGAGGCATATGAAATAGACTACGATTTATCCCGGAAAAATGCACGGTTCCTGTGGGAAAGCGGGTGAAAACCGCGGGCAGAAACTAGTATATTTATATAGGTCTGAAAAAATGGTTGACAGAAAATGACTTTTATAATTTGAATGAATTAGTTAATGCTTAATATTGACACGGTATTTATAATATTTAATTAATTAATATTCATAATATTTACAATTTGACGCACGTGACCATAAGTTGGTCATTGTTGACACATTGGTTATGTTATGTTGAATGAACAACATTAATTGGTACTGGGCTGGGTGAACTGTAAAAAACCTAATGTGCAATAACACCTCGCATAGATTATTGTATGTTGCAGTTATCCAATAAAGTATCATTATATTCTATCCTAGTACTCGCCTCACGCTGAAAATCTGTCGCCAAAAATATCGATTTTTCTAAAATGCAACAAAGTCGTTTTAACGCCGGCTATACTTTCGTTACAAAAAAAACGCCACAAGAATCGAGGTCCTCTTATCTGCTACCGGTCATTTCCCAAAACTAAGCTTTCTATGGAATTAATTACGCGTTTGTTTTGTTTTACATTAACATGCGCCCAGCTTTCTCACTAGATAAACACTAGTATCACTGAAACAATGAATGTAATCGCCGTTGTGCCCGATCTCAAATGAAATGTCATTTTGAGAGCGCACGCTCTGATTGGCGCGAGTACCCGATGAAAAGATAGAAAGATAGCTACCTACACACGTCGTGCGTGTCTGTGTGTCTTTGTGGCGTGAACAGGTGCCTCGGAGCACGCGAGCTGATCGCTCGAATCGACTGCGTTTATTTTATATCGCCGGCGACTGCGGTAAGATCTTTTAGCTAAGTATTTGCGATAGATTTGAAAGCTTAGATTGAACGCGTCTTTAATTGGAGGAAGTCGATGAAATTCTGATGGAGCGATAGATTTGTTTCGTTTTCTATTTCAATGCTATCGATTTATATCATATCTCTTATATTACTAGTTTCTGCCCGCGGTTTTCGCCCGCGTTCCAACAGTAATAGTGTATTTGTCCAGGATAAAAAGTAGCACATGTTACTCTCCGGTCCATAAACTATATATATGCCAAAAATCACGTCGAGACATTGCTCCGTTACTGCGTAAAAGAATGACAAACCAACAAACCATCAAACACACTTTCGCATTTTTAATTTTAATAGCACTATAAATAATTGTTTTCTCTCTTAATTTAATTACAGACTTATTGAGCCTCCACGATTATTAAATGTTATCACCTACATTGAGTCTATCCATTATTAATCCTAACTATATGATTGGGTAAATTTTTAGATGTAATTTTAATTAAATAATTTCATAGCATTTCTAAAGACAACTATGTAGGTAGTCCTAGTCTCCTCATGGTCACATATATATTCAGTTGAACGTATTCGAAACGTAAAAATTATAAAATTAAAAAAATAAAATAATGTAAAATAAAAGCAAATCGCAATACGAACCGTTAATTGTTGTGATTCATTAATAAAGTTAGGCACGGTTCCCCTAACAAACACGTTTCCGTTACAACATCAGTATATCTTTCAACTCTCTCAGCTACAATCTTTTTAAAACCAGCACTGAATTCCCTAAGAAAAAAAATGAAGCCCTCGACCCAAATCAATGATGCTAATGTTCCAAGCATAACAAAGGTTCATTTCTTTTCCTGTGTTGCCATGTTCCTCGGGCACTGTTCGCCTCAGAGTTCAAAGCGTCCGATGATCCGCGACAGTCCGTTGAGGGCAGACGCGCGACGCCGCTCTGTCTGTCCGCCGTTGTCGTTAGCCTAACTAGCCACCATCGACCACTGCCACCGGCCGCGGCTTTTAACACCAAATTAGGACGATGCGACCATTAAGAGTTGAGGAAATGCTTTGTGGTCGCAGTGGCTGGGAACCGGTGACGATGCACTTCCTACTAGATAAGCTTAAGTTAGCGAAGCAAAGCCCTTGGGAATAATGTTGGAGTGACTTTCTCCATCAATATCATGACTAATCTTAAGACATAAACAAAAAATTTGCCAAGCAAAACTATACCAAAAATCTTTTAAAGTTGTTAAAAAAGTATAAAAGATGACAGAATCAATTTTAACAATCCATTACAAATTGGCTTAAGCAGACGCGGAAATAATATCATAATTACGAGCAGATCTGTCGTGTGAACGACCGTCACGTCTATGGGACCACCGCGCTAAGTGGCCCATCACCATGGGAGCCCGCTGAGGCTGCCTAGCTAGTACACTCTAATCTGTGGTAATCGCAGATCTGCGAGATGTTCTCAAGATGGCGGCTGCGGAAGCGCACTCTGCGAATAATTTTCCGCGTCCGTGCGCTTGCGCTGCGCAGCGCGCACGGTGGTGCGGTGCGGCTTCTCGGTACGTAACTGTTAACTATTTAATGATCGCCACCGGGCGCGCAGACGCTGCAGATGCCCCGGTACGGACTGTGGTTTTATTAATACCTGTTACCACTCGGATCAGCAGATTGCTGTCGATCAAGAGGTCAAGATACTTGAAACTTTTCTGTCATTACAGTGGAATCCCTTACAACAGATCGGGTGTTGCTCGTCTGACTTCTTAAAGGTTCTCTCAATTGGTTTGTCTTTTATCAGTAAAACACTTTTTCTTATGATCTAGTGACAGTTAGGTATAGTGTAGTGTCAACATTATAATTTAAATCAATCGTTTATTTAATAAACAGATCTTGCACAGAGCAGTCTAAGCATTGAAATCGCAAAATTACACAGACTCGGACTCTGCTTGTAGAATCTAGCTCACTACCGATTCGCATAATATAATATTCATCGGAGAATTAATTTAACTTTCCTCTGATGACGGCGGTGCTTTCTGATGACCTCTCCCAGGCCCGCCGCTCTTTGTTCCCATTATATAAAACCTATCTCGTTGATTTTGCATATAAAGTTCCATAATCTGTTCAGAAACATATAAGACGTGATCTGCTGTAGTGAATTTGTTAGCATTCTAAAAATGTGCAACTGGAATGCGATGTTTTTACAACAAGAAACAGTGAAGATTGAATATTGATTCAAATTCAAAATGCTTTATTCAAATAGGCCCCAAAGGAGCAATTATGAAAGTTAAAATAAATGACTAACAGCGGGCCCCTGCAACATTCGTCTACCCGAATCACATACTAAATGCTCTTTATCAGAACATAAGAAATGAAGCGAAACAAATAAAAAAGCGTTCTCACTTCTCTGTCAACCTCAAAAGGGACTTAAAAGATTATTTTAGTATTGTAGGTAGCTAGTGACATAGAAATATGGTGTATAATCTTCTCCCAAATTTCTGATTCAAGTTTCATTTCTGGCTCCTTTCGAGCGGTTCGCTCCACCTTCCGAACGGAGTCTTACAAATGCAATCTGCATTAGCTTCTCGGGTAATAATATGTAAATATAATTGCCATAAGCCGGGACTGCAGTGATAGGCCATGGAAACCGTATACAAATGCCCTATGAATAAATTAATACCTAATTTGTAACAGTAACTGCGCAATAAGTGGGGACGGACACTTACAGAGGAGTCGAATGTGTGGTCTGTGATGTCGCCGAGCTTAATGGCAACCTGATATCAGGTTTTCCACCATTCAATACTGCTTATTTTTGCACATTTTTTCTGTACTTTATCTAGAAGTTCGTGGTATGAAATAGATACAACAATATGTTTTTAAATATGTTATTGGATAGCTAGTTTTCAGCTTCATCGTTGCTTGTAGTAAACCAGATTAAAAGCCAGTACATAACTAATTCCATGTTTTCTTTTTCTATATACCTGCTCTATACCAACTCTCAACCACAAATTCGGTTTTCAATCCCCAATTTTGACCTGATACCTCAAGGTGCATTAGAGAGACCGACACACGGACTGTCAAACAACCAACATGACTGTAACCCTGTAAGAATTTCGATTTATTACTTTTATATAATTATGGAACCTAAAAATAAATAAATATCAAAGTAACATTGGTAGGTAATAAGTTATGTCAATTTTTTGTAAGTTAGGTATTTATATATTTTACGCTTTTTGGGCGTGCAAAACTCCAGTAGCTGTGAAAACGACAAGTAAAACTAAATCTTAACTAGATTATAACAAATTCCTTTCAGACATATCCAATTACTTCATGCTACTTACCTCACAAAGTATGCGCTAACAGGATGAGAGCTTGGTAGGCGTCATTCCCTGATATAGCTATTAGACATTACAAATGCTGTTTCAGCCTGAAGCGTTACAATTCTCACATTAATTCTCAAGCGCTATCACCATCTCACCCTATGTAGCGACCTATGAATATAAAGCGGCTGAGTAATTACATCCCTTCGACACCCGCGACACCCGGTGACACCGACACCCGACACCGGACACTCGACACAGACACCGGCGCATGATTCACCGCGCCTTCCCTTACCAAAGGTTACCATAATGTACTGGGATCTAGGACTAGAGCTAATGTAATTCGCGCTAGTAATACGTGTAGTTGAGAATTGTTGAAATACACATTTAGACGAAAATCCAGGAGCAAATCTACCTCTGGTGCTGTCTGTAGGTCTAGCAAGCGAAGACTAAGGAGTCAACGAAGACTTACAGCAGAAACTCGACAAAAACAATGATGATTTTCATAATTTTCAAAGTTGTAAAGCTCAGATAGACGTCGAAACACTACATCTATGAGATCCTCATACTCTGAAAACTTTTTGTACGAAAACCCCTCAACTGTTTCAAAAGGACAGATCAGGTTAATCATTAAATAGTGACAGGAACGCGGTGGGTCAAATATTGTTGGAAGCCAAACTGGTAATAAACCGTTCCTCCTTCTGAACTGGGCACTGTCCTCCCAACGACAAAGCGATGGCATCCCTTCCCGTCGATAAATAACCGGGATCCCGATACAAGCTGATCGTAATTTATAGCCTTCCCGGCCTTCCTATAAATCATACCGGGTAATTGTCGGGAGATTAGGAGCTTACGGACGGTTTCAATTAACATTTTTGTGGAATGATCGGAGGAAATTCGTAGTAATTTAACAATGAAATTGTTCAATATTATTATATTTTTAACCTATATTTTTAAAATAAGTACCTAGTAGTTCTTCTGTGTATCTACATATATACCTAGGTAAATGTTGAAGTAGGTAATTGTTGGTGAAACCAAACATTTATGAACGATTTCAACTTTACGTGTTTTAAGGGGCTAGAATGTGATCGGTCTAGGCATCCTCTTCGGGAAATTATAACATTGTCTTCATCATAGAAATGGTTTATTCAATCCTTCGCGTCTTGATGATGTACATTCCCCTCAAGCGGGATATCATTCCAGGACTTGGCCTGCAAAATAAGAATAACGCTATCTAATTCGTTGTACAACTTCTCAGCTAAATATTTAAAACACATCCTCTCCGCATGGTGAGCAGAATGGATTTGCAATTACCATAAAGAAAGTTTAGTAGGAGAGCGCGCGTGCGGCATACGGAGAAATTGGCGATCGCTATGCACTTTTACCTTCAGTAAGCAGGGAGGTTGTAATATAGATTTACTTTCATTTAAGAAATTGGTCTAAAAACGAAGCCATTTGACCATTATGTCATATAACTTTTTTTTAATGTAGCCGTTGTAATCTTACCCATACTGTGATTAGGTTACGGACTGCACGCCGTATCAGGATGGTGTAGACTCTCAGATTAAGAAATTTTAACAAAAAATAGGAACTAACAAATGAATGTACAGTATATATTTTATTGTCCCACTACTTACGACACAGAATAGGCAATGCTTTAGGTGAATTCCAAGACGTTTAAAAAAGTGTTCAAATTTTGTACTCGTATATACAAATAAATCATTCTGGTAGCAGGCGCGGATTCGTAGTCCATACGAATTCAATAACTTTGTCTGGTCATTTTGTATTGAATCACTTTCAAATTCTAATTTATATATTCACATGGGCTCCAGAAGCACTCATGAAAGTTAAATGACTGAAAGTGCCCGATCCTAGTATACATAACCTCTCGAGAATGGCAAGACACTAGTCTTTAGACACTAGGCATTGTCTTACACTGTTTCAATAAGTCAGTAAAACTAAAGCATACTTTGATATTTATACTTTTTTTAAATTGATGATATTTTGATTATCAAAATTACCGTAACCAATAAATATGTATCTATGTGACCACACGACGCGACGGGACATCAGCGTAACGCTTAAGTTGCCACGCCATAATATCTCTCTCATTTTCAACGCAACTCATCGTTCCCCTAATCACCTCCACGATACGTGGGCTTTCATGTGGTCGCACAGTTTCACTGCTTTCTTACTTTCATACGTAATGGACGAAGTAATAGCCGATGAAGGCCCACGTTGTTATGTTTACGCCCCTCTGTGCAAGAACTATTATTGTTGTCCGAGTGAAATTAATCGCCAGTCCTTCACATTGATAAACAGTATCAACTAATGTAGAGTAGCTACTAGTAGGTACCTTATTCTCTGAGTACAAGTTTCTTATTCTTAGTTTTTTTGCTCTGCTCTTTGCGTATAGTAAAAAAACACATTCATTACATTTAAAGAGAGAAAAAAAACTAAAAAGATGCTGCAGAAACGCTGTTTTTATTTAAAGTTTTGTTAGTGGGAGGACTAACTCTTCTGCGAGTGTCCGTCTGGGTTGTTACCACCGCTTTGCTCGTGAAGTCTGCCGCCAAGCAGTAGTGTGCAAGCATTACTGTGTTCCGGTTTGATGAGCAGAGTATCCAGTGAAATTACTGGGCTTATGAGACTTAATACCTAATGTCTCAGGGTAACGAGCGCACTGCAGTACCGCGCAGGCCTTTGTGTTTCAAAGTTCTGGGTGGCACTGCAATTGTTATGGGCCGGCGTTATGCTTACCATCAGGCATACGACCAGCTCGTCTCGTTACCAAAATACATATAAAAAAAAAGTTGAATATCAATTATTGATAAAACCTTATGATTCGTTTTTTTTCGTATCAATAAATACTATAAAACTTTTAATAAAATAAAAACTCGTTAATTTCAATAACAACCAGCCTTGACCTCCCAGAGGGTTATTGTCCCTAAACAAACTAAGTAGCCGACGCATATTATTATTTTAATGTTTCATTATCCGCTCAAGCGTAACTTTCTATCATAAATTTAAAGCACCATTCTGTGAGACATAAATTACCTAAATTATTAGACCTCATAGTGCGTCCGCGCCTCGGGGATTTGACACGACCATCAGGATGGAAGCTACAACGATTTAACCAAGGAAGCTTATTTAGCTAAAGCTAGCTAGCTTTTTTCTTAACCTGAGAGAAATGACGCGTTAAAAAAAACTAAATTCTGTGCAAAAGTAAGTTGAATTATTTGACTCAACAGTTTTCTAAATCCTACTAAATAAAATAAATATATAAGTGCGAAAGTGTGTTTGTTGGTTTGTCCTTCTTTCACGCAGTAACGGAGCAACGGATCGACGTGATTTTTGGCATAGATATAGTTTATGGACCGGTTACTTTTTATCCTGAAAAAATGCACAGTTCCTGTGGGAACGCGGGTGAAAACCGCGTGCAGAAGCTAGTACACAATAAAAACGGTGTGATCCTGATGAAATTAAATGGTACCGCCTTGGATCATTAAATAATTATGTCCTTTCATAATATAACTTAAAATAATAAGAATATTCTTCTTAATTAATAAACAGAAGAAAAAAACCTCATCATGTTGGAACTCTGGAGTTTTTACTACGAATATTATTACTACAAACGTGATATTTACCCCTTTTTTATGTTATTAGGTAACGAGACGAGCTGGTCGTTTGCCTGATGGTAAGCGTAACGCCGGCCCATAACAATTGCAGTGCCACCCAGAACTTTAAAACACAAAGGCCTGCGCGGCACAGCAGTGCGCTCGTTACCCTGAGACATTAGGTATTAAGTCTCATAAGCCCAGATAAGGACGTGGTCCTTATCTGGAGTTTTGGTTATATATTTTTATTCCAACAGTTTCTGTTTATTAAACATAACTTAAACTTCTAAATCAACTGTCTAAGAAAGTGTCCATTAACACTTTTCCTATTGTCTCTATTAAGGGGAAGACACTTTGTTCATGTGTTCTTTACATATAGCACTTGTACTACATAACACTAACACTTTAACACTATACACTACACTAATTTAGAAGTTTAAGTTAAATTTAAATTACTTATTAGCCCAATTTGTGGCTAGATTGTATTATAAGTAGGTTACGTTACAAAACGAAACCTAGGCAAGGGAAAAAAAACCATTAAAAATATCATAAAATTAGTCATGAACACTGTTGCGCCTTTCTATTATAGGAAACTTAATTGGTTATAAATTTAAGGAATATTGAAACTCCTGTAATTTAATGACCACCTGATTTATTTAGAAGATAAAAACTCAGTGTGAGGTACCCCTAGTGTTATAGGCAATATAACTTATGTTATTTGAGAGTGGCAGCTATTTTCCGTGCGACAAAAAAACCACGGCTAAAGACATTAATATTTCATGACAGATTACCTACCCTATTATTATAGTTTTATACATATTTATGCTGAAATAAAAAAACGGTCAAGTGCAATCTGACTTGTGCATCGAGGATTCTAACTTGATGGCGTGCAAACAGTTTGATGAGCAAATAACGCTATAATAGCAAACCAAACAAAACAAAACAAAAATCTATAATAATTTACCTAATGACATTAAGATCTTGGACGGTAACAAATTTAAAAAATCATTGACTGAATGGCTTCTTACAAATTGTTTTTATAGTCTTAAGGAATATATGGAATTTTGTGACTATAATTATTTGTAAAACATTTGCACGTCTGCTTGCAGACCAAATACATTGTACCAACAATTAATTTTAAGTTCCTAATTTTCATGTATTTTGGCAAATAAATTATTTGATTTGATTTTGATTTGATTTGAAACAAATTTTACAAATTTGTGGTTTTTGGGTTTTTCTCTTTCTCTCAATTTCATGATTCTTGGTCAACCGGAATGAATCCGAGCTTGTTGATTAGGGAAATGTCACAATCATTGTCACACTTGTGACCCTTTTTCTAGGTCTCGCGGAGACCTATTGATCGTCAGAGATCAAACTCTAACCGATAAGACTAGTTTGAGATGAAGTCTATTTGAATTGTTTTAAATTGTGAATTGTTTAATTTCAGATGAGGGTGCGGGAGTAGGGGTAGCGAGGTGGTCGTGGCATGGGCCAGGCGGGCAGCCAGCCGGCCGCAGCGGCGCCGCAGCGGGCCCGCCGCGCGCACACGCTGCCGCACGAGCCGCCGCGACTGGCGCCCAAGGTATTTATCAAGACCACAATCAAAGATCAAGACGTGTACTGTAATATATTGTTCCCCTCAGTTGTTCGAACAGCCACCCTTTGCTGCGAGAAACCCATGTGCAAAATCGCATTTTGTCAGCGAGTGAGCAAAGTGAATTTGCATTTCAAATGTCGGAAATTGTCATTTTTGGTGCGTTCAGAAACGCATAGTACCCAAAACTTTAAATTAATTTGTTAAAATTTTAAACGCGATTTTCGTATTTCAACACTATCGAGTTATTACCTAGTTTAATTTTTTTTTACGTCTAAATGTTCTCGCTGCTGAGGTGAAAATTCGTATGTGCCACACGAGACCAAAGTTATTTCTATCTCGTGCCTTTGAATCTCTTGCGCTACGCTCAGGGTACTAACATAGAATAGCTCACTATGCTCATGATTCAATTCTAGAATCCTTCGCTTGCACGGAATTCAAAATCAGCACTCGCAGTAAAAATCAAACTTGCTCTCTTGTTGCATAAATAACTATTTCACTTCACAAGCTCGGAAAGGTCTTGCTTATCATTCGAAATCTGCGCGCAAAAGTGAAGCCTGCAATTGTGTTTATCTACTAACGTGCCACTGTGCGCGGATTTCGAATGATGAACAAAATCTTTCGTAGTGACTAGTTAATATTACAAAGCATTATTTTATGTTTGCGTCATGTTGATATCGCTCAAATTATAATTCCACCATACTCGCGTCTGTTTCAGGTGCTGCCGTCACTGACGGAGTCGCCGCGCCTGCGCAGCACCGACAACGGTGCGATTCTGCACTCCGGAGGCACCATCAGTGGTCGCAGACCTGGCTCGCAGCATGAGATCACCAGGACATCAAACGGACATGTGGTAATAAGATTTTCCTAGCACTATAATAGAATATGAAAGCATGTTGAAAAAAGGACCATATTTAACTTCACTTAGGGTTCCGTTTCAAGATTCGTAAGTGTTTTATTGCGGGTTTCTATTGCATTCTTTTTATACAGCATAGACTAAGCATGACTAAAAAAACTTCCTTGCATGAAGTTTAAATGAAGATTCATATTCATATTCATTTATTTTGCATAACTAAGTGTATGTACAAAGGTCTTATTCTACTTATATGAGATCTTTTGACTTAGTAGCCCTTTTCAGGCATCGCAAAGAAGGTTATAGCGACAGCTAAAGATTAAAAATTAAAATTAAATGGCTAATCATATATAAAAATTGGATAACTTAAAATTAAAAAATACTTTGAAAATAAATTCTTATACAGAGAATTAAAGTTAAATGCTATACTTTTTTGAAGATTCTTATCCTACATCAATTTATTTGCTGGATTCAAAATATTCGTCTATTGAATAGAGACATTTTACAATTAGGAATTTTTTAAGTTTATTATGAAATGCGTTAAATTTTGTTTCATTTTTTATTTCTGTTGGTAATTTATTATATATTTTGACTGCCATGTAATATGGGCTATGGTTCAACATTTTTATTCTAGAATAAGGTAAATATAATCTATTTTTGTGTCTAGTATTTACATTGTGGGTGTCCTCTACTTTCATGAAAGTGCTGTTGTTTTTGTGTACAAAAGTGCATAAATCTTGGATATATATAGATGGTAGTGTTAATATTTTGTATTTGGTAAAGTAGGGTCTACAACTTTGGGTGTTATCTATTTGGGCTATGATTCTGACACATTTTTTCTGTATAATAAAGAGGTCTATTGCATTTACGCTGTTTCCCCACAGCATCACTCCGTATTTTAACCAGGAGTGTGCATATGCATAGTAGGCTGATAAGGCCGTCTCTGTATCTGTGCTACATTTAATTTCAAAAAGGGCATATATGAATTTCGATAGTTTAGTTTTAATAAATTCAACATGAGTTTTCCAGTTGAGGTGTGTGTCAATGTTTATTCCTAAAAGACTAAATGATTCTACTGTGTCCAAAGGCGTGTTTTGATAATTTATGTGTATGTTTAGAGGAGGGTTATTGTAGGATCTAAATTGCATGACTTTAGTTTTACTGTAATTTATCTCTAGATTGTGTTCTGTAAGCCAAAGTGATATAGTTTGTAGGGTGTTATGTAGTAGTATGTTTGGGTTATCAGTTTTTTCACATTTAATTAAAATTGATACATCATCCGTGAATAATATTGGTAATGTTATTTCTTTATCTAATATTTTCGGAAGATCGTTAATATATAATAAAAATAGTATACACCCTAATACACTTCCTTGCGGTATTGAACAAGTTAGGTTTTTAATTTTTGATCGTATTGTTTCAATAGTATGGGTTCGTATATTATAGTGTTCAAGTTGGACTATTTGTTTTCTTTTGGTAAGGTACGATTGGAACCATTGATAAGCAGGTCCTCGAATGCCTGAGCCATATAATTTAGACAGAAGTATTTTATATGACACTTTGTCATAGGCTTTGGTCATGTCAAGTAGTAGTCCTAGGACATATTTTTTGTCGTTTATATGTTGGAGGGCAGTTTGGATATATTTATATACAGCTGTTGTTGTAGATTTTGACTTTCTAAAGCCGTTTTGGCAGTCATCAAGGATGTTGTGGTTTTCTAAAAATCTATATAGTCTGTTGTACATTGCTTTTTCGAATACTTTTGAAAAAGTTGGCAATAAAGATATAGGCCTGTAGTTGTTAGGGCTTGCTGGATCTCCTTTTTTGTGAATCGGTTTAACCAGTGATATTTTCAGTAAATCTGGAAATTGACCATCTTGAAAGCTTTGGTTAATAAGATGATCTTATCCACAGGAAAGTAACATTCTTGAGAAATATCTTTCCTTCGTCTAATGCAGACCGTAGACGCTTATGCAAACGTGCGTTTGCTTGTCTGAATAACAACGCTTTTGCATCAAGCGCGCATTTCGAGTATCTCAAAATCCGCACTTGACACAAAAGCGTTGTTAATCTCACAAGCAAACGCACGTTTGCATAAGCGTCTACGGTCTGCATAAAGTTCCCTCAAACATCAATAGAGAAGCGGCTTTAACGAACTGTAACCAGAATTTGTTTTTAATGAATGTAAATGTATAACGTCTATTGTTGACATAAAACTAGCAGCTTAACCCCTGTTTGTCGTTCGTGTTCCAGCACTCAAACGTGTACCGATCCCGGTCAGCAGGCGCAGGTGGCGATAGTGGTGAGATCCGAGCGAGAGAGCGCGATCCTCTGCATCGCTCGCACACCAACCTTGACCTTAGGCAAAACGAGAGTACGTATCCATGTTTGGTCGACTTATATCCCAAAAACCTTTTGGAACCTTTAACCCTGTTACCACAAAAAACAGTTTTAGCAGCTTGTTTACCTAGACAGTGTCTAAAATGATTAGAAATGTTACAACAGAACGGGAGTTAGACAACGGGTAAACAATACTTAATTCAAGATTTATGGTTGCTCATATTTAAACACGCGACCAAGGCATGTTTAGGGGCTAAACATTGTTTAACACATGTTTAGGGTATGATTAATTTTTTTGACCGTAAATCTAGAAAAGTTTTTTTTTTTAATTTGAGCTTATATTGTTTAATTTCATTCTCAAGTATTATTTTTCAAAAACATCCTTATTCTAAAATAGTCTAAATTAGTTTTTACAGCGTTGCGAGCAATTATTGCATGGTTAAATGTATTTGTAAACTAAATAATAAGACAATCCATGTTAATTCCAGGTAATACGAGTGTTAACAAGAGGTTTGGTTCGGAACCAGATTTGAGGATAGAGGAAGAACAGAAGTTGAGAACAAATAATAAGCATTTTCGGAAGAAATACCGAGCTCCCGCACCACCGCATAATGACGTGAGTAAACTTACTGAAGGTATAAATAAATTTACCAAGACTTAATAAAATATTTTTCGTAGAGACCATAAAAACGATATAGACCGCAAGTATTTGTTTCATCGTACTTGTGGTGTTGAGGGCCATGGTCCTCGTAGTTCGAGATTTCCTTGATAGTGTATCTGGTAATCTTGATTAAGTAAGAATCTAGGTCAAGTCGAGGTAAGTTAAAATTATGTTTTGATATTATTTTATGCGCGAATAGACCTGTTTTTGTCTTAATACTAAGCTACGTCAGAATACTATGTATCTAAGATTTATGTGTTAGATAGTAGTATCTGACTAAATAACACCCAAGAATACATAAATAGTTATGTATTCATTGGACTTTATTTAGTTAAGTTAATGTCTGGTTTCAGCAATGTGAGGGATCTTCGCCAGATTCTAGTGAAGGAAATGCGAAACCTGAAGCTCAAAGAAAACTGAGACTGTTCAAAACGAGAAATGAAACCAAAAAACTAAACGGCAACGACATTGCCAAAATATCATATAAAAACAATTGTACGGAATATAAATCATTGGATCTGCATGACAATCAATCATTTGAAAGACGATACCGCTCAGCCTACAAAGACAAGGAACAACATTTCAAGTATCCTGATAACACAGATATGGTCCAAAGTACGGCGTCATTGAAAAGAGAAGAACGATTATTACAAAACCGACAAGACTACAGAAAGACAAGAACAGATAGAGTCAGTGGATGCAGAGCGAAAACATCCAAGACGAACGAACAAAACGAAGCGTGGAAAACACCATTACTTAATAGAAACTTTAGACATTCGGAAAGATTCAGGAAAGATGACAGCGAACTACCCACTCTGAGGAGAGAGAAGACTTTCGACGATAGTCTGATCGCGAGTGAAAGAGACAGCGAGTCTCCCAGAGCGACACATGAAAGCAGAATGAAAGAAATCGGTGAGCAACTGAAAACGAACAAGTTTAGTCTGCTAGCCGAAACCAGCAAACCCCTAAGAAAATCTCTTCCTTCACTATTACAGAAAAATAATGAAGAAAAAGATGAGTTTCAAGCAGAACTTAAGAAAGCTACCAGTAGGATAAGAAGTGACATAGGCAATAAAAATAATGTAAGTGAAAATAAAACTAGTCAAAATAATAAAATGATTGCGCAGAAACCAAACCCAACGAAAGCCCCGAGTAAAGTCAAAGAGTCTAGTCTAACGAAAGTTAACAAGCAGGATACAGCAGCTAACAGCAGACGACCTTTGTGTCGAAATAATGAAGTAAAACCGAAAGCAAACGTGAGCAGCAATGTTAACGGGAAAATAGCTGCCAATAAGTACAAGTTCAATAGCAAAGAGAGCGGTAGGTCAATGCCTGACAGAGGTCAGGCGTCTGGCAAGGAGTCTACTCCTGAACATTCGCCTATTAGGAAAAAAGAGATTGCTGGTAGCAAAACAATACAGGACAAGTGAGCAGAGATTTTTTTTATTTTACTGTGTTCTTCTAATTTCTCAATATACCTGACACTAATCAAACGTATGTAATGTAATTTTTACAGACAACAACAAGTCTCACCATCAAAGCAGTTCTACTTTGGTATGATAGAAAGCAAGCACACAGAGCCTCAAGAACACCTTAAAGAGTTTCCAGGTCTTGGAAGCCCTATAATTGAAGAGATTGGAGATTTCCACCTCATTGAACAAAAACTGTTGGGATATCATGATGAAGATGCAGAGTTTGATAAGTTCAACGCTAAGTTGAAAGAAGATTGTAGAATCAAAAATTGTGAGTACAAACAATCCTAAAACATAATGATATGAATGCAGGCATTCAATACCTACTTATTTGTTATCAGCATATGAAATAAGTAGGTATAGTATTTAGAAATTATCATGAACACTATTCGGACTTAAAGCTCTGCTTAAAAATGCATCATTTTTTAAAATAAACTATCCGTTATCTTATATAGTATAAATTAATTAGTTAAAAATTAATAGATTAATCGTTTATAAGTAGGTATCGACTATCATTGGACAAGTAGGTATCTCCTGATCTTAAATGGTGAATGTAGTCGAAGGTAGTGTACATACTTAACCGAAAAACTTAGCTTGTGGGTTGGAGATCGCCTCTAATATGAGACTTCCAGAACATAGGAGCTTAACGGAACTATGGAATACCATACCATAAAAGGAAAATATTCAAGCAGATCGACGAATATTTTACATGGCAGCAGTACATTTTTGGGTGGTTGTACGGGAAATGGGATTGCTTGTACCTATTTATTCTTGTTGGTACATTTTGCGTACTTTACATTTAGTTAGCAAGGACATTTATTTATTTATTTAACATGGGAAACTAACAGCTTATATCTAAGGATTATAGTAATATGACTAATAGGTACAAAAAAGCCTTAAATAGTTTCCGCTTATAGAATGACAGTGTTTACAATACTAAGAAAAATAAAAATTAAAAAAAAAACCAACTTACATAATTATATCTAGTGCATTCAGACAATTTTTGAATTTAAAACAATTTAATTTTTGTATTAGCCCTCAACAATCCACTATGTATCCGACTAGTTAAATCTTTTTAATCTCTATAATAAGTCCATAACTATATACTTTCAGTAAAAAATTTAAACAAGCATCTTTTTTGAAAAAGCTTTGTCTCGCAGTAAATAAATCAACGCCCTCTGAATAGTTACATTTAAAGATTCTACTAATTCTGATCAAATATGAATTTTGTCTATAATTGCATGCAATTACATACATTTATCCAGAAAGTGTTTTAAATTTTGTTTTAATTTCCCAGTGTCATCAGAATCAGCCCTATCTTCGGAAGGGTCTGAAGGCGACGGCTCTGAGGGCTCCCTTGGAATCGCATTGCGGCTGCGCCCCACACTGCCAAAGAAGCAGCCGACCATGCCGAGGTTCTCACCAGCGGCTGCGTGGAGACAACTAGCAAGCTTAGACGCACATCTGGCTGCTGGTAAATTATTATTATCATAGAGACTGTTACAATTATTGTAATTCGTTTTATTTCATTCAAATATAAGTTTCAACCGTCTATGAGTGTATATCTTAAAATATCAATGTTTGGATTTACCACACTCGCTCTAAAACGGTGAAAATAATATCGTGAGAAAACCCGCATGTTCAAGAATTACAATATTCGAAGGTATGAGATATCCAGAAGTATCCTAGCATTGGGAGCATTATGTGCTGATGATCATGAGTATAAATAACTGTACAAACCACATAAACTAGAAATATGTGAAATATCTTTTCAGAAACCCAACCTCTAGCTGTAGAAACCAAGATGTCTGCTGAGCATCAAATATCAGCTGAGTCATCGCCGCGATCCGAGGAATCGGCTGACAAGTCAGGAGACTCGGGGATCAGCGGTGATCATGCTCATAGCGACCATCGACTGGATTCTCCACCGAGACATGATGTGAGAACAGATCTTTTTTACTTGACGAAAATAAAAAAATCTCAAAATAATGCATTACTTTCATGGAGATTTCTGAAAGTACATTTTTTTTAATTTAATTCTTACCAAACTTTTGTTCGAGGATCAAGCGTTAGTAGGTATGCCCAGATCAATTATATAAATTCTTCGACCAAAGTTACATACAAACATGCCTCTATTATTTGTAGACACAAGACGGCAACCCAATTGCCTGGACGCCTCAACAAGACCTCGGTGATAGCAGTTCCGATGGCGCTGGCACCAACACACCCCTACATGCCACAGCCGTAGCCACCTATAGTCCGGGGTCTCAGCCCTTTAGCCTATCTCTACCCAGGGATAGTCAGGACAGGGTGAGTGATTTGAGGGTGTAGAGGGAGGTTAGGGAACACTCAAGTGTCAAAATAATATTATTTGAGAAAGTTTGATAATAGGTTTCACAAGGCAGTAATCTTGGTCCATTGTTATTTTTATTTTAATTTCTTTATTAACTTTATTACGTTCCATTCTTCTTGTCGTTATAACGTAGGACCCAAGATGAAGCTTCTGTGGGACTCATCTATCAAAATGACTCTAAAATTTGACTGCGTATTTAATTATCGTAATGTAACTAACCTACTAATTCGTTTACCTAACCTCCCGTGATTCAATCAGCTGAGGAGGAGTAAAGGTTCTAATTCTAACTTTACTCTTTAGCTTCTGCTTGTTTGACAATACACGACTGCATTTCATACTATTACCTACTAAACCTCTAAATAATACTAATATATTTAGTTCTATAATTATCAACTACTCGTATTAATAATATTTACCTAAGTAATTTATTTTTCTGTATTTTTTTAATTAGCTTTGCATTTATAATTTTTCTCTCTATTTATTTATGGCTAGCGGATGGATGACTCTTAATACAATATATATAAAGTTACAAAAAATGTTTTGTCATTTGTTTCATCATCATCATTTCCTTGGACCTTGTCCTGATCCCATTATGTTTGGACTCGGCGCAGTAAGTCTTTTTCTTTCTTCATTTGTCTACTTTATTATTTATCACATTACCGTAAAGTCCAATATTTCACAGCTTCTCTTTCCATATTATTTTAATTCATAAACTGTTTACTATTTGCAACAGCAGTTCTAACTCTTCACCATATTCATTCTTCACCTTTATTCCTCATCAGCCAGCTGTCAGGACAACCAATCCCTCCTAGTTTAAAGCGATGTCGTGTTTCTATGATTGCTTTCAGGGGAAACCGCTTCAGCAGGGGTTCAACAGCCTCCAGAAGTTGAGAAAATCTGTATCAGGGGCCTTAGGAGCAGCGCTGGGATCAAGAAGGTAAAGTAATCAAAGACACTAAACATAAATCTTACTATATAATAGGACTAAAGCAATATTTATAACTAAGAGTGAATAACCTAGTAACCTTCTAGGCAAGCTTGCTATATCTTCGACCGCATAATCGCTTACCATCAGGAGAGATTGCTGTCAAATGTGAGCCTACCGAATATAAAAAACAACGTTTCATTCTGTGTTTGGTCAAGGGAGAAAGCTGTAACTATAATCTCACTTGATTGCAGTAAACGATTCAATATCATACGTCTTATTTAAACATACGTCTCCAATTATTATAGCTTGAAGATATTAAGATTAGCTACTTTGAAGGAATGCCGCTATTTTCTTGGCTGAATAACCGCTAATTTCCAAAAGCTGATTTATGAAATGTATTTAAGTGATAGTTGTTCATAGTATTTCGTTTATCAGATTCGATTTAGAGCACGAACCAATGCTTCCCGAGCCGGAACAGAACTGGTTCCTGACGAAGTCTGCCCCCAACTCGCTGTCCAACCCACTGCTGTTCCAGTCGACCAGGCCTAAGGCTGCCAGCGAAGAGGATATCATCAAGGAGGAATCTGCACCTGCTTCTGAAAAAGTAAGCAAATATAAAAACCAACGAGTCATCAAACAAAAAAATTTAGTCAAAATCAGATCATCTGTGATCTGTTTTAGAACTTCGACAGATAGAATAACATGTTGACAGACATACAATGCAAACTAACAGAATTGGTCTGGAACGTCGGTTCCCTATTCGCGGCTGTTCCAAATAACTACACCCCATTCTAATTACGGAACACTCTTACAATCGTAGTCGCTTTGACTTATCGGTTGCATCTTTATACAAGTCAGAATAATAGCGATAACGATGAAGATGTCTTCCATCTGAAAATACTCAAAATTAATATTTAACAACCTACACACAATGATATAGTCCTGAGTAGTAAAATCCCTATACTCATGCTGTAATGTATCCTGTCTTTTTATTTATTATTATCAGCCTCTTACGCTCCCACTGCTGTGGTACTGGCTTTCTCTCAGAGAGAGAGGCATAGGCCATAATCCACCACGCGGGCCCATTGCGGCTTGGTGGATGTCACATGTCCTCGAATTTTGTGGTTCTTGAACATGCGGGTCTCCTCTCGATGTTTTCCTTCACCGTTTTGGAGCCAGTGTAAATAATCCGTAGATACATAACTTGATATATTTAAAGTCATTGGTGCCCAGTCGAGATTCGAACTATGGTGCGTTGGATTGAAAGTAGCACAAGTTTCCGCTCGGCCACTCTCGCTCTCTTGTCTAATGTACCCTGTATACCACGGTTGCAATGTGTTTACTCAGGAGGAGCCTAGCCCGTGGCGCGCCGGCGCGGGCGCCTCGTACCTGTCGTGGGGCGGACACGTCATGTACCTGCCGCCCGCGCCCGACCAGCCGCTGTCGCTCATGACCATAGAGAGGCCAATCAGGTGGGGATACTGGAATATACGACAGTAATTGTGTATTTTGCGTCACATGCAACATCCCAATTAGAGTGACCGTGAATCGTGAACCTATCTTCTATGATCCGTTTCCTTCGACAGGAGCAAGTCCAGCGGCTGCCTGGAGGCGGCGGCTCGGGCGGCGCGCGCCACCTTGCGCTCGGAGATGCGCGAGCGAGAGCGCTCGGGCTCCCCCGACGTGGCGCGCGCGCTGCCGGCCAGGGTCGAGCCCTCCACTACTGTGAGTGCCTATAACTATTGATTACATAGGACCAAATAAAACATGTACGATTTATGAAACGATAATATGTCCGTGGTTGTGGTGGCGCCCGCAGATCCCTAGGTGCTATAATGAATTGACAATGAGAACACATACCTAGTAATTTCACAATTTCATCACAAGTTCAAATTGCAACAATCGAACCATTTTAACTTAATGCGCGTCTCACGTCTCGATAACTCATTTTATTTTGCACTCTCGAGAGCAACCATTAGTGGCCTTTGTCTATGACAAACATAATTTATTTATTAATATCTGTGTAGCCATTTGTAACGTGGATTGTGTCCGGGGCCTTGGATGTAGTAAGCTAGCTTGATCAATGGTGCGTCTTGATGGAGATTAATTTATGTGATGCTCCATTAAGCTGATGTTAGGCCGTTGTTAGTTTTTAGAATGACGCAGTGTCATTCAAATTTTGTTAGTTGTATTAGACTAGCTATTACCCGTGGCTTCGCTCGCGTTTTTTCAGAATATAACATACTAGCCTATATCACTCAGTGATAATCCCTACTAATATTATAAATGCGAAAGTGTGTTTGTTTATTGGTTTGTCCTACTTTCACGCAGCAACGGAACAATGGATCGACGTGATTTTCGGCACAGATTTAGTTTAGGGACCGGAGAGTAACATAGGCTACTTTTTATCCCGGAAAATGCACAGTTCCTGTGAATGACATAATAAAAAATTTGAGTCAACATCCCTATTGACCATCTTCAACCACACATTGTCACTAAAAATGTAGCGACATAGTGGTCGAACCACCTATTGAGCATTAAAAAACATGGTACATTTTTTTTTTGTTATTTGGTAACGAGACGAGCTGGTCGTTTGCCTGATGGTAAGCATAACGCCGGCCCATAACGATTGCAGTGCCACCCAGAACTTTGAAACACAAAGGCCTGCGCGGCACTGCAGTGCGCTCGTTAACCTAAGACATTAGATATTAAGCCTCATAAGCCCAGTAATTTCACTGGATACTCTGCTCATCAACCGGAACACAGTAATGCTTGCACACTACTGCTTGGCGGCAGACTTCACTCACAAAGCGGTGGTAACAACCCAGACGGACACTCGCAGAAGAGTTAGTCCTCCCACTAACAAACCTAGTGTCATTATCACAAAATTTCCTCACCTTGTGACGCGTTCCCACACTCCGACACAAAATATCTTAATAAATACCCAGTAATACCTACCGATGTTTCCGCGTAGGTTTGCATACAACTCTGGGAGCCGCAACGTAAATTGAAAAGATTTACATCTGTTTTAGTATTCTTTGACCTTCTTTACAGCAACGCGAGCGCCTTCCGTGTTAGCAACATGAAGATGCACAGACAGGTGTAACATTATTATCTTAAATTGCAATCACTAATTTTCTGCTTACAAAATAATTATGAAAACCTATGCTATATTGTGAAAAGTCGGTGTTTATTTAAATAGGTATGAATCTATTCAAATAAATAAAATTGAAGCGTCTGTTTGTAATATCATAATAACAGCTTTTTAACAAATGCATATGAAAGTATATACGGTACCTATAACAAAACAACCATTTTTTAAATTTTTGTTTGTCTGTTTGTTCCGGGTAATCTCCGAAACGGCTGGGCCGATTTTGACGGGACTTTCACTGGCAGATAGCTGATTTTATAAGGAGTAACTTAAGCTACTTTTGTTTTAGAAAAATAATTAGTGTTCCGCGCAAAAAAATAAAAACCATGAAATCCAATAGCACCGCGCGGGTGAAACTGCGGGTAGCAGCTAGTAATGTATAAAGTAGCGAAAATCGCTTGCCTTATCAGCTTTATTTTTGGGATGTATCGTATCTTGACCCAATTTATGTAGGTCATTGTGGACTTTCAAACATAATAAATTATTCAGGACGTAAGTTGGAAATATCGATAACTATGACTAAGGAAGTCTGTAAAACGGCAATCTTCAAAGCGATGGTGGCTCTCTGGTAGCAATTAAACGTCGCCACGACATCGGCCGATGCGTATAACGGTGTTTCGAAACTAAAATTTAAATTTAACTTAAGTAAAAGAAAAAAAATCGTTATGTACTCTACGGATACACCAAGCTATCACGGTGGTAAGGCATCTAGTGTGCGCTTGGCTAACACCTTCAAGTTGGTCCTATCAGTGTTGTTTGGTAGCGTACTTGAGGTCCAGTCCTATTGGAATATCGTGCCCAACACTTTCGATAGTCTTCTTCTTTGCGTGCCATTGATTCGAAACTTTTCCACTCTTTTATTCAGTGAAATAGTGATAACGCCCTGATCTATCACAGACAAGGAAGTCAATTAGTACTAACATTGTAATCTTAATATACCTGTATAAATTACGCGTCACGTTTTTTGTCCGCGATGGACTCCTAAACTACTTAACCGATTTTAATCAAATTTGCACACCGTGTGCAGTTTGATCTAACTTAAAAGATAGGATAGCTTACATCTCAATTTATAGCCGCAACATTATTTGATTGCAAATTCTATTAGGGTTACGCGCAAAAAAATAAAAACCATGAAATCCAAAATCTCCACGCGGGTGAAACCGCTGGGCAGCAGCTAGTAAATTATAATTATAATAAAGCATATCCTAGTCCACTTTCGTTGTATTAAATACCAGAAACTGTAGCAACTAAATTACTTAACTCCGTCTTAATTAAAATATTTCTGTATCAATTAATTGATGTTTTCAGTAGGCCATGTTTGTAACCAGGACATACCGACATTACACGCTCAGTTATTGTATTACCGCATTCTTTATAACTTTTTGTTTCACTTCGTTCTCATCATGTTATGTCACTCTGAGTCCCACGGTTCTTAGAGTGGAAGCTGCTCGTAAACTTGGTAATTAAGATGTCTTAAATCTGTCTAAATACGATCTACTTGTTTAGAAATAGCAGATGCAGTAGTGAGTAACGCCTATTCTTAGTATTGCATGACACGGGTTCATTAATTGTTCATTAATTCATAGCCGTAGTAAGTAGGAAAAATATTTTTTAACACACGAGTGGTTAGAATTCCACTGTCTTACCTACAGGATGATTTTAATTCACTCGGAGTGATATCCGTGGGAATCACCACGCAGATGAAACCGCGGGCAGAAGCTAGTATAAAATACTATCTTCCTACGCAAATTGTATAATGACCCCACCATCAGTAACGTCAGATTAGTATGCTAGACCACGGAGCCATTGTCCAGCTGACATGCTCCATGGTCCTTCTCACATGATAAACTGTGTTACGGATCTTCTGATCGTGACCTCCATGTAAGTAACTATGGCGTTATCTGTGCTCGCATAATTTGTACTTGGCTCTGGATGAAAGAGTTATTTACAGTCCAGTGTAGGAAAGACTTGGCTAATGTTTGGAAAGACGAATGCAATACAAAACAATACCTTTTTTATTATGAGTAGGTTAATGCTTGAACTTGTATAAGGGGGCACACTGTCTCGCTTGATCTTTAGTGACGCTGTGTCAATGATAAACAAAATAAACTTCGAAAAAAGATAAAATTAAAATGTTTAAAAACTTCAGACGAAAAAAGCCGGTTATTTGTAACGGCTGAACAGATTTTTTTAATTATAAAACACTCTCGATCTATTGACCTTTCAAACAAGAAAAACTAAATCAAAATCGGTCCATCCATTTAGGAGCTCCGATGCCACAGACAGACACACCCCTTCTTTTTTGCATCGAGGATTAAAAAACTGGCAAATGCCCAAAAACACGCTAACAGACAAATTTTCAACTTGTAGCCTAGCTATATAATAGGCGTCATTAGGAAATGTCAACTAATTGTGACAATAGGGTTGAATCGCGTTTCCAGTGTCTTGCTATTTCAGACCAAAGACCACTAAAAGATTAAATCAATGTTTAATCCAAAAGAAATATCTACTTATGCAGATCGTAGACGCTTATGCAAACGTACCTTTGCTTGTCAGAATAACAACGCTTTTACGTCAAGCGCGTATTTCGAGTATCACGAAATCCGCGCTTCACGCAAAAGCGTTGTTATTCTGACCAGCAAACGTACTTTTGCATAAGCGTCTACACTGCCCCTTACGAAGCTTTTATATCCTAAACTTCACTCGTACTGTCGCGGGTCGTTCGCCCGGGCCTACGTTTGGACATTTGGTATTCACACATGGACCTGATTACCCGCCGCGGAATCCGTAACACCTCTGCGCAGGAGCCAAATCAATTTCTCAGGAATAACTGTCAGGCATGGCTTGAATATATTGTAATATGTAATTGTACGATTTAAATGCCATTTTTTTAAATAAGTTTACTGTTTGATTGTTTGTAAACACGGATAATGTATGTCATGTCACGTATGTTTGTTTAACGTTACCACTATTATGCATATTTAAAGTGGTATGTTTAGCCTCGAAAGATAAAATAATGTAATTTTTTAGTATTTATAATAAAATTGGCAAAATATTTACAACCACCCAAATGCACCTGATGTCCACGTGAAAACCAAGTATTTGTATTATATTTGGGCATAATATCAACTTTTTTTCTACGATTGTGTATTTAACATTTTCTTCTTTGGGTTTAATATACAACAATATACGTCTATACATAGGATTATTTACATTGCAATAAAAAACTAAGAATTTATCAATTAAAACCAAAATTAAACAAAACCTTATAAATAAAAAACAGCATTAAGGTCGCCTTCTGCAGGTAGGGTGCCCAAAAAGCTGGCGACATTACCTCGTTGAATAGCTAAACTAATACGTTGACCGAGGTAAGCGCCAGCTCGTTGGTCACCTGTCACTTCTACTAAGCGTTGGGACAACTCCTTAAAAAACAGCTTCGCGTCTGGTCCCCAGGGGCCCATTGTCTCGACCCCAAAAGGAAGAAATATGTATCCGTCACCAAGGGATGCATATTTCCTCCGTTTAAGGATTTCCGCTGCTTCTGCTGCCGAACCCGCCGCCCTAGATGACAATTGGACGTAATAAAATTGTACTCTATTTTAGCAAGATCAATCTATATAAGATAACATAAAAAATTACTACTTTACCCATGTTTAACTATTACATGTCCCGACCCCTATATACTTCGTTAGTTAAACGAAAGTATAAGTATTTTTTTAATAATAGCCAGTTAATATATATTGTCCAGAAAACAAAAATTGTAAATCTAGTAGTAATATAAATTTAAAAACAAAAGTTAATTTATCAACGCTGTAATTGTAAAACGTTTTATTTTTAATTTAAATAAAAACATATAAAACACATTAAGTCTACTTAATTAATGATAAAAACAAATTAAAAACTTAGTAAACCAATCCGATGGCAACGCGCTTAGAATACTGGTTGCATTGCCACGTTGAATGGCAATGCTTATTCGTTGTCCAAAATAAAAACTAGAATAGCCATCACGCGTGGCATCAAGAAGACGTTTCGCGACGTTTCTTTTTTACGTTATATGAAAAACATTCAGTGAAATAAGACGCAAGATGGTTTTCGTTGATTGGTCAACAAAGAAATCTCTGAAGAGTTTTTTAAAGCACATATTATGACACGTGTAAAGTAACGTTATTAGGAAGCTATAAATCTGCGCGCTAAAAAAAGTACATCGTCAATTTTCCTCGCGTCACGAAAACTCCGCACGGCGCGTCAGTTTTCCCAGCGCTACGACCTAGTGGGGGGATCGCCGGTAGGTCTGCGCACGCGGCACGTGCGACACACCTGTCTGTGTGCGTTGCCGTGCAGTGCTGACGCATGCGAAACGTTCCGCGACTCGTCCCGCTGCCTTGATTATACTGTCGACAGCGATTGATTTGTACTTTGGTGCATGTGCGAGTTGACGCCCGCGAGAAACGGTTCGTAATATTTTGATTTTTATTTAGGATTATTTACTTATTTTTTAATTGTGTACTAGATAACGTGGAATAACTTAATAGTGGATAGCTTATCCACTAATATTTCAGGACGTGAAATAAAACGGGGCGGATTAAAGGCAGTTTAGGAAAAGTTTTAGAAAATATATTGACTATGCATAAACAAAACGTTAAAGATAACTTAAATTAATGAATGAAATAGTAATTGGTATTGGATTATGTGGGTTTACTAACGAGATTTTACTAGGTATAGTAAATACTTCTAAAATTGCAATGCTGCAGGTTTTTTATAATATTGTTTTTTTTTTTGTAAGAGTTAATTACTCAGCCATGCTCAATTGCTCATGTTTGCCAATTCTCAGTTTAAATCTCTGTTCATCGCCAGTTATGGAAACAACTGACAGCTGACAAAATTTAAAAGCTATCGAAAAATCCTACTAATATTACCTATACATGCGAAAGTGTGTTTGTTGGTTTATTGGTTTGTTGGTTTGTCCTTCTTTCACGCAGCAACGGAACAACGGATCGACGTGACTTTTGGCATAGATATAGTTTACGGACCGGAGAAGTAACATAGGCTACTTTTTATCCCGGAAAAATGCACCGTTCCTATGGGAACGCGGGTGAAAACCGCGGGCAGAAGCTACTAAAAAATAAATGTCAATATACGGTTGTTAAGTCTTCTGCGAAATAAGACATGAACTTATAGGTATACTTAGTATGAGCCCTTGTAATTATACAAGGGCTCATATTATACTCTTATTAAAATAGTAAATTACGTCAGTAAAGTTTTTGGATAAATATTTATTTTTTAAATAAGTTTTTTAAATGCTGGCTCTGATTTAGATTCTCTATAGGTATTTCTATTTTTTCGCGAGGTTAGATAGTACAATATGATGTAATCCGATTAATAAAAACCTGTTTATTTTCAACAGTGAAATAATTTTAAAGAACTTTCCATAGTTCACGGGGCCAAGGCCGCAAAACTGAACGGTGTCTTTTTTTAATTTTTTTTTAATTTTGCTGACGGTGTGACCTTATTAGTTTGATTAAAGTTAGCAAACTTAATATTTAGAGATTACTATGTCGATAGGAGTACTCACGTATTTTTTACTACTTACCTAGATAAAAAAATATTTTATTAATTATTTTAAAATTATGTATAGCTATAGAATAAAATATATAAGTCGAAAAAATTAGGCCAGGTTGAAGGGGCGTTTTCTCATCTCTGCATACCACTAGAGATACCTAACTTTATGGTATTAGTAGTAGTATTTTGTCTTTTTAAATGTTATCCAGTCTTACGCAAGCCAGTAGATGTGAGCTTGTAGATATATACCTTCACAGTCGGATGCGCCTGAGAGCGCGCGGAAGCAGTATGCGTTTCCGCACAATTATCGTTGGATTATTATTATAATAAATAATTAATAGGATGCTAATCTCACCACAACGAAAGGTAAAAGTGAAATCACAATTACTCTGTCAAGTTTAGAAATCAGTCTCATTAACATTTTGTTTAGCATGTGACTATCAATTAGCTAAGTCTAGGTTTAGAATGGCCTTGTTTTAATGTGCTTAGTAACACTTATACTGTGTATATAATGAGCTTAGAACACAATATGCTTGCAGATAGGTACGGTTTCTTTGAACTGATTTTCTAAAGGAAGGAATCGTTCTGAATAAGGCACAATTTATTCAATGTTACAGTATCACTTCATATCTCCGACAGTTACGAATTTATGTAAAACTAGCTGCTGCCCCGCGGTTTCACGCGCGTGGAAATTTTGGATTTTATAGGTTTTATTTTTAGTCGCGGAACCCTAATTATTTTTCTAAAATTAAAGTTATTCCTTGCAACATGAGCTATCTGCCAGTGAAAGTCCCGTCGAAATCGGTCCAGCCGTTTCAGAGATAACCCGGAACAAACAGACAGACAGACAAAAATTTTAAAAATGGTTGTTTTGTTATAGGTACTTTCATAAAGCTGTTATTTTGATATTACAAACAGACACTTCAATTTTATTTATTTGTATTGATAATTAGATATGGTTATTTTCGTCTAAACAGGCTTTTTTGTTTGGGTCTGATAAAATCAAAACTAAGTCGCAGAATAATATTCTGCTTCCAAGGAGAGATCAGATTTTTGTACCTATAGCAATGATGTAGCTTGGATTTTTGGTTTCATCTGTTATGACTTAGTCTCATATAATAATTCTAATTAAATTGGTAATTGGTGGTTATTCGTTTGATGCTAGAATCCTAAAAGCGATGAAGCCGTCTTATTTGCGAGTTTCAGTGGCAATTTCTTTTCTAATTTCTTATTTATTTACCTACTGATAATTTCCATTGAGTCTGTTAGGTTTTTAGCTCTAAATGATAGTTAATTATATCTTCCTTTAGTGTCATTTATATACCTAAATATAGGAAAAGTGGGTAAGATGGTTTCCTTTTAAATACGCCTATATATACAAAACAGTTTTCTTGAAATGATTATAATTTACATTATTGTTAATAATTATAATTAAATTTAACGATTATCCCATTTATAATCGTTAACTGATTGATCAGGATGGGTGGCCTTGCCGCCAGCTAATGAGACAGCACAATATGTATTTTATACTTATTATGTTTTTATGATCCAAGTTGTTAATTTATTAATAATGCCTAAGTTGTCTATAGTCGTTAATTGGCCGGTCGCAGGTCGCAGGGCGGGCGGCCTTGCAGCCGTAAGGAGCAGTGTAGACGCTTATGCAAACGTACGTTTGATTGTCAAAATAACAACGCTTTTGCGTCAAGCGCGGATTTCGTGATACTCGAAATGCGCGCTTGACGCAAAAGCGTTGTTATTCTGACAAGCAAACGTAGGTTTGCATAAGCGTCTACGCTGCCCCTTATATGTCATCCAGCTCATAAATTAACGCATCTGCGAAGCTTTTACTCCACTGATCGTGTCTACATACTTATGCTACGTAATAATATTCTATGAGTATCAATCTCATTTATAAATCATAACTGAAATTATATACTTACAGCTTTTTTTTTCTCGGAGTCCAGCTTCTGGGCAGTTTTTGGAAGCTTACACAAAAAAATACTTGTGCCCATGGACAGTAATGACAAAATCTGCATAATTTCAAGTAAATTCAATGAATAATGTAGTAACTATGATGCACCTGCAAGTATGGTACCGTTAAAATAAAAAATATGTCTTAAAATATTGTTATTATTCAATTATTTATTTGTATTGTAGTATTCGTTCATCGTTTTTAAAGGGCGGAGATCCGGGTTAAAAAGTAAGAATTGCGTGTCTTAATTTTATGCACAAGTTTACGAGTATAGTTGATATTCCTGGTTCATCATAATTGCTAATTGGCTGTCCTTCGCCGGCCTTGCAGCATGCATATGTTGATGATGTCATCTCCCGTGCATCTTCTGTTTTGATGCGATTCGATCTTAAAAATTATGCGGTTTAAAGACAAAATTCTATTGATAATAAGTTATCTCGTCAAAGTTTGATAGTGATTGATTAAGTATTTTTTATTTAAAACTATAGCGACTTACCCCGTCTTCGTGCGCCTTTGCTTTTTGTTTTGCCAGTGCCAGCATTGTTCCTCATTTCAAGTAATGCAATTCTTGCTGTTTTTTGACAGTGACAACAGAAATGCCTCATCAATGAAATACAGTTTGGTTCGTCTTGTACAATTTCCAATTATTCCGACGTTGTTCTGATTTTTGGATTTTCCAAAAACTTTCGTTCGTTCAAACCTTACAAATATTGGATATGAGTACAACAAAAAAAAAATAGCTAATATAATAGAGCCGTTCTCAAGTACTAAATCAACCGTCATAGATGTAGCGTAACTTCGTTTTTTAAAACAAATACTTATAATACGTTACCATTATACATGTAATTTATAATTATATACAAATAAGGTCTGATATGGTAAAAACAATGTGTTTACGCCGTTCAATGATATCTTTGACCGACCTTGGGGACGATAGGTATAGGTACCTTCATGTTTTGCCTAACTGATGTCATGGCGTTGCACAGTCATTAACATAAATACATAATTCATATTTTTAAACAGATTCTAATATTACGTGTTACACAAAAATCCGGTAGTTTTGAGAGCAGAGAAATTTGATGGAAATAATAAATCAGGGCTCAGTATTACACACAAAACTCGTTCTATCTTCTGGCTACTATTTCAAAACATTGATAACATGACACCAGCACAAAATAGACTATTTAAGTGTTGCCAACTAGGAAATTATCTTAGAAATACATTGCCTCATTTTGAAAGTTTAGTAAACCACCGCGTTGCTCGTGAAGTCTGCCGCCAAGCAGTAGTGTGCAAGCATTACTGTGTTCCGCTTTGATGAGCAGAGTATCCAGTGAAATTACTGGGCTTATGAGACTTAATACCTAATGTCTCAGGGTAAAGAGCGCACTGCAGTGCCGCGCAGGCCTTTGTGTTTTAAAGTTCTGGGTGGCACTGCAAATGTTATGGGCCGGCGTTATGCTTATCATCAGGCAATCGACCAGCTCGTCTCGTTACCAAAGAACATAAAAAAAAAACCTGCCTGCAAAGCGAGGCGCCCCGTGTTCGATTCCCGGCCGGGGCAAAGTAAAGGGTAAAAGCTTTGTCTCGGGTCGTGGATGCTTGTGTTGTGTATCTGTATTATATATGTCCATGCCACCGGCGACACAGGGAATCCTAATGCAGGGGTATGAGTGTATGAGTGTTCATGTAATTTGAATAAGAAGAGATAAGAAGATCATTCTCGATCATTGAATTGTTAGAAACCCAGATTACATGACTCCTGTTAATGTTAATAATTATTATCATATCAAAATTCTTAGCTTCACCAATTGTACTATTACTTATTCTGTGGCTTTTATAAAGCGTATTACAAATTACAATATTGAAAACTGCTCACTCGCATGTTACATTTTGTGGCGCTAGAACACCTGAACCTAGGCGAGGACTAGTTCTTGTGCATGAAGATTTAATGTATTTGTTAATTAAGAACGCAGCACACAATTACCAAATTGATGCTATAATTATAACTATAACAAATGCCAGCGAATCTAGTTTAATTATTACCGAATATATAACGTAATACAAGCTATCAAACTTTTCGCAAATTTCATAACAAGCTACATAACTTGGTACATTTGAGCAGGTAATTGTATACTCCTTGATAGCTAACGACAGACGTAATATATTCCGTACACGTTAGCAGAGTTTTTGTTTACATGCCACGAGAGGCTCCTCACCTTACACATTATATAACATACCTACTCTATTTATACTTGTTACCTACTGTTTGACGTGATTTCATATCTGTTTGGACTCTTGTGCTTACATCATGTAATTTATTTATTTATTTATTTCCACACAATAGATAGCTTACAGAATACTCCAAAACGCTTATCTATCTTAAATTATAACTTAAGTAAACATTTAATTCAATAACGACTATGTTAAAATGGCTATGAAAAATGTCGACTAGGTAACTGGCACTAATTAAGTCATAAAAGTCATGACCCCTCCTTTTTAATTATTATAGGCTTAAATGAGTAACTATTCTGGATAGCATAAATACATATATTACTAGCTTAGACCACGTGGTAGGAATAACTCTTCTGCGAGTGTCCGCCTATATAGGTGGGTACCACCGCTTTGCTTGTGTAGTCTTCCGCCAAGCAGTAATGTGCAATGTCAGGGAAATAACTGCGCTTATATGAATTACTTAACAGTTGAAAATATGTCGTTAAGCACCTATGGGTGTGTTCCGAGACAGTAATTTTACTTAGTAGTTACCAGCCATAACCAGCTTGTTTTAAATAATTTTATAACTCCTTTTAAAATAATAACCTGGTAAAAAACAAAACGCGCTCGGCGCTTATAACGCTAAGGCTAGAACTATAAGAGAAAAAATAATAACGTATACTTACATACCTGAATACTTGATGTTTATTATATTACATAATATTTTAATTGATATGATGTCAATAAATCTTTCTAGGTAAATAACTTAATAAGCACTTACCAATTGCTCTTTTTACAAAACCATTTGATCTCGTCAATTAGTAGTTTCCTATTCCTAACAAAGTCTAAGGTACTGAATTCGACATCTTGTATTAAGACTTAAAAGAGTTTATACACATGCAGGTTTTCTCCCGATATTTTCTTTCGCGAACGAATGCGTTACCTGCACATAATTTGACATAAGTCATTGGTGGTAGCTGGGATTCTTACTCTGGTGCATCGGATTAAAAGTCGCACAAGTTCCCGCTCGGGCACCTAACCTGCTTCCTAACTGCTTTACCGTTATTTATTTAACCCATTCACATAAACTGCATTCACGTGTTAACACGGTTACGTTTTATCCATCACTACTGATATGCAAAGCTGATATCTCTGGGATATTTTATGCATTTCACATTCCATACTATTCTAAAGAATTTCGTAAAGTAGTACCGTTACCAGCCCACGGAGAGCTCACAAATAGCGTAATTTACTATGAATGCCCAAATAGTGGGACTAAACGTCTATCTATATTCATGAAAATGGGCTGTCGGTCGGTTCAGTCGTTTGTGGAATGATGCCCGTTCTAACTGCCACTTGAGAACATTTTGGAGGAAATCTTAGCTGCCAGTAATATAAGAAAAAGTATTGTTTTTATCAACGTATATCAATCTCTGAGCGATTACTCAGGCTACCTTCACCGTACCAAGTCTCGGCCGTTGCTTGGTTCCTGAGGAAATCCGTGCTGCAATCTGAAGCCGTGCTGCAGAGTGCAATCGAGCTAATCATCACGCTGATGAACATTCCTTTACTTTTATAAATTACTAGCTCCTGCCCGCGGTTTCACCCGCGTGGATATTTTCGATTTCATGGTTTTTATTTTTTTGCGCGGCACTCTCTTTCGTTTTCCAAAATTAGTTGGAGGACTAACTTCGTTAGTGGGAGGACTAACTCTTCTGCGAGTATCCGTCTGGGTTGTTACCACCGCTTTGCTCGTGAAGTCTGCCGCCAAGGAGTAGTGTGCAAGCATTACTGTGTTCCGGTTTGATGAGCAGAGTATCCAGTGAAATTACTGGGCTTATGAGACTTAATACCTAATGTCTCAGGGTAACGAGCGCACTGCAGTGCCGCGCAGGTCTTTGTGTTTCAAAGTTCTGGGTGGCACTGCAATTGTTATGGGCCGGCGTTATGCTTACCATCAGGCAAACGACGAGCTCGTCTCGTTACCAAATAACATAAAAAAAAATTAAAAAAAAAATAAAGTAGCCTAAGCTACTCCTTGTAAAATCAGCTATCTGCCAGTGAAAGTCGCGTCAAAGTCGGTCCAGCCGTTTCGGAGATAACCCGGAGCAGACAGACAGTCAAAAAATTTTAAAATGGTCGTTTTGTTATAGGTACCGTATATACTTTTATATCAAATCACATCAAATGTACGCGGTATTATTCAACCATAACACAATTCACAATGAGGCTCTTCATTGCACTCCAAGAAATAATGAAACAAATATAATTAATAATACGTTGGCCCAGTGCGACTTCGTAGACGTCGCATACCCTTGAATTGTGTGGTACCTACCTACTTAGACTTACCAGTTTCCGCACGAGGTTTTCCTCCACCGCTCTGAGCGGTGGCAAAACCAAAGGAGGTACCTATGTGCCTCATTTCTTAAGTTGGGTGTATCCAGTGAAATTACTGGGCTTATGAGACTTAATACCTAATGTCTCAGGGTAACGAGCGCCTGATGGTAAGCATAACGGCGGCCCATAACAATTGCAGTGCCACCCATAACTTTGAAACAAAGGCCTGCGCGGCACTGCAATTTTTATGGGCCGCCGTTATGCTTACCATCAGGCAAACGACAAGCTCGTCTCGTTACCAAATAAAATAAAAATTACATTTGGGCAGGTTGAGTTTGACTTTGAAATAGTTGCCGATCGTTACCGGTTTTCTCAAAAATATTACTTTTCGTCTCATCATCACAATGCAAACAATCTCTGATGAGGATTAAAGAGAGTTAAGCCAGAATCAACCTTACCGGACCTAACCTGATTCGTAAAATTTTGGAGTCTAATAACTTCAAACGTATGTTTTGTTCACGACAACCTGCTTGCACACAAAAGGTTTAGACGTCCAATTTCACGATTACATAAAGAAATTACGGAAAGAACGAACAAATCCACAGACAAAAGCTATAGCCCGTCATAAATCCGAAGGGCCATCGTAAACGTGTACTCCAAGTGAATACAAACAAACAGCGGCTCGGATCCTCGCGCGTGGCCTATTCACATGTTGTCTCTAAATGCCCGGTTTGGGGATTATAAGTTGTGTATTGGACGGCTGTTAAAGATTGTGGCGGATAACGATGTAACATGTTTGTTTTGTACAAATTGTAGAGTATAAAAAGATTTTTTTCGTAATAAAGGTTTTAGATTCTGTTTGTACCTAATTCGAATTTACTAATTATAACAATCAATAATTTTTACATTTTTTTCATGGCCCTGAACATATTTTTGAGATGCGTTTTGAATTTATAATTTAAATAATGAAGTAACTACTTAACTGGCTCCAATCACATTAAAATTATAATGACGATTAATGAACAATTGCTAGAAAAAAAACGGAAAACCGACTTGCACTGATGTCTTACCTTTAGAATCCATCATCGAATCTTGATCAAATTTTAATGGAAATATCCTGAGCCTATTCTTATTATAAATATTAAGGGTCTCACCACAAAAATATTAAACACACGTTAAACCTGTGTAAACACTATTTAATGCCTAAACAAGCCTTTGTCGCGCAATTAGATATGAGCAACCACAAATCCTGATTTAGGTAGTGTCTAACCGTAGTCTAACTCTATTCTGTTTTGACATTTCAAATCATTTTAGACGTTTATCTTTACACACTGTCTAGCTAAATATGGCGTCTAAAAATTGTTTTTTGTGGTAACACAGATAAAGTTGGTCAGAATATAAAACTGGTAAGTATACTATATTCTTTTTGTAGATTAGTTAAAAACGTCAAATGTTCTACCATCTCCAGTGACCCCCCAGTCCCACAAAATTCTGCCGTTAGTCCACCACGCGCGCATACGGTACAGCAATTAGCGCGATGTGGTAACGCCAAGACAAATGTATAATTGTCGACAGTTAGGCTCTATCTCGATCTGCAGAGATGTAGTAGAGATGAGCGCTTTTTGTAACGGAGTTTTTGAGCCAGAGAATGGCCAGAAAGATATAGATTAGGGGACATGATGAATGTGATAAGCGACAATTATTGTTATATATTTTTTTTTTTTTTTTTTTTTTATGTTATTTGGTAACGAGACGAGCTGGTCGTTTGCCTGATGGTAAGCATAACGCCGGCCCATAACAATTGCAGTGCCACCCAGAACTTTGAAACACAAAGGCCTGCGCGGCACTGCAATGCGCTCGTTACCCTGAGACGTTAGGTATTAAGTCTCATAAGCCCAGTAATTTCACTGGATACTCTGCTCATCAAACCGGAACACAGTAATGCTTGCACACTACTGCTTGGCGGCAGACTTCACGAGCAAAGCGGTGGTAACAACCCAGACGGACACTCGCAGAAGAGTTAGTCCTCCCACTAACAATAAAATATTAGTGATGTTTACCTGTAATTGATTGTGCAATTAGTTTTAATACCTATTTTTGTAAACGTTTATTGTAAGCATTGTTGTTACAATTGTTGGTAAACTTTTTAAATAAATAAATAAACTCTAGCGCCGCAATTATACATTGCTGCGCAAAAAAATGCTCTAGCAAGCATTTTTAACAAAATTTTAAGGCCACTTTCTCGAGAAGGCGACTTTTGAGGAAAAGTACGTGAATATAACACTCCCATAACTCTTGAATATCAAGGTTGTATGGTCTCCAAGTAATAACAGAATGACGAATGTTACAATAGTCTGTTTGTATTTGTGTATGTTATGAATCTAATGACGATACTATTTTACGATGTTTTCCTTCACCCAACTGTGAACAACCACAGTTTGGAGGTAGAGCATTTTCAAGTGTTCGCCTGGCTAGCTCAAATAAAATACCTTTGATTACAATATCACACAAAATATGCTGAGACGCTCACCTCTTGAGAATAAAAACTCATTTCTTGGATTTCTTTTTTTTATTATATTTATTGTGCATATACATAAACACATAATAAATATATTTCAAATCCCAATTTTGCTTGAAATCAATCATGTTTTTTAAATTTAGTATTTATTTATTATCTTTGTCAGTTTCGATTGAGAGTTACAAATGTATGATTTGCTAACAAATCTACTTTTAAAAAGCATCCGAAACCTTCAAGGCTGGCTAGTAGAATTGATTAACATAAGGTAACATATTCACAACAAATCTAAAATGTCATTGTTGCACTAAAATTTATTGCCATTGGCTGATTGTTTATAATGGCAAGGTATTTTTGTATGTCGTCATGCAGTTTTTGCAAACAATAGTTGGCAACACTTAAACGGTGGCGTTTGCCAAATAGTTACCAGAAGCCTACTTAAACTTGTACACCATAGCTGGTAATAAAAGGCCGTCCAATAATGTTTGGAGAACTATCTAACTGAATCTCTAATTGAGATATATCTAACTTATCAGTTAGATATCTCTCATGCTGGTAAGCGTACTGCAGCTCACCCCAAGCCTCTGTGGTTCAAAGATCTGGGAATCACTGTAATTAGGGCCTGGATTTGTGCTTATCTGGCTGAGTACTGTTCTCACCTGTGGGTTGGTTCAGCCAACCATCATCTTGAGGCCTTGGAAACCATTGAAAGACAAGCCAAAAGGCTCATTAGGAACGATACACTTGTTGACGCCTGGCTCCAGAGCCTAGCTAGAGCATCGACGCAGGGTTGCCGGTGTTTCTGTTTTCTACAGGATACATTTTGGAGAGTGTGCAATGGGCTGCACTTGGTAGTGGTACCCCTATCTCCATTCCATCATCGGACGGACATCTGTTTATGGTTGACATTCCTCCTATCCGCACTAAGCGTTTTGCTCCGACTTTCATCATGCGAAATGGCTAAATAGTGGAACTCTGCCGATGTCTGTTTTTCCTTAACACTACGATCTGGGAGTCTTCAAGACACGAGGGAACAGGTATCTTCTGGGCAAGCGTGCGACATCACCGACCACATCGTCGCTTAACATAAGGTGAGATGGCGGTCAAAAGCGAGCTCATTTATTATTAAAAATCATAAAATCCCAGAAATAAAATTAAGAATGAGATGTAGAAGGATAACGTGTTGAATATTAAACTGAAACACGTTTCACAATGTTGTTAAACTATTTCCTAGTACATAACATATTAAGGTCAAATCTGAAATCTAGAATTAGATTAATACAAATATCAATTTAATTTTAGCTTATACAAAATTATATGCATAAGCATTTTACTACTCGTACCTTCATTTTTTTATCTTATTGGTTTTTGACAAAATTAATTGCTGTGCAACAAAACTATAATATACAGCTATACATAGCTATTATAGCTATATGCATATAGCTGAATGCAACTATAATAGTTGCATTCAATAGCCTTGACATAAAAATATACAAAAAATGTTGACTATTCTAATTTCCTGTATAGTAAATAACTTATCGAAACGTCTCAGAAACGTGACTTGTAGTGTTACTAGCCTATAGCCTAGCTTAGTTTACGCTACATTACCTAGTTTGTATAAATAAATAAAGTTAAAGTGAATACCTCAAAAAATCTGCGTCTTATATGATCCTTATTGGATCCACTACAAATTATAACGAAGGGACCGTATTATTTTGAGTGTTTTGGGCTGATGTCCATGAATTAATAATCCTTAAATATCTGGGTGACCGAGCTTCGTTCGGTGATTTTTTTTACTTTTTATTTAAAATTGTTTTTTAAGAAATCCTGCTAATGTTATAAATGCGAAAGTGTGTTTGTTGATTTGTTGGTTTGTTGTCTTAAGGTAGGTCCTCCTTTCACGCAGTAACGGAGCAACGGATCGACGTGATTTTTGGCATAGATATAGTTTATGGACCGTAGAGTAACATAGGCTATTTTTTATCCCGGAAAAATACATGGTTCCTGAGGGAACGCGGGTAAAAACCGCGGGCAGAAGCTAGTATATTACCATATTCCCAGCTTCTTCGCTATCGTTTGAGCCTTAGACTCAATATAGAAGTTGAAATTAAGAGTCGATGTAAGAGTGGCGCCAAGAAGCTCAAGATGGTCCGTTATCGGTACGACTACATCACGGAAAGTAGGAGTAAGGAGGAATTGACTCCATTTGGCGGAGAACAGACACGCTTGCGTCTTAGTAGCATTAAACTATCTAGAAGTTATGCAGTGCCACTCAGAATCTTCATATCTAAGAAATTACGCAGCTCATTGTAGCCTAATAACTTTGTACTTAATCCATCCGTAATGAAACACAAACAGAGCTGGGTTCTTCGTAACTAAGTCGAGCACACAGTACCGCCAGCTGTGCACACTGTGCATTTGCGTACGTTGCCTAATGTGTGCGGACCTTCGGGGCTTCGAGAATTTCGACACTTTTATTTGATCTATTTCGTACTAAGCAAACGCAACTATTACTGTTAAAAGTGTTCAAATATGTCAGTCTATATTCTACCATTTCTCTACCATTCAATATTGAATATTATATTGAAGCAATGACGGAGGTCATTGTTCTGCAGATCAAAGCATACATAATGTTTTTTTTTTTTTTTTAACGATAATAGGCTTACGTTTGACCACAATCTCACCTGATGTTAAGCGACGATGCGGTCGACGATGGAGCACGCTTGCCTAGAAGAAACCTATTCACTCTCGACTTGAAAACTCCCAAATTATAGCTATTGGGAAACACAGAGGCTGGCAAAGAATTCCACTCCTTAGCCGTACGTATAATGAAGGTTGAAGCAAAACGCTTGGTACGGACAGGAGGGATATCAACCATATACGGGTGACGCAGTGCCGTGCCTCTAGACGTCCGTTGGAAAAATGGAGATGCTGGAATCAAGTTGTGTAATTCTGTCTGTAAATAGCTTTGCGTGTTGATTGGGCATTTTGTAATGCTACCCTAGCTACCCATGGCTACTACCCTCAAGTTAAATCTGCTGAACCACCTGTCGGTGTGTTGCAACATCTTGAGAAACAGTCAGTTTACCAGGTGGTAGGACTAACTCTTCTGCGAGTATCCATCTGGATGGGTACCACCGCTCGTATAGTTTGACGTCAAGCAATAATGTGCTAGCTTTACTGTGTTCCGGTTGGATGAGCAAAGTAGTCAGTCCAATTACTAGGATTATGGGACTTAATAATTAATGTCTCTGGATAAGGACCGCAATGCGGTATGCAGGCATTTGTGTTTCAAAATTCTAAGTGGCACTACGATTACTATGTGCCGGCGTTATGTTTACCATCAGGCAAACGACCAGCTCGTCTCATCTAATAGTATAAAAAGTCATATTTTTGTTTCGCGTGTTTACCACCTTCGATCACTACATGACTGAGATAGTGGTCAAGTCAAATTTGTCGATAGTAAAAGAAAACTGTAGCTTTAGGGGTAATTAGCATAATGTGTGGAGGTTTTTTAGAGATCTGATTCCTGGACTCTTCTGACTCTCATCGTAGTTTACCAGCTGCGACAAACCTTCGACCGCGTTGCCAGTAATCAGATTTTAGTTATCCTTCTTTCTTTACTTCTTATATCTGGCCAGCTCGCTGGCATTATTATGAAGCTACCCAGAGGCTTCTGCCATGGCTTCACGACTGTTATTTTTATTACAACAACCGGGACAGGGAGTTTTTGTTATATAACTTGAGTATTTACCATTTAAATTTACATAATTTCAAATAACATCTGAGCTAAAAGTTACTCCTAGCCATAGGTAACGTTCAAACTTATCTACGTAGTACTCGAACTCGTCCTAGAAAACATAATCGTCTAACGAACACCATTCCCATTAATGAATCAATAACAATCAATCAGAAAACTATAACACTATAGGCACCTTCCAATCGACCGTTCAAATTCGAAGCACGCATCAAAGGGGCATGCCCATTGCCACCACAATGCCTGTCCTTGCGATTGTTCCCATTCTTGTCGTACGTTGTGTTCGGGCGCGTGTGCGGAGCGCCCGTTCCATTGTGTTTATGGACAGTAAAATAGTGCGGGGGTATGAGTGTAAACGTTAAAAAAAAAAAAAAAAAAAAATGAAGTTTGAATGTTTATAGTCCCCACACGACTCGCAACTCATTATAACCTGACTACTGATCATTAAGAACTAATAAGTGTAACTCTACTGCATCGCTTTTACATTTACATTTTTATTCAATACTCGGGATTATGTTCAACAACACCCAGAACAAAAATATTTTAGTCCCGGTGCGTGGATCAAACTCCCAACCTTCACCTGCAACAGGACTTAGTCCTTCGATCCATCGACTACAGTATGATGATAAAACAGTCTCAAGATTCATATTAGTAATAAGGGCGATCGAGTTTTTATTTCTTCTGACAAAAGAGAGGCGGAGACATGCTTACGATCTGTAGGTAAACGTTTGAATAAATCACATTGAAAACTTAAAAAAAATATCCATATTTTTGTAGAAAGCTCACAAATGCCCTGCAATATAAAACATAAGACAAAGCGCGATACCAACGGGGTCGCTAGATTGTTTTGGAAATCACGTATTTATCCAGCATTATAATTTTCTTGAATAAATTGAAACAAAAAATGCAATCTTGTTTAATGGACAATGACAAATTATAATCGTCCTCCAAATAAAACAATATCGTAGCCGGAAGTCATACCGCGGCTAATGCTTGAAGATCACACACTCCGAAATTACTTTGTCGTTAAAGAAATAACTTAGTTGCTTGGCTAATTTGACCAATGTCTTTACCGATCTATGTAAATAGACAAGACCGTTTTCGTCAAATAGCCAGTAAAACTTGGTCTGTACTGTTTTTAAAATAATAACTAATCAACTCGCGTGAGAGGCTTCGTCTACAGACTTTTCTTTGTTTTGAGGCGCAGTACTTCTTGGTCGTCTGTCGAATCAATTTGTTCAGTTAGTGGAAGCACCAATATGTACATAATTAACGTCGAAGCAATCCAAACATACGGACATAGAGTGAAGCTTCAAAAGAACAAAGCAGTTCGAATTAGCGTATTGTATAGTGCTAAAGTGTTAGTGCAATGTAGGTAGCACCAGTGCTATCTTATCTTTAGAGTTGAGACATTACGTATAAGCCCAGTAATTTCACTGACTACTGTGCTCATCAAATCGGAACACTCTAAAACTTGCACAGTACTACTTGGTAGCAGACTACACTATCAAAACGGTAGTACCCAGACGGACACTCGCAGAAGAGTAAGTGTGCCTACTGGTAGACAACAATTGTCTACAATAACAATTGTTACTAGTCATCTAAAGCTTGCACACAATGGGTTTTACCGTAAAGCAGATCTTTGTGATATAAGGTTGTTTAACAGTCGGCTGCATGTCATTGCATTGGTTATATATACTTGCTTGGTAGTATACGTTATGTACAAACGTGCATCTCTTCAGCGGCCAACAAACAGCTCAGGAGCCTCCTGGCAACCACTTACTCTAATAATATCATTGCTAGCATTAGAAACATTGTAAAAATCCTTTTGAATAGAATGCCGACGAGTTTCTAGCCCTTCTTGATCGGTCTATACCAATTTGGAACCGGCACTTAGAGTCTTATATCTCGGTATTTTGACTTTCATGAGTAGGTACAATCTTGGGCCCAGGTCAATAAAAAAAATTAAACTTGAATTTGACCTTTCACTTTTATGACGCCGATTCTTTTCATCAAACATATCAAGGCTAAGTCGAATTACTTAAATTAAAGTATACAAATATTTGTGCGATCGTGAATTTTCCTTACTATGTAAGTAGCACTAAATTTGAACCGCGACTTGAACTTCATCAACATCAAGCTTATTCCGTTATGACTTCACTTTCCCTCGGAGAGAATTTACTTTTGCAGAACTTTTGGTTGAATGAAATGTTGAACAAGCTGAACCAAATCTTCAAATTCATGGATTTTACATAAATTTGAATGGTTGGAAGCCCGTCCAGCGAGTAAAATTAGGATTGTACTCTTTATATTTTTACAAACTTTTAACCTGCTATGTTTGTTTATGTATATTTATTTAGGTCAAATCTTGCAAGCTAAATTAGATCCACTACTTCCCGGTACAATTGAGAGGAAATTTTACATACATGTATATGCAAAGAGCGAGTGTGAACGAGCGGGAACTTGTGCGACTTTCAATCCGACGCACCATAGTTCGAATCTCGACTTGGCCTGCATCAATGTATAAACTTGTTATCTTAAATTGAATAAATTCCTTATCCTCATTACAAAAAACGAGTCCTAGAAGTAGGCAGTCCGAAATTTGATGATAAAAACTTTATTTTTTTACAATTTTTTATAAGTAGGCGATTATAAAAATATGGCTCTGTACCAGAAATCCCCATAGGATAGAATCTCGTATTAGCTAATAAGCTAATCGAGTTTGGTATAATTTTAGCCGTACTTGTGCATGTTGTGTTTGGGCCGGGTAATTACTAATTACTACAAAATACTAAACAAAAGTCTCATTTTTTTGTAAAAGTATAAATATTTTTTCTCGTACATACCTGTACCTCTTTGTTCCACGATCACGCTATCGTCACGGCGTGCCGAATGAAGCATGACAGAGACGTTTCGCGTGCCCAATCTGATGCACGTGACAATACCCAGCGCTGGTTAACTACTTAACCGAGGTTTAACCGAGATAACTATCTGTGCGGCGGTTTGTTAACGCCACCGCACGTTTTGGCAATGAATTCCACTTTATTGGAGTAGGTTACTTCTTAATCGGTACAGTTTTTCCGTTTGGCTAGAATTTTTGAGTTTTAAAAATACTTTAGTTGTTAATTTTTTTTAATCTTTGCTTCACGCATGGAAGTAGTATGATTTGGTCTTGATAGACTTCTCGTGGACTGGATAGGAACAATAAAACTGAAGTGTCTGTTTGTAATATCAAAAGAACAGCTTTTCACCAAATGCATACGAAAGTATATACGGTATCTATAACAAAACAACCATTTTTTAAGTTTTTGTCTGTCTGTCTGTTTGTTCCGGGTAATCTCCGAAACGGCTGGACCGATTTTAAAATAAATAAATAAATAATAATAATCTCCGCGCGGGTGAAACCGCAGGCAGCAGCTATTAAGAAATAAGTATGTTTAAATGAAAAAAAAAAAATATTTTCATATATAGGTATTTAGTTGAGATAGACTTTTTCTATTTTTGGCGCGATATATCTGACTCCAAACTATTTCACAATGTCACTGACCGGCTGTCTGCCCAAAACCAAAATCCATATTTGAAGGTACCATAATAAGAAAAGTCCTACCTACAGTCATTTAGCAATGCTTTATTCGGATTTCACAAGTAAATATAACTTTAACCCTAAAGGCCAGACCCTGTACCGTCCTCATACCTACCAGACCCTTTGTTTCGCACAAAAATACCAGCAACAAAGAACCTTTCATCGAAGACCATTTCCAATGCCGACAGCACCAATAACAATAATTTGTTTGCATATTCCGAGTGGCTCAAGTGACTGGTCCAAGAAGGTAAACAATGGGTTTGGATGTATGCTTACAAATATAAAATCAAACGGTGTTTCGTAAATATTGGTCTGACTGCTATGCGAGAATTGGGTTGATATCTGTGTACAAAATAATCGTTAGACATCGGATTTGAATTGGCATATTACTGTTTGAATCACACTCAAATTTGGAGGTCAATATGTATGAAAAAAGGTATGAGAACATGATTTGTGTGTATTCTAATGCAAAGTTGAAGCTATGATGTTCCCGTGGTAGATCGCCTGTCACGTCTGTCAGTATTTAGGACACGAAGGGCATTTCCTTGCACTGATATGGCTAGCAACCACTGTCATTTTATAAATCTGTCGCTAAGAACCTCTCTGTGATCCGATAGCTGCACTTGAAGTCCAGTCTCGAGTTTGGGCTGTATTACTTTATTATTTATTAGTATGGTTAACAAATTAATCATACTTTAACCAGTTAACAAATTAACCATACTTTAACCAGTTAACAAATTAACCATTAATTTAATTCGCAGCAAAAGCAATTTACTATGTTATCGATTAAAAATAAAAACAAAGCGTTTCGTAAGGTAGGCTCTGTTAACTTCTGTTGCGCAAAAACAAAAGGATGTGTTATGCACCAGATAACGATCACAACCTCACAACCTCGCTTCACAACCTGCCGTACACTACTACTGCCTACTACTGCATAGATACGCATCGAATTCAGTAACATAACAATAATAATACGTATTAAATAAAGCTATGGGACGGTAGTGTTGTAATTTTTGCGTACCTATATATAATGTAGTACATTATATTTTGTTAGTGGTAGGACTAACTTTTCTGCGAGTGTCCGTCTGGGTCCACTGCTTTGCTCACGAAGTCGCCAAGCAGTAATGTGCAAGCATTACTGTGTTCCTCAGGAACTGTGACTCAGAACATATTTCCTCAGGAACCAAGCTACGGCCGAGACTTGCCACGAAGATGTAGCCTGAGTAATCGCTCAGAGATTGATATACGTTGATAAAAACAATACTTTTTCTTATATTACTGGCAGCTAGTTAGTGAGAGTTCGTTAGTGGGAGGACTAACTCTTCTGCGAGTGTCCGTCTGGGTTGTTACCACCGCTTTTCTCGTGAAGTCTGCCGCCAAGCAGTAGTGTGCAGGCATTACTGTGCTCCGGCTTGATGAGCAGAGTATCCAGTGAAATTACTGGGCTTAAGAGACTTAATAACTAATGTCTCTGGGTAATGAGCGCACTGCAGTGCCGCGCAGGCCTTTGTGTTTCAAAGTTCTGAGTGGCACTGCAATTGTTATGGGCCGGTGTTATGCTTACCATCAGACAAACGACCGGCTCGTCTCGTTACCAAATAACATAAAAAAAATATGCAGGTGCCGGTTTTATAAAGATTTTAAACTTTTCCAACAATAGAATCTTGTTTTTTTAATCAACGTTTTTAAAATACCTACAAAAGACATTTTGCAAACAATACAAAATAATCAGTTTCAATTTTAACTAAAACATTTATTTAATTAAATGGTTTCGTAATAAATAACAACGGACTTAAACAAAATTATCAGCCTAAATTAAATTTACCGTGTTAAATTGTACTTTATTTTTTTATCTGTAGAGTTTATATTGGCATAAAAGGTAGAGCTATAAAAATCTACGTGTCATGGAGTGTACCTACTACCGTATCTCAGAATCGTAGTTCACACGCTCTGAATACGCCGCGCCGCACTGGCCCGCATTCAAAACGCTAATTTCAAACTCTGTGGTTTCCAACAAAAGATAACTCATGCTTTTACTTTCAACATACAATAAGTAGGTCCCTATAATGCTTTGAGGTGTGAACCATTATTATTGTACGCTTATAAACATCATTATTGCGAACGAAATGCTTGAAAATGGTTAGCAGTAGATTTAAAGTGCATATTAAGGCGATAACTAACGGAGTGTCTCGACATAATTGTAACTATCTACTTTTATTTATTTATTTATTCTTTAGCACACAGATAAAATATGTACAAGGAAGGACTTAATGCTAGATAGCATTTTCTACCAGTCATCCTGGACGTGCAAGAAAAATGGTGGTGGTGCAGTGAGGAGAAAGATACCTACTTATAAAAGTATAAAATAATAAAAGAAAACCCGGAGATTAAAAATGCGGATAGGCGTAAGAAAGTTAAAGTATCAATAACAAATATATGATAAAAAAACATACATGATTAGAATAAGTAAAAAAAAATATAAAAAAATACCAATATTATATAGATATATATCTTATAATATAGAAACAAATAAATACAAAATAATAACATACTTTTGTCCAAGAAATTCAATATATTATGTACTGCACAGAATCCGCAGCAGTAGAAATCATAGAATAGATAGGTAGTACGCGAACTTATGCTTGCAGGTCGACTCGTAGTCAAGCTAAGCTGTATCCCGATTTGAAGTGCAAAGTAGTTGTAGTTTGTAGTTAGTGAAGTTACTGGGCATATTATGAGATAACTAAGTAAGTTCTGTAATGTATGACATCAATGTAGTTGTTATGGGTTTCATCGTCAGGCAATCGACTGCACGCAAAAAAAACATTCATAGTGTCCATAACATACACATCACTTTTACAAAGAACGTCTACGTCGAACGTCTTTTGTTAGTGGTAGGACTAACTGTTCTGCGAGTGTCCGTCTAGATTGTTACCACCGCTTTGTTCGTGAAGTCTGCCGCCAAGCAGTATGCGCGAGCATTACTGTGTTCCGGTTTGATGAGCAAAGTAGCCAGTGAAATTACTGGGCCTATGAGACTTAATACCTAATGTCTGAGTATGGAGCGCATTGCAGTACCGCGTAGGCCTCGGTGTTTCAAAGTTCTGAGTGGCACTGCAATTGTTATGGGCCGGCGTTATGCTTACCATCAGGCAAGCGACCAGCTCGTCTCGTTATCAAATAGTATAAACCTTTGAACGAATTTAAGAACAAAACCATAAAAACCTGATAATATTTTTGTTTGAAAGGACCCGTTGAGCAAGCCTGCCCAAGCTGTAACGTACCAGCTCAATAAAGCCCTGCTATCAGTATTCTCGCCGGCTATTTGATTCCCCACTGAGATACCACTGGGCCTTTCAAGTAATGAGCCGGCCGATCTTTATGAGGACGACCCTTATAGAGCATGCGAGTAATAAAGACGTCCTTAATCTGGATTTACATTCAGACTGGCATATGTTTACACAATGACATCGTTCCTCCATGCTGCTCACGTTTATTTGACATAAAATAATATTCGTATAGTTTTTTTATTTTTATTTTATTTTATTAGGTAACGAGACGAGCTGGTCGTTTGCCTGATGGTAAGCATAACGCCGGCCCATAACAATTGCAGTGCCACCCAGAACTTTGAACCACAAAGGCCTGCGCGGCACTGCAGTGCGCTCGTTACCCTGAGACATTAGTTATGAAGTCTCTTAAGCTCAGTAATTTCACTGGATACTCTGCTCATCAAACCGGAACACAGTAATTCTTGCACACTACTGCTTGGCGGCAGACTTCGCGAGCAAAGCGGTGGTAACAACCCAGACGGACACTCGCAGAAGAGTTAGTCCTCCCACTAACAAAACTATAAGTGTATTGTATACTATAAGCACAGCCTACTAGATGCAAGCCTGATCCTCATTTTATCTACCTTAGAAAACTACCAAATTTGTCATTACAATAAATTGTTGTGAGATCGGATAGTACAGTATTTCATCTCTCGGGGTTAGTATCTCGATGTGGTGCCCATTCCTAGAAAATTCTCATAGCCTTCTCTTAGCGCAATCACAGGAAGAGATATGGTTGTCCAATTCAGCCGGGATCGCAAAACTATGTACTAAGAAGTTGTGTTCGTAATAATAATAGTAATTGTCTTTTGATTCAGCTTGCATCGACCGCAGCCAGCCGAGGCAAGAGGTTCACGTTCCAGTCGACTGTGCGGCAGCTCGAGAGGCGGCGACTGGCAGAGAAACTGTCCAAGGAAGCCGATCTGAAAGAGCAGCAGAGAAGAACCGAGCTGGAGGCCATGAGGAGGTAATAATATTAAAATTTTAGTGCTACTAGATTTGTGTTAATAGGTGACAGAACTAACTCTTTTGCGAGTGTCCGTCTGGGTGGGCACTAATACCAATACTGGTTTAGTCAGCCACTTAACAGTGATGTGCATGCTTTCTTCTAGTTTGTTGAGAAAAGTAGCCAGTGAAATTACTCGGCTTATGAGACTTAATACCTAATGTCTCAGGATAACGAGCGCAATGCAGTGCCAAACAGGCCTTTGTCTTTCAAAATTCTGGGCGGCACTGCAATATTATGGGCTGGCATTAAGCTTACCATCAGGCAAACGACCCGCTCCTCTCGTTATCCAATAGTATAATACTAACCACGTGTTTCATTTATTTTTAGCGAAGTTAATTACAGTTTTAAACAGTTTCGTGACACAGAAGTATAAGTTAAAAGTTTACAGCGTGAATTTACAGATGTAGATAACTACTTACTTATTACTACTATGTTTGGCATAGAGGGTGAAATATGAGTGTTTTATAATTCTTCTTTTGACAACTATCTCACCTAATCCGGTCGAAAGTGGTGCCAACACTAGAATAGAAGTAGTTCTGAGGTGCAGCTGCCGCAACATAGATAACGATAAGTGCTTGGCAATAGAACTTAAAATTGAAAGTGGCACCTAACCAAACGAAGACTAGGAAATTCTCTACCACCTAGTTATATCACAATGTTTGCCTTTAAAGAAAGCTGTAGCTACCTGTAGGATTTGAAACATCTACGCCCTTATTCATAAACGCTCAATAAGATCATCTATGATTTAAACTGCTCTGTCAACTTCTCGTTGATGTTACGCGTGAAAACGAGATAAAACACTTTCTAGTAATTAAATAAGTTACGGAACGTTTATGAATAAGGGCTTTAATGTAGGTACCACATTGATTAGGAAGTACCTACGTCGACGAGGTACCTACACAGTTTAGAGTAGACAATTAGACATACAATACATTCATGTATTTTTATTCACAAAAAGAATTGCGGTCTCTTTTGCAGAGTAGAAGAAGAGTTTCAGAGGAAGCGAGCGAGAGAGAAGGCTAATATCAGACAACAGCTGAGATTAGTTAGCAGCGGTGCAGCCAGCATGCCGGTAACTACACATCACACAAAGGTAACAACAAACAAAAAAAATATAGAGTGATTTATCCAAGCTGTTTCGTTTTAAATCTCATTCCATACTATGTCACAAATTTTCAGAGATGCCTATTCACAACCGCAACATTTTTTTAAGCGCAACATCCAATAAAAATTTACTTAGTTTTTCCATTTTACAAACCAATTTATAATAATCGTAAATCCTAGAATATACAGAAGAAGATAATTAAAAAACTAAGAATTTATCAATTAAAAACAAAATTAAACAAAACCTTATAAATAAAAAACCGCATTAAGGTCGCCTTCTGCAGGTAGGGTGCCCAAAAAGCTGGCGACATTACCTCGCTGAATAGCTAAACTAATACGTTGACCGAGGTAAGCGCCAGCTCGTTGGTCACCTGTCACTTCTTAGTTTTGATTATGATTAATGTTTGACCAGCATCTCATCTGATGCTGCGGGGATGTGATCGAGAAAAGACGTACCTAAATCTGAAATGTGGACTACATCTCAAGTGCAGCCACAAGTAACTTTCTCCCGGAACAAATTCCCTAAATTATTATTGATTGAAATTGTCTCGAAATTGAGGTTTCTTATTATATTATAATTGTGCAATTTCCAGAATCGCGATGAACCAGACGGCTCATGCCGGGAGTCCCCCGCGCCGGAACGGTCACGTGACGGCCGCCAGAGACACAGTAACGCATCCTCTGAAATTAGCGGCAGAAGTAAAAGCACCACACCGGTAAGCGCTTCATCCGCTTCTGAGTTTCTTTTGTGGCAGAGGTTAGGCCAAAAAGGTAGGTACATATCTAACTAGGTACTTCAAATCTAGGATGAGTACACACTGTTAGGAGCTTGACGGCAGATTTTCACCTTGAGAGTGATAGCTAGTAAGGCTATAGCACTAGAAAAGGCCTTATAACTGCCGGCCTTATGCTGTAGTTTCATCACGATTTTTCCCTCTACAGAAAGGTTCAGCTCATAGATTTGGACTCTTGGATCGGTGGGTGCCCCACTACCATTAATCTAGCATCTCAGCAATGGGATAAGGTGTAGAGAGAGAGGAAATTATAATATTGTCTTTTTACACGACTGCACAAAAAAGGAGTGTAATTTTTTTAGAGTTGTTGAGTGTTTTTAGAGTTCATATATGTATGTTTGTATGTATTTCTGTATATGAGTTTCTTTATTCCACCTTAACTTTTAAATGCCTGAACAGATTTGGATGTGTCGGGTATAGTTAGAAACCTTACTTCATCCCGAGTGACACTGGCTAGGGCAGTTGTGTCTTTTTATGTAAGTTTTGTTACAAGGACTTGTTTTCCAGATCCGATGCGTGGAGCTGACAGACTGGCGCACGGGCGAGGCGCCGCGCGTGTACCGCGACTGGGCGGCCGGGCTGACGGGCTCCGCGCACGCGCATCCTCCCGCCTGCGCCAAGATGCCCATGTCCACGCGCCCTGCTTACACTGGTTAGCATACCACCGTTATTTGCAAGTTTAAAGTTATTTCTGAACTTCACCAAAGCAATTGCACTTGACGAAGTTTTAGAATGGAGGGAAGGCTAGCGAAAGCATTCAGCTAGGATAGCTGTAACTGTACCTGTATACATCGCATCTTGCATCGTATTTCTAGATACTATCTGTATACTTATAGTTCAAACTGGAACATTTTGCCTTTCATTGTTTGTCACCATTTTTTGGTAATAAGTACTACAATCGTCTCTGTACAACGTATCTATTTACAGAACTATAACAAGGAACACTATTAGTATTTTGATATTTTTATGTTCATAGCGAATATATAGGTTTTGCTAAACAGTTATCCTTTGTCTTTATTATTATTTGACCCCTTGGTCAATCACGTGTACTTGTGAACTAACAGGCACATCACTAAACTAACTTGAAATAGACGTTTGTTTTCCGTGGTACCATTAGTATGTAGACGATATTTTGAAATACTCGTGTACTCTATTGGATTATTCTCTTGATAATGACAACCATGGCTACATTTATAGTGTTTTCGGAGTTATCATGCGAGAATTGTTTGTCAATGTAGTTGGTATTGATTGTGTTCGGTGTCGAAAAACTTATTACCTACTCGCGCCCCTGAACCTAACCCTTGCGAATCAAATGACAAAAGCAAGGCCATTTTAACAAACCAAACCTTAAACTGAAGTCACCCATTCAGGAGCCGCTCTATCAATTGTTCCCGCTTTAGGCCCATTCTTCATCGACGTGACAATGGACGATATACAATACGATATGTTGACCGTCTGGTCATTTGCACATTTCGCAATGATTCACCGTCGAACAATAAACATGCCACCTAGTTGTCACGAATAAATTAAGTGCAACGGCATGCGGTCCCAGTCGCATCAAATCTAGGCCGAGTCGCCATGTCTGGGCTCCACCGGGACACTAACTGACCCAGATCACACTACTGAATTAAATAAGACGCCTACGTATCAATCGTACGTAGCTGAAATCTTTGGGACATATCTTAATACTTCGTTGATAAGGGCACATCAAAAATGTTCTGGCGCACGGCGCACCCAATTTTAATGTAGGCTTTTTCGCAAAAAGCTCGGGTTCTTACCACAAAAAAATTAAACACACGTTAAACCTGTGTTAATCACTGTTTAACGCCTAAACATGCCTTAGTCGCACGATCGCACGAAATATGAGCAACCACAAATCTTGATTTAAATAGTGTTTAACCATTGTCTAACACAATTCTGTTGTGACATTTGTAATCATTTTTGACGTTTATCTTTAGACGCTGTCAAGCTAAACAGGTGACTAAAAATGTTTTTGTTTTCTGTGGTAAGACTATAAACCTTTGTTAATTTATAGGAATAGAGTTTTTTCAAGTGGTTAAGGTCACCCTGTTAGTAAAACAACATGTTAAACTATTAATTATGTTACGCATGAGTACCTATAATTACATGTGTTTGATTATCTTCATAAATAAATATTATAAAAAAAGAATAAACGCTGTGTGACACGTATGTAGGTACGTAGGTTTGTATGTGAATATAATTATAATGTTTTTGCAAGCATGTTTTTTACATAAAACTAGATGTCACCTTCAACGCTGTTTTATGTACTTAAACTAGCTTTTATTACTTTTAGTGTTTAGCACAATTATCAGAGCTAGGTAAACATTAGCAAGTCTATACAATATACGCATCTTGTACTGAAACAACGCGACCAGCCGTCACTAGATGATCTGTGAACCTACCATCCGACACAGTGTTGTGTGACAATAGTACCGAGCGGAAATGCATTACGGTAACGCGTTACCTAATGACACGGCAAATATAAGGCGCGGCCGGACGGGCCCGTCAGGCAGCGTTGGGCTGGTCTGACATGCTACGACCTTGTCGACCTACATTCTTAATGGGAAAGCTTTGTGTGGTGACCTATTTGAACCATACAACTTTAGTTTAAATCTGAAAAATGATTGTGTACGTAAATAGGATACATCTGGCGGCTCCGTAGCTAAGTTGGTAGTAACCCTGCCTGCAAAGCGAGGGGTCCCGGGTTCGATTCCCGGCCGGGGACGCTGTTCTTTTATTCTGCTTTCGTGGAACTTGCTAGTTTAACTATAGAACACTGTAGCATAAGATGATCACTTATTTCCAGCGGTAGAAACAGAAGCGTTCAGCGGCAGCCCGCGCTCCGACAACTACCGGCTGGAGTTCGCGCGCGGGCGCTCGCCGCGCACGCCGCGGCCGCCGCGCCTGCTGTCCGCCACGCGCTCGCCCTCCACCTCGGGCTCCGAGCTGTCACTGCGGCAGCCCATCAAAATTAGGTAACGCACTTCAGAGCCGAGAGAGTTTTTAACATGCTTGTAGTTAAGGGGTAGAATTCGGTGCACCGCTATCTCGCTCGCGCATCTCAACATTTTTGAAGATAAACAATCAATTAATATAATTATGAAAAATCGCATTCGGTGAAACTGCTGACGATAACATTACAAAGGTTAAACAAAAATTTCAATTTGATCCATGCAAGTGTTCAGACCTAAAAATGGGATTTTATGTTTGGCCCATTTTCGTGTATGAAAACTTGATCGGGTCTAAATCATTGAAAAATGTTCAGTTGCGCGAGCGAGATAGCAGCGCGCCGTATACTGCCCCTTAATGTGTAGTCTATGCGAAGTATTTAGATTGTAGAATGGGTTTGCCAGAGCGTTGTCACACTTATGATTCGCTAGCGCGTTCCCAGCGAATCGGTCACGTTGCGCACACGCGACGAACACCGTACGAACACGCGGCGTTCGCGTTGACCGATTCCCTCGCTGGAAACACGCTCGCACATCGCAAGTATGATACCGCTCTTAAGGTAAGTGGCTAGATCGCATATTTCTAGCTGCTGGGTTGACTGATGTGATCTCAATAATTATGTCATAACGTAGTTCCAAACTGTTTTTTTTTAACATTTATATTTTAATATAGTACGTACCTACTCGAGATTACAAATCGTTGCGTAGAATTTAACTTCCAAAGTTAAACATTTCTCGTAAAATGGAACGTAGATAATTGACGTTCCGTTTTACGTAGCAAAACCACGCTCAAAGTTTTGTTATTGATTGTGCATGTCTTTAATTCAATTCAATGCTTTTTCTTTGAAATGAGATTGTAGAAGGTATACCTACTGTAAGTAGTTAACCACCCGTTCGTATGTTCCCGAAGGTGGTGACCCGGTAGAGCTATTAACCCCTAACCGCCTTGCGCGCGCGCTGTCAGGTGAGTGCTTGCAAACGGCTTATTGTACCCCTATTTCCTGTTTTTTTTAAAGAATGATCTTAAAGCATGAATACATAGTTGAATTCTGACATGACGTTGTAGTTTGGGATGATTTAAGCATGCGAGATAGTAAAAGGGATTGCCCATTTAATTTGTAATCTACCATAAAACGGGCATGCTTTGTAACAATGTCTAACAAAATAGAGACAGTTGTTTTATCTTACCTAAACAGCAGCTTATGTATAACTTATCTCTGCAGATTAAACTTTAACTATTCGTTTGTAATGGCACGATTATGAACTCTACTCAAATATTAATAATTGCATGGAACCTATGGAATGTTCGTATCAGTTGTGTTCTGGCATTTTCTTACTACCTCTTCTAATAGCGATAAATTCAATTTCAACGTTTAAAATCAAGATTATATAAAATTCTATCAGAATTCTAATCAATTTGTTTTTTAAATGGGATTTTAGCAGCATCAGCAAAGAGTCTACGATAGAGGAGCCTGAGGAACCCGCCATCGTGCCCACACTCCGACCTTCCGGACCCTCGCGAACTGCCCTCGCTGCTGTATAACACCAAGAATATCTATGTAATTATGTACACAGATATGGAATTTACATATTTCAGGCAATGTTTTTTTATCTGCTAAAGATGCTTTCGTTGGAGTAGCCACAAATAGGGGCACGAAAAGGGCAAGACTGAGTCGCAGTACGGTTTTGCCGCACAAGCGTTATTCTCACATTCATTTGTCGAGCTCACGCAGGGCACTTGGATATGAGGCTCCCGTTTTGTTCTATGTAGTCCAGTATATACGCTTTGCTCGTGAAGTCTGCCGCCAAGCAGTAGTGTGCAAGCATTGCTGTGTTCCGGTTTGATGAGCAGAGTATCCAGTGAAATTAATGGGCTTATGAGACTTAATACCTAATGTCTCAGGGTAACGAGCGTACTGCAGTGCCGCGCAGGCCTTTGTGTTTCAAAGTTCTGGGTGGCACTGCAATTGTTATGGGCCGGCGTTATGCTTACCATCAGGCAAACGACCAGCTCGTCTCGTTACCAAATACCATAAAAAAAAAAAAAAAACATTGCCCTGTTTTGTTTAGAACCACAGACCAGTAAACCTAGACGCCGCATAATCCAAGTTTTGCTCATGCAAAACTTTGACAAATGTGTTCTCATGAACACATTTGTCAAAGGGGGACGAGGGAAGACGGTGTGTTGTGATTGGTTCAGCTGGGCAGCGTTAAGCAGTAATAATGCTTAACCTTGACTAGCAGGGGTGCCAGTTTATGTAGACACGGCGCGGGAGAAAGAAACTTCGAATTTTCTATATATATAAAACTTGTTAAGCTTCGAATAATCAAATATCTGTTACAGATTTCTTTATAACGTTGTATATTTTAAATAGAATTTATTTTTGTAAATGTACTTAGTGTGTAAAATATTTTAACTGTAACAATAAATCTATCGTCTTCCATATAAGCAAAATACTGAAGCTTTAATATAGACTTAACATTATATTAAACTATATTTAAACAGGTGCTAAGATTTGTAGAGTAAAATCTGTTTGTTTCACTCTTGGCTAGTTTATTTTTATGTCGTTTTATAGAATCGTTAATGAAGTAAATGTTCTGATTTGCATCATAAATATGATTAATATTTATTTAGACAGAATGTGTTAAACAGGTTTTGTTTTTTTTTCTATCATACTTTACAATAACGCGTAAATAAATAGTTTTTAATAATATCATAATATACATAACATCTCTGGTTAAGTTCAATTTTGAGAGAAAAAGTCACAGCAAAAAACACACTCTATCCTAATATAAGACACTATTTTCTTTCTTTTCTTCGTTCTTTAAGGCAAGTTTTAGACCGCCCAAATGCTTTAAAAAAATAAACTCTCAATATTGAACATCAAACTATGATTAGTCTAAAGTAAAATTTATGTTGCTATCAGGTAAGGAAAAAATCCGCTATCAAAACATTCCCATTTCCGCCCCGCCCTCATATTTCCTGCCGGTATTAGGTCACTGTTTACTGTCTGACCTTTCAGACAATTAATCATAGTTCCCGTTCATCCATAAACATACCCCAGTATAGGCTGTAAATTGGGGTATCCGTAGTCATAAAATAACCTGTCATAATATAGACGCAGATTGTGAACACACTGGGACACATCTAACCATAGATATAAAGCTATTAAGGCATACAGTATTTCAAAAGGTCAATTATAAAGGCATGTATGTCAATTTCGGGAATTTTATATCTATCACTATCATATAATAGCAGAGGGGAAGGTATAGGGTAGACCGGGTAGAAACGACAAGACGCGGCTTAATCGGGTCAGCGGTGACCATGCACGCGCCAAATGTTCAGCTGCCTTATCAGCTAACAATCTCGTGTTCGTTTTCAATACCAGACCGATTAAAACCAGCGGTCACTAGTCTTCGTGTGGAAGGAGTTGTCAATAGTTTTCGCTTCTTTTCGTTTTGTAAAAGCTTATTTCTTTAATAACCAGCGAAAATTCTACACTATTCCTTCCAAACGAAGACTAGTGACCGCTGGTTTTAATCGGTCTGGTATTGAAAACGAACACGAGATTGTTAGCTGATAAGGCAGCAGGTTTGATTGAGGGCAGCATATTTTTACGCACGGCAATATAAATGATTGTAATTTTATAAAATCTACTCCATAGGTATTTGTATTATAAACCTACTTGGTAATTTTCAAAATTTGTAAGTACTTGTCTTGAGTGAAATTGTAAAGTAGGTTGTTACCTATTTATGGCTTATTCTATAATGTATATATGGGTTATTTAAATAGGTACATGGACATCAAATATTAAGAGGTGCAATATACAATATAAAATTTGATATAATCGTTTAAAAGAATATCTTATCAAGTTTATTTGAATAAATTAGAAATGTAAACGCTCAATAGTAGATAAGAAATTAATTATTCTAATTAATATAAGATATTTTTATACTAAATTTGGTAATTATATAAGTAAGTACCTAACTTGTATTCAAATTAATCATCAAATTTAAGAATATACAGTATACACACGTGTGAAACAATGCAAGTAACATATTGTATCGATTCATGGTTATATGAAAATAACAATGCATATAAATTTGTATATAGCGTAAGTTACATAAGGTGCATGTACATAATGTAAAACATAAGTAATTGTTTATAATAAACATGTGTATTTACAAAAAAAAACTTGTATCATTAAACACTTTATCCCAGCTTATCTATTTACTTACATTGAATTGTTTCTCGGAAAAATGTACGGTTTCTCTGGGAACCTCGAAGTGAAACCGCTAGCAGCAGCTAGTACTCAATAAATAGAATTTTTATTTTGCCACTCGAGCATTCCTTCAAGAACAGAGAGCGGTCAACAGCAAGCCTAAAAATACAATCTAAATATAAAATGTAAGGAGCTATAGGTAGTTATTATGAATCACGCTAGCCATTAACAGCAGGCATAATATCATCACGCCATGCCATTGAAGGGGGTCAAAGCTCTGAGCATGAAAACCATTGGTGCTTTTCTTTATGGTTGATAATTATGAATTTGTATACCTATATATATTTATGTTTTTGTATAGGCTTACTTTTGCCAAAGGGAACAATTAATTTCATATGAATAATAATCTTTAGGTAGCTTAGAAGTGTTTTTACTAAAATATTAAAATAAGGTTGATTACACGTAAGAAACTTTCCATACAAACAAATAAAAGTCATCGAAAGTTAAGCATGCGCAAACACGCCTGCTACTCGCCGAGAGCGAAAGTTTTCAGTTTCGGGGCGAGCTTTCAGTAAAGTGCCGCCTTCAGGCCCGACCAAGCCAAACCGAAGAGTTGCATATAAAAAAAACATACATTTGGATATTAGCATGTGAATTAACGAAATATAGATAGACACAATTTCATTTTTAAATGATTTTGGAAATATACTTACCTACCCATTAGTAGAAGTAGCAAAACATTGATAATAGAATGCTTCAATAGCAGCAATTAACTTTTAAAGCCGCGTCCACACTCACCGTGGCCTTTGAGGACGTCCCGCTCGGGTCCGGTGGCGGGGCCGTCCCGCTCTCCCGGACATCGTCCCGGCAGTGCCTCGCGTGCGCCCACAAATCCAGGCTGATCCCAGAGGTCCCAGAGCCAGCGTCGGCCCCGCCGGCGCTGCCTGCACCCTTCCCGGATCCGGTCCGGACCCAGCCCACGAGGATAACTGTGACTCCCCCGCAAGTCCGGATGAGTGCCAAGCCGGAGAGCATCCGTGAGGCGCTGGAAGATAGAGACCCGAATGGGTTAAACCAGCATATACAGGTAAGAGTGTAATGACACTGGTTGAATGAACAATGGTTCATCTTTGTAGTTCTCATCCGATGGTATGGGACCAGTCCTTATAGATGCTGTTAGGAATTGCATTAAGTTGTTCTATGAAACAAAGGACAGGAAGTTCTTATGGAAACCTTTGTGGACCGAACGCCAATAAAAACCTAGCTGTTAGCTACGGTTACCAATAATTCTAACATTCTAAGTACCTGTATCACTTTCTGGTTCAGAACTTTGATGAATTAGACGTATCTACCACTCGTATCTCTACGTTATTTAAATACTACCATAAATTGACAAGAACAGCGTTATACTTGAGGTTAAAAAAATAAATTTAATACCAATGTGTATGCAAATCCAATCCTTAAAATAGAATCATACCTCACCTCCGGAAAGATAATTACCATTCCGTCCACTACATACAGGGGTAGTTACTGAAAGAAAGGGGACAGAGAAGGTCAAACTGTTTTTACACCACAATACAGAATAACAACACACTTTACTTGAAAACAAGAATACTTTGAAACCACTCGAAATATAGAAACACGCCAGGAGCAAATAGCTAACTAAGCCCTATGGCAAAGAGTTGGGAATGTACATAAAGCTTCTGTAACCCTTTTGAATTTTTCATCAGTCATAAATCAATGTCCGGTCGAAGCAATCAACTTTATTACTTGTGCCTTGCAACATTAGTGTCGCCGTGAAACAACCTCGAATAGCCATTACATAAAGCACACATTTGAAAGACTTAAAACTGTTAAGTCTCTATTTCAAACACGCATAGTATTTTACGATATTTTAATACCGGTATATTAATGTTTAAATATGCCAAAGTAATTATTCTGTTTATATGAAGTTTTGTTAGTGGGAGGACTAACTCTTCTGCGAGTGTCCGTCTGGGTTGTTACCACCGCTTTGCTCGTGAAGTCTGCCGCCAAGCAGTAGTGTGCAAGCATTACTGTGTACCGGTTTGATGAGCAAAGTATCCAGTGAAATTACTGGGCTTATGAGACTTAATACCTAATGTCTCAGGGTAACGAGCGCACTGCAGTGCCGCGCAGGCCTTTGTGTTTCAAAGTTCTGGGTGGCACTGCAATCGTTATGGGCTGGCGTTATGCTTACCATCAGGCAAACGACCAGCTCGTCTCGTTACCAAATAACATAAAAAAATAAATAAAAAAAAGTTTATGAATGATACCAAGTACCTATGTTAAAAACAGATTTTCTTATTTGAAGTCCTACACAACAAAGAAGTCATAATTTCAATTAAAGTAACACAAAGTGATTATTCATTCGCAAAAGAAACGAGTGGCGTGGCGACACAAAGATCGCGTGACCACATGACCACCTCGTCCATAGGACTGAAAGAATTACCCGTACACAATAACCGGTAATAAATAATTCACCCTTTCTTTGCGTAACTCTTATTACTTTTATCATTAATTTTTTACGAGGTGGTAGGATTAGCTGTTCTGTCCATCTGGGTGGGCTACCACAGCTTTGCTCGCCAAGCTGTAATATACCAGCATTACTGTGTTTCAATTTGATGAGCAAAGTATAGTCAGGGCAATAATTATTGGGCTTATGAGAATTCCCTGTAATGTCTCAAGGTGACGAGCGCTATAAGTGCCGCGCAGTCCTTTGTCTTTCAAAGTTATGAGTGGCACTGCAATTGTTATAGGCTGGCTTTATGCTTACCAAACGATCCGCTCTTCTGTTATACAATAGTGTAAAAAAACCATAGCACTCTTGCGAAAATCCATATGGTCATTGCATCAATAAATGCGCATCGCTCTATGCCCCAACCTTTCTAAAAATAGTGCGGTATTAAAATAGCCTGTGGTGTGGTCCAGACAAAGATTGTACCCCCCTATATCTCTTCCCGTTGGTGCCATAAGAGCCGGCTTAGCGAACATCCAGGGTATGGGCAGCAGCATTCTTCTACTGGCGACGTCTGCCAAGCATGGGGTATATATGGCAAAATCCCCTTCATGGTGGAGGCCGATGTTCAGGAGTGGCCAAGCATGGGGTATATTATGGCAAAATCCCCTTCATTGAGCAGGCCGATGTTCAGGAGTGGATGGTTTTTGCTGATGAGGATTAAAATAACCGACAACATACATAAATAAGTGGTTGCTTCTACAAAGATCTTGCAGAATCTAAGTCACACCTGCACTGCTACAAAAGTCACAAATCAACGCAATAGCAAATTGCCAAATACCGAAACGTTAAGGTTATTCGGTCTTTGCTTTGCGCCTTCTGTGGACGGCAAATTGCCTACCACTACCGAACCCTGGACTTCTGTAATTAGAGGCAGTGCTTTCACCCCGTCTAGTACAACCCTTATCAGCGGGTAAAAAAGGTCGGCTGAATTTTATTGCAGGTATAATTAACCAGTTTTTGTATGGTAGAGACGAATTAATTAAGTGCGTAACGTCGGTAATTAATCTTGACTCTGTTTAGATTTAATAAAGCTTTTGATTAGAATTGCGTTTTTTATTATTTATGGTAAGTCTTTTTTATAAGGCTAAAAACTAAGTAAGTAGGTACCTTCTTTCTGGTACAATTGCAGTACTTAGGTACTCGAGCTCCAAGATACAGGCCTAGTGCTTAGCTTCGGGCACGTCGATAATCCTGTGTTAAATTTAAGTGTTTGTTTCTTTTTTTAGGTAAAATAATAATGCACATTACTTTTTGTTAATAAATATTAATTTATCTTACTTTGCGGGATAAGCAGTAGATACCCGGCCTCTGTTATATCTTCCCTACCAAATACTTATGTAGTTAAAGTCCAAGTTCCGGAAAATCATTTTAACCAATACTATATACAAAAACATTGAACTCCTTTTTTGTGCAGTCGTGTAAAAAGTACAAAATAAAGGAGTAAAAATGAAATGAACATCCTAACTCTCGCATATAATTAGTAGATAATCGAGAAACCGTTTTTAAAGTAGGCACGCAAAATTGGATAGGTCAATTAGGAATTTAAATTAAATTAGATTAAAAACACGACTGCCCTAGCCAGTCTGAACATTTTGAAAATGTTCAGTATTTTACAATCAAAAATAAAAGTTCCTCTAAAGTAGGTACCTAACTGAATTATTGAAAGCAACGCACGGCTTCCAATGTGAAATCGATTCGTGAAATTGAAAAGTTACCGGAAGTGGATATGACATTGACACACTGAACTATTTCCAAAGAAATTGAAACACCTATGTCGGCGAGCGAAGTGGTAGCTAGCTCGGCTGAATTGATCGATTGAATCAACGCGATGATATTGAAAGTTCAGTATACATAAATAGGTACTGAACTTTCAATACATATAGGTGATGTATAGGTATACGATATATGACAAAGTAACTTTGGTAACAGATTGATTACAGATAAAGTTGTGTTTATTTCTTGATAAGTTACCATTTACTTTATCTACATAATATTATATATAAGCATTTTATGCTTTATTATTGTAATCCTATTTTGGCCATATTATAAGATTATTTTATGTACCTAGGTTTTATGTTGACGCTGTTGGATTATGGAAATAAATAAAATAAAATAAAAATTAGACCACGGTTGATAGTCAAAGTAGATGTGGATGATTTCTTATTTTTTTAACCAAATTCAACTAGTCGCTGCTTACAATAAAAATCAGATATTATGTAGGTACTTATAGACGCAGTATTTTTATATACAATTTTCCCAATAACAGGTGGTATGGGACGACATAATCGGCGAGCCGGAAGGCGCTCGCAGCCCTGAGTGCGCGTGGCGGCTCGCCCACGGCTGCTTCCGCCACGCTCGGAATTGGTGCTACACGCTGCTGGCCGTCTGCCTAGCACCCCCCTGCGCCTTGCTGCTGGGCTGCGGATTCGCTTGCCTTGCTTTTGAGGTGGGTTAAAGCAATGTTTTAACATGAAAAATCCTGAAACTGGTTGGGGGATGTCAGGAAAAAAATCCTGATATCCGACGCGTGGGGAACGGCCATATGGAGGATTTCTGGAACCAACCGAATTCGCCCATAAGCTGTCTTTGTTATAGTATTTTTATTATAAAAAACTGGTTGAAAATGAACCAATCTTGTTTTTTTAATATTCTTTTTAATTACACTGAACAGACAGAGCTGCAAGTACACGGGAAGGTCTTTCATAATACCCTTTCCGTCAAGAAAATGTGACAAATTACCTGGGGCCTGTTTCATAAAAAATATTAGTCTAATATTATGAGCTTTTTTTTCTTTTTCCATATATACCTAATATGACGCTAATACTCATAATATTAGACTAATATTTGTTATGAAACAGGCCCCAGGGCTCTATTTCGTTACTTTTGCGAAGACGTTATTAAATTTTGTTTTACAACATTTGGTTTTCACTTCAAGTCAAATGTAATATTGGTGTTTTACTAACAATTAATACTTTTTGTAGTTTTGTAACGTGCACGAGGAAAGGCAATCGCAACGAAATTCCGAATAAAGTTTACATTATTTCAAACCTCCTTTCACCAATTTTATATATACAGGCAGGCTTGGCTATGATGCATTATTTTTCTATCTAACACCCTTCTAACCTGTAGTTATCTTTCTTGCAGCAAATCTGGTGCACGGCACCTTGCCTGCGCTGCGTAAAGATCTACTTCGCGTCTCTACGAACTTTTGTGGCGTCTTGTATGGCTGCTACCGTGGTGCCGACGGCTGAAGCGATCGGGCACATGTGTCGGCACATCCGGGTGAACACGCGACACGACGCGCCGGAGGAACGCGACATGCTAGTCGTGTAGGGGGTTAGACATACCGTCCTTGATATCGTTTTATAAAAAGCTATCTGTAAAAAAAACTGAATGCGCAATCTTATCGGAAAAATAAAGCTGAGCCAGGTCCTCTCGGGGCATGGATGCTTCGGAAGGTACCATAAGTAGTGTCGCAAGAAGGATCATCGGAGTGTACATCATGCAGCATAATGAACCGGATAAACGCGACATGCTAGTCGTGCAGCTTGTCTTACTTAGCGTTTTTGATGTCTTTCATAGTTGCAACTATGGTAACGTGGTTGGTAGACGACGGCCGAGGAGACGCGCTTATTTATTGCTCGAATAAGTTCTAGTTATTACGGCAGCTGCGTACTTAAGAATGCATTGTACCGCAATGTGCCTTTTAAATACATAAATGTATAATAAATTACCTAATAATTTATATTATAGTCGTCACGTCGTTTTAATAAATTGATATTTAATTATGTAATGTAGGTATAATTAATTTTAAAAATAAGTTTTAATAAAAGCACTCTCCTGTAACTTAAATTTATCAATAAATAATGTTTGGGCTAGTATGAGATCTGTTTATATTTAGAATTAAATTATCTAGTACCCTTTGAATACCCATCACAAAAAAACCTGAATCAAAATCAGTACAAGTTCTGTATTCCAAACCGACCACAGCACAAGCTCAAGGAGTTCGAACAAAATAGCAACGATATAGAAACGTGATGAGCCCGGCTCCAGCTTTAGATGCGGCTGCCAAAATCACTAATTGATGTGCACCCACACAAATAAAAAATAGTTGCACTACGTAGGCCTGTTAATAAAATGTAAGTATGTACAATATTGTTCTCAGTATTGAGCAGCACCACATTCAAGAAAGAACTAAAAAATATATCAGACACCCTAATCTCATTTTGGGTCATTCATAATACCCCGCCCCCGCTTCGGCCTTCAACTATAATATTTTTTCTTCTTTCCAGAAACAACAATAATAATTATTATGTACGCTGAAGACAGATTTCTAGTGCATATTATACGGTTGTAGGTATTATATATTCTCTTCACAGTTATCAATAGTTATGTGTGGTTCTCTTTGGCTGACAAATGTACAAGAAGGGTGACAAGTCCTCAAAAAAAAAAGAAAAAAAAATGGAGAATGCGGATATGGCGGGAAAATGTTTTGTTTTTTTTTTTATAAAACAAGATAAATTATTTTCTAGGACCTAGTAAAAAATACGAATATTTGATTTTGATATGAATAAAAGCACATCTGACGGAGCCTCCACGTCGGCAGAGCCGGTGGTGAGACCACAATCCTCCACCAATTGCTCAAACACTGGAACCAATCATAAAGATAGTCATTTCGTCATAGCAAAATGTCGAAGGTTAGTTAGAAATAATTAACTCAGATGTGATAATATTTAAGTAAAATTATTTCTCATCTATCATTATCTATCTACCTACTGACATGATATAATATTTAAATAGGAATACAGAGGTGACACACAATCCTGCTTTAAACGCTTACCATGAATCTAATGAAGAATCGGAAATAGAGGAGGTACATTTTTATTCTATTAGTAAACCTGTGTACTTAGCTATACTTAACATAAATCAAGCAAAATTATAACTTCAATACACAACATCTGCATTAAGTTAGCAAAGATGTCCTGTAAGTAATACTAAGTAAATAGGTTTTTAAACTGTCATGGTCATCAACACTTTGAAAATTATCACTAGAAACGGGATATTTACTATGTAAGTATATTATTTGATTTGAGTTTTGAGTTTCATACTAAGTAAGTAACTAGTTAGACCATCAAGTTTTATTTTTATTACAAGCTTGCATGTTTGTTAAGGTCAAATCTAGCAAGCTAAATTTTATCCACTTCCCCCGTTCGATTGAGCCGAAATTTTACATACATAATTATGACATCGGATGACAATGCAATATAATGATGTCACAAACCTGGTCTAATGATGGAGCCGGAGGGCTTGTTTGATTTATCTCTACAACAACTCTGATCATAGATGACGTGCAAGGTCCTGGTGATGGAGCCGGAAGGTGGCCACAGGTACTCTGTTACGAAACGACGTAACCCCATCGAGTTTGGGCTTGTTTAATTTGTCTTTACGAGTACTTTAGATCCTAGATGATGTCCAGGGCCCTGATGATAGAGTCGGAAGTATCGAAATTAAAAATGAACACTAATCCAAATGTGTTGTAGACATTTTTGACCTTACATTCATTGTAATATAAGTTCACCAATGTGATGCACAATATAAATGTAAAAAAATAAAATTACCGTAATTTATTTTATGACGCTTTTTTCCTCTGTAAGAAAGTAGGTACCTATTCAAAGTGTGGTGACGTAGATTGTCTACTGAAAAACAAAATCTACCCCAAATCACGTCCTTACTTACCCTCGTGTTCATAACCAGAAATAAGAATAAAGCATTAATGTACTATCCGATCCAATATAACACGTAGAAACTCCTGGTGGTGTACTGTCGGGCGGGACGACTCGGCGCCGCTTACTACACGCTGCAGCATGGAGAGGTGGGTACATTACAACTCTACAAGGTATCTTATTGCAAAGGAAAGTATCACGTTACTCAAACTGCATGCCACTTCCAGTTGCGCTTACTCTGTGAGCGTAGTCCGTGTACCTACCAACAACAGCGGCGCAAGTACGGATCTTTTCGATAAATAAAATTCGATAAAATTGACAGTTAAAATCGATAAAACCCACTTTATCGATTTTAACTGTCAATTTTATCGAATTTTATTTATCGAAAAGATCTGTACTCGCGCCGCAGCCCCACCATTGGCGGGCGGCGAGCGTGCTCCACCACGCACCGGCCTCGAAAAAGTAGGTACCCACATTACGACTTTTTAGAAGAAAAAAAGAAAATAATATAATTTAAAATATGTATGCTGTGTGCTTAGATAGACTTTTTGATATGTTTGTTCTTAGTATGTTGCCCAGTAAATTAGTGCACATTTAATTAAATAATTGTTCTTAAGTAAGTGAAAAGTATGTATTCTTTTGAGGAAATAAATATCTTAAACCGGTAAAATGGCAGGTCTTCGTAGCGTAGTCATGTTAAGCTCGTACCTGAGGCTGTGGGTTCGATTTCCAGTACAGTATACAACCTGACAGTATCGATGATAAGACTAAGTATGTTTATATAAGAGAGGTTATAGAATAACTTAAGACTTATCAGGTTCAGAAATAACAAATACATAAATTAAAGCTAATAACGAAATCTTTTCAACAATTTGTAACTTAACATTCATCTGAACACTCCCAAAACTGGCAGCTGTTCGTCCTCGAAGAGATAGTAGACCGCCCACCAGAGTTCCAGATGTTCTGCAACCTGTTCCGGCAAGTGGAGCCTATCACCGTACTCTTGGACGGCAAGACACAGGGCACCTTCGTGCAGAAGGTCAAGAAGACCGTCTTCGATAATGACGCCAGTGAAGAGGGCCGGTGCAAGCTGGTGTTTTTGTCGGCGAGGGAATATAGTAAGTAACTTGGTAAACTTAGTCACTTTCTGAAAGTAACTGTCAAAATTATTTTAAACGATTCTGCTGCTATTTAGTACCTATAACATTCTTGGGAAGATATAAGGTTCGGTCTTATGTTTAGTCTGATCATTCTCTGATAAAATGTTGATTGTCCCCTATCTAGGACATTTACGTTAAGAGCAACATTACATATTCCTGTAAAAAAACTTGAAAAAAAAAATTAAAGTAATCGAAACTATCTTCAATACGCTTTGCGTATATAACTGTTGTATTACTTTTTAACGAGCTTACCTGATGGCTCTCCGGCCGGTGTTTGGCTTGCTCCTAAAGATATATCCTTAAAAATTTGAAGACGTAACACTTTCATAATTATCTAGTTTATTGTTAAACACTGTTTTAAACTTTCAAGCTGGTGAGCTCCCGATTTTTTGACACTGTTGCAAGCATCATGTTCACGGGAATAGGGAGCTCACCAGTTTATAGGTAGGTAATAATCACGGTAAATATCCCGTTAAAAAGTATAAACTAGTTAATTGTTCACTTATATCCGTGCATAAAAGTCCAACGTCATCTGGACTAAGGCAGCAAGAAAACGTAATGATACTACCCTTAAAATATAGGCTTCGAAGCATGCAAACGAAGAGTCCTAACGCTCTCCTTACCCAGCGAGCCAACGCCCTGCTCTGATGAAGAGCGCAGCCTCTTCCTCCGAACAGTCGTGGATTTTAGCCAAGTGCAGAGCGTGCACGCGCTAGGAGCCTTGCTCAGATATCTGGATTTGAACTGGTCGTCTTTGAGCTTGAATATGCAGAGCAAACCGCAGTTTTTGAACATGAAGATCATTTCTCTGTAAGAACTTATCTTTTTTCTCCTTAAAAGGTTAGGTTAGTTATAGTTAGGTTGACACAGTAAATATTCAATAAAAAGTTACTTAAAAATCGTCTTGTAACATGAACCAAAAATTGAAATAGTTGTTGCTAAGCGAATGAAAATATTTTTGAAACAGAATTCTTATAGGAAAAAAGGTGAGAAAAAATACTACCAATTGTAAAATATTCAAAAATAGTATTTTTTCTCACTACAGGGTATAGTAGTCTTTCTATTGAAAGACAACACCCTGTTAGATATTTCTAAAGAGTTTAATATCGCTTTTCTATAATTATATACACGACGCGCACCGAAACTAGGCGGTCGTAAAGTTCAGCAGATGCCTTGTATTTCAATTCCATCCAGGGTTAGATTGGTTAAACTTTCCTTTGTTGACCGTCGATTTTGGGGGGGAGGGGGGGTGAGGGGGGATGGTGGGGAGGAGGGATACCCCCCCTGTACCATCCCCACCCTGCGGAGCCCCATCGTTATGGAGATATCCATGGTTAAAGTTTTGAGGTTAGACTACATTTTTCCATAAATATCTATCGATTTAAGGGGCGGGGAGAGGAGGGAGGGGGTAGGGAGAGGAGAACTACCCCCCCTGTTCCATCCCCACCCCGCGGAGCCCCATGGTTATAAAGATACCCATGATTAAAGTTTTGAGGTTAGAATACAGTTTGACTCCGCCCTAGCTTCGGCGCTGCGTGAAGAGCAGCCCTTCCGCCCTTGCGCGCCTCCGCCTTTTTATATACACTCTAGGGGTAGGGCAGACAAGACCACGTGGAAAGTGGGGTGCTCTGATTCGGTTTTGGGTATTTTTCGGATATTCATGTAGTGAGAATAAAACACAACAACAAACGATGACTGACACTGACAACTAACAGAAACAGATAAAAAGACGCTACAAAACAAAATGGCGTCGCTTCACGTTCCATTCCGCAGTATAAACATAAATTCGTTATTTTTTGTGTAAAAAAAAGTCAATGTAATTGTGTAATAAAGCAAGGTTATTGTGCACATTAATTACACGCCAAATTTAATAATTGAAAATAAAATTATATCTTAGAAAATATAAGAAATAAAATTTAATAAAATACACCTCTAGCATCAACGGAACGTAAATGTCAACTTTGACGTCTACCATGACAGTTTATCCATAAAAATCTTGCAAATGGCGTGTTATTTTCCAATTTATATCGAAACTTTAAAAAATTATATCTCGTAAACCGTGAATCTCCGCACCTTGAGATATTTGTAAAAAGCTTTCTATTTAAGAGTACTAACTACTATAAAAACGTGAGTTTCCAAATCGACGGTCAACAAAGGAAAGTTTAGCCCCACAGATTATTTATAGTCTTTGCTCTAGACTGACCGGTCTAGATCCGTAGCTGAGTCTTATTTGTTCGTAGTGCGGACATAGTTACAATAGACGAGGACACATACCGCGGGCTACAAATCTTCAGCACCGTGGCGCACCCCAGCGGGTTCAAGAAAGGCGTCCAAGGCTCCAGCAAAGAAGGCCTCAGTCTCTGTCAGTTGTTCAGCAAATGCAGTTCCAAGGTCGGCCAGAGCCGAATGCGGTGAGATCAGACATGCAGATGTTTTCACCCACGATCCACATAAATATAGATAAACATTTTTCAGAAAAGAGTGTAGAGTGAGAGAGTCTTATCCTGACAAAGAAGGCAAGACATAGAGGTAGTTTCATAAACAAATAGCCTCGCACAAATCCGTCCATTGGAGGCTTTTAAATGTATTTCCGTATATTATTTCCATGTATTCTTTGTAAAGTTAGCTGTAACATAAAATAAATAATAAATAAATCCACTGCTGGCCATGGTAATTGTTATTCGTGCCACTGAACCAACGAGTGTCATATCCATACAGATAAATAAAATTGAAGTGTCTGTTTGTAATATCAAAATAACAGCTTTTTTACTAAATGCATATGAAAGTATTTACGGTACCTATAACAAAACAACCATTTTTAAAAATTTAGTCTGTCTGTCTGTTAGTTTGTCTGTCTGTCTGTCTGTTTGTTCCGGGTAATCTCCGAAACGGCTGTTCCGATTTTGACGGGACTTTCACTGGCAGATAGCTGATGTTACAAGGAGTAACATAGGCTACTTTAATTTTAGAAAAATAATTAGGGTTCCGCGCAAAAAAAGAAAAACCATGTAATCCAAAATATCCACGCGGGTAAAACCGCGGGGCAGCAGCTAGTTCTTAGTAAGATCTGTTTTCTTTTCAGCTTAGCGTCCAATTTAGACCCCATTGATTATATTCATAGTTCTTCAAGCCAGCTTGCTCGTATCTCTACTTTAGCTAGTTAATCCCATATTTTCCTTCTGTTTAAATATAATATCCATGGTAATTATAGAGTGTACCTCCAACACCCGACCCGACACCTGCCCACCCTGAAACGTCGTCAGGACGTGGTAGCCTTCTTCATGCGTCCACAAAGCGACTCCATGATGAGAAACATTTGCTCTTCCCTGAGGTTCATCAAGAATGTTACTGCAAGTATCATTTAGTGTGGAATAATAAATCTGTATTTTTATGTCATTTATTATTGATCTAGATTCTAGCAGATTCATTTTTACAGGGCATCTTAGCTAAGATCAAAGCGTTGTCTGCAAAAGCATATCAATGGAAATCTCTCTACAACGTAAGTTTGTACCTATCTTAGGAGTTTCCACACCTACTTATTTGTTTCCACACCTCTTTATTTAAGTCTAAATTTAATACGTTTCCTTTTTCAGACCATATACAACACTGTTTTGATATGCGAAATGTGTGAAAACGCAAATTCGAGTGATTTTTTGGAAGAACTCGCATCATGTGATAACAATAAACTCTACGAGGTAACACTTACAAACACATAGTCATCAGGGGCCTGCTTCATAAAAAATATTAGTCTAATATTATCAGCGTTTTTCTTTTTTTTTCATATATTTTATGAGGGTAATACTCATAATATTAGACTAATATTGTTTATGAAACAGGCCCCTGAAGCCTTATATTTGTTTCATGTAGTAACGTTTTCAAAACGATTCCAACAGATGGCATTGTACATGAACAGAATCATAGACTTCGATATATCAAAGGCTGAAGGGAAATTCACCGTGAAAGCTGGAGTAGACCCAGAACTGGACATAAGTAAGAAAACTTTTAACGAATCTGAAAAACTTCGTTTGTGTATTTTTTATTTTCTTTTTTAATTACAGATTTTTTTTAATTAGATAAGACTTGATGTTTATCAATTATAAATTCTTGATGATACTGTTTAGTGTTTTAAATACAAATATAAACTAGCTGCTGCCCGCGGTTTCACCCGCGCGGAGATATTGGTTTTCATGGGTTTTGTTTTTTTGCGCGGAACCCTAATTCTTTTTCTAAAATAAAAGTAGCCTATGTTACTCCTTGTAACATCAGCTATCTGCCAGTGAAAGTCCCGTCAAAATCGGAACAGCCGTTTCGGAGATTACCCGGAACAAACAGACAGAGACAAAAATTTTAAAAATGGTTGTTTTGTTATAGGCACACCGATACTTTCATATGTTTTACTAAAAAGCTGTTATTTTGATATACAAACAAACACTTCAATTTTATTTATTTTTTATAGATTTAAATTAAATAAAAATATGTCGTTTTTTTATATTTTCCAATCTCTATTCTATGTTTAATCAGAGAAACAGACAATGGCGTCTCTCCACACGCTAATGTCTGAAACAGCAACAGTGGAGCTGTCTCGCTTGCCCGAGTTCGTAGAGGAGTGCAGTATGCTGTACATGCCGCACCTGGGGTACCTGCTGGGAGTCAGGGCGTGGGCTGACGACCTCACGATGGAACAGAAGGAACTGCCCAATATGAAGTTTATGGTAAATGCTGGGAAAGCTGATAGAAATAAATAAGAAATAAACTACATACAAAACTAAGAAATTTGAAATTCATTTTTGCTGTATCTAGTTAATATCTAGTATTACAAAAGGCGGTCTTATCGCTTAAAGCGACTTCTTCCAGACAACTGGAGAAGATGGTATGACTGTTGATGAAGGACTGTAGTGCACTGCAAAAAATATACGTAAACAGCTATGTAATTTCATTGAAATTACGAGGCATGTGAGGGTTAATATCTGATGTCTTAGGGGCAGCGTAGACGCTTATGCAAACGTACGTTTGCTTGTTAGAATAACAATGCTTTTGCGTCAAGCGCGCATTTCGAGTATCAAGAAATCCGCGCTTGACGCAAAAGCGTTGTTATTCTGACAAGCAAACGTACGATTGCATAAGCGTCTAAGCTGCCCCTTAGCGTAACGAGTACACTGCAGGACCGCTCACGCCTTTCAAATCTAACTTATGAGATTTTCTCATTCTATTATAAACTATTTCTTACATTCATTCCAGTTTCAAAACAACGACTACATTCACTACAAAAGTAAAGGATGCGAAGGTATGTAATGTCAGTCCCCTGATAAACCTAAAACTTAAAATAGTAAAAACCCTTTAAAATTCTAATTAATTTATTGACACAAAGTTATTACTTTATCACACTCGGAGAAATAGTGACAGCCTTGACAAAAGAGCAAAATCTTATAAAATTAATCTAAGATAGCTTTTGGAAATGCTAAACAAAAGTTAAAATTTGCTATCAATTAACAATTTTAGAGCTGGATGTGATGATAGGCGACACTTACCCTGAGATAGTGGCGCACGAGACTCGCATCATGATGCGACTGACGGCTGTGATCCTGGACAACCTGCACACGCTGGCCGCCGTCATAGACAAGTGCGCAGAGCTGGACTGGCAAGTTCATTAACAGCCTCTTACGCTCCCACTGCTGGGATACCGGCCTTCTCTCACAGAGAGAGGTATAGGCCATAATCCACCACGCTGGCCCAGTACGGCTAGTTGGATGTCACATGTCCTCGAATGGATGTGATTCTTGAACATGCGGGTTTCCTCACGATGTTTTCCTTCACCGTTTTAGAGCGAGTGTCAATAATCCGCACATAACTTGATATAAGTCATTGGCGCGGCCGAGTCGAGATTCGAACTATGGTGCGTCGGATTGAAAGTCGCACAAGTTCCCGCTCGGCCACACTCGCTCGCTCGCGACTGGCAAGTTACAGAAGCAGATCTTATAATTCTGAAAACTAAACTGTCAATTTGTTTACTTCTAAGAACTGGACAAAGGTTTCTCGTGACCACGATCAATGCAACTTGATCGAAACGTCGAGGTAAATAAAAACCTTTGTTTTTATCACGGGTGATGATGATGGCTCAGTTGTACCTATACGTCGGCTGCCGATCTGTAGGTCGATGGTTTGAATCCTAAAATCCTTCGAAAATATCGTGATGCAATCATAGCTTGGTGGTAGGGCATTTGCCTGGCTAGCTACCCTCAAGTTAAAATGTCGCCAACGGTAACAGAACTTTTTTCCTGTTCGTCCCCCTGTAGGGAAAGACCAGGAAAGAGCGGGGGAAAACCGGAATAATTCTAATAAATATGCAAAACAAGATGGCAAAGACTAAGAGTTTCCATATACTTATAACAATTACCTGGTACAGTCCGTAATTTGTATAATCTATACAAATAAATAAAACTAAAGTGTCTGTTTGTAATATCCAAATAACAGATTTTTACTGAATGCATGCGAAAGTATATACGGTACCTATAACAAAACATTTTTTTTAATTTTTGTGTGTCTGTCTGTCCCGGGTAATCTCCGAAACGGCTGGACCGATTTTGACGGGACTTTGACTGACAGATAGCTGATGTTACAAGGAGTAACTAAGGCTACATGGGTGAAGCCGCGGGGCACAGCTAGTATATTAATATAGATATAAGTATATCATCATTCTACCTTAACTTTCAGCCTCATAGCAATATCAAAGGTCTGCAAAGAGTACAATTACGTGCGGCCCGTGCTAACTGAAGACAAGATCATCAGTATCAAAGAGGGGCGGCATCCTCTCTACATAGTGACCAGCGACAACTTTGTGCCCAACGACGTGGACAGCAGCGATGAGGCGGGCTGCGTCAAGATCCTCACAGGCCCCAACGCTAGCGGGAAATCGGTCTATATGAAAATGATAGGTAAGAAAATGTACCCTAAATGAAAATGATAGGTAAGGAAATGTACCCAATATGAAAATAATAGGTTAAAAATGTAATATGAAAATTATAGGCAAGAAAATGTACCCTATATGAAAATGACAGGTAAGAAAATGTACCCTATATGAAAATGATTGGTAAGAAAATGTATGCTGCAGTACCTTTTACGAGAGGGTTATACAAAATGGTCAAATATAATTTCTATACATACGTTAAATCGACAGGAAATTTTCGACGTTTTGAGTCAGACTTTTCTATAAAAAACAAAGAAAAAGGTAGTGACTTGTTGGAGAAGATTTTATGTAAACGATTTATTACCCAAAACAGTGATGTTGAATTTTTTTTTTTTTTCATGTTTAACTAATAATAATATAATATAATACACAACACTATACACTATATTCCATATAATAAAACTCCTATATTCCAGGGTTAATAGTGTACCTAGCTCATATCGGCAGCTTCGTCCCGGCCGAGAGCGCCACTATCGGCGCCATCAGCCACCTGCACTCGCGCATACAAGCTGCAGAGTGCATCGCTCGACACATGTCTGCCTTCCTCATTGACCTGCGGCAGGTATCTACAATGTACCTAGTGGTTTCTAATGGGTTCGAAATGTTGCATGAAACATAAAATACATAATTACTATAGGTACTATACAGCGATAACACCATATTAACGCAATAAAAATGAAATTCACAAAATACATATAATTTCCAGAAAGATATGCACTGCATCTGAAAGTGTCCCGATTTCAACGATTTTTTTTATCATCAATAGGATTATTAATACCTACGATACAATTAGATTCTTTTCACTTCAGTGAATAAAAAAATGTATGGCAACTTTGTAATTAAACGTAGTTATTCACGGCCAAATCAACGAAAAGCATTTTTTTAATACAGCATTACGTCCCGCATTGAACAAGTGACGTCAGATGTTCTGTACAATTTGTATGGGGCATTTTAGCGGTCAGTAGATACGCCCGAGTACCTATGACTCTCATTTTGGACGTTTCTAGCGTTCGATTTCCAGTTTTTACGATATATACATTTGATTCTCTTGAGAAAACGAATTGATTGACATCATAAAAAGAATGGAGTTAACATCCCTATTCATGACCATCACATTATCTCCCTACCTACAGGCAACACTATACTTCAGACTGAACAAAGCTGATATTTTAAGCAGAATAAATACCAGAACCTCTACCAACTTCGACATTTCGTCCAGTTTCATTTATTCCATGCTAGATGGCCCTGTGCCTCCGCGAGTCCACCGCCAGCTCGCTGGTGCTGGTGGACGAGTTCGGCAAGGGCACGGCGCGCGCCGACGGCCTGGCGCTGCTGGCCGCCTGCACCAACACGCTGCTGTTCCAGGGGGCACAGTGCCCCCACGCTGTTATATCCACTCACTACTTGAATATCAAGAACTTTGTTGTGGACTCATCTATTGTCAAGTTCCTCGTAAGTTGCCGTTTGTTATTAGGTTTCTAGGACGGGGTACTTCTCTAGACAATTGGGTCCTGATTCTGGTTGAGTTGGTTACAATTGGGGATACTCAAAGCGATTACCAACTCTGAGCACTTGCTTTACTCAATGTGAGCGTCAAGGATTTTATGTGACTTACCCATTACCACGGCCAAATCAATAAAATGCATGTTTTTAGTACAGAGTTACGGCCCGCGTAGAACAAGTGACGTCAGATGTTCCGTCCAATTTGTATGGGGCGTTTTAGCGTTCAGTAGATACGCCTTTCATAAATCTCTTATTTTTGATGTTTCTAGCGTTCGATTTCCAGTTTTTCATTTGATTCTCATAAGATGGTGATGCACATAAGATGATGATGCACACGCCGGGCCCATAACAATGGCAGTGCCACTAAGAACTTTGATTTGATTGATATCATAAAAAAATGGAGTCAACATCCGTATCCGTCAGAGCTTCGAGTACATGATGCAAGACGGCGAGCCAGTGTTCCTGTTCCGCGTATGCGCCGGCGCCGCGGACAGCTCGCTGGCGCGGGCCGTGGCGCGCGCGCACGGCGTCGCGGCGCCGGTGCTGGCGCGGGCCGGTGACGTCATGGGGGCCCACATGGTAAGTGTCGTGGACGACGGAGCCAGGGGCATTCGGAGAAATCACAGCCGAATCCTACCCTAACATTCAGAGATGAGTGGCGGTGAAGCGTGGACTTTTGCTGCCATATGTCAAAACTATATACATTTTTTTGTATTATTTGATAGCGAGACGAGTCGTTTGCCTGATGGTAAGCAAAACGCCTATAACAATTGCAGTGCCGCGCAGGACTTTGTGTTTCAAAGTTACGAGTTCTAAAAGAACTTTGAAACAAAAACTCCTGCGCGGCACTGCAGTGCGCCCGCTACCCTAAGACATTAGCCCATAAGCCCAGTAATTTCACTGGCTACTCTGCTCATCAAACCGGAACACAGTAATGCTTGCACACTACTGCTTGGCGGCAGACTTCACTCACAAAGCGGTGGTACCCACCCAAACAGACACTCGCAGAAGAGTCCTACCTACAACGAAGCACGAGTCCCGCTTAGATTGGTCTCTGAATCTGAGCCTTATAATGAGATCCATGCTTCCATACGTCAAAATTCAATACAGTATTGACATATGGAAGCAAAAGTCCACACATAGTCTCGTTTCTGAAGTGTGTCCAACAATATATCTACTTATAATAATTGTCACAAGTTATTAATGCGATCCCTTCAGATACCTTAGCGTTTACTTCAGGGGCCTTACTCTAAGAGGTATAGGTATGAAAATATATCTTCGCATACAATATCAATTTGAAGCTGGTAGTACTCAATCCAACTAAATATATAATATCAATTAAGATGAACTACGCTGTCAATACAAAGTCTAACTAACATCATGATGTTCCAGAAAAACACTCTTCCACCTGCAAACAAGAAGATCACGACCAAACTGAGGGCTTGCACGGACAAGATAAAAAGCGATCTAATCCGAGACGACGTTTAATTTCAATAAAATTTATACTGATATAAACTTGATATTCACTTAGATCTAACAACAATATAAAATACAAAATACAAAACATATCAAAAAAAATATTAGCTAAAACTCATCTTATAATAATAATAATTTACCTACTTCACGTTATATTTTAAATATTACAGTAAAAGCTGGAATGCTTATATTTTAGAATTAATGCTTTTTTGTCATGAAGCTTTCTAATAACTACGAACAAAATCAGAATTAACGGGATATTTACCATGTATATTGTTTGTATTGAGTTCCCGATATTTGGGCGTTGCAAGCGCCATGATCACGGGAGAACTGAACAACTGCGGGTGCATGTTAATAATTAGGGGCAGACGCAGCGATCTACCCTCTTCCTCGCTCGTTTGACAAATGAGTGAGTAATATCGGGATATATACAAATAACTAGCTGCTGCCCCGCGGTTTCACCCGCGTGGAGATTTTGGATTTCATGGTTTTTATTTTTTTGCGCGGAACCCTAATAGAATTTGCAATAAAATAATATTGCGGCTATAAATTGAGATGTAAGCTATCCTATCTTTTAAGTTAGATCCAACTGCACACGGTGTGCAAATTTGATTAAAATCGGTTAAGTAGTTTAGTAGTCCATCGCGGACAAACAACGTGACGCGTAATTTATATTTACACATAATATACATAAATATCCCGTTAATTCTGATTTTGTTCGTAGTATTGATGACCATGACAGTTTAAACACCTTTCTAATAACAATGTATTCGTTCAATGACGTACTTACATAGAAGCAACCATCAGATTGAGATATGATATTATTGTGACCGTACAAATATTGAACACGTACATTGTGCTGTACCATTTTAGTTCACAATGACTCGATTCTGTAGGCATTCTAAGATTAAATTTAAGATTATGTTTCGGTCTGCAGTTTAGTCATAATCACTATTTTTTTCAAACCAAAGAGCCTTTAAAAATTCTGTTAAGATGTCTGAATCCAAGAAAAATTATACCTAATGTGTAGTTGAAAGCTTGGTAGTAAAAAATCCGTTGAGACCTTTGAAAACCAACACGACAACAACATATTTTAAGACCATTGAAGAGGTCAGTGACAAGTGCCCTTTAACTTTCTGTACACCAAATTTTGGACAACAGTGTTAATCTAAGCTGTTAATATCTTAAGCATACAAGATCGGCAGCTCTTATCGATCAATAAAATATAGTTTGTTTAAGGCGCAGAATACGGTGCGCCATCTCGCTCGCGCATCCTTAATATTTTTAAAGATAAATAATCACTTAAAATATAATTATGAAAAATCGCATTTGGTGAAGTTGCTGGCAACAATATTACAAAATTGCTTTAAAAAAGCGAAGAACCGAATTCAGTGACAAACTACTGAACCGATTTTGATGAAATTTCTATGGGACCAATATGAAAGTATACCCTTTCAAATAAAAAAAAGAATTTTCCAAATCGGTTTATAAATGACCGAGATCTGAGATAACAAACATTAAAAAAAAAAATACCCGACGAATTGATAACCTCCTCCTTTTTTGGAAGTCGGTTAAAAAGTACGGCAAAAGTATCGTTTTGATCCGATCAAGTTTCCATACATGAAAATGAGCATAACATAAAATCCCATTTTTAGGTTAGAAAACTTGAATGGATCAAAATTAAATTTTTGTTTAACCTTTCTAATATTATTGTCAGTAATATCACCGAATGCGATTTTTTTTAAATTATATTAAGGGATTGTTTATCTTCAAAAATGTTGAGATGCGCGAGCGAGAAAGTGGCGCGCGGGATCCTCAAAATAACACCATCTGTTGGCACGTACGATCCTTATCTAAAGTAACATTGCGTGCGACCTTCCTCCCGGCGCTTTACATGGACTTCATCTGCTGCATGAGTTCTTCCAGCGACAGCTCGGAGGCGGCCACGGCGCCGCCCGTGCTGGACTCCGGCGTGCTGTTGTCTACCGGGATGCTGTACGCCACCTGCAAACCATAGAGATAATAGAGTCGACGCCGCAAAGTCATATTTTGCGGCACACTCTGGCAACTAACCCAGTCCTTCTTTGAACGAAACGCGTAAGCGCCGTGAAATTAGCGGCGCTTACGACCTTTGGATCGCGAGAAAACTACACCTTAGACGCAATCTAGCGCTACATGTTTTATTTGTTTGGTTAGACGACATAATTACTATATTAGCGCTGCAGCGGACTTTAGCTTAAACATAAAAAATAGAACTAGACTTTTGTTTCACATAGCTCCTCTAGTACGTTAGTACATATTACCTAGATGCTGCAAACGATAGTAACAAGATAGAGTATGAGGAGCGGATGTAAGAGGGCTGGCCGGCTCGAAGAGCGTTGGAAAGACTCAAAATATGCTGATGAGTGACAGGAGAAGCCTCGGCCTGGCCTTTAATTATCTATCTTAATCAATCGATAAATACAGATTCAAAAAAGTGTTTCAGACTTTGACAGCTAGTTCTAAACCCAATGGCAATTCAACGCGAGTACGAAAGTCGGTTCGATAAATTTGTCGAACCGAAAAACTCGACAAATTTATCGAATTTTGCGAGTACCGAAGTCTGATCGTGAAGTATTGTAGTAGCTCTATATTCTCTTTGGATCCGACCTAGCGTTTCGATAACTTTTGCCGATTGTTTCGAGACTCGATAAATCCCACGTTATCGATTTGAACTGTCATTTTTGTCGAATATTATCGACCCGAATAGATCCGTACTTGCGCCGCAGTTCAGATAAAAATCGGACGAATAACAATATAAAACAAGTCTATGTAACAAAAGTAACAAACAAAAAAAGCGACTGCCTTAGCCTATGTCACTCGGGATGATGTAAGGTTTCTAATGATACACCATATACATACAAATCTGTTCAGGCATTTACAAGTTATGGTGGATAAAGAAACTTACATACAGACATACATACATGAACCCTAAAAACATTACACTCCTTTTTTGTGCAGGCGTGTAAAATAAAGTCACAAAAAAATACAAATATGTACTCACTTAAAAATAACTAGTCAAATGCCTATAGTCTATGATCAGGATAGCAGCTAATGATATCGTTAGGTACATTTGCGAAAGCAATGACTCCTTGAAATTTACCTGAACTCCGTCCACAAGCTTAAGAGCAGAAGTGTCCTCTTCTTCTGGTGCGTTCTCGTCCACTAGGCTAATACCTGTAACAACATAGGTACAATTTATAAACGAAATTGGAAAAAAGAAATCTGATCATTTTGCAAAACGATTTACAATAATTATTAAGTCTTAATTTCTATGTAAATTGTAATTATTCGACCGAATACATAGTTACTTATTATTCTTCAAATAGTAAAAATCATAATTATCAATAGACAAGGCAGCTGCACTAGGTACCCAGTCCTTTTCTAGATTTAGCGTGGTCAACACCTTCGATCAACATCCCAATCACCTTTTAAGTTCAGCTGAGATTGTGTTAAACAGTCGTGAACTAAAAACAATGCCAAATGCAAATTATTGTAAGGTCCGTGTTTTTATACTTGTCTAATAATATGGCGCATCGCCTATAAACATAGACAACCTAACTAAAAGCATGTCACTGGTTGGCGATATTAGTTACCATCTGCCACATTTGTTTAAAACACGGATTTTAGTAAGAGAATAACATCGTCTTAGTTTTCAACTCCAACTCGATTAAAACCAGCTTTTGCCAGTCTTCGGCTGGAAGTAATTGTTTGAGTTCTTGCTAGTTTACGCTCTGGAACTAAGTATATCAACGGAACGAGTTGCTCCAAAACGCAAACTAGCGAGAACACTAGACAATTCGTTCCAGCCAAAGACAAGCAATCGCCGGTTTTATTCTGGTTGGAGTTGAAGACGATTTTATTAGCCGGTAAGGCCGGTAAGGTCCTCCGGCTCACCCCATTCGTTCTCCTCGTGCACGGGGGTGGTGTCCTCGGTGACCTCGGTGGCGACCTCCTCCACCTCCTGCGGGCGCGCCTGGTACTCCGTCTGGCGCGCGCGGCAGTAGCTGTCGTCGCACTGCGTGTTGGGCTGGAAGGGTGCGAGGCTATCAGGCTGTAGCCAGGTATTCACTATGGTCGAGCTTGGACCAGAGACAATAATAATTCGCTTTATTGGCTATGGTTCAAAAACTATAAGTGATAGTGGAAATTGGAAAAAAGATCTTTAGATAGGAGGAAATTTGCAATAAAAAAGCCCGTGCTCCCAAAACTTGCCTGGATTTGGCTCATAGCTACTTTCTATCACATCATCATATAAAACTAGTTTCAGGATATAATAATAAACAACAACACAGAATTCTAATTGCACATTTCATATTTAAACCTGATTGAATTAGTCACCTACCTTTAGAGCCATCATAGGGAAGAAATCCGTTAGGGCACTGTACCCTAAATAGTGGCTGACATTTCCGAAACCTAATAGGTATTTCAATGTGTTTTGAACTGAAACAAAAGTAAAACTAATTACAAAAATTATAATAATCACTTTTGTGAATAAAGTGGCACAGACTGTAGGATTTGCTTAAGCTATATTAACTAAAATTAAAATAATTGTAAAAATTTAATATTTTTTACTTAATTTTAGACATTAAATAATATAGGACAATATTTGAAAAATATACAGGTAAGTACAGCTTGCAGCCTTATAGCTATATAGACAGCACAAAAGGGCAAAATAAGAAGCAAGGGTAGCATAATACCTAGGAATCCGGCGATAATGCCCATGGTGGTGGGAAGACTGGCAGCGCACACCCCTTCTCTCTTCAGGGTGCGTTCATCGATTTTTGATGCCACGACTAGCGGGGGCGCGCACTATAAAAGCAAAACTATTAGTATAAAATATTATGTGTCTAAGTGAAGACAATACAATAAGAATATTTTTGATGTGACATTCTCAAAACCAGCTCAAAAATTTCAATGAAATTCCGAGATTAGTGATTTATGCAAATATTCCTGTTAGTTACCAATGTTTGTAATAATTACAAATGTCCCCAATGGTTGGGAGGTTAATGGGAGATTAGGAATATACCATAATATATTTGTATATAAAAACTCACAGCAAAGCATGCAGTCTCTCCAGGGATGATGAACTGTATATGCCCAGAGACTGCATTCTCACTGACCCCAGACTCAAACCAGCGCTGGCTGAGCTCGTTGCACGCTGTGTTGATTGCCATCCGCGCCTCAAAGTTGTCCACACAGCTTAGGACAAGGTCCACAGGGCCACCGGTTAGGCTACCAGTTCTGAAAAATATTCCAAGCTAGTTTTATTTAAAGTACATGACTTGTAAAGTCCTAAATAATGTATAATTTGCCTACCAGGATGTAATTCACCATCTTTAACCACATGTACATTTAAATCAGGCCTTTCGAGTAAAAAGAAAACATCGAAGAACTTATACTGTATCAGTAGACACAAAAATAGATTATGATTATTTTTTATATTCAAACTAAACATACTTGATGGTATCACAGAACTTCTGGAAGTTGTCAACGGTAGTGATGTTATAGTTGTGTGCCTCTATAGCCACATCAGGGTTGATGTTCTGCAGAGTAGCAGCGGCTGCGGCCACCTTGCTCAGCCCAGCCTGGTGCGGCTGGAAGAACAGGCGATTCATGTTCGCCAGCTCCACCTTGTCATAGTCGAAGAGGATCAGCTGGAAATAAAAAATTGCTTTTCATGGTAATGTTATTTTGAAACGGTATCTAGAGATAGAGCTATGATGCCATATTTTATGCCATTTGAAGAATAATGTTAATCCTTTTATAGAAGATTTATAGAAATATTTGAAGCCCTGAATATACCTAGTTTACATATTGCAAAGAAACATTTTATAATATTATGTATTGGCTAATTTATTTCATATGATTTTATTTTAAAGTCAAATTTAAGAGTGACTGGTATTTTAGTAACAAATGTATTGGTCCATTTACATAGTCTCATTCTAGGTTACAATATACTGTAATAATTTTTTTGAACAAAAAATACATAAATAGGTTTTGTAAAAACTTTATGGTGGTATGTTAGTGGTAGTATCTTTACCTTTCCAATCCCACATCGGGTCAGCATCTCAGCAGTAACACTACCAACTCCACCAACACCCACCACAGCTACAGACAGGTCACGAATTTTTTCATAGTTGTCCACGATGCCCATCCGCTTCAACGCCATTAGACGACTGAAATTTGAGAAATTTATGATAGAATGATTAAAAAAATTGTATTACCATCAATTAAGTACCTACATTTGTTTTACTAGATTTAAAATATTAGATCTATAAGCTGATAGATTAGAATGATATTATAAATAGAGTACATATTATACGTTTGGCTCTGTTTAATATTGATTATTGACGTGTTGTCAAGATATTACTAGATTCGGACCGAAACATATTGTTGAAGTATTCTAGTATATAAACTATAAAATATTGATCGACATCCAGTTTTAGTGATTCGAATGTATAACTATTTGGTTATTAGAGTAATTTAAACGCGAAATAATCGTGCTACAAGTACAAAATGTAAAAATACAATACCTGTAAGGATTGGAGTCGACTACTTCGGACGACATAACTTCGATTTTCTGCCTTACAGGAGCCCCATCACCCTGAAATGCAGCTAGCTTAGCTTCCAACTCTTGAACTTTTCTCTGTAATTCCTCCACCGAAGCCATTTTTATTGAATAATAATTTAATTTCGCTAAAATTCGGCTCTGTCTTTATCCACAGGTCACTACACAACAGCTGAAGACAATTGGAAAGTAAATGTCAAAGTCAATTGTATTGTCAAAATCACGACTAATGACACGACAAAGGATGCGTTCAACATAGAAAATAAAAACTTTTGGCGCAAAATGTAAGGATTTGGTAGAAAAGTAAAAAATACACGTTTTGTATTATTTAGTTATTTACCAAAATCTGTATGTTTTAGGCTGAGATTCAGAGACGAATCTAAGCGTGGACTCACGCTTCCATACGTCAAAATTCTATACAGTTTTGACATATGGAAGCCAAAGTCTACGCTTAGAATCGTCTCTGAATCTTAGCCTTAGAGTGTTAATGTGTTATCAAAATATTACCACAGAGAGATTATATTATAATCATTATTCCGTGCACGCCAACTATTTTATCCCCAAGCACGCTAAACAACTGAAATTGCGATGGCGATGGTGTTATTATCTATAACAACCATGAAGGTAGGAAATACAATTCAGTGATCACAACTGATCAACTATGTTGTTATTGCTGAAACTATTATCTATCTATTCTGTGGCTGAAGGGAAATTAATATCATAATGATTTACCAAACTGCCAAATTAGCGTAATGGTGATGGCCGGACACCGTTGTGGCTAGTGCGTTACCAAAAGTGTCAGTTGTCGTCATAATGATCGCAAACCATTACTATTTTGACCATTGTGGTTTAGTATGCTTGACCCCCTGTTCCTCTGTAAATTATAAAAGTGAAGTTAGTTATAAAACCAATCTATTCTTCAAAACACATTTCATGTCAGATCGTCTACCATCTATTCTATTTGTCAAACCGATAAATTACCTTTAAAATTGAACAGGCATTATGAACAGAATCAGGAACTTAGGCTCAGTAATAACTCAAATAATTAATTTTTAATTTATACATTTAATTTTGGGTCGTAATTTGGGGTGGCATCTCTAGCTCTAGCGATTTCTATCATTATTGTTATGCACGCTTAGGCAGCCCTCACACCTAATTCATGATTGATGGATAACCATCAATCGCGGACCACGAAAAAACCATGGAAAAACCACGATCCCCGCTTGAAGCACATCGTATCGTCTATTGTGGTTGTGGCTGGGGCTTGATGAAAATGTAGTCCGAACACGGCACCCGCTTCTACCTATGCTTCTACACGACCGACCTCTATTCAAAAAAATTGTTTCACAACCACTGCGTGCTCAGTGCAGACGCCGCGATAAATAAACGGTGGTGCGCAAGTGATGTATGTAGCGTAAAGCGGAGCAGTCGTCGCTTCAGGGCTTCGAGAATCGAGACATAACTATCTGGCCGTATTGCTGTTCTTGTCTATTTCTTGGTTTTTCGATAGTTTTGCATCAAGCCGCGGTTGCGCGTGTATTATCTCGTAATCCGCGCTTGATGCAAAATCATGGTTATTTTGACAGCAAAACGCACACTTGCATAAGCGTCTACGGTCTGCATCATCAAGGAAAATAATGTGACTAGTCATGCAACCACAGTGGTACTGCATTTGTAGTGCTTTCCTGGCTAGCTACTTGCTACCACTCTCAAGTTTAAAATCTGTCGTCAAGCACCTATATTTGTGTATTTCGGCAGATGCATTTGAGAGCGCCTTTATATCGTTTGGCGACTATCACATATGTACCTACAGGTGTTTTACGATGGAATTTCAGCTCAAAGGGTAGCTTGCTAGGCGAGCACCAGAAATGGCTTCTATCTCATCACTGATTTTTCTTTTGAATGCTCGAACAAGTTACGTTCGAGACTGCCAAAGATCATTGTGCATGGTTTTAATCAGGGTAGGAGCAGTGGCGGCATAGCACGGGCTGGTAACCGGGGCGGTGTTTTCGTTGAGTCTTACCACAAAAAATTAAACACACGTTAAACCTGTGTATAACATTGTTTAACGCCTAAACATGCCTTAGTCAAGCGATTAAATATGAGCAACCACAGTAGTGTCTAACCGATGTCTAACACAATTCTGTTGTGACATTTCTAATCATTTTTGACGTTTATCTTTAGACGCTGTCAAGCTAAATAGGCGACTAAAAATTGTTTTTTTGTGGTAGCACTATATTTGTTTTACCTAAGGATTATTTAGCTTATAGAAACGCAGTATTTTACAACATTAAAACTTTTTATTGTAAAATATAAATATTAAAAGTTTTAGAACAAAGATGTAAGTATACGTGTACTGACGTCAGCCTACGTTCGTATACAATATTTTTGCCATTTTTTTTCGTGAAGTTTGTAGGTATGATTGTATAAAAACCTATACAAACGCGTCAAACTAGCTCGACCGGTAGTTCTGTTCACGTAGGCCTATTGGTCCAACTTACATTTTCAATTGAGACCTTGAATACAAATGAATCGAATTTAGATAGTACTTAACTAAATTAATTTTCGATATTTATAGGTACCTTCAATACCTACCTATAGGAGTAAAAATAATTACAGAACCAGATTGTTTTGCGTCTATATCTAGTGGCATCGACATCGTAAAAGTTATAATGGCGCACTAGTGCGTAGGCACACGCTGGTCTACAGGTTTAGGGCTCGAATCCCGTAAGTAACACAAAACCGAGAGAGAGAGAGCATAAGAGCGTGTAACGGTCACGTGAGCGTATAATTATGCTACCCTCACCACACAATAAGTAATAGCACAGCTACCCCACACGAAGAATTAATATCAGTAGGTTTTAAAGGGAGTCTTCTGAATCTATCTGATGGAAAGAAAGAAAGAAAAATCATTTCTTTGACGCACAAAGATTAAAGTCATATTGGAACAAAACGTTAATTAATATGGAGCCAAAAGGTATTTCTTTGACCAGGGTGATGTAGAAGTGTCCCTTCGGCTCTTTCTCGCTGTGAGTTTATACGGTGAAGAAAAACGTTGTGAAGTCAATTCAGTATGATGCTAAAATAAATGGTCCATAACATTGAGATTCTTACTTGACGAGTAGACAGAAGAAGGTTGGCATCAATGAGTAACATCATGATTCATCTGTGAAGATAGGCGTACCGCAGGGATCAATACTGGGCCCATTCTCTTTTTAGTATAGGTATGCCATCCGTTGCTCCGTTGCTGCGAGAAAGAAGGACAAACCAACAAACATACTAACACACTTTCACGCTTACTATATAGTACGGATAGTACGGATGAATAGGTATTGATAATATACTTACGTATAATAATTAGTTCAAACTAACAAAATACAATGGCCAAATCCTATAAGTACCTACTTACATCTGTATGTCTATATTAAAGTACAAATGAATATACACTATATACCAAGTATATAATTAAAGCTGTAACCAGATTACCTCCAGTCGAGTCTAGTTTATAGGATTATATACCTAGGTGCACCTAGATATTGTTGAGGTATCGATCGAGGAAATAGATAATCATAGGTCACGAGATGTCATGATAACAGAACTAATTAACATTGCAAGTTTCGGAAGTAGTCAGTGACATTATTGGCCGAGATTTTAAAACTGACAGGTCCCTGACCCTGGCATTATTCATCATGATGAAAAGCGCACTGCAGTGCCTGACAACACTTTTCAAACTTGTAGATGACACTTCAATTGTCAAACGTATGGCGCCTAGCAAACGACTTCTTTCGTTACATCGTTGCGTAAATGATAAGCATTTGAATGTCCTAATTTCTAAATTACAATCAATTAGGTAATTAATGCTAAATTACGAAAATTATAGTACCTACCTAATCTTTGTAGAATAATGTATTATAACGTAGGTACCAATCTCAATCATGACCCGACCTCTCTTTTTATAGTACTAAATAAATAAATAAATAAACGCTTACACTCATACCCCCGCACTAGGATTCCCTGTGTCGCAGGTGGCATGGACACACACAGATACACATCACAAACATCCAAGACCCGAGAACAAATTTTATGTTTACACAAAATCTGCCCCGGCCGGGAATCGAACCCGGGACCCCTCGCTTTGCAGGCAGGGTTACTACCAACTTAGCTACGGAGCCGTCAAACTAGTATTATCCACTTTAATAGTACCTAGGTATCTAGGTATCATCATCAGCCGGCAGACGTCCACTAGTCGTCCACCACCACCAGACACATTCCAAAGTGAACATCACCACTGATCGTCGGTCCGTCTATATAGTGGGAGCCTAGCTACGTCTTTTAGGTTCGTGATCGCCACTCGATAACCTTTCTCCCCATAAATAGGTTTTCGGTTCTGCGAGCGATACCCATTGCCATATCAACTTGCAGATTTTAAGAGCTTTGTCGATATCGGTGACAAAATTTTGTCGATGCTTACCTATATCGTGCATTTGTCTCGTATTCGCAGGATAAAGAGCGAGACAAAATAGTTGTAGTAGTAGCAGTACAAAATTTTGTCGTATAGTGCGCATGTTAGTCTGGCAACTCTACAACAATATAGGCGAGGAAACCTCAGCGCGTGAGTTTTACTCGCACTTGGCGAGTTTTCCGCTAACATCATACAGTACCAGTATAAATCGATTGACTTGTGTTGTGACTGCGACAAAATGACGTATTTCAATCTTCGTATGATAATGTAATCTATGCTATATTAAATATTCCATGTCCGGGCAAAAAAAACCTCAAAGGTCTCGGCCTAGAGGTTTTTTTTTTCGCTGTTTTTTTTTTCCTTTGTATTTCGGGAAGGAGCAGTATGCAAAAGCTGTGTTAAAATATTATTAATCGTTTGCTGTTGATACTAACTAGCCGTATTTAGTTTTTAAATTTATTTACCTATATTTCATAATTTGTTTTGTGATGGCCTGTGAAGATTTTTGCTAGATCTTCTTACAACAGTCTTAAGTGAGTGTCGTGATGAAACTGATGAAAATGCACTCAAACATCGAATTTTATGTAAGTTTTTTTTACTATCGATAGGTTTAGCCTTGAGTTTGACCTATATCTCGCCAGATCTTGGAGGTGGCGGATATATATCTACGCAAAGCCTACATTAGGTTAAGATGTACTTATTTAAATGAAGATATGATAGATATATAATATATAATATAGGTTTATATCCGTACTATTATAAATGCTAAAGTGTGATAGTGTGATCGTGGTGTATCGGTTTGTCCTTTTACGCAGCAACGGAGCTACGGACTTACGTAATTTTTTGTTTATATATATTTTATGGACCGGAGAGTAACAGGCTACCGCTGCTACTGAAACTGCGGGCAGAAGTTATTTTATTTATATTTTACAAAACAATATTTTGAAATAAACCATCAATTTGGACGAATAAGGATTTAGATAAAATTACAAAACTACGTTTAATTCAATACTAACCTTTAAAATGTATGTACCTACCTATACTTTGGGCAATGGCTACAAATAAATGTATTTTCTTTCTTTCTTTCTTAACCTGCATGCAACATAATATAGACCGTTTTAAACGCAATCGAAGTTTGAACTTGTCGAATTAAATATGAAAACTCTGCATCAGCAGTCGGCACGTTGCCTAAAAACCTACGTCGTTAGTAAGTACGACTCTTTATTGCACAATCTTTGTAGACAACGCCTATTTAATCTGTGATCTAATAAGCCAAAAGCAAACAGGTTCCACTTCAGTAGGTATACACTGGCCCTATGGCGCTTAGGACTGTTTCATATTGTATAAAAAAGATTTTAGATAACGTCTAATGTGAATTCAATCTTAATCATTTCGCGATAAGGTTCATTTACCTTGGTAGAGGCCTGTTCTCTAGCTGGGGACACATAGGCCGAGAGTGTTACTTAGTTCAAAACGTCATCCGAATGTTACGGTCGGGTTTGTCGCGCATTCACTACATTTAACTAACAATTTATTTTTAATTTTGTTGTTTACTTTTTAAATGTAGAATAGTTTTTATTCACGTGATATAGAGGGATATTGACTACGCTGTTTACCAATTTTTTACGGTGAGTTATTAAGAACATTACTTTGTTTTGGAAGATGTCAATTGAAACTATGTGGTTAAAAACGGTGTTTTGTATGGTGATTGTAGTGTATAGACAAACTAACTAACTGTACTTTAATATAAATATTACTATGACGTCACATAACCTGTCGTCTCGGGAGCAGTGTACCGCGCGGGGCGCACGGCGGGGGTAGTCAGTACCTCACGGACCGGTGCGGAGAGAAGACGTGGCGCGCAGCTAACGAGCCGATAATATGACTATATAGGTATATAGTCTTGCGTACAATCTACTTGGTGTAAGCGTGCACTACATTTGGCGACGAGGTGAACTGTAAGTTATTTTTAAACATAAAAAAATAAATAAAAAGATGGTGAGGTATGGTGAAATAAATCATAAGTAGTACTTACTTTTGGTTTTCTACTTAAATCGTTATCCGTTAAAGTGAGCGTCTGACTAGTAAACAATGTTGATTTAAGTGATTTGATATTGTACTACAACTTACTACGTAAGTACAATACTGGTGAGTTAAATGCTATTTTTGAGCAAAGTATCAAAATAATTAAACAGAAATTTTCCTTATTTTTCCACTGTACTGTACTGTGTTTTGTTGCCCTGAATAGTGATAACTACTCGTATTACAAAAAAACTATTGGTAGTATTTTATCGAAACAAAATGGCCAATAAGTAAATTAAATAAAACGTTGTCGTATACCTTGAAAATCTGACGTTGCTAATAAGTAATAATAATTACACTATCGCGATATAGATATAAGAGTATTTTTATGTGGTAATAATACCTACCCATATATTATATTATTACATATATATTGTTATTTTATACTGGATTCTACAAACTAGTGGAGCATCATTATTCTCCAATAAGTGTGTGTTGTTGTTTGTTGTCGGTTAACACTAAAATGTATTTCATAAAGTTTAAATAATGCAAAATCTCTCGTATTTGATTGGTACTGTAACGTATCACATTGGAGTAGGCAGTCGCTACAAGGCGGGGTCTGCTAGAGGGAGCTACGGCTTGTAAGCCGGAAAGAAAGACATCATATCAAGAATTTAGTAGTCAACATCGTTTATTCCCATGGCCTATTTGGTTAAGGCGTCTGGTCTAGATAACCAGAGGACGCAGGTTCGAGTCCTGTTGGAAGCGAGGTTTTTGTGATGTATATATTTAAGTGTTTGTTTATTTCAACTTACGATATTGCATTCAATTGCATATTGGGCATAGCATTAAATTGCGTATTGCCGTTGCATTAAATTGCGTGTGGATGATGCATTAAATTGCATATGGGCATAGCATTAAATTGCGTATTGCCGTTGCATTAAATTGCGTGTGGATGATGCATTAAATTGCATATGGGCATAGCATTAAATTGCGTATTGCCGTTGCATTAAATTGCGTGTGGATGATGCATTAAATTGCATATGGGCATAGCATTAAATTGCGTATTGCCGTTGCATTAAATTGCGTATGGATAATGCATTCAATTGCATATTGGCATAGCATTAAATTGCGTATTGCCGCTGCATTCAATTGCGTGTGGGTGATGCATTCAATTGCATATTGGCATAGCATTAAATTGCGTATTGCCGTTGCATTAAATTGCGTATTGATGTTGCATTAAATTGCGAGTGACGAGAACGGCCTTTACTGTGTATTGGCGTTGCATTCAATTGCGATCTAGCAGTGCATTCAATTGCGTGTGACGAGAAAGGACTTTTGAGCATTAAATTGCGTCTATATGTGTATTTTGCATTAAATTGCGTTAAATCAAAATGTAAAAGTGGCATAGGTGTTGATGTGACAGTATTAAATTGCGAACTGTATCTCTAATCGAGACTATCTTGTCTGCATTTATCCACAATGGCGTTATATACCTTAGATACATTTGATTGCGAAGGCGAAGTAGGTTCAGTAGCCACAAAATGGGAGTGTTGGAAAAGAAGCTTGTACATTTATTTAGATGCCGCGGGTATTGATACAGATGCGAAGAAAAACGCTAGTCTATTACACTTTGGTGGCGCGGAGTTACAACATCCCGGATTATAACGTATCTGCCTCTGAGGTGGAAGGCGATCACAATGTTTTGATGTAGCCATAAGTTAGTTATAGTCATGTTTTCATATAGAACCTCAAGTTAAATTTTAAAATTGTTTTTTTGGTTCGACTAAGAAACAAGCAACTAAGTGCAAACTCGATAATATAGAGGACAACATTATTAATCAAATTGCGGAAATATGCCCATCAGATGATTTAAGAAAAACAAAAGGATTTTGAAAAGTGGGGACGAATTATACATTAGACAAAGTAATATCGAAATCAAACGCGTTTGAAGTGATTATTTCACAGTTAGATGATTTTGGGAAGAAAACTCTAAACGCTCAAGGTGTATATAAAATACAGGTTGAATCGGATAAAAACATAGACGATAAGAAACGTGGGGAATGTAGTCGATATGGTAGTTCCAATAATTCGCTCGTGATAAAATCTGCCCAGCTCGTGGGATATCGTGCTTAAAATGTGTATTAGTAGGACATTTTCAAGCTCAATGTAGAACTAGGATCTACAGAAAAGGAAATGAGGTGGTGATAAGGAAACACAGTAATAAATAAATACGAAGAAAAGAACAACATAGAAGAATTATCGGACATGCAAATTATAAACAAACAAATTGACTATATTTTAATGTTGGGAACGATGCGGTAGTGACGTGCAAGAATGGAGGAACAAATGTTGATATGTTGATAGATTCGGGTTGTGATTTGTGATCATAATCTCATCACTGACAGGACATGGGCGAATATCTAGAAGGTTTTGGTAACTAAACAAGACAATCACTCAACGAAAAAAATGTATAGCCACACGTTTGCTATATTCAGCTTGCAGGCAAAACGGAAACAAACTTACCTTTTATGTCATCGCAAATGGCACTCGTGATTTACTGGGAAGGATTACGGCAACATCGTTAGGGGTACTCTGAACTTTAATCAAATCACCATTAATCTGAATTTTAATCAAATTGTCACAGAAGAGTTTCCCAAGTTTAAGAACGTATGGGTAGAGACTCCTATTGTTGAATTTGTGAAGCTGATATGTCAATCATGTCGGAGAATTCCTATTCCGCTAGAGGAAAAGGTAATAAGAAAATTTAAGAATTACTTCAAAGGGATTAGAAAGCCATCCAGCTGGGTTTCACCCATTGTCCCGATTTTGAAAGACCATGGAGATATTCGTTGTGTGTTGACATGCGATTAAGCGAGAGAACCATCCACTTCTGACGATGGATCAACTGCTGCCTAAAATGGAAGACACCAGGCTGTTTGGTAAACTCTACATTAAGGATGCGTTTTAACACATTTAACTTAACTCGAACTTTAGACTGATCACGAGGTTCTTAACAAATAAAGGTTTATTCCAGTAATAATGATGTTTGGGATAACATGCGCGCCCGAAATATTCCAAAAAACTCTCGAAAGAATATTGTTAGGATGTGAGGGAATTAATTTCATGATGACATCCTGATTTATATAAAGGACCTGGTAGAATACGACGAAAGATTAGAAAAAGTATTAAGAGCTCTAGAAGAAAACAAGGTGCTACTGCGAAAAGAAAAATGTGTTTATTGTACAACTAAGGTTTTGTTTATTGTACAACTAAGGTTCAGTTCTTAAGTCCAGGAACTATCAGAACTGCGAGTAAACCTACTAGATAAATATGTTTCGGCGGTGAAAGAATTTAGGGCACCGATTACTATCGCAGAACTTCAAAGTTTCCTGGGTCTGTTCAATTTTGTGGGTAAACGGGTTCCTCATTTAGCTACGATTACGGAACCATTAAAAGAATTGCTTAGACAAAAATCAGGACGAAATGCAATCATAACACCGAATTGGGGCGGAGCTCAACAGGAAGCTTTTGACAGAATAAAAGCTGCACTAGTTCAGGTTCCCAAGTTGGACTATTACAATCGTCAAGACAAAACGGTTGTCATTGCTGATTCAAGTCCAATTGGATTGGGAGTTGTCCTACTTCAAATTAATGAACAGGAGCCCCGAATAATTGCGATCGGAAATAAAACACTAAGTGATTGTGAGCGCCTATATTGCCAAGCAGAGAAGGAAGCACTGGTTTTGGTATGGGTGGTGGAACGTTTAAGGTTCGTTACAGCCAGGGGAAGTAAAACATCGCAGATTCACTATCGATCTTTGCAAATTGTCTTCATATCCGAGAACAGCTTACAGGAGTTACATTTACAATGTTGTTAAGCTAGCAAAGCAGGTGCCAATTGAAGAGGGATTGTATAACAACAAGTGGGACTATACCGTTAAAAGATTTAAACCGTTCCTTAATGAATTATGTTTTAGTTATTTTAGTTTATGTTGTTTACTTTTTCTGTTAGTTATAATAAATAAAAGTTTTACGAAGACATATAGTTAAGGGGAACTAAAATTGTAACTCCAATGAAGCTGCGCAATCAGGTTTTACAGGCCGCACACGAAGACTATCCGGGCATAGTAGCGATGAAGTGTAGACTGCGCACTAAGCTGTGAAGGCTAAGGTGCAAAAGGTGATGAAGTTGCCAAAAAACATCTGCAAAGTTCGTAAAGGTTGTCATGGGTTGATGTAGCAATTGACTTGCTAGGTACCTTACCAAGCAACGATCATCTCTTCGTTGTCGTTGACTTTTATTCGCGGTATAAGGAAGTTAAAATGTCGAAGTATAACTAGTTCAGAAATCATTGGGCAATTATATTATATATTCAGTCGATAGTTCTGTGACAAGCTGCTAATGATACAGAACTTGACATTTAATTCGGAAGATTTGGAAGTCAGATATAAAGATAAAGAGATGAAGGAAAAGGGGAAAGAGTATGCTGATAAAAGAAGACATGTTACGGAGTGTGATCTAAATATTGGAGTAAAAGTTTACTTAAAGAATACTCAAAAAAATAATAATAAGCTGAGTCTAAACTTTGAGCATATGTCACACACCGTCGAGTCAAATAAAAAATAGAGATGAAGAACTAAGAAGAATGAAACAGGCCAACACATCAGGCGTAATATCGTGCATCTTAGGAAGATTGAGAGTCAGTGGAAGATACTAGAGGAAGGGAAGTCAGAAAGGTGGAGGAAAAATTATATGGAACACTTGATTAGTTGGATTTAGTATTTATGTTAAAAGTTAAAATAGTAGATTAAAGCGGTGCTTTAAAAGAAGTACCTTATTAATGACTATTATCATGACTATCTGAATAACTGTTAGATTAAGTAAAAAAAATGAGTAAAGAAAATAATATGAAATTAAAGCTTTTCTATTATACGGTTAAAGTCTAAAATAACAAGGGAGGGATGTAGTGTATAGACAAACTAACTAACTGTACTTTAATATAAATATTACTATGACGTCACATAACCTGTCGTCTCGGGAGCAGTGTACCGCGCGGGGCGCACGGCGGGGGTAGTCAGTACCTCACGGACCGGTGCGGAGAGAAGACGTGGCGCGCAGCTAACGAGCCGATAATATGACTATATAGGTATATAGTCTTGCGTACAATCTACTTGGTGTAAGCGTGCACTACAGTGATAAAACCTATATATTATATTTATAAAAAGCTTTATGTATACTTGTATATATGTATATATGTATACTTTATGTATACATCATTTTAACATGTTACTTTTATTCTTACCGGCTTTAAAAACGGAGAGGGTAGAAAACTCTACCTATTTTTTCTAAGCGTCTTCAGCATGTAAACAGATAATAAATGCTATCTTTTTAAATTTATGGTAGGTAAAATAAATATCCCAGTATTTTTAAAGAAAGTCAGACCTACTTATTAATTTTGTTAAAGTTTGTTGAAAATATTACATAAGTAGGTATTAATTACTGTTTCACATAAAATAATATCGGCGTATTTTTTTATTCCCGTTAAGTTAGTGTTTCACCACATGTGGTTGGATTTTAGGCCCTAGTGTAAGCTACCTTACTTACTTATTTCTACATTTCATTCTGTGTTACAAAACGTGTGTTGGTGGTAAGGTATTTGAGAGCCCTGTCCTCTAAACTTGACAAAGATCTGACGAGCTTACAGAGGAGAAAGTAAAGCGAGTTTTCGCTTCTAATTATAAAACTTGTGTCGTTTTAACTGTTTGTAACTCTTTAATCCTAAAATGTTTAAACACTAGTTCGTCGATTTATAAAATACTAGCCTAGTGTTCTTGCTGTTTTATCGTCTGTTTAGGTATTCATTTTAAATATGAATTTTTGTCCGAATTACGTCATTGATCATTTTTATAACTGCAATTTTTCTAGTAGCAGTCAAACGTCATTTGTGAAATAACAATCATGTTTTGCAACACAAACCACTACCCTATTATATTTCATCTATAACATAAAGCCACGTGGGGCACGAGCCCGTCGCCCCGGCCGCGGCCCCGGCTCTACAAAGGCCCCCGAAATGTTGAAATCCAGAGGCTATGTCATCTTCGTCCAATATAATACACATTGATTTCTAAATCCGACTTACCGTGAACACGGGGACCCATGTGAAAAGTGTATAGACACTTTTCACATGGGTCCCCGTGTGCACCGCGCGCATGGCCTATGTAATTAGTGACAGGGCGGTCCTGCTACTAATTATTTAAAAAAAACTAAATCACGCCCAACGATCCTACAAAGACCTCAGAATGTACCTATGAGGAATGTACAAAAATATTTATTCAATTACGGGAATCGAACCCACGACCCGCACGCGCTACGAGAGTCCATCTATTACGAGTAGCCCCCCGTTGAAAATTCCTTTAAAGTTTAACACCCACATTCAGCTTTTTACCCACGCTTGATCCGTGAGTTTTACTAAGTGATAATGTGGACCAAGTTTGTACTATTAGGTATTCTCTGACCAAATTAATGACACACTAAAGCGAGACTGGAAGTCCTCTCTAAATCTCATACATAAGACTACGTAATCTTGGCCTCGTCTCCTTTTTTTTAGCAAGTTTCACAAACTATATACATTCATAATATAATATACGAAAACAAGCCGATTGATTGCCTGTATTAACTAAGTAGATACCACATTGATACTTAGGCTAATTATGTCTCGCTAATCAACAAAAAAAGGACATTGTATGCCTACAGATAATTAGATCACCAATGTTAAGTATATAACCTGTAGGTATACCTAGTATACAGCTATAAGGTATTGCGGCTGGCAGCGTACCCAGCATACTGGCGGCATTGCCACTTTGAATTGCAATGCTTATTCCTGCACCTAATACAAACTTAATAGTTTGACCTATCCTATGATGATAAGATTGATAAGCGACCACAGATCATCTGCTAAACACATCTGCGGCGCAAGTAGGGATCTTTTCGATAAATAAAATTCGATAAAATTGACAGTTAAAATCGATAAAACCCACTTTATCGATTTTAACTGTCAATTTTATCGAATAAAACCCTCTTTATCAATTTTAACTGTCAATTTTATCGAATTTTATTTATCGAAAAGATCCTTACTTGCGCCGCGGGAGCAACATGAAGGCGTGGCCGTCGTCGGACATTGAAGCGCAACAAGGTATAGCAGCGGGCAAGTACGGATCTATTCGGGTCGATAAAATTCGATAAAATTGACAGTTCAAATCAATAAAACCCACTTTTTCGATTTGAACTATAAATTTTATCGATTCTTTTCGAATTTTATCGACCGAAAAGATCCGTACTTGCGCCGCAGATGCTAGATAGCTCAGAGATTGCGAATCTTTTTTGCGTCGAGTCTGCCAGGATTAATAAATAATATTATCCTATCAAATTTTTTTGTCTGTGACATTTAAACACAAATGCACGTCATTTTTTTCAAGTTTCATTTAAACAAAAATATTTGTAGAATTTTTTTTTTATTACATTTTAGTCTCAAACAAATGATTTGTTTTATTAGTGCGGTCTATTAGTGTTACTAGGGGGATAAGTGAGATACTTGAGCTTCATTCGGTGTGGATCACTGTAGGTAAGTTGAATGTGTTTTCGTAGTTATTTATTATGATCTTAGATTGAATTTCTTTTGTGCGTTAGATTGACTTTCTTTTCGAAAATTATTCAACGCCTTCTGCTCAACTGTTTGGAAAATCCTGCTCTACTCTGCACGACTCTACCAACTAAGGTACTCTACTTAAGGCGCTCTCTGAAGCAAAATCACCAGTTTTTCATGGCACAAATGTCCGTTTCGATACATAATACCAGCAAAAAAAAATACATTAGTATAGCCAAATGTTGACTTATCTATAAAATATGTTAAGACCCAGAATCTTGTAAAAAAAACGCAAAAAAGACCCCGAAAAATTTCTTTTGAAATGCTCAATGGATTTTGTAAATAAAAATAAACAAAAATAAAATAAAAAAATGTGTGAATGTATTTTCGAATTATAGCTATACCTTCTTATAGTTATCTATTAATCAAACATTTGTTAATTTTGCACCACTTCCTTCTTTCTCGCATGTCTATCCTGCGAAAACAATCGAAAAGTTACATTTCACAATACTGTCTGTTGATTTGTTTACATGACGAAATAATTACGGTATTATAAATAGTGGATTTCGATGAGTTTTTGTGCGTGTTATGGTATATTTTGAAGCGTATGAATGTGATTATAACGGAAGATTGAGATTTTGTGAAGGATAAATAATTTTTTTACATGTGAGGCGGGTAAAGACAAAGGAAAAATGTTAAGAGTCTTATTAAATAACTGATCTTAATTGCTGCTCATAAAACAATTAATATTTTTTAAGTTACATACCTGCTTGTGCTGTGTACCTGCTATGTTTGTACTCGTATACAATATCAACACCATAACGTTATTACTAGGTGGTAGGACAGAGGACTGACTCTTCCGCGAGTGTCCGTCTGGGTTGGTACCATCGCTTTGCTCGTGATGTATGCCCCCAAGCAGTAATGTGCAAGCATTACTGTGTTCCGGTTTGATGAGCAGAGTATCCAGTGAAATTACTGGGCTTATGAGACTTAATACCTAATGTCTCAGGGTAACGAGCGCACTGCAGTGCCGCGTAGGCCTTTGTGTTTCAAAGTTCTGGGTGGCACTGCAAATGTTATGGGCCGGCGTTATGCTTACCATCAGGCAAACGACCAGCTCGTCTCGTTACAAAATAACATAAAAAAAAAATTACTGTGTTTCAGTTTGATGAGCAAAATAGTCAGTGAAATTACGGGGCTTATGAGACATAATAGATACCTATAGTGTTACCACAAAAAAAAAAAACATTTTTAGTCGTCTGTTTAGCTAGACAGCGTCTAAAGATAAAGATAAACGTCAAAAACGACTAGAAATATCACAACAGAATTGTGTTAGACAGTGGTTAGACACTATTTAAATCAGGATTTGTGGTTGCCCATATTTAATCGCGCGACCAAGGCATGTTTAGGCCTTACACAGTGATTAACACAGGTTTAACGTATGTTTAATTTTTTGTGGTAAGTCCCCTAATGTCTCAGGATAACGAGTGCATTGCAGTGTCGCGCAGGCCTTTGTTTCAAAGTTCTGAGTGGCACTGCGATGGTTACGTGCCGGTTTTAGGCTCACCATCAGGCAAACGACCATCAAATAGTATAAAAAAAACTTTGACTCATACGAGTACGAAACAACAGAATCGTCTAGACGATAGTAATTACTAACATACCACAACAAACCATACAAAAAAACTGGTGTAGAAGACCAGGAACTCATGAATTAATTTAATGGAATCTGGAATCTGCAAGTTTAAAAAGTTTGTGGTTTTTGCTTATGATTGAGGCAAACAATGTTTTACTTTGAAAAAATTTATTTTACTTTGAAATGTTTTATTTTCCTTTGAAATGTTTTATTTTACTTTGAATTGTTTTATTTTACTTTGAAATATTTTATTTTACTTTGAATTGTTTTATTTTACTTTAAAATGAATTTTTAAGAAATATTTTGTTATGAAATTTAATATTTATGTATTAGTTATCTCTTTTTTGTCGTAAGTTTATTTATGAGTTTTATTTGATTATTTTTATTTATTCTAAATACTATTTTACTGTGACTAGCTAAGATATCGTTTATTTGCGGAATTTTAATTGAATTATTAACTTGAATTGAATAGAATGATGGTATTTGATTATTATTATTTTTTACTTCATTATTTTTTACATCACATTTTTATATCTACAGGTTTTATTCAATGCTCATTGTTATTTTAAATTCAATCTTATATGTCCTGCTGTATAATCTTGTTAAGTACTATCTGAACTCATTCTTTATTTTATATTTTTTAATACTCGCCTTTTAATATTTGCATGCAGTCTTCGTCTATAATTATGATGGCATTAACCATGTATATTTTAGAATTTAGTTTAAATGAATTGTAAGAATGTACATTGTGTTGACGTTCAATAAATAAATAAATAAATAAATGGAACACGAAATAAAATGCAGGGTCCATAATTAACTATTATTTAAGTACCTACCTGTTCCAATAATTCTATTGCACCATTAGGTTTGGTCTTTGGAATGCAAAACACTTAAGTAATTGAAAAAGTCATTGTAATCTGCTCATGTTTTGTTGCTATAGACAATTAGACATGCCATGCTGACATGCGCGCCGTGACAAAAGTTTGTCGATGCTTATATCGTGCATTTATCTCGTATTCGTACGACAAAGAGCGTGCATAACAGTAGACATAATTTTGTCGTGGTGCGCATGTTATGCAGACCGTAGACGCTTATGCAAACGTGCGTTTGCTTGTCAAAATAACAACGCTTTTGCATCAAGCGTCGATTACGAGATATTCGAAATCCACGCTTGTTGCAAAAGCGTTGTCATTCTGACAAGCAAACGCACGTTTGCATAAGCGTCTACGGTCTGCATTAGTCTGGGTGGTGTAAAGTCACCATTCGTCACATTAGGTATTTTGTCGCATTTCATGGTCATCACTTTTTGCATCTAGTGTGTTCTGTTTCAAGCTGTACTTGGACTCTTTTTTCTTCACAATATTTCTTTCACTGAAAGTCCAAGTGAATTGTAGACAACCTCATGATACTGAGCGGTGATGCCGCTTCAAAACAAGCTAGATACTTACAGCTTTTTATATGCAGGAATAAACTCTACAAGGCGAACCATAAGTTGAATCTAAAAATAATACCATATGTAATAAGGAAATTATTAATTACCTAATCAAAATCGACCGAATTATTAATTAATTGTTTGTTTTATTAGCATCGAGGCCTTGCAAAATAATATATTTCTGCATATTCAGTGATATAATACGAACAGTTTTTCATAATCCATCGCGTTTATGTATTCAAAATGATAAATAAGTATACTTATTAGCATTTATTACTGGATGCACCTGCGGTTCCATTTTCTGCGGGTTATATTTTCTGGGACCAAAAGTAAGCCTATACTATACGTTAATCCAAACCTTTATCAGTCTGTATCACAGATAAATCTCTGTGGTCTGTATTCTACAGCTAAGTCTTTTCAGTGGTTTCAGCAAGATTGCGTTGCAAACGAACAGCTCAACTTTTACCTACATCAATAGTAATGTTATTAAGAGGCAAATCCTGGTCCGATTTTAAAAATTATTTCAGTAATATGTAGCTTTATTATTCCTGACTGGTAGAGGCTACATTTTTATCCTGATTTCTTGCGTGCGAAGCGGCGGTATAGAGCAGAAGCCAAGAGTTTCTATACAAAATACTTAGTAGGGTTTGTTTTTTCACACCATTTTATTTCTGCCAAAACACTTAATTATTGTAAAATTCAAAACTAAAACAGAGCTATCAATAAAAAACTAAGAAAACAATAAAAAATCGTTTGAACTAACAAAATGGTCTAAAGTCAAACGGTCCTTAATATCAGGCAAAGTTCCCAAAATGCTGGCCGCGTTGCCCCGCTGGATGGCAAGACAGGGTTTGCTGAATATGGTAATAAGTAAAACATAGCCTTTTTTATCCCGAAAAAATGCATGGTTCCTGGAGAACGCGGATGAAACCGCGGGCAGAAGCTAGTAATATTATATATAATTCTATAAAAGGTAAAACTTTCTACTCTAAAAATGAATTTGATTTTATGCTATAGTAAATTCTATTGAATCAATTGTAGTTGTTTAATTCAAAGAATCGATTCTTTTTTCTCAGTATCACGACTACCTATACATATAATTAATTACCTACAATTAAAAATGGATTCCATCGTTACTCGATGTTGAAAGACAAAAAATATTTTAAAACCGGTTAAGTCAATACAAAAAAGAAAAAAACAACATCGCTCTCGGACACGGATCTCGGAATACTCCTGGAACAGTCCAAACGCGAGTGCCAAGAGTTTAACACTACATAATAAAGCCCTTCGCGATTTAAAATTATGCTAATAATTATAATTGACGGCTGTAAAGTGAAAATCTTGACATTGAATTTTGGAAAATATTCAATGTGTTAATGAAGCGGCAAGCAGTTTTGTGTGAAGGCGAGTCCTTTCATCTCACTCTCGCCTCGACCTAGACCATCTACTTTGGTTATAACACCATAATATTCCTGGATGTTTGTGTGTTCTTCGATCATGTCGAAATTAATGAACGGATTTATCAGAAATTTGGTATAAGTTACGTTTTGTACAGACAGATCTATTGTTTGGTTATCACAAAGTATTTTTCGTTTCACCCAAACACGCTGCTCCAAGAGGAAAAGAGTCTGTGGATAAAACCGCTGCAGGAATTTTTTTTTTTTAAATAACGATGCAGTGGCTTGAAATATATCTACAAATCTACGAATCAAATTGAAACAGGTACACAAATGTCTTTGAAAAAATTCTCGCTAGTGCGGTTCGAAAAACGACGTGATTATCGCGTTCAATGAACCAGTTAGAACAGAAAAAGTTCTCCGTCTTTGTTTTTTAGGTGACTAGTTTTAAATTTCATTTCCTACAAGAGTAAAAAATTTAAGCTTCTATTCATGTTTTGATACAACATAAGTGACATTAATATACCTTGTCAATTATGTATCATTTTAGACTTTAGTCGCCTTACCCTAAATCGGAAAACATCGTAAAGGAAACCGTATGAATTATTCCTGAAATAAATAAAACCGCGTTGTTGCAATACCCAAGAATCACAAAATAGAAAAGGTATTTATCAATCTGAATCACAGAATACATAATAGGTCCTGAACTAGACCAGCGGTGGTGACCACGATGGATATCTGAGACGAAGCTTTTACCATTTAAGATTTAACTTTTAACATTTAAAATGGTACCCTGTTGGCAACCCTGCGGCTGCGTCGATGCTTTTTTTTTATGTTATTTGTTAACGAGAAGAGCTGGTCATTTGCCTGATGGTAAGCGTAACGCCGGCCCATAGCAATTGCAGTGCCACCCAGAACTTTAAAACACAAAGGCCTGCGCGGCACTGCAGTGCGCTCGTGACCCTGAGACATTAGGTATTAAGGCTCATAAGCCCAGTAATTTCACTGGAAACTCTGCTCATCAAACCGGAACACAGTAATGCTTGCACACTACTGCTTGGCGGCAGACTTCACGAGCAAAGCGGTGGTAACAACCCAGACGGACACTCGCAGAAGAGTTAGTCCTCCCACTAACAATGCTCCAGGCTCTGAAGCCTGACGTAAACAAATCAACAAAATGCATCTGATTTCTGTGTGAATCTCCACGCGGGTGGCAAAAGCTAGCAAATTATAATTCACGTATTACGTTCAGGGTAAATAATGCTAGATTATTTCTGCAGGGAAACATGCAGCGCGCTGCCGCGTCGAGCAATGAGCGCACCCCCCTGGTACAGCCGACCTACGTGTTCGAGTCCAGCCTCTCCAGGAACTACCAGAAACGGCTGCACCACTTCCAATGCGCGATATGTATTGTGCTCATGTAAGTAACGTAGGACAGAGCCAGTGAAGCGACTATAGGCTTTTTGTAAATACAAATAACACTAATTTATTAAACAAAGCGGCTTTGACCAGCCCTATTCACCAGGTTATAAAACTAACTCTTCTTCGAGTGTCGCTCATCAATCTTTGGCTCCGGTCTGCCATTTCTTGCACAGTACTGCTTGGCGGCAGAAAACGCGATCAAAATGGTGGTACCCGCCCAGACGGGTACTCGCAGCAGTTACTTAGTCCTATTTGGTCTCAAGGCACGAGCGCACTGTATTGCAGCGCAGGCGTTTGTATTATAGTAAAAAAATGTGTGTATAATAATTATAGGTGTACATACAAACACTAAGCGTCAAAGTTTCATACGTGATTCTGTTATCTACATATCTATAATTATTTTTTTAAATAGTGGCTCCAAAATCTTTAGAAATCTAAATAGGGCAAAATGTTTATCACATTATACGCCACCAGTAATCGTTTTATTATTCTAATTCAATGTAAATAAAAAACTAGTATGTACTTATAAATATTAAGATATGGAATTTAAAATACAAGATTCACCCTGAATCACAGATTGAGGATGACAAGATAAGAGCGAGAACTTTAAATATACCTAATTAAGAAAAAGTTTAAGTGCGTATCAAACGCATGCGATATGTTCGAGCGATGTGATAGGATCGAGCTCATAAGCTTTTTAATTCAAAGACACCTAAGTTGAATATACTAGACTTACTAGTTACTAGACTAGCTTACCAAAGAGGTGTCGATATCATCTGTAAATAATAACATGGTAGCACACAGCAAATGCACCAGGGATTTGTTGACGACCTGATATGATGCATTTCAGAAAGAGGGCTTATAGAACTTCAAGACATTTTAGCGAATCGGTCTATGGAAAATACCAAATACAAAGAATATAACTAGTTTAACAGTTAACTAAAAGATCTAGGATATAAATCCATGCATAGAGGAGGAAGACGCAACGAAAAATGGTTACTAGGTAGTTTAGACGCTGGGAACGACTTTGGGATTGTAGAATGTACACCAACTTGGTGCTCAAGCTGGTTTCGATTATTCAAACACATACCTATTCAAGTATTCAAGGCTAGTAAATTCTTCCAAGACCTGAAAACCAAGGATCCAAACAATACATCTTTCCCATCTTCACGAAAAGAGATGGTATTAAAAATAAATATAGTTACTTAAAATAAATACGTATTAATAAAACCACTTAAGGTTCAGTTATATGTAATAAGTGGTTTAGTAATTAGCTACACTTTACTTTAGTAAAAACAAGTTTTTCCAATGTCTGAATAGTTTTAATAATTGCTATAATTATTATAATTAATTATTGTATCACTTAAAACATGTAAATGAACCTTTTACTTGCAGCGCCATCCTCGGCATCTCGCTGCTGGTGACCATATCGTACAACCTGGCGGACACGCTGTGGAACAATACCACAGATGATGACGTCACCACGACTACGTTACTTCCACCGGTGCCCATCCCTCCAGTGCCCAGCTCACCGGAGCCAGTGATCAACCAGCTATCTCCAAGGCTCATGGTCGTGTCGCCGGAGTTCCAGCCCTTTCTGGACAATAAGTTTCCACTAAAAGGTTAGAGCTAACCAAGTATTGATTGATTTGCTTATTTACCTCGCGATTCGTTTTTTTAAATTATACTTTTCTTAGGAGATCTATTATCTAGGGATATTTCACCCACCTGACCAAAGCTGACTTCCATTACGTAGTGAAGCATATTGCCAATGAGCTTGGCGGCCTTAATACTCTCGGTGCCACGCAATTTTCGTTTAATTTTGTCACTGTTCTCAACAACGTGTCCAAAGCTAAATCCTGAAACCTTAGAACAGTCAAAACTGACAGGCTTCACAAGTTCATTGACTGAAACAATTTCGTCATAGCCCGGCATCACGTTTACTCTTCACGTAGCTCTTACACTCTACCTAACTAAGCTCTGTGACTAACGTAACCGTATTTTTTGCTAATCCTGATGTACTTACCACATACCATGAATTTGCAAAGACCTATACAGATGAGAATAATTTTACACTATTCCAATTCTTCCTTTAGAAAAACCGCAAGCAGAATGGGGCGGGAGCGCTCTTTCTTCCGCAGACATAGCGAAAGCCATAATCAAGGGCAAGGCTGCCATGAAGGAGCTGCTGAAGGTGGAGGCCTTAAGGAAGCCCCTGGAAAAGGGCACGCCGGCCAGCAGAGCACAGAGAGCCGCGGCGACGGCCGCGATGGTGAAGCCCATGGCTGATGCCGCGTACGGAGTGGAAGAAGCCACGAGAGAGCTGCTGAACGGGTAAATTTTTTATTCTTCTTTTTAGTCAGTCCAAGGAAGTATATACACACTAGACCTTAGACAATTTACTTGTCCTGTTTTTATTGCAGTGATACAGGACGAGGCTCTATCTAGTAATAGTAAATTATCTGAGCACTAGAGTTAGAATTTGGACTGTGCATATCCAGTGCGACTAGTTTAGAATACATGTAGGACGTAGGTTAACGGGGGACAAGCGAGCTCTAAAATTGTCCTATGTAATTGTATCACGATGTTATCGTTCACCCAAAGCTCAAGCCCAACTGTGTAGGCATGGCCGGATTATACATAAGGCAAAGTAGGCAACTGCCTAGGGGCCCAGCATCGACTGTAATGTAACAAACACTATGACAAGATTATTCATAATATTGCGTTGTTTTTTATATTATATCGTCATATTTCAGAACGCATTTCAAATTATTATAGCATAATACAATTATGGTTAGAAAAGGGGCCCGAAACGTGCATTGCCTAGGAGCCTCGACATGGTTAATCCGGCCCTGTGTGTAGGGAAACACTAGGATCGTCGAGCGATCTCGCAACCACTGTCCCATCATCGCTAACAGAGTCATTAGCTGGAGTATTCGAGAAGTCAATTCTTAATCATCTATAATAAAAACATATTTTTCTTATGCTAATAATAATATGTGAGTAGGTATATAGGTCATTCATAACGAATGATTTTAATTCCATTCGGTACCAGTATATTTCGACCCGTTACACTGTAAGGATTGCATTACTTTGCCGGTTATACGTAAACTGGTGTTGTTAATACATGAATTAACATAAATACAAAACGTCGCAGAATTATAATAATAACGATGACTACTTTTATTATTATTTGTACGACAATATACATGCTTATCAACGAGCGTGGGAACCACAAACTTACGAAAACAATAGGTATGCTCTCTATAATCTGTTGATATCTAAATTGGTGATCTAACCACATTACTAGTTTGTAAAAGAATCAATCTCTAGATCAGAATATATAATAGTACAAGTATCTACGGTGCAAGTACGGATCTATTCGGGTCGATAAAATACGATAATATTCGATATAATTGACAGTTCAAATCGATATGGTGGGATTTATCGAGCCTCGAAACAATCGACGAAAGTTATCGAAAAGCTAGGTCGAATCCAAAGAGAATATAGAGCTACTACAATACTTTACGATCAGACTTCGGTACTCGCAACATTCTATAAATTTGTCGAGTTTTTCGGTTCGACAAATTTATCGAACCGACTTCCGTACTCGCGCCGCTAGTCTTATAAGTATATTGACGGGCGTAAAAGCGCAACTTCCAAATATAATTACATACTTAAAAGTTAGTTTACGTATCTAGGGATGTGAACTGGCTCAAGAGTGGCCGCCACACATCGACAGGTTGACGACAGACTGTCATCTTTAGGGCTGTCCATATGAGCTCTACAAAATATATTTTCACGATGAGTTATCGTTCGTTCATTCAAATTCAAAATTCTTTAAATAAGATACGAGTATAATATAATGTGGGTAATTTATAGTTTTAATTCCGCGATAAAGCAATTGCTGTCGCTTCTATCGTTTCATTCCTAAACCTAATTTTAATTTTGCTCTCTCTCTCTCTTTCCAAAAAATAGCATGAGAAAGAGATGGAAGATGTTTTACAGATCTAAATTCAGTTTTATAGCTGGCAAATATCCTCCATCCTTGAATTAGACGTCACAAAATTCATCGCCGTTAAATTTACACTAGACACAAGCAAGTGGATTAATTTGATAGGTCTAAAATATATTCCATCTCTTTCTCATGTTCTCATTTAGAGAGAGATTAAAACTAAAGTTAGATTTGTGTATGAGATGACAGAATCGACACCAGTGTCTAATGGCCTTAGTTCGATATATACTGAATTAAACCAAACGTAACGCGCGACGCTGGTCAACGAAAACTGGGTTAGTTTGTCATAAAAATAACGATAATACACGAACAAAATGCTTTGACTGAATAATTTCGAATCATTCGTAAATTCTTTAAATTATGCAGGCAATGCGAGGAATCCCTATGTAACTTACACCCGCAATTTTTACTTTTCAAGCACTTTACAAGAACTGTTCGGCTCTATTAGAACTGTTACATGCACAAATTGTGGCCCCCTGGGGATATAAGCGTTGCATAAACATTCCATAGATACTTACATTTATTTTAACCTTCATGGGTGCTCCCTTGGGCCTATATGAATAAAGCATTTTGAATTTGAATTGAATTGACGCTATATAGACGCTTTATATGCTACAAAGCTCTTAAGCAACCCGTTTGTGTTAGCTGGGATTCAGTTGAAAAGAACACTTTTTCCACTCATTTTCCGCTTCTACGTTTGTTTTATTACTTTTTAACACGCTCTTATCTTTTAAAGACGCTGATAAGCCATTTCCAAGCATGGAATTATTTTTTCAAAAACTTATTAATAGGTAGGTACATAATTTGTGATGTGAATCTAATTTGTTAGAGGTTACTGAACCCAAGGCATGACGAGGTTATATAGTTTTGTTTTCAACTTAACTTGTGTTTGATGTGTCATCACTTTCTGCCACCCGAGTGTCTAGACTTTTTTACGACTACAGTAATCAAAGAATAGGGTATAAATAAAAATGACTGGACTAAAATATCACGGGCTAGTGCTCAGCTGTCGATTAAGCTAGTGAAACATATATAGGTAGTTAACAACCATGCCCATCAGAGAACGCCTCCGTTCACTTGGATCCCCTAACGTGGATCCACTGGGGGATCCAATTGTATTTAACTATATAATGCATGATCCAAGATGCAACCGCTGAAACAAATAACCCCATCCGACTCCTTCGCAGAAAACGCAATAAATACCTAACTGTGCAAACTCCCGCATGGGATACTCTCCAGCCTGTACAGACCTTTAGCACATTTCAAAGGCCAGCCACACACTTTTTGATAAAAGATTCATAATGTTTATGTACCTAAATGGCTTGTATCCAACCGAATTATTGAAAAGCGTGGGAGAATCAAAAGCTTACAAGGCCAATATCATTCCAAAGAATGGTCTCTAAAGACTAAAGCAGATCCTAAGTTATTTCAAAACACTTTTTTATTTTTAATAAAACAAATTAAGATAATTTTATTCAATGTTGTAATTCGACAAAACACGTCTTCCGCCGTCTATGCAAAATAGTTGTTGAAATTTAAAATTCACGTGATTTGGTAGGATTCGGTAGTTTTCACTCAGTAAATAAAACATTTTTTTATACTGTTGGATAATGAGATGTGCTGGTCGCTTGCCCGATGGTAAGCAAAACGCTGGTCCATAATAACTGCAGCACCACTCAGAACTTTGAAACACAAATTCATATTTCTTTATTCATATTGGCCCCAAGGGAGCACTCATGAAAGTTAAAATAAATGACTATAAGTGCCCTTTCCAAATTGGTATAGGTCGATCAAGAAGGGCAAGAAACACGTCGGCATTCTTTTTAAAAATAGTTATTAAGTATTTAACATTTTGCCGCAATTTCCCTGATACACACCGAACCTTAGTAAAAATTAATTTTGAATTAATAATTAATAATTATCTATAATGGAAATAATTACGGAAGCGCAACGGCGAGAGTTCAATGCTAAAAGTTTTTTGCCTAATTTTGATAGATTAGTTTTGAATTGACTATTATCATCAGTGTCAGCAACAGAAAAAAGTGTTCAATATTCAATTCAGACACTGAAGTCCGTGCCACGTATCTACCACGAAGTATTTTTCCTGTATCCATACTGGCTGTTCAAATATTAGGCCAGATTAAAAGGTAAATTTATTTATAATATTCATTTTGAGTTCGTTAAAAAATCAAAACGGCATAGTGATTAAGTTTTTCTATAATCAATTTTATCATACTTGAAACTTTACATAAATTTAATGGATTTTGTCACTCGTGTAACAAATTCCATTTAATTATAGTGCCATCCACGTGGTACAAGAGCTCTGGACAAAAATTTTTGCTTCATCGTTTTACGACCGATAAACCATATAACATCGATAGATGTGCAGTTATTCGGATTCCAAAAACACTAATTTCAGAAATTTCCGCGTCACTTCTGACCAGACCGCATTAATTGTAAATATATCAAAAAATATTACCGAACGAAATTGTGAAAATCAGACAGATTGCTATGTGTTTTATAGATTTTTAGAATGTAGTCGAGCTATAGATTTCAGATTACGAAAACATAATTTTCAGACAACAGTACCGTCCGTACCCAGGAACATGCGTTTCTGAAAATTAAACATGAGGCAAAACCAAATGTAAAACCGTCTGAAAATCTTGTTTCCAAGTAAACATTGACCAATGTTTACTAATGTTTAGTTGATGCGAATAAATTATTTTCCAAAAGAAAGTGTGAGCATGACATTCGAAAGGTTAAAACCATGTTGAAAGTGTTGAAAAATTTTAACGACCGCTAATATCAATCTGTCTGAAAACTGTTGGACATGATGAAAACATTGTATTAAGACAAAAACGGGTCTTTTCGCGCACAAATAAAATCAAAATATAATTTTGACTAACCTCGACGTTTCGATCAAGTTGCATTGATCGTGGTCACGAGAAGACTGAAGAAAGCGGGTGTCTGCGTCTTGAACGGCGGGCGTTGTCATCATCTACCCGCATTTGGTTTTCTAAAATATCGCATTCGCAGCGGTCACGACACAATACTAACAGTATCGGCAGATGCGCTCGAAGGCAAAACGCGACGCGAACACTTTTCTATCACCGGATTCCACGTAGAAGACAACTTAAATCCATCTTCCCGATTGAAATTATGGTATTTTTTGATTTCAATCGCTTCACGCACAATTCTGGGGTAGAAATGACGATCAGTGGAGAGGATTTTAGGATTATGAAGTTCTATCCAGTGGTTTGGTCCTGAGTCAAGCAAGTGCTCAGCAATCGCAGATTTTTACAATACAATACAATGAATTCAAGTCGCGAAAGTTTAAAAAGTACTATGATGAAAACAGTTGCCCCGATGTAGGAAAATATGATATCAGACAATTTTAGAGGCAGACGACTCCAATCAGACAACTCATCGATAGGTAGTTGGAAATATTTAAAAAAATATACTTATTATTAGTTATTAACTTGCAATACGTTAATAACGGTATTTACGTCTATCAAGCAAATGAATATATTAATATAATAATAAGTTGTAACTCTTAAATTATTTATAATGAATAATAAAGAGCTTATCCAAAACTATCGAAATGAATACGAAAGACTCTTTTTTAATAAATTGACAATGGAATACTGAGATAACGTTTGACTTTAACGTTACTTTTATTTTAGAAAAAAATTAGGGTTTTGCGCAAAAGAATACAAACCATGAAATATAATATCACCGCGCGGGTGAAACCGCGGGCAGGAACTATTAACTTTTTATAAAACAGTATAATAATGCAAAGTTAATTTATCTCCATAAATTAGAGCTATAATAGCATACAAGCCGCTGGGTATATGGCTGGAAATTAGATAACATTATGATTTTGTTTTTTTTAACTAGGTACCTAAATACGGGTCTTCGCGCACCTATCCGACGTATGATTGAGTCCTATAACAAATATTTTGTGGACATTGACATATTCGCATGTCCTTTGTTTAAATTTAAAAATATGTTATTTTTGACCCTCCTAAAAGAGGATCTACTATTGTTTCCACCATAACAAACTTACTGTATTCTTTTTTCTTTTTTAATTTTTACGCTTTGTGTTTGTATAGTTTAACTTGTCAAATCAACTTATTACTTTAGGAATTTATGTTATATTAATAATTTATTAGCCCCTCTAATAGCAACTTTTTAGCTTCAACTTCTATAAATTTAATATGTGGATAACGTTGTGGGCTACGTTATTGTTAAAATTTATGATAAGTATTATCATTCTAACACGTTCTACTAACACAAATAATGTAGCTGTTTGTTATCCTGAAATAAATAAAATAAAATAAAATACGTTCAAACTTTTAGGCGGCACCTAATAAACTCGATTTACGTATTCAAAGCAATAAAAGTAGTTTGTTGTTCATTTATAAATCGAATTGCATGCTCTTATGTGAATAAGAGCATTAAATTCAATTTATTCTGTCTTTCTTTAAAATATACGCGAAACCGTTACAAGTTATGCAATTCAAGAATTACCCCATAACATAATGACTGAACACAGTGTAAACATGAAACCATGGTAGGTAGGTACCTAAATGCGTAATGAATTTTTTGTATCAACGTGTCTAACACGATTGAAATGATATTATCACAAACCGGTCTTATTTACCACCTAAGATTAATCTTAGAATAATTAATCAAAGAGACTTATCAGAGGTGGCACCAAGACAGATCGGCAGTACCTATATATATAACTATATATTAGGTTGGGGAAAAAGTCTTTTCGCATTATAGTATGTATGAACTTGTAATAAAATCTCTTTGGCTATACTGTTTGTATCTGGCTGGTTTTGGTATCATATGAAAGTTTAAATTTTAAAGAACATAATTCCAAATTCAAATTAGGAAAATGTGTGATTTTCATTTGTTTTTCGTACTGCCAAAATGAGTGAATCTAATGAAGAAATTCGATACATTTTAAAATTTTACTACAAAAAAGGTAAAAATACAACGCAAGCCGCGAAAAAAATTTGCGATGTTTATGGACCTAGTGCAGTGTCTGTGAGAGTAGCACAAATTTGGTTTAAGCGTTTTCAATCCGGAAATTTTGATTTCAAAAATGCACGTCGCTCTGGTCGCCCTATTACGGATAAAATGGATGCCATTTTTGAAAAAGTGGAACAAGATCGGCATATCAGTAGTTACGACGTAGCTGAAGAACTGGGAATTGACCACAAAACAGTTTTGGCGCATTTGAAAAAAACTGGGTAAGTACACAAAAAAGCTCGATATTTGGGTACCTCACGAGCTCACTGAAAGAAACCTAATGAACCGTGTACTCATTTGTGATTCTTTACTACAACGTAATGAAACCGAACCATATACAACACCGTAATGAAGAAGTGGTTGAAGCGCTTATGAGGTTAGGAAATGCGGGATCCACGGCCGATAATCCCCAGTCACCGATCACCCTGCAATCCCCTAGTATATAGGTACATATGTATATAAAACTATGTTCATTTATGTAAGCAACTGGAGTTGTCATGCTCACGAAAAGGATTCTGCTCGCGGCGGCATCGTGTGGCGGGTCGCCCTCTTCCCTCGGTAATGGTTGAGGAGAGCGATGGCTGGCACATGGGTCATACTCGTGAACGGGTGCCGCTTGTGGTGTCTGGTCAACTCCAATTGTAATCCTTCTGTTGTCTTGTAATTTAGTTCTATTTTAATTTAGTTTAAGACTATAGTTCCCGTCGTGATGTTTTTTCTTTATATCGTTTATTTCTATTAATATATGACCTAATCTTATAAGAGTATAGACCACGTGTCCATAGAGTGTAATGTACTAAAATAAAAATAAAAAAAAATAAAAAAAAAAGTATTATGTATATTACTAGCTTCTGCCCGCGGGTTTCACCCGCGTTCCCACAGGAACCGTGAACTTTTTCCGGGATAAAAATTAGCCTATGTTACTCACCGGTCCATAAACTATATCTATGCCAAAAATCACGTCGACACGTCGATCCGTTGCTCCGTTACTGCGTGAAAGGACAACCAAAAAATCAACAAACACACTTTCGCATTTATAATATTAGTACTTATGGATTATTATTGCTTCGATTATAAACTATTCAGCCCGCGTGAGCCCCCATCATTGGTATTTCTTTACTTCCAAAAACGTTATTATAAGGTCGGTTCGGTAACCTAAGATTCCGGAACATATCAATCTCGTTCTCGTTTCAGATGAAATGATTTCGACAGCTTCACTCACGACGGTTGATCTGTTAATAAAGAAGGTCACTGACCGCTTTGTTTGCGTATCCCGTATCCCGTGTTCTAGTCATACGAAACTATGGCACCAAACGAAGTACGACCGCAAATCGATCGTGTTCCTAGACTTCCTAGGTTCCTACTCTAGTTCTCGAAATAGTAAAGGTTTTTCTAAATTCAAATGTTTCATGTTTTTTGGGTGTACGGCTGATACCACATCTGACGGAAGAGGCGTCGCGTATCGTAGGTCGCGTAACGCCAGAAAAAATACATATTATAAAATTTAATAATACATAATATACAACATCCAATACACTTGACGGGAGGCCTACCACAATTTCTTAGAATTTTCGTTTAACCTTACATTGAAAATTCGTACTACAATTCTTAAAGTAATACTGCTCTAAGAGATGGTGGTAGGTATAACCCTTTAGAGCGAGACGAAAATTTGCCGACGCATTATTCGCATTAGTCAGATGTGGCAGTACCATAACGATAACGACGATCATATTATCAAATTCCGAACTAAGTAATGAAACTTCGGATTCGGCGACCACACTAACAAGTCTACAACTGAGCCATATTATCATCGCCTCAAAATAGCGGCTTAGATAGGTCGTACAAGCCGGTAAAAAAAATGTAAATTAATACGAATTTATAAATTCATTAAAACTTATTATATATTTATGAATGTCAATTTTAGAAATACAATATTAAAACTTTGCATTAAAGAAGCCTAACTAAAAAAACTCTTCCGTCAAGCAGGTGTGAGCTGTATAAGGCCGCGTAGACGCTTATGCAAACGTACGTTTGCTTGTCAGAATAACAACACTTTTGCGTCAAACGCGGATGTCGTGATACTCGAAATGCGCGCTTGACGTAAAAGCGTTGTTATCTTGACAAGCAAACGCACGTTTGCATAAGCGTCTCCGGTCGGCATAACCTAATTTCGTGGTTCAATTCAATTTAACCGCTGCTCCAGGCTTCCGGCGGGCGATCCCTTCAATTGATCTCCCATTACAGTCTTGTTCATTACGAATAATACCAATCGTAGAGTCCTACGACAAACTAAGTTGGAATAGCGTCAGTTAGAATACGCGGTGAGTATTGATACATATTAAAATATATAGTCAAGGAGTAATTAAGTAAATCAGTTCGTCGATGTATGGAACCCTAAAAATGTTTTTATTGAGCTCCAGGAGAGCGCTCATCGATGCTTGTTCCAAGAGTACACAGCTACACCACAAAAAACGTAAACACACTCTAAATGTGTCCTAGACAGCGTCTAGCTACTAAACATGCCTTATAGTCGCGAGTTTAAATAATTTAAATAATTTCAACCACTAATCTTGATTTAAATAGTATCTAACCGTTGCCGAACTCGATTCTGTTAAAGTACATTTCTCATCATTTTAGACGTTTATCTTTAGACACTGTCTAGCTAAACAGGCGACTAAAAGTGTTTTTATGGTAAACGTCTAACGCAATTAGAAATATCACAACAGAATAGAGTTAGGCAAAGGTTAGACACTACTTAAATCAAGATTTGTGGTTGCTCATATTTAACCACGCGACTAAGGTATGTTTAGGTATTAAACAGCTATAACACAAGTTTAACGTGTGTTTAATTTTTTTATTTCGCTATATAGGTTTAGCCGGTATTTTTCAACATGTTATGTGATCTTGTGTCACAGACGAATGCAAACGAGTCTTTGTGGTAATGAATGAGGTAGTGTTTTAAAAAAACCGCAGACCAAAATAATTTCAATATCTGTTTTAATGAATGTGGATCGAAACCAGATCTTGTTATTAATGTGTGGTAGGTCATAATCATAAACGAGGCCTTCTTGATAGGCTGATGAATTTTTTAATAATTTAGAATAATCAATACGATAAGATATGTTAAATAATGACATCTAATTTTTTTTTGTATAGATATTTCATCATCAGCCGTTAAATTATTCTGTGACTGGAATAGAAACATTGTGTAATTCAAATAAAAATACTTTTAACTTTTTAGTTTTTACATAAATAAATGTCAATTAGATTCGCTGCCAATGGGACTCGAACCTGCGTCTTCCGGTTCTGCGTGCTGTACGGTTTCTCATATGAGTTATGGTAACAAGCGACGCCAGCTACGACCAAAATGCTAGAGACGAAACTTTTGCACTATGGGTCTTACCATAAAAAAATTAAACATACGTTAAACCCGCGTTAAACACTGTTTAACGCGTAAACATGCCTTAGTCGCGCGATTAAATATGAGCAAACACAAACCCTGATTTAAGTAGTGTCTACGCATTGTCTAACACAATTCTTTTGTGACATTTCTAATCATTTTTGACGTTTAACTTTAGACACTGTTAGTGTTCCCACAAAAAAACAATTTTAAGTCGCCTGTTTAGCTAGATAGCGTCTAAAGATAAACATCAATAAACATTAGAAATGTCACAACAGAATTGTGTTAGACAACGGTTAGACACTACTTAAATCAGGATTTGTGGTTGCTCATATTTAATCGCGCGACTAAGGCATGTTTAGGCGTTAAACGTTGTTTAACACAGGTTTAAAGTGTGTTTAATTTTTTTGTGGTAAGACCCTGTCTAGCTAAATAGGGCGTCTAAAAATGGTTTTTTGTGGTAACACTACCTATATGTTTTCTCTCCAGCTAAACTCCTCTTTTACATTTTTGTTTTAGCTAGTGCTTGACTCAATCACTTTCTCAACTTAGATGACCAAGGACGATAGTAGCCAGAACATTATTTGTGACAGATTATCAATCTGGGATTTAATTGTAAGATAGCTAAAAAGAGATCGAAAAAGCCAAGTTTCGATTATTTGTTTTTTTCACCGAACGCTCTTTGTGATACCGGATCAGCGGGCGAGTTCAGTACCAACTATCGACTATTGCTTAGTCCTCTCGCTTAGTTTTTCTACCCAGCAATGTTTTCTTAGATTAGCATTTGATCTAACCTTGACTTAAACAACTTTTAAAAGATGTTATCGCATGTATTTTACCCTTTGCTGTTACACACCACGATTTAGGTATCTGCAAAAAGTTCGAAACGTTGACGTCTGAATTGAAACAATGCAATCAATGAGTAATAATAGCGAAATGAGAAAAGCTTAAAGAAATAACTATGATACATTAATAACATTACTAATAATTCGTCGTCACTTAGCTAATTAGCTAAGTGACGACGTGGTGGAAATTGGTCAAAACGCAAGTCAAGTCTTCCTACCAGAACACACCGACAGATAAGCGATAGATTTCTATCTTGATAGGCTTCTTTCAAGGTAGCCAGGAGAGCACTAGAAAATACCCTATAACCACACTTCAATGTCACCTCTAAGGGGCAGCGTAGACGCTCAGCATGCAAACGTACGTTTGCTTCTCAGAATGCTTTTGCTTTTGCACGACGCATTGTTACTCTGACAAGCAAACGTACGTTTGCATAAGCGTCTACGCTACCCCTAACCTCAACAAAACCGCAAGACAATGAGCTCCAATCAACTAGACTTTACTAGATCTAGACCACGAACTGGGTCGATGTCCGGTAACCCGACCCCACATGGACACCGCGACACTCGACTCTAGCGGTAGTTTGGCTTCATCTCGCACCAGCGACCACCAATATGCCCGAAAGTATCGATGAAGGCATATATCGATGTCGATTAGTGGAGTATTTGTTTACCGGCGACAATGTTGCGCAACGGCTTGGGCTGGCTTGAGAATTGGATTAAAAAGGGAATGGCCTTAATGAAGCGCTACATTTTTTGGTAATTACTTAGGTGCTTACTCGTTTTATAAGAACATACCTTTCATTACTATGGAGGGGTTTTTTTGCCGTCGTACCTTTGACGCACTACCAGTAGTGTCGTCTACATTACCACGCCCATTGTGGATTAAAATTGTACGGACAACACAGCATGTGTCTGTGTGATTATACATTGTAACGGGATATTTACCGTGATTATTATGAGCTGGTGAGCTCCCGATATTTCGACGCTGTTATTCCCATGAACATGACGCTTGCAACAGCGCGGCGTCGAATTATCGGGAGCTCACCAGCTTATAATAACTACGGTAAATATCCCGTTACAATGTATAAACTTTCTATACTTATCCAATAATGCACCTAACGACTCACCAACCCATGGCATAGATAGACATTCAAATTCGAATCAGTGACATCCGCCGAGTCCAAGCTTGTTTGCATTCTTGGGCAAGTACCTACATAGAAAATTGTCGTATACTTACGTTAGTTTTTAGAACGAACTCTACTTCTGGGCCACACTTTCTTTGAAAGGTTATTACACAGTGGGTAATTAAAGTTTGGGTTTGTTTTATAAAACGTAGTCTTTATAGTATTCAGTTTGGTTTTATTGAAAAATTGAATGCACATGAATGGCGATGGCATGAATATTTCACAGCTGTCATATTTTTTCATCAAAAGCTTTTATAATAAGATTACTAAAGAGGGTGCTTTAAATAATTTCTTAAATTAAAATCAAATAGTTTGCCAGCTGATTAGAAATGGAATTCTTACACTTTACGAAGTTTTTACAAGTCCTTTTAAATGTCATAGGAGTATTCTCATCAGGAACTTGTGATCGTCTTCTCAAGCTATGAGCATTACAAGCGACTTACAAACACTTTTTTATGACCGGTATTAATAGTCACTAATAATTATTTATGTAAAAAACATATTATGCGCAAAATATATTTACATGTAAGCAAAAAATGTATAAATAATAATATTGTACCCAATGTCAATGAAATAATTAATATACTTCATTATATATAACAAAATCAAAATGTCAGTGAAATGTCAAGTAGCAGGGATATATTAAGAAATGATATAAATAATATAACAGTTAAAAAAACACCCTTTGTTCCACAAGTACAGTTTTGATTATTTTGGGGTCGCTCAAGACCCCAAAATAACTATTACTATACGCTCAACCTAGTAACATAAACGCTTACTAACTAGGATTCCGAGTGTCGTAGGTGGCATGGACACACAACACAAATATCCAAGACCAGAGAACAAACTTTATGTTCACCACAAAAAATCTGCCCCGGCCGGGAATTGAACCCGGGCCCCTCGCTTTGCAGGCAGGATTACTACTAAAATAACATAGGAGCCGTCTGGGTAATGACACTCAGAGTTGCTACAGGACCGAGAGCAAACCGAAGGGTGTTAGATGATAGATTTCCATATTGAAGTTGGTAGCTACCATGGAACAGGCGAACTCTACACAATGCCTCACCAAGTCAACACAATACAAACCTGCAGTAAAACGCTTACCATTCCAGCACTGACATCACGAATCGCGACGGCGGCGTCGGCATTGGCCCTGCCACTAACGGCAGCTTCCTGGAGCCGGCGTACTGTTCTGCCACCCCCTACGCCTGCGCGCCCTCCAAGTACCGCAGCCAGGACGGCTCGTGCAACAACCTGGCCAACCCTCTGCGTTGGGGCGTCTCCAACACGCCGTTCAGGAGGGTACTGCCCGCGGCCTATGCAGACGGTGAGTACTTATTTCACCAACTCACAACTTTTATTAGTGGGAGGACTAACTCTTCTGCGAGTGTCCGTCTGGGTTGTTACCACCGCTTTGTGAGTGAAGTCAGCCGCCAAGCAGTAGTGTGCAAGCATTACTGTGTTCCGGTTTGACGAGCAGAGTAGCCAGTGAAATTACTGGGCCTAATGTCTCAGGGTAACGAGCGCACTGCAGTGCTGCGCAAGCCTTTGTGTTTCAAAGTTCTGGGTGGCACTGCAATTGTTATGGGCCGGAGTTATGCTTACCATCAGGCAAACGACCAGCTCGTGTCGTTACCAAATAACACAAAAACTCATAATCCTAAAGCTTACAAAAATATGTAAAAAATGCTTTTTCTCCATTTGTTGTTGTTGTGTGCGTTGTCACCAGGTCTAGGTGGTTTGAAATTCAGTTGCAAAATTCGACCCACACATTCTATCATACAAATTACGAGTATAACTAGTGAAGTTAAATAATAGTTTGTAATAAGTAATTGTTACCATACTTATCGTAAAAAACAGTGCGCCTTTTATATATCAAGCTGCGCCTTACTGATCTGTGATCTGAACTTTGGAGAGTACCATTTGACCACTTATAATTATCAGCTCAACTGATGCTGTACATTTATAATCATCACAAATGAGGCCTTCCGGGTAGGCTTAGGAGTTTATGAATAACTTAGAATAAGTAATGCTTAATTATTTGATATAAATGTTATAATAGGGTATGTTACTGTATACATAATTCATTGGTATTTCAAGCCAGACGTCTCTATTGTCTGACTCAGGGGTTTGGTTCTATCTAAGCCAGCATTGTATATATCGATTACTATAACTTTTAGGTCTTCAAAAGGATACTCCACATGTAGGTACATTCGCAAGTATTTAGCCATCGACCGTATAGGTAGGTAATGTCGCTTACCAACTGCGGCGCAAGTACGGAAGTCCGTTCGATAAATTTGTCGAATCGAAAAAACTGATAAATTTATCGAATGTTGCGAGTACCGAAGTCTGATCGTAAAGTATTGTAGTAGCTCTATATTCTCTTTGGATTCGACTTAGCTATTCGATAATTTTTGTCTATTGTGTTCGAGGCTCGATAAATTATATAAAACGTTGATAAAACCCACTTTATCCAAAAGATCCGTACTTGCGCTGCAACGTTTTTTTGTTGAAATACCTACTTTACCCAAAGAGTATAATAACTATCCATAAAGGAAAAGAGGGCCGTCTCACGCGAAACGTCAGAACAGTCGAACACTAGCGCTCCAAGCGACTTTGGTCAGAACTAAATTTGTATAGCTATAGCTATATATATAGGTATGCAGGTGTCCATATCTCTATAATTGTATAGTATAGGCACGAAATAGAGAGAGCAGAAAGGACGCTAAGTACTTGGCACTGCTACCGTTTTGCGCTAAACAGTAGCGTTTAGTGTGCCAAGTACTAAGCGTCCTTTCTGCTCGCTCTATTTTGTGCCTATACCAGACCTATGCCGGCACCTACAGGTATTTAGCTCACTATATACCTAATATATTAACTGTTATGTGGGTACAAATTGCGGCCCTATCACCTACTAACTCAAACAACCCACTTTAATTGTTATTAGGTACAGTGAGCTGAAACCACACTACCTACCAAGTAGCTTTGCAGTTGATTATGTACTAAATGGGGAAATTAATACAACAAAATATGGTTACAATATTACAAATTTTTATTCATTTACCACACAATCCGGATTGGTTGAACACTCTCCTGGTCTAGGTGATTGTATTCCGGGGATGCAGTAGTTGTGTTCAAGTTTGACCGATGCAGTTGGAGATGAAAATATTCCTGTAAATATTTAAGGTCGGTATTAATCATAACTAATGTTTAGACACATATACACAGTCTCAGGTGTCACACACAGCTTCATCATCCATCTACCCTTATTTCCACTAAGTGGGGTTGCTGTAGCATGTTTTTCTCTTTCATTTACAAATAAAAAGCAAGACAACATCCCATAAACAAGACTTGAATTAGCAAGTAATTAAATATTTGCTGCAGGGATACAAGCTCAGAGAATGCAGCTTTGAAAACTGGATGCACTTCTTTGCGCAGCAATGTGTCAAGCTTTGCTGAATTAGCAGACTATAATTAAAATATCCATGGTAAATTCTCACAAAATAAAACACAAAAGTGAACAAAATACAAAGAAACAGACCCCAGTAACAATGTTAACATAGTATCGATACAGTATGTACACAGTAGGTATCTGTTTATGCTCATGCAAAAAGGGCCAATAAACAGCCTATAGTTACGGATAAGAGCCCACACATCAAGTACCTACCGAAGTATCTGTCTGATTATAGCGGTATAATAATTATAACCCAGTTACACACAGTACAGTTAGTATATCAAAGACTCACCTTCTAGACGCAAGGATGGGACAGCGGAACACATCAGTCAATGGTTTGCTACTTTTTGATCCAATGTGAAGTGCACACACTTTCTTATGGATCTTTATGGATCTGTTTCTGTGAGTTTATTGCCCACAATCGAAAGCCATTTTCTAAACATTTCAGACCTTGTCTCATGATGAGGAAACCCGTGCCGATATGCACCTGTAACCAGAGATTTTGTTTTCAAATAAGCTGATAGACGATTAGAACTTAGAATTCAATAGATAGGTCCTAAAGTCTCAAAGGATTAGAAGGAATACTTGACAAATTTGGTGTAAATGGTTACTGTGGCCATTCCGCTTAGAACAAAGACAAAATGAAGTACCTAATATTGTGGAATTCAACAATAACTATGAAAATTATGAAAGTCAGCTTGAGGTCTTTGAAAATTATCATATAAAAACTATATAGGCTTACCAAGATCCGAGCATCCAAAAACACAGTTACTGCGTCTTCCCTGGTAAGACATTTTAACAACAATAACTGAATAACAAAAACAATCAACAACTAACACAAACAATTACAACAAAATTAACATAATAATCAAAGAAAACTACGAGAAATTCAAAAACAATGGCGTTGCGAACAAATACAAATGTTTAATTTCGAATAATTTCAGTTTTCAGTAAATGTCAAAAATAGAAGCAAACGTCTAATTCCTTTCTGACCACAGACTAGGTAGTATACTACGTGTTCTGACCAAAATCACGAGACGGCACCACTTGCCATACAAATGCTCGTTTTTCTAAGCTACCACCCTCTGACTTTACCTCAACTATCTTAAAAATTATTTCACAAGACGCATTACATACTCAAATACCAATCTATCTAACTTTTTATAAAATTCAGATTGAACCTGAATTCTTTACACAAGACTTGTAGAGGACTAGAGGTGTACGCCAACGGCACACGAGACGAGGCAAAAATTCCAAAAAACTAAGACAATCATGCACCTTTTTAAACTGAGTAATTTGCAAGGTCGCCCGGCGGCCGGCTCACATCTATTACCACTTTGGAATAATAATTTATGTCTAAATATTTTTTAAAGCAGGTTCGCATTTTGGCATAGGCCAGTCTGTATGACCTTTAAAGTAGTTTCCGCGTTTTGAGAGCCTATTTTTGATATCACGGACGAAGTTATTATTATAACTGGAGTGACAACACTATGATATTATGTAACATGAAGCAATAGGTACTAAACTAGCGTTGGTTTAGCTTCAGCCAAACTGTAGTTTCGGGCACAAAGCACCGAGAGTATAATACATTAGTTGCTTTTTGGAGGAAATCTTTGTAAAACAATTGAAATGCTTACACAAAAAAAACCACATTGAATTAAATTATTTTTAGCAGTTTTTTTTATAAGCGACTTTTCGAACCCTTTGTAATTGCTTTATACATTGTAACGGGATATTTACCGTGATTATTATAAGCTGGTGAGCTCCCGATATTTTGACGCTGTTGCAAGCATCATGTTCACGGGAACCCTTTGTAATTGCTTTCGTGATCACATTCAGACTAGATGACAGTCAATAAGAAAATTGTGAAGTTTTTTAAACGTTCATTTAGGTACTGTAAAACGTCTAGCACTTATCACAGTCGCACACACGCAGTGTTCAAAGGCATTGCAATTTTGTTCTTTCTGTGACACTGATCAATTGCAAGAGGAGGTTTATTGAAAAGTAAAAACCATAAACTTCCAAGACTCCGTCACAGAAGCTGCCTCGAAGTAGCCACCACCGTTTTAGAGCGTGTGGCAGTGATTAGACTGATTAGGAAAGTAGATGGTGTGTAATAATTAAATTGTTAATTTTTAGTGGTTTTGGAATAAAAATAGTTAAATTAATATACGAGATAGCAGTTTTTATTACTGAGAGATTACCACAGACAAAAGAATCACAAATTATAGAGTAAGTGAAAACTAGTGATGTACTAAACAATAGTGTTGTACTACAATCGTTAACTTCATAATTTTATTAATTCAACACTCTCGCCAAATTTGAACCTTTCTTCTAAATTTTACTGTATTACAACCAGGTTGTTACATCTCTTTTCAACAAAAGTAGGATCCTTTCACAAGAAACATAAGCAAAATAATTAAACTACAAAGTAGAAAAACAAAACTTTTACAGAGACAAAAATATTAAGTTTAAATATTAGTAAAATTTTAAGTTTTACCGTTACTGTTACTAAGGACCTTAAATTATTTTAACTTCAGAACACCTATTTTGCACCTTAAATATTGGAACTTATCTCTAGGTAGAGCTTTAGTAAATATGTCAGCATATTGTTCTTTAGTTGCTACATACTTTAACGTTATTTGTTTTTCTTCAAATTTCTCTTTGATAAAATTGTATTTCACATCAATATGTTTGCAACGTTTGTGATAGTTCACATTTTTAATTAGGTAAATTGCACTTTGATTATCAATATTCAAACACACTGAGTCTTGTTTAAACGCGCCTATGTCACTCAATAGTCCTTTTAACCACATAGCTTCTTTTGTAGCAGAGCATGCCGCCATGAACTCTGCTTCAGTGGTAGACAATGCAACACTCTGCTGGCGTTGCGTTGCCCACGTAACTGCAGCTCCATTTTTTATAAATACATATCCAGTTAAGGATCGGCGTGTAATGGTGTCTTTAGCATAGTCTGCATCACTGTATGCCTCAAGTTCATTATGCTGGGATGCTGTGTAGCATAGGCCATAATCCTTGGTTTCCTTTAGGTATTTCATTATTTTCTTCACAACGTTCCAGTGAGTGTGATCATAACAATTGAGATATCTACTCACCAGACTGACTCCATACATAATGTCAGGCCTGCTTACTATAGCCAGGTGCATCAGTGACCCAACAGCCTCTCTGTATTGGATATTCTTATCTGGATCCACAGCACTTTTCTCCAGTGTAGTGTGCGGGTCAACAGATTCGGCCGAGCATCTAAACCTTCTGGGGGAGTCATGTAGATGTCCTCCTTTACATCTCCATATAAGAATGCTGTTTTTATATCAAACTGGACAATTTCTAGATTATATTGAGCAGCTTCTGAAAGCAAAACACGCACTGAATCATATCTTACAGTTGGAGAGAAAGTTTCAAAGTAGTCTATGCCTTGTTTTTGTGCAAACCCCTTTGCACATAATCTTGATTTATATAGTGGGCCAGATGGTTGCTCTTTTATTTTGAAGACCCATTTGCAACCAATTACCCGTGCCTTGTTTGGTTTTTCTACCAACTCCCATGTTTTATTTTCTACATGTGCTTTCAACTCTTCTTCAATTGACTGTTTCCATTTTATCTCTCTTCCGTCATCCATAGATATTGCCTCGCTGTATGTTTGTGGAATATCTGAGAAGTTCTCTGCACAAAGGTAAGTATTAACTTCATTTTTATTTAATTTAGCTTTAGATCTCGTTGTAATGTTCCTCATTGGTTCTGTTAAATCTATACTTTCTTCAGGCTCGTAAGGAGTTGCTTCATCTGAGTTACATGAGTCATAGCTGTTTTCAGGCTCATTTTCATTATTGCTGTTCTCAGATTTGTATTCAACTTCCTCAGGTTCTGATAACGGTAATATGGCATAATGTCTTGCAACTGAATTTTCCATGAAAATCACATCTCTACTAATCAATACTTTTCGAGTTTTAGGATCAAGTAGCCTGTACCCTTTTGTTTGCTCACTATAGCCCATGAATATCATTTTGTTTGATCTCGAGTCTAGCTTCTTAGTCTTCTCTTTTGGGGTATGTACCATTGCTTCGCAACCGAAGACTTTCATGTGACTGATATCTATCCTTTGTCCAGTCCACATTTCTTCAGGAGTAGAGAAAGCTATTGCTCTAGTTGGACAGCGGTTGGTAATGTAAGCTGCAGTTGACACAGCTTCTCCCCAATATGACTTCTGTAATTTTGCATTAATTAGCATAGATCGAGCTCTTTCTAACAATGTACGATTCATTCGTTCTGCTAAACCATTTTGTTGGGGTGTATAAGGAGCAGATGTTTGATGTGATATTCCTGATTTGATGAGGAAAGTTTTAAATTCATTACTTAGATATTCTCTACCGTTGTCTGTTCGGAGAGTTTTTATAGTCAAATTTAGTTGATTTTCAACAGAGGCTTTAAATGCCTTGAATATTTCAAACACATCAGATTTCTTATTTAATAAGTATACAAATACTTTTCTGGTGAAGTCGTCTATGAAGGTAACAAAATAGCGGGCTCCTCCAAGCGATTGTACCTCCATCGGTCCACAGACATCAGAGTGAACAAGTTCCAACTTAGTTTTTGCTCTGGAACCATCTGAAGGAAATGGTTGTCTCGACTGCTTTCCTTCCATGCATGACTCACAAACAACTTTGTTTTTATTTTCTAGTTTCACTCCTGTGGCTTCCGACAACCTTTTTAAATCTTCAAAATTAAGATGGGCCATTCTCTGGTGCCATAAATAACAATCATCTTTATTTTCTGTAGATATATAAGCTGGAATACTGTATGTATTTAACCTGTACATATTATTCACTAGCTTCGCAGAGGCAACTTCATTGTGTCCATTAAATAATTTGCAGCCTTGTTTATCAAAATGAACTTTACAGCCATTATTTATTATTTGGCTTACGGAGAGAAGGTTGGTGGCTAGCTTTGGAACATAAAGAACATTCTGTACCTTGATTATTTTTTTCTTCCCATCCTTGTTCATCACATTTATATTTATGGTTCCACACGCTTCCACAGTTAATTTCTTATCATCTGCTACTTTTATAGTAGTTATTGGTGGTGTCACTTCATCATAGAGCCAATCACGGTGCATTGTCATATGCATTGATGCTCCTGAGTCTATATACCAGCCACTATCATTGTTTGTTGTAGCAGAAAACACAGCCACATAACCTGAGTTATCATTTGACTTATCCTTCTTCTTGTTTTTGCAATATTTACTGATATGCCCATATTTATTGCATACATAACACCTTGGACCTTTACTGGGATTATTGGATTTCTGTGCAACTTGTTTAGCATTCTGCGACTGATTTTTACCTTTATTTGCATATAAAGCAGAAGACTCTGAGTTCCTCACATCCTGAAGAAGCTTAGTCTTTACTGAATCGCCAGTAATTGCCATACCAGAGCTTTCCACGGCCATAATCATCGGGCTATATACTTCAGGTAAGCCAGCCAGTAACAATGTACCCAGCCATTCTTCATTTACATTAAAACCGATGTTTCTCAACTTATGAGTTGTTGTCATTATTTTACTAACGTAATCTTCTATACTTTGACAATTGTCGAGGGTTGTGGTGATCAGATCTCTCAACAGACCAACCCGGCGCGTCAAACCTTTGTCATCGAACGCTTTGGCTAAATTATCCCATACCTCCTTGGCGGTTTTCGCTTCATGTATGTGTACATAATTGGTGGGATGAACCAATAATATTATTTTCGACTTTGTTTTCGTATCTAGTTTGACGTCCATATTTTCTCCTTTAATGCAGCACCACAGTTCCTCATGTTCGAGATATGTTTGAACTGCGAATCTCCAAGTAGGGTAATTATCCCTTCCCGTCAGTTTTTCTATTAATGCCATCGTATTTGACGACATTTTTTCGCAGGAAAATATGAGATTTGCTTGCACTTTATGCCGGAGCACGCCACGTGCCGTGTTAGGTTATTTGTAAGTACTGAACTGCTACTGTTCGTCAGAATTATCGGAAAAACTATCACTTTTGAAAATTTAGAAGAAAACAGGTGGCCTGGGCCCATAACCTGTTAATTTTTAGTGGTTTTGGAATAAAAATAGTTAAATTAATATACGAGATAGCAGTTTTTATTACTGAGAGATTACCACAGACAAAAGAATCACAAATTATAGAGTAAGTGAAAACTAGTGATGTACTAAACAATAGTGTTGTACTACAATCGTTAACTTCATAATTTTATTAATTCAACAAATTAAATCGGTGTTGAAAATTATTACTACTAAAATCATATTAAATATAAAAAAACATACAAAAATGTATGCATAAAAACCATAAAGTTATTATATTGAATGTGAAATTATTAAATATGACGTGTTTATTACCCACTGGTGTAACAAAATTGTTGAAAATAACGTCTATGGAAAATTAAAGGTCAATTATTAACATATTTATTTTTGAATTTAAATGTGTAATAAATACTTTATTTTCGAAATTAAAATTCATATTCTTACCTAACCGACCTATATCTCCGGGTAGCTATGTATGATGTGACAAAAAAACCAGTGTTCCACCGAAAAAAAAAAGACAAAAAGATATTTTACCTACGATAAATACGGAAAAAATATGCTTTTCAGGATCTCTTCAGGAGCTGTGTTGCAGTACAAATACTCACAAGCTCGGAAAGCTTTTATCATTAGAAATCTGAGTGCAAAAGTTTTTTATCCGCTAGAGTGGAAAAGGTTTTTTCAAAGACCTTTAAAAACCTTTTCCGCGGTAAAAACACTTTTGCACACCGATTTCAAATGATAAACAAATCTTTCCCCACTGTAATGATTTCAAAATTCGTGTGTATCACTCAGCAGTCAAGTCATTTTGCCTAGCTACGTTCAGGATGCTATTTTCAGGTTACACGCGACTAATAAGAACTTTGCAGCCTTGCTTATTAAATAACGATTGTACACCAAAAGGACACGTCGTTTAAAGCAGAAAATATTCAAATGTAAAGTAACTACAGTAGAGACCACCCATCTTCTTATCGATATAATAGCGATCTCTTCCAGATCATCATTTCTTATCGTTCCGACATTCAAAATACCTAGTCGTCATAATCGATCTTTTATTTCTACGTCTTCTTCCAAAGTATATATGAACGACGGATTGGTGAACAGCAACAGGCTTAGAATTTTGTGATTCTCATACTGTATCCTTGCGATTATTTCTATAATCGATTTGAGAGATAACAAACCCATTTGAAACCAATTTTTCTCATCCCCAGGCATCAGCTCCCCCCGCACAGGCATCGACGGCGCTCCCCTCCCTAGCGCGCGTGACGTCAGCGTGACCGTCCACCGACTGAGCTACGCCCACGACTCCATGTTCACCGTCATGTTGGCGGTGTGGGGGCAGTTTGTCGACCATGACATCACAGCCACTGCTCTAAGCAAAGGTAAGGCTTGAAAGTCAGATCAGAAATATTGAGGTAAAATGTTCATGAATGCAGGATTAATAAGTTAGAAGTTAGAGAACTCTCTACGGACTCTACTAGGTACATCATCATCACCATCATCAGCCGGAATATGTCGACTGCTAAACAATAGGCCGTCCCCATAGAACGTCACTTGGATCTGCTACCCGCCTCTTGCATCCAACGGTTCCCCTCGGTTCTATGTAGTATATAGGTACACAACTCAAGGTTCTAATTCTCTCCTCGATTCTTGACCCGGTGTGACCAAATAGTAGTTGATTTTGACTGTAGGTACTAGTTTAATGAACTCTCTGTAGCCGAATTGGTAGAGCATTCAAATATTGTCCGAAAATTAATGAGATATTTAAATTTACAATGTTTAAAATTATATAACTTTCTAATAACTTCCTAATGTACCTAACTACAGTTAAGTAGGTACCTGCATAAAATCATAAAAGACATATAAAAAGGTTCCTATCCCCCTCGCAGGTCAGAACAGCTCGTCCCTGTCGTGCTGCGACCCGTCGCAGGCGGCGCACCCCGAGTGCTTCCCCGTGGAGCTGGACGTGGAGGACCCCTTCTACGAGGAGTTCAACATCACCTGCATGGAGTTCGTGCGCTCGGCGCCGGCGCACACCTGTCACTTTGGTAATAAGCGCTAATGCTTGCAAGTAAAACTATCGCTTGAGTGTGACTTAACTGGTTCTTCAACGCAAGTGGGCACGGTGATAAGCAAGGTGATTGCATTGCCATTCAAAGCAGAAGAAATGGGACGAAAAAGGGATAGAGAACATACTTTTATCTTTTATTCAGATTGAAGTATCATTTGTTTGTTATTACGAAAGATTTTCAATTTGTCTAAATTTTTTTCACACAGTAAACATTATTTGGTTTTAAATAACGCTTGGTTAATTGAATTAGTCCATCAGACTTGGAACATACTAGGTACTACTTATCGGCAGACTCGGCATGAGCGCGAGCAAAGCGGTACCCACCCAGAAAGACGCTTGCAAAAATGCCAGCCCTACCAGGTGGTAAAGCTAGAATTAGTAAAGTGAGAAGCAAAATAGATTTCATCCTTTTTTTGACACAGAGCTTTCCCATATTTTTTGTATCGGTCAAACTCACAGGACCCCGAGAACAGATGAACCAAGCCACGGCCTACATCGACGGCTCCGTAATCTACGGCTACAGTGAGGACAGGACCAACCGCCTGCTAACCACCGGTGGCCAGCTCAAGATGCTGAAGATCGGATCCAGGACCCTGCTACCCCCATCCACTGATCCTAATGATGGATGTAACACAGTGGAGATGAACGCTAAGGGAAGATATTGCTTTGAATCAGGTAGGTTCGGTTGTGGATTACTCTAAAAACTGTTTCCTAATCTCGATGTTGCCTTATCAGGTACCATACCTTTCCATACATCTTCAATCTTTTCTACCGCATCGTGGTTTTCTCCATTGTTTGCCACAGCATAAAATCTTTCGAGACGGTCTTTGTAATTCGGATTAGTTAATCGTTTGGCGCAAGTGGGCGTAATAATACCTATTCCGCGTTGTTTCTCTGAAAACAAGGAAAATTACTCTATGTAATACTAAATTCATTCATTCTACTTGTTTGTGTACATAATATACCTAATAAAAAACGAACGCAACCATTAAATGCTCACAAATGAAACATATGGTTATGATTATTGTTCTATGAATCAATCTTGGCAAGTACATCACACGGTACTTCCAAGTAGGTACCTAAGTAAGCATCTATATAGTTTCAGCCCTGAATAGACAAATTTAAATTGACTATTCTATATGCTCCTAGCATCACAGATTAGATTGGAAAAATTCATTCTTGATGAGAACCCCATCAAATTCACAGGCGACGACCGTTCCAACGAGAACCTCCACCTGACCACCATGCACCTGATCTGGGCGCGGCAGCACAACCGCATCGCCGCCACGTTTAAGACCCTGAACCCACTGTGGGACGACGAGACCCTGTTCCAGGAGTCAAGGAGGGTGGTCGGCGCTCAGATGCAGCATATCACTTACCACGAGTTCCTGCCGGCTATACTTGGTAAGCTCTTTTAATAAGTCATTGTAAGGATCACTATTATTATCCTACCCGATTTGAATCTCACACCTATTATGTTGTAGGAACCTTGCCTACAACATATTTCTAACATTTTTTTTGTTTGTATAATTTCCAAATTCTAGTTAATTTCAAATTCATTTTTTTTATTAGGTATTCATTTTCTTTTTGCTTCAATTCAATTTATAAAGTAATTATTAACCTTAAAGCTTAAGTACATTTCAAGTAGTAGTTTTTTGTAATTCTGTTTAAATAAATATTAATTTTTACTCGCTAGCTAAAATCGTACTTGCGCGGACCGGCGTACGCGCCGCCCGCTCCTTGTTTTAAAATCGCTATCGCTCGGTCAGGCGGCCAGTGAGACTCTTGATCCCACGGCGAATGCATGCCCATTTGCTGCGCACTAGCGGTTCTAGATCCTATCGTAATTATCTTCTAGCATTTATATATTCTCTTTCTTAACTGTTTCTCCTCTTTGTACTTTTTACTTGTGCTATCGCGTGTGTCTGTGCTTTCTTTCTTCCTTCGAACTATAATAACTTTATGTGGTACCTACCTGTAATGCAAACCAGTGAATAAACGTAGTGAGTGGAACAAATCTTTAATTTTCACCAACATTAGAAGGACTGTTAGGCTAGTACACCACAATGTCCATAGGTAATATTCTAATTTGAAACCATTTCAGGCACGGATGTGATGTGGGCCCTGAACCTGACCCTCCTGTCCACCGGAAACTCGGACGTGTACGACCCAACAGTGGACCCCTCCATCGCCAACCATTTCTCAGCCGCAGTCTTCAGATTCGCCCACACGTTGCTACCTGTAAGTCTTCAGTAGATAGGAACAAATTATTTATTTAGCGCACTTACATTGAACACACTTCTACAAGATCCCATATATGATAAAAAAAACATATATGTCTACCTGCAGACAGCTCCGTGACTTAGTCTCCCTGCCTGCAAAGCAAGGAGCCCCAAGTTCCCGGCCGGCCGCCGGGACAAACTTTGTGTGGTCAACATTAAATTTGATTTCGGGTCTTGGATGTTTGTATCGCGAGCCGTGTATCTATGTGTCTCCTAACCACCTGCGATACCGGGAATCCTAAATAATGCTCACAACCCTGCACCTGTTGTGCATGTGGTATGGACAGTATGGACACACACAGATCCACAACACAAACATGCAAGTCCTGGGAAAAAATCTTTATGCTCACCACACAAAGATTGCCCCGGTCGGGGATCGAACCGAGGGTCCTGGCTATGCAGGCAGGGTTTCTACTGACTTAGCCACGCAACCGTCCTATTACAGGGGTATTAGTGTGCAAGAGGGTGATTTTTTTTTTATCATCACACCCTCGAGAAGGGGTATCACTGCTTCACTCGATCCTTGATACTTCTTTCGTTCAACAGCATCCTAATTATCACACATTCCCGTCGATTACGTGTTCTTTTTACTACACCATGCTTGCGTATCTCCAGGTTTTATTTAGTCAATTTCTTGTACTTAAGATCAGCGAAGCTTTTGACTCCGTATCTCATCAGCTGTTAAATCAAGATGTGGTCATAGATGTGACCTTTATCCTTCTTTACAAAAATTGCTCATCATTTCCCCAGGGTCTGATGCACAGTGCGGACGTCAACAATGGCACCATCAACTACGTCCAGCTGCACCAGATGCTGTTCAACCCTTACGCTCTATACACAGACAAGGGCACCAAGGACTCCATCCGGTCCGCCATGCAGACCACAGTGCACAGCGCTGACCTACATGTCACTACTGAGGTCAGAATATATTCCACTTGCCGTCTAAATATATCATCATCGTCATCAGCTGGAAAACACCCACTGCAGAACTTAAGCCTGCAAATATGGAGAGGTTTGCACTTTAGTTATACAACACCCAAATTATATTTCTCGTTGGCGCAAAGGCTCTGTTTACAGGATAACAATCTTAGTGGTTGATTTTTTTTTATGTTGTAGCCGTGGTACTTGTAATTAAATTAATTAATTAAAATAACAGATATACTCATACACTCATTTTCTGGTTAGTGGGTTGGTGGGTGTATTAAGTACGTTATTCAAAAATATAGTTTTGTTAGTGGGAGGACTAACTCTTCTGCGAGTGTCCGTTTGGTTTGTTACCACCGCTTTGCTCGTGAAGTCTGCCGCCAAGCAAGTAGTGTGCAAGCATTACTGTGTTCCGGTTTGATGAGCAGAGTATCCAGTGAAATTACTGGGCTTATGAGACTTAATACCTAATGTCTCAGGGTAACGAACGCACTGCAGTGCCGAGTAGGCCTTTGTGTTTCAAAGTTCTGGGTGGCACTGCAATTGTTATGGGCCGGCGTTATGCTTACCATCAGGTACGACCAGCTCGTCTCGTTACCAAATAACATAAAAAAAATATATCGATCTAATAGGTATACATTTGATGAGAAACATCTCTGCTATTCAAAAGAGCTTATTTTTCTCGCAATACAAAAGTTATGATCCTGGTTTGTAATTTCATCAAAAAATCCTAATTATAAAAAAATATAGGTAAAAATATAGTATAGGGCGTTGAACCCCTGAATTGGTTTTGATTTCACATAGGTACCTAATCCCTGCTGGGGGTGGTTATGTATTTAAATATAGGCTTATACTTAGATTATTGCTACTTCATGCACGTTACATTGTTTAAAATATTATTTCTATACTAGCTGCTGCCCGCGGTTTCACCCGCGTGGATATATTGAATTCCGTAGGTTTTATTTTTTTGCGCAGAATCCTAATTATTTTTCTAAAATTAAAGTTGTCTAAGTTACTCCTTGTAACATCAACTATCTGCCAGTGAAAGTCCCGTCAAAATCGGTCCAGCCATTTCGGAGATTACCCGGAACAAACAGACAGACTGACACAAAATTTTAAAAAATGTTGTTTTGTTATAGGTACCGTATACTTTCATATGCATTTAGTAAAAAGCTGTTTTATTGATGTTACAAACAGACACTTAAATTTTATTTACTTATTTGTATAGATTATCTTAATTTTTTTTTACAGCTAAGCAACCACATGTTCGAGAACCCAACCGCAGCCAACGTGTCGGACGTGGACGGGGCTCCGAAGCCGGCCAGCCCGTGCGGCCTGGACCTGGTGTCGCTGAACATCCAGCGCGGCCGCGACCACGGCCTGCCGTCCTACCCGCAGTGGCGCGAGCACTGCGGCCTCTCACGGCCTAAGAACTTCACGGACCTGTGGAAGATCTTCGACCCCTCGTCTCTGCAGAGGATATTGACGATTTATAAGTAAGTGCAGAAGATCTAGAAAGTTTTCGGCAAGAAATATTGAATACCAGCTGCTGCCCGCGGTTTCACCCGCGCGGAGATATTGGATTTCATGGTTTTTATTTATTTGCGCGGAAACTTAATTCTTTGTCTAAAATATAAGTAGCCTGAATTACTTCTTGTAACATCAGCTATCTGCCAGTGAAAGTCCCGTCAGAATCGCGTTTCGGAGATTATCCCGAACAAACAGACAGACAGACAGACAAAAATTTTTAAAATGGTTCTTTCGTTGTAGGTACCGTATATACCTACTTTCATAAGCATTTGGTAAAAAGCTATTATTTTCATATTACAAACAAACACTTCAAATTTATTTATCTGTATAGATTGTATTTCTATTAATTAAGTGTACTTGATTTACTCTGTACTCTCTCATATTATCTTTTCTAGCGCTTTTTTTTTGTTCTTTGGTAACGAGACGAGCCGGTCGTTTGCCTGATGGTAAGCAAAACGGCCCATAACAATTGCAGTGCCCCCCAGAACTTTGAAACACAAAGGCCTGCGCAGCACTGCAGTGCGCTCGTTACCCTGAGACATTAGGTATTAAGTCTCATAAGCCCAGTAATTTCACTGGATACTCTGCTCATCAAACCGGAACACAGTAATGCTTGCACACTACTGCTTGGCAGCAGACTTCACGAGCAAAGCAGTGGTACCAACCCAGACGGACACTCGCAGAAGAGTTAGTCCTCCCACTAACTAAAGTGCTATCTACATGTTTATGAAATATATTTTATAGTGTTAACCGACACTAGCGGATGTTCACATAAATATATACATCACAAAAATTTCGCTTCCAACAGGATTCGAACCTGCGTCTTCTGGCTTGCCGGGCCAGACGCCTTAACCACTAGGCCATGGGAGCAATCACTATTGACTGCGAAATTCTTGATATGATGTATTTCTTTTCGGCTTACAAGCCGTAGCTCCATCTAGCAGACCCGCTTTATAGCGATGCCTACTCCATACAGACGCAGGTTCGAATCCTGTTGGAAGCGAAATTTTTGTGATGTATATATTTATCTACATGTTGTTCACACCGGTTTCGTATTTGTTCTAGGAACGTAGATGACATCGACCTTTATACCGGCGCCCTGGCGGAAGACCCCAAGGGACGGCTCCTGGGGCCCACGCTCACCTGCCTCATCGCAGATCAGTTCTTGAGGCTTAAGGTTGGGGACCGGTTCTGGTACGAGACTTCAGATGAGACTGTTGCCTTTACTCCTGGTGAGTACATTTTGAAATTTTGTTGCAATAACTGACTAAATGCATACATAATTTGTCTCGAAACAAAAACAATAAGTACGTATCGTAGGTACAGCATCTTCTAAGCATTGAACCACGCACTTATTAACTAACATCATAGATTATAGTTCTGAAGAATTTCGTCCCGGCACTAAGAACATAGTTTCCACCTTTTAATAGTTATAATGATGATATACCATTCAAATTCCAGAACAACTAGCAGAAATCAAGATGACCACACTAGCCGGTGTTATTTGCGCCAATGAAGCTTTACTGGACCAGGCACAGCCCCGGGTTATGGAAGCTGTCAGCGCTACCAACCCCCTGGTGGACTGCAAGGAGCTCCCGCAGCCAGACTTCACAGCCTGGACGGACCTGGAAGCTGCCATCCCCAAGCCCATCAAACCCTTGCCGAGCAAACCAAGCCAGCCTCCTAAACCTATCTCCCCTCCCAAGCCGCCAAAACCAGCGAAGGGAAAGAAAACGTGAAGCTGACAGGCTTAGAACGCAGATAACGCCTAGTAATAGTTTTTCGTAGGTAGAGCCTAGTAATATGCGGATGGCAAACATTTTAGTTGTCGGTTGCTAGCTAACCTTTGCCGCGTAAACTCCTTGCAAGTTACAGTGTATTATTTATCGTGTTTTTGGGTTTTGCCTTCTTGGGCTTGCTCTTCCCCACGGTACTCTTTATTGGCAGTTTCAAACCATAGAAAATCAGGAGGCCTACCACCATCTCTTAGGCTAAGATTCAGAGACGATTCTAAGCGTAGACTTTGGCTTCCATATGTCAAAACTGTATAGAATTTTGACGTATGGAAGCGTGAGTCCACGCTTAGATTCGTCTCTGAATCTCAGCCTAAGAGTTAAAATTGTAGTATTTTCAATGTAAGGTTAAAGTAATACTGCTTTATGAGATGGTGGTAGGCCTCCAGTTTTCCAAATCAAGTATTTGGTATACTTGGCCGAGGTGTAATTCTAACTATAAACTTGTGCATGTGACTTCACCTCAGTGTCGTGACTGGGGCCAGTTTCATTTCTCGTTGTTTTTACCAAAAACGTGATACTATGAAGATTACTTACATTTATGCTAAGGCGTTGTCTGCAATTAGTGTAATGGATCAAGTTTATTCTAAGTGAAATCATTACGAACAGTAACTAGCTAATCTAAGAAAATTAGGCCTAGATTTGGGCTGTCTAAATATCTACCTCTAACGCCAGGGCCTACCTACATGATATTTTTTTCTATTCCGGCCCCTATCTAGAACTATCCCTAGTGGTATATTTGTTCATTCGACAATCAGCATAACAATATTGCCGCATGCCAACGCATATTTTCTTTCATATTTGGCTAACCTAAATTTCCGATTACCTATCAAACACATCCATGCCAATGGCATAAGCATTTAGGATGTCTTCAGCAATCCATTCATCTTTAATCAGCAATCTGATTCAAAAGAAACATTATTTACTTTTGATCACGTTTATATAGGTTTACCTGCTTAGTTTATAAGGGGTACCTTAGGCGCTCAAGCAAACGTACTGGGGTGCAATTTTTTAATGTCACCGAGTGACTAAATATCAGCGATTTACAAAAAGTCGTATTTTTGAATCTCAGCGGGTGACTAAACTTCTCATACCTATGATATCGTTTACGAATGGGTACCCCCACTCGTAAACGATATCATAGATACGAGTATTTAGTGCCAATTTTGACTTGAAAACAATTTCCAACTTCAAAAATAAAAATAAATAGAATACAATCACAAGTTTATCTGTGATCAAAGCTGAGAAATAGTTGCATGATTGGTATACAGGGTATGACTTTCAAAAATACGACTTCTGCAAATTAGTGATTTCAAAGTCATCGCTGAGAATTTTGTCATCGGTGATTTCGAAATCATTCGTGACATTCAAAAATCGGTCCCCTGATACTCGAAATGCGCGCTTGCCGCAAAAGCGTTGTTATTCTGACAAGCAAACATACGTTTGCATAAGCGTCTACGCTGCCCCTAACAGCAATGCCATTTTAAAAGGCTCATAGCCTAATGTTCTCCTTAGTTTTTATATTTACCGTCACACGCTTACCATAAATACATATTTTTAAGTTTGTACTTGTCGTGTGTAGGTCTTAATGTACCTATTAATGGTATTTATTAGAATAATTATTTTAGAAATCGTATAGTTAGTAATTGTACTGTGTGGTTTAATCCAGTTTTATCTCTTTCGAATACTATAACTGCCACTCTTGCCATATCACATGTAGGATTATTTTCTAAATAAAAATTATATTGTTTTTGTACATATACATTATTATTTGTCAAGGTACCAATATTTATAATTTATTTTTCTTAGGTACCTACCGTTGCTATGTATGGTCTTGAGTTATTATAGAGGTAGACAAAATAATTATGTATAGGTATTATTTTATTACTTGCTGACGTATGAATTGTGCTGGATTTTTGTGTTTGTGTACCTAGTTTATGGCAAAGTTATATGTTATGTTTATGTTTCAAATTCGTTGGGACATCGATAGTTTGAGCGTTAAATAAATATTGTGGTTTATCTAATTGTTTTATTGGTTCAAATGTTGTTATAAATTAAAAGCGCGGAATGTTGTTTTTCATTAGGTATAGCTTTGACAGTGACAGGAACAATGGAGTAGCCTGCCTACTCACAATCTACACATTGATAGAAAGTGCTAACTTTCACTAAGTAGGTAGGTATGACTACCAAGTCGTACCAAGTCGTACTCATCGATATTAATTGAGATTTAAAATTATATCATAATGAATCCTATTTTTAACGTTCCCTAAAAAAAATTAAAGCTATTCTTTTTTCTTTAGCTAAGCTTTTAAATGTTATTTGGTAACGAAACGAGCTGGTCGTTGCCTGATGGTAAGCATAACGCCGGCCCATAACAATTGCAGTGCCACCCAGAACTTTGAAACACAAAGGCCTGCGCGGCACTGCAGATCGCTCGTTACCCTGAGACATTAGGTATTAAGTCTCATAAGCCCAGTAATTTCACTGGATACTCTGCTCGTCAAACCGGAACACAGTAATGCTTGCACACTACTGCTTGGCGGCAGACTTTACTCACAAAGCGGTGGTAACAACCCAGACGGACACTCGCAGAAGTGTTAGTCCTCCCACTAACAAAATTTTGTTAACGTTCTCTAAAAAATTTTAAGCTATTATTTTTTCTTTAGCTATGCTTTTAATGGATGTTCTAAGTGAATTAGAAATGAGTGTAAAATTGTTAAAATAACAAACTACTGCCATTTTTAAAATGCATTATTGACTGGAAAAGGCACCTACCTACTAAATTTGGTCATTCAAAATTCAATTAAAAAAGTTCATGTGTAAGAATATATTTTTCCAGACAAGCTTTTATAAAATACGTAATAGTTACTGTAATCTCGTGTTTACCTTCCGGCTCCATCATCAGGATGCTGGATATCATCTAGGTTCAGAGTACTTGCTGAATCAAACAAGCCCAAACTCGGTTATGTCGTTTCGTTACAGAGTTCCTTTGATCACCTTCCGGCTCCATCATCAGACCACCATCATCAGTCCATCATCAGTGACATCATTATATTGCATTGACATCCGATTTACATAATATGTAATATGTGAAATATAACATTTAGAAGTGGGACCAATTTAGCTTGCAAGATTTGACCTCAATAAACAAACATACATACATACAAACATTGCAAGTTCAAAACAGCTTGTATAAAAAGTAGTACCTTCTAGGTGAGGAAATGTATGAATAACTTTATACTTAGTTGTAGCGAAAACATTTTGTCTGAAGGTATTCAGAAAACAACTTTTGTTCCGCTAAAACCCAGTGTAAGCTCTAACGCCTACCCCAAAAAGAGTTCAATTATTAAACTGGATCTATTACTGTCAATATAGACAGTTATGAGCATATGAGTCAACGAGCATTAGCATTGTCGCGCCCATGTAGGAGGCCGATGGCCTTGCGACACTGCCGTCCTACCAACTTGCGAGTCTCGTGATTCACTTGGGAAACTCTTCGCCAGATGAATTTGCTCCTTAAACCTAGAGCAGTAAAGATTAGCGAGGACTGAAATAATATCATTGTTGGCAGACGATCAGCTACCACAGCCGTCCTGACAACTTGTAACACATCTGAGAAACTCTTTGCTAGGGGAAATTGTATCTTACAACTTAAGAATTATGAATGCAGTTAGTCTTTAACATGATATTAAAGTTGGACGTGGTGTACCGCCAAAATAATTCTGCTGATTGCAACTTGGTTGTCAGGTTATAATATTCCTTATACTAAAGAGCTAAGGTTCAAGATAACATAAGATGTTAAAGCTTAAGATGGATGTATTCAGAGTTTCGCTGATGTCAGGATTTGTTAGCATCCTGAGCGCTAAGGACCTTGAGGTCTTTCGCTTAGGGATCCCAGTTGACGTAACCCATATCTCAACCTACTAGCTATTACATAAATGCACTATATTTTGTTAGTTTAGTTAGATTTAATTGATCTGTGAGAGCTCGAATGAGGAGAGTTGGCCGCTCTGATTAAGTTCGAGATCATTGCTAAGAGGTAAGTGGAAGGCAATGAGAGATGGTAATTGAAAGCTAAAAAATTAAAGAAAAGACCCAAGGGATGGGACATGAGTGACAGAATATAAAAGTTGGGAATGTGGGAGACATAAGAGAGATGAAGATATTTGAGCCGTTTGGTGTTGAAACATTGGGTCCGTGGGGACCGGGAGCTCATAATATTTTCAAAATTTTGTCAGAGCGTTTGATTGATGCGACGCGTAACCAAAATGCTGGTACTTATTTGGCTCAACGGATCAGCATTGCGGTTCAACGAGGCAATGCCGCCAGCATGCTGGGTACGCTTCCTACTGGTAGTGGGCTAGAACATTTGGATTATCTATAGGCCTACTAGGGCTTGTAGATTATCCAACTGTTTTTGTAGCTAGCTAGGTTAGATGTAGTGTTTATTTATGTATTAGCTAGTTAATAAAGGCATTTAGCCCGAAAAAAAAGAGAGATGAATAATAGGAACTAGGAAATCAATTTTAGATGCAACTTAAGAAATGAGAGGTATATCTTACAAGCACGTCATAAGCATATAATGCAAAGGACATAAATATAGAAACAAAGAGTACTAAAGCCTTATTAAGAATTAGTGCGACCATGACTTATAAAGTTATGTCAAAAGACCCTGCTCATTTTCATTCGCAAACATCGTATTTATAGGTAAGTACTTGAAACGCTAGCACGCCTTTCATGAACCGATGACAATTGTGTAATCCAAATACCATGACGTCCATGACCTACTGCTGCCAGGGTCTTCAGGTTTCAGAAAACTTACAGAGACAGTCGATATGTCGAGTTTGCGTTTGTTTTGTAGTGCTTAGGAAAGAAGATAATTAATTGTGACTTGATCTGACACACTCCAGTCAATACTTCCTCGTAGAATTCTTCAATGGTGATTATTGAAGACTATGTGGTGTTCGAACTAATGTTATTTGTGGACAAACACGAACGTTGTTCTTGAAGGTCTTCGTTGTTGTACCACAACAAAACAACGTTTCTCATAGCTGGGAGTAGGTATGACATCTATATTATCATTTTTATACTACGAGAGGACCGGGTCGTTTTCCTAATAGTAAGTATAGTGCCCGCTCCCAAAAATTGCAGGGCCGCTCAGAACTTTAGAACATATAGACCTACGTGTTAGGTACTGCTGTGGGTCTAGTACCTACCATTAGACATCAGATGATGTCCCAATTGCCCAGTATCCATGTCACTGCTTACCTTATCATACTAAAATGGTTATCGTTTCTTAGGTTTCGAAATAAAATAATTACACTGGATTTATATTATTATTTTTATCGCGTAATATACATATATTTCATTCCAAATGCTGACGTTTCTTTTACAATCTTTGGACACGAATAGGTGCACTAGTTGATAAGCAAAACTATTAAAAACTTCATACCTACTGTGTGTTATCTTAAATACTTTCATAACAATAAACAAAACTTTTAACATTCGTGTAGTCTTTGACGAGCATTTTGGCACCGACGTATTCTAGGCACCTTCCTAGACTAGACACGGACGGAATGCTAAATTATTTTCTGACTATTATGTCATAGCCACCCACGTGCGAACGGACTCTGTTGTGTATTTGTATAATATTAATGAGCAGGAATAACACATAAAACTGACAGTTGATTTATGTAATTATACTACTCAAAACAAAAGAAGGGCCAACTGAATTTTGTAGAAAATGTTTCCAGTGGTACCTACTGAGTAAAATTAATTAAAATTGCTAATTGTAGATAAAGCTAAACAAAAATAATGTTTAATTTGCAATTATTTATTTAAAAAATCTAAACTGAATGTAAATTGTAGGAATATTTAAAATTTCATAAAATATGACACACTGAGATAATATAATAATAACCTTTTTTCAGATTTCAAAGAGGCTTTTGGTTCAAAATCGTGTGTGGTCTCTTTTTAACACGCTTTTCCTTATTCGAGAATTAGCATGTTCTTCATTAAGAGCACATTTTCTTCTGGAATCCTCTTCCAGCATGTTTCAGAGCATTTGAGCGAATCTGCTGCGTGTTAAGGGGAATGTCACTTTCTCTTAAACACTGATCCCACAAATGCTCAATGTGGTTCAGGTCCGGTCTCCTGGCTGGTCACTGTAACATCACAATTCTAGCGTCAGCTATAATGTGTGCATTGTTAGCCGCGCCGTATGCGGATCGATCGGTGAAAAGAGGTCGTTGAAGCTGCTTCCGTACGTCTCTTTCACTCTCTCGAATGTTTACCGCTCGAACTAGATTTTTATCAAGCACCATACATTAGACGGTACGATATGAAGTGTGAAGTAGTGATCGTGGGTTTTCGTAGTTGATGCGTAGTCCATGATTGATATCCGTCAATCAATATTGACCATGTAACGGCCGCCTAACATTTAGTTATGCACAATGGAAAATCTCGCTGCTTCTAGAACATACTCCAACTCATTATTTTCTGCCTGTGAACACAACAGCTCAGAGTTAAAAATGGTACTTAACTACTTATATTAATATACACCACTGAAGAACACTCGAGTTTTAATCTAAGACTGCAGAAATAAAGTATAAATTAATTTATTGGTTGGTGCAGTGCAGTGCAGGACGCCAGGCGCATTTGGCAAATGCGATAGAGCACATTGTGCCGCGTGGATATTAAATTAGATACCTACTAGCCTACTAGACGTCTAGGTATGATGTACATGCAGTATTTTATAAACTGTGATTGTATAATATGTATGTAAGAGGATATTATCAGCCGGAAGACGTCCAATGCTGCACATAGGCCTTCCTTAGAACGCCACTTGGATCGGCTACTCGCCTCTTGCATCCAACAGCTCCCCGTGGTTGGGACTTACAGGTCGTATTCGACTTCAGGTTCGTGGTCGCCACCCGAGAACCTGTCTACCCCATCTGTTATCGATTCTGCGAGCAATGTGGCTTGCCTATTGCCATTTCGAATTATTAATTTTGAGAGCTTTGACTAATTCTGTCTCCTGTGGATATTCCTCCTCCTGACCTCCTGTCCTTATTCTATCTCCTCATTCCAGATTTTATCACGCAGGGAAACCCCGACCCTATAACATGCTCATGAGAGGGCCTCTCCATAACTTGATGCGCAACTTTGAGCTTACTTATAAGGCCAAAAAAATGTGCATAGGTAGGTACAGAAGAAATAAAAAAGGGAATATGCAAGTAACGAGTATCATAATTTTAGCAAGAATCTAACTAAAATTGCAGTAAACAGAAGCTATTTTTGCAAATCATAAAATGCCACTTGCATTAATCTTGGCATTGGCATTGGCAACGTCGTCTGTTTAAAACGCGTGGGATTTGAAAACGGCGCTAAAGTTCCTTCATATTTTATTCACTGATAATCCTGAATCTACTCTCAAATCTCAAGTGTCTACGTACCTATCTATTTGTAATAAGTTTTCCCTCGATAGTATATATAGTAGGTATTATAATTGGGTTTTATCAGTTTATAACGCTAGTGTTTGGGTTTGGGCCTATATGAAATATTTATCTATTGCGTAATAACCGACATGAACGTGTTTCTGTCAAATTCAACCATGTTGTAATTTATTGTACCTACACTAGCTTCTGCCCGCGGATTTTACCCGAGTTCCCACGGGAACCGTGCTGGGATAAAAAGTAGCCTATGTTACTCTCCGGTTCATAAACTATATAATATCTATGCCAAAAATCACGTCGATCCGTGGCTCCGTTGCTGCGTGAAAGAAGGACAAATCAACAAACCAATAAAACACTTTCGCATTTATAATATTTAAAAAAAGAAGGAACGAGGATATGTAGGAAGCATGATTAGTACGAAGTAGGATAATATTGAATAGTATGATAGGATGTAAAAGTAGGATAGTATTTGGAAGGTTTCAACTTGGTCGGGTTATATCTCTAAAGGCAGGAAAGCGGTCGCGTGCGGCGTGGCGCGGTGGTTCACGTTCCGCGCGCACGTGACCACTCGAGCAGGGAAACACGTGTCAGTTTGTTGTCAGATGTGACCAGCTACTACCGTTTACCTTTAAGGCCCAGAATAGTCAATATTGCCACCCATATTGTGTCGTTCCTGCTTACTGTATAGTATTGATATTTTAATACGTTATACTCGAGGATATAAATGACTAATCGACCGGGTTAAAAACACGAATTAAGGTAAAAGTCTCGATAAAAAAAAATGTCAAACGCAACCCTGAAAATTAAGTTATTCCCTTGTATATCCTAAACACGAAAGTGTATCGGTCTTATATTTCACTTAAATATTCTCCAAATAATAAGAAAACAATCGACCGAGCTACTTTTTTCATTAATTGTTTTATTTTTACATAATATGGATTTTTAGAAATGTCGCTTACGTTTTTAATTTCGAGCAGCGGCAACATCGTGGCGCTCTCTTTTCTCTTGTTACTCGCGTGTTTTGCTTCACGCTCTATCTCATTCCGCGGCGATCCGCGCTGCTAGACGGACCTGTGTCACTTTTCTCCAGGACATTTACACAAATAAAACTCTCATATTTATGGGTAAACAATCTTATAAAAAAATGTACATTAGGCGAATTTGTTTTATCAAACTTTGAGAAATGATTTGACATTAAAACTGTGATACATATCCGTTTTCTAATTTGTAAATAAAAAACAAGTTCTGTTACCAATTTCGACCGCATAGATTGCGTGTCGTCAAAGGCGTACGATTGCACTTAGCTCCATATATCGAATCTCAGCAAGGGCTCTTTTTGCACAATTTTTTTTTTGTGTTTTCTGGTCTTTGTTCAAACTTTGACGTTCCTAGATGATTTGATGAAGTCATCCAAGTTCTTCGATCAAAGGCAACTTGGTCAAAGATCTTTGACGGGTGGAATATTAGCCTTAGGTACGGGAGAAGTAAGTAGGTATTACCTACCTCCTATAATAATGGATATAGGTGTTGGTTCGAATCCCACCAATTTGTCGATTTTAGTTATATATATATATATATATATATATATATATATATATATATATATATATATATATATATATAAAGGAGCTGGCGCGGGGGAAAAATACCTGTTTCCCCCACCTTAGCAATTTTAATAGTAATTTTATTATAGGTCAAGCTATTTTGAACCTTATCACCACTGAATAATGTCTAACTGTTTTTTTTTTATCGCCGGACCTACGTGGTTCCGGCCGACATTCGACGGGTTAAGGTTCAATATAGTTAGCAATTTTATTATTTTATTAGTTCAAGCTATTTTGAACCTTATCACAACTGAATAAGGGCTAACTGTTTTTTTTTGCCGCCGGACCGACGTGGTTCCGGCCGACATTTGAGGGGATAATATATATATACTTATATAATATAATATAATATAATATAATATAATATAATATACTACATATAATACGTCAACACGTAATTAACTGTAACTGATCGAAAATATTCGAAATAAAATAATTCAAGTAGTTTGAGAATCAAGTTACCATATTTTATCAGAGTGAAAATTTGTGGTCCGATGAAAAAATGTATCATAAAATTGCTGTAACTGTAAATCAAACTGTGAATAACTAATTGATTTATCAAGCTTGTGGGTAAGCTGAGAAATGAGTTGACATTGTAACTACGATGATACAATTCCGTTTTGTAATTTGGAAACAAAATACAAGTACTAGTAATATGTTACTAATTTCGACCTAACACATAGCTGTCGTGTTGGTTTAGTGGTCGAAGCGTTCGGTCTCGAAGGCGTACGATTGCACTTAGTACCATATATCGAATCTCATCAAAGGTCACTTTTTGCACAATTTTATTTTTTGTGTTTTCATCGTCGCACTTGTTATTATGAACCCCGATTTTGTCTCATCTCGTTATTCAGGTAGTTTATTTGAAAAAATTATCAAACCTGTCCTACAACCGGGTCATGAAATCAACAAAAACAAAATATTTAAAACGAACTGGAGTACCTACTTACTTATTTAAGTTTTTATCTATACAAATAAATAAAATTAAAGTGTCTGTTTGTAATATCAAAATATCAGCTTTTTACCAAATGCATACGAAAGTATTACGGTACCTATAACAAAACAACCATTTTAAAATTTTTGTCTGTCCGTCTGTTTGTTCCGGCTAATCTCCGAAACGGCTGGGCCGATTTTGACGGGACTTTCACTGGCAGATAGCTGATGTTACAATAAGAAACTAAGGCTACTTTAATTTTAGAAAAAAAAAATTAGGGTTCCGCGCAAAAAAATAAAAACCGTAAAATCCAATATATCCGCGCGGGTGAAACCGCGGCCAGCAGCTAGTTTTACTATATAATCTTACACTTCATAACATACCTTCTGGCCAGTTTTGTCTTTTTATTTTGTGTAGGTAACGAAATATAAATATTTTTACCTTTTTTCTTTATATTTTATTCTCGACTATAATGCCGTATTAGACGGAGATTTCTAAATTAAACGATTGTTTAGACATATTCTTATCGATATTATTAAAACCACAATCTAATTCCGCGTTATCTACAATTTATAAGCAATTTTCTTTTTTTGTCAGGGTTGTCACTTTCGCACATCCGGATGCTTATAGTGTTTTTATCCGGATCAATTTTTTTTTTTTATTTACATGGGACTCCAGGCCTGTCCCAAGTAGGTAAGTATACACTAATCAAAATAAAGAGACAGAAACTCGCCGACATTATTTTAAAATAAATAGTGATTAGTGATGGAGTGCCTATTTCTTTAAAAAATGTGTCTAATAGATTCGCGTGTACCCATGTTGTAGAGGCAAGTACCTACTCTTTCTTTTGTAATAATTATAGAAATTACATCGATGACAGCAGCTAAAAAACAGGGTCAAAGAGTTATTGTTAGATACAAATTTAATCGTAGTACTTCATTCAGAATGAAGATTCTGAATGACTACATTTTCATCATCAGGGTCATCTGGAGTAATAAATAAAATATTTTGTTCAACAACAGGTTTCAATAAATATACTGCTTCAGCTGATAATGGGATCTTTTTATTTTCTTCTTTCTTTCGGCCATTTTAAAGTCGGAAATGAAAGAGCGAGAAATACCTTCGACGAAAATGTCGCGATATAGATATGAAATTTCATCCCCCATTTTTCCACCCTTAGATAAAAGAATACCACCCGTATTTTTTTTATAAAATTAGTAAATTTGTGTAATTAATACCTTTTATTGAAGACGGTTAAATTATTTGACGTTCATTTCGTATAAAATATTAACAATAAAAATGCATAATTATGTCAAAAGAATATTTTCAGGTGAGACGGTGTCACCCCCTTGGACCCGGATTAGTCTGGATATAACATTAATTGCTGATAACTTCTAGATAACGCGGAATTAGATTGCGGTTTTAATATTATCGATAAAAATATGTCTAAACAATCGCTTAGTTTTGAAATCTCAGTTTAATACGGCGTCATAGTCGAAAGAAAAAAATATTAAGAAAAAGGATAAAAATATTTATATTTCGTTATCTACACAAAGTAAAAAGACAAAAACTGATCAGGTGTGTTATGAAGTGTATGATTATCTAATATAATAAAATAAAAACTCAAATAAGTCCTCCAGCAGCGCAAGTACATCTTTTCGATCGATGAAATTGACAGTTCAACTCGATAAATTGGTTTTTTATATAATTTATCGAGCCTTGAACAACATACAAAAGTTATCGAATTGCTAGGTCAAATCCAAATCCAAAGAGAATATAAAGCTACTATAATATTTTACGATCAGATTTCGGTACTCGCAACATTCGATAAATTTATCATCAGTATTTTCGATTCGACAAATTTATCGTTAGGAGTTTAGGACATCCGTACTTGCGCCGCAGTTCTTTTTAAATATTTTTTTGTGTTAATTTCATGACCCGATTGTAGGGCAACTTTGATAATTGTTTTAAATAAACTACTTGTCGTGTCCTTGTTATTCTAGAGATTACTTTACTAAAACTATTGATACCTATTTGTAAAAAATCGAGACGAGACAAAATTGGGGTTCATAATATACTATGCAACTTCGTACCGTGCGGCGTTGCGCGCGCCACGCTATAATATAAAATCAGTGGATATAATGTACTTCTGCACGCAGATTTCGAGTGATAAACAAGACCTTTCTGAGCTTGCGAGGTGAAAAACTATTTTTATACTTATTTGTATAAATATACCTACTACACTCGCAAGCAAAAATAAAGGGTCTTAAAGTTAACTCCAAATAACATAAAAACCACACAAGCTAACTCTTTAGATTAAAATGAATGAATAATTAAAGGAAATTTAATTTCGCATAAAATAAACTACTATGACTAATTCCTGACTGATTTTGTGTCATTCCATTTTTACTGCAAAACCTAATAGTTTTAATTAAACAAAATGCAAGAGTAAAACTCCCAGGTATCAAAAGTATCTAGTTCCAGAAATATGATTTTTTGAAAATCGTCCCAATTTGATCCGGATAACCGCAAAAATAAATATATCATAAAATACTATATACTATTATATACTCTACATATACTATATACTATTCATATACTCCTACCTATAAACTACCTACCTGCCATATTCCACTTGTCAATAATTAATAAAAAAATAAAAAAAAACAAAGTATCATTCCTGTAACCGAGTAAACCGGACATACAATGTTTTGGCTGATAACTTTATTAGCCCATGGAATTATGACGAGATATGTTGTGAGGGCGTAGAGGAGTTAGTGAGGTATCTTTTTGTGTAAATAACTATTCTGGAAACGGCCGATAGTTTCAGAAAAAAAAAGAAAATGTTTAAATTCGTAATGACACGGAAACAAACGATCCTAGGACTTCGCTGAAACATAGATTTTATTGCCTTCTAAACATTTCATTCGAACAGCTTTGTGATTTAGTTCGTGAATTCATAACACACCTTCTGACCAGATTTTGTCTTTTTACTTTGTGTAGATGACGAAATATGAATATTATTATCCTTTTTCTTTATATTTCTTTTTTCTCGACTATAACACCGTATTAGTCGGAGATTTCTAAACTAAACGATTGTTTAGGCATTCGTTTATAGATATTATTAAAACCATAAACTAATTCTGCGTTATCTAGAAGTTATCAGCTATTAATGTTATATCCGGGTCCAGGGTCATCACCTTCTCATCTGAAAATATTCTCTTGAGATAATTATGGTTTTTTGTTGTTCATATTTCATACGAAACAAACTACTAATATTTTAACCAACTTCAATTAAAGGAGGAGGTTCAGTTATCTGTAGTTTTTTTGGTGACTTAATTTGATTTATCTGCCAATTGTCAACTGATTTAAATGATTATTGTTTTAAGTAGGCAGGGCACCACCCTATATTAATTACACAAATTTACTAATTTCATGAAGGAATACCAACCCTAAGGGTGGAAAATTGGGGGATGAAAGTTCATACCTATATTGCGACATTTTCATCGAAGTCGTTTCCCGCTTATTTAAAAGCAATTTATTATAAATATAACATATTTGTACGTGAACATCCGCTACTGTCGGTAAATATATTTAATACTAGCTGCTGCCCGCGGTTTAACCCGCACGGAGATATTGGATTTCATGGGTTTTATTTTTTGGCGCGGAACCCTAATTCTTTTACTAAATTAAAAGTAGCCTTAGTTACTACTTATAACGTCAGTTATCTGCCAGTGAAACTCCTGTCAAAATCAGTCCATCCGTTTTGGAAATTATCCGGATCAAACAGAGAGACAGACAGAAAAACAACATTTTAAAAATTGTGTTTTTGTTATAGGTACCGTATATAATTTCATATATATTTAGTAAAAATCTGTAATTTTGTTCTTACAAACAGACACTTCAATTTTATTTATTTGTATAGAAGAGAGAGTAGGGACATGCATCTACAACATGGGTTCACGCGAATCTATTACACCTTTTTTAAAGAAAATAGAAATAGGCACTCTAAACTTGCCATCACTAATAATAATAATAATAATAATTTTTATTTTCCAACAACAAATGGGTATAGTTAGCAGCACCTTTCAAATACATCGGAGAAAATGGTACAATTTAAAAAGCTTCGTAGGTAGCTTAATTGTGAACCCTGAACCTCACACTAGGATCACCTGTGTCGTGGGGTTCAGTCACTTCCCTTTTAAGGATTAGTACTTCTAAACAACTATATTAAGAACAAAGCAAAAAAAAATTAAAAAGAAATCAAGCAACCATCTCAAGGTTATTATGTTGTTTAACCGTGTTTGCGTGTGGATGAGTGTGTGTGTGTGTGTGTGTGTGTGTGTGTGCGTGCGTGTGTGTGTGCGCGTGTGTGTGTGCGTGTGTGTGTGTGTGCGCTTATGTTTGTACGTGTTTGGCTGTATGTGTGTGTTTTGTGAAGTTGTATTATCAGGGGGTATGTATCCGGAGATGCAACATGCATAAATATGAGAGTTATTCATTTAGAAGGTAAGGGGCCTGAGATCCCTCGTGACGACAGCAATCCAGACAGAGTTTAGTCACAGAGTAGTAGGGTTGAGATTGTATATAAAGACGTTAATATCTGGAAAGCCGTCTACCGAAAGGAAGGCAGGCCCCTTAATGTCATATTTTTATTTTTATAAAGTCCTCGGTCTCGTTGTAACCTAGCTTGGATACCCAAGATACTATCAGTCGTTTGCACACGTATCGAGATGACTGTAATATATCTAGTGTTCTATCCAAGCGTTGATACAGACATGGACCTTTGTGTATATATGCACGTTGTGCTAGCAGGGTCTTAGCTTTTGGAACCACCCAGGCATTCCGACGTGAAGTTTTTTTGGAGCGGCAGACTGTTCCTAGGGCTACTTTATGGAAACGTAAACCTACTGCAAGAATGTAAAGTTGTCGAACTCTAAGATATTTAGTCTCTTCATATAACTGGTCTGTCGAGTATCGATATGGTTTTTTGTAGGCCACTTTAAGAAGAGATCTCTGAGCTCTTTCAATTTTTAAAAAGAGGGTTTTTGAGGCTGATCCCCAGCATACAATACAGTAACTGAGAATGGACTGGCACAGTGCTTGGTATATTATTCTTAGAATGTGTTCATCAGCTACAGAACCTAACCTTTTAAATACATAGATCATCTTACGAACGCGGCCACACAGGTTATTAATATGGTTCTCCCAAGTCAGCTTATGATCAATTGTGACACCTAGATACCTGATGTTGTTCACATGTTCTAGATACGGGCAGGCACAGGTCGAGTCAGAGCGAGTGTCACACGTGTGAAGTCTGAGCTTAATGGAGCTCGGCTGTGTTCGCTGGGAGATATGAAAGGCCATGTATTTGGTTTTACTGGCATTCAATGTCAGCAAATTATTTTGCAGCCACTCCGCTACTTGTGATATCCCTTGCTGTGCTATTTCAACCACCTCAGGCCAGGTTTTACCGTAAAAAATGAGAGCCGTGTCATCAGCAAATGTAAATACACTAGCTTTGTTAATCGTTAGCTGGCAGAGGTCGTTGATATAGGTCAGAAAGAGGGTAGGCCCTAGCACACTTCCTTGTGGCACACCAAAAGAGACAGACGCATAGTCACTGTACTGTTCGGAGATGCGAACTCTTTGCCTTCTATCACAGAGATATGAACGAAACCAGTTCAGTGCCGATCCACGCACTCCTAGAAGCTCAAGCTTCCTAAGCAGAATTGGCCAAGACACCGTATCAAATGCCTTGGCCAGGTCAAGAAAAACTCCTATACAGTTATGTCCAGAGTCCAGTATATTAGCCACCTTATCCACAAGTGCCACAACTGCGTCCTCAGTCGACTTATTAGACCGGAATCCGAATTGGTTAGGTGATAGTATGCTGTTCTTTTCCAGGAAACCCAACAGTCGTTTGTTTACTACTTTTTCCAATATTTTGGATAAAGAGGGAAGCAATGAGATTGGACGATAATTTGTTAGGGTTGAAGAGCAACCAGATTTGAAGATTGGACATATATCAGCAATTTTTAGGCAGCTTGGAACAATACCTTGAAGCATACTTAGGTTGCATATGTGTGCAATAGGTTTCGCTAAAATATGACTAGCACATTTCAAGACCTCGTTGCTAATTTGATCACACCCAGGCGCTGAAGCAGATTTAAGGTTAGATATAATTTTACTAATCTCATGTTCATCTGTAGGAGTCAGAAAGAGAGATCCAACGGGTGAGTTTTCAAGAACAATGGAATTTGCTAATTGTTGCTCAGTTGCATGTAGACGAGTAAGGGTGGTCTTAGCGAGGTCATTACCTATCGATGAAAAAAAGTTATTAGCGGCATTTAACGAGTCCATACTCGTAGGTTTAATCTTAAGAAGATCATCTGCACTCACTCTAGTTGGTTTTATATTACAAATGTCCTTAACCGTGTTCCATAGCTTTTTACTGTCGCCTTTGCTAGCGGATATTTTGTCAGACTCATATTTGTTTTTTTTACTGTGAAGCAGCTGGTGACAATAGTTCCGATAGCTTTTATATTTTGCTTGAATATCTTGATTATTAGGGTATTGTTTAGCTTCTAAATGAAGGTGATCTCTTCGCTTTGTACAGTTAACCAGTTTTGCTGTCATCCATGGTTTCATAATGATTTCAGAACTCCGTAATTTCTTTTGAGTGGTACTGTGTTTGACAGCAGATGCGATAGTATCGACCAGGGTTTGTGTAGCGTAGCTAACGTCAAGTTCCAAGCAAAAATCATCCCAGTTTAGATTTTCCAAATAAGTAATAACGTCAGTATAGTTGGTTTTGTTCATTAGTTTAGATCTAGGGTAACTTTTTGCATTATAGTTATCTATACCAGTTAGAACAGTATCATGATCAGATATGTCTGAATCACACACAATAACTCGACCATTTTTTTTAGTTTTTATCATTGAGTGATCCAAACAGTTTGAGCCTCGGGTTGGTAAAACATGACCAGGACAGAAACCATAATAAGCAGTAAGCTGCAGGTAGTCAAAGGCCCTAGGATCATTTGAAGTAGGCTTAATATCTAAATTTATGTCTCCGGTTATTATACAGGATTCGGTGGTAATGGAAGACATAGTGTTCTCGAGCGATCTTAAAAACTTAGTTGTGTCGCGAATCGAGGGTGTACGATATATAGCTATGACACTAAGTTCGGAACCCATTTTTAGTACAAGGCAATTTGCATCGTCAAATTGTGGCTCCTCAATTTGTATTGTCAATCCGAGTTTGCAGAATATAATCAATCCATCATTTTGATTTTTAAACTGTGTAGATGAATAGCAGTTATAATTGGGCAAGTTAATTTTCTGAAAAGAATCATCGATCCAACATTCTGTCAAAATAATTATGTCTGGTAAAAATTGAAGCCTTGTCAAGTATATTAGAAAATGATCAAAATTTTTACGGACACTCCTTATATTTTGTGTAATAATTGTCGTTTGTTGCATGTAATTACCCAGTTTGTGCCTACATTCTTCTGCTAAACTAACTCTAAAACTGTCTATTAGTATTGTGTTGTCAATGCTTTCTATTAAATCTGCGTTCCCCATTATGATATAATAAAATTAATTATATTAGTAACACAGGAATCCCTGTGTACTTGAAGGCTTACAAGTTTACTTGGGCAATGACAAACAATAAAATATAGACGTGTTTTATCGTTAATTAACTGGGTGAACGCCGCTAAAAGATTACTAATCACTATTTATTTTAAAATAATGTCGACGAGTTTCTGGGTCTTGATTTTGATTAGTGTTACATCTTTGGGACGGGCCTGGAGCCCCATCTGAATAAAGAAATTTGAATTGATCCGGATAAAAATACCATAAGCATCCGGATGTGCGTACGTGACAACCCTGACAAAAATGAAAAAATTGCTGATAACTTCTAGATAACGCGGAATTAGTTTATGGTTTTAATAATATCGATAAACTGATACCTATTACGGCATTATAGTCGAGAAAAAAAATATAAAGAAAGAGGATAAAAATATTCATATTTCGTTATCTACACAAAGTAAAATGACAAAATCTAGTCAGAAGGTGTTTTATGAAGTGTATGATTATATAATAAAATAAAAACTCAAATAAGTCCTCCAGTTCTTTTTATATATATATTTTTTGTTAATGTCATGACCCGGTTGTATGGCAACTTTGATATTTTTTTTAAAATAAAATGCATGTCGTATCCATGCGGGAGTTTTACTCTACAGCTTACATTTATTAAAAATATTGATATTTGTAAAGAAACGAAATGAGTCAAAATCGGGGTTCATAATACACTATGCGTGTATGTACTATCATTTACTGTCGCAAACTGGCTATATCATTCACAGCTAGTTCTTGTATGAAAATACAGATGGCGTGTGGCGTGTGCGTATTGAAACGTAGTCCCAGCAGTCCTAATCAGATGGCGCTAATACATACTTGGAAGTGTTTGGTTCCGCAAATTTATAATTGTGAAAATGGCGCTAGGTGTTGCAGGGGTACATTTTGTTCCGGGGAAGTGGGGGTGAAAACTGAAATCCGTGCGGCCGAATTCTGGCCCTTAACAAGGCAATTCTGGAATGTTCGAGACGCGATCGAATGTTCATCATTTTTAGTCTAGTAGGTGCATATAGGATCTAATTTATTTGCTTGACAGGCTTCGTCTACGTTTTTTTCTATTTTTTTTGGTAACGAGACGAGCTGGTCGTTTGCCTGATGTTACGCATAACGCCGGCCCATAACAATTGCAGAGCCACCCAGAACTTTGAAACACAAAGGCCTGCGCGGCACTGCAGGGCGCTCGTTACCCTAACACATTAGGTACTAAGTCTCATAAGCCCAGTAATTACACTGGCTACTTCACTTAGCACTCTTGTTAGTAGATGTACTGTGCGTCTACATAATTTTAACTACCTACCGACTCAGATATGTCTACTTATACTGTTGGTTAGGTAGGTACCTATCCAAATTTAAAATTAGTGTCAAAATTCAGACAAAGTATTGGCACAGTTTTAATTGGTCTTAGTAGGTATCCTTTCACTAAGAAAATTTTACTTTGTAAATGCTGTAGGTACCTTTTAGGTACTACGCGTTTTTTTACTAAGGCCGAATAACATGCTAACTCTTTACATTCCACAAATTGCAATAAGTCTTTTACGGTAAAATTTTATATTGATGTAGGTAAATTCATATAAACATATTTATGGCAACTCAAGCTAGGGCAGTAAAATAACCGAGTTTGCCCGCGTAAGTAATAAAGCTGTGTTCAGATTTACTGTGTCGGGGTGTGTCGTGACTACTCGTGACGCGACAGAATGATATTGTATTCATAGGGGCAGTGTATACGCTTATGCAAACGTAGGTTTGCTTTTACGTCAAGCGCGTATTTCGAGTATCACGAAATCCGCGCTTGACGTAAAAGCGTTGTTATTCTGACAAGCAAACGTACGTTTGCATAAGCGTCTATACGGTCTGCAATAGATTCATTATGGTCAGATGGATTCACAGTAATGTGTTGTATTGTGTCGGGGCGCCTTGTGTCTTGTTCTTGTCCTTTTCCCTCGTATGAATTCGATATCATTCTGTCACGTGATTACACCCCGACACAGTAATCTGAACACGGTTTTACACGGAGTGCTCGTATTTACAGTGACTAGCTTTAGAGCGCACGTACAAGAGCACTCTACCTAATCCACAACATTCCAATCCAACGTTCCAAAAGTCGCCCGTGTGTGGGGAATCCCAGATGGATTACGTGGATTGATAGAAATATTAGAAATCGAAACGTTCCAAATCCAACGTTCCAATCCAACTCATCGTTAGTGGCCGATACCACAGAATAGATAATAGTACAACCGATAGGACGCCTCGCCACGCGCCGCGCCAGGAAATGGATTTGGATTGCTCGTGTATTTGGGCTCTTACTATTCGGCACGGTCGATGTCTGTCGGCACAGTTTGGGATCTAGAACTCTCCAGAGCGCAGTCGTGCAACCTCGGGCTGTTTGACTTCGATTTTCAAACGACGCGCGACGTCTCTAGCGTAATAGGTAACTAGCGATACTGAATTATTACCTATTAGTAGTAGTTACCTACTTCTTGTGATTACAAAAGATCCAACATGTGATTACTTACTTGTAAATACAATGTTAGGTAGCGGAAACGTGTGGACAAATCGAGATTGTTCCATTTTCCGATAACACTGCTACTTACCTACACAACTAAACATCGAAAAACAATACACTATTGCCATATAGAGTAGGTTACCTAGTTACCTATCAGAAATCCCTCCGTATCTTGTTCAATATCAATCACTATTTTGTAATTGTGTTTGACAATGTGTGATGCTGATAATTCACAAGAATGAACTAGAGAATAATGTCTCTCACATCAGCGTTATCGCTTTACCATAGTCTGCTCAATCATCGCGTTATTAGTTTAGCCTTGAGCTGCATATTTTTCGTTGGAATATCACATAAACGTGACGTCCCTGGCCCCTGCTAATTCATAACACTACTAACCCGAGAGAATACAAATACTTAACTCCAAAATAATTTTATGTTATTTATATTATATGTGGCCAAGGCAATTAAACATTTACGGGACTGGCAGCACGATGTTAAGTGTTGCCAGCTGCCATCTCCCTATTTCCGTACGAGAATCCGGATTTCCGCAATTTCATCCAAGGTTCCTAGGGACTCCCTTCTCTTTTGTTATGACAAAGAAAATTCTTGAAATGAAATTGTCCGGGCCGAACACGGGTTTTACTTAATACGAACTGTGTTTGTTTGCATTGTAGAGTACGAACTTTAAGTTGGTAATCCTTAACTGTTATAAAAATACTATGACTCAACGTCGCACCAAGCTTTCAATCGTTGGTCATCCACAATTCCACACAGAGCTCAGCACATCTCCCAGTCCTCGGGTGTCCCACGGAATGATGGGGAATGGGTCACGCTCACGCCCGGCCCGGTCAACGTGTCATCTAGAGAGTAACGCTCGGGCCGGGCATGACCCTCTAGCACAGGACACATTATAATAATCTAGATCTGCCAACTGCTTGTGTATGTAAGACAATGTACCTATACCCTATAAAGTACAAATAGTATAGCTAATAGTAAATAGTACAGCTAAAAGCAAATAGTACACCTATATATGTCCAAATAGCCGGTAGCAGATAATCTACACATAATTATTATCCTTCGGTCCAGCAGTCAGCACACCACACGTCCTCGAAGTCGGGCACGGGTTGAATCTTGACCTCGTTTCACTCGAATTCGGATGACGACCGCCGATGACCGGCCCCGATGTATTTCCCACAACAAGAATAATTTCCAGGTAGTAAACGGGTACCTATAACTCATCAGAAAGATTTTTGAGTGAAGTGAGGTGGTCGCCCTCTTGGCTCAAAATACGAGAAACATAGGTATACCTACATATTTCGGAGCCTCTATTGGTGGTCTAATTACACTAGGATAGTGAACTTCGTATAAACTTACAAAGTTGGTACAGGCTGTGTGAGATTCCAGTGGCTATCTACTTACTCTATTGCTCTAAAAGAATAGCAGGTATCTATCTATATAACGTGTCAGTGTGTCATCCATCGATCTCGATGGTGTCATCATATAGGTACACCTAAGTAGGTACCTATCTTTAAACTATTAGTGGGCTTGGGCACTAGGATAATGAACCCCTATGATTATGATAGACAAATATAACAGCTAGGTAAGGTAGTAGGTAAATAAATTTCTAGAATTATTTTTAATCCAACTAATATCCAACTATTCCAATAATTCCAACTAATATTTTAAGTGCGAAAGTGTTTGTACGTTTGTTGGTTTGACCCTCTTTCACGCAGTAACGGAGCAATGGATCGACATGAATTTTGGCCTAGATATAGTTTATGGACCGGAGAGTAACATAGGCTATTTTTAATCCCGGAAAAATGCACGGTTACTGTGGGAACGCGGGTTAAACCGCGGGCAGAAGCTAGTAATATTATAATATTAATCGATAATAGCAGTTTATCGGTATACATAGGAACACCATGGAACGGGGGGCCCTGGGCAAGTGCCCAGAATGACCAAGGGAAAAGAGGGCCCTGCACATTAAGTAGGTAAGTAACATTTAAGAAACTGGTAAATAGGTAACAAAGTGCCTACTTATTTCTTCCATCTTACGGGAGCTTGGTGACCTAAGTCTTGTTTGCTTGCGGCCTCGTTATTTCCATAGTGCATGACGGAAAGTCAACATTTTCCCACAAACTTCCAATGTGGATGCATGGAGAAGTTATCTCAAGTGGCTATAACTTCTTAATCATTTTGCATTGAAATTATTAGTTACCTTATGTGATACATTAAATTTGGCATCCTTATACAAGTGAAATTATCTAATTTTAGCATATCTACCTATTCATTTTGAGGTATTAGTTACCTACTTAGATAGAAGGTACCTATATACTAATGGGTAGGTAATGCAGTAAAAAATATAAATGCCGAAGAACGCGATGCAAACAATGCAGAATTGTTTATCGATTCCTGTCACGAGTTATGACGTTACGCACATATTGAAATTATCGGAATCATCCACACAAAGATATCTTCAACAACGGAGTTCAGGGCGATCTCAATAAGTCAATATTATGGTTTACCAAAAGCCATAGCCTGCACGCGAACCAACCACACCCGATCTATATTTCACTAATTAGTTTCGTGACCTCATAGAAAACTCGACTATACCGTTTAGTCATGCCTATAGATATTTTAGTCTGCCTATTGCTAACTGAGTCGAACCATTTGCACATGCAACCATCTGGTCCACTTGGAAGGCATTGAGTATTTGGCGGTATAGGCCCACAGAGAGATCTGTGCCCTTCAACTGCCTTAGGATCGCAAGTAGTCACTCTAGGCACGCAAACTGTTATTTTAATGAACATCTGTAGAATTTATCCGAGTGATAATCTCGGCGATAATCTTTGCATTTCTCCAGTGCGGGCGGGGGCGATGCGATGGCGTATTTTTGCTCGATGACGTCAAAGATCGGCCTCCGCTCGCACATGCCTGCTGGCCATGGCAACAGCGGTTTTACAAGCGGAGCGGGGAACGTGCATTTATTTTGAAAAGTCTTCTTCCTTATATAAGATTGACCCGCATTTTGTGTTAGCGGGTGCCCCACTATGTCCTTTGATCTATGTCGATATTAGATTACTTATTATTTACGTAGGTATTTGATTAACAGCTGATAAGGCTATTTTCAGCTTTCCAAGAATAAACGAATAGTAGCTGCAGTAATAATTATATAATATTGTGGTTTATCTTTGCACTGTTACTGTGACAAGCTTAAAATTGTGTTCACCTACTACCGACATCGACAGTAACAGAATATTGGTAAACAAACAAATGGACAATGATACTGCAATTATTTGTTTTCGCTGTAATGTAAATAGAACGCAGCGTCCAATGTTTACCATCAAGATTCTTGTAGAGGACGTCAGTCAATATTATGCCAAAGTTGGAGGAACAAATGGCACCCATTCATCATTTCCATGATGGTATGCGAGAGCCGAGAACTCGTAATCAACAGATAGTGAAATTTTTGTGTGGGTACCAAAAATTTTGTAGGTCGCTGTGTCAATGGCCACAGACCTCCACGCAGCTCCAAGGTCTCGAGGCCCGCTGTGGCCATCTCAGACTGTCCACAGCTGTTGTCATATAGCAGGCCATACATTTAACTCTGCTTTTTATACCACTGATTTATTATACAAGTTCTTGCCCGACCAATACCAATACATTCGTGGAATATGCCGGAACCGACCACCGACCAGGCCCACGCGTTCTGTTGATAAGTTCAACAAGCAAATTTTATAATACCTAAATCGATATACTATCTCGCTTGTTAGGTAATCACGTGTGTTTATTATAAATAAGATTCATACACCTGAGACACGTGTAAGTTGCATCGTCTTTGCAATGCGACACCGGATACTGGTGCTGAATTGTTTTAACCTGTTTTCAAAATGAGCACTTAGGTGAACTAAGAACTTGTCTTGTTGACCTGTATATTTTTGTACTACTTACCTACATTCCTATCTTCTAACAATAGTCATAACATGAGCATGGAAATAAAGGATAATCAAAGAACTGTTTAAAGTGTAATGTTTGTTTATTAGTTATTCTTTTAACAGCAATTATAAGTAATAAGTTATTGCAACATTCAAAAAAATCATCTACATACTAATACAGAACATAACATCCACAATATCCTGGCAACACAGTCCCATTATTTTAATAACAACAGGGCTGCATTCCAGAGGCTCCAGTCAAAGCAATTGTCAATTCCAATTCCAAGTTCCCGAGAAACTTAAACTTACAATCACTGTAAAGATCACATTTACATGGTAAAAAAATATTTACAACTTATTAAAATTAATCATGAACGCACACAGTCATAACCACTGGGTCATCATACTAAAACGTATGAAAACCTCACAAATTAAATTTAGCTAACTAGTTGATTCTCATGGGCAACACATCCAGTATTAGGCAGCAACATAAATGACTAAACAAGAAGTTCCTACACTTCCTAGCAGGAATGTCCCATCACTAGATTTGAGCATATAAATAGCTAAGTTCCAACTTCCTCCCTTAGAGCTGCAATCTTCAGTGATTTGACCATCCAATGAAGGCAACAAAAACATCACTAAGTCAGTCTAAGTAAAAGACTGCAGGCACCAAGTCAGGTTGGCCAGAACAGACTCAGTTATACACTAAAAACTGTCCTAATGAGATCTGCAGTCTGATGTATCAGTTTGGTAAAGTGTCCATTAGTATTTCCTTCACTCCTGATGATAATCGGTCAGGGAATTTGATGTCAAAGGCAACAAGTAGGTCTCCTTTCCGTGTTGGCTCCTTGGGGAAGGGAAGTCCATAGCCGGGGAATCTCTTGACTGTGTGTGGTTTGACAACTTCTCCTTGAAGGTTGACTGTTATCTTCTCTCCTGTCATGGTTGGTACCTCGATAATTGTGCCACATAGTGCCTGTAACAAAGGAGAACATCTGTTTAGTTACGTTTATCAGTGTGACTCAATCTAGTGCCACATTCAATTATCAACTTTACACTAACAGCCATAGAGGCTATGATTCAGACAGGTCATTTCTATGTGAATAACCTATAATTGCAATTTTATCAGTGTAATGGATATAATAAACAGAGTAGATGCTACACTTTGACACAAAGAAGTGCTAAGTTGTTACTAATGTTAACTTTGTCCAATTCTAAGAAACAATCAGGAAAAAACAACATTGATAGAATAGAAGTGAGTTTCATTCTCTAGATAGTTCCAGAAGCTTACACACAAAACATGTGTTTATTGTTTACTTTAGGATTGTTTCTATCTCTACAAAATATTTTCACTGAAGTAAGGTCAAACTAAACATTTGTATAAAAATTGACAAAATAATATGTAAATATTGCTGTTGCTTACCTGTTTGAGAGAAATTTTGGCAGAATATCGGACATCACTGGCCTCTCTCTTGAACAGTGGATGTGACTTGTCTCTGATGATGAAAACAATATCAGCTGGGATCTTATTCCGTCCCTGGTCACCCTCCTTCTGGAATGTGATCTTGGTGCCAGCCTTCCAGCCTGGCTTCACATGGATGGTGAGGACTTTGTCTTCCTTTTTCGAGGTGCCGTCGGGTTGTATGACGCGGCGAGAGATCTTCATTTTCTTAACGCAGCCGCGCGCGATATCTTCCAGCGAGACGTAGAGGTCGTGCTCAATGGGCGGGTCTTGAGTTTTCTCTTTCCGGCTAGGTGAGCCGTGAAAGTTGAAACTGTGGCTGCGGAAAGCGCCTCCAGGGCCACCTGGCGCGCGCGTACCCATGCCCATGTTCGCGAACGGGTCCATATCCACATCCATATCGCGGTCGAAGAACATCGTGTTGCCGCCGCCTCCGCCGCCGCCGCTGCCATTGAGGTCGAAGAAAGCTTGGAACGGCGACGCCGAGCCGAAGAACTGCGCGAATGTGGCGCGCGGATCGCCGTGGAACGTGTATGAGAACGACTGCCCTCCAACTCCAGGTCCGTAGTTGCCTCCTGTGCCACCCTTGAGCCCTTCCTCTCCATGCGTATCGTAAATCTCCCTCTTCTTTTTGTCTGAGAGCACTTCGTACGCCTCCGCGACCTCCTTGAACCTCTCTTCGGCTCCAGCAGCTTTGTTCTTGTCCGGGTGGTACTTCAGAGCCAGTTTACGGTACGCTTTCTTTATCTCGTCGTCCGACGCGCCTTTCGCCAGTCCTAATATTTTGTAATAATCTTTCCCCATCTTGATTTATCCTGCAACAAAAAACGATTCCCGTTAACCTCCGCGCGGCTGACACCTTTTTTGGCGATGGAGTACGACCAACACATAAATTAGAGATTTTAACAAAATTACTGAATAAAATGGCACCATCCAACAGATGAAAATATTTTAAAATACTTACTAGTATTAGAATAATAGAACAGCAATCCAATTCGTGAAAATATGCGAATTTATTAAAGAATCACACACCACAAAACTCAACACTTCACTATCAGCAACGTAACAAATGAATGAAACGCTGCGCGGCCGTCGCGCCAAAATATATACATTGAAAAGTCTAGAACATTCTGGGGCCTTCACCCTTCAACGAAAAGAGATAAAACATCACATGTGCAGACGCTACTGGCACATGCTAGAAAGAGATGAAAGTAATTTTCTATGTTCAAAATTCCAGAAATAATGAGCTCACGTCATTTTCACGAGCCTCGAAACGGTCTCGTGCCTTCATTCTCAACCTGCGTATAATTGAGGCCCGCGTCAATTTTTGTGCATGTTTTTCGTTCACAGAGTGGAATATAAATTTAACTTAAAGGAGCGATACTGTTTACTCCACTAACAATAACTTAAAAAGTAAAAATCACAGTAAAATTTGCTTGTTAAAAGATACAACATGCAAATGTTACTGTAAAGTAAATGGATAAAAATTTGATCAGGTAGATTTTCTCCAAAATTTGAATCTATGCTATAATCCAAATGATTGGACCTAACACCAGTTAATAGAAATTTTTGGTTAACGCTAAAATTAACGATAAGTTGCCAATGCAGCGGCGCGAGTACGGAAGTCGGTTCGATCAATTTGTCGAACCGGCAAAAACTCGATAAATTTATCGAATGTTGCGAGTACCGAAGTCTGAACGTAAAGTATTGTAGTAGCTCTATATTCTCTTTGGATTCGACCTAGCTTTTCGATAACTTTTGTCGATTGTTTCGAGGCTCGATAAATCCCACATCATCGATTGGCACTGTCAATTTTATCGAATATTATCGACCCGAATAGATAAGTACTTGCACCGCAGGTGTCAGAGGAATGACATACTCTAGTAGGTTCTATAAACAGAAATTTCAAATCAAAGGACTACAAAAGACATAAACTTTTGCTTATCTGATAACTCTCCTAATATAATATCTATGTTGAAGTCACCCCAAACACAAATGCATTCTGTACATTTAAATCTCTTGCTTAAAATTTCTCCTTTAGTTCGTGAAAATTGGGAAAAACTAGATGCATGTCTATATACACTCAAAACTATATATTCAGCTATTTCAGCGCAGCCAACCTCACACTCGTTCTATAGAGCGAGCCACTATTGTCATTTCGTTCGTTATATTTTAAATTATTTACCGCTGTTTATGGAAATTTGTGTTAATAAACGCTATTTAGCGCAATGCAATAGATAAAATCAGATGTTTAACAACAATTATGTTAAAATACCTCGACACCTTGTACTCGCCAAGCAATGGCCTAGGGATAACATAGATTATTAGTACTACTATGTAATGCTGCCAACTCGTTATCAGGGTTTGGGGCTAGATCCAGTTTCAAATAGGGCTAGATCTGCCCCGATATGATACATAGAGTCGTGATAGTAAAATGGGAGTATAATTTAATTAATGCACCAAAGCTGTTGATTTTCTTTGAGATTATCGGTAGTAACAAATAAATATTACCTCTTTATATTAACAGTATATTATTATATGGATTTAAAGCTCAGATAACATTTCCTTGCTTGGTGTAAGGGTAATACATTTGCCATGTTCCTTGAAACATTAATTGCTTATAGTTATGATAAAACATTTTCATTTTTAAATGGAAGATAAATGTTTTTTCATGAACCTGTTCCTTTACTTATTTTCTAGATTTTGTTAAATACTCCCATATGTACCAAAACTTGGCACGTTTTAGAAATCGTTAACATAATAATCTGAGAATTCACAAAAATCAAATAGGCCCAAATGTCCAAATCTGCCTCAAATAGCCACACTAGATGGACAGGGGCCTGTTTCATAAAAAATATTAGTCTAATATTATGAGCTTTATTTCTTTTTTCATAAAAAATACGAGTCTAATACTCTTAATATTAGACTAATAATTTTTGAAACATGCCCCAGAAGACACAAAAGATGCAGTAATTCGGTCTTTGTCTCTGGTTATTTTACGTTTTTTATTAATAGGGAATCACTAAACAATGGTTTAACCTCTTACACATAACTAAACCACTGCTTATACAATCGTTTAGGCAGTTTTTATTAATAAGAGCCTTAGTAGGGTTATCGGGGGTTTGATTCTTATTTACTCAGTAGTTTCTGATTGACTTGTTGTGTTCGACTATAGTACATTACTAATAGAGGCAACATATTGAAAAAATTGCAGTTGTGATTGCTCTATTTGTGGGCTAGCTCTCATGAGACTGTACTTTATACCACCGGTATACACTATTTTATTAGTTATATAGTAGTACCTATTCAGTAATAATATTAAGATAACTGTGGCCACGGCCCGCATGTGAATAAAGCAAGTAAAAATGCTTGTAGCATGAGGAAAAAAGGTTGAGCGTTGCTGGTCTAGTTAGTTTTCATTGTTCACTTTTTTATACCTGTTTGTTCTAGCTTACACAATACAAGTATATATTTTTATAAAATACGAAGTCGAAGATCGATTATGTACTAGGAGACCATTAAATATATTACTAATACATTTAGCCATGCTTTGTTTTTATTATAAAGGCCAATTACATTTTTACTGCATTGCGGGGCTGGATTATATTCTCTTTGGGGCTGCCACAATTTTGCCAAAGTGAATGACATTATTGACATTAACATTATGTTTATGACATAAATAGGTGACATCATACGGTACAGTGTGACCAGTTGTGAATTCTGACATTTTGGCAGGTTTGATTATAAAATCTTCACTACGGCAGATTATAATATTAACGATATCCAAAATGTGGCAGATTTTGGAGTATTCAACAACTAACCGTTGTTTCAGTATGTACTTTTAACTTCTATTTTAAAAGTATAAGATTAAATCTGAAAAATAAAGAAAGAAAACGACAACTACCTGTCGTGACGTCTCACGAGGATGGTATCATTAGCAACACTACATTATCTATGGTAAACTTATAAGACTATTTGACATATGGCAACACAGTGGTGCCAATTCTGTTGGCACAACTTAAACTAAACTAGACTAAAATTTAGTTTAGTTATGTCAAACCTTGTTTCCTATTCAGGAAAGCCATGATTAAACTAAAATTTAGTTTGACAGCACTATAAATAATTTAGTTACTTAACTTAGTCTAAGTGGTCATTTTTCTATTCTGTTGTACCCAATTTACGTCTAAAATTAGAAACGTCAAGCTAAAATCCGACTAAGTTAGTTGGCATGAAAAAAGACGCGGACTAAAATTAATTAATTTATTCAAGAGCTTTTCTTACGTTTACGACTACTTTTGTCGTCATAAATAAGTGTTTGTGTTGCCGTGGAACAATTGATTTTATATTTGTAATAAGTAGATACCTACTCTACTACCCCTAATGGAGCAATATGTGGTTGTGGCTCTTGTAGACTCATCGGAAAGGTAAACTTTCTTTTTACGTCTTCAAATCTCTTCAAGCGAAAGCTTCCTTACTATATATACAATCCTATACTTATAAATATGTATCTGTATTCTGAGTAAATACCTAATTAATGTAGATTGTAATTGTAGAAATTAAAAATAAGTAAACTTATACCTACTTTTTAGCCACTATCAAGAAAGAATTAGAATTGAAGGTTTGCGGGATCATTCCAATCCCTTTGAAGTAGCTGAGGAAAGATTTAAGAAACTTTTTAGGCTACCGAAAGTTGCAGCAATTGATTTAATCGATGCATTAGATGACCCTAGCTTAGTAAGAGGATCCATCCCAAAACATTTAAAGGTTTGCAAAATTTATACTACTTACCTATACCTACATCTACTATTTAATCTGCATTGAAATTTGCTGTTACCTATAAGGTCTTTATTACTATTTTGACTTGACTTACCATTCTACAATTTTATTATGTACCTATTGCAGGTTTTAGCTGCACTGCAATTTTTTGCCCAAGGTAGTTATCAGACAGCCGTTGGGCAAGACAATTTACTAGGTCAGAGCCAACCAACAATTAGTAGGAGCCTAGAAGTAGTGGCAAACGCAATTGTAACAAAATTAACCCCACAGCATATTAAATTCCCTCTATCTGACAATGAAGTAGAAGTTGCAAAGGCAGAGTAAGTTTAATTTCATAACTATTTTAATTAAACAAAAAAAACACTATGTAAGTTAAATGAGATATATAAACTTTATTCGTTTCAGATTTCAAGAACTGTTTCACATACCCAATACCATAGGTGCAGTAGATGGGACTCATGTGGCAATAGCCAAACCACCCATAAATCACCCTACTGCACCTGGTAATCTGTTTTATAATAGAAAAGGCTTCTACAGTATTAACTGTCAGATTGTAAGTGTATCAATACTTTCCATTTTAATTAGGTAGTTTCCACTACTTATGTTCTGTTGTGTGTAATAAAATTAACAAATTTTTATATGGAAATTTATAGGTTTGCAGTGCAAGAGGAAAAATAATTGGATTAAACCCAAATTTTCCAGGTAGCACACATGATGCTGCCATTTGGAGGTGTTCCAAAATACATCATTATTTGAGAAATCTATTTGTGCATGGTGTAAGAGACATGTGGCTTTTGGGTAATTTTATTTCAATTTTTCATTTATATGGTTCATATCATAAGTCTATTAGATCTTTGATTACAATATTAAGTTACATACCTAGCTAAAATATCTATATCTATAGAAATGGATAAAATTGAAGTGTCTGTTTGCAATATGAAAATAACAGGTTTTTACTAAATGCATATGAAAGTATATAGTATGGTACTTATAACAAATACAATTTTTGTCTGGCTGTCGTGTTTGTTCTGGCTAATCTTCGAAACAGCTAGACCGGTTTTGAGGGGACTTTCACTGGCAGGTAGCTGATGTCATAAGGAGTAACTTAGGCTACTTATATTACATGGGCGAAGCCGCAGGACACAGCTAGTCCTCAATATTGATTGGTTAATGTTGTGTTATAATACAAGAATTATCTTATTATTTCTATAACACAGGTGACAAGGGGTACCCTCTTCAACCCTGGCTTATGACCCCAGTAATGCAGCCAACAAATGCAGCAGAGGCCGCATACAATCAGTGCCATGCCAAATCAAGAAATGTAGTTGAAATGTGCAATGGCCGCATCAAAAACAAATTTAGATGTCTTCATCGACATCGGTGCCTACACTATGAGCCAGAAAAGGCAGCTAAAATTATTCTGTCTTGCTGCACACTGTATAATATGTTCTTTGAGGCATTTTCTGGTAAAATACAAGCATTAGCTTTTACCTGATTTGTGAAATGTCTAATCTAATTCTAATTTCAACTTATCAATGTATTTTGCAGATGAGGATGAATCCATTGATTCCAATTCAATGGATACAGAAGATGTTCAAATAATGGAAGACTACAATTTTGATTTTTTTGCAGAAGCTAGAGAGATTCGGCAAAGTTTAATTAATAATTATTTTGGTGTGGATTAATAAAAACATTCAAAATATAAAAAGTGATTTTTAATACATAGGTAGGTACTTAAAATTATATACTACCGAAGAATCTAAATAATCCAATGGAGTTTTTACACTGCCTCAAAAAGAGGCTTTTCCTAATTTACAATTGTAGTATATAACATATTATGTTAATTAGGTACCTACATAGTAAAATCATTAAATCTATACAAATAAATAAAATTGAAGTGTCTGTTTGTAGGTAATATCAAAATAAGAGCTTTTTACTAAACACATATGAAAGTATCAATGGTATATATAACAAAACAGCCATTTTTAAAATTTTTGTTTGTTTGTTCCGGGTAATTTTCCAAACGGCTGGACCGATTTTGCCGGGACTTTCACTGGCAGATAACTGATGTTACAAGGAGTAACTTAGACTACATGGGTGAAGCCGCAGGGCACAGTTAGTAACTAAATAAAGTTACTTTACTTAAATGGAATAAGTACCATAGTGTAAAAATTAAACTAACTGCAAGACTCAGTCTTAAGCAAGTCCTTAGTGTAGATTTACAAAAAGAAATCTACAATAAGGACTTGTTTGTAACCATGGAATAATTTATGAGTGTGGCAGTGAGACAATTATTCAAATGAGCAGCACTATTTATAAAAACAGTATGATCCATTAAGAATATTAAGACTATTTGTGTGAAAAATAAAATAAACATTAGTACTACTTACAAAGCATTATGAGTCTTATGTGAAAAATTCTCGTAAACATATTTAAAATCAACAATAATTTATATACAAACACAAAATCAACAACACTATTTACATAATTAAAAAAGAACAAACATCTAAAAATATGGTATAATTTAGGGAACAAGGCAACGAGCTTTTCATGGGAGTTTAAATTAAACACATACCCAATGAAAACAGTAGGTTCTAACAAAATGAACAACACACCATGCAAACAACTCATTGCATGGTGTTTTGTTCATCTTGCTGTTGCACAAACACAGGCACGCCGGCTGATCGTATAGCTGCTGCTATAATTTCAGCCGCCTGCACTATGCTCTCACTCAATAACCTACTATTTTCATTGAGAGCATTAACCAATTGGTTGTGCACTGGTGGCCTTATAGGTCTCCGCATCCTACAACGTCGAATTTGTTGGCGTGCAGGCCCAGGTTCAGCCCCCATTTGTGGCTGTGGTGTGGGATCCACAGAGGGCAGCTGTTCGATCTGGTCAGGCAAAGGTGAAGACTCTGATGGGATTCCCTAAAAAAACAGTTGCATAATTAGTTTTATATAATAGCATAACTGCCAGAACACACTTGATGGGAGCTTGGCAACATGTTACCAGGTACAAATAAATAGAATTATTACCGCTTCCATGTTGGTGAACCCATATACTGAAGCTGATCCAACAATGTCCAGAATCTTTTTTTCTGTATCTGTTAGATCCACCCCAGCTGGTCCACCACCAGTAGCGGAAATCGCCTGTTGCACCTTTCGTGCTTTTGTCTTCACCTTTGCTACCCAGACTGTCCAAACCTGTTAAAAATATAAGAAAAAACAATGTTTATCGCAAAAACACCTACAGAAATGAATATTTTCACACCTCAGTCCTCGTATATATGCATGAATGTGTGCAGAAATTGTCAAGCTTTCTTATGTTATGATAGGTAAATGTATGAAGGTATACTACTACAGGTATATATTTAACAAAATAATTACATGCTGCCACTCCTGTGCAGTCCTGCTGCAGCCAAGTTGGTTCAGCTCGTTGCTTAAGGCCCCCTACAATTGTACCGCATTTGTATCTGCTTGATTTCCTGAAAGAATTTATGGAGATTATTGTTTTACACTATTTCTCGAGTATTCTTGTGTAAAAGGCGCATAAAAATAACAATCAACAAATAAAATAAGTATAGTTCTTACCTCTTGCCATATCTACATTAGTATGAAGCCTTTCTACGAGCAGATCCTGCTGCCTCTTATTCGCTCGATTCCTTTTGTTTTGTAACTCCATAGCTTTCACAAATATTAGAAATTTAGGAGAAAAATAATAACTAACCCTAGAACAAAGCAGTGTTGCCAACTTTATTTTAACGAACCCACTAATTGTGGTGTCGTAATCCACCAAAAACCACTAAATTTGGCGATCCCTCAAACCAATAACATATTATGCCAGGCAGACATGCTTTAAAATATTATTTGGAAATATAACATCAATTATCGGCTGTAATTTATACTACAAAATTATAGTTTATTTTTGTTAACAAAAAATAAATCCTCATAGACATTAGTCAGACATTAAGACAATCATCTTCGGAAGAATAGGCTTCTACAATTTTTTGAATAATAAATTTCTTTATTCCCTTATTTTTGTACTACGATATTTGGTAATAATAATACGTAGTTATTGCAGCATCTCCCCTCGCGTTTTTAAACTAGTACGGACTGTGAGAATACAAGATAGCAGATATAATTTCATTCGGTTTCTGATAAATAATCGCTAATGCATAGGAAATAATCACAAACACACCTTTTCAATTCAAACCAACCTTGACGCACGGCAGTATTCAGACGAATAAAGTCCCTCATCAAAATTATTCAAGAAATTGAAAAACTGTTCTCGGAGAATCCCTGAAAACCACCACCTCAGTTCTGTGCTGCCTACACATCAAAAAATATACACTTGTTTTGTAATGTAAACGGTCAAGTACTTTCCTATATTTAATTCATTTTAGTGGTTAAATGGGGTACCTTACCACTAACTGAAACAACCTAAGCCACTAGAAAAATCCACTAGCCACTAAAACCAAAATTTGCCCACTAAACGGTAAGCCTAAACCACCAGATCTAGTGGAAAATCCACTGAGTTGGCAACACTGGAACAAAGTATCTTGCTATGGACAGGAAGGGATGCCGATAAACATCGATGTTTAGCGAAAACATCTATGATTTAACATCGAAGTTAAGTTCTCGAAAAGATCGTCACATCGATATTATGAGAATAATATCGACACATCGATGTTACGACTTATGATATCAGCATACTCTAGGGCTCAGAGTATGTCGATATTATTCTCGGCCTACTCTAGGCTATCTGGCATGATTTGGGTGTACTGACGAAAGTTGTTAGTATTAGTTCATCTTCACCCCATTTTCATTAATGTCGCTGATCATAGTAACCGAACAAGGCTGAACGAATGCGTATTGCATTGCTTGCGTAAGCGTTCCTACGAAAAAGAAAAAATGATTCTTTGGCGGAACGCGAAAAATTTGATAACGTGACGAGCCGGTCGTTTGCCTGATGGTAAGCATAACACCGGCCCATAACAATTGCAGTGCCACTCAGAACTTTTAAAAACAAAGATCTGCGTGGCACTGCAATGCACTCATTACCCTAAGACATTACGTATCATAAGCTCAGTAACTTTACTGGCTATTCTGCTCATCAAACCGGAACACAATAATGCTTGCACATTACTGCTCGGCGCCAAACTTCACGAGCAAAGCGGTGCAATGTGGTATCAAGCCAGACGGACAATCAGAGGAGAGTTAGCCCTACCACCAATTATTTACCATAACCTGCGTATTTTCCAGTATTATTGCTTAATAATTGTGGATTAGTAACCATTAAGTGTTCTTGAAGGTGCACGGTTGAAAAGCAAATTAGTAGTACAAATACGAATAGCGTGCATTTTCGTATTATCTCTAAAACTACATAGATAGTCTACATACATTAAAATTATAGATAAATTTATAGATTTATTTATTTTACCATCTAAAACATCGATGTTCAAAAACATCGATGTATTTTCTCAAATGGGCATCCCTTAAAATACAGGACACCACAGAGTAAAGTAACACAGTCCACTCCACAGATCAAAGAAAACAGGCACAGACAAAATAAATATGACTGCAAAAATGTATCAGAATGATCAGTCCGTCAATAATATATCTTAATATTCGATACGCTGGCAACACTAGCAATTCAATTTAGTAGTTGTCAAAATCAAATATAGTGCTGTCAATACGGTAACTAAATTTAATCAGACCTTTCAACAGAATAGCTTTGAGAACTCTCTAAACTAAATTAAGAAATATTATAGTTTAGTTTAGTTTAGTCAGGTGAACAAGAGAATTGGCACCACTGTATCTTATTCCGTTTCCTTTTAGTGAAAGTTTATGACTATTCTAAGTTTGCTGTGCTTGAGAAATGGCGGGGACGCTTAGGAGAAGTTCATCAATTATGAAAGCTAAGTAGCTAGCTAATACGGTAACTAGTAATAACATACTCACCAATTGTTTGTGTCATTAATAATGTGTATAATTCTATAGCAGACTAGGAAATAGGTCTGAGCTGTGTTTAGTGATCTGGCGCCGCCTTGGTGTAATGGCGGCAATGCTATGATATTTGAGGATGGTAAATACCTCTGGATTTCGGTGAGTACATGAAGGTAATTGCTTGTGCTTGGAATATGGATACTGATTGAATGGCGGCGTCGTAAGAGCCGGTCCAGTTCAGACTGATGCTTCCACGCTGTTGGAATATGGATATTGGTTGAATGGCGGCGTCGTAAGAGCCGGCCAGTTCAGACTGAAGCTTACATGTTGTTGGGACTGACGCGAATCATAACATTTCTCATAACTCGTTGGGCTTATGCACTGTCTAGTTGACCACTCAATGCTGACGATGATTCGCACTATTTCTGTTTGTGCATGGGATTGACTAGACTAAACTAAACTAAACTAAACTGAATGCCTCGGCGGTTGCACGCGCCACAGACCCAGTTTTTTCTGAGCACACACAGGCGTGGGCCAGGGGCGCTCGCACTGGTCCAGCCTAGTCCCGAGGCCTTGGGCATAGATGCTGCTGTTGCGGCCCAGATGAGAGTCTCAGCTGGGGTCTGGTGGTTGAGGATTCAGTAATTTGTGAAGTGATGATTCACACTATTTATGATTGTACATGGGATTGGCATAGTTAAAATCAGTCGTACTTAACTGCTGACACAATTATGGGTTGTGTATGGTGTCAGCAGCTGAATGCCTCGGCGACTAGTTCGCGCCACAGAACCAGGTTATAATTCAGGTTATTTCTGAGCACTAAGAGAGGTGTGGGCCAGGGGCGCGTGCACTGGTCCAACCTATAGTCCCGAGGCCTCGGGCATTAGCTGCTGCGGCAGCCCAGAGTCTCAGCTGGTGTCTGGTGGTTGAGGATTCAGTAATTTGTGATGTGAAGTAACAAGAGCTATTACTCACTATGTGTGTTGAATTATTTACTGTTGTAACCGAAGTTGATCAGTCAGTCCGCATCAGTCTAATTACATGGATGAAGGTTGTTTGTCAGCACATCAGATGAATCTAATTACATTATATGTTGAATTGTTTCAGTATAGCTGAAGGTTGATCTGCCAGTCCCGCATAATATATACTCAGAGTGCCTATACATAATAACATAGTGTGGTGAACTATGTACTGATGTGTTCTAAGACCTATCCATAATAACTTAATGTGTTGAACTATATACTGATGTATTCTAAGACCTATATATAATAATGTAGGGTGTTGAACTATGTGCTATGTGTTATAAGAAGGGTGAAGTTTATGTGGGGTCATCTTATTATATTAATAGGTAGGAACCTTTATTATTAGGTATGAGTAGGAAATGGGGTCTGACCCATATATTAGTAGCAGATAGGATAGGTAGGGTCCTGGCAGTTGATTAGTCCGGTGAACACCGGCTAAACCATGGTTCCACATTACATGTGGAATCATGGTGCCAAACTATAATTACAGGTGGTGGCAATTTGAAGTGAGACGCAGACGTGTCAACTAAAGCGAAGCAGATGGAAATAGAGGTATACAAGGAAGGTACTTAAACAAGGAGTCCTTGAAGAACTCAGGTATGAAAGTCATACTTAATTATGATTTATCATTATCGTTGCGCCACGTTAAGATTTGTTTTTTGCCACTACCATTCTCATATACATGATTATCAACCCTATCAGGGCGTTAACGTGGGCGCGGCGACATGGTGGAGATGCTGGGATTCCGAATATCTATTCGGAATTATGAACATTCAGCAGAGAAAAGGATTATTACTAGAAACATTTTAATTAAGAATTGGTGCCTGGTAGCGGCATCTGTTGTGGAGTAGCGATACCAACGCGAAATCTTCGATCTTTGAAGTCAATGCATTATCATGTTTGATTAAACATTTTGTGTATGAATATCGATAAAACGTACTTAATTAAATTTTAAAATGTTGATGTATTTATGAATGTGTTGAAAAACATTCATTTATGAGTTTTGTGACCAATATTTGAAAACCTGACTTAAAAGTGGCGCCACTATACTTGACTGTTGACTTCGACCTCAAATGACTTGTATTTCAAACAAAAGAAAATCTTTTAAATTGTATTTGTTTACAATTGTGGTTACAACAACTATTTGTAGCTAAAATTTTATTTACGAATTTTTATTTGAGCAATGTTATAATATACTGAAGTTAAACAGAGTCAGAAGAAGAGAAGTTACGATTTTACTTCGGGAACGAAAGTAAACAAACAATGATACGTTTTATCTACTTATGTGGTTCTAAATATTTTTTCTTATATTGTATTTGTCGTATTTAATTACGTCTTTATTTTACGAATTACAATATATTGGAAAGTTTACAATAAGATTCAATTAGCGACTACGAGGTATTGGTGACATTTAAAATAGGCAGCCATATTTGTTGTTTTGGAAATTATGCTGTACAATAACAAACAAAGAAATAATTAAAAGGAGATTTAATAACAGTATGTTTCTCCGCTTTCTCATAAAAATGTACGTTACGCAAAAGGTAAAGTTATATTTATAGAAACAAAATGATCATGCCAACCAATTTTTCGAGCGGGCACCGGCTACACTGGGCACAGGTTATAGTGAAATGAAAATATGAGAGAAGTAAGAAACAGGTTGGGAACATGGTGTTACGCCAGCTTGGTGTTTTCCTAAATGGTGCATGCCTGCATGGGCTATATTTATTGGCTTAAGCTGCGTGATTTGCCACCTTTGGCTAGAGATTGTAGGTTGCCACTAGCAGTGCTGGTTAGCTGGATGCTTCCAGTTATATTTTCAATTACTAACTTTGTTCAGTGTGTGCTAATTAACCTTATTGCATATTGCATTGACACAACAAACTCTATGAAGATAGTTTTACAGGCAATTTTCCTTGAAGCTTAGCTTACCTGACTGCAGCTTCTCATGCGTGGAGTCAGGAAAGAAGTGGCTCATAGCACACAGGTATAATGTTGCTTCCCATTGGTGAAATAATTGTTACTGAGATTAGCGGTGACAAACAAAGAAACATGGTTATATAGATAATTCAAGATTATTTAGTCATGTGGGTCCTGGGTAAGCGCTCATGACAGCTAAGATAAATAAATGGTACCCTTTCAGGTAGAAATGGGCAGACGGAGTGTAGGAGCTCTTTTCATGGGGGTTTTTTGTAATGTTTTAATGCTGGTACTGTTATTAGTACTTTATTACTAGTACTTTATTTACTGCTAATAATGTCCTGGGCTGTTTGCCTCTATGCATCTTTGTCATTTACATAATCCTTCATTTTTTAATAAAACTAGCTTTGGCCTGGGGTTACACTTGTGTGGAGTTTCCCACAGGAGCCGTGCAATTTCCCAGAATGAAGGATAGCCTATGTTACTCTCCGGTCCTACTAAATAAAATCTATGAAAAAACAAAAGGGGGGAGTATCACATCAGTTCATTGAGACAATACTGCAAGAAAGAAGGACAAACCTACAAACACACTTTATTATAGTACTGGTTAAATCAAATAAGCCAGTATATTGCTGTTCTTACATTATATAACATTATAACAATTAAAGTTATGCTAATCTTAAATGAAGGCATTATATAACAATTTTACTATACACTCATTTTAACCGACTTGAATAAAGAAGGGGGTTCTCAATGAATGTACTTCTAGGTGTTTAAACTTGTGATAACTATCTCAGTTATTCTTTTGAGAATTTTACTATAGATTCTAACACTGTCAGCCCACAAACTATTTATTAGTTTTACATAATCTAAACCTGGGTACTACAAATTTGAATTTATTTCTCTTATGTCTAGTATAGGTACCTACTTATACTTAATAATGAGACAATGAGTCTACATCTTTCTATAATATCTCAATTGTATCTACTTCAGGCTCAAAGCTGACGGGGGCTGGACACTGTTGTATGGAATGTATCAACAACAACTTTATCTGGCATAAGGAGTCTATGATGCAAAGGACAATCTAACTTGATAATGGATTTCCAAGAATGACAACTCAACATGGATATGATTTACACAACTGTCTGTTTTCTGAACAAATAACACAAACAGAAAAGGCTCTCACTTTCTGTAAAATGCGAGAGAACTACAATTAAAAGGAGAGGAAAACTGTACCAACTGTAACAATCACAAGCGATAACAATAATTCTACTCAATTACCTTCCCGGCTCTTTAAATTAGACTTACTACTTACTGGTGGCTTACTGGTGTTATACTTGAATGGTATTAAATATTGGATCAAATCAACTTGAATACAGATCAACGGAACCTACATGATGTTGATAAATTATTGTATTTGAAGGCATCTTTAAAAGGACAAGTTAATACAGTAGTGATAAATGGATTATAGAGACCACTAATAAAATTCATCAAATTGCTGTTTCAATACTAAAGGATGGATATATAAGAGAATTGCAGATAATCAATGCTCATTATGCAACTTAAGCTCTCGAGAAGACACAAATATGAAGTTTCCAGAAGGATTAAATTTAATGTTGTAGTGTGGTGAAGAATGGAAAGACAACCTTCTTGTATGAAGTCAATTTAATCTCTATTTAAACATAACACTTTCAAAATAGAAGTAAACTAAAACTACAAGTTAGCACTTTATATAAGGGAGTGTACCTACTTAATAATATAAAGATGCTTACATACTATGTAGGCACACTACAAAATAAATAAAATTAAAATGACCTCTGAATGGTTAGTAATGGTACCGATATGAGAAAACTACTGGGAATTATAATGGAATGGATGAGAAGAGGTGAATTTACAATACATAAAATAATTTATTATGATAAAACAGCAATCTTTACTATATACATTTTACATATCATTGATGAACAAACATAAAGGCAAGGACATAAATAATGAGATAATTACTAGAGATTCAAGACAAATTATACAACATTTAAAAGGGGATGGCCAACCTTTTAGGAGGAGTTATGAAACTCATTGAGATACATTTATTTTCAGTTATAGTCAGAGATGTTCAAAGAGAAAATTAAAGTTAATGGATTGATGTTACAATGGTTACGGAAATGTTCATTTAACCATTATTGGATACAAGAGAAAAGGCGACTAACTTGTATACATTACACAACAGAGCTCTATGTTCAAAATGATTGGTCATGAAAATAATACAGATTCATTATGATTGTGTAAAAGGAAAATCATCAATTGTTTCACAACGGCCATAGTTGAAATTAAAGAATATAAATGTAGATTGCATGAAATGCAGAGTTTATTAAATTTGGAATTCAAAGAAGTTACGTCACAGAGAAGATTGCTGAAGCCTGCAGTTTACTAACTGAGGAGGAAACTTATCTAACTGTGTTTACATTTGGATATAAAATATGGAACTGGAACAGGATAGCCAACTAGTTAAATTGATAATGAGAACTCATAATAACTAAAGTAAGGTACTATTTGCTTATGTTTAACTAGTAGTGTTCCATATTCGGAATGAATACTGAACATTTGGAATAACAAAGGCGACAACTTTGTTGAGGACAGCTCACACTATCAGACCGTGTAAATATATGGATTGAAAATGGCTACAACCATTCACTTTATTGATGGGAAGGATACAAATTGGAGATAACCGGTTTTTTAGTATAATCTGTCTGTTGAGACAATCAATCATTGAGTGTGACCAAGTTGAATGAACCTGATTCACCCTTGGACAAAGGGACCTGCAGATTTATGAGACTTACATTACAGATTCTCCAGTAGAAATGGAGGTAGTTAAATGGTTCAATGAAAATACAAATAACAGATATTGTACAATCTACATGTATATAAGTTCATTGTACTTACAAGCTTTGGTTTGAATACTTTTAAATTTTATTAGGATTAGCCTATGAACATTCAGTTCTTTATTTAAATGGATGGATTCCAAGACTTTATTTTGTACGATGACAAGTTAAAGGAACACCTATGAACGGGTATTATAGAGACGATTAGAAAGAATGGTAAATTACCTTTTTCATTACATATTTTCATTATGGAGTCATAATAATTGGATAGCCAATTTATACTGTTTATGATGTATCAATGAAGATATAGGGTAATAAAATCCTGGATCAATTTCTTTAATGTGGACCAATGATGTTGGAAGATTTAATATAATTACTCATTAACTTAAGATGCCAACTAATTGGTATATTTATCAGCTAATGTATAGAAAGCAATTAGTACTGCAAGAATAAAACTAAGATGTAACTATAATTGTATGACTCCAGGATACTACAAAGGCAATCTTATAACATCATCTATTTCATTCAAAGGGGACAAGCGTTGGAAACCTAGTTCACGACATATTATATGAATATATATTATGTAGACTGAGTTAAACTCAAAAGGCAATGTCTGTGTATGAAAATTCAAAGGAGGCCTTTCAAGAGAGAATAGTCTTCAAATTCAAAGGGCTTCAAATGACATGTGTGAATAAAGTAATGCAAATATTTGGACATTTGGAAGAGGATACACTTCATTTAAGAATAAAATATTCAAATAATGCAAACGTTAAACTACTCTTCATATTGAAAACAGTTTCCATTTATGATCTATGCGGGGTTGCAGTGCACTAACTGGTACCTGCTAAAATGTTACTACAAGCTTATGGAAGATGAAATCATGAAAACAAAATGCGATGCACCATTTGATGGCTCCATAGCTAAGTTGGTAGTAACCCTGCCTGCAAAGCGAAGGGTCCCGGGTTCGATTCCCGGCCGGGGCAGATTTTGAGTAAATATAAAGTTTGTTCTCGGGTCTTGGATGTTTGTGATGTGTATGTGTGTGTGCCATGCCACCTGCAACACAGGGAATCCTAGTGCGGGGTATGAGTGTCAGATATTATTTATTTATTGTCCAAGGAGGAGACTGAGAAATGGAAAACAATTAATTTTACCAAATAACTTAGAAGAAATCAAAGGAATAACTTGCCAGTTTAGTTGTAAAAGTAAAACAGTAGAAGGGATGTCAAGTTCATTATTTTTCCAATTCGTTAAAATTAAATTATGTAGCTGTTGTCTAGACACAGTTGTAGAGAATAACTAGCGTTTGCAATTGTAAAATCATGCCTGGTATGTAGAGTACCTATGACGTATCCATCTACTTATAAAGGCTAAAGCTAAAAGGCTCTAATATAAATTCAAATACATACAGTATGTATATTCATGTAATAATTAAATATGACTCATTAAATTCAGTAGAAATATCTTTAGATTGTTATTGAGTGTTACAATTCCAATAAATTACTTAACCTGTTTGTATCAGGAGGAATTGGAGAGATAAAAACTTGACTGTACATTAAGTTCCATCAGAACTGAAATAAGCAACCAAATCTATCTTTGCCAAAGAACTAGAAAAGTGGTTCATCTGATCCGACTTCATATTGAAATAACTAGCGAATGTTGGCTACTAGTATATCGAGTGTCATTTTTTCTTTCGGTTGGCGAAGGTCTCTCGAATATAGTAAGTAACAAGAACAAGAGATATCAGACATGGAGCTTTAGCAGCCTACTAATAGTTGAGAACTGAAAAGAGAAGAAATCTAGGATTATTCAAGAATTATTGATGGCATACTGAGAGGTGTAAGGATTGTTAATTTACTAGAAAATTATTACAGATATACATGGAAGAAATTATTACATGGGAGTCAATCAAACAGAATAATTTGTCCATCATACTGGATACCACAAGGTGTGGAATACTCCATACCTGTCTGGTCAGGACTGAAAATGAAACAAGAAAGAGAAGGATTTGTCTTTTCACAGGTACAGATGTCAGACCAATTTACATTTGGAAATGGTTTAAGATTTAACAGCTGAAGAAGCTGTACTGGCTCTAAAAGGAGTGATAGCAACCAGAGAAACACCAGTTCTTATCTTATCAAGCAATGCATAAACTTCAAACTTAGTAGAAGTCTTATCAAAACCATACTGTGTGGAAACTAACATTCAAAGTAATTTGATACCAGAGCTATGGTAAAATATTGCACGGATTCACCGATAAGTATTTATCATAGAAAATACAATAGATTGGAAGCAAGAAATAAGGTGATAATTATTAGGTCATTGGAAGGAAATCGAAAAGCAAATGACAATGGAGTAGGGAGTACAGTTTTGAAAAATGAAAACAAAGAAAATGAGAGCTAAACAGAGTTGACAGAAGAACAGTTGAACAAGATAAACAAAGCTGATAAAAGCGTTATAGCATAGATTAGTCTGAGCCCTAGATGTGAACACTTCGATAAGTTATTACCTACTAATATTAACATGCTTTAATTTTCCTTGTCGGGTGTGTCGTGACGTCTCACGAAGACGGGCCCTATTTGGAAATGGATACCTAATAACTTACTAACATGTTTTAATTTTCCTTGTCGGGTGTGTCGTGACGTCTCACGAGGATGGTATCATTAGCAACACTACATTATCTATGGTAAACTTATAAGACTATTTGACATATGGCAACACACTGTATCTTATTCCGTTTCCTTTTAGTGAAAGTTTATGACTATTCTAAGTTTGCTGTGCTTGAGAAATGGCGGGGACGCTTAGGAGAAGTTCATCAATTATGAAAGCTAAGTAGCTAGCTAATACGGTAACTAGTAATAACATACTCACCAATTGTTTGTGTCATTAATAATGTGTATAATTCTATAGCAGACTAGGAAATAGGTCTGAGCTGTGTTTAGTGATCTGGCGCCGCCTTGGTGTAATGGCGGCAATGCTATGATATTTGAGGATGGTAAATACCTCTGGATTTCGGTGAGTACATGAAGGTAATTGCTTGTGCTTGGAATATGGATACTGATTGAATGGCGGCGTCGTAAGAGCCGGTCCAGTTCAGACTGATGCTTCCACGCTGTTGGAATATGGATATTGGTTGAATGGCGGCGTCGTAAGAGCCGGCCAGTTCAGACTGAAGCTTACATGTTGTTGGGACTGACGCGAATCATAACATTTCTCATAACTCGTTGGGCTTATGCACTGTCTAGTTGACCACTCAATGCTGACGATGATTCGCACTATTTCTGTTTGTGCATGGGATTGACTAGACTAAACTAAACTAAACTAAACTGAATGCCTCGGCGGTTGCACGCGCCACAGACCCAGTTTTTTCTGAGCACACACAGGCGTGGGCCAGGGGCGCTCGCACTGGTCCAGCCTAGTCCCGAGGCCTTGGGCATAGATGCTGCTGTTGCGGCCCAGATGAGAGTCTCAGCTGGGGTCTGGTGGTTGAGGATTCAGTAATTTGTGAAGTGATGATTCACACTATTTATGATTGTACATGGGATTGGCATAGTTAAAATCAGTCGTACTTAACTGCTGACACAATTATGGGTTGTGTATGGTGTCAGCAGCTGAATGCCTCGGCGACTAGTTCGCGCCACAGAACCAGGTTATAATTCAGGTTATTTCTGAGCACTAAGAGAGGTGTGGGCCAGGGGCGCGTGCACTGGTCCAACCTATAGTCCCGAGGCCTCGGGCATTAGCTGCTGCGGCAGCCCAGAGTCTCAGCTGGTGTCTGGTGGTTGAGGATTCAGTAATTTGTGATGTGAAGTAACAAGAGCTATTACTCACTATGTGTGTTGAATTATTTACTGTTGTAACCGAAGTTGATCAGTCAGTCCGCATCAGTCTAATTACATGGATGAAGGTTGTTTGTCAGCACATCAGATGAATCTAATTACATTATATGTTGAATTGTTTCAGTATAGCTGAAGGTTGATCTGCCAGTCCCGCATAATATATACTCAGAGTGCCTATACATAATAACATAGTGTGGTGAACTATGTACTGATGTGTTCTAAGACCTATCCATAATAACTTAATGTGTTGAACTATATACTGATGTATTCTAAGACCTATATATAATAATGTAGGGTGTTGAACTATGTGCTATGTGTTATAAGAAGGGTGAAGTTTATGTGGGGTCATCTTATTATATTAATAGGTAGGAACCTTTATTATTAGGTATGAGTAGGAAATGGGGTCTGACCCATATATTAGTAGCAGATAGGATAGGTAGGGTCCTGGCAGTTGATTAGTCCGGTGAACACCGGCTAAACCATGGTTCCACATTACATGTGGAATCATGGTGCCAAACTATAATTACAGGTGGTGGCAATTTGAAGTGAGACGCAGACGTGTCAACTAAAGCGAAGCAGATGGAAATAGAGGTATACAAGGAAGGTACTTAAACAAGGAGTCCTTGAAGAACTCAGGTATGAAAGTCATACTTAATTATGATTTATCATTATCGTTGCGCCACGTTAAGATTTGTTTTTTGCCACTACCATTCTCATATACATGATTATCAACCCTATCAGGGCGTTAACGTGGGCGCGGCGACACTACCTATGTTGCCTTCTTATTATGCAAGGATATACAAGTATGAAACGAATTGCGACGTGTAAATAAATATAATTAGTGTTAACATTGGATTTCAATTCACTTACTGTCATCGTTTTTTTTTTACTATTTCGTTATTTTGTTTAAAAACATGCGCAAATTAATTAATTTATTTATTCTATTTAATATAAACGGTTACATAAACACGTTGATTAAATAAAGTCAGATAAAATTAAATAATGCAATTAAAAAATAATAATAATAACATGATAACAAGGCAGCAACGCAAAAAAAACAATAGAATTAAATTTACAATCAAATAATTTAAAATTTGGATGTCACGGGAAGCTACAGCCAACACAAAATCAATTAATTAACCTCAGAAGTTTTGGTGGGAATGCGAAAATGTGCTGTTGTTGATTTTGTGTTATTTAATGTTTCTTCGAGTGTTAATGTGTAATAATGGTGGATTATTAACCATTAAGTGTTCGTAAACGTGCATGAGTGAAAGGCAAATAACGTGTATTTTCGTATTCTATCCAAAACTCCATAGAAGCTTCAGTAACCTGTAAAGTAGGTATCCACAGCTTTACTGAAGCGTCACTTCGATTTGAAAATTGTTTCTAATATTGCGACTTAAAGACTATGTATCCAGGTCAAGAAATAAATTAAAAAAAAAAGTTACACTGATCTTTCAAGAAATAAATAAAAAAACTGTGATTTGTGTTTACTGTTTACACGAATACCACGAGTCGTCATTTTATTTTACTGAATTTACTGGCAGCTGTTATCCACCCAGGAGGCAGGAAGTAAAGAAAACTAGACTAAATCGAAATTTATCTTTATTCATCGAGCTAGTCTCAAAAACAGTGCGTGCCGGCATCCCTTGTAATCGATGTCGTAATATTTCTCATAGAAGTCCTGTACGAGCTCCTCGACCTGCAAACAAACGCGAAGATGTCAAATGATATTCTACAGACAAAGTGCGACGTCTGCGCAGAAGTAGCTCACGAGCCGTACATCGAATGCTGCGAGTGTGAAGTAAATTTGTGCACCGGGTGTTTCTCTTCGGGCCGCGAGGTCGGCGCACACAAGAACGACCACAAGTTTGCCGTAAGGCGCAATGATTTCCCTCTATTCGATAACTGTAACTGGTCTGCTAAAGAAGAATGTAAACTACTTTCTGCACTCTCTATGTATGGATACGGAAACTGGGAGGAAATTTCCAAAATGGTGCACACTAGGTCTAAACTAGAGTGCCAGGAACATTACAAGAAGTACTACATTGATAATGTTCAGTATAATGAATTGAAGCTTTTGCCCGAAACTGAACAATCAATGTTCCCTAAAATCATTACACCATATCTGTACAGCTGTGAACTAAGTGCTAATCCCCCGAGAAATAACTGTGGAGACCAACATCTTGCAGGATATAATGCCTACAGATCCGAGTTTGAGCTCAGTTATGATCACAATGCTGAGAGTTTGTTTAGCTTTGAACATGGCTATTCAGATGATGAAGATGATGAATGTATGGATGCATTGAAGATGTCTCTAGTCAGCGCTTTAAACACAAGGTTAAAAGAAAGGAAACGACGGTACAAAATATTACAAAGTCATGGCCTCATAATGCCGAATAAACTAGCTTCTTGGATGCAGAAGTTTGACATGACATTAACAAGACAAAAAGTAGAAAAATTACTCACATTCATGCAGTTTATGACAGGCATTCAATTTGATGCATTCATGGAATCGGTGAACTTGGAAACTGAACTCATGCAACGAATAGTGAGGTTATGTGAATACCGTAGAAATGGAATCAGGACACTGTACGCCGCAAAGCTTTTCAAACAGTTGAAAAGAGAAAACGACATCGCTACAAAAGAGCAGAAGTATGCTACTGCGGTAATGTATAAGAAATTTGACAACCAGTCTCCGATTAAAAATGCACAGATGTTTGGGAAGACCAATAGTGCTTTGTTGAAATACAAACGTACATGTATGCCATTAGACATTGTGGATTTACCTGGATTCAACAAGCTTTCCCAGTCTGAGAAAGTATTGTGTTCTAACCTAAGGCTGATGCCGGAAAACTACTTAGATATTAAGGAGCAGCTCATCACACAGAACAGTAAGATGGGCTTCCTCCGCTTGCTGGACGCTAGAAGGATAGTCAAGATAGATGTAAACAAGACTAGGAAGATCTACGATTACCTTCTGTATGAAGGGTTTATTAGTAAGCCAATATAGATAGAAGTTATTTTTGTCATATCTGTTTTATTTCGATGCTCACCTTGAATCCGAACTTCTGGTACATGAATATAGACGGGTTTGTAGGCGATACATGTAGTGTGACATCTTTGCCGGTACAGGTCTGGGAAAATAAAAATAGCTTAGCAGACAATTTACGAGGTGATGGGACAATGCTGTGAGATTTCTTGCTGATCTATCTCTCAAAATGTGGCTGTTGGAACATATTTATTTATTTCTTTACATATTTACTATATATTTTTACATATTTTTTCTATTTACATATTTATTACGTGAATCTCTAAGAGACTTTTTTAAAGAAATAGGTATTCTAACCCTGCCTTTGCTATACATTTTGGAAAATATAATGTATGTACGGAAGAATATTACTAAATTTAACTTAAAAAGTGATGTACATGAGTTAAATACTAGAAGTAAACATAAAATTGTTGTACCCGGGTTCAGATTAAGTAAAACTAACAAATCGTTCCTGGCAAATGGTGTCAGATTCTACAACAAAATTCCTAAAGTATTAACTGAATTACCACAAGGAAAGTTTAAACGTATAGTCAAGAGTGTATTAATTAAAAAAGCGTATTATAAAATTAAGGATTATGTAGATGACAAGGATGCATGGAGGCAAACAGCTCAGGAGCCTCCTGGCGACTACTACACTTTAAATTGTTAGTTGTTAGCATTAGAATCATTGTAAAAAAAACTACTTTTTTTTTTAAAAAGAATGCCGTGACGTGTTTCTTGCCCTTCTTCTTGCTCGGCCTATACCAATTTGGAACGGGCACGGTGGGTTTCTGGAAGGTTCGTTGACTTTGAGCATGGATTGGGTCTGTTGGTGTCTTTGTCATTTATTATGTTCTGATAAAGACATCATTAGTTTTAGTCTGTGATTCGGGTAGATGAATGTTGCAGAGGCCGGCTGTTAGAGTCATTTTAACTTTCATAAATGCTCCTTTGGGGCCTATTTGAATAAAGACTTTTGAATTTGAATTAATTGAAATGGACAGATCCAGTTACATCAATTAATAGCTTGCAATCGACCACAAAATGCCTGACCTTAAGATGATGTGGTTGAATATTGTGAATACGCTAAACCTATTACAACAGGCTCTCGATCAGTTTTCTTTCAATGAAAACTGAAGCTCCTTTAGGATTTGACTCAACCTTAAACGAGAGCGCTTGCTTCAGGATGGTCGAGCCCACTAAGCTGGTGTTCTGTCTCCCTACCTGCAGCAGATGGTAGAGCATGAAGGTGCCGATGCCGGCGCGGCGCCACTCGGGCCGCACGAGCACGAAGGAGATGTAGGCCTGGTTGTGGCCCGCGTCCGGGACCAGGAAGGCGCAGCCCACCACCAGCCGCCGGTACTGCGCCACGCAACTGAACTCGGGGTACTGGAGCGCCTCCGTCACTGGGGTGGGAGCTCATTTATAAAATACTAACAAAAATTGTGAGCTTACCACAAAAAAATTATGCACACTTTTAACCTGTGTTTAACTCCTAAACATGCCTTAGTCGCGCCTTTAAATAAGAGCAACCGAAAATCCTTATTTAAGTAGTGAAAGAAAGAAAGAAAGAAAATACATTTATTTGTAGCCATTGCCCAAAATATAGATAGGTACATACATTTTAAAGCTAAAATAAGACATGAAAAGATTGGGCAGTTGACTACAAAATGGACACAGCTCAGCATAAAGCGCCACCGAAGTAGCGCGCTGGTTTTCAGCTGTGGCCCATTTTGCATCGAGTAGCTAGTAGTGTGTAACCGTTGTCTAACTCTGTTGTGACATTTCTAATCATGTTAGACGTTTATCTTTAGACACTGTCTAGCTAAACAGGCGTCTAAAAGTGTTTTTTGTGGTAACACGGTATATGGCTCTTATAATAAACAGTGTGAAACAGTTGAATAGTTCAACTATGTTTGTTCACACTTCAGTCTTTGCTGCGTCTCTCTGTCCTTATTGATTACTAGCTTCTGCCCGCGGTTTTCACCCGCAGTCCGTACCCACAGGAACCGTCCATTTTTCCGGGATAAAAAGTAGTATGTTACTCTCCGGTCCATAAACTATATCTATGCAAAAAATCACGTCGATCCGTTGCTCCTTTACCGCGTGAAAGAAGGACAAACCAACAAACACACTTTCGCATTTATAATATTAGTAGGATTACGCATAAGATTTAATTTGTAGACGTGATCATGACGTGTAGTTGCGTGCAATTTGTTAGTACCACCGCTTTGCTCGTGAAGTCTGCCGCCAAGCAGTAGTGTGCAAGCATTACTGTGTTCCGGTTTGATGAACAGAGCAGCCAGTGAAATGACTGGGCTTATGAGACTTAATACCTTATGTCTCAGGGTAACGATCGCACTGCAGTGCCGCGCAAGCCTTTGTGTTTCAAAGTTCTGTGTGGCACTGCAATTGTTATGGGCCGGCGTTATGCTTACCATCAGGCAAACGATCAGCTCGTCTCGTTACCAAATAACATAAAAAAAATTGTAACGGCCATTTATTGAGTAGACGCTGGGAGAACGTACCACATCTTCCTCTTTGAAACATCATAGGATATGCGCCCATTCAGAGTGCGGAGTACTCACGGTCTATCCCGGGCCAGAAGAACTGCGCGCACAGACTGTTGACTGCGCCGATGTGCTGCGGCCGCACGTACGAGTAGTCCAGTGTGGCGTGCGGCGGCGGAGAGTAGTCGCGCACGTGTCTGTGGGCACCGCTGAGTTCTAACCACAGATCTCTTAGGGGCAGTGTAGACGCTTATGCAAACGTACCTTTGCTTGTAAGGATAACAACGCTTTTGCGTCAAGCGCGGATTTCGTGATAGGTACTCGAAATGCGCGCTTGACGTATAAGCGTTGTTATTCTGACAACCAAACATACGTTTGCATGAGCGTCTACGGTCTGCATTAGTTGTAACATAGCCTAGAAACTCCATCATCAGACGAAAGACATCCACTGCTGAACAGGGGCCTTACCGTCTAATCTCGTGTTCGTTTTCAATACCTAACCGATTAAGACCAGCGGTCATTAGTCTTCGTGTGGAAGGAGTTGTCAAGAGTTTTCGCTTCTTTTCGTTTTGTAATAGCTTGTTTCCTTAATAACGTTCGTTCTAAAATTATAGTCAGCGGAAATTCTAGATTATTCCTTCCAACCGAAGACTAGTGACCGCTGGTTTTAATCGGTTTGTAATTGAAAAGGAACACGAGATTGTTAGCCGGTAAGGCCCCAGGTCATAGGGAGACGTCTACCTCCCCATAACAATTATTCTTTACTAGGTATAGCTTCCATGGGAACCGTACATTTTTATTTATTTATTAAAAGACCAACAGCACAAATGATAAATACAGATGAGTATGTACATAAAAAGTTTCGAAATCCAATCCAATAATTAAGTCTCGATAATAATGGTTTTTTTGTTGTACATTTTGCAAGAGACACAAAATAAAAATAAAATAAAACATGCATGTGTTTATCGGTGAATGGATGTGTGTGTGTGTGTGTGTGTGTTTGTGCGTGTGCGTGTGTATGTGTGTGTGTAAATAGAAGGTGTAGTAAACTAAATTCAATCTATTATTAATGATTATTTTCCAAGGTGAAAAGCCTATGCTACTCTCCGATTCATAAACTATATCTATGGCAAAAATAACGTCGATCCATTGCTCCGTTGCTGCGTGAAAGAAGGACAAACCGACAAACGTACAGACACTTTCGCATTTATTATATAGTACGAATTAAATCGATTTCCTTGCATCACAGATTATACTGTGCCAGAGACAAATATATACGTGTAAGTAATATTTGTCTATGATTATACCTACTGAGATTATGCATCGTATTTGGCAGGCATGCGGGTTGGCGATCTGAGGCGCAAGTACGGATCTTATCGGTCGATAAAATTCGATAAAATTGACAGTTCAAATCGATAAAGTGGGTTTTATCGACCCTCGAAACAATCGACAAAAGTTATCGCAAAGCTAAGTCGAATCCAAAGAGAATATAGAGCTACTACTGTAGGGTCTAAGGACCATTAGATGTAGGATCCAAGTTAGTACCCTGGATGTAGTAAGAAAATGTTAAAGTTTGTAGTTATTTATTGACACGATTTGTTCGATTCTCACTCGTCCGCGTGCGTCTGTCGCGGCGTGTCAAAGTGCACTCGTTTGTGTGAATAATGAAATAAATATGCGGAGTTGCAAAATCGTAATGTACGCCGTACAACTACAATACTTTACGATCAGACTTCGGTACTCGCAACATTCGATAAATTTATCGAGTTTTTCGGTTCGACAAATTTATCGAACCGACTTCCGCACTTGTGCCGCTGTTGGTGTAGATGGATTACACCGTACACAGAATAACAACAAGTTTGTTGCACTACAGGAGTAGGGATGGTAAAATGGTTTGATGTGGACCTGTGCGTCCTGGTCAGCAGCTCGTCGGTGAGCGCGAGCCAGGCGGGGCGGCAGGCGCCGTCGCGCCGGATGTAGGGCTTCAGCGCCGCGCCCGAGTACGGCGAGCGCACCGGCGCCGCCGCCGCGCCCGCCACCACCGGCGCGCCGCGCACCGCCCGCGCCGTGGTGCCGCACAGGCTCTCCAGCAGGTACTGCGGGACACGCGCACTCGGATACAAGGCGCCGAACCGGTTTATAAATAACCGGTTCAAAATCGTATGTAACGGTTTTGTAGATTATTTCGTTCAGAACGCGAGCGTTTAAAGAGCACTATTGAGAATTTTAATAAACCGGTTTATCGGTGAAAACCGGTATATAAACCGGTTTATAAAAAATGCTCGCTTAAATTAGTTTAGAGGTTAATGGTAGAACAATACGAAAAAAAAGTTCACATGTACTTTTTTTATGTTCTTTGGTAATGAGACGTGCTGGTCGTTTGCCTGATGGTAAGCATAACGCCGGCCCATAACAATTGCAGTACCACCCACACAACACAAAGGCCTGCGCGGTATACTGCAGTGCGCTCGTTACCCTGAGACATTAGATATTAAGTCTCATAAGCCCAGTAATTTCACTGGCTACTCTGCTCATCAAACCGGAACACAGTAATGCTTGCACACTACTGCTTGGCGGCAGACTTCACGAGCATATATTGTTTCTATAAAATACAAAATATTTTTAAGTTGGCTTTAATTAAAAAATACCTTACCGATCTTTGGAATCTATCTAACACTCTCTCTGCGTTGATCACTACCCGAGGGTCTTCAGTCACGTAGCCGCCCAACAGTTTCACAGTGCTACAATTAAAAAATAACATTTGGCGACATGTGACAAATTAGAATTCCATAAAGAAATCTATCTCATCATGAATCAAATCTTCTAGAAACATTTTTAAATTTTTGTCTGTCTGTCTGTTTGTTTGTTCTGGGTAATCTCCGAAACGGCTGGACCGATTTTGACGGGACTTTCACTGCCAGATAGTTGATGTTACAAGGAGTAACTTAGGCTACTTGGGAGACACCGTGGGGTACAGCTAGTACTGAATAAAAAAAACGTAATGTATAACAAAAGCATATTTTACACCGCAAAGCGAGTCTTCTAGATAATTATTTGTACACTGCTTATATTTTTTTTTTATTGTTGTTTGGTATCGAGACGAGCTGGTCGTTTGCCTGATGGTAAGCATAACGCCGGCCCATAACATTTGCAGTGCCACCCAGAACTTTGAAACACAAAGGCCTGCGCGGCACTGCAGTGCGCTCTTTACCCTGAGACATTAGGTATTAAGTCTCATAAGCCCAGTAATTTCACTGGATACTCTGCTCATCAAACCGGAACACAGTAATGCTTGCACACTACTGCTTGGCGGCAGACTTCACTCACAAAGCGGTGGTAACAACCCAGACGGACACTCGCAGAAGAGTTAGTCTTCCCACTAACATATGTAACTTACTTCTACACTTACTTATCAAAATCGAATATAGGCAAATGCTTATGCCTTTTCAACCTCCTCAACGCCAACTTAGCTTTCAACCTGTACAGATACGCCTTCTTAACGGGATCTTTCACTTTACTTATCAACCCTTCAACTTGCTTCAGCAATTGTACCTCTTCGTACTGAGTCATTTCCACTAACTCCTCTTTTGGGATTTCCTCCGCTGGTTTATCTTCCCATGGCAAGTCTTCGGAGTTCAGTTCCGTGGAGAACAGACTTTCGGGTCGAAAGACTGGCTTTTCCTCTGGTGGCTTTTTGGGTTTTTGATCGCGGTCTGTGGTGGATTTCTTCTCGTGGTCGGAGCCGCTGTGGGAGTCCGAATCGTAGTAAAACATAGAGTTTTGGAAGGAGTGTATGCTTGAAGTATCGCTCTGGAACAAAAAAGTAACCGATCAGCCTTGGCGGGTTTGTTTTTGGACGAGTTTACCATTTTACCTTGCTCATTGTAGGATATTTATATATGAACTAGCTAAATAAACTTGAAGTGTCTCTTTGTAATAGAACAATACCAGCTTTTTACTAAATGCATATGAAAGTATATACGGTACCTATAACAAAACAACCATTATTAAAATTTTTGTCTGTTTGTTCCGGGTAATCTCCAAAACGGCTGGACCGATTTTGATGGGACTTTCACTAGCAAATAGCTGATGTTGCAAGGAGTAACTTAGGCTACTTTAATTTTAGAAAAAGAATTAGGTTTCCGCGCAAAAAAATAAAAACCATGAATTCCAATATCTCCGCGCGGGTGAAACCGCGGGCAGCAGCTAGTTTATTATGCAGTAACAGTTCTGGCTATGTTCTTGAAGCCTCACCTGCACCGGTATCATCCTGTCAGCCGGCGTGAAGTCGAATGTCTTCAGGTCGGTCAGGTCCTGCTCCACGTCTCCGTACGCCATGTCTGTGGACAGCAGATGCAGGGAGTCCTCGTACGCTGACTCCTCTACCAGCTCGTTCCTATCATAGACAACAAGTACTTACTTAATAGAGATGTTGCATGAAACTCTAAATACATAATTACTGGCGTTATGCACATATTTTTTTTATGTCATTTGGTAACGAGACGAGCTGGTCGTTTGCCTGGTGGTAAGCATAACGCCGGCCCATAACAATTGCAATGCCACTCAGAACTTTGAAACACAAAGGCCTGCGCGGCACTGCAGTGCGCTCGCTACCCTGAGACATTAGGTATTAAGTCTTATAAGCCCAGTAATTTCACTGGCTACTCTGGAACCGGAACACAGTAATGCTTGCACATTACTGCTTGGCAGCAGACTTCACGAGCAAAACGGTGGTAACAACCCAGATGGATAGACAGAGTAGACTATAATATCATTATTCATACAAAAAGTAGTTTTTAATGTTTCATAGACAGGTCGTGGACGAAGTCGCGGGCAGCAGCTAGTGTTATCAATAACACTTCTGTTGTTTCCGTACACTCTAGCGCAGTGGGTGGATGGGTAAACGTGAATTACCCATCCAAAGTCCAGTGGGTGGACGGATCGTAATTATGCCATAGATTATGAGCTACCTTCCACTGTCAGAATCCATGTGGTCGTAGTATGAGGCAGCTGACACTGCACTGTCCACGGAGTCAACACGTTTCTTCTTACATGGCACTGGGTCTGGCTCCAGTGGGGCCTCCTCGGTGTCAAGGTTAATCAAATCTTTGTACCCTGTCAAAAAGTTCAAGACTTATTTGTTGGCTGCAGATATGGGTGGTTAATAGATAAGTTATTGTTATAAGTTGGGTGGTCTCCACCATATGTCACCAATCTTAGAAACGGCTCTAATGATTTGGATGAAATTTTGTATTTAGATATGGTTTATATGTTGATTAAAACTTTCGTAAGTATTACTCATATTTATATGTATTTAACCGGATTCACTTACGTGGTACAGCCGAGCTTCGCAACGATTGCTCGACCGGTTTCGAGGTATTCAGTACCTCTTCATCACGGAGCTACACGCGACTGCTCCGACTGGGTGCAGCCCGAGTACTGGGCTGCACCCAGTCAGTACTCGATGATATATGTATATATATATAATATATTGGGATATTTCACACATCACCATTTAATCTAAGCAGAGCCGTAGGAGAGAGTAAGTGAGAGTAGCATAGGTACTAGACCATGGAATATAAAACTTATATTTTTTTTTGTAAATACTTACTTATATTGCAGCATTGGATTGTAATCATAATTCTGTATTGACTTGTAACAAATTTGTTATTAATAAATGAATATGAATATAATACATACTAGAGTACAGTCGTCAAAATTTGAGGATATGTGACATCCATCAAACTGCAATGGGAGCAGCATAGTATGATGACAATTCAACCAAATTTGTTTTATATATAAAAGTATGGAAGATTGGTAAGAAAGTATGGAAGTATGGTTAGTTAAGATTGATATCAACATAATCTGAGCCAATATTTACAAGTCTTTTGTACGAAATCTTTAAAAGGTAATTAGTTAAGTGTTCAAACTTACCCATTTCAGCAATTTTAGCTATAAAGTGGTGTCTGTCCAGAGCAAGTTGATTTCTAGGTCGGCTCTTGGGCTTGTCTCTTGCCATTTCTTGCACTAAAATCAGTTTTAAAATTTTATCATTAATATTTTTAAAGAAATGGGGTAGGCCCAGAGGGGACTACCCATAGGTGGCCAACCCTCAAAACTGTAAAATATAAACATTAAATTTATTTAATGATTATATAGCACTGCACTTATGCAGAAAAAAACATCTAAATAAGTAATAATAAGTAAGTAATAAATTACTAAAATAAGACATATTTTAATATAGAAGATAATTATAGAGGTTTCGCTTGGCACTTAATTGTGAGCTCAGTTGCTCCATTTTTACCAATATGAGCAGCCACCGCTGGTGAAAAATTGTGCAATAGCCGCCACCAGCCGGCCTCCCCGAGAGCCACAGACCCTGACTTGAACAGCAGCTTGTTGTACACTGAGAGGACTCCTGCTATTGTGCCCACCCAGTTCTTCTTCTGTTTGCTGTAAGAAACCAAATAAAGCTTTTGGAACTTACTAAACTGTAGGCTTTTATAATTTAATTGAGAAGTTAGTTTAGGGTCCAATAGGTGCTTGCTGCAGAATGTTAAATTTTATAGAGGCAAGTGTTGCCAAGCAGGCACTAGAAAAAGCCTTACCATAATGCCATAGTTGGATCATAATATTTTCCTTCACTGAAACTCTTGCTCATTGTAGTATTTTATAGTTTTTACTCACTTTGATGCTCCAAACAGTGCTTGCCAGTATCTATCAATGAATGAGCAGATGTGAGTCTTATAGTGAAAGTATCCATGGTGGCTGATGCCATAGGACTGTGTGCAGAGGTGGTTCAGGGTCAGGTAGATTACATTCACCCTGAAAGATAAGTTTTTTTAGGTTTGGATGCTGAAATACAGTAAAATTACTATAGTGCTTGGTGTCAGATTTTCAATTTCAGGGCAACCCCTACTCTGTTGAGGTCTGAGGTCTAGAACATACCCTACTACCGATTACTTGAATAAAATGAATTCACATTCCCACTAGGTGATAAACAGATTGCAATAATAATAATTGGACTTATAGATTTGCATTGTTATTCCTCCAGCTTAGCAATCTTATTATATCACTTCCATGGAATGATAGCAGCGACTCAACTATATATTTTAGAAATTTTAGCATCATATAAGTGCGAATTTCCCTACACCAACCTTCACGACGATCAGCTGTTAACTCCGCTCAAACAGTTTTTACACACAAAAGAGCTTTGTCTAAATACTTACCACGGAAATTTATAGCGTACAAACGATTCCTTCTTATCGGGCGCGCAGTCTTCACAGGTAAACTCGAAAAAGACATCACAGGCAAAATCGCCGGGCGTTCCAGGCCTCCGCGTGCAGTTCAAATGTACAAAACAGATGCAACTCTCACAAATTAGCCCTGGGCAGTTCTGCTTGTCCTCTGGCTCGTTGCAGTATTTACATGTAGTACTCATAACGCTTGGAATTCGATTAATTAATAATTAACAAAACAAAAACAATGTTTGTTTGGTTTAACCTCAAAACTTGACGTTGACACGGTCCTTGAATTATCAGCGTCATTTATATGTCACTGTCTGTTTTTTTTTAAATATATTTTGGTATTAGCAAATACTACGTTACCTACTTGACATTGGCGAAATTGTGGCGAACATTCCACAGAAGCCAGGAAATAAATAAAGAAGAAGAATATACGTAACTCTAAGGATCACTGATACCAAAAACGCGGTCCGAAAGAGACTAACTATTAAGGAGGTGTGTCCCTTTCTAAAAGCCCTATTAGAAAGAGACACCTTTCTTTATGAACTAAACGGGACAGATTTTAGACGATTTGTATTAGTAAAAATGGATATATTAAAAAGAACGTTAATCAGCTGTTATAAGGTTCAAAATAGGTTTTATATTAATGTCGAGTAAACGTTCCAGTTACCTATGTAGAATGTAATATATTCCTTGCCTAGATTTAAACTCAGGTTGTATTGTAGGTAGGTATTATACTTATGCAGCAAAATATTCTATTTCGTACGTATGTCCTAAATGTATCTCACGGGGGTAATTTTCAAAGCCTGTCATCTTAGTTCTCGATATTAAAAGAAACGATTAAAAAAACTAAATAATTTTAAAGAATCTTTATTAATCAACGATAGGTAACTATTACAACACTATTTACACTTATCTAGATAAACTGAATCCTTAATCAGCCGGAGTGGTTGAATGGCGAGGCTCTGTGTCGTTTCTCACCGAAGTCATTGATCCACTTGTTGATATTTTGCTTGTGGATGGAACGCGCCATGCGCACGGGCGAGGGGTCCGCCGAGTTACTGGCCATCAGGTCCAGGTGGTGCGCCGAATCAGGGATCACCACCGCCTTCACGGAGTCACTCACGCTGTTTAGGATGCCACCTAAGCGAAAAAAAAGACTATAAACATTTGTGAAAATTGAGCCCAGACATTGCACGATCCAAATCTAAGACGTTTCGCCTTGAATTGCTTATGGTATCATGTCCAGTTCATGTTGGTAATCATGCACAGTTGACAGTTTAGATTGCTGTGCAATGGCTACGGCTATAGGTATAGCAATTATTGCCGCGAGCAAAAATGAAAACCAATGATTTGTTGTCGAGTGGGAAATCCTCTGGAGACATCCAGCTGCCAGAGCGAGTAGCAGCTTGGTTATATGGTATTTTTATCCACTAAAACCCTCACAGTGGGCTGCTTCGGCGCTACATAAGATGTCCTCCGACCCCAAAAAACCGCACCACCGCACCGGTGCACGAGTAACAACTTACCCGCAGCCCAAGGATCCAGCAAGCCATTACTGAACACGATGTTCGAAGCGGCCTGCAGCAGGGTGCCTCCGTAGTTGAGCCTGGCGTCGTCCGGCCGCGGGTACACGTTGTACTTCTTGTGGCACCCCTGAGCGTACTCCGTGAAGTTCCAAGCTTGCGGCTCGAACATGTCCGACTGGCCGGTCGAGCACATCGGCATCACCATCTCTGTACACGCCTGGAGAAAAAAAATGTTGATTACTAAATCAGTGGGTTTGAGGAGAGTTAGTAAGGTGGTACATGCAGTTTGAGTAGATTTTTCTTCTTCTTTGGCTTCATGATCACTTAACTTCAGATGATGAGGGAATGATCTGTGTCAATATAATTAAATAGGCCTTGATTTAGTATCTTATGTCGATTGTGTGGGGGGATTTAAAAAAATATTTTCGATAGTTTCTAAACTCCCACTATTAGGCAAAGGCCTCCCCTCATTGAATTTTTCATAAAAAATTTTACTTACTACTTTAATCACTATAGCTAGTAGGTATCTAAACTTTTTTTTAAATTTGGCTTATAAAAATATTAGAGTATCTACAAACACTTTTTGTAGCGAGTTCGTCCGTCGGTTCCGTAATTCGATGGTTCAACAAATCATATTGTGATAGGTACGATGTATGTGAGTATATTCACAACAATCAACCAGCTATCTTGGTAGTGGTTCATGTTTAACACAAACAAAACTTTAGAATGTTTATGTACCTGGTAATCCCATCCACTGGCGTCCAAGTTGATATTTCCATCGCTATTTCTGTAATCCACGCATTTATTGTTGTGGTTGTAGTTACTATAGGTGTCTATCACCTTTCCGATAGCCTGAAAACAATCAATGACGTATTATACGACCAAAAAAAAGAGCTGATGATCTTCAAACAGCTAAACAGATTTTCTTGAATCTAAGAATAATCTCGATGAAGCCACCATTCAAACAAAAAAAAACCACAAAATTGGGAGCTACATTGTTATGGGTCGGCGTTATGCTTACCATCAGGCAAACGACCCACTCGTCTTGTTATCCACTAGTATAAAAAAACAGACTCAGGTTGTTACAACCCTCTGTTTGTATCGGGTACACGTAGTGGTTATATTCTCTTTGGTATCGGGGGTTAAAAAGACGTTCACAGCAATGCATCTAAATTAGGGATAACTATTGGTCTTATCCTAGGTTTATTATGTTGAATGTCTTCGACTACATTATATGATCACCATGACTACGTTATATGATCGGTGAGACAGTGGTCAAAGGCTAACTTGTCGAAAATTAGAAAGTATAGATTGCAATTAATTTTTTAAACCTAATTTGAACACTAAAGTCGAAATAAAAATTTCCCGCCTTACGTAAATCCATGCGTAACCTAACCTGATTTGATACTGGATGCAACATGGGGGTCGGCACAGAATGGTGTTGTTACGTTATTAACAAACATTATTTTTTTTACCTCCAGTAGTTTCGGTCCATCCAAAGTTTCATTCAAGTACTGGCAGACCACCCTGACCGGGTAGGCCGGCAGTGGCAGCAGGAAGTCACTCGAGAAGGGGTAGTTCACCATCGCCAGGGTAGTGTACATGGAAGACAGGTAGTCCACTAGCGAGCTCACATCTGTGGAGTTCTTGACGCCGTCGCAGAGCCGCCACTTCTTACTGAACCACTCTGATGAGTTGGCGGTGGTAGTGAAATTTCTGAAAGAACCGTAATAATGAATCAAAATATAAATTTCCTACCTACGATATCAGTTTCAACGTGACACCTCAAGCCATTTCATAAAGCCTGTCAGACACACAAATATATGTCAAAAAAGTGACGATAAAAAGGCTCCGTACCTCGAACGAACGACTAACTCAAGGGCACCGCATGAAGTGTAGGTACTAACCATTGCACTTAGTTATCTTGGCATAGGTCGCTGTCCGAATACGGGGGTCAGGAACCTTTAACCTTATACTTCTGGAAAAGACTCAGGGAACCTTTGTGTGGGAACTAATTAAGCTTTGCGTCATAGGTACTAAATCGACGTTTTGATATTGCAATAACTTTAAAAAATAATTAAAGGTGCTATATGCTTGGTCTGAGAACGAAAAAGTCGTAAGAGTATTAAAAATGTTGAAATAAATGTTTTTTTGGATATTCTCAGCCTAGAACTGCAATAAGGCTGGCAAGAAAATTACCTGATGACCTTCCAAGACTTCCTAATGTTCTCGGAGCAGTGTGTGTCAGCCAGCGAGAAGCTGGAGGTAACGATCCTGTTGAAGACATCGCAGGGCATCATCCCGGGATACATGTGGATGGGAGCTGACGCTGCGATGGCCCCGGCCACCACGTGGGGATACTTCATGCGGAAGTAGGCGGCTAGCATGCCACCATACGATCCTGTAAAGATTATAAAGAGAATGTACTTAGTAAGTTGACGACCCTGTGGTGGGTCCCTGTGGTAGGTACTTACCCACCACATGTGTGTAGGTAGGACTGTACTTCTACGATTTATCTTGTTCTTAGTTTGGTAATATCTTAGTTTTACTCCTGTTTGACCACAAACTCACCCAGATCTTAGGTGACTTGTTCAAAGGGCACGACAAAACCTATAACAGAACTGGCGCTCAATGTGCAGCTGCCGGACACTGTAATTATTTTCCTTTACCGAATGCACAAACTGAATCTTAGACCTTCTGAATCAGCGGCGCGAGTACGGAAGTCGGTTCGATAAATTTGTCGAACCGAAAAACTCGACAAATTTATCGAATGTTGCGAGTACCGAAGTCTGATCGTAAAGTATTGTAGTAGCTCTATATTCTCTTTGGATTCGACCTAGCTTTTCGATAACTTTTGTTGATTGTTTCGAGGCTCGATAAATCCCACCTTATCGATTTGACCTGTCAATTTTATCGAATATTATTGAATTTTATCGACCCGAATAGATCCGTACTTGCGCCGCAGTAGCTGATATTCTTATCACTATATCGTCATCGCTTCAAAATCTTATACCTTTATTGTGAGGATAATTTCTTGACTTCACAAAAAGTAATCTTTCATCGCTTTTCAGGACATGTTTTATTTTATCCTATTAAAAACAATACCATCCAGTACTATTGGTAGTATTGTTAGATGAATAATTCAGTCTGGTTTTACGAATATGTGGGTTAGGTAATAGATACATTGATTTTGTTATTGTTTTCCTCAACACTCGTTTTTATCATGTTTTCGTCATTGCAAAACAGACTCGTGCAGCTCGCTGGAAGGTATCCAATTTCAATTGGTTTGTAAATTAATCCCATCCACTCTACCTACTCTTTACACTTATTGTGTCGATACAAATAATAATCGAGCTTTAATGTGCCTTCGTAACCACTTGCGTTCAAACTGCATTCAGCGTAATAGGCAAATTGTCGTATTGCAAAATTTTATTACTAAATTCGCTGCCTAATTGCCTATACTTGAAGAACTAAGCAATAGTTTCACGGCCTCGTGATGTGCATTCCAACTGAAGTGCCACTTCCAGCTCTTGAGTGAACACCTTAATGTTTGCTCAAAACATGAAATCATGTGCGTTTATGTTCCCACTTATTGAGGTAAAGAAACAAGGTAATTGCCTCACCTCCAAAAGCGATGAGCAATCACACTGCGTTTATCAAAGAGAATATAGACACTACGTTACTTAGTTCATTTAGTTCTATAGAACGTGAACGAAGTGCGGCCAAATGCTAACCTACTATCAGATACAAGGCGGCAGGCAAGGGGAGTTTTTAGGAGTTTAAAAATTTCCTCCTCTTTTTCTCGATTCCTGCTCTAATTTATCGGCAGTAAACTGAACCTTTATTGTCCTTGGTCCAGAGCTTGACCCACCCCGTAGTGAATTTCTGGGTAAGGCCTTGATTTCCAGAAGCGATGGTAAAGCTCGACTTGACACCGTAAACATTGCATTTACTTTGGAAGAAATTTGGAATGACGTATTTCTAAGGGGGGTTCTCACAACTTGTGGAAAGCCATGGTGCTATCACTCCCTTTCGGGATGACATACCAATTCAAACTCATCCAGTATAGTTGTATTTCTTGTAAAAATGCAATTTTTTTTTAACCTCTCGCGTATGTCTGTCGCTCAGATATTGGTTAAAAACTACACAAACAACGAATGCGAAAAGACCGATTACCAAATAGGTTCTCACTAACTCTTAGGTAAAGACTCACCTCCAAAAGCGATAACTGGATACCTCGGCACCTGCGCGTCCCCCTGCAGCTCGTTGACGAGGGCGGCATAGTCGGCCAGGGCCTGCGACGACGTCAGATAGCCAATGTGATCTTTATCCAGCGACTTGTCACCGAACGGCATCGATTTGCCATAATACCTGGAAAGGAGAAATTTAAATTTATTATAGGTTATAGGTGTTATATGCACTAACTGACAGGAACGCTTTTTTATAAAACAAACTCAGAAGGGTATCTCCAGCAAGGATAATACTTCCAATGTTAGTGTAACATTTGTTTATAACTGAAAGAATTATCTCAGAGAGCAGTCTCATATAAATTTCGCCAAACCTTATACGAGCCCCGATGCAAAATAGTTCGTCTAGTATGGAAAGTAGTGCAAAGCGTAAAATATAGAAAGTAATTATAGGTAAAATAATTAAGAATGTTTAATAAAAAGTAAACCACAATTTGAGAAACATTTTAAAGTTTATTTTAACATAACTGAAATTCTTTCATGACTTTACATAACATAAAAATTTAAAAAAATATTCCAAAAAACATAACGCAAAAGTATTCGTCTACCCTTGTCACTCACGCAAAATAGTTCGTCTACCACTTAGTTGTGTCGCCTTTGCTCTCAATGGCAGCTTTAATACGAAGAGGCATGGTTGCAACCAACGCTGCACACTCCTCAGGCGTAATTGACTCCCAGACAGCCAAGAGTTTAGCCTTTAAGTCGCTCTTCGATCTTGATGGATTTTTACGGAGATCTTTTTTCATTTTCCACCATAGGGTTTCGATCGGCGACAAGTCCGGGCTGTTAGATGGCCATTCGATTGTAGGGATGCTTTTCACCAGTAGCCACGTCTTTGTTGTCCTTGCAGTATGGCAGGAAGCACCATCCTGTTGAAAAATGAAGGAATCTTGATGCTTAAGTGACATAATAGAGGGCAGTAAATTCTCTTCCAAAAGGTTTTGATACCTTGCAGCATTGATAGAACCATCCACAAACTGCATACCACCAACACCTTGTGCAGACATGCAGCTCCATATCATAAGAGACGCCGGAAACTTCACTTTGCGTTTGAGACAATCAGTATGAAATGACTCATTTTTGTTCCGAATCACTATTTTCCTTTCATCGCCGACTGTCACTTCAAATTTGGACTCGTCACTCCAAATGATACTACGCCACTGATCGGAAGTTCAATTTAAATGATCACGAGCAAACTTCAACCTCTTTTTCTTTTGTACAGCAGTCAACAGTGGTTTCTCCTTAGCGGTGTAAAATCCGTAACCCATTCTTTTTAGGACTCTTTTGCAAGTATCAACTGAGACGTCTTTGTGAATCATGTCCTTCCATTGCACCGTGAGTTCTCCAGCTCGAGCATGACGATTATTTTTGATAATTTTCTTCAGGATTCTGTTTTCTGCTGCACTTGTGATAAGTGGTGAATGATAGTTTGGACTGTAGGCCTGGGAAGTATCAAGTCTTTAGATATTTGGTAACTTGATTTGCCAGCATCGACCCCACAAACTATTCGCTTTCGAAGCTCTTCACACACGGGTTTGCCACGACCCATTGTTATTTGAAAACTAATAAAAAAACTGAAATTTTCAGAATTTATACTGTCTCACTTGGCAAATGACACAGAATTACTTTTACAAATTTAAATTATGCAACATAATTGTACAAAAAGGAATAATCTTATTTAACTCACCTATAGACGAACTCTTTTGCATCGATTAACAATTAGACAAACTATTTTGCTTATGACTTCTTAGAATTTAAAACAGGATATGTATAAATTTAATAAGCTAAAATAGTTTATTGGTTCATAATTAAAAAATGGCATAAGTAACGCAACATGTGATAGTAGAACAGCTTAATATTTTATATAGATATACAAAAATAATGAAGTTAGAAAAAATCTCACAGAGAAAATTTCACACTAGACGAACTATTTTGCATCGGGGCTCGTATTATCGAAACTAAGGTGATAAAGATCGTATGCTCATTAAAAATATAGATGAGCAAAGTGTCTAAGTAAGATTTAATTCTATTTGCTGAAACAATAATCTATATACAATTAACGATTAATCTATCTACCTACATACCTAGAGACACAATAGGTATAGGTATATAATACAAACGTATACCCAATTAGCAGGTCCTTTATTTTATTTCATTTTCTTCGGAAAACTAACAGCTAGGTGCTTAAAAATATTAAATTAAGTAACTAATTAAGGCTAATTAAAAGTTATTGAGGCTTATACTTATGTATTGATGTGGTGAAACGCTTGAATATAAGTAGGTACATAAAAACATCAGGTACTTATGCAGCGATGTACCGACCTGTGCTCAGCAAAGACTAGCTTGGCTTTGTACTCCTCAGCAATATCCCACATGAACCCCGTGTGTTGGGCGAACACCTCGATCTGACCCTGGAAACAAGACAGAAACCATCAAATATCGGATGGATGCGCCGGAAGAGTTCAAGTAAATGAAGTCATGGTTTTGGGGAAAGAGGATCTAATTTCTGATGAGACCTCCTTGCTGTAAGTTGCTGACATTGGTAAAAGTATATAGACGAACTTGTCCAAGTCCAGAAGGCGGATTGGCCAATTCCTACACTAGTTAAGCAATGTAAGCCGAAATCTAACAATTAGTATCTAATACCTAATATAAACCATTTGATGTACTTAATCGAATAAGCGATTTTTGTATACGATAGTTCTACATCATTTTAATGCATCGAGCGCACTTACGAGCACATGATCTTCAAGTCAACTTAATATTAGGTATGTCTCTAATGAGTATTACGGATTCAAAGTTCACTTACGTCAGCGATTCGATTACGTCAAATGGTTTGTGATAGGGTTAGGGCTACTGAACGGTACGTTAAGACGCGGACTCAAGTACCGTTCTCAGAAATAGTTTGCAAAACTACCTCTTAACTACCCACACTTAACAACTACTTATTAATAAATCAAGGCTACAAAAGATATTTACAAAGCAACAATGCATCATTACTATTTCTAAATAGGTACGCAGATGATGTTCTGCTAGTTGCCACACTTAATGTGCCATAAATTTGTACATTTTGATAGAGCAGAGAGCAGAACAATTAGTTGCCATTGCTTCAACCCTAATGTACCTATTATTAACAATAGACGCAGATAGGCAAATACATTTTAATAAAGGATGGTATGGTTGACACTCGATATCAATTCTCGAGCTTTGTCAGCATTCTGGAGTATTTCCATTCACAATAACCTTATCAGGTTTTTGTCCTATTGCTAACGTCGAGCACTTGTACTGCATAGGTAACTTATAGCTGGGATCGTACACCAGCACCTTTAGGTTGGGATCCTGCCTTCAAATTAATAAAATCTCAACCCCACTCTTCGCAAAACGTTTGGACACCGTGCGTGATGTCTAGTGCGTGCTAGTGCGTGCAACGGAACGTTTTAATTTATTCCATAGCTGGCATTTGTCAGTCTACCTGTGGTTGATTTCTATACTTATATACAAAGGCTCTAAGCCGGCCTGAAGCTTGTATTGCTATCTATTGTATGACTGAAATTAGCAATAAGTTCTTTAGTAGTTACTAATCAGCATAAAGGCAATGGCAAACTGCCATCCAAAGCTCAATTTTGAAGTTTCTCAGAGCCTCTCTTCAAGCCAGTTTTGATCCATTTTTCTTTGATAAGTACTGTACTTGATGAATTCGCACGTAGTCACTGTCAGAATACATATTTTGTATAAACTATAATGATATATTATGTAAATATGTAGCAAATATATATAAGTATCTGCGAGAGAGCAGGATAGGTAAGCTATTGTGATTTTATTGCAAGCCAAATCTTATAGAGCTCAAGACTGGTTCAATACGATGCCCTTGAACTAATTAATGCCTCTTTATCTCGCACTTGTACCACTTGTACTATACATAAGTGGACATTTATTTACCCATCAACTACACTTTAATTAAATTATTGAGCAAATAAAAGTATACAATGAGTACCGTCGATAACTTTGGTTTAAAGCGATGACCATCGTGTCGGATAAATTTGATATTCTTTGATACTCATAATAAATACCTCAGATTGCTCAGATCAGATCAACCCTCTTTAGATCTATCTAGCTGAACAAATAAACTTCCTTCAATATAGATCAAGCTGTTATTTTATAACTGATCGAACAGTCAGGCAAGCGTTGTTTTTCTTATAAAGATGAATCACAAATACCTCTTTGTATTGAAATATAAAATGTAGCGCTTTGATACAATTTACCTTTAGGCTATATCCTTTTAAACAAAACCAATATGTATATACATATATATATATATGTTACAATTTACAATTACAAGTTACAATTTGATTGTATTAAAATGGACACATTGTATAATTTACGATTCAATGACCTCTAATTAGTAGTTAGCTACATCAATGTTTATGTTTGAATAATCTACACTGGCCTCTAGTTACAAAAACAAGCTACCGGCGCGGCGTTTGCAAAACAAAACTTACCTCGTTTCCAGTGTAAAAGAAGATAGGTCCATGCCCCCGGTCCCAAAAGTCATCATTCTCCAAATACTTAATCCTGAAGGTCTCATTTCTCTGGTAACCAAAATGATCTAACGGAACGGTGAACCATTTCGTCTCGTATTTGTATTCACTACTCACTATAGTTAGGAACGTCACTATGACGGTGATAAGCGTCCACATGGTGTAACAAAGAGTCGTGATAGAGTTGTAGACACGACCGATGCGGTCAGACTCGATCGTGATAATAAGTAGTGACCACTTGACCAGTCACCAATGGGAGCGGACTGTAGAGAAGCGCGGCGGGGCGGTGCAGCTTATGTAATGTTTTGTACCGTTAGACACAGAAGTCATTCTGCAGTACAAACGTACGGGCTCAAACAGTTCAAAGTCTGTTTGCTGTTTGCAGTCTTTGTTTTTTGTTGTCAAGGTGTAAATTTTCTTGACACACCGGGTGCCATGAGGATTTCTACCCACTAAAATCTCCCGGTAGTCTCTCTCGGTGCCATAAATAGGGGAAATCCGGGCTCTTCAAACGACCACACCAGTGACCTCAGCATTGAACAGCCTGTACCAAAGCGCTCAATACTAAATAAATTACAAATTTAACAAACACAGGAAATACCTATAAAAATAGCACGACATGGTAAAACAATAATAATTTGCGATATTACCAACACAGTGACAGAAATACATGCTACACAAAATAAAGTCAGGAAAATTTCTAAAATATTAAACTTTTTTATTTTAATTATTTTTCTCATGTAGGCACCCAGCATTATTTCTTCTAGTGCTTGTCCACCGACGTGTACACATTTGTTTATCATTAGTGCCCGGGACGAGGTACCCAGCCGCAGGATGTGTGTGTAATAGGAGCCTTACCATTGACGAAATTGCTTTGTGCTATTCAAAGCTTCCGTGCAGGTCACCTTGAGAAATTAAGCCCGGTAATTATATCAACTACATTTCCTCCATAAAGTCCTTAATCTCCGATAGTACGAGAGCCAGCGACCAAAACCATGTTCGATTAGATTCTGATGATTCTGAACCCGACTAGGTGGGTAGTACCCATAGAGTATATCCACATCCCATATATCTGAGAAAGATCTGTGGTAGTACCAGTCGGAAAAGTCACAGTCTAATGGGGGCTCACTTCTGCTATTTAAAATATAGGCAGATGGATTTATCACAATATGTCTGATATTAAAAATGTAGGTAATGTGGACATAACATTAGCGCATTTTCAAAAATGTCAAAATATTAAAACACCTGTCTCATAGCAACCTGGTTCAATTTTTCTTTAAATATTTTGTATGGCTGCTGGGATTACCAAACAGTAGTAAGTACTTTCCTCATCAAACCGGAACGCAGTAATGCTTGCACGTTACTGCTTAGCGGCAGACTGCACGAGCAAAGCGGTGGTACTATATCTCTACGGGTGGTACCAACCCAGACGGACACTCGCAGAAGAATTAGGCTAAGATTCAGAGACGATTCTAAGCGTAGACTTTGGCTTCCATATGTCAAAACTGTATAGAATTTTGACGTATGGAAGCGTGAGTCCACGCTTAGCTTCGTCTCTGAATCTCAGCCTTAGTCCTACCACCTAGTATAGCTGTATACTAATCGATACAATTTGCCATAATTATCTAGGCATTCAGTAGCCATAACAAAATAAAACACACTGCAACTACAGTGGTACGTACCTGCATAAAAAAAAACACCAGAAAGTTGTGTAGTGGATAACATTTACTTTATTAAATTGTGAATAATAACATTGCTTCGAAGGTTTTATTTTTTTATCTGCGACTCGTGTTTCAAAAAGTGTTCACAATGCGTAATATTGGTGTCAAGAGACATACCTAATTTATTGAAGCACATAGTCTACATACCAGTAGATAGTAATAGATAACTAATTATTAACAATGACATTAGAATTATATTCTAATACTTAAATACGAGAAAAAGTACAAAAAGATCCAGCCTGAATAATTATTATACAAACTGAGTTTAAATTGGTATGTATTATGTAGTATGTATTGGTACGGGGTCAATGTACTCCTGGAGCAGCATTTGTTTTACGAGTTTTTGAAATTTTTTATTGAAGAAAAAACATCTAATGTTTACGTCAAAATTCTGCTACAAAACTTCCGAGCAGTCTTAGATCCGCTTATTCACTAGAACTAAGTTGAACTTTGTGAAATACTGGTGTTGATTAGAAGAGACTTAGAGAAAAACTGCAAAAAATGCCGCGCACTTCAAGTTTGCTTTCTTTTTTTTTGTAAATGTTGAATGACGTTTTTCTAAGGGAGGTTCTCGCAATTTGTCAACAGCCGTGGTCCTCATCACCCCCTTCCAGGATAACGTACCAATTCACACACCCTGTATAACTTCAAATTGAAGTACATATTTAATTTAACATTCAAGTCTTCAATGCACAAAGTTTTAAGAGCTATAAGCTTATGTCATGTTTGTATATTTTGGAATCTCAATCAAGTTTCTTTACCGAAGTATTGTTTTCCGAGAAGAGTTGAGGATAGCGCATTATATTTTATATATATTATACTATCTATTACCTACCTATTGTGATACCTACAAGTAGAATTCATATCCTTGAGGTAAAAAATATTTGTATAGGTATCTAATATTAATTTCTAAAATGTTAAACAAGTGTCCTAAATTAGTTTCATGCTATGCATTCTGCTACCAGTGGAGAATTTGTACTATTAGTAGTAAAATTATGAGCTTTATCATGTCATAATAGGAGATCTACCAAAAACTAAATAAATTAACAAAAATAGTAAAAATTGGTCCACATCACTGTCCATTTAAATCAAACCACAGATAAGTATCTCACTGAAATTTCTTACTCGAACCTCCTAATCTCTTCTACAAGAAGAACCACTCGCTTTGGTAAGTCTGGTGATGGATGTCTTACATCCACCAATCCAGTCACCTCCAGATCCTGCAGGAGTTGTCCTTGGAAGCTGTGATGATAGCGTCACCTGCGTACGAGTACGCACACGAGAAGATCTCGCCTTGGTGACCTGACAGGACCTGCAAAGAAGATGCAACTTCTTACAGTCTTGATCAGGCTTTCTATTATGTATTCTTTATATTTCCTTTCCTCTCCAGTGATATTAGCTACGTTCGGACGGTGGCGATGCGTAACACAATTAGTACCTATAAGGTACAGAATTCATATCCAGATGCCACCCTTGTCGCACACCATTAACAAAGAGGAAAACAATAAAATACGTCGGTACCGGACGTTGAAAAAGATTTTCCTGCTTCCGGTTTTGCTTGTTTCCATAATTAATTACGCTCTAAATTTGTGCAATTCACAGTAGTGATCTTGAAAAGTCTAAATCATAGTTACCTGAATGCAGTTGCCAGTGTTGGTGTTCCACACCCTGGCACTTCTATCAGCGGACGCGGTTAGGAGACATCCACCCGCTGGACTGAAGCAAACCTACAATAGGATACACCGAACAATCAGGTGAGATTGCAGTCAAACGCAAGTAAAAACTTGTGTGATCGGATTGCATGGCTTTTTACTAAAGTGTATCATGTGTAAGCTCTCGACTTACACGTGATAAGCTAGCAAGAAACCAACAAATTTCCTCTATATTTCAGCCCTTAAGTAATTGTGATGCGCATTTATAAAATTTTGGCGGGTACGGATGGTTGCTCCTTTTTACTTAATATATTTACAAAAACCTCACGAAACTTTTTACCTTTACAGGCATTAATTAACCATCCTTAAAATTATATTATCGTATTTAATTATAGATACCTAAATTTAAATTTAGTAAAAGAGACTTTTCGCCGCGTTAGGAAGGACACTTGGGTTAGATCTATTGTCACCGTAGTTCCAGAACACTCTTATATCTAAATTAGGGTTTGTTAAAAGCAATTTCAAAAAGAGTGACAAAATTATGTAATTACAAGTAAGATAGGTAGGTAAATCTTAATTGTATACTAATAAGAACAACAGAGACTCAATCTATAAACTTAGTACAGCTAGCGCATGGACGAGATAGTAATTGGGACACGCCATTGGTTAGCTGGCTGTTATTTGCGATGGCGGTTGATGAATCAACCTGTAACGGAGCAACGTCTACAATCTAGCAATCTATACACATGTACGTTCTGTGCCTTATATATTGAGTTCAGCCGCAACTGACACCAGTACCTCTTAGCTGCACCATTTGCTGTTGATATCAGTTACCTTCGACACCTCCTCGCGGTGTCCCTTCATGACGGCGAGCTCCTTGAAGTCTGCGCGGACGTCGTAGACGCGCGCCGAGCAATCGCTGGAAGAGGTGGCCATGCGCTGGCCAGCCCAGTCGAAGCAGAGGTCCAGTACCTGTTGAGCGACGAGCTTAGATACTATTGAAGTTAGGCGTTCTTATAAATTCCCAGAGTCGAAAGCCGTTCCGAAGAAAGGTTCTTGGTTAGTTACCGAAGCCTGAAGCATGAATGAAACCTTTAGTAGCGGTTAACGTGGTGAACCGATCCGAATAGTCGCTAGAGACGTTACGGTTACACAATGGTTTGTTGTAGCAGTCGTGATGCCGTTCTATCACTCTTTATGTAACCTTATATGTTAATTTTTAACCTGATAATTGTGCAAGGACAATAACATAGAGTGCAGTTGTGAAGTTGAATTATCAGCCCGAAGCCATAAAACGACTAAGTGCGCTGTTGTAGCTGATAATGTCGGGTCTACTGGTGTTGATGACGCATGACGATGATGATAATGGGACTTGGTAAATGAATATATACCATGTTATTTATCATTTAATTTTTGTGTTTGAATAGAATTTTAATGAACTCTACAAGAAGCGAAGGTACATAATATGCTGGATGCAGGTTCGGTAGAAATGACAGGTTTAGATTTTTTTTTAAATACGATTCTTACATATTTTTATTTATTTATTTATTTATTTATTTATTTATTTATTTCTTTATTTATTTATTTATTTATTATTTATTTATTTATTCATACAACACCTTGTAACTTACAGACTATTGTCCAACACATTACATAGCAAAACTAAGGTAAGCCAGTAACTAATATAAGTTTCTAGACCAATTCAATACTGTTCAGTAAAATCGATGCTCACTTCATCAGTGTGCGAGGAGACAGTGGCTAGACAGGCAGTGTTCCGAGCATCCCAGAGCTTCGCGCTACCGTCCAATGAAGACGAGCCCACCAAGGAACTGTCCCAGTTCAGCTGCACGTTGGAGATCTCACCCTCGTGCCCTTGCAGCACAGCGACACGGCTATGGGTAAATATTTAGCCACTGATTACATTAAACTTGGAAGCGCAAATAAGAGTTGCTATATTGAATAACAAAGGCGTTCGAAAGACTATGTAAACTGATGCACTCACTCCTTAGACCTTGCGTCCCACATGGAGATGGTTCCGTCGAACGAACCTGTGATGAGTCGGTGGCCCTCGTTGGGGTCGAACTGCAATGCGATCACTTCTCCAGTGTGTCCCACGTACGTGTGGATCTCTTGCCCTGGAGAAAATGTAAATCAATTTGGATTTACTTTAGGTTATATTTTATTTTTAACGAGACATATTTAGACCTTTTCTTGGTTAAAACTTTAGTAAGCTGGTATGGCTGGTTTTTTAGACCATTAAAAATATTAATATTAATTTCAAAAGTACTTATTTTATTTGTGTAGTGTATTGATGATATGACGGGATGTAAATATCCTTCGTTCGTCCGATGATAAGCGTTGCACTCACGCATGCATAGTATAGACATTGGTGTCAATGTCTATACTATTGTCCTATCTTTTGGGTACCAACACCGTCTGGCTTTTATAATTTTCTATTAGGTAATATGTTTTCAAGGAAAAGTATGCATGTATGTATATTATGCATAATACCTATGTGTAGTTAGAATACCTCTACAATGTCTACATGTCAATGGTGTCAATTCTATCATTTCATACCTAAACTAATTTTAGTTTCGCTCCTTTCCAATGCATAACATGAGAAAGAGATGGAATATATTTTAGACCTCTCAAATTAATCCACTTGCTTGTGTCTAGTGTAAATTTAATGGCAATGAATTCAGTGGCATCTAATTTATCAAGATCGAAAGATATTTTACAGCTCTAAAACAAAATTTAGATCTGTCAGACATCTTCCGTCTCTTTCTCGTGTTATGCATTCGCAAGAGAGAGAGAGAGAGCGAAACTAAAATTAGTTTAGGTATGCAATGATAGAATTGACACCATTGTAGACTTATATAGGTATTGTAACTACACATAGGTATTATGCGTAATATACATACGTGCATACTTTTCCTTGAAGACATATTACCTAATAGAAAATTATAAAAGCCAGACGGTGTTGGTACCCAAAAGATAGGACAATCGTAGAAGTTTTATTATATGTTCTGTGGTAGAAGATCAAGTCTTGTTGAATGGGCATGTGTGCATTATGTTATGGTGCAAAGTTTTTAGCCATGGAATGTTACATATAACATATTATTATTGTCTTTGTTGGATTAGGTTCTATCTATTCTCTCTATATATAGAAGTATGTGTTATTCTTTGTCGATTTAAACCAGCTCGACGCGACGAACTGGTATTATACCCTCTGAATTATCACGCCTAGTTCTCAGACAACAGCAATCCACATCAGAGCAGCTGCTAACCAAGAATGAAATACCATCTACCTATACAAATAAATAAAATTGAAGTGTCTGTTTGTAATATCAAAATAACAGCTTTTTACTAAATGCATATGAAAGTATATACGGTACCTATAACAAATAAACCATTTCAAAAATGTTTGTATGTCTGTCTGTTTGTTCCGGGTAATCTCCGAAATGGCTGGACCGATTTCGACGCGACTTACACTGGCAGATAGCTGATGTTACAAGGAGTAACTTAGGCTACTTTTATTTTAGAAAAATAATTAGGGTTTCGTACAAAAAAAATAAAAACCATAAAATCCAATATCTCCGCGCGTGTGAAACCGCGGGCAGCAGCTAGTTCTAAGATACGTACTTATTAAAACTCAAGAACAGTGCCAACAAAAAACAAAAAACCGCCATTTAGATTATAGATAACAGTTATTCAAATACCTAACAAAGTATCCTAGATCTGTATGTTTGTTACACAAAGACCTTTCGAGATTAATCCTTAGATAAGGAAACAAAGACTAGGTGCCTACGTATTGTTTATCTTGACTATGATTTGCGTAGATTGTTTGCCGTACTTTTCCCCAATAAGCGTCTTGGATAGCTAGTATGTTCTAAAATCATATCTATCTTAGGTATGTTTACCTAGGCCAGGAAATCGGAATAAGCAAACATCTCAGCAATGATTCATACAATATGATAAAACTTTGACTAGGCAGCTGTGAGCTGACTCCAGTTTGTTTGCATTCAAAATGCAAAATTCGAGAAAAGATACAAAAGAAATATTTATTAAAGTCATAACTTGCATGATCTCGAAACGCATGTTTATTATGTACAAGTTCAACACAACACTCTAGAATATCTATCGCCAAACACCTGTCGGCGTGTTCCCGGTTCCCATAGCCGAAATTGATAGTCAATTTCAATTCTAAATATGACGTGAGCTGTGTGATCAATGATTACCATCGACCATAATATCTTCACTGACCTATCAATGAGGCGAGATGTGGTAGCCCACCGGGAATAAAAAAGCTACAACACGATAGAATCTCGGTCGTTGACCTACAGATGTCAGTAATGGGTTTTAGGTAAAATATGAATGAACATGTTTCTCGAATCCTATCCGCTAAGGTGTATTTTTAAAATGTTAATAACAGCTATGAACTAGTGTCCGTGTGGACCTGGTCAAGATCAGTATGCCACTCCATCTCTCCCGGATGCCATAAGAGCCGGCGAAGGCAATATCCAGGGAATAGCCAGCAGTATTGCCTGCGGTCAACATCATAATCTCCTGTGATCACCAGGAGTGGTGTATTATGACAAAATGCCCCCTTGGTAGGAGACGCCGATATTCAGCAGTGGAAATTTTCCGGCTGGTGTTGATTTACAACTACTGCAAGCAAAATAGCTTTATGATATTAATAACTACTCAGTGTTTCATGTACCCTTACCAGTACGAACATCATACAGTTTGGCCGTGTAGTCCATAGACCCCGTGGCAGCGTGGTCGCTCTTGGTACTGAACTGGGCCGCAACCACCTCCCCGGAGTGGCCCCAGAGGGTGGCGAGGCACTCGCCGCTGGTCGGGTCCCATACCTTGGCAGATTTGTCGAAGGAGCCCGTGATTACTCTGTTGCTGGAAAAAAAAGATCTGCATGAGGAATGCACAATGCACCCAAAACGGGACGTTATTTAACCTTACCATACATAAAATTAACCATTAGTTTAATAGAATTGGGGCATTGTGCTCGGTGTATTGTTTTTTGCATAGCTGCTTCAAACATTTGTTTTACAACAACTCAAATTCAAATTCAAAATGCTTTATTCAAATAGGCCCCAAAGGCTCTCCCACAACACTCAAACATAGAACAAACGTTGCGCTTTTTTTAATTAGAAAGTAACGGATTATGGAAATGAGAGGCTACTGTGCTGTCTGTCACAGAACAGAAGTTAGAAAGGACTATAGTAATAATATTCCTAGAGCAAATAAGGCTTTCTCTAAATCCACTCGTATTTACTTCGTGGATATTATGATAGCTAGGTAAGTTACTTTGTTACTACTAGGTTAGTTGCTTTCTTCATTTTTATCATTGCTAACAAAATATACCTAAATACTTATCTACAGAATGATCCAGGAAGGGTCAGAGTATGGGGAAGTCTAAAACTAAAATATAAGAAACTATTTGAATCCAATTTTTGGAATAGCAAGAGTATCAGGAGTTTTCAGGAACAACCATCAGGTATCACTACATCCAGATATAAGAAAAAAAAAATTGATGTGCTGCTATTTGTGTACAATATTGTTCACAAATATTTTGGAGTCGCAGAATCGAAATGATTGTTGTTTTATTAGGTGGGTGTAGTGGCGGCGATGGAGGTGGCGCTCTTTAGCACCTGCCGCTAAAAGGGGTGTGTTTAGAAGTTTAATGTGTGTATTTGTGTATCCGTCTGTGGCGTCGTAGCTCCCAAACGGATGAACCGATTTCATTTTTAGGGTTCCATACATCCGAATGTAAAAACCCGTCTGTCACAGCCATTTTATTTTTTGTTTGAAAGGTGATTTGATCGGCTCGAGAGTGAGCTAAAATATAAAAAAAATCTGTTCATATGTTTCAAGTTCATATATTTTTTTTCAAATTTGAATTTTTATTCTACAATTTCATAAAAATCAAGCAAAGCTAAATAATACAAATTACACACCCCAGCCATGTATTAGATATTTCTGGAGTTTGAAATAGATTAATTACCAAGTTGGAAAATTGAAGGCGACCGAATAAACAACGTTCTGGTGTCCGGCAAAGGTCTTCAATTCCTTCCCGGAGTCCACATCCCAGATCTTGCAGGTCCTGTCGTAGCTGCCGGAAAGGCATCTGGAAAAGACAGGTTTGTTAAACTAAAAGTACACTGTAAATAAGTCAAGTAAAGGTACTGGCGGCCCTCATGGGCCCGTTCAGTGAGTGGCGAGACGTACCTACCTATAGTGTTCTTATTAATATAAGAACACATAATTATAAGAGCAGAATTGGCAGGTGCCATAGTCTCATTCAATTGACCGGCATAACGTCATCAAAATTCAGGATAATAACCAGCGCCGGTCGATTGGCCGGCATACGCTGAGTTGGGACCGGTTCGTAGCATACTATGAGTTCCTACTTATTTGTCTCTTTTCTAGATTCGGCTCCTGCAGGGCTAACATGCGCGCCACGACAAAATTCTATCAACTGTTTTGTTTCGCTCTTTCTCTCGCGAACATGAGACAAATGCACGACATAATAGCATCGAGAAAATTTTGTAACGGTGCGCATGTTAGCCCTACTGATTGTGGGATAGAGATGCGCTTTTATTGTGTTATAATTTTTGTATTATGTAGGCATACTTGATGCTGCGAATAAACACATTTCTTTCTTTCTTTCTTTCTTTCTTTATTTATACTAAATGGAACAGTTTATGCTTCTGATCACCTCTTCCCTGTCTTGTCAAACGCAACATTCGTCAGAGGCAGCACGTGCGTCTGCAGAGTCTTGTATATGTAGAACCTCTTCCCGGCGGGACCCTCGTGCTCGATGCGTTTCTTCAGGGTGTCCAGGCACTGATCCAACTGCTCTCGAACGTCGTCCGTGATGAGCGCCTCGTTCTGGTAGAGACGATTGGCTATTTCCTTTAAGTCGGAGCTGTGAACAATACAATACTACATTACTGTCCACTTTTGTATACTAAAACATATCTATGAATTCTAATCTAAATTCAAAACTATTTTAGGACACCAGGGGAGCACTCATGAAAGTTAAATGACTTCAGGTGCCCGTTCCTATCCCAAGAAGGCAAGAGATTCGTAGGACTTCTGTTTTCAAATATGCTGCCTACCTAGGTATGTATAAACTAGGTTCTAGGTATATATTATAATTATCTGTCTCAGTACGGCTCTTACTTCGAATTCAGGTCAAGAAGATCGATGTCCCTGTTCTTCACAACCCCTTTCTGTAGGTACTCCAGCACGATTCCTGGAGGATGGTAACGAAGGTGGAACTTCAGCAGCTTCATGGCTCTTCTGCTATGCTGCTATCGTTTATTTTTTACAAAAACCCATCTTATGTAATATTTTTGACACTTGTAAAGTTTCTAAAAAGTGTTTTAATCAAAGAGCATGTAAGTATGTAGGTTTTGATCAATAGTTACTGTTGCCATGGTTATCAAAGAGATATTATGTCTTACGCACAGACTTACAGTACGTAGTATTTGTATTCTCTTTGGAGATATAAAAATATGATATATAAACTACACGAATAAAACTTGAAATTGGCAAAATACACAAACCGTGTCTGGCCACGAAAGAAGAAAAAAAAACTACACGAAAACTAGAAATGTAGCGTTATATTCTCTTTGCTACAAACTATGAAGATAAAATTAATAATCTATGATTATGAAGCTATGCTTTTATTATGAAAAAAGTGTGAAAAAATACTTATTTGTAAGTAAAATAATTCAGGCCTTTTTGGTGCGAACGTGAAAAACGTATGATCAAAAAACAAAACTTACCAAATAACCACCGCCCGTTATCTGCTGCGTCCGTGGTTCACCCACGTAGTTTTTCAATGAAATTCTTATGGACCAGCGTTATGCTTACCATCAGGCAAACGCAAGGCAGCTCGTCTCGTTATCCAATACTAAAATTTTTTTATACTGAGAATAGGCTATCGATTGACCGCTATCTTACCTGATGTTAATTAATTCGTAATATAGACAAAGTCAAAGGTTACGCACGTGTAGTTATATGTAATGTAAAACGGGTTATAAAACTCAATAAACTAGCCACTACCTACTTAGGTAATGGTACCAATTTACGACACAACAACATAGGAAATTAACCTTTTCCTCAGTCCAGTTATTTTCACAACTCTGCCGGTAGCTCCCGCTGCGGCCGTAGTTGTGCAATTTCATCCACTTCCGGTTTGGTCAATATCCCACTTGTGTGAAAATACAACCGGGAAATTCTAGGCCGCGATGAATTGTTTTAGCGGAGAATATTGACTAGATTTCATCAAAATATCTACATACCTACCTTGCTAGGTTAGCCCTACCACCTGCTGGGTGGTAGGACTAAATCTTCAGCGATTATCTGGGTACCAACCAGTAGTCTACCGCCAAGTGCAAGCATTATTGTATTCCCGTGAACATGATGCTTGCAATAGCGTCGAAATATCGGGTGCTCATAGTTCAATAATAATCACGGTAAATATCCCGTTATAATGTGTGAATAAGCACATTGTTGTGTTCAAGTAGGTTAGGTAAGCAATGTTGGATTGATGAGCAAATCTGCATTCAGTGGAATGGCTGGGGTTACTATATCTCTGGGTAACGAGAGCACTGCAGTGCCGCGCAAGTCTTTGTGTTTTGAAGTTCTGAAATGCACTGCAATGGTTATGGCAACTTTGACAACCATGACAACCGGCTCGTCTTGCTATGCAATAATACTTATAAAAAATAGCTATATACTTAGTTGATAAGTAATATGGTTGACAAAGAAGCAATTATCCACTCATAGTAATAAATTAATGATGATAATATTCGGAAGCCAGCGTAGTGGACGCTCCTTGACACACTTACACGTGGTAGCAGGGCCCTTTATTCTCTCCTGACCCTCGTGTTCCGGTGCCCATACCAAGGTTCATACTTGTAGTTTACGAGACGCAGAATGACCGAAAAATGGAGCGCTAGCGCGCCCAAAATGGAGTGACTGTCTATCTGTGTGCTCGAAATTGGACCATCTGCAACGTTCCACTCAACCCACGACACGCGGAGCAATTTGGAACGAGCGTGAACCGTGAACTTTACTCCTACCACCTGGTGAAAGATGGGTGCTTGGCGACACTTGGGTTAGAATCATTGATGAGTACTAGAAGATGTCCTGTCCACCAAGTTATGGCTGCATCATGATATCTTCCGTCACTGAAAGCTCAAGGATATTATAGAGGAAACCTCGACATACGGATCGGTGGGTGACCACACTTCCACTAAGCCATCATTATAAGTGATCGCTTCAATCATCAAACCTTCAATCTTAAATACATGTAGGTTAGTCAGCCCAGTATGTCTTAAAATGGGCTGCTGGAGATTAGCCAGCAGCGAACAAAAGGCTTGTGTGGCCCATATCCGGGCCATGCTGGAGGTGAGAGTGGATTGAGGGTTACAATAAGGCAACTATTTTGAGATTAATTTTCTTTGAACCGTTATTATGAATCAAAATTTGAAATGGAATGAGGCAATGCATCTTTATAGATAGGTAGGTACCTAAAAGGTTAACCATAATCTTCATTGATTTATCTATTCAGGCATTTGTGTTCTGGGTGGCACTGCAATTGGGCTGGCGTTGTGGTTACCAGCAGGCAAACAACCCGTATTTCCCGTTATTTAAAGTATAAAAAGATAAGGCAAAACTCGGCATATTATTGACCTTGAAGCGTCCCTGTCTTATTTCGTTCAGACGCCGCTGAAAGATAGGCTGCGGCGCCTGATGAGAGCTTTTCTCTCCTTTATGGGACACATTAGAAACGTTTTCTTAGTGAAAATGTACTACGGGGTTATTTAAACGTCAATGGCGGTTGAGTTTTCCCCGTAGAGGTCCAGATATAACACATTTTTAATTGGGCTGACCCGTATTTATAATTTCGGTATACCAGAAGATAGCTATAGGTCATCATTAATTATCATTTGTGATGATACCGCCTGGCTTCTTTGATATTTTTTTGATGCGCGTTTGACCACTATATCCCCTGGACGAAGTGGCCCAACATTGTAAATATAATACGTTAAACATAGGTGCGTCCGGCACACACCATCTATACGAATAAATAAAATAACACCAATGAACATGCACTGAAACGCCACTGCTATGCTGATATATTTTTTCAGATGGTTTCAATAATATTAGTGACTAGCTGCTGCCCCGCGGTTTCACCCGCGTGGAGATTTTGGCTTACATGGTTTTTAATTTTTTTGCGCAGAGCCCTAATTATTTTTCTAAAATTAAAGTAGCCTAGGTTACTCCTTGTAACATCTACGAGTGAAAGTCCCGTCAAAATCGGTCCAGCCGTTTCGGAGATTACCCGGAACCGAACAGACAGACAGACAAAAATTTTAAAAATGGTTGTTTTGTTATTGGTTCCGTATATACTTTCATATTATGCATTTAGTAAAAAGCTGTTATTTTGATATTATTACAAACAGACACTTCAATTTTATTTATCTGTATGGATGTATGGATTACTCGTAGTATTTTATAATCTACGATTTGTTATTTCCATTGTAATTGTACTGCAATAAAACAGCTAAACAAATATAAACTAAAAACAAACATAGTACATAAAAAAAATGTTGTTTTATATGAAAATTGTTTTATTTGAACATCTTTGTCTTGTCAGATAACAACAGAACTTAACATAATACTGCCATGTATGTGGTAAGTACGTAAATTGAGTTAAATTGAAGTAGTTACCAAATCAAATCAAAATTCTTTACCTATTGTCCGTCAGTTTTTAGTTTTTACCAGCAGGCAAACAACCCGTATTTCCCGTTATTTTCCCGTTATATTTTTTAATAAATGAAAACTAGTAATCTTTTTTTAGTTCAAATTTTCATAGTTGACTATGTTAATTAGGATTTTGAAAAAGTTTTTTTAAAGTATTTTCAAGAGATCTGCGGTAGTAGCATTTGACTGCTACTTCACGTTACGCTTAAGATATAACCGGGTTATATATCTGCAGAAACAACTGAATTATAAATGAAAAAATTTGTAGTAATTTAAAAATAACAATTACTTGCATAACTTTAGTATTCACTGTTATGTGAACTACGTCACGTGGCCAGCAGCAGCTTGACTACAGCTTTTTAAGGCTCTCACTCGGGCAGTCATCGTGTGGTTTCCAGTAGGGTTTCCACGCTTTTGTATTCTATACCGCAGTCAAAACGAGATATGTTTGTTTTAGAACTCTTTCTCTAGCTATATTTTTAACTGTAGCTGGTTTAGTCAAGATAGTTCTTTAGCGCGTGTTATGGATAAGCTCAGCGGATTAAAAAATATTAACTGTTTTTGTAAACAGTTAATATTTTTTAATGACGGTGTGGTATGGCGGTAACACTTGTGTGTTACCGCCATACCACACCGTCATTTTAAAGCAGCCTACCCGCAAGATGTTTTTTTTTACTACACTCGATAGGTTAGAACATCCATAAACAGCGCTTAGGCTCATAGATATGTGAGTTGTGTAATTTAAAGAATATATACACGAAAAATAAAACAGAGGAGTAGACCCTACTCTGTTGGGTTCATGTTTATTTTAGTTATTGAATCATAATAGGATACAGAACAGATTCTCTTTGAGAGAAGGTCGGTATCCCAGGTAACTTATTGTCCCAGCAGTGGAAGCGTAATAAGGCTGATGAATAGGATAGCACCTAAACTTCAAACTATTAGGGTCTTACCACAAAAAAAATAAACACACGTTAAACCTATGTCAATCACTGTTTAACGCCTACTCATGGCTTAGTCGCGCGATTAAATACGAGCAACCACAAATCCGGATTTAAGTAGTGTCTAACCATTATCTAACACAATTCTGTTGTGACATTTCTAATCATTTTTGACGTTTATCTTTAGACACTGTCTAGATAAACAGGTGACTAAAAATGTTTTTTTGTGGTAACACTATTATAGTCTATCCAAAACCTGCCGTCTGATCCAGGTTTGCGAATATATCTTGTTGCTAGACCAGGCACAATCAAATAGTTTTTTCCACAGTTATGCGAGTTTCCGCACAGTTTCACGATAACACACAAACTGTACCTAATCATGTATGCAAACAATTACACCTACATACTATGATTTGTTCTGTTCTGAGAAATGGGCTTACAATGTGCAGGCGCATAAGTATAAGCGGATAATTTGTATAAACAGTCTTTTACAAAGATAAAAGCAGTTGAATATGCGCGGTTTCATTGAACCCTCCATCGAGTCCATAGCTTCAAGCTTCGTGGCACAGCACAATATTAATTACCGGCATCTCCACTGTTGTGCAGCCAAGCGTTTTAATTTCCCTGTGTATTGGCAACCCTACGTATCCGGTCGGACAGGTTGTGTTGTGCCACGGTCCTTGACCGGCTCGGGCGCAGTGTGTCCCGCGGCAGGTGATCGCACGCACGGTTCGCGCGTAAATTCAAAATCCGAATTGATATTTGAACCACGACTGCGGTAACTTTTACTTTCTTTATAGTTGTGATTGCGTCATATCTGTTCGGTAATTGCTGGTCTATTTTGTGTTTGTGTGCGTTTATGTGGCTGTGTGAGTGTTAGTGATGGTTTTTAGTTGTCTGTGAAAAGAATGTGAGTATGAAGTTAACTACCTACCCTCATTTTTAAACCAGTTTTTCAATATGGTTTTAATGTAAACATTGGCTTGCTATCTATGTTGTATTATAAATCTTTGAAAGCAGATAATTATTTTTACAAACAAAATAAATGTCAAGACTTAAGTGATCATAACTTCTAACAGGTCGAAACACCGGGTCCACGTTTAATATATAATAGTTTAATATTTTATGCAGTTTCTTAACATTAGGTACAACTCGTACTTTTTCTGCGAGGACGTGACGTGGGCCTTTACATACCTGATAAAAAGTTAATTAAATATGGTAATTTACCTATCCATAACGAGAAAGAGAGTTCAAGGTGGTACAAAGATCGCAAGTCATACATATTGTACAAGACATAACATGTGTTTTCTTCTCTTTACAATAGCAATAGCTAGGTAATTTTAGACAGGCATCTAGTTAGTGCCTATAGCTATGCAAATTAAGTTAGGTTATTTTAATTTTATTATTAAAAGTAGGCAAAGTTATTTTAAACTAAGGTGGTAGAACAAACAAAAAATCTAGACGACAGTTTTCTCTCTATCATCAAAACCCTGTATTAACAGTATTAACTTACTTATAATTAATTATTATATACTAGCTTCTGTCCGCGGTTTTCACCCGCGTTCCCACAGGAACCGTGCATTTTTCCGGGATGAAAAGTAGCCTATGTTACTCTCCGGTCCATAAACCATATCTATGCCAAAAATTACGTCGATCCGTTGCTCCGTTACTGCGTGAAAGAAGGACAAACCAACAAACCACCAAACACACTTTCGCATTTATAATATTAGTAGGATTATGTACTTATAGTAAAAATATATCATGAAACACAATTTGTGCGGTGTACATAAAAACACAATGACGTTAAAATACGTTAGTAAAAACTAGTTTCGTGAGGTATTTAAACAATACAGGGTGTTTAAAGAAGATACGCACAGGCGAATCAGACCGTGCGCCGTGCCTGTAAGTCTCATTTGTGTGAATATAAATTGTAATCATTACACAAATAAGATACGTAGTATTTGATAACATGATAATGCTAACCGTCATTTGTTATAATTCAATTCAATTCAAATTCATTTATTGACACAATTTAAATTATACATAGTAACAGCAATATTTTAGACAAATATTATAAGAAACAAAATATGTAAATAATACTTAGTTGCTGAGCCTCAGATGCCTAAGCTAGGCGTATACCTGTGTTATAGGCATAAATTTTAATAAATTGCACGTTAAACGTTCTAACATTTAACTTGTTTTCTGTTTTTGCTGTAATTAGATAGTAATTGGGTCATACAGGTGTTGATTCTGTCGTTTCATACTTAAACCTAATTAGTTTCGCTCTCTCTTTCCAATATATAACATTAGAAAGAGAGGGAAGATGGTTTGACTTCACTAAATTCATTGCCGTTAAAACACTAGACAGAAGCATTAAGTGGATTAATTTGATAGGTTTAAAATATATTCCATCTCATTCTCATGTTCTTATTTAAAAAGAAAGATTCGAACTAAAATTAGGTTTTGGTATAAGATGATAGAATCGACACCATTGTCACTGCTTTGATTTAGAATCAGAATTTTTTTTACAGTTTCTATTAAGTACTATGTAATTAGCCTAATTACGGTCCATCAACTTCGTTCGAAATATGTCTGCGGTAGGTAGGGGAGACCAGGGACAAAAGTAACGCGGGATGAACGTAACAAATGAGTTTCTGAAGAAACTATGTTAGCTACATTGATGGGTTGTACCACCGATATGTTCCAATTTGAACCACCCCTTACCTCAGCTGCCCTCTTGGCACTGTGCCGTCAGGTTGTGGAGGTAGCAAGCTGGTGCTGCAAAAGTACCCCCAAAGTAAGGTTTGACCGTTTTTTCAACGGTGTTTTTTTTTATTATGGGAGGTTTCTTGCTTGCCTGTCTAGTGACAGTAAAGTAGCATAAGTATTCGTCTTTCTATTTTGGCGTTCGAAATGATAGTTTGTTTAGGTTATAGGCATGTATTTGGCAAATTCAGGAAAATTTATAGTTAGGGATGAAAGTAACAACTTGTTACTTTCATCCCGGTTATGATCGTGATATCTCGAAACGATTTTATTGTGTTTTTTTATATTTCAAAGTAATACAGATTTATTTTCTTTCTCCTGAATACCTAACATATATAAACGAACGACTAGCAGAGGTTTAGTTACTGCTGAAATAATGGATTAGGCTACAGAAGTACTTTATAGCAATGTATCATTTTGAGACGATGTAAATTCATATCAGCCATAAGTAAATCCACTATTGGTAGCTTCACCGGCTTAGGTAGCTTCACTATTACTGCCAAGAACCCCTCCTGATTTAACTTTGCCACCAGTAATGGCTTTGCCATTGAAAATTATTTCAGAAATAGACATTGTCTGATAATTAACAACTTAATTTGACTCCAAACAAGCTTGAAATTCAAGAACAAGAAGAAAGAAAGCGTAGAGCCAAAGAAGTTAAGAAACCTATTTTACAAACTGCTAAACAGACAAAAAAGCCGAAGGCTGCAGTTGATTAGAAAATCAGTAAAAAAATGGAAATAAAAGACTAAAAAAGAATAAATATACCTATACTAAAATAACTAAGAATAGTGATCATTCAGACGGCGAAGATTGCTTCTGGTTAATTTGTATGAAATCCTTTTCTAACAGTAGGTTAAATGAAAAGTAGGTAGGCAGAATGTTTAGTTAACTGATACTAAGCATTGTGGCTACTTGCTTTTATATTCAACATACATTAATTTCTAATCAGCGTTTTAGATTTTACCTTAGAATAAGAACAATAAAAAATCTAGGAAACAATAATCTTCTTTATTTTTAAATAATCAACATTATTTAAAAATGAGATCTCAATCATGAGAATGCCCACAGCTGATAGTCTATGAAACTATCACCTGTGGGCTCAATTAGAATTGTGCAAATAACGAAATAAGTTACCTACGCCTTAATTGTTTACCTGTTTGAGATCTAATTTTTAAATAATGTTGATTATTTAAAAATGAAGAAGATTGTTATGTTTCCTAGTTTTTTTTATTGTTGTGATTCTAATGTAAAATCTATAAGGATGATTAGAATTTAATATGTTCAATATGAACGTAACTTTGGTTTTATTTACATTGTTACAACCATCCCCTTACACTGTTACAACCAACCCTAGGGGTAGGGATAGTTGTAACAATTTCCACTTTTTTTGTTCGGTCGTATTTCTCAAAATCTGTAATATAAGTTATATTCAAGCTGGTGTTAAAAGATAGTTAAAAGACCAATCTATCATGTGTACGGATTAGAATTTTGATATTCAAAAAGCTTTGTGAGATATTACGAGAAATTTGAAAATTGTTACGTTCGTCCCTGGTCTCCCCTACTTATTTGAGCTTTAGCACAGAATAGATAAGCATTAGTGGCAACCAGGGAAACGATCACAAATGGTGTCACCTGCGATCCCTTTCTGACACTCGCCCTTTTCAAACCCTCGTACTTCAAACATTCTTCTTTTGTTAGTGGGAGGACTAACTCTTCTGCGAGTGTCCGTCTGGGTTGTTATCATCGCTCTGCTCGTGCTCGTTTAGTTTCGCTCTGCCGCCAAGCAGTAGTGTGCAAGCATTATTGTGTTCCTGTTTGATGAGCAGAGTATCCAGTGAAATTACTGGGCTTATGAGACTTAATACCTAATGTCTCAGGGTAACGAGCGCACTGCAGTGCCGCGCAGGCCTTTGTGTTTCAAAGTTCTGTGTGGCACTGCAATTGTTACGGGCCGGCGTTATGCTTACCATCAGGCAAACGACCAGCTCGTCTCGTTACCAAATAACATAAAAAGAAATAGATAAGCGTTAGTGGCAGGCAGGGAAACGAGCTCAAATGACGTCGCCTGCGATGCTGACACCCGTCCTTTTCAAACACTCTTACTTCAAACATTCTCTCAAACAACTCGGACACAAACACTCAGTCTAGTAATTAAATATATGTCCTAATGGAGATAGAATCGAGTAGAACCGATTTGAGTTATTTTGGAGTAGAGTCTAAAATACCAAGCTCTCGCACGAACGCAGACAGCAAGATTTTTCTTTCAGTCCATTTTACCCACGACGGTATGGAGAAGGTATATTCGTTTAGGGTGAGAGGTAGGTTGTTTGTTTGTTTGTTAGTGTGTGCACACATGAATGTTCCCATTTATCTCAAAACGGTTTGGCAGATTTAGATACGTGTTTCTGCATAGGGTTTGCGATTCATCGGCGTTGGTTCTTAGATATATGTTATGGCGTAATCTCGTCAGGGGGCGCTGTAAAAATATTTTTCGCTTACATGAATGTTCCATTTATTATCAAACCAAAACAACTCTAGCGTAATAATAAAATTACTTACTTCAAAAGTAATACTATCAAAATAGAAAACAAATAAGAAAATGAAAAAGCCACTGTCTCTACAATCATAGAGTATGACACAAATAATATAATGCATATAGAGTTGCCATGACCATGCATATTTCATGTAGAGCTGCGAGAGCCGCGTGTGACACAGGGTATAAAGAAAGAGTAAGTAGGTAAGAGGTGGTTGTCACATACCTGAAATGTATTTACATATTTCTAAGAGATTTTACATGACACGTGCTTTGTAATTTTTTTTAAAAGTATTTACAGTAAATTTTCTCAATCAAAGTTGACAGCTAACAGTCTTTCTGTAGGTGATAGGCTGGTTAACTTTTGTAGTGCGTTAAGGTTGCGTGGTTTGATTTCTGCTACGGGAATTCATAGTTCCTGATGCCATAGATAAAGGGAATCCTAGTTAGGGGGCAAGGTACCTATGTGAACGCGGGGTGTTACCTAGGTAGTTTTTATTTACGTATTGATAAAGTGAAAAAACAACGGATTTATTTATTGTTCCTAATGCACTTATTAAAATTTTTATCTAAGAATTTGTTTATGAAACTAGGAAAGTTAATTATAAAATATAATTGTTTTTTCTTTTTGTTATTTATATAGTGATATCGGCTTTGATTTCATTGAACTAATAAATTATTGCAAAAAATGTACGTAGAAAAAGATGAAATTAAATAGTGTTTTACATGTCAATAATATAGAGGTGTGCAACATTAATGTTAACAATTCATTAATAAGTAGTATAATAAGGTATTACATTAGATTAAAATTAGCCATTATATCACAAGTGAAATCCGATCATTAAACAAATCTAATTGATTTAATATCTCGGAAAATACACGGTTCCTGTAGGAACGCGGGTGAAACCCAAACTGATGTGCTGGCATACCTGTATTCCAAGGAAAAAACTGTAAACTATTTTCACTTATCAATCCTGCACAGTCCTTCAAATTTAACGTGAACTGAGACATAACCCTTTGTTTCTGATCTCCCTGAAGGCAACCCTGGCTTCACAGCCGACGAGGTACCCACTGCTTCGGAAAATTATATTTCACCGTTTATTAAATTATGCCGGTTACCGACACAAGTAGGTAAGGGACTATCGAGTTACCCATCTATGTAATTAGCTGCCACTTACTCTTTGTCGAGCGGTGGAAGGGAGACTCCATTTTCATAGCGAAATTAATGTAGGTACTTACGTGAGTAGAACTAGATTGGTGTTAATTATATTAAGTATATATAGTAGGTAACGAGATCAAATATATATATTTTTTAAACTATTGGTTTATTCTAAAAATCATTTTAAACATACTTTAAATCTGAGTGTCGTTTTTTGTTACCCTAGATTATTCTCCGGCCTTTAAGCCACAGGACCGTCGTGAGGATAATAGTTGTATTCAAACGCTAAAGTTCTTTCCGAAAATATATAAATAAAATAGTAGCCCAAGTCGTCCAGACCGACGACAAATCACTATCGTGTACGAAGCCTCTAACAGTTGCTACATGTACTCATGTAGGTACATTTGAACTAAGACCGCATGCACGCCAAACGTAGAGGCAGACATAAGTCACAACGAACGTTACGCAGTTTTCTTTCCTATAACTTTTCGTCACACCGAATCAACCACACGCTATGCGTAGTCGCTGACTCAGCAAAGGTCATAGAGACCCCAGCTTATAATAATTACGTATTCGCGACAGCATTGGCAAGTGGCAATGCGACGTCGACCGACGTAAGTCTCGTCATATCTGCTGTCAAATGTCATTTTTGCATTGAAAATCAGACAGACAGCAATCGAACTCTTGTTCTTGCGACCGGTTTATCGTTACTGCGGCGCAAGTACAGAAGTCGGTTCGATAAAATTGTCGAATCGAAAAACTCGATAAATTTTAACGAATGTTGCGAGTACGGAAGTCTGATCGTAAAGTATTGTAGTAGCTCTATATTCTCTTTTTATTCGACATAGCTTTTCGATAACTTTTATCGATTGAAACGAGGTTCGATAAATTATATAAAAAGTCGATAAAACCCACTTTATCGATATGAACTGTCAGTTTTATCGAATTTTATAGATCAAAAAGATCCGTACTTGCGCCGCTGCTGTCAGATTCGTAATCAGCCTGCGGATCATATTCGGCAGACGACACGTTTGATATGAACGTGGCCTAATGTGAGAAATTCGAAACAAAGTAAAAGCACAGGTTCAAATAAGCAGCTTGAAGACAGAGACAGTATTGTATTGAAATTAGTTACGCTGAATGAGAATTTGTATAAACATAGCGTTTCCATGTTGAGCTTGCGACCAACGCCACGCCACATGTATGTATGTATGTATGGCGCGTTGATGTATGTGCGATCCGACATGCCCGGTGACTCGGAACTGATGGGATGATTGATGACGTCACCACGAACAATGTGCTGGAACATATAAATACCAACACAAATAGTCATGTGAATTCAGTCATTCTGTAAAACGAGAGAGTTTGTTCAAACACATGATTAAGATGAAGGAAAAGGCGAACGAGTTCAAAAACTTCTATAGTGGACACCAAAAGGAAAAAATCTTAAAATATAGTACAAATTCTTCCATGCGGATACTAAAAATAGTAAACTAATAATCATTTAATTATTTTAAAAATAGTGTGGTCGTTCATGATTACCTGCAGATTATAAAATATGACAGGCTCTCTTTGTAAAAAATATTAGAGCATAACAGAAACAAACAAAATGAAGAAAAACTACATTCCAAAGAGTTTTTAGGTACAACGAAGTTTCGTCGACGTATTGGCCTCGAGGTTTTCCTCCAACTAACATTACTAATATAAACTCCATAATTGTTAATTATTATTAAGTAGGTAGTTTTTATGATTGGTAAAACCCGGAGTGACAAAGCTTGAGGGAGCTATTTACAAAAAGTCGTAAGATAAGACATCATATCCTACTTCCTATTTGTAATAACATATCCTACTTCCTATCTGTAATATCCTACCACAATCCTACTATCCTACTAATATTATAAATTCGAAAGTGTGTTTGTTGGTTTGTCCTTCTTTCACGCAGTAACGGAGCAACGGATCGACGCGATATTAGGCATATACATAGTTTATGGACTGGAGAGTAACATCGGCTACTTTTTATCCCGGAAAAATGCACGGTTCCTGTGGGAACGCAGGTGAAAACTGCGGGCAGAAGCTAGTGTATTATATGTAAGCTTTTTCCTTCAAGGCTTGGTTGGCTTGGTTTGTCATCTAACTAAGTTTAGTGACAAAGTATTGAATGCAACGCAGCTACCTTATCATGCACGTGTCATCTCGCATGCAGTCTATCACAATAATTACAATAAAACTATTTACACGGCTTTGCCCGGACACTTGACGATGATTATACATATTACACTGATGTATCTGAACAGTCATAACGTGGTCATAACAAAAAAAACCTATTACATATGCTGACATCACTCAGATCAAGTTATGAACTGTCAAATACGTAATGCAGTAATTACTACACAAATATAAAAATAAATAACCGTAAGCACTTACACTCATACCCCCGCACTAGGATTCCCTGTGTCGCAGGTGGCAATGACACACACAGATACACATCACATCCAAGACCAGAGAACAAACTTTATGCTTACACAAAATCTGCCCCGGCCGGGAATCGAACCCGGGACCCCTCGCTTTGCAGGCAAGCTATGGAGCCGTCAATATAGAACTTCTATGAGGCCCATAGAATCGTTAAAATTGTAACCGGATAGGTATCTTTACCTTAGTTACTCTTAATTTACTTTTGTATACCGTATTATAATATCACTCCCAGAATCAAGAGCAATCTAGGTAATGTTTTCGTTCGATCATTACAAGCAATCCCTACTAATATTATAAATGCGAAAGTGTGTTTGTTTGTTTTTCCTCCTTGTCCTTCTTTCACGCAGTAACGGAGCAACGGATCGACGTGATTTTTGGCATAGATATAGTTTATAGACCGGAGAGTAACATAGGCTACTTTTTATCCCGGAAAAAGGCACGGTTTCCGTGGGAACGCGGGTGAAAGCCGCGGGCAGAAGCTAGTCATATATATCTTCAAAATAGATACAGAGTTTTTGGGCAGCGACAGCTTTTACATAAATATTTATTGATAGGTGCAACAACTCACTTTGTCCCAATTCCCAAGCAGTATTGTTGCATTGTCTGATTGGTTTCGAAACACAGCTTTTTGTGTGAACCACGTAGTTTTCCCCAGCGAGTGGAACGCGGATGATGCTTCCGTCATGTCTTCATGGAAATTTTGAGGGGAAAGTTGAATCTCATATTATCTAAGCATCCTATATAAAAAGGCTGGTTGTCTGGCGGTCATAGGAACTCTGTAACGAAACGACGTAACCCCCTCGAGTTTGGGCTTGTTTGATTTGTCTTTACAAGTACTCTGATCCTAGATGATTTTCAGGGTTCTGATGATGAAGCCGGAAGGTGGCCTTAAGATTACAGTACCAATTAAGTATTTCATTAAAGCTTGTCTTGAAAAATGTATTTATCCACAAAAAACTTATTAAGTATGTAATGTTGTGTTGTAGATATGTTTTTTAGGAACATATGTTTTCTTTCTCTTTTTACTTTTTATCTATCTTCTTCTTGTCCTCAGAAACCAGTGATGTCTTCGGAGGAGCGGGGCTGCGTCAATAAAGCCTTTGAGGCTGTAGACGACGGCTTCCAGACCATCGACCTGCGTGGCGTCAGGAAGGAGGACCCTAAAGGCACACGAATTACGACAAGGGTAGGTAAACACCTATTATACCTAGCCCTTTTTTAAGTTAGAGGGTGTAAATTTGGCCACGTCCTTCCATTGTCTTGGAATCTCAAAAGCAAAGATATTTCAAATAGTTTAAAACTGACGCCACAAATTGTATCGATGTACGTCTAAGATGGGTTCATATACTTAACCCTTTTAGTTTGCTGCATATAACTTGACAATTTTGCGTTTTGTTTTTGGTCCTACCTGAGTATATACCTGAGTAGTTGGCGTAAGTATAATGGACTGATGGGGATAATTATGATGGTTCCTAGATTTTAATACTGTGAGTAAGGCCTCGTTCGTCTAAGTATAAAACAAGCTTCGATGTTTAAAAAACATAGATATAGGTACGCCTACGCTGTGCTGGATCTGGGACCCACTGAATCCACCTGCAAAGTTCTTCGAAAAACATGTACAAATTACAATCTTGCGAGTCATTCCCTGTTTTCTGTGTTTTCTTTAACTGTCCCCTCACCACGTAAACTGCAATAAGCGACAGGAAAGAAGTTGAAGGACTCTGGTAATTTTTAAAGCAAGAATGTCTACAGCTATACAACATAGGTACCTATAATTTGCGGTGACTTTAAGAACCGAATCGCAAATAGTACTTATTGCCTGTCAGCCCTGGAAAAATACTGCAGCGTTTATTGCGACTTACAACGAGGCCATAGTAACTGCAAACAGAGCATTCCTCGGCCGTTTCTCGATTCCCTCCAAGCCATAAATATGGAGCGAATTTAATTTTGTTCCAAATTCAAATTAAAGTCACGTCAAGTTGGCAGCACGTGCGCTGTAACGCGCGGAATACAGATTAAAAATGTGAGTATCCCGACTTAATGGCGGGGAAACGGAGCCCGGGAAATTAGATAATGAGAGTCAATTCGATTACTTGTGGCTTCCGTCAACAAGATGCGCACGACAATAGATAGCTCCAGGATTAAAGTAGCTGGAGATTAAACGAATGAAATTATTTACCTAACTCACCAATGAATTTTTTTACATTAGACTAGGCGGTATGGTATACTTTAACCTACCCAAAAAGGGCGAATAAAAAAAATAGCTGGAGATGGCTCTATACTATACATATAAGTACGTACCTAGATCCTTTTTTTCTTTTTTGTTGTCGACTCTTTCATTTATTTTTTTATAACATCGTGTTTGACTACTATCAAGGCTGATCTTAAGCGGCAGGGTGGTCGAAGATGATAATATTAAGTACGTCAAAACTAGAACTGGCTCCCAAGTGCAGCTGCTAGAACACTCTAATCACTACTTGACGACAGATTTCCAACCTGGAGGTGGTAACTAGCCTAGCGAACATAAGAAGCTGTCCTACCACCATGCTATAGCTGCCATAGCGATATGCACGCTGAGATGGGACCATTTTGTGACGCTTATTTTTTTTCTTTTGTTTTTTTTTCTTATTTATTTGTTGTTCTAGGTTTAAGTGGTCACGAATAAATATGTTTTCTTTTCTTTCTCTTTCTATATGTACATTCGCCGGAAGTTTAAGCTCAATTGTAGCAATCAAACCATCGAACTACGGATCGTCGGATTCAGTAAAATAATGCAACTAATGTTTCATTTTCCATCACTTTTTATTTTTTTATTTTATTGGTAACGAGACGAGCTGGACGTTTGCCTGATGGTAAGCATAACGCCGGCCCATAACAATTCCAGTGCCACTCAGAACTTTGAAATACAAAGGCCTGGGCGGCACTGCAGTGCACTCGTTACCCTGAGACATTAGGTATTAAGTCTCATAAGCCCAGTAATTTCACTGGCTAATTTGCTCATCAAACCGGAACACAGTAATGCTTGCACATTACTGCTTGGCGGCAGACTTCACGAGCAAAGTGGTGGTACTAACCCAGATGGACACTCGCAGAAGAGTTAGTCCTCCCACTAACAACTTCTGGTATTTTTGGTTTTCTCGCGGCATGAAAATTGGTACATACTCTATGCGTTAGTCCAAGTAAGTACTATCTATCTATTAGCTAAATTGGCCTTTTTATGATCGAGTAACTCAAACTCGCGTTTGTAATTAGTTCCTATCGTTATAAAGCCAATTCACATTATGTTACATTAAACCTGCCATCCCTGCGTCTACAGCATCCCCGTGTTTATATACCCCGACTCGGCGTGACAGCCCTCAGTCCGCCGCGCGACATCGCGCCGCCCGCCCGCGCCGCCGCCCTACGGCCCCACCGGAAGACCGCGCGAAACTTTTACGTAAACCGCGACACATTTTTAAAATTTGAGATGGTAAAAATTGATTCTTTTTGACGTCGCTGCTGAATGCCCTAAAATGGTACGTGGATTTTTTAAATGTATTACTGTTTATCAATATTTGACTAATCTTGGAATGGTTTTCAAAATATTACACCACTTTTTACGAATATAAAAAAGCATTAAATACCAATCATAATTAAAAAAGAAGTCTTAACTTGAGCCTAAATGAAGAATTAAAAATGAATAAAACAAAATTGGCTGTAGTATTTATTATTTTTAATTAATAATTTAACTGGAACCGTTACAAAAAAATGTTGTGACATCAAAAGAAACACGGAAATTTTCTCAAAACGACAGACGATTAATGGAGTACGACAACGACTCATCTGGTCTACGAGTGTTATTTTTACACTCTACTAAATAAAACTCGTGTGTCTAGAGAGTCAAGGAGACGCTAATCCCCACATAACACGAATGATTTTTCCATTGATAATGTCTTACACGTTTTACCTTATTATGGCAAAAGGAGCACGTAATTCTAGCTTGCCTTTAACAATACAAACTTATCATATATTAGCTTCTGCTAGCGGCTTGCACCAGCGCATGCATAGGTTTATAGTTATATAGGGGCACCTTAGACGCTCAAGCAAACGTACGTTTGCTTGTCAGAATAACAACGCTTTTGCGTCAAGCGCGGATTTCGTGATACTCGAAATGCGCGCTAACCAAACGTACGTTTGCTTGAGCGTCTAAAGTGCCCCTTACACAGACGCGACATAATATGAAAGAGATAATATACAATAACACCATATTATACTCTGGTAATACATAGATACTTTGGGAAATAATATTTTTGACTTATTTTAATATCACTAATATCTGGTAAATAATTAGCTCGCTGTTTTTAAAAAAAAAAACTTTATTATTTTGTGTAGAATAGCGTTTTTAGAGATACCAGAAATGAATTATCTATATATAGATGTTCGCTCTGTGTAAAAAAAAACAAAGAAACGAGTGAAAAAACGTTTATGTTAAATACGTTTTCACAAGAAATACAACTACCTATATAGTTAAACTCAAAAAGCAAAATGTTATCTAAATACAAAATTTCATTAAAATCGTTAGAGCCGTTCCCGAGACACCCGAAATAAATGTATATAATTTTTACATTTATTTATATACGAGAATTGCTTGTTTAATGTTATAAGATAAATTGGGTTAGGCGACTTAAGAGCCTACGAGCCCAACCCTCCAACTCATCGGTGGGCGCGGCTAAAATGCATGCTATTTCGTCTAACATTCGTGGGACAAGGTAAGGCTCTGCAGCTATGAGTAGTACGAAGCTAATGCTCGCGCATACACAGTTACACACTCTCGTAAAGTCGCGACCTGCCGCTTCTACGCACACATGCGTGATCTTATGAATGGCGATTCTTCATTCAAAGAAATTTCGTGAATATTCGTGTGATGGCGCTCGCTTTTGTTACTTGTACTATTATCTATTCTGAGCTCTCGTTTAGTCATCGCGCCGCGCGCGCCATTTTTCATTGTTTGCTTCTTTGAGTATAAATTGTAAATTGTTTGGTTTGCCTACAGTCCGCTGCAAACATAGTAATAAGCTATATTATCTACTGTAAGTAAATAAAGTTTCATCAAAATCCACTCAGTAGATTTTGCGTGACAAACATCTATCCATATATCCATCCATCCATCCTCACAAACTTTCGCATTTATAATATTAGTAGGATAGGAAGTAGGAAGAGTAGGACAGGATTTATGTATATATATGTATGTATGTGTATAGATTCCAATGAAATTTGGTGTGAAAATAGCTAGAAGCGCGAGAAAACACACAGGGTACTTTTCAACAACATCATCACTTTTCATAATTGTCGATCTATAGAACGGAAGAAATTTGGTTTCGAGATAGCTTGAAGCCTGTGAAAGAACACAGGATACTTTTCATCATTGTCAATCATTTGAACGGATTTTATAGAAATTTGGTGTGGAAATAGTTTGAAGTCTGAGAAAGAAAGCAGTGTAATTTTCAACCTCATCATCACATAATCAAATAATCGTGCATTTGGACAGCGTAGAAATCTGCAGAAGTTATTTTCGGAAACAAATTTATCTAAGTATGCAAATAAATAAAGTGTCTGTTTGTATTATCAAAATAACAGCTTTTTACTAAATGCATATGAAAGTATATACGGTACATAAAACAAAACCATTTTTAAAAATTTAGTCTCTTTGTTCCGTGTAATCTCCGAAATGGCTGAACCTATTTTGACAGGACTTTCACTGGCAGATAGCTGACGTTACAAGGAGTACCTTAGGCTACGTGAGCGAAACCGCGGGGTATAGTAACTGTACTGTACAGGGGTAGTAATATCTAATAGTTCTTCATGTTTTATTCTCAACAATCAAACTTGTACACTATAGACAATAACAAGTTTGTATATTATAGGTAACAGACAGTACCCTACCTATGTGTTCGACGATAACTTCCGAATGAAAACTGCCAGCGCGGGAGTAGTTACCTACGTCAGGCGGTATATTTGTAAGGTAGGTAACTACCTACCTACCTACCTAAGTACCTACATAACTTAATAATTTTAGGTGATTCCTACGAGTATTATAACAGTCCTCCAAGTCATTATAATATATAATGCGCGGGTCAGCGACCCCACACACATTGGTACCTACATCTCATCACTCATTTCTACACAAAAAATGTCTCACCCATACTCCTGCCAGGATGACCTTTCGTTTAGATAAGTAGGTATTTAATTACACGACTGCACAAAAAAGGAGTGTAATGAGTAATGAGTGTGATGAGTAATGTAATGAGTGTGATTGTATATACATACATACAAACATACGTGAACCCTAAAAACATAACACAAAAAACTGCACAAAAGTTTTGGTGGAATAAAGAAACTCACGTACATACGTGATTCGGTGAGATTTCGATGTATGTGGTATCGCTAGAATCCTTACATAATCCCGAGCGACACTAGCTAGGACTGTCGTGGTTTTTTTCATGATCGATGTAACTTTTGTTACATGGACTTGTTTACATAAAGGTACTTTTCAACATTTATAGTTCTAGTAAGTACGTTATATAGCCTACTTGGCTTCCGGCCGTGGCTTCGCCCGCCTGGCTTAGGTACAAATACAATATCTTTTTTTTATGATATAGGTTTTTTGATGATTTTGCATACGCAAAACCACGAAATATACAAGAACGGCAATATTGTCTCGAAGACCTGCCTTGGCTCAAAGCGACGACTGCTCCGCTTTACGCTACATACATCACTTGCACACCACCTCTTATTTACCGTGGCGTCTGCACTGAGCACGCAGTGGTTGTGTAACAATTGTTTTGAATGGAGGTCGTACAAGCGGGTGCCGTGCGAAGCAACCGTCGCCGACTAGAGTTCCATCCAGCCAAAACTACAACGACACCAGACGATACGATATGCGTCAAGCGGGGATCGTGGTTTTTCCATGGTTTTTGGTTTTCCATGGGCCGCAAGCGTTGTTATTTCGTCAAGCAAACGTACGTTTGCACACGTGTGCCTGGGGTCTGCCTATGGGAGAGGCCTATGTTCAGCAGTGGATGTCTTCTGGCTGATGATGATGATGATTATGACAAAACAGAGAGTAGTTTCATGCTTTTACACAGACGAGCTGGCGCAATAATTCAAACAAATCAACATTGACGGCTTCGTATTTTTTGCACGTACGTAATGAATGAGCCGTGATTTTTCACCATTCGTGAGCGCGCACATGAATAGATACTATGCTGAATTCTTTGAATACGGATATATAATTCTAGAAGAAAATGTGCCACTGAAAAAATAAATCCAGAAATAATAACGATTCGTCGGTGTGTGGATGAGCCGTTTAGTTCTACCACCTGGTAAAAAATCCGGTAAGAGGTAGGCGAGGGTTGTTGAGGGTTGTAAAATATGGGTCCCGAACAACGAAACATGGCCGCCATACAAAAAGTAGAAGCGAATATCTCGTAAACGGTAGCAGTTAGGTGGGGGGTGTTTGAACCAACGTTGTAGAGGACCGCGAAACTTTCCAAAAAGTAAAAAAATAATTAAAAAGGCGATAAAAAATTTCGACCAATAAAAAATTCCCGCGTCGCCGCTTTATTTTCATTTCCCGATATCTCTGAAGATATTCATTCAAATCGAACGAGGTCAACGGCTATATTGGTCACGATGAAACATTCTCGATGATAAACGCATTTATTTAGATAAGGATGAATATCGTGTAGGTGGAAACACGGCTGCAAACGAAGCACCATTTTTTGCTAAATTTCAAAATCATAAAAACGCGAATTGCGAGCCAACCCGAAAAGATAGACATACTTATGCTATCTCGGACTTTTTTATAGATCTCTTCAACGGAAATATTTCTTCCATACATTGTTTTCGTATAGCTCTAACTATAATTATGGTCAGCTCACGTCTCAGAAACTGATGACAACAGAAATGATGGGGAGAATTTTTGACTAATATCATCACAACAGCCAGCGCGCCGCAGTACTAACTGTTACCTAATCGGGGCGCCGCCGCATAGAATTATAATCAAAGCAAAGGTTAGGTAGCCGGGCCACCGCCGCCGGCGCGCGGCGTTGCATGCCGGGTTACCGGCGTTACCGCCCGCCGGCGGTGCGGCGTTGCATGCCAGGCGCGCGCCGGCGCGCGGCGTTGCCGGACTACCGCCGGCCGCGCGCCGAACCGGAGTCCGGGCGGTGCAGTGGCGCAAGTGTGGAAGTCGGTTCGATAAATTTGTCGAATCGTAACAACTGATAAATTTATCGAATGTTGCGAGTACCGAAGTATTATCGTAAAGTATTGTAGTAGCTTTATATTTCGTTTGGATTCGACCTAGCTATTCGATAACTTTTGTCGATTGTATCGAGGCTCGATAAATTATATAAAAAGTTGATTAAACCCAATTTATCGATTTGAATTGACAATTTTATCGATCGACAAGATCCGTACTTGCGCTGCGGGCCGGAGGTACCTATGTACCTATTATAATAGACCGTATACCTACACCCATCCAGACGAATTCTCGCAGAATATCTTCTAAGAAGAATATCTCAGTCGGTCATGCTTTTTATTTTACATTTTTGAAAAAGTTGACTGACTATGGCTGGTATTTTAGTATACGAGACATAGGTAGTGTACATACCTACATGCCACTGTACTGACCAATAAATGAGTAGTAAATATAGGTGATAAGGTATAACTATAATAAGTAGAATTCAGCGGGCCCAAGTACTAACTCTTACCTATTCTGTGGCGCCGCGCAGCCGGGCGCCGCCGTCGTCGCCGGAGGATTTCAAGTAAAGCGGAGGTAAAATAGGTACCTAGGTACTCATCCAAATGGACTCTCACAGAAAATGTTCTAGAAAGATCGGTGGGTAGCCTAAAGCCTTACCTACTTATGCTTTGCTTACCTATGCTTTCACCTTTGTGTTTTACTGATTGCTTAGTACGTATTTTATCATACTCACCTACTTCTTATACCTAGCTATAGAAGACATAGGTTCATACCTACTGTAATTCAATTGCCAGAGCGACCGATAAATGAGTATTTAAATATAATAAAGGTACCTACCTAAACTCTTTTTTGAAACACCAAGTTAGATATTATAGGCATTTCTTCCATACATAATTTTCATACCTATAGCTATAAATATATGGCCAGCGCAAGCATCGGAAACTACACAACGGGACGATTTTTTCTGAATTATTATAGATTACCCCGAACAAACACAAAACATGAGCGCCAGACGGCTTTTAAAGCTAATTAAAAATTCTAGATTATAGCCTATCACATTCTCGGATGATCTCTCTTCCATTTCGTGAAAATGCTATGAAAATCATGCAGTAGTTTCCGAGAAAACAAACACAAAAACAAACACGAATTCAGCGCGCCGTAGTACTAACTGTTACCTATTCTGTTCTATCACGTGACGCAGCTAGTAAATTCAAATAATTTGCTGTATTGAATTTTAGTAGATACCTACTCGTATCGACCTACCTACAGAGTTATATTATTCATTTCATTCATTTTTATTATTCATCACCATCATCATCACAGGAAGGGCCGTGTGGCCGTGCGGGTAACACGGATAAGATCACCCTATCTCTTCAGAAAAAAAATTTGTTATATCAAAATAACAGCTTTTTACCAAATGCATATGAGAGTATATATATACGGTACCTATTATAACAAAACAACCATTTTTAAAATTTTTGTCTGTCTGTTTGTTCTGGGTAATCTCCGAAACGGTTGGGCCGATTTTGACGGGACTTTCACTGGCAGATATCTGATGTTATAAGGAGTAACTTAGGCTACTTTTATTTTAGAAAAATAATTGGGGTTCCGTGCAAAAAAATAAAAACCAAGAAAATCCAATATATCCACGCGGGTGAAACCGCGGGCAGCAGCTAGTTTATGAACTTTTATGAATATATAAAGCTTTTTTATATAACGAGTACAATAAAGTTATCTATCTACTCACGGCGAAATAACCGTAGTTTTTTTACGGCAAAAAAACGTATATGTATATAAAATAAGTGGTCTAAAGGGCTATTAGACGCAATGAATTGACGCAAAGCATAATCACGGACCACGCGCAAACCATGGAAAAACCAAAATGGTGATCTTGACGCATAACGTACTGCCTAAGGTGGTGCCTGGTAGAAATCTAGTCCGAACGCTAAGGCAGTCCTCACACCTAATTCATGATTGATGGATAAGCATCAATCGCGAACCACGAGAAAACATGGAAAAACCACGATCTCCGCTTGACGCATATCGTATCGTCTATTGAGGTTGTGGCTGGGGCTTGCCGCTTGATGGAAATCTAGTCCGAGTACAACACCCGCTTCTACCTACTATTATTATTGTTATTATTGTCAGCCTCTTACGTTCCCACTGCTGGGATACCGGCCTTCTCTCAGAGAAAGAGAAATAAATGTATTTTCTTTCTTTCTTTCTTTCTAGAGAGATGGGCCATAATCCACCACGCGGGCCCAGTTCGGCTTGGTGGATGTCGCATGTCCTCGAATTTTGTGGTTCTTGAACATGCCGGTTTCCTCACGATGTTTTCCTCACCGTTTTAGAGCGAGTGTCAATAATCCGCACATAACTTGATATAAGTTATTGGTGCGGGACGAGTAGAGATTAGAACTATGGTGCGTCGGATTGAAAGTCGCACAAGTTACCGCTCTCGATTCACTCTCGCTTCTACGAAAGATAAAAATTATTTCACAACCACTGCGTACTCAGTACAGACGCTGCGGTAAATAAGCAGTGGTACGCAAGTGATGTATGTAGCGTAAAGCGGAGCAGTCGTCGCTTTGAAACCAGACCGTCTGGCCGTAGTGCCGGTCTCGTCCGTTTAGTGGATTTTAGAGGTTTTTTTAGATGTTTTTTTCTTCAAACTGCGATGCGCGTGTAAATACTTACCTCGTATATGTGTAATTGTTGCAAAACCATGGTTATTTTGGTTTTTTATTTATATTTCAACATAAGCCGTGTAACCACAAAAACTAACTTTTAGACGCCTGTTTAACTCGACAGTGCCTAAAGATAAACCTCTAAACTGATTAGAAAAGTCACAACAGAGTGGAGTTAGACAATAGTTAGACACTACTTAAATCTCGATTTGTGGTTCATATTTAAACACGCGACTACGGCATGTTTAGGAGTTAAACTCTGTTTAACACACCGTAAACAAGTATTAAACAGCGTTTAACTCTTAAACATGCCTTAGTCGCGTGTTTAAATAAGTAATTAACCACAAACCTTGATTTAAGAAGTGTCTAACCATTATCTACCTCAATTCTGCGGCACGAGTACGGAAGTCGGTTCGACAAATTTATCGAATGTTGCGAGTACCGAAGTCTGATCATAAAGTATTGTAGTAGCTGTATATTCTCTTTGGATTCGACCTAGCTTTTCGATAACTTTTGTCGATTGTTTCGAGGCTCGATAAATCCCACTTTATCGATTTGAACTGTCAATTTTATCGAATTTTATCGACCGAAAGGATCCGTACTTGCGCCGCTGATGTGACATTTCTAATCATTTTAGAAGATAACGGTGACCTTATCATAGAATAAATACTCATCGTACAAGCCGTTATGATTATTTCTAATCATTTTGCTCGTGAAAGTTGTGTAGCGTTGTTTAACTTTTAGACACTGTCTAGCTAGACAAAACCACCAAAAACTATTTTTAGACGCCTGTTTAGCTAAACAGCGTCTAAAAATAGTTTTTGTGGTAACGCGGTTTTAGTTCAAGTAGGTACGTATGTACTTACTAGGTAGGTTATAGACTTGTGCTATTATCTATTCTGTGGTTATAAGTAGGTACGTACCTACTCAGTTATCAGTAAGTACATAAGTACCTACCTAAGTACTTACAACATAACACCGTATATCGGTCTTAGTCTTACTAAAAACACACCCTAAACATGTGTTAAACAGCGTCTAACTCCCAATCATGGCTTACTCACGTGTTTAAATATGAGCAACCACAATCATTTTATATCATAACTAGCTGCTGCCCGCGGTTTCACCCGCGCGGACTTTTTGGGTTCATGGGTTTTTTTTGCGCGGAACCCTAGTTGTTTTTCCAAAATAAAGTAGGAGTACCTTATAACATCAGCTATCTGCCAGTGAAAGTCCCGTCAAAATCGGTCCAGTCGTTTCGGATATTACCCGGAACAAACAAACAGACAGACAGACAAAAATATTAAAAATTGTGTTTTTGTTGGTAGGTACCGTGTATACTTTCAAATGCATTTAGTAAAAAAAGCTATATTTTTGATATTACAAACAGACACTTCAATTTTATTTGTATAGATCATTTTATAGACGTTTTTATTTAGACACTGTCTAGCTAAACATGAGTCTAAAAGTTGGTTTTGTGCTAACACAATATGTAATAATAACAAATCGAATAATAATAGGTAGGTTTCTACGTAAATAGATAAGTATCTATTTACTTAAATTCTATTAATAGATTTCTATTTATTAGTATTTGAAAAAGATATAGGTAGGTAATATTATTACAAAAATACGATTTAGCCATTGTTGTACTGAAGTCAAAAATAAACACAGAACACTTCTCTAACGCAGCAAAGTCCAAATTCACAAGCATAGGTAAACATCCAATTTAGGCAAAGAAATCTGAATCCAATATAGCGGGCGGTGGCATTATCATAGAACACAATTATGATAATACGCATATCGTAAATCGTTTTAGGTCTTCGGTCGATCACCTTGACCTTTGCTTGTTCGTAATGCCGCCTACAAATTATATAGGATGCCGCCGCACGCACCGGCCGGTCGACCGCGTCTGGCGCGAGACAGTACTTTGTCACAAACATCGCGGTGTTTCGTGACTTTGAAATGGCACAGCAGCACACAGCGGGCACTGTAGTGTGCGTGAGACACTTCCCTCCTCTCCCCGCCAGGGTGGTAAAATTTCCGTGAGACGCGTGATGGTTCGACTCGAAAATCGGCGCGCAAAAATGTACGAATTGGCTTCTGGTACTTGGGGTGTTACGGCAAAACTACTAAATGTATTTAGTCAAACCAAAGTTATTTGAAATGTCGACAAACTAAAGCTTGTTACTATGTTCTTTATTTTTGAGTTTTCTTAGTTCTTTTGTAATTTATTTACGTCCAAACTTGCGTTAAAATATGTGCTAAAATACAGATGTTTGAAGGCTCATTACTTTTAAGCCACTTATTTTTTTTCTGTATAATTAGCAGATCAACCTAGATAATGAAGAGATAAATCGATATTATTCTTAATTTTGGACTTAAAACGTCAAGTAGTGGAGTAATAACCCAAATACGATTGTATGGAGAAATGAACGACTCGTTTTGCCTTAAGTCTAAAATTATAGTTTTTTCAAAACCAAGAAATAAATAGTTATTTATAGTAATGCAATTATTACTTTCTTCTCTTCCCAAAAGAGACTCTTGGTAAAAGTAGCAGAAACAGATAATAATATATTTATGACAACCGTATACAATATACTACCGTAAATATAGCTAAGGTATATAACAATACCAATAAAATGCCAAAGGTAACGTAATCACCAGACACGTGATGCGATCACGGAACGTTTGCCCTTAACCTTGCTGCACGCTATCCGTATCACTGGATTTACCAATATTAACATTGCAATTATAACTGTTATCAATATGTGTATATTTGAAATTATTATTTATATTTATATTATACTATCTTCTGACCACGGTTTTCACCCGCGTTCCCACAGGAACCGTGCATTTTTCCGGGATAAAAAGTAGCTTATGTTACTGTCCGGTCCATAAAGTATATCTATTGCAAAAATCACGTCGATCCGTTAACGCAGTAACTGCGTGAAAGAAGGACAAACCAACAAATCAACCAAACACACTTTCGCATTATATTATAGTAGGATTGGTTCACTCGAGATTCAACTATAAACTAGATACAACTTCATTATATCTTAATACCTTTATGAAGAACTAACGCATCAGGAGATAGGTATAAACCAATATTTGAGCGGAGAAACGCTTTCTTAGCGTCAGTTATTATGTTCATGGGCCTTACCGGCAAACAATCTCGTGTTTGGTTTTGACTCCAACACGATTAAGACCAGCGGTCGCTAGGTCTTCGGCTGGAAGGAATACTCTAGAATTTCCGCTGGTTGTCATTTTAAAACGAACGACATTATAAGGAAACAAGTTCTTACAAAACGAAAAGACGCGAAAACTCTAGACAACTCCTTCCACACGAAGTCGGTTTGGAATAGAATACGAAGACGAGATTGTTAGCCGGTAAGACTCTTGCTCGGGTATCGGTTTGTATGTAAGTCGGTCCATAAAAATTGGATCAGTTAAAAATGGGTAAAACTTCTTTGAAATATTTAATTGGAAAAGTAAAGTAAAATTATTGAGTTAGATTTCATGCTGGGTACGCTGGACTAAAAGGAGTTCACCAATTCGAAATGGAACTCCGTTTGAACCAAATAACATCTCGATAATGTATGAGATCATAGAAGCTTACCACATCGATGCATAAAAATATCTAAAATATAAATTCCAAGGCTCAATTGCGTGAAAGCTTTATTATTGAAACATTTTGGTTGTTTCCAGATAGGTACAATGTTTCGAAATAGAATAGTACTTACTGTAGTTTATGATATAATCGTCACATGCATTACAAAACTATTACATACATCGGAAAACACAATACTGAAATTACAGCAAAAACGCAGCTATGTGCTACTTAATTTTTTTTTATACTATTGTCCGTGAGCCAATAATTACACTAGATCACCGATATCGGTGGTAATCTAGACTTAATGCCATCACGATCGCTTCCCATCGGTCATAGTCAATAGGCATTATTACCAAGCACAATTACCTTTGAAAATAGTTTGAGAGTCGTCACTCTCTAAACGTAGGCTAATTTAAAACCCACAGTTTCCTAGATTTTTGTTCGGCCACAGAATAGATAATAGTACAAGTAGAAAATTGTAGGCGACTCTGTTGTATACGTGTGTGTTGTACATAGGTTCTTCTTACACGAGTAATTTCATATTTATAGTTTATAAAAGAATAAAAGATTGTAAGTCTATTTTATTACACGAGTGCACAAAAATTAGTTTTGGATTTTAAGGTTCCTTTATGTATGTATGTGAGATTCTTTATTCCACCATAACTTTTAAATGCCTGAACAGATTTGATGTAGAGTATCGTTAGTATGCTTACATCATCCCGAGTGACACTGGCTAGGGAAGCCGTGTTTTTTATTTATGTAACTTTTGTTACAACTTGTTTGTTTATTTATTAAATAAACAAACAAGTTTTTGTTTATTTATTAAATAAACAAACAAGTTTAATGTACGTTTAAGTTTAGGCGAGCAGAATAAATAGCAAATTATTGATGTCATTAAGAACCTAATTATTTTATAAGTAAGGTTATGTTTGAGTACAGTATTTTTTCCTAGATTAAAATTCTTGAGGCTAGAATCATTTGAAATCGTAAAAATAAATGTAGTTTAAACAAGGCACTTAATAGTTTAATCCCTTTCAATGCGTTCTAAAACTAAAACATTGGAAAACTCTCAAACAAAATTTCCACTGCAGGTATTTTTCAAAGTGTTTTACTGGAGTGGCGGATCTCCGACTATACAAGGGTCAGTCCGTGTCGGTCAGGGAACCTTGAAACTTCACAATCGTGATATTTAGGCTGTGATATTATCGTACCAGTAATTTTACTGTGTGTTTTGACTGGTTAAGTTTTAAGGCCTACGACCGGTGAAATGCCTTGATCGTACTTCTGACCCTTCATTAAAAAAACTGTTCTTATTTCAGTTCTAGTACTAGTCGCACTTGACCTTTTCTGGTTAGATAACCAGTCGAGAATGAAATGAACTTTCATAATCTTTGAAAGTTCGCAAAGTTTCAAATAAGTCATTGATCGACGAAATAAAAAATACGTGTTAGATATGTCCGTGTCGCTGATATACCTAATAGACATAGAAAGTGATGTCGCTTAGAAAATTTTTTTTATACTTATTATTGGATAACGAGACGAGCTGGTCGTCTGATGGTAAGCACAACGCCAGCACATAACAATAACAGTGCCACTCAGAACATTGAAACACAAAGGCCTGAGCGGTACTGCAGTGCGCTCGTTACCTTGAGACATTAGTCCAGTAATTTCCTTGACTACTCTGCTCATAAAACTATAACACAGTAATGCTTGCACATTACTGCTTGGCAGACTACACGAGCTAAGCGATAGTACCCAGGTGGCCACTCGCAGAAGAGTTAATCCTATATGGGAAAAATATGTAAATTTATCGTAAGTCGCCTACTCTACGTGAGACGCATTATTAACTTGCTATTAGAACTGCTAGGCGAGCGGGGCCATGCACCTTTTTATAATTTTTGTCAGAATCATTATTTTCTTATTTGAATCTATACAAATAAATAATGTAATGTTAAAATAACAGCTTTTTACTAAATGCATATGAAAGTATGTACGGCCCGCTTCTTATAACAACAAGAACACGGAGTAACTTAGGCTACGTGGACGAAGCCGCAGGGCACAGCTAGTACTTTAATATAAACGAAAACATGCAAACAAATTATTGAAACGTATTTATTGTAACACCACAATACAGGAAATAGTGCGATAAAAAGATCTTTACAAAAGCGTCTTACCGCTCCTCTTATGATCTCTGCAATACAACCCCAAAACAAAAACTAAAACAATATAATATGGACTTTGGCTTTCAGTTATTCAGCCTAATATCACAGTTGAGCTAATAGTTACTACTAATACGTCTATTTAATAGTTCCTACGAATACCTATTATTACAAAACTAGTCACTAACGGGATATTGCTAATGAAAACTGCCGTCTGAGTACCACAATGTACCCACAGAGTACTTACTGTTACACAAGAGCATCGACGACTCAAAGCGTTTCTAAAAAGCTGTACAAAGAGCAGGATATCAGCTGTTACGGTATTGTCGCTATTGTATGGCTTGTATGAGTTGTATGTGCTTATATGGGTAAATGGATGGCATTCAGTACGTGTCGCGGTCAATGGAGGAACAGATTTAGGCCTTGATAGGAAGCTGAATACGCTGAAGAGGGCCGGGTGTACACGTGTGCTAAACAATCGGTTAAGGGGCTAGGTTACCCAAAAACGACTACTTTCTGCTCCTAAAACTCCCACACGGCTTGGTTTAACGACTTGAAAAAAATACTACCTGAATGATCAATTCAAGGGCATTAAATTTGATTGATTGATTTTTTTGTATTACCATTACTTATGGCTTGAAAAAATATTTAACAGCATGCTATTTTAAAACTATTTTCCCTAAAACTTCTAAATGACTTAGACGTTTGGGATTAATTTTACACCAAAAAATAAGGAAGAAAATTTTCTATAATTCTTATTGATTAAATTTGTGCATAGAGCAATATTTCGCAAAGAAATTATCAAAAAACTGAATTCCAAATGTACAAGTCTCAGAGGTGCTCTGCGCGGGCGCGCGCGGCAGTCATGCACTGGCATTCAGGCGGGGAGGTTGTGTCGCTCGTTGCTCTGCTCACGCTATCCGCCGACGTTACACATTTGTGTGCGTGAATGATATACAATACAAGTATTTGTTTTCGTGTGGGTTTCAAGCTTGCTCAAAGAGTAGCGTCTAGAGTGGTGAAATCTGATTCATTCCGTGATTTGCGCGTGGACACTCCTCGCATACATATTGAGTGGGTTACATTTCTGATTACAATTTCTTGTTTACGTACATCATTTTTACGAGTGGCAAATATATGTATTGGTAAACAAAGGAATATCGGGAGGTTGAGAACCGTTATAGAAAATACTGGAAATGAAATTGAAAAGTAAAATTACTGGCCTTATAAGACTTAATACCTAATGTCTCAGGTTAACGAGCACAATGCAGTGCTGCATATTTTTGTTTTAAAGTATTGATTGGCACTGCAATTGTTATGGGCCGGCGTTATCCGAAAACTGTAAATATGTTGTAATTGCAGTGCCATTCACAACTTTGAAACACAAAGGCCTGCAGGGCACCGCAGTGTGCTCATCATAATGCTGGCCCATAAAAATTGCAATGCTTCACAGAACTTTGAAACACAAAGGCCTGCGCGGCATTGCTCTGTACTCGTAACTAAGTCTCATAAGCTCAGTAATTTCGCTGGTTACTTTGCTCATCAAACCGGAACATAGTAATGCTTGCACATCTGCCGGCAAGCATATAATGCTGTTCCGGGAGAAATCAAGGACCTACCTTGGACACGGTTTTGGCAAAAATTGAAATGTTGGTTGCATGAAAAATATTACTATACTATAGCTGAAGTTTTAAAGTAATTTATTTGACCACTGAATTTCTAGAATTCTATTTAAATTATTGGTTTTATTTTTGGACACTTTAGTATAATTAATAAGAAAAATAATAACATTTGATAATATAAATAAGTACCTATAGGAAATGAAATATGAATTGTATTACGATCATTGTGTCATTAGTTTTTTGTAATATTTTAAATTCAATGATAGTTAATTATTCTAATATTTGCATGCCACAATGTGGTAAAATGTTTATGATACTTTATATTTTCTATACCTGTGACCCGACACTATTGTTGTCACCAACATTTTTAGCAAATAAATTATTATGATTAGGCTTCATGAACAAAGTGGAAACCCAGACGGACACTCGCAGATGACTCGATACCTCGTAAATGACACCAAAATAAAAAACACGACTACAAAAGTAAAAATAAAAACAACCCGAAAATCATTTATTTACGTACATGTTAATTTTTGGGTCAAAATGTGTAACAAATTTCAACTTTACGGAGCAAATTGGCTGTCTGTACTTTTATTTTAGTCCAGAGCGATATTTTGAGATCAATCTCAACGTTGGATAATCTCATGTGCGTCCGTACCGTTTATTTACGAATAATAATGATCACTTCAACACTTCATTTCAATGAAAAACTTTCCACTAAATGAATTCAAAGAATTATAGGCAAAGATGCCGTGCGCGCGTGCGGGTACCGCTTCGTAGCGGTTCATCCGCGTGTTCTATGACGTTAGGTTTTGCGATGTTCTTGAAAGACGTAGTGTGGACCGCGCGGGGGAAGTGCGCTTGACTCCACCCATTCGAGCAAGGTCCTTGGCCCGTATAACGTCCTTAAAATGCTCGTGTGGGCTACAGTTCTGATTTTGGATTAATGATACATTTGCCATTTGCAAAATTCATATCATCAAAATGTATATTGGTACAGAGGTCCGAGAATTTTAGTCGTTACTAGCTGTGCCCCGCGGCTTCGCGCACGTAGCCTAAGTTACTCCTTGTAACATCAGGAGGGCAATCGCGTTAAAAATTATCAACCAAACCGCTACTAAACCACAATCGCATGACAGCTTTTTGACCGTTTCGTATCGCGCTAATAGTTTTACCAAAAGTTGAGACGTATCTGGACAACAACTGACAGTTAACGCTGTCAAATGAACGGCAATATCGAATTCCACACGCCTGAACCGAAACTAAACCACAGTAGGTTTCAAACCACAACTAAACCATAATTGTACGCTGTCATTTCAAATTAGCGCGATCGGGGCCCTGATATCTGCCAGTGAAAGTCCCGTCAAAATCGGTACAGCCGTTTCGGAGATTACCCCGAACAAGCAGACTGACAGCCAGACAAAAATTTAAAAAAATGGTTGTTTTCTATAGGTACCGTATATACTTTCATATGCAATTAGTGCAAAGCTGTTATTTTGATGTTACAAACAGACAGTTCAATTTTATTTAATTGTATACAAGTACCAACCATATTAAGACATACCGTGTTACTACAAAAACACTTTTAGACACCTAGACGCTAGACAGTATCTAAAGATAAACGTCCAAAATGATTAGAAATGTCAAAACAAAATTGTTTTAGACAACGGCTAGACACTTTTAAGTCAGTTTTTGTGGTTGCCCATAATTAAACACGCGACTAAGGCATGTTTAGGAGTTAAACAGTGTTTGAGACAGGTCTGAAGTATGTTTACATTTTGTGGTAAGATCGCTAGTTTCTTTATTATCTAGTTCAGTGACTTCAGAGGTGAAATACCTAGTGACCAAACAAAGTAGATAACAGGTCAATGAATAAATAATTTGGTGCTATTAACCCGATTGTAAAAGGACAATAGCCTTTGTAGTAAATGTACGTGTCTAGTAAAATTCTTAGCTATAAATTCTGACCCGTGGTTATACCCGCATAGTTTATCGGTTCAACAGGCATTTTTTACGCTACATCGTCACTTGAAATCAGAGGCGTAAGTACCTACGGAAGTCCATACGATAAATTTGTCGAAACAAAGAAACTGATAAATTTATCGAATGTTGCGAGTACCGAAGTCTGATCGTAAAGTTTTGTAGTGACTTTATATTCTCTTTGGATTCGACCTAGCTATTCGATAACTTTTGTCGGTTGTATCAAGGCTCGATATACTTATTAGATAAAAAATCGATAAAACCCACTTTATCGGTTTGAACCGTCAATTTTATCGATCGAAAAGATCCGTACTTGCGCTTTAGGTGAGAGTATTGGTCATTGATCACTAAAATTTCACAAACTTAAAAATTTATTTTTCTCAATCTCTTCTTATCTTTCTACACATAGACACATCCGTTCAGCTATCTCCATACATCCGCCGAGCCAAGTGGTTACTAAGTTATACCTAAATTAAACAATTGTGCCGTCCGTTACCCAATATTGGAAATTCCATTTAATAAAGACCGTTTACCCGTTTGATAGGAAGATAACCCCGTGGGTGTTTCCGATATTTAGTTTAAGAATCTTACTTGAATCACGCGCTTATTACGATCCTCAGGCGGAAGTCTGACTCAAGGAATGTAGTCGGGAAAAATATTATATAATGATACGAAAATAAGCAAGCTTCGTCATATCTATAAGAGGTATTTTTACAAACTAGATCGTGTTACTAGTACATAAGCTATGGCTTGTATAAATAAATACTTAATAATTTACAATTGAGGATATCTTGTCAAAACCGCGGGGAACCGTTGGATGCAAGAGGCGAGTAGTCGATCCAAGTGGCGTTCTATGGGGGAGGCCTATGGTCAGCAGTGGACGTCTTCCGGCTGATGATGAAGATGATGATGATGATGAATGAGGATAACTTTGCTCCGAGAGGTCATTTTCACACGTCAGAAGTCTTGGGCTTCAGGTGGTTGGAGCGTGGAGTTTTTATGGATTAAAATATAATGCCCAATGATGAGGCACATAATAAAGACCTTAGGGATTCCCTGTATATAGTAGGGAGTCAGGAACTACAAGGACCATGGTCCCACATATGCTTTATTCAATGAACAATTAATATTTGCCTCCTTGCAGGAAACCAACAATGCAACCTTTACACTTTACAGCGACCTACAAAAAGGTACTCGTGGAACACTTAGATGAACCACGTAGGTGGACCACGGGTAAGAAACGGACCTGTCGACCAACGCGGTCGCGAACATCAATCCTCCTTGGTGTAGTTGTTATGTCCACGTGGACTTAACTGGTTGGGTTCGATTCGGTTGAGTTGACCAATCGATGAAAGACAATGAGACGTACTTTTAACTACGGCCATCCTGTTGTTTCAGGTGGAATCCGATCCAGACTCCAAGTCCCTGGACCGGGATGATGAGGGCCGCAGCCTGCGCTGCGGATGGGGCATGTTCAGGCCGCAGTGTCTGCAAAGGTTCCGAACAGCCAAGTGGGCGCTCTTCTGCTTGTGCTGGGCAGGCGCTATACAGGGTGAGTATCTTGTGAATCAGTTGTGTCGGCGCTATACAGGGTGAGTATCTTGTGAATCAGTTGTGTCTAGCATATTTTTACACGACTGCCCAAAAAAGGAGTGTATGTGTGTTTTGTGGACATGCATGTATGTGTATTGTGTAACTTTTAAACGCTTGAATGTATTGTATTTGCATGTACCTTAAGAATTCTTATATCATCCCCAGTGACATAGGATATAACTTTTTTGAAAAAAGAAATCAATATGGCGGCAGTATTCAACTCAATTTAGTAAGACTGCGAATGTCTAAATGAGCGAATGGTTTCGTAGATGATTCAGTTATCATTATAGAATTCGTTACATAGGCTAGTAAAAATGTATCTATAAAATAAAAATACCGGGACCGTTCTGTGTCAAACTTTTTTAATGTAAGACGTCCCTCGACTGCATTGACCCGTTTTTTGGCAGAGCAGTCGTGTTTTTAATTTTTTAATTATTTATATTTTTTAACTTAGTTTTTAACGTCAACTTCTAGCATAGGAAAAATTAAAACGGTGTAATCCATGTCACAAGAAAGAGAGAAAATCCTGCTGGTGCGTGCCCTGCGTAGAATTCCCTGCTTTGCACTTCGAACAATAGCACCTAGCTCTCCATAAGTCACATATACTTATGCCTGTCTCATAGGAACTTGACTAGGTAATCATGTTCAGACTGCAATGACTAGTGTTTCTGGAAAACGGTGTTCTTTTGTTTCTGTACTCTCCATAGAAGGTAAGTCAGGTTTAGGCTACAATGCCCTGTATAGTATTTGGACCTCAATTATCCATTTCCTATTTGTGATAGCTTTTGTTACGCTATAACGCTATATTTACGTCAGATTACACTATATAGCATAAGCAGAAATACTGTCTATTTATAGAGAATGAAGTCAACTTCGATCATATTTACGCCAATCTTCAATAAAGTAAAGTTAAAATTAAAACAGAATAAAGAGGCAAATAGAATCTAGAAAACAAAATGGCAGCATACCTGTCATCTGCACCGTGCACCTAAATCCACTCCTAGAACTAAGACCAAGGTCATCCTGTGGCGAACATCGGCAGCAATCATATCACATATCATAATCAAAAACCATATTATGTTAGCATTTAAACGGGCTAAGTGTTTTATTAACTAGCTAATACAGAAATAAACACTACCTACATCTAAACTAGCTAGCTCCAAATATAGTTGGATAATCTACAAGCCCAAGTAGGCCTACAGATAATCCAAATGTTCTAGCCCACTACCAGTTGGAAGCGTACCCAGCATGCTGGTGGCATTGCCTCTGATCCGTTGAGCATTTAAATAACAAGTATCTACATAAACAAGTTCTCTCAACACCTCTTTGGTATCGATAAACTAACGCTTGTTTCACCTAGTTTGTGGATGTAAAGGAAGTGGAATTTGATATGCAGATGCGTAGAAAGTAAGACAATAACCGTGAGAGATCGTAAGATCGATTGCACTTTCCATATGAAATTGGTTTAGTCATGAAACTCGCCGTGCCGTTGCAATAAGCCGGTCGTTATGACAGTGGGAATCTTTCTTACTGACATGAGTTCCGTATGTTACGGGATACTGTTTTACTAAAAAAGATATCCTGAAGACTAGCTGCTGCTCCGCGGTTTCCCCCGCGCGGAAATATTGGATTTCATGGTTGTTATTTTTTTTCGCGGACCCCTAATTCTTTACTAAAATAAAAGTAGCTTAAGTTACTCCTTGTAATATCAGCTATCTGCCAGTGAAAGTCTCGTGAAAATCGGCCCAGCATTTTCGGAGATTACCCGAAACAAACAGACAGACAGACAAAAATTTTAAAAATGGTTGTTTTTTATAGGTGCCTTATATACTATCATATGTATTTGGTAAAAAGCTGTTATTTTGATCTTACAAACAGACACTCCAATTTTATTTATTTGTATAGATAAAACACGGTACTTACGTAACAAAACTAAGAAAATGCTTCATGCTGAAAATGCTTATCAATAGGCAGTAAAGACTCGTTCATTGGCAACGTTCATTAGTTTATTTCTGAATTTCCGGTTGGGATATACCCAATAATCGGTTAATTTTACGATCTTTTTTACAAGCTTGTATTTAACCTTACAATGTTTTATGTACTATGTATGTTGGTTTGTTTAGATCAAATCTGACAAGCAAAATTAGACCCACTGTCCGGTGTTCGATTGAGTCCAAATTTTACATATATATGTAAATCGGATGACAATGCAATATAATGATGTCACAGAGCTGGTCAGATGATGAAGCTGGAAGGCGGCCTCAGGTACTCCGTAACGTAACGACGTATAACCCCATCGAGTTTGGGCTCGTTAGATTTGTCTTTGCAAGTACTTTGCTCCAAGATGATGTCCAGGGTCCTGATGATGGAGATGGAAGGCTGGCACAAGATTAAAGTACCAATTACTTATTTTATAACAGCTTGTCTGGAAAATGATATTATTCAACAAAAACAAAATTATTTCAAGTAACCTATACCTACATAACTATATTTACTCATACATTTATGAAATAAAATAACTACTTATATTTGACAACAATGCTGATAAAAGATGAAAGATGCTTCTAGTTGGAATGATTTTAAGTGGTTCAAAATACGGTTGAATGTCTTTAAATTTTGAACTTACAAAATGTAGGTAACCAATGTTTAAGGGGCAGCGTAGCTGCGTAGACGTTTATGCAAACGTACGTTTGCTTGTCAGAATAACAACGCTTTTGCGTCAAGCGCGCATTTCGATTATCACGAAATCCGCGCTTGATGCAAAAGCTTTGTTATTCTGACTCACGAAATCCGCGCTTGACGCAAAAGCGTTGTTATTCTGACAAGCACACGTACGTTAGCATAAGCGTCTGCGCTGCCCCTAACACAGACAATACGTTGCGCTATAAAACCTCACTCGTACTTCTAATATAGCTACTCGCATATAGTAATTAGTAATGAAGTTAGACTCATCATTAGAAATGACGCCGATAGTGATTCGAAGTCAGAAATCCCCGGAATCAATAGGTTAGTGTGTTTACGCAGGTGGTGGCCGTGGTTTTTACCTATATTCATATTTGCGGAGTTTCAGCTTGGGGATGTCATGCATCGCCGGCATATCTACATGCCAGCTGATTGCGGCAGTCACGAAGGTTTATAAAACAGGTTATTTGATTGTTTATTATTGAGCTGGTAAAGGTGCCTTCCGTGTAGGATTCAAGGTAGGTTAGGGTTTCAACCAAATTTGGACAACAGCATGAAGAAATGCGTTATTTATAAAAGTATGGAAATGTTTTATCTATATACCTACCCGTAGATATTTAAGTCTAATTTTTTTGGTTATTTGGTAGCGACACGAGCTGGTCGTTTGCCTGATGGTAAGCGTAACGCCGGCCCATAACAATTGCAGTCCTGCGCGGCACTGTAGTGCGCTCGCTACCCTGAGACATTAGGTATTAAGTCTCAAAAGCCTAGTAATTTCACTGGCTACTCTGCTCATCAAACCGGAACACAGTAATGCTCGCACACTACTGCTTGGCGGCAGACTTCACTCACAAAGCGGTGGTAACAACCCAGGCAGACACTCGCAGAAGAGTTAGTCCTAGCACTTAGTAAAATTAGCATTAAGTTATTCCATGTGCACTATTTATAAAGAAACTTTTTTATAATATTTTTGCAAATGTCTCTGCTGGTCTTTGGTCCAACTTTGGGCCTCAGCATGGTGTCTTTGATCTTATCTACCGATCGCAGGTTGGCTTCGGCATGTGTATGAATGAAGACTCAGCACACCTAAACTCTTAAATGCTTAAACCTCAACTCAAGTGCCTCGCGTCCATTCTAGCAATGTGCCTTGCTGACCTTTTTTTTCTAAATAGAAAAGATAACAACCGAGCTTGTCTTTTGCCTGATGGTAAGCATAACCCCAGCCTAGAACGTCCATTTCATTTGCCCACTGGTAGTCATCAGATTTTTGTTTTACTTTGAAATTGCACTTTCGATCACGCAACTGAATTTTTACTTGAGTTTTTCAACTGGCAGTTGGAAAATTGCAAAAAACCTCGACAACGGCCAAAAAAAACAAATTATGAAACACAAAGTCATAATCGCATTACGTCCGCCGTTCGACCGACTTCCGACCCACCACTTAAGTCGGGGGAACTCCATTAAACCCGAAACAAACAGGGGAAAGGGTTAATGAAATAATGAAATACATTAATTAATATAAAAAACAACAGCAGCCACCGGGGAGGCTAACTAGATTTACAGGCCGATTCGCTCACCAAATTAAGTCTAGCGACATGCGGGAAAGGAGGCAGCGAGTTACTTGATGTATGTAATATATCGGAAACAAATCGAAGAACAAATCGATGTAACAGAAGTTATAATACATAAAAAACACGACTGTCCTAGCCAGTGTCACTCGAGATGATGTAGGATTCTAACGATTATCTCATACATCCCAATGAGTCAAATAAAAGTTACGGTGTAATAAAGAAACTCATATACATTATATAAATAAATAAATAAACGCTTACACTCATACCCCCGCACTAGGATTCACTGTGTCGCGGGTGGCATGGACAGACACAGATACACATCACAACCATCCAAGACCCGAGAACAAACTTTATGCTTACACAAAATCTGCCCCGGCCGGGAATCGAACCCGGGTCCCCTCGCTTTGCAGGCAGGGTCCAACTTAGCTACGGAGCCGTCAACGTATACAAACATGAAGTCTAAAAACATTAAATACTTCTTTTTTAAAAGCCCCTTATTAAAAGTAGATAGACTCAGTACTACTCGTATAAAAGTAAATTGGCAAATTTGTCATTTTACTGCAAAAAGTTAAATGTAGGCTCTCAGTAAAATTAGAGCACAATGACGAGCTAAGTCGTTCTGTCCCTTTTACCCCATCCCTCTCGACTTATGACTTTCCTCCGTCTGAGAGGACTTCATAATGATTGACACAACGGGAAAAGCCTTATTTTAATCTGTGCTAAAATATGTTTTTTGCGTTTGAGAACAACAGCGAGTCAAGGCAGTTCCAATACATTTCTGTGAACATAATATCTAATTCTACAGGTTATACAATCTACAGAAAATCGCTGTTCGCTCAACGACTGCGCCTTTTTCATCGGTGTGAAAACATTTTAGCGTCATTTTCACCGTAGAAAATGCTATAAGCCGCGTCGAATACACCCATAACAATGTAAAATGTTTGTGGAAAGTATATTTTCAGGTTATCACGTTATTTTAGAGGGAAAATGTAAACAAAAGTAAACTCTCTTTAATTAAGTCTTGGAGTTCAGTTACCTTAACGTGGGTGAGTCGTACGTTCTTCAGCGCAAGGTATTTGTTTTTCTAGATAGATAAACAAGAAGCTAGTGTCAGGTTTATTAATACTTAGAGAAAATTAAATTAATTAATAAGACAATTCAATCGTAAAACGAATGTTCCAAGCCATTTTGCCGAGATCAAATTTGTACCTGGAGATGATCTTGCAGTGGTTCTAATTCACCTCCGAAACAGCGTCCAAAAATTATAAGACTTCAAAAAACATAGATATAATTATTCTCTGAGAGCATAAATAATAAAAAAAAAACTAAACTGAAGTAGTGAACTAAGTACGCCAATGTACCAAACACACCATAAGATTATTATAGTAGGTACCTATAAGTTGTATAACGAACTGAGATTAGGTACCTTTCTTTTTCAACGTAATAAAAATATAATATTCTAATGTTATATCATATTCTAGTATTATTTGTTTAGAATGGCAACAATTAGTAATTTACGTTTGTATTCGCCACAGAGTTATGTGGCACTAACATGACGTTATCTGACTATTGAAAGATCGGCCCTAATGCTTTAAAATATTGCAAGTATATGTCTATAGGTATGTATTTCATACGTAAATATTAAACCACCAAAAGTAAATTATTTTCTATTGTTGAGCTATCTTCAACTAACCTGTGCCACTAGTGACGCGCCAAGACGATCGGTCCCGCAATACCGGGATGAGTCCCGCTATCGCGATCCCAGCGCGCCCCGCGGGAAATTATCCCGGACACCGCGACGCTATAACCGCACTATATTTTAGTTCCCCAACTTGTAATGGAGATATTTTGATTTATTTAACCTACATTATTAAAAACATGTTGTATTTTTTTGATACGGTGATGGCTTATGTGGCAGCTTGCAAACGTAAATTTGCTTGTCAGAATAACAACGCTTTTGCGTCAAGCGCGCATTTCGAGTACTTATCACGAAATCCGCGCTTGATGAAAAAGCGTTGTTATTCTGACAAGCAAACGTACGTTTGCATGAGCGTCTAAGCTGCCCCTATGATCACAGGTTCTACTGCCAAAAACGATAACCAGTATAAGCATCATGATACGACATCGATACGACATTGTCCCTACGACAAGTCCAAACTGTCAAAAATGTCCTAGAAAGCACTAGAAAATGCCCTACCACCATGTGAAAAACATCCACCAATCACGTGTTCCCGCAGCATTCGACTCGTATCCCGCCAAATCATCGTCGTGGGACGTTCACTAGCCGCGTGGCGTAAAGCCGCGCGCACACGTGCGTTTTTATAAACAAAGGTAACCGCGCACCGCTCGCAAGCCATTACGGTGCACCGGTAACGCGATACTGGGTGCTATACAGTATATACATAGCTGAGAGTGCTTTTGGATGTAGAATGGAGCTGGAAGGACGTGTTGTGTGGGGTACCTAACTAGTTTTCGCAGATGAACAAAGTCGTGGCCATGGTGACGTCTTTCTAACCATGAGTTTGTTTAACTTTGTGCTATGTCTTATGGACATAGTCTTATACGACTTTACAAAAAAGGGTAATGTTTTTAGGGTTCATGTATGTATATGAGCTTCGTTATTCCATTAGGGTTTCGCGCAAAAAAATAAAACCAATGAAGTTTTATTTTTCGCGCAGAACCCTAATTATTTTTCTAAAATTAAGGTATCCTAAGTTACTCATTGTAACATCAGCTATCTGCCAGTGAAACTCGCGTCAAAATCGGTCCAGCTGTTTCGGAGATTACCCGGAACAAACAGACAGACAGACAGACAAACATTTTAAAAATTGTTGTTTTGTTATAGGTACCGTATATATAATACTTTCATATGCATTTAGTAAAAAGCTGTTATTTTGATATTACAAACAGACACTTCAATTTTATTTATTTGCATAGATAATTTTCAAAGTTAATTCAAAATGCAGGCAGCATCAACCGCATCCAGTAGTTGCCTACACAAACCTCAGTGTTGCAAGTTTCCGTCATAAATCTGCATTAAGTTTTGCCGGACCGAGCGGGAGTTATGGCTTCCAACAGGTACCTCGGCGGGCTTGCGCCGTCCGTTTTTAATAACGAAATATACGCGTGTGATATACTGCGCGACGTTATTTACCGCCTCATTTGTAGGGGAAATAATATGAGCAATTTTCAACGTTTCCTTACCTTAGTTTATTATGAACAAAGATTCTGTGATTTTCTGAATGTAGGTAAACAGTCTTTATGATTTGAAGAGCTGCAGAATATAGCGTTTGAATTATTAATTTACGATGGATTTTTTATGCTAGTTATTATTAGTATGTACTATTTCGTAAAATTAGTAAAATTTCATTTTAGTTCTTAATTGGATGAAGGAAAATAGTGAAGGATTTGTTAGTGGTAGGACTAACTCTTCTGTGAGTGTTCGTCTGGTGTTACCACCGCTTTGCTCATGAAGTCTGCCGCCAAGCAGTAATGTGCAAGAGTTACTGTGTGGCGGTTTGATGGGCAGAGTAGCTAGTGAAATTACTGGCCTTATGAGACTTAGTACCTAATCTCTCAGGGTAACGAGCGCACTGCAGTGCAACGCAGGCCTTTGTGTTTCAAAGTTCTGAGTGGCACCGCAATTGTTATGGGCCGGCGTTATGCTTACCATCAGGCAAACGACCAGCTCGTCTCGTTACCAAATAGCATAAAAAAACCTGCATTTTATTTTTTTACATCCTGCAGCATTTTCATCATTAATTTTAAAAACAGCAGCGTGGCAATATCGCAAATGGGCCCGCGCAGGAGTCAGCTGCAACAAATCATGGGCTTATAAAATTTAACGCGCGCCGCGCCACCCCGCGTACCTTGGTGCCTTGTATTGAGACTAGGGATGTGGAACATGCGGCATTGGTCATGTTCAATTAAGCTACCGGCCAATCTGAATCCATCCTTAGATTTTTAAAATAAAATTATTTGCTCGATTAGATTATTTTAATGTGGTATACAGGGTGCGTTTGAATTAGTATGTTATTCCGGACGGGGGTGATTAGGACCACGGTTGTCAATAAGTTGTGAGAACCTCCCTTGGAAAGACGTCATTTAAAAATTTCATACAAAAAAAAATTCACTTCAAACGTGAAGTGTGTGAAATGATGTGAATTAGCTGATCTAGAGCTGCCCGCAAGTTTTGTAAGTAGTAGAGTTTTCACGTAAAGTTTAAATGCCTTTTCTTCAACGAGAATGTTGTTGGCCTCCAGCAGGGTTATTTTAACTAACTCGGAATGATAAATCGCTTCCGATTCCGATTCGATCAAGAAGTTCGCTTCCGACACGGGTATCATTCCGAGTGAATTAAAATCACTCTTCTGGAGTACATTGACCAGGGGGTCAATGTACTCCAGAGGGGTGATTTTCGGGATAACATACCACTTTAAACTCAAAGGCTGTAAAGTTATCGACAAATTGTTTCAAAAAGCGATGAACCGACTTCAGTGATAAACTCTGAATTGATTTTGATGAAATTTCTATGGGACCCATCTGAAATCCTTTGAAATTAAAAAATAATTTTCCAAATCGGTTTATAAATGACGGAGATGTAAAGATAAAAATCATTAAAAAAATACTTACCGAATGGAGAACCTTCTCCTTTTTTGGAAATCGGTTAAAAATGCTTTTTTTAAGGGTAATAATCATAATTTTGTTTTAGTAATTGTATAAACCGTTGCTTGTAATATGTTTGGATAATTTGGCCGGATATCCGTCCAATTATCCGGTGCATCTCAAATTAAAACTGATAGTCCGGCTATGGAAGGGAATGCGAGGGGTAATTTACATTCATTGCGTTTCGCTCAAAATGAGATTAAGAGATATACGCAGTTTATATTATAATTTATACCCTAATTAAGGATTATTAGGTGCCATAGAACTGCAGCGATAAAGCGAGAGAGAGAAATTTGATTAAATAATCGCAGAGCTTAGATCATTGCCTTTGCATCCGGTGGTTATAAGAGGAGTTGAGTTCATTGCCAGGTCCAATGTAAGTTAAGTAATTAGAGTGTATTCATAAATTAATAATTACGAAATAAATTTTAATGAACATTGTTATGTAATATATTATGTCAAAAAAGTCTTAAAGCGATGCTCAATTCCGTACTCGAAGGGACCAAGCAGTAGGTACATCAGCCGATCCTTAGTATAAGATTATAAGTAGGGCCAAAAGTAATAGAATTTGTTAGGGGCACCTTAGACGCTCAAGCAAACGTACGTTTGCTTGTCAGAATAACAACGCTTTCGCGTCAAGCGCGCATTTCGAGTATCACGAATTCCGTGCTTAACGCGAAAGTGTTGTTATTCTGACAAGCAAACGTACATTTGCTTGAGCGTCTGAGGTGCCCCTTATGGCTGATAGAACCGTTGTTCAACACTTCAATGGTCACTTATGCAGACAGTAGACGCTTATGCAAACGTACGTTTGCATAAGCGTCTACACTGCTCCTTACAATTTTATCGTTAAAACACATATTGGATTTAAACTTATTTAGATGCAGTACCTATTACACCTACAAAACGCATCGTCTACATGGCCTTCCTAGAAATACTTTCGTCTGGAGCTCTAACTATACGCATACGTGTACGTACATAACCTCTATGTAAAGTTTGAAGGCTATTAATATTCGTGTCATTTTCCCCGGGCGCCCAGGGCCCGCGGTCCAGATTTAACATGTATGAAGTTGACGGACAAGTGCAAAGTTTTAATAATGCAAGACATCAATCAAAAGTTCCAACGCGGTAATTTACACTCTAATTAGTTTGCCACCTCTGACTAAATTAATTAAAAAACTTCCTTGTGTCAGACGACTTGTGGTTAGATTGACGTGGGGATTATGGGGATTTAATTTTCTTTTGGTAAAATTAATTTTTTGAAGGCGTGACAAGTTGAAAATGTGGGTAAAAACTTTTAAAGGCACTTCTGATTCCCCATCTCTGCTCGTGGGTGCTATAGAGACATCGAGGTACTATATAACCCCGAGTGATGAAAAACACGCATAGACCACTTGTTTTTTGCATTGGGCCTAAAATCAATTAACCACAATCGTTATTTACATACTCTCGGCTATCAAGTTGCAGTTAAGTGAAACCGAAGCACCTAATTCATCACACGACAGGTGTAGGAGCTAATGTCCCGGCTAACTTAGTCGCAAGGTAACTCGCCAACTTGGGGATATAAGTTACTGCTAAAGATATTTCGCTCTAACTTGTACTGCTGCACTTGAGTGAACATTTCGGCAATATGTTTCCAAGTTATTTAAACACCTGGAGTATGTAAAGAAGGGATATGCCATAACTTATAGGATACTGAATTAAGTAGGTAAACTTGTAGAGGTAACGATTATTTACAAATATCCAAGTCCTGAGAACTTTATGCTCACTCTACACAAAGCTTGCTCCAGCCGGTGATCCAGGTGATCCAGGTGAACAACGCTTTTGCGTCAAGCGCGGATTTCGCAATACTCGAAATGCGCACTTGACGCAAAAGCGTTGTTATTCTGACAAGCAAACGTACATTTGCATAAGCGTCTACGCTGCCCCTATTGCATGAGATTACCAAGACGTCTGCCAAGCCTGCTGTACTATCGCAAAATTCCCTATTATTCCCTTTACGGAGTAGGCCAATGTTCAGCAAGGGACGTTTTTCGGCTGATGATGCAGAAGTGCGCAAAGTTCTACTATCAATAACAATAATCAATCGTGTACTGTGTACGAACTACGAAAACTAAAGCAATCGCGACATATATATCCTTAATGAAATTACTTATACTTCCATTTCGTACAGTCAACAACACAGGCAGGTAGATAATTAGTAGACATCCGATACGAGCACTCGAAGCAATCGCAGCAGGTGAACCGTGAAAACTCGCGCTTGTGCTGTACTGAGAGTAAGGTTTAATTCACGGTCATTTCCTTTTGATAACTTCAATCCCGACCGCGATCTACTGCATGCGGTTATGTTATTTTTTTAATTTTATGATGTATGGTAACAAGACGAGCAGGGGCCTTACCGGCTAACAATCTCGTGTTCGTTTTCAATTTCAAACCGATTAAAACCAGCAGTCACTATAGTCTTCGTGTGGAAGGAATAGTCTACAACTTTCGCTGGTTATACTAACCTGGTATATATGGAGGAAATGTTTATTACTAAATGAAGGACCCGAAAAAACACCCAGCAGATAATGAATTAGTTAAATTTATCTATTGCATAGCTAACCTTTCATTTACGCTGCAATTTTACTAAAAGATTGGCCCATAAGTTACAAAAGTACAGCAAGATACTCATCTTCTTTTTACTTTTTTATGGATAGTCGGTGGCTCTCAGATTAAAAAAGTACAAAACAAAATTACACTCAGTACAACACCACCTCGAGCTCCGATCGCGAGTGTATCGGCTCCGCGACACAAACAGTTTGAAAGTGTCCGACACAGCGCCCTGACACTGGCAGGTAGTAATGTAGGTACCGCCGACTGGTGTGCACTCATCCGTGCCTCTATCGGGAAAGGAAAGAGTTATTACGAAAGTCTATAGTATCTTTCATTAGAGTATTTACGTTTGCTGATATTTATATTATTATTCTAAGCATAAAATAAACAATAAGTAAGTAGATACCTATATTAAGTATTTATATCTCAGTTTACTTCATTCTTCTTCCAATACTTTCTTTTCAACGGCTCCGTAGCTAAGTTGGTAGTAACCCTGCCTGCAAAGCGAGGGGTCCCGGGTTCGATTCCCGGCCGGATCAGATTTTGTGTAAGCATGAAGTTTGTTCTCGGGTCTTGGATGTTTGTGATGTGTATCTGTGTGTGTCCATGCCACCTGCGACACAGGGAATCCTAGTGCGGGGGTATGAGTGTGTAGGCGTTTTAATTTAATTTAATTTAATTTTGTGATTAAGTTGTATTGCTCACGTATTTTGAGAAACAGCATAACTGTAGCAAATCGATTTGAACAAGGAATGTAATGAAGTCATGTGACTGAACGTTTGTACTTCCATGATTAAAAAGTAGGTACATTTACTTGTTATTTTTACATTGTCTTCAAAGTACGTTAAGGTGTTACAGTAAGTCATAATTTTTATACTACCGTTTTGCTAAATCTTATGTTGTAATGCAAATGTATGCAAGCATACAATGTTCCTTGAAGGACACTATAACCAAGCCATGTACTGGATATACATATATACATACTGAAACGTGAAATAATATATGGATGATGAGGGCAGTGCCGCACTGGTTTTGAATTTCATATTTTTTGCACTGCAATATTCCATGCAGGCAGGCACGTATACAGAGGCGCGGATGGATGGGATTTATCCCCCTCCCCCCCAAAACTGACGTTACATAAAATAAACGGGATCATAACCACTGTGAAGTTCGAATGTTCACATGGTTGTTTCAATGTTTGTCCCCCCCCGAACCAAAAGTTTGGATACGTGCATGCATGCAGGCATAGAGCAAGCTTGTACTTCTATATTCTGTATCCAGCAAATGATTTGCTCATTTTAACATCCGTTAAAACGAACATCCAATATAAATTCGAAACATAGCAGAGATAGTTTATGGGCCGGAAAGTAACATCTAAGGCTACTTTTTGTCCCGGAAAATGCACTGTGCCACGCGGATGAACATGGACCGTGGGCAACAGATAGTAATAATAAATAGATTAATATAAATCTTTGACTCTAACGACCGGTATCAGAAAGACCTTTGGGTTACTCCATAAACTAACAATTTGGGTCTTTTCAAGTCGAAAGTTAATGATTTTTTTTTGTTTGTTTTGTTACACTTTCAGCCCCATTCTCGCTTTTCATCAGATGAGATCAAACTTCAACAAATTCAGGTTCATTGAATGTAAAAAAGAAACCAAATAGGCTAAGAATAGATAAGGAAATGCAAGAAGTAAGAATAAACACTTAGGATCCTGCACATTGCCCATGTGAGTATGAGAGCTGTAAACAGCCAATCACATGCTATTTGCCTGCAATCAGCCGCTTCCGTCTTGCAGGCAAATGTCTACCTGCTTAGTTACCGACTCAATTTGAGCCGGGCCCTGTTTCATAAATCCACAAGCGATGTTTTCCACGAGCTTTAAAAAATTAAAATAAAAAATACTTCCAACTCAGAAGTTAAGCCAATTATAGCCAAGTGCAATCTATTTGGAAATAATATAGACATAACGAGGTATTAGCATAGGCACCTAATATTTCAGTGTATTCCTCAGGTCGTATATAGGTGGCGGTCACTTCGATTTTCGCCTAATAAACTAAAACAAAAATAGGTACCATAGTAATATTTTTGGTTCAAACGCATCAGTCATGCACCGATCTTCTGTAAGCCAGTAAAGCCAGTAATTTTCCCGAATTAACTGATGCTAATAAATTGATATAGGTAGGTATTTCAACAATGCAGTCTGAGTAGTCTCGTTGCAAGTTGCAACATTGTCAGAAGAATGACTATAGTAGAATAGCAAGATGTAAAACCTTAACCTTAACCTTTAACAGGAGAGCTAAGGGCCTCCACGCTCTAGAGTCGCAAACTAACAAAGTGCGCTCTTTCCACTGCTCAGGGCTTGCTCCGTGAGCGAAAAGAACGTACCGCTAAATCCATACTAATATTAAAAATGCGAAAGTATGTTTGTTGGTTTGTCCTTCTTTCACGCAGTAACGGAGAAACAGATCGACGTGATTTTTGGCATAGATATCGTTTATTATAACTATTCAATACCTAATGTTTGGTCTAGATATAGTTTATGGACCGGAGAGTAACATAGGCTACTTTTTATCCCGGAAAAAAGTACGGTTTCTGTGGGAACGCGGCTGAAAACCGCGGGCAGAAGCTAGTATTTACATAATCGTGTTTTAAATTATGACTTGTAGGCACACTTGTCGGAACAGTAAACCGGGCCGCGAGCTCCAGAGTGGCGACCTGCGAGGCGCGCTCACTCCACCGTGCTCGCGACTCACTCGCGAGCGCAACGAGCGTGAACGTTGCTTAATATACGCTTTAATTGCTCTTTATTTACCGCCGGTTATCGCACTCGTGGGATTAGCTTGAAGGGCCATTACGTCTAACATTTGAACTTCAGCCTTTGAAAATGTTTAGCTACCTGATGTACGCAGCAAAAGATATTTTATTTCGCTGGTGTATGTATCTACATAATAGAACTAACAGCCTACATACACGAACACTCCAATCCACAATATTCCAATCTAACATTCCAAAAACTACACGTGTGTGGGGAATCTTAGAAGAAGTATTAGAAATCCAAACGTTCCAACTCATCGTTAGTGGCCGATACGACTCCATTTCGACGAATCCATTTCGCACTCAGTTGGTAGTACTCGAGACGCAGACAATGACAATGGAGCGTTGGCGCGCCCGGAATGGAATGCCCGTCTGATGGGATCGAAATAGGTCCATAGTTCCACTCAATCCACGACACGCGGAGCGATGGATTTGAAATGCTCGCGTTTGTGTGTGAACTTTGTGTCACAACCACGATTTGCGTTTAGGTACCATAATTATTATTTTTCATATAGGTACTCAGACTAAATGGTAGTCAGAGCTACCGGTCGTTTGTCTAAACTGTTGCACTACAATGAAAACATCGTAATGCAACCGTTATAGTATTGGTAGACCATTATTATATCTGGTGCAGACCTGGCTAACGACGTAACTACGACCTTACGGCCTTAACACAAAAAATAACCACATGATAAAGATGTGTAGAACTCTCGCTTAGGGTACACATGTCTTTTTTGGAGTTTATTTTTGGACGCTGTTGTTTTAGACAGGCATTTAAAAGTGTTTTTTTATGTGATAATGAGGTTCAAGTTTAAAATTTGCAGTTAAGCACCAATCGACGTGTTTTAGCGGCCACATATTAGAGTACCTACTTAAGTTTCTAAAAACTAGACTTAGTCTGATTCCCACCTTCGACTGACACAAACCACAAACAAACCGACACTGCAGTTTTGTATGTACCTTTTTATGAAAGTTTTCGTGACTTTGACTTATTTGAAACTATTATTAAAATTTAACGACTATTAATCACGTATATACTGTCGAAATCTGGATCAGCGGTTCATGGGCATTTTACTTTTTCTAAAATGGGGCGTTTGACCATACGAATGTAAATGACATTATAACAGGTACTAAAATATATTTTTACAAGGTTTATTATAATCCTAAGTACTAATATTATACATGCGAAAATGTGTTTGTTGGTTAGTTGGTTTGTCCTTCTTTCACGCAATAACGAAGCAACGGATTGACGTGATTTTTGGCATTAATTAAAATCAATTAACTAATTAATAGCATAGATATAGTTTATGGACCGGAGAGTAACATAGGCTACTTTTACTCCCGGAATAATGCACGGTTCCTGTGGGAACACGGGTGAAAACCGTGGGCAGATGCTAGTTATACTATAATCGATGTAATTTACAATCCGTAACATAACAAACGATATAAATAAACCAAACTCATGGTCATTCGTTTTCATTTTATAGTTAGTAGCGCAGGCAATTTCCTTCGTACAGAAAACTATTAAGTATCGTCTAAAGTAACGACTGCACAATCCACGATCTACAAATCCGTGAGACATTACTTACTTAGATCTCGCGTCCCGGGACCGTATCATTGTTTCCCGACATTCCGGGAATTTCCCCGGGAATTTTTGTGCAATCCTGTTAATCCCAGACATTAGTTTGGATTCCGCGTGGACTGCGGCGACATTTCTCCGTAAGCAAAGTATTTAATAACGGTCTGAGGCCGCAGGGACGAATGTTGGGTAATAAACGGGCGTTGTCTTTTGCGCTGTCCTTTATTGGAGAAAATCCAGGTTTATGAAGGAAAAAATGCTTGTGGCCAGTATTACGAAGAGAACGATAACTTGGCACTTTAGAATAAGTATATATGCCTATTTATTTCGAAAAAAGAACTTCAAGGTTCAATACTGTGCTGTGCCCGATGAAAAAGATTTATTACTCGAAAGGTGACTATACCGTTTGACCATGAAGATCCTAAATCTATGTACATTTGGTTTTTAATGTAACCAAGTTATTAAACCTATTACAATGTTACAAATGCTCTTAAATATCAACCCCTTAATATTTCATTTCATAATTCAAACAAGAGAATGCATCCCTTCAGCTCTCTGTAGTCCCTTAGTTGATCTAATTATACCGGATGACGTGATACTCCATGCTGTATGTTTCCCGCGCCAGTCAAATGCGTCTGAAATCATGTGTATTTTCCAATTGGTCAACTGTGTAGGAAAAACGCATAGAGCACTACTTTTACGCATTTAGTTTTGTAGGATGCATAGGGTTTTGAAATTAACTTACGTATAATTTACTAGATTATAATCCCAATTTTTTATATATAAACTAAGTGTGTAGGTTTGTCCTACTTTTACGCAGAATCAGAGCAACGGATTGGAGTGATTTGATGTACAGAGACGCAGTCTATGGACCTAAGAAGCCTACTACTTGAAGATGAAGCCTTCATCGGAAACCTTCACACGGATGAAACCGGGTGACTCAGGCAGTTAATAATAATATTTAGAGGCAAAATAACAATTAGCAGCATACATCAAAATGAAAATATCATCTTAACCCCCTTGCATATACTCTATAGGTAGGTACCATAAAATTAAACACTTATCGCATTCTGCCGAGCGCTGTCACCCCACACGTCTTGCGCTTACCGCCAAGAGTTCCTCGCAGGTGAGTCCAACCCATTAGCGGCGTGACGCGGCAGTTCCATTCCAACATGGCTAATTAATCATGTGTTGACTGGCGGCTTTCTCTTGTTCAGCTGCAAATCATGGTAATTGACTGATTAGGGGAGGGAGCGCAATGAGATATATTGGTTTTGCTCTGGTAATATACGCCATTTTCTTAGGCATCCATTTAGTTATTTTCTTGCCAAATACCTACTTCGGTTATACTAGATTCCGGGTGCCACCTACCACCAGAAGTCGCGTCGTCAGATAGCGGTCATAACATATTATCGAATGTCATAACTAAGTATCATGGGTATATCGTACCTCTATTCTGTCGACCCCAAGAGGAAATTGGCGTTAGCTTTTTTATACAATATTTGATACTTAGTAGTTAAAAAAATACCGTCCTAAGCCTTCCTACACATATATAAGTAGGTATAGCCGTATAGGCATAGGGCCCACATATACACGAGCAATCCAATCCACAGCATGCCAATCCATCGTCCCAAAAACCGCCCGTGTGTGGGGAATCTCAGATAGATTAGGTGAAGTGATAGAAATATTAGAAATCCAAACATTCCAAATCCAAAGTTCCAACTCATCGTTAGTGGCCGATACGAAGATCTATTTGGCGCTCAGTTGGTAGTACTCGAGATGCAGAATGACCGAAAAATGGACCGTTGACGCGCCCGGAATGGAGTGCCTGTCTGGCACGAGTACACTCGTGTGGGGGGGCTCCATACACGAGCGTTCCAAATCCATCGCTTCGCGCATCGTGGATTGAGTGGCATGATAGTCCAATTTCGAGCACAGACATTCCGAGCGCACCATTGCTCCATTTTTCGGTCATTCTCCGTCTCGAGTACTGCCAACTCAGCGCGAAATGGATCGTGTGCTCTTAGGATGAAATTCAACTGCCGTGGCCCGTGCTACAAGATATCTGAGCCAAATTTAGTCTTCCTAGCCAATTATCAACATACTCTCGTATTCAATAATTAATAAATACGTTTTAACAGTGTACCTACGCCATTGTTAGATACATCTAGGAAGAGATCATCAAAAAACATTACCATTGATTCTATCAATATACTTTTGTACTCCGAAAGAAAACCTAAAGAAGGCAGTTTATAAATTATTAACAATACTTTTAATAAAAAACTTAATTAAAAAATATTTTTAAACACATTAATCCTACTCACCCTCTCACTGTGCTGCCACCCTGTATTATATTTCTGTACGTGACGAGGCATCCCTCCGCCGCATCCCGGGCGCTTTGTTCGACGGTGAACGATACCTATTGGCTAAGTAATGGAATCTTAGTAATGGAGGCTGCGATTAGGCGTGAGGGCGCAAACGTTTAATGGCTAATTCAATAAGGAAGGCTTGCTATTATTTACTGGCAGCTGTGGTAAATATAGACCACGTATTAGAGACTTAAGCATGTATTGATCAATACTTACATCATACATATAATATATACAATATTATTAGTATTTACATACATTATCAGCCTCTTACGCTCCCACTGCTGGGATACCGGCCTTCTCTCAGAGGGGCCAAAATCCACCACGCAGGCCCAGTGCGGCTTGGTGGATGTCACATGTCCTCGAATTGTGTGGTTCTTGAATATGCGGGTTTTTCTCACGATGTTTTCCATCACCGTTTTAGAGCGAGTGTGAATAATACGTACATAACTTGATATAAGTCATTGGTGCAGGCCGATAATTCAAAAGTGGTGCAAAGACAATTTTCCTGGTTGGACTGCCCACCATACTCGATTGGCTTATGCAGACCGTAGATGTTTATGCAAGTATGCGTTTTGCTGTCAAAATAACCATGCTTTTGCATCAAGCGCTGATTACGAGATAATACACGCGCAAGCGCGGCTTGATGCGAAACAATCACCAAACCACGAAATAGACAAGAACGGCAATACGGTCAGATAGTGCTATCTTGAAACCCTGCATGGGCTCAAAGCGACGACTGCTCCGCTTTACGCTACATACATCACTAGCGCACCACCGCTTATTTACCGCGGCGTCTGCACTGAGCACGAAATGGATGTAAAACATTTTTTTTTAATTTTTTGAAAATTTGAATTTTGAAGTCGTAGAAGCATAGGTTGGAGCGGGTGCCGTGCTCGGACTAGATTTCTATCAAGCCCCAACCACAACCACAATAGACGACACGATAGGCATGCGTCAAGCGGGGATCGTGGTTTTTCCATTGGTTTTCTCGTTGTCCGCGCTTGATGCTTATTCTTCAATCATGAATTAGGTGTGAGGGCTGCCATACAGCAGATAACATGTAATAATGCTCAAACGTTAACCTATTATCACAAAATAGAGTCTATTTTGAGCTATTATGTAGCCATATGAAAAAAACAGTCAATATAAAGTAACCTAAAGTAAAATCATCAGTATAGCTTACCCCTGTCAAATGCATTCCAATCCAAACAAAATAACTCTCCATCCGCCATCGCAAGTAATAAAATTGGACGAGTACCATTCTATTTCAGTCTGTCTGTCTGTCCGGGCGTCCGGCTGGTCAAGCCGGTACTGGACGTGCAATTTTAATAACCGGATAGGATATCCGGTTATTTTGCGAGCCTATATACGCGGTCTATGTCGTAGGGAATTGATATCGTCGATTGTTTGATGAACTGATACGATATTTGAAGCAGGCTATTTCCGAGCAGGTTTGGGCGACTTCTGAAGGTTTGGGAATATCGCCTATTTCTTTTACTGTATCGATAGTTGGTAGGCGACAGATTTTCTTCACGTGGTGGTATAGTTACCCGATTACTACACAATGTCCTGTTGTGTTATGTTATAAGGTACGAATTAAATTTTATCGTCTTTTGTTTGGGTTCTATCCCTACCTATCTATACATACCTACATATACATACAGATAAATAAAATTGAAGTGTCTATGTGTAATATCAAAATAACACGTTTTTACTAAATGCGTATTTAGGTAAGTATAAAAACACAAATTTTATATTTTTTGTCTGTCTGTTTTGACGGGTCTTTCACTGGCAGGTAGCTGAGGTTATAAGGAGTAGGTAACTTAGGCTACGTGAGCCGCGGGGCACAGCTAGTTAAACAATAGAAGCTGATATAAGATCGTGTGGTCTTATGACCGTAGCCGCTTATGCAAACGTGCATTTGCTTATCAAAATAACAACGCTTTTGCATCAAGCGTCGATTACGAGATACTCGAAATCCGCGCTTGATGCAAAAACGTTGTTATTCTGAAAAGCAAACGCACGTTTGCATAAGCGTCTACGGTCTGCATTATAGCGTATAGGTACTTACTGTATATATAGGTTATGTGCATTTTTTTGTTTTCATTCTGCCTAATGTAAGACCCTAACGTCTTTTATTTATTTATTTATTTTTAAGGAAAACCAACAAATATATAGTATTTATATTAATATATATATTTTATAGTATCAATATCGCTAGTTTCCACCCACAAGTTAAAAATCTGTCGTCAAACAATATGACGCATTATAAGTTTGCAACTGCTTCTTTGTCATCAGGCATGGTGGTGAATGGATTCGTGAACGTGGTGATCACGACGATAGAGAAGCGGTTCGGGCTGCGGTCCATGCAGACGGGCGTCATCGCAGGCGGGTAGGTGCACAATACAACAGCTACGATCTGACTGGCGCCATGTTGTGACGTCACAACTGGATTTTTACATCCATACAGATAAATAAAATTGAAGTGTCTGTTTATAATATCAAAATAACAGCTTTTTACTAAATGCATATGAAAGTATATACGGGACCTAAACTAAAACAGCCATTTTTTAAATTTTTGCTGTCTGTCTGTCTGTTTGTTCCGGGTAATCTCCGAAACGGCTGGGCCGATTTTGACGGGACTTTCACTGGCAGATAGCTGATGTTACAAGGAGTAACTTAAGCTACTTTTATTTTAGAAAAATAATTAGGGTTCCGCGCATAAAAATAAAAATCGTGGAATCCAATATCTCCGCATGGGTGAAACCGCGCGCAGCAGCTAGTATATAATATATTTAAAGTTTAGAGTACTTCGTCTTCGTCCATACCCGCAGAGTCTCGCAGTTACATATAGTTACTTCTTTATTGTGTAGGTACGACATGGCCTCGTTCGCGTGCCTGGCCCCCGTCACATATCTCGGCGGGCGGAGCAGTTCCTCGAAGCCTCGGTGGCTGGGCTTGGGCGTGCTGCTGATGGGAACTGGCTCGCTGCTGTTCGCGCTGCCGCACTTCCTGGTCGCGCCCTACAGCGTCCCGAGTGAAGAGTCGGACGACCTGTGTCGGGCTAACCGCACTGTAAGTACGAGATAACCTCACAATCTGTTAACTCCTTCGGTGATAAGTTGCTCGAAAGTATCTATCGTAGTTCGAATGAAGCGAGTTGCCGATTTTTTTTTTTTTGGTAACGATACGAGCTTATTTGCCTGATGGTAAGCATAACGCCAGCCCATAACAATTGCAATGCCATGCCACTCAGAACTTTGAAGCACATGCAATTGCTTTGATGCAGTTTGAACGGACAGGGGAGATAAATACTGTTTTTAGATGAAAAACCATACGCAGACTGCATAATAAGTACAAATGGTTTAAGAATAGCTCTATCGTGGTGGGGATAAGTGATATAAATTGTATTCAGGTAATAGGTAACCGTCCAGTTCCGTTGTGTCTAGTATAACTTGTTTCATATAGCTTCAACATTCGAATGTTATAAAATCTGTATGTCAATTTGTCTGCTTGTTCCTTCTTCAGTGCTAAGGCATTTTAAATAAACTTTTGCAGAGAGAATTCGAGAGAAAAGTTTGCAGAACTGTTTTTTCTAGCACCTACCGTGCAAACTATCTAACTTCTACAGGAAAACGCGACTGTCTGCACATGCTAAGTACACGATTCCATACTGGAACGCTTAATCCAAATGAGTTCAGAATTTAGAACGTAACAGAGCGTCCCCAACTTTCCACTTCAAAAAAACGCGCTTCGCATACTTCAAAATTACTCGCAGAGTGCTGCATCCGCGCATAAAATTGTTTGAGTCGAATTCCTCAACAATCTATTTAACGTAACTCCAGTACCTTTTTTGTATAAGGACTGGATTACAAAAGCGAAACTTTTTACCAAGTTTGTCATGGCAGGAAGCAGTTGAGTTCACTCACAAAGTGACAATACAGGTGGCTCGTAGACTTCACTGCACAGGGACAAATAGCATGGAACTCATGGAAGCTGATTGAATAGATTCACAGCATTCAACTCGACAATGCTGTCGGCCTTCGATGGGTTTCAATGAGTAATCAAGCCAATTTTAGACTATTGGAATCGAATATTCCAGAAGTGTCTATAAGCTTACATCACCTAATTTCTACATAAGTAGGTACCTATATGCTTGTACGAAATCGGTTAGTGTTGTTATCGTTAAATATTATATATCATTACTCTCCTAGATGAATTAACGATAATGGTTACGAAACTAATATTATAAATCCGAATTAATCAATTAAGGTACCTACTTATATACATATGTAGTTGCGCATTTCTACCTGTTATCTTTTTACGTACTGAATGAGACTTTAGTCAGAGATGTAGCAGAGCATAAAGAAGGCCACAAAATGTAAAAGCTCGTAACGTGGTCCGTGGTCCAGCTGGCGCCGTCGTGCGGGGAGCCCGGCTCGTCCGCGGCGGAGGGCGGCGCGTGGGCGGTGGCCATCTTCGTGTTCGCGCAGCTGCTGCACGGCGCGGGCGCCACGCCGCTCTTCACGCTCGGCGTCACCTACATCGACGAGAACGTCTCCAAGAAGATGTCTTCCGTCTATTTGGGTAAGTTTTTAGACATTAGGTAACGCCAAACTTTTTAGGAATATTGGTGTCAGTCCTGCGCAACTAATTGTAGGTCTAGCGAAGATGCACACGAGTGCAAGTAGCGCGCACATACTGAGAGCGGATACAATATTTATCGATCGATTTATAAAATAATATTTATAGATAGGATGTTTTCAAGGCTACCTACCTATGACTAAGAGTAGCCGCGCATTTGGCTGCCACATAGATGCGGCCTCCAGTTGGTTGGGTGCGGCCTCCAGTAGCAGTCACTGATAGCCACAAAATAGAGAGAACAGAAGGGATGCTCGGGCGCTTTTTGACGCCCGGCTTCTCCCCCGGACAGCATAGAAAGAGAACGGGCGCTTGGACGCATGAGGCCGTCAAAAAGCGCCGAACTTTTGTTCTCTCTATTTTGTGGCTTCCGGTTGCTACGACTGGAGGCCGCACCCAGCCACTGACGTATAGTGCGAGCATTTCTCAATGAAGATCATACTTTCAGGTTTAATTTGAATTCTGCGTAACAGTGACGAACTTCAGAGACGCATTTTAGCTTGACGCGCGGTACATTTGTTATTATTATAAAACTATAAAACCCTGACAGGGCTTTTATAGTAACGAGTTTTATCTAGTACGAGATGAGCCACTGTAACCACTTTCCAGTAATAGCGAGTAACCAGACACATTATGGTCCTACAGTTACGTACATTTTGTTATAAAAGTTAACTCTACACGCGGCAAGTGGCGCTGTGTGCGTGCGGTGCGGACCATAAACACAAGAAAGCACTCGGAAATATGGGCCGGCCTTTATAATGGTCTACAATATAGCACTAGTCTCACTTAGTAAGGTAGTGCTACAATTTTTGTAAACGGTGAATTTTTTAGACAGGACAGTAAGGGTAGATATCCTAACCATTGCAGCTACAGGAAAACGTTCTGAAAAAATCGACTCTACTTTTTGAAGTCATTTTTATATGCAATCACGGATTTTGAAAGAAAAAATGATAGCAAGGAAATAGACACGACAACTTTTTTGATGCTAATCGATCCGTTAGTAAATTTAAGACTACATCTAGCTCATGATGGAAATATCAGTTATAATATTAATTATAATAATATATTTTTATGTCTAGACAAACGGCCTATCGTCATCTAACTTACACAATCCCCTTTAGCGAAAGCAAAGGAATATAGGAGAGAAAATATTTAGTTTTCAACCGTAAATAATTTAATTTAACTTAACTTTTTCAAGTACTTACTTTTTTCAAGTATATTACCTAAATAACTATTTACAGATAATTTTTTACGGCTTTATTAGGGTTACAAATATTTAAAATTGGGCACTTTTATGTCTTCGCTAAGTACTCGATAAGATAAGATTATGAAGGAACCACAAGATTCCAGCCTCGATCATCATCTCGGCAACGCCATTTCACTACTTGCACCCCGGCACTTCACAGCCCTTTCAATACAGGGGTGTTCTCAGCGCCACTCCTCGAACGTTGATAATGTATGGTTCGATCAGGCACATTGTGCACTGCGATGCTACGCTACATGCTACATGGTGCTTGGAATCAGACGGTTCTTTTTTGTTCACTTCCGTCTCTTATTTTGCATCTTTCACTCAAAGTGACACGCCTAAACACCAAAGTGAATATGGAATAAAATTAAAATGAATATTCCTCCGAGTAAACGTTCTTCCGAGTTAATATGTGTCTAATATCACCTTTAATTCTTAGACTATAGTCCTGCGTTTATTCAATTAGACTTTGTTTAACAGTACCAAATACTGTACAAAGTACCTATAACCTACTATCCAAGTAGGTACCGGAAGTACCTACTTCTACGTCTTCTTTATATAGATTTTAAAAGTCTATGGTGCAGATGATATAATGAAATATGTTTGTTGTGTTTTATGTTTATTAATATATTATATTTATAACATAACTGAGTCGTGGCCGCAAGCACCTTATTATAAACACTTACCTACCTCTACAATGATGAAAAATGAGGGTGAAAAGCTATGCTGGGTTACTACTGAGGTTGATGTAGGTACATACAAAGATCTATGCGTTCCTAAGCTAATGAAAACTGTTAAAGTCGTTAGTTATTATCATCTCAATTACATTTGAAGGCCGTCGAAAGCATTAATATGTTTTCATGAATCTTCACCTTTGGAACCTTCCCCTACTCATCGCTAGCTAGTACTACGCTATACTCCCAACCTCTTCTAAGTCGCAGCTTTTAGCTGAAAAAACAGCCTTCGAGAGCGTGTTTAAAGCGATACGGAGAGCTTGCACTTAAGCAATCGAAGCCCTACGTCTGAATCGGGTGATCCTCACACGATTTTATTTCTTTCACACCTTAACAATTTTTGTTACTTCAAAAATTGTTAAGGTCTGAAAGCACTTTTTTTCTACTGGAAAAATATGATGGGAGTCTTTTTCTTTAACACTTGCAACTACAATACAGTGCAGTAGGTACAGTTATACCTACAGTGTATGGTATGCTACTTACAAGTAAAAAAAGTGTTGTATGTAAGTATGAAGGTGTTTGAAGTCATAGTTTGTCTGTTTGAAATGATGGCGTCATAGCTCCTCAATGAATGAAATTAATGTTTTTTTTTCATCTACAGCTCTGCGAAGGGATGTCCCTAAGGTAGACTGTTTTGTTAGTGGGAGGACTAACTCTTCTGCGAGTGACCGTCTGGGTTGTTACCACCGCTTTGCTCGTGAAGTCTGCCGCCAAGCAGTAGTGTGCAAGCATTACTGTGTTCCGGTTTGATGAGCAGAGTATCCAGTGAAATTACTGGGCTTATGAGACTTAATATGACCTAATGTCTCAGGGTAACGAGCGGACTGCAGTGCCGCGCAGGCCTTTGTATTTCAAAGTTCTGGGTGGCACTGCAGTTGTTATGGGCCGGCGTTATTCTTACCATCAGGCAAATGACCAGCTCGTCTCGTTATCAAATAATATAAAAAACTGAATCTGAAGAAAGTAGGTTAACTTGCCTAAAGTTGAAAAAATTTTGAAAAACAGTTTGGACAATAATTGATATTCAAAATACAAGGATTCATCCATATAGCTCGCGGGTGATGTTTTGTATTTTGTAAAGGAGGATAAGGCACGAACGAAACACTCCTCGCAATCTCTAGTTTTATTACAAATACCTAGTTAATTAAAATGAAATAAAAATTCGTATCTTCGAATTATATGAAAACTGGCAAATTAAAATAGGTACATTCTCTAGAAGTTCTTTGGATACAACATAATGTTATAAAGTTGAATGTAGGTAGAGGGACAGTGTAAAATGAACTGTCATTATAAGCGAAAAAACGTTTATTTTATTTTTATTAGGAACAGCAAACAACTACACACCACTAAATAGAGATATATACACAGTTATGCACTAGGATTCCCTGCGTTGCAGGTGGCATATCACCCGAGAACAAACTTTATGTTCACCACACAAAATTAGATCAGGGTATCGAGTCCCTTGCTTTGCAGGCGGCATTACCTTCTACCAACTTAGGTACGCAGCCGTCATTACATGTAGTGTTTCTTTTCCAGGTGTGTATTACACGATGCCGTCATTACATTGAGTGTTTCTTTTCCAGGTGTGTATTACACGATGGCGGTGGTGGGCCCTGCGCTCGGCTACGTGGTCGGCGGACAGATGCTCACTATCTACACAGACTTCGTGTCAGTCGACGCGGGAGCGTGAGTAGTCCACCTACACTAAAAGAACTTATTATGTACTAGCTGCTGCCCGCGGTTTCACCCGCGTGGAGATATTGGATTTCATGGTTTTTATTTTTTTGCGCGGAACCCTAATTCTTTTTCTAAAATAAAAGTAGCCTAAGTTACTCCTTGTAACATCAGCTATCTGCCAGTGAAAGTCCCGTCAAAATCGGCCCAGCCGTTTCGCAGATTACCCGGAACAAAAAGACAGACAGACAAAAAATTTTAAAATGGTTGTTTTGATATATAGGTATCGTATATACTTTCATGTGCATTTAGTAAAAAGCTGTTATTTTGATATTACAAACAGACACTTCACTTTTATTTATTTGTATAAATAATTGTAGGCTTTGGCAGTACATATATTGTAGCCGACTTCGAAAGCTTCATCACCAAGATACAACAATTTCAGAACCTTTTTTTAACATCTAATCTCGGCTGCGACACAGCTTCATTCAGCCAAGTTGCTCTCCCGCTTTCATCGCATTGTGCGGTCAGGTACTCATGGCAACTTTTCAGCCAAATTAATTCCGTTTTATACTCGTATGGCTTCCGGACGAAATATGATTTTCCGCAGCGTGAGTTTTGAACGAACTCTCCGCTATGGCTTCGCGTTTTCATTTATTGAGGGCGAGGCAGCTTAAAATATCGAAGCTTTACAAAAAAAAGCTTTTTTTATAAAGTACCTATTCTACCTACCTACTTTTTACCCACGACGGAACGGAGACGGTATATGCGTTTAGGGTGAGAGGTTGTTTGTTTGTTAGTGTGTGCACAAATGAATGATTCCATTTTATCTCCAGAACAGTTTGATCGATTTAGATACGGTTTTCTTTGTTTTTGAACTTACCGATTATTAGCGTTTCTACAGAGAAAATTGTCTACGAACTACAAAATGATAAACTATTTTACGATACAGAAACTTCAAAGAAAAACTATTTATAACGAAAAGTTTCTGTCGCTAACGGAATAGGTACTATCCTACTATTATATTATAAATGGGAAAATTGTATGTGTGAATGTTTTTTACCACGTATCACCGTAACAATTAAACCAATTTTGATGTGGAATGTATATAGTTCAAAGACTTCTAGCAGTAGGTACTATGCTGGGTTTAGGTTCTGTAATAACAAAGGCTATAAAGATATTCCCACACGGGCGAAGCCGAAGCAGAAGCTAGTTTGATAAAACAACGAACCATAGAATTTAGAACCAAAGAACCTGTCACAATCACAGTGTAACTTTTACCTACACACTCTAATTCATCGAGTGTCCGCCGCCATTAGGCCACTTTGTCCTGGCAAGTGCTCTCGTGAAGTCTCGTGATGGCAATACAATTGAATGGGATAAGTAGTGCTGCCTGTGGTAAATATTAACGGGATATTTTCCCGCATACATGCTCCTTTACTTTGTGAAAATATTGACTCATACTCCTATTTCGAGGATATCATACCTACTCGACAAAAGTACAAAGAGAATACAAATTGGTCTATATGTACCCAAATTCTCAGCTCCTAGGTACCTACTTATGTAGTTACTAGCCGCTGCCCGCGGTTTCACCCTCGCGGAGATATTGGAATTCATGGTTTTTTTTTTGCGCGGAACCCTAATTATTTTTCTAAAATAAAAGAGCCTAAGTTACTACTTGTAACATCAGCTATTTGCCAGTGAAAGTCCCGTCAAAATTGGCCCAGCCGTTTCGGAGATTACCCGGAACCAAGGGGCAAGGCTAAATAATCTGTGGGGCAGACAGACAGACAAACATTTTAAAATGGTTGTTTTGTTATAGGTACCGTATATACTTCCATATGCATTTGGTAAAAAGCTTTTATTTTGATATTACCTACAAACAGACACTTCAATTTTATTTATTTGTATAGATAAAGTGTACCTAGGTACTAAATAGTGCTATTAAAAAACCTGAGATGAAATGTCAAGGGCTCCACTATCACATCACAGCAAAACGAGTTTTAAATTACTTATACAAAAAATCAACATTCAGAACTGCCGTGTCATGGCTAGGCCGCCTAATGAGAGTACCTACTTAACTTATTCTTGGTGCTCTATCTACATTTACAGAAATAAGTACCTATTTATAGAAATAAGTTTTCAAAACAATCATTAGTTTTTAGGAGATTGCTGGTTGCTACTATTGCTTATATTTTATTTACTAAGGGCCGATTTTTCAATTGCACTTTAACGAACTGATTGCTATCCAATCAATTAATTTTTCGTGTTTTAGTGTTTTTCAGGTCTGTCATTTCAAAATTCATGGACCGTTAGCTAACTAAGGTTTATTTCTTTAGAATGCCATAAAATTTATTTACGTTTGTCGTAACCACAGACTTAGATGATTCAGGGAATTATCTAACAGAACGCTATCTATTGAAAAATCTTTTGTTAGTGGGAGGACTAACTCTTCTGCGAGTGTCCGTCTGGGTTGTTACCACCGCTTTGCTCGTGAAGTCTGCCGCCAAGCAGTAGTGTGCAAGCATTACTGTGTTCCGGTTTGATGAGCAGAGTATCCAGTGAAATTACTGGGCTTATGAGACTTAATACCTAATGTCTCAGGGTAACGAGCGCACTGCAGTGCCGCGCAGGCCTTTGTGTTTCAAAGTTCTGGGTGGCCCTGCAATCGTTATGGGCCGGCGTTATGCTTACCATCAGGCAAACGACCAGCTCGTCTCGTTACCTAATAACATAAAAAAAAAAAAACTGCCCTTAGTCGAATTTCGTGACGAGGTAACCAGCCTATCATTAATTGGTTTACGTCTTTAGTAAATAAAAGCGTATGTACCTACCTATAATTAAGTTAATGATTATTTTTAATGACAAAGAGGTAGTATGAAAGCAGATTGCTCAAGCGCCTCAGAGATTAGCAGCAAAATACAGCAAACTTTACATTTTATTATACCTATCTATAATTATTCCACCTAGATATTTAAAATAAAATAATGCCGATGAGTTGCGTGACCTTCTCAATAGGGGCAGCACCTACTTAGAGCTATTTCGTTAATGCGCTTTCTTAATTGGGATCCATCACGGTCGTCTATGTGTAGGGACCTACAAAAGTCAATAGTATACCTAGTTCTTAAATTCAGCATTTGTCTAATAATTATATAGATATTTTATTAATTTTGGCAATAGAATTCAACAGAAGAAACTCCTTTGTTTCCTACACGACCCACGCACTTGCGATGTCCTGTGGTGCGCACTGTGCATCCACCGTTTCGATTGTTGAGCAAACGTTAGATTAGCATAAGAAAACACTTCGGGACGCAGCCACTTCCATACATCCCACTCACTGCTCTATCCACCCTCTTTGCACAGATGTTTACTTTGAGAAAACAATAATTTGAATTTCATATTTATACCGAGTCTATACTATGTTACGTCTGAAACCAATTTTAAATATTTTTTAGTGATTGTGTAGATAGTAGCTAGTTAAAAAATGCTGTTAGCCCGTTGAAAAAACATATTGGTAGGTAAGGTCCGTGCTTATAAAGTGTCTATAAGTAATAATGTAAGCAAATATGGTGGATCACCAACTAATAGAATTCAAATCCCGATTTATGTCATTGGTTGGTGACCTGATCACTATGTATGTCATTGGTTGGTGACCTGATCACTATTCATGTCATTTGGTTGGTGATCCGATCACTATTTATGACATTGGTTAGTGACCTGATCACTATTTATGTCATTGGTTGGTGACCTGATCGCTATTTATGTCTAGGTTGTCGTTCCGATCACTATTTAGCGATCCGATCACTATTTATATCATTGGTTAGCGATCCGATCACTATTTATGTGTACATAAATAGTTTTTATAGAAAACTGATACCGATTTAAAATGTCATCAAAGTAATTCAGATGTTTGTTCCAGCTTAGGTATAACCCCGCTGAGCTCCGTGTGGATCGGCGCTTGGTGGGTCGGGTTCATCCTCTCGGCGCTGCTCTGTCTGCTGGTCGCGATGCCTCTGATGGCGTTCCCTCACGAGCTGCCAGGTTCGAAGCGTTTGTTGAGAAGGGCGTACTGCTAAGACATTATTATTAGCGGCTTCGTTGCTACTTTGCAACTGCCTGCAAAGCGAGGGTCCCCGGGTTCGATACCCGGCCCGAGCAAACTTTGTGTAGTGAACATAAAGTTTGTTCTCTAGTCTTGGATGTTTGTGTTGTGGATCCGTGTGTGTTCATGCCACATGCGACATAAGCAATCCTAGTGCGTATGAGTGTGTACCTAAGCGTTAAGCGTTCACTTGGTTAATTACAAGTGTTGTTTCAAAAAATGACGGTTCAAGTTTGTGTGGTGTAGTAGTGTGTATTTATAAGAGTATTATGTACTGGTGCACTGGTCGCCATGCCAGTTAATTTTTTTTTCAATCTACATGTTAGCGCTTTTGCGTTTATCTCACCTGATTTTAAGTGTCGATGTAGTTGAAGGTGATTTGTGGTAGAGAATTTTTTGGAGCTCGCTTGGCAAGTCCTCAATTTAAATTGTTATGCCCGACACCTACCGGTGTGATCCGTTACTTCTTTTATTCCTTTTTCGTCATATTAATTTCACGTATCCGGTTATGACTAGGAGGCAGTACCATCTCTTAGAGCAGTATTACTTTAACCTTACAAATTTTCAATGTAATGTTAAAGTTATACTGCTCTAAGAGATAGTGGTAGGTCTCCAGACAAGCATATACCACTGTAGATAGTTGTTATTTTATACTGACGACATCGACAGTAAGTAAAACTTTACTTCTGATAATCAGTGCCATTCTAGCAATAAAGTATAGTCATGTGAACCAACTCAAGGTTGCATGCCTGGGAACAAACACAATTGAATGTATTATGGGCTAATGTCCAGATGCGCAGTAAACTTGACCTTAAAAGCTATTCGAAATGTTTGAATTGAAAAGACAATTAGCCTCTATTTTACCATATATTACAGGTGCAGAAGAAATCCGCGCATCGAAAGTTTCTGAAGCACATGAATCAGCGTCCAAGTCAGCAGCTTTCAGCGCTTTGCACGAGCTACCTAAAGCCACTGCAGCGCTTCTGCGCAACCCGACCTTCCTGTTCTTGAACCTGGCCGGCGCCAGCGAGGGCATGTTGATATCTGGGTTCGCAGCGTTTCTACCCAAGCTGATTGAGAACCAGTTTGCTGTGAGCGCCTCGGACGCGGCTTTGCTTTTAGGCAAGTACATTGGGATGTTGCATGAAACACAAGTTACATAAATTCTGTCGTTATAACAGTTTTAAAAAGATCACATTAACACAATGAAAATGTAATTCACAAAAAATATATAGTTTACACAAAGATACTGCATTTAACAGTTTCCTTAATTAAACAATTTTTTATCATCCATTTTAATTTAAATGATACCACCAGATTCTTTACATTTTAATGAATAAAAAAATGTATGACAGCTATGTACTTAAACGCAGTTCACGGCCCAATCAGCAAAATGCATGTTTTTAGTACAGCTTTACAGCCCGCGTAGAACTAGTGACGTCAAATGTTCTGTCCAATGTGTATGGGGCGTTTTAGCGGTCAGTAGATACGGCCCACTTTGACTCTCATTTTTGACGTTTCTAGCGTTCGATTTCCAGTTTTTTCGATATCGACATTTGATTCTCATGAGAAAACGAAATTATTGACATCATAAAAAAATGGAATGAACATCGATCTTACGATTTCTAAAATAATCGAGTAGGTACCTTCAAATGATAAAATTTCTACTGTATACGCTGGAGTATAATGTATCGATATGATTACAACGTCAACCATTGTGTTGCAGGCGTCATCACGGTCCCGGCGGGCGGCGGCGGCACGTTCCTCGGCGGGTGGCTGGTGAAGCGGTGGCGGCTGGCCTGCGCCGGCATCATCAAGCTCTGTGTGGCCGCCACCGTCGTCGCCACCGCTTTCACACTAGGGTTCATCCTCAACTGCGACGACTACCCCTTTGCTGGCGTCACTACCAGCTACAACAGTCCTCCGGTCGTAGGGTGAGATTAGTCTGGCATTATTGTGTGGACGCCGTCGCGGTAGCGATCGCTTTTATCCTCAACTGAGATGTACCAACGACTGTCCCTTCGCCGGCATTGTTGCCTAAAACCTAATTTTATTTTCGCTCTCGCTTTAGTACCTTAGTACATATTACTTCGATGGAAATATATAATGTAAAATATGTGCAGGAGCGCACAGGACAGCCTGTTGTCTGTGTGCAACGCGGAGTGCGGCTGCGCGGGCGCGGCGTACGCGCCGGTGTGCGGCGCCGACGCCGCCGTGTACTACTCGGCGTGCCACGCGGGCTGCTCGCGCCGCAGCCTGGCGGGCCGCGCGCAGCTGTTCCACCACTGCGCCTGCGTACAGACCAACGGGACTCTGCCCTCGTTCAGAGTAGATGGAGGTGAGAGATGCGCAGCGCTGCTCCGTTTGGCACCCCTAACACCTAATTCATGATTGATGAATAAGCATCAATCGCGGACCACGAGAAAACCATGGAAAAACCACGATCCCCGCTTGACGCATATCGTATCGTCTATTGTGGTTGTGGTTGGGGCTTGATGGAAATCTAGTCCGAGCACGGCACAGGCTTCTACGACCTCTATTCAAAAAAATTGTTTCACAACCAATGCGTGCTCAGTGCAGACGCCACGGCAAATAAACGGTGGTGCGCAAGTGATGTATGTAGCGTAGAGGAGCAGTCGTCGCTTTGAGCCCAGGCAGGGCTTCGCGACAACACTATCTGGCCGTATTGCCGTTCTTGTCTATTTTATGGTTTTGCATCATACCGCGCTTGCGCGTGTATTATCTCGTAATCCGCGCTTGATGCAAAAGCATGGTTATTTTGACAGCAAAACGCATACTTGCATAATCGTCTATACGGTCTGCATTTCACACGGTGCCGTGTGGCTGTTGCTTGACATGTCACGCGTAGCATCTGTCTCAATTCCAGACATAATAGATTTTACTATCGGACAGTAGAAATTAGTGAATCAACAACCACGCTCTTCACAGATAACGCCACCTACCAATATGAAGCGATCAACAGCATCTGCAGCACGGACTGCCCGTACCTGTGGCTGTTCGTTGCTCTCTCGTTCGGCTTGATGCTGTTCACATTTTTGGCCACCATGCCTGCGCTTTCGGCCACCTTGAGGTATTATTATAAAGAAATGTTTATTTAACCACCTTATACTATAACTATAAAGTAATTTCCCAAATTCTTTCTTTAACTAAATATTTTAGATATAATAATTAATATCGGACCAAAAACAGCACCTTGTGGAACACCAAAGAAAAATTAACATTAAAAAATATTAAATTCGAAAATTTCCAGATTGTGTCGAATAAAATCCGTGTCCAAATGAACACAAAACATCGCCCAATCAATATACTTCACAATTTTAACAAATGTGTTTGTTTACATTGTCAGATGCGTCCGTGAAGACCAGCGTTCCTTCGCTCTCGGGATCCAGTGGATAAAAGTGCGGTTGCTCGGCACTATACCGGCACCGCTGCTGTTTGGGTTCCTCATAGACTTATCGTGCTCGCTGTGGTCGAAGTCCTGCGACAAGACTGGCGCTTGCCTGCAGTATGACAACTATAATATGAGCAAGTAGGTAACTGCACAATAACAACAGATTAAGATATTTCACATTTAACTTCTTGTGTCAGGCGATATGAATCTTCTTGTATGTTCCAGGTACATGCTAGCCCTAGCGTTAGTGGGCAAGCTCTGCTCTGTGCTGTTCTTCTTCTTGGCCTGGTGGTTCTACCGACCGCCCGGCAGCAAAAACTCCAACGCCGTAGTACCTTCTGTAGACTTGGTGGTTTCCAACGAGAAAATCAACGGGAATGGGAATGTCCCTGGAAATGGGACTATACCCAACGGAACTGCAGAAAGAGGTAGCAATGGGTACTGCAACGCTGCTTTGGAATGCAGCGATCATTTGTAGCTTAAATTAAAAGATTTACTAGAACTTCTGTGTCTCGTGTTGAATTAGATTTGCAGAACTGTTGATGAAAGTCACAACGGGTATGATGTAGATGCTGTAAGATAAAGTAGGATAGAAGTAGTAACTGGTATCAGTTTGAAAAAGTGTCATTGGAAAGGTTTGCTTAACCAAATTTAAGATTGTAAATGTTAACAATATGGTAAGGGTACTGAAAATATGAAATGTAACGATTCGTGCTGATACCAAAATCTCAATAGACCTAAGCTATCTTTGATAATAGTTAGGAATTATTACTGTATTTGTCACTAATAGAAGTACATATTATACTTAAATAAGTACACTAAAGAATGGAATCCTTGATGGGTCTAACTTATTTGTAGGTTTAACAAGTAAGTATTATTTTAATTATTGTGTTATTATTCAACAAAATTAAACTTTAAACACTATTATGAATTTATCAATTAAAATTATTATTATTAGTATTATTTTTAACTTATATGAACTACTTTCGATCGCATGGTACATTCCAATAATAAGACCTATAGATAATGTAATGTCGTAAAATATCTGTGATGTAGTAGTGTTAGGGGATCATATCGAAATAAAGTGTACTGCCGCAAAAATACAATAAAGGATCACTGTACTAGTCTAAAACAGATGTTGATGCAAGCTGGGATATTGAAAAATAGTGTTCGTCTTAAATATTGAAATAAAAAAACAAAAGTAACTATATCTTGGGTTGAGGCCTATGCCTAGTCAAATATTACAATTTATTTATTAGTACAATTTATTATTACATAAACCATAAATTGTCTGCTATTGAAATGTTCATAGGGTCGATATTAAACAAAAATAATAAAACATGACGTTCTATGAGAACTTATAACTTTTACATATTATTTAAACGTACCTAATACGCATTTTTAAGGCATTTGGGTCAGATGGGCATTATTTTGAAAATCCCAGGTTTGATATGTATTTATTATCTATCTATCGTGAACTTTAACAATAAATATTAATGTAAATTAAATAGAGTACAATTATAAAAGCACAATTTTGAATTTTTTGTATAGAATTTTACATTTTGACTTTTCCATCGCGTGTTTAAGGTGGCTATTAATGTACATAATATATAATTTATTTGTTGAATTTTTCAAAAACAATTGTTTTTAATGTATGTTTTGTTTGAAGACTGATTGTTTAATAGTTAAATAGGTATGTTTCAATGGATGTGTAAAATGTGCATGTGAAATTTGCTGGAACCAGCGTTGTTTTTATGGATCAAAATAATTAGGTAACTATATCCGAAATGTTTTATGAATTAAATTGACTAATTTATCACTTTGTATTTTGTATAATGAAGTTGACGTTTTGTTAGTTAGTAACACCATTTTATTAATTGATGTATAGTTAAAGGTACTCTTGGGATTGGTTCTAAGTGAGATAGCAGAAGCCTGCAGTCATATAGAGGTCGATGATTTCCTTAACCTGACCAACAGTGTAGATATACTGTGTTTCAAGATTAAATTCTACTTTTCTATGTTCATACGTGGCTAACTCAACAAAAAATAAACCAATATCGATAAAGTTTTCTTCATTGTAGAATATTTACCTGAGATGGTTCTTAGATATAATTTCATTAATTGCGCTAGCTCAAAGGACAGATGAGCAATGATACTTAGGCTGAGATTCAGAGCCGAATCTAAGCGTGGACTCACGCTTCCATACGTCAAAATTCTATACAGTTTTGACATATGGAAGCCAAAGTCCACGCTTAGAATCGTCTCTGAATCTTAGCCTTAGTAATCTGTATATTACCTATATATCAAAGATGTGCGCTTTTGTCTTGTCGATATATCTCTTTATGTCTATTGATGCTCAAATACAGCGGAAAGAACTCTTCTCGTTATGTCAAATGAAGAGTAATCTGTTATTATACCTATTTTATTTTGAATTTGGAACACTTCTCGCGAGAAATTACTCGTGAAGATATTATCTCACGGTGCGCATCTTAGCCCTGCAGGTCTACACCTATATAACTATAAATATAGCATAGTACACTATATTACTATAGTCATAGAGTCAACCTATCAATGACAAAACCTGCTTGTGTTGCCTAAATAATAATAGAAAATGTGGATTAACATTTTCGTAAAAAGCGACAAAGAGCGCACAACGTAAATTTAGTTAATTTGTGAGTTAATTCTTCCCTTAGAATATATACATGCATGTAGCATGAATCCTTTAGTAAGTTTATACATTCATCACATAACTCCGTCTCTTTTTAGCATTTATAAATCTCCATTAGAATAAATCTGTTACATATGAAGTGACGTCACTTGTTGTTATTGTTCTCTTGTTTGACGAAACAGCGGCTATCAATTTTTGTTAGGTAAATCATTTCTTTTTTATGAAATTGTTTTATAAAATATAGCTAAGTACCATCTCCAAACATTTTATGTAATTTACAGTAAGTATGTATTTGTATGATCAAATAATATAATTTTAGTACCTATACTTAATTAGGGCGATGAATTTTGAACTTGTACAATTTTACACTGATTGTAATAAAATGTTTGAAATGATTTTGATATTGAAGTTTTTTTTACATAACTTGAAGTCTTTAAACCACTAAAACCACTAGCAGTTGCCTAAAGTCGGAAAGCAGGCACAGCGCAGAAAACAAACTGGAGCTGCAGAAGTGTAAGTATCGACTTTACTCGTGTTTGTGAGTTATCTTGCCTCCTATCGTAAATTATAAATAACATGTACTGTACCCATATTTCAACTGGCTCTCAAATGTAGCAGCCGAAAAGCCACAGCATATCTATTGAATAGGGTTGTAGCGTAGCCAGGCGAGCGTTAGAACAATCTTTTTATAATTTGAACTAGGTACAGTAATACCCCGCTTTACGCCACCCCGTTATGCGCGGTTTCACTATAACGCGAAAATTTCATCCCGCTTTATAATGTAGTCATCAACTTCTCTATGGTCGCGGGAATCCGATTGCAGAATATAGACAATAATGATGACCTTGTTTTGACCGTGTGTCAAACAATTAAAAACAGTGTTGGGTGTTATGAACGTATTTTACAAGAACGTAAAAAAACGCTTCCCAAAAGACAATAGATGTATTTTTCCGTAAAAAATAATTAATAGTATGTATTGCATAAAGTGTTCTTAGAATTAAAGTGATTGATTAAAATGATTCGTATTTTTTTGTATTAAATTTTGACTATGATGTTTAATCATAAACCTCGATATACGCGAATTTCTGTTAACGCGATTTTTTCCGGAACGTATCCCTCGCGTAAAGCGGGGTATTACTGTACTACGCCATTTTAGTTTCGAAATACAATCCCGTTTCGCATAAGTTGCTATCATTAAATTCACTTGAAAACATGGCAGTTTCAGTGTTTTACTTAAACAATAAAAGACTAATTTAATAATAAAAGTATATATTCTAACATTAAAAAATTACAACTTAACAAATGCGTAACATTACATCGTAATTACTTTACTTACAATAAATATTTTTTAGTATAGAAACAGAGCTAGCGGCGGCGCGCGGCGGCGCAGCGCAGCATGGACTGCATCAAAAGAACTTGACGCCTTGGTTGTCGTCAAATTCCATCAGTTCACATTTACCTTTCGCTTCCAGTGACCTCAAGGCCTTTGTTAGTATGGCCATGTCCAAACCGTGAAACTCTGAAAAGAGAAAAAAATTAAAAAAGATAGTAAGTATATAGTATAATACGTAATAGTGATGGATGATTGACAGATTTCTAGAACTCCTAAAATCTCTTTTGCATAATTTGGCTTCCACATAGTTAACAAGTCTTTTTCAACAGAAAAAATAAATCCATAAGAATAGGGAATTTGACTCCATTTTATTTATGATGTCAATCAATTAGTTTTCCTTTGAGAACGAAACTTCAACTCTTGGTAAATCGTGGTAATTGGCCTTTACATAAGGTGACCACAATTTTGCCCACAGATCAGTAATATGAAATGATTTTGCCAACATCACATACTGGGACTAACTCTTCTGCGAGTGTCTGTCTGGGTTGGTCCACCGCTTTGCTCATGATGTCTGCCGCCAAGCAATAATGTGTAAGCATTAGTGTTTTCCGGTTTTAATGAGCCAAATAGCCAGTGAAATTACTGAGCTTATGAGACTTCCCAAGTACGAGGATTCCTTGTGTTGCAGATGGCATGGACACACATAGATCGACAAAACACTTCCAAGATCCTAGAACAAGCTTTATACTCACCACACAATGTTTGCCCTATTTGGGGATCGAACCCAGGGTTTTGCAGGCAGGATTACTACCAACAATTGGCCCAACTTCTTTTATTAGTTTTACAACTTGCTTGGTATTATTGTTTTTGTGCAGAAGTTATTGCTGGTTCAAATTGTGTCCATCATCGACACAACACACATGTTGGTGTAACCAAAGCTGATAACAAAGATTAAAAACTCATACTAACCCTCATCCACTGTAGTCTCTCCTTCCCTCAACTCAAACAATGTACAAACAGAATTATTCAGCCCATTGTTGCTCGCCCAACTGTACACCATATTGCCCCATTCATCAAGGGAATGCCAGTAAACTTCCCATACCGTCTTACTCTTGTCCATCGGTGCAGCTCGGCCGATCCGTGCCATATCTTCTAAAATAGTTACCAAGGCCTCTTGAGACAATTTCCTATTTATTGCAGCATTGTTAAACAGTGGGTAATTCAGGGCTTCTCTTATGTCTAATGTGGATAATTTGTTCGCCTTGAAGTATTCCGTGATTAGTTGTTCCCATGCTTCCAGTTGTTTAGCTCTTGTTTCGGTATGCAGTTGAATTCTGGAATTAACGAATATGTTTTATAGTAATTAAATAATGTAAAACTATCCAAAAATTAGTTTTAGACAAACTGGATGTTTGTTAACCAACAGATAGCTAGAATCAGGGATTAAGAAAGTTCATATGCCAAATTATAAAATTATGCTTTTCATACTTGAGAAATACGCCATTCTGGCTAGAGAACTTGGGATAAAATAGGGATGCAGCAGTGCATCGAGTTTTACATAATTTAAACTAGGTATATATAATTATAAAGACACGGTCATTCAGCTCATTTTCTTTTGCTACTGCAGAACATTGCTCCAAGTCGACACATACCATATGAAAATATAAAACCAAAACTCCTTTATCGTTTCTTTGTCATCAGACAGAAGTAACACTTCATGTTATTCGTTCTTCAATTAATACTTACAATTTTTATGTATCTCCCTCTGATATTTCCCTGCCAAGGTGTTTTTTATAAATATCCATCATTTTACTTTCAGTTTTTTTCCTTTTTAGAAGTGATCCTACATCCTTCGGCTCTAGATCTGTTACAGACACTCTGAACGGTACTTTTTTACTTCCTATTTTTATAAAAGTATGATCTTCAATATAATCTGGTGAAAAGCTTATCATGATGGAGCAATCTTTAGCTACTGCAGATATCATGGCCAGATGTAAAGAAGGCGCATTTTTAAAAAATGTATTTCTATCTTGTTCCAAATTTAAATTTAGGTGTTCTACTTGTGTCTGATCTAATATTTGTTGCACATAATCTTTGCCATGCCCTTTACAATTTTTCAAATCTATTTTTATATTTTCAGATAACTTTTGAACTAGTAATAGTTTGTTAATAAAAGTATGGCTGTGCTCAAAGGGTTGTAAATTGGTAGTTTCAAAACAATTTTTATATGCTTTTAATTCATTTGTTACTTCTTCAGATTCCATCAGAGTTGTACATTGACTACCATTACTTAAAAGAGTCTCAATAAGAAAGTCCAAGAACATATTTTTGTCTGTGAATAGATGCATGTTTTTAACAACATTGTTGAAGTCATTAGGATCAGAATTATCATCATAATTGATTTTTCCATCTTTAAATATTTTGAAATTATTCTGTGGATTTGTAATCAGATTGAGTAAAGCCATTTTCATTCGTTTTTTTTCTCCAGAAAATAAATCTAGGGGGCAATAGTTACTCTTTTTTTGTATTTGGTGCAAATGTAGCTTTAAATGTTGCTTAAGACAATAGTAGCATCTAGATAGTGGTTTAAAGCTTGACAAGAAGCCCTCTTTAGGTTTGATTTCAATGCAATAGTTAGTTTCACATTTCGGGCTCAGCATGGCCAGGTTCAGGGCTCTTATTGTATATGGACTTAGTTTTGACTTCAACCTTCTGTTCTCAGGCCGTACATCATGTAAAATTTGGCTAAGCTCAATCAATGTACTTTTGGGCAACTCAATTACCTCTTGATTGTTGTTATTTTTGTTGAAGAGTAAGGGAGCCATGATGAGATTCACGAACATTGCGGAGTTACGGACGTCCACCAAATCTGCCGGTTTGTCATCCTCTTTAATGAGACGAAGGACGTGTTCAGTTTCTACAAGTTGTAAGACGATGTGGACGTTGCCTTCGTTGATGTAATTCCAACGATAACCTATTAGTTCCATCTTGTTTCGAAAGAAACTTCCCAATGTGAGAAATTGATACAGAAGTTTACTTACGTAAAAAAGGGCGGGAAGTTATACTGCCACGGCCATGCTATTTCTGCCATAATTAAGTACTGTGATAAAATTACAATAAAACTTAAGTTATAAGTTACAAACGAAAACACAATCACAGATTACTATATATGTAGCTAGCTATCACTTATCACATCACACAACTATCACAATGATTTGACATTGACAAGTTCAACTTCAAAGTAGACAACTTTTTTTTATATTGTATTTCTTGACCTGGATACAAAATCAAAGTAGACAACATCAGAACAGTGCTGCCAACTATCAAAAATCAAAAAACATAGGCGAATAGAAACATAGGTGTTACTATAACGAGTACCGATATTAGCTACTCACCTGAGAGATAGTTATTTCACAGGAGTGACATCTAATCGGAAAAACTTACTGTAGAAAACACAAACAATATAACTGAGAAAACGCATGCTTTCCATGCATAAGATCGCTAGGTGAACCCTTATTATGCTCTAAATCCTATTTTCAATCACATTTGGATTATAATTCGAGTATTTTTATCATTAAATCGTTTTGGTTATAGCTGCTAATATGGAACTAAAACATATAATAAAATGCTGACATTACTCCTTGTAACATCAGCTATCTGCCAAATCAAAAAGTGCCGTCGAAATCGGTACAGCCGTTTCAGAGATTATCCGAACCAAACAGACTGACAAAAAATTTTAAAATGGTTGTTTTGTTATATGTTCCGAATATACTTTCATATGCGTTTAGTAAAAAGCTGTTATTTTGATTGATTGACAGAGACACTTTAATTTTATTTATTTTTTGATAAAACTCGGTGGGACGGTATCTCGATGCCGGCCGTGAACCTTCATCGCAGATTATATGGTTTAAGATCTTTATTTCATTTCTCTTAAGATTATAAAACCACTTACGAGAAATAAACTTATGACTTAGGTATGACTAAGTATACAAACATTATAATAGTCTTCACAACGAGCATCAACACAAAACAAAAGTGGGTATATTTTAAAAACTATTCCATTAATTACCTTCAATACAAAAGACCAAGAACAATATCGTATCGTTTCAGCGGAGGAACTAGTTTTGGAAACTATTACGGCAACGGTACAACATTATTCCACTCCACTATGATTGATGAGTGTATTGTAAACAAAACGAATGAACTACGAACAAAATCAGAATTAACGGAATATTTGCCATGTATATTATTAAGTCAATTCTGATTTGGCCTCACCTCTACTATTGAGTGTTGTCATTGTCACTGTCAAGTCACTGTCACAAGTTGAATTTCAACAAAAGTATTTCTTGAATTCTTGATTTGCGTTTGCGTGTTTTGTTCTCGCGAATTTTATCAATTTTAATAATTTTGTACGTTGCTATGGTATAATTTTATTCGTACTAGTAATAATTTAATATTAAATAATGATAACGCTTAACAGAAAATTGAAGAAAGAGCATACGGAGACTAGTAATGGTATAACTCCAGAACCTGTGCGGAGGATATCGATACGGGATAAGTTGCTGATAAAAGAAGTGCAAGAGATGAATGAAAATCTCCCAGTGACTTGTAATATTCATTTTGAAGATCCAAACGTGTTGAGTGAGTTTATTTTGACCGTGACGCCTGATGAAGGGTACTGGCAAGGAGGGAAGTTCAAATTCAGTGTTTTTGTAACAGACGACTATAACATGGCAGTGAGTACAATTTATAGTTTATTCCTTGACCAAAAGTCACTATCACTAGCATCTCTGAATAAAATGAGATGTGCGAAGCTTATTCAAGTCCAACACTACCATTATCTTAACCATCTGTTAATATTAGTATCACTTTGGCTACTTTATATTTTAGTACCAACCAAATTAATGATGTAGATTGTGTCTAGCAGTGGAAAAGTCCTATTGGCAGGTAGGTGGTGAAGATATCAAAAAATAATCATAAAAATGTAGTTAAATTCTTGTTTTCAAATTCGGTTTTGAATTGTAAGTGTAAGTGTATAACTTAGTGCTTTAGATATCTTTGGATCTGGGGCTCAGCTTTAGTATTTTCCCAACAAGATATTGCACATTAATAGGGTTTTTTTAGCCTTGACTATAGCAATCAAATTCCTAAAGCACAAAGTGCAGCGATTAATAGTTTTACAGAAAATAATTTTTATGTTTGTAATTTTCATACACACATCTTCAGTTCTTTTTTGGGCAAAAAATGGCATCCAATACATTTCACGCTAGAAGAAAAGTGTCCTAAGTTAAAAACGTAATTTATGTAATTTTTTTATATTTATGTATATGTTTGTCAGTTGTAATAATATGTCACAACATTTTAGAACCGAATTTGCCAACCCGAATTGGATAGATTATGTTAATCATGGTCACAGAACCAAATCTGCACACCCCTATTCCACCTGGTCTTGTATGTTTTACCCCTAGACTGTATATAAAATGTCGGAGGTGCAGAGGGAGGGCAGCCCCCGCCCACTGTAACAAAGTGCAGGCACCGTGCGAACCGCAGCGACTGAGGCTGGTAGCCATAGGTGACAAAAAAGCCGAAACTGCAAAGGCAAACAAGGGTCAAGGGGCTGCACTTCCCACAGCACAGAAGTAGTCGGAAATTTTAAGGTGTAAGTAACGAATATAACCTCAAAGAGTTAAACAGAATTTAAAAAAAATGGGGGGCTTCTGCACCCCTCCTTTTTGGAGGTAGGCTACTTACTCCTTCCAACTACCTCTCCTCCTAATCTCACTGCTCATCGGGAAAATACTAAAGTCCTTCCGCATCGGGGTTAGGGCCATAGAAAGTGTCAATTTTAGTTTTAAGATTCGGTCACAGAAAATGTAGTTTGAAATATCTGACAAAAAAATTCCTGTTTCAGCCTCCTAGAGTGAAATGTCTGACACGTCTGTGGCATCCAAATATCAATGTAGATGGAGACATCTGCCTGTCATTGCTGCGCCAAACTTCTATAGACGAACATGGCTGGGCACCCACCAGAAGACTTAAGGATGTGGTTTGGGGACTCAATTCATTATTTACTGTGAGTGTAATTTGATTAATTGAAATATAAAATTAACTACTAAGCATAGTCAGATACTGATGTATTTTCGTCTAGTAACTTACACAACGTTTTTTGTGTGTTGAAATTTGTTTAGCTTGGTAAAAGATGTCAATATATAATAAACCCAATCAAATGTCTGTTCTTGCAAACACTTTTTCATTTTTGTGCAAATTATTCCTCGAAGCTCAGACAAGTGTGTCGAGAAACAAATCTACATATACTTAACAAACTTATATATTACATTGCTATATATTGTGTGGAAATTTTCTGCATTCTATGAAAGATTTACAGTATTTAATTTATTTTTCAGGATCTCTTAAATTTCGAGGACCCTCTGAACATAGAAGCAGCTGAAATGTACAATAAGAACAAGACAGAATTTCAAACTAAAGTACAGGAATACATTGCAAAACACAAAAGATGAAAGTGGTCTACCTATTTTAGTCACATACTATTTATTAGGAACGGTACATAAATATTTTAACTGTTTATAGTAAAATCATAAAATTAAATCATTCAGTATGAAACTAGAACATTTTTAATTTGATGCAGCTATCATTCATCAATCTTTAAATTAGTCAAGAAAGAAATTAAAGATACTTTCAGACTGATAGTTTCATCACATTAAAATGCAAGTCAATGTGGTTGTGAATGCATGCTGTACCTTTGAAACATCACAATATTAATCTAAGTATGTAATCCTACAATATCCTGTTTTATTTGTGTTTTAACATGGATGGTTGAAAATCTGACGAAAATGTGTCTAAAATTGTATGACAAAAACACTGAAAAGTTCATGTCCTTAGCAAAGATATTGCAACTCATCAAAGTTGTTAAATGTGACAAATTTTAAAATTCAAATCTTAAAACTACTGTAGTTGAAGTACTCTACATTATTTTGTAATTTTTTTTTGTTTTTATGTTATTTGGTAACGAGACGAGCTGGTCGTTTGCCTGATGGTAAGCATAACGCCGGCCCATAACAGTTGCAGTGTCACTCAGAACTTTGAAACACAAAGGCCTGCGCGGCACTGCAGTCAGTGGCGTATTTTAGGATTCAGCGCCCTGGGCCTGCAGGCCCCGCCGCCCTGCCTTTGCCGCGCCGGCAACATCTTGATGTGTATCAAAATTACACCCACGATCACCTTACGAGATTTAGGCTCTTACTAATTAACAGTGTTAAACGGTGGTTAAGTTAAACTATGTTTTGTCTTTGTTGTTCTTTGACAGTTTTAAACTGATTCGAAAGAGACAAAACTCAGTTGAACTAACTATTCAACCGTTTAACACTGTTTATTAATAAAAGCCTTAGTTAGGTAGGCTTTTTTAAATTTCTGCTGCTTGCGCCGCCCCTCGCAGCCTGCCGCCCCGGGCCATGGCCCTTTTGGCCCTAGGGTAAATACGCCCCTGACTGCAGTGCGCTCGTTACTCTGAGTCTCTTAAGCCCAGTAATTTCACTGATGACAAGATTGTGTTGCCTGTTATATATCGCATGATTTGACTAGTAGATACACTTTATAACACCAATTTTAAAGAAAGAAGAACACCAATTTAAAATGTTCGAATGGTTTTCATACTGTATATGTTCAAATGGTTTTCATACTAATTATCTAAACTTATTATACTTTAGTTTAGATAATTAATTTTATATACTCCAAAATTGTGATATTTATTATCTATGATATGCTGATATGTTACGCTGGCATATTTTTGCATTATGAATTGGGAACAATGAAATTGAATTGTGATGCTTCTAATATTAGATGTAATAGAATCAAATCATGAGTTACTAGACACCAGAAATTAAAGTAATGCTTCATTTCTCTGAAACAATGTACATACTTAAATTGTTATAATCTATTTATTTTAATTAAAAGAGCCTCATATAAATTAGTCAATAACAATAAATAAACAAAACAAATGGATAAATACAATTATTAGTTTTTGTTTGGTTACTTGGACTATACATTATTGGTTGATTCTTTCAGTATCAAATCTAATAGCCAACACACTCATTATGCTGTTGGAAATTAGAAATACTCCAAAGAGGCACATACAAGTTTTATGTCTGTATTATTATTTTATTATATGACAATGGTTTGTGTTTATATTGAAAAAGGAATGAATGGTGACCATAAGAACTACAGCAACTTTTTTAACGTTTAAACTTTTGGGGTCTTACAACAAAAAAATGAAACACACGTTAGACCTGTGTTAATCACCGTTTAACGCCTAAACATGCCTTAATCGCGCGATTAAATATGAGCAACCACAAATCCTGATATACGTAGTGTCTAACCGTTGTCTAACACAATTCTGTTGTGACATTTCTAATAATTTTTGACGTTTATCTTTAGACGCTGTCTAGCTAAACAGGCGACTAAAAATGTTTTTTTTTTGTGGTAACACGGCGTATGTTTAAACTTTAAAGTAGACAGGGAAGAAATAACAATAATAAATAATTCTGCTGTTTAATAATGTCTAATTATGAATTGTAAATGCTGCGGGCGGCAATCAGTTCACGACTGTTCATACAACTTCAAAAGTTCCTCATGCTCTTTTTGTACCTCTGGTGAACTGAACATTTTTATGACTTCCCATTTTTATTTCGAAGTATTGAGCAGATTCCTCATTGAATAAATGAGTAGGTACAATATGACAAGCTAACTAACTTTATGTGAATCAACTATATAACAGCTTAACATACACAGTACACACCCATACGTAAATATTGAAATTAGGAAGTTTTATGTAATAGAGACTGCTTCATTTTTTAAATTAAGTAACTGTACCTATATACATATAAAAGCATTTTTCCGTTTGCCTAAGATAGTTAATTGTTTCAAAGGGTAAATCACAAGAATCAATTACTATTCTTTCCCCATAACATATTATTTTAAATTAAAAGAACACCCAGCATCAGTTTACCCTTTTGATCGGTGTCATAAAAATCAGAATGAGTTTTTCATTTAGGTATATTTTATTTCTTCATAGGCAAGTGATTTTTTAAAAATCTTTGAATGCAATATTGCGTTCATTATTATTATATTATATTGCATTAAAAAGTAAAACTTCTTAACTTCTATGTTTAAACTTGGCTTCGTAACATGGCTGTGGGCATACTGTATAGAATGGTATACTTATAGCAGTTATAAAAATATGCCAGTTTTTATATATAAATGTTGAGCTGTGAGGTTATCGCTAACATAATAATTAATAGCACATTAGGCAGGCTTGTGCTTTTAACAAGAAGAAATACCGTAAAAATATCTCAAACATAGTCACGTAACCGTAAGTTAAGTCCTTGATTATTGAGTATCTACAATAATCAAGTACTTGACGTTGTATTGCCCTTGCTAATAATAAGTTACGGTTGCTTTTCCTAAAAGATAATGCTGGTGTACTCACGCCACGCCAGTGAGGTATTTCTCAAAATTTTATTACCTACGAGTTTAATAGTAGCTAATAGTAAGTATTTAATTTTGATGATAGCATTCAATATATCAGTGACATAAGTAAAATAAATAATTAATATAAATAGTAAATATAAATTTATGTTTATATACTTTGATGGTAACAGTTACACCAGTGATATGAAATGAGTTGATAAATATCAAACGTCAATATGTCCTTGATAAGTGAAAAGAAGATAGACCAATATAATTGTTTGCAGATGCAAACGACATTGTTTCGGCGATTTTAACGTTTATCTTATTTTGACAATGTTTATCCCCGACTACGTAGAAATATAACGAATTACGTTCAAACATCCTCAAAATCCTTAAAACTGGTTGGACATGTTGGATTTTGAACTAAATCAATGGACTTATTTGTTTTTGAAAAAAAGTCATGACCGGACATAACAGAATTTGATTAAAAACACTGTGACGAAATAATGGCGCCACGGCTAAGGGTTGCCACCGAAGACATCTTGGGGATTTAAACTACTACAGTTAGGTATTAAATAATAAAATAAAAACTATTTTGTCATAGGTTTAATTATTTAAATGGCTAAAATCTCAAAGATAAATTCAAATTCAAAATGCTTTATAATAAAAGCCCCAAGTGAGCACTTATGAAGGTTCAAATAAATTACTGTAACAGCGGGCCTCTGTAACGCTCGTCTACCAGACAAGCTTTTATAAAATATGTAATGGTACTGTAATCTTGTGGCCAACTTCCGGCTCCAATATCAGGACCCTGGATATCATCTAGGATCAGAGTACTTATAAAGACAAATCAAACAAGCCTTAACTCGATGGAGTTACTTCATTTCGTTACAGAGTTCCTGTGACCACCTTCCTGCTCCATCATCAGGTCCCTGGACCTCATCTAGGATCAGAGTCTTGTAAAGACAAATCAAACGAGCCCAAACTCGATGGGGTTATGTCTTTTTCATTACATAGTTCCTATGACTGCCTTCCAGCTCTATCATCAAACCAGCTCTGTGCCATCATTATATTGCATTGTTATCCGATTCACAAATATATGTAAAATTTCAGCTCAATCAAACACCGAGAAGTGGGTCAAATTTAGCTTGCAAGATTTGTCCTAAACAAACAAAAAACTGTTTACATACATACTTATGTAACATACAAATTAAATCAAAGCTTGTAAATAATACAATAAAGATAGTTATGTATTCAAAATTTATAGTAGTTTACTTAGTGAGGATATCAAAATGCCATTGTGGTGAGCTGGTGGCAGCCCTGCGACTAGTTTAACTTTAGCTAAAGTAATAACAATTTGACTTATAATTTTCGCTTTTCCTCTGCTTTCTTTTGCTGCGTCTTTATATTACTTCCTTTCCTGGCTTTATCAGGGTCAACACTTTTAACATTTGAGTCCATTTTCACTAATATAAACTAATTTAAATTAATTTAAATCACAGAGCTACGCCGAGTTAGCCATTAATGCAAACACTAATTCCCGCCATCATAGCCAAACGGATTGATTTGATTGGACGGTTGGGACATATTGGTTTCTGTTACGAATGCCTTTATGGACTTAATGTATTTTGAAACAAACCGAGGTTTTCACTCGCGGTTTTCACAGCAAATAAGTGGACATATGTGTAATTTTAAAATTCCAGAATGATCAGTTTTTATTTTACTATATGTTAGTATAAAAAAACAGTTTTTTGTCCATAGTGGACATATTGACGTTTGATATTTATCAACTCAAATGTAAGTAGTAAAATTAAATAATAAGAATGCCAGTTGCATACATAGGTACTTCTTGTATTTTTAAATCTAGATAATTTTGAATGAATTTGTTTTTTTTAATGTAATAATAATAATAAAGTAGGTGTACTTGGAAATTGATTTTAATATTTTGTGGTATGTATATATTATAATACCCATACATTAAAAATGTGAAAAAGGTTTTGTCACTGACGATCTTTTGTTTTGATATAGTCGAAGGTGACATGCAAAAGTCTAGAATGGCTATGGAGCGCAGAGGCCAGAACCATAAAAAAAAACAACAGAAAAGGCCATAAGTAGTTATTATTATAGACTGCATTGTCCTTGAGGTGCGTGGGCACTGCCGCGGACACATACAGGCCGTGTTGGGTACCTCTGTACAAAGATAACATTGTACTTTTCTGTTTCTAGACCCTGCCTTGAGGCACCAATAGGTACTTGGGCATAGATTTCGAACATTAGGGTGGTCTTGTTGGTAACAACAGAATGTTAAATAAAACTTCAATTTTAAATCAATGCTCTTTATTAAGTCCGTTAATACTGGAGCATCGGGTTACCAATTAGTATAATAAATAAAGAGTAAAAAATTGTATACAATAAATAAATAGCTTAACAGTAACAAATCTTTCATAACAAAATTTCTTTTATGACTAGAAGTTCGTTTGATGAAAAATGTACATGATTTTTATTGTTCTGGTTTCATGAAGAATGAGTGGCTAAGTACTTTCGTGAAATTCTCATTTTACTCATGTAACAAAAATATCCGAATTTGTGAAATTATCTTTTCTATGTAGCCATTTTAAAGCATGCATACTTAAATTTTTTGCCTATTAATTAATTTCGAGAATATAAACATTCGTACCAATATTTTCTTTCAATGTTTTTACCTATAATACTTTTTTATACGCGATAGATTTACGTTTGACCGCCTCATCAGATGAGGTCAGCGACGATGCTGCTAAAGGTGTGAACACGCTACACCTAGACAGTAGGTCAAATAGCTGAAATTATCATACTTTTTAACTATATATAAGTATGATTTATGGATACGTTTCTTTTGGTAAATAAGTAAAATAAGAATGTGATGTAGTATAAGCGGTGGTGATCAGTGCGTGGCGAAGGTTGTGAGCAGTTCGTCCTGGATGCTGTTGGAGCGCGCGAGCATGCGCGGCGACATGTTGCCGAACGCCGCGCCCGCCGTGTCCGCCTGCGACGCCGCCGCCGCCTTGCGCTCGTGGTACTCGTCGGAGAACTCCTGCAATGTACCGCTGTCTAATTTAGAACTTGTCAATGTCAAATTCAAATTCAAAATGCTTTACTCATATGCGCCCGAAAGGAGCACTCATGAATGTTAAGATAAATGACTAACAGCGGGTCTCTGTAACGTCTACCCGAATCACAGACTAAGGCTGATATTCAGAGACGAGTCTAAGCGTGGACTTTGTCTTCCTTATGTCAAAAAGTAGTGCTTACGCTCTAATTTGTATTCAGAGACATTTGGAACACTACTTAAACTTAGCGTATGCTAAGCAAAGCCTGAGTAGTCAATATCGACTACTTGAGCCGCTCTCAAAACAGAAGTGGCGCCACCAAATGATAACGGTAGAAACCATGATAACCAAACATTAAAATGTCAAACTTCAAAACTAACATGTTTCATTTATTATAATATCAAAATAGATTTATAGCATTAATATTGTTGTTTCACTCACTCCAGTGACATTTTGTATATCGCTATCTTTGTTGTATTGCTATTCATACATAAATGATAAAACCGGTAAACGTTCCGGTGAAAAAATTAAAAACTTAACAGCCATAGATAACGAGAGTGTGATCTTAGCTTAGACCGTGCACGAACTTTGTTTCTGAATACGAATTCGATTGAGCGGCTTAGCCAATGCTTGGCTAAGACAGTTCTTAGATCGTTTTAAGCTGTCGTCTCTGAATATCAGCCTAAGACTAATGCCGACTTTAGCAGAACATAATAAATGACAAAAACATCGACAGACCCAATCCGTGTTCAAAGTCAACGAACCCTCCAGGAACCCACCGTGCCCGTTCCAAATTGGTATAGGCCGAGCAAAAGAAGGGCAAGAAACTCGTCTCGGCGTTCTTTTTAAAAATAGTTTTTACAATGATTCTAATGCTTACAACAAGTAGTCGCCAAGAGGCTCCTGAGATGTTTGCCTCCATGCTGAGAGACTTCCACAAGATAGCGCATCGGTTCAATTGGGGATATAGAATCTACTTACTCACAGAAAAACTATACCTACTAGGTGTAGAATACATCAACATAAAATAGGTGTACTATTTCATTTTTGTTTGGATACATAGATTACTGTTTTGTTGCACCTGTAAAGCCGGGTAGGTAGGTACAGATCATTTACAACACACCATACATTTTAACGTGTTCGCGTATGTACGCGGGATCATTTTCCGACCTAACTCCAGGCCCGACTCCCGCAGCGCAGATGTCGCGCTCGGTAGCTAGCCAGGGTGGTCGACTGGTCGACGTACCTTGAGCCTGTTCCCGAGGAAGACCGCGCGCTCGCGCTTCTTGTTCATGAAGTCGCTCTGCGTGAGCCAGCGGTGCTCGTGGCACTCCTCCGCCGTCGGCCGCTTCAGAGGCACCTTCTTGAACAGGAACATCAGGAACCGCGTCGCCTCCTGGAATCAGTCGCCCGGTTCATCTCCGCCCTTTGGGACTTAAACTATAATCAGCACAACAGACACGTCCTCTATGTCGAGGTTAGAAGAAACTGTTGGACACGCGATAAGGAATTACGAGGCCACTGAGGGGACAGCGACTAGCTCAGGAGCGACATTTATTATTACCATCAGCATCAATCATGCCATTGGTGCAGCTTTGCTGGCGACTCAAGGCCATACTCAGTTACATAAAGGAGCTGCGATCATGAATGCCTTAGAAGTCGGCAACAGCAGAGCAAAATACACAATACACTCCAAGCGGGACGTAGGCTTAATGCCTCCATTACGAATAAAACAATCTACTGAAAGGTACTCCAAAACGATACTGGATTTTTAAGATAGGTACACCCCATTCAAATACGATAAATGTTTCGTGGGTTTTCAGATGATAGGCAGTAGGTATCTACAGTGTAATCCGGAAGAACTGGAACTATCTGGTTTTGGAACCTGTGGCAGGCGAAGAGCATGTAAGATGGCAGGTCCTCTAGTTACAGAGGCAGTGTCAGCATGTATCGTGCGTCAGTGCAGTAGAGGCGTGCGGTTACCTGCGTGATCTCCTTGTAGAGGTGCTCGAACCGGTAGCGCACGAAGGCGATGTTCTGCTTGGTGTCGGCGTCGCACGCGCCGCGGAAGGGCGCCGCGCCCGACAGCAGCACGTACGTCAGCACGCCCAGCGACCAGATGTCCGTCTGCGGGTACGCCGCCTCGTCCGACACGATCTCCGGCGCTGCGGGCCGCCGACTCTATTAGTCTCACTCGAATTGGCCGTGGGCCGGGAGCGGTGCGCTCGTGAAACAACAGTGACCGATCCAAGTTCATATAGCCCATTAAGGGAGAAACTCGTAGCAGTGTTGGGTGTGATCAAATAAATAATAGGTAAGTACATCATCGTCATCTGCTCAATACGGAGCGTACTGCTGGGATATGGACCTTATGTTTCAGAAAGAGAGTATGCGTAACCCTGCTCGCAACGTGAAGGACGAACTGTGCGGTGAGCGTACAATTTGTTCTCGTTGATTGTTTGTGTTGTATATCTAGGTGTGTTCGTGCCAGGTGCCATGCCGGAAATCTCATTGTGAGGTATAAATGTATATAAGCGCTAGGCTATGTTTTATTATAATCGAATAATTAGGTGTACCTTTGTATTCCAAGTCGCCGACTTGCGGCACGCTGGTGCCCAGCTTGGTGACCCTGTGCGCGGAGCCGAAGTCGCAGAGCTTGACCTGTATGGAGCGCACGGAGGCCATGACCACGTTGTCCGGCTGCAGGTCCAGGTGGCAGTAGCCGCGCCAGTGCAGGTACTGCAGCCCGTCCAGCACCTGCGCCACCACGGTGGCCACCATCTGCTCCGTGTAGTCGTGCCGCGACGACAGGTACGTCAGCACGTCCGCGCCCTGCAGCTTCTCCAGCACGAGCGCGGACACCGGCGAGCCGGGGACTTGGTACGCGGCGATCAAGTTCGATATCCTCTCGTGCCTCAGTCGCCGGAGGCACTCGAACTCTCTCTTCACTTGAACTTCGGTTTCGGGTCGGTTTTCTAGGATCTTCGCGACGACGACGCTGTCGTCGGTCTTGTCGATGCCCTTCACCACGATCGAGAACCTCCCGCGCCACAGCTCCGAGATGAAGCTGTACCGGTCGGTGAAGCCGCTGGAGGTGTCCCAGTCGATGGGGCTGCTCTCCGTGCCGTAGTTGAGCCGCGGCCGCGCCTCGTCGAGCGCCACCTCCTCGCCGGACTCGGTGAGCTGCTGCAGGTGCTTCATGGCCTTCGTGACTTCGATCTTCGGCGCGCCGGAGTCTTTGGTCTTGACGAGGTTGGTGGGGATGCCCTTGTCGCTCCAGCCGATCCTGTTCCGCGAGGACAGCCGGAACTGGTAGCTGGTGGCCGGGCGCAGGTCGCGGACCACGAAGAACTCGTGGTCGATATTCTTGGCGACGTCGATCCACTCGACGCGGTCGCCTTCCTTGTACTGCAGGCTGTAGCACACCACGGGCGAGTTGCCGTCGTACTTGGGCTGCTTCCACCGCAGCAGCACTTCCGTGTCGGACACGTCGGCGGCGGAGGGGCTATCGGGCGCGTCCGGCTGGGTGGCCTCGACGATCCTCGTCCGGGCGACGGTCTGGCCGACCTTGTTCCGCGCGACGACCTTGTAATATCCGATGTCGTGGTGCATCGCCGGGTCGAGGCGGAGCGTGGAGCGGCCCTCCTCGTCCTCGATGATCTTGATGCGCTGTCCCTCGCCGATGACCATGTCGTTCTTGAACCACTGGATGGCGGGCTGCGGGTCGCCGACGGCGTAGCAGGAGAGCTGGGCCGGCTCGCCCTCCCTGATGGGCAGCACCTGCGGCTTCTCCCGGAAGAAGGGCAGCTGTCCGTCCTTCTTGGCCTCCATCATGGCCTGCGCCTCTGCGTACGAGTCGAGGCGCGTGCCCAGCTCGTGCCGCAGGCGGCGGATGGTGTAGGACTCCGCGCCGTAGTTGTTGATGCGGTCGCGGCGCTCGTCGTCGATCTCCTCGTCCATGATGTCGGTGAAGCGGCGCCGCTCGCGGATTATCGGCGTCTGGAATTAGTCAGCGGTCGTTGTTAACTTCCCGCTCTACTCGCTGCATGATCGTAATACTACAACGACCGTAAGTGGTAATAAATAGATAGATAGATAGATAAAAGCTTTATTGTACACACCAAAGAAAAATAAACGTCAAAGGCTTACAAAAATATTTTCTATGAAAAAATAAACTTGAATACATCGTCACATAATGTTAGAATTCAATAAATATCGATATCGACAAAAAAGAGCACGGATCGTTTCGTATTGCATTTTTTTGTCTATGGTTGCCTGTCAACGAAACTTCATAATATAGGCGTGCTTATGTCAAAAGTAAAATAAACGGTTAGACAGAGAGAGACCGATAAGTGTAGTCAGTAGTCCTCACCCTGGGGTCGTAGGTGTCGTGCACGGCGAGGCTGTACCCGGGCGAGCGGCCGCAAGCGACCTTCATGTACTCGCGCAGGCGCACCGGGAACTGCGTGTCGCGCAGCTGCAGCAGGTACGTGTCCGGGCCGTTCTGGTAGCTGCGGGGGAGGGGGGGGGGGGCGTCACTCAACTGTGCTGACAACTTAGCTGCTCGGATGGCCAAAATTGGAACTACAGACATTTTTTTTTGTGCTATTTGGTAACGAGACGAGCTGGTAATTTGCTTGATGGTAAGCATAACGCCGGCCCATAACAATTACAGTGCCACTCAGAACTTTAAAACACAAAGGCATGCGCGGCACTGCAGTGCGCTCGTTACTCTGAGACATTAGATAGTCTCATAAGCCCAGTAATTTCACTGCCTAAACTCCGCTCATCAAACCGGAACACACTAATGCTTGGCAGTCACGCTTGACAAAAAGAAACCTATTCACTTTCAACTTCAAAACTCCCAGATTGCAACTAATTATACGAGTAACTCACTGGCTCTCTGACTTGGCGGAGACCTCCCAGTCGGGGTGGTCCCACTGCTTGAACTTCAGGTCCCACTCGTGCGGCTGGCGGTCGCGCTCCGGACTGACCCGGACTGGAAAATAACGACATAGTGTTACGAATCAGTATTGTTAAGTAAACCAATTTTTAAAGATTATTTTTCTTATTTGTTGCTTGGGATTTGAGCTGACGGATGGACCCATTACATTAGCTTTAGATTTATAATTCGAAACGATTGTAAATGTCACTATTAGTTGATTCTTTAACCACCATCGCGAATGATAACCTAAACAAAATAATTATCTAAGTATACAAATAAATAAAATGAAAGTATCTACGGTAGCTACAACAAATCAACTATTTTTTTTAATTTTGTCTGTCTGTCTGTATGTCGGTCTGTCTGTTTGTTCCGGGTAATCTGCGAAATGGCTGGACCGATTTTAACGGGACGTTCACTGGCAGATAGCTGATGTTACAAGGAGTAACTTAGGCTACGTGGGCGAAGCCGCGGGGCAAAGCTAGTTTTTTTTATATATTTGGTGGTTCGGTGATCCTATTGTTTTATATTTGTTTGAGTTTGAAAGGATTTTTTTTTGTTGTGTGTTGAGGGTAGATCACGTGACTACCTTCCGGCGTGTAGACCTCCCCGGGTGGGTACACCATCTTGGAGGGGTGCTCGAAGGCGCCGCTCAGCGGCCGGCGCCGGAACCACGTGCGGCATTGGGCGTTGCTGGTCCAGTCCCTGGAATCACATGCTTACAGTTCAACTTGAGGACAGATAAAAGTTGTGGTCATTTATTGAGACACATTTGTGTTCTAATTTTGGAGCCCTCTCTGTGTTAACATTTGATAGCGATTTCCAAGTCAGTGACAATAAACACCTATACGATGCTACCCTACTAATGTTCCCTTATTGCAGGTCCTACTGCTACCAATCATCGACGCCACTCACTGCATACTTACTGCACTGCATCCGACACGGCTGACGGTATCGACGCGACTGTGCTGAACAAGTTTTTGAAAAAAGTTTTCACTTTATGAATTATTCCTGACATTTTTCTGTTAATTTTACCACCGAGAGCCGAAAATGGTATCGTTTTATAAGATTCAATAAATATACTGATTTGTGAAGACCTGTAATCATATGGGGAAGCGGTGCATAGTACGTTTGGGAGGGTGCCAAACCTGCCAGCTCCCATGTCGTGACTTCAAATTGTTTCTGTCACACGTAAAATGTATGATATCGATGCGTTAATCATTCAATAATACTTTGGCTTCTGGCCTCTGGTTATCTAACTTTAAAGTTAACTTTATTGCTGCCGTTACAAGACTCAAAATGCGTTGTATTTTTATTTCCGTTCTGATTAGACGCGAGGGCGTCTTTTATAAATAAACCAAGTCGCTTAGATTAGCCTTAAAAGCAAGAGTATGGACCACGTGGGCGATGCGTCACTTTGTCACAACGGAAAATGAAGTGATAGGTCACGTTGGATGAATTAATAGCGATTTATGGCACTTAGTCGTAAATAATTAATCCATATTTATTTATGGCTCCATTAACTGAAGCTTTCACAATTTCCAAATACTAAATGTATTTACTAATACAAAAGCAGAAGTATATCGTCAGCCTTATGATGGCATCACACATGTTACTATAGTCGCACGATTTTCGCCACAAGATGAAAATATACTGTCTAAATGGTAATTCGGCGAGGCTGCAGGTGACTAAAATCGCAAGTTCCAAAGTAGAGTAGGTTTCAGGACTTTTGTCGTGCGGTAGGACCGCATGTGGCGGGTCATTAAAATCAACCGTGAAAATGTCAAGTCGCAGGCCATCGCCTTCAACCGCCTGAAGATGTGTTGACTGTTCTGATCGATAGGTACATTGATACAAAATGAACTAGTTACCTACAAATTTTATCGAGCTGTGTAAATGGGGTGACGATTCGGTTGAGTATATTATTACTGGAGCGTTTTTAGTGAGGTTTGCCGCCGCACGATCGGTTAGCCTTTGAAATTAACCGCAATGTGTCTTAGAACGCAATATTAAAATGGCATCAATTTAAACAGAGCATCTAGCAAGTTTTTACACATAATAACTTAGCTTTTGACCATTACTAAGCGATGGTATATTATGGTTAGATTATTACTGTACGAGAGTCGGTTGGAGAGCGAGTTTTATGCATGGAAAATGCTTATAACACACCACCCTACTAATATTATTAATGCGAAAGTGTGTTTGTTGGTTTGTCCTTCTTTCACACAGAAACAGATTGACGTGATTTTTGGCATAGATATAGTTTATGGACCAGTGAGTAACATAGGCTACTTTTTATTCCGGAAAATGCACGGTCCTGTGGGAACTCGGGTAATAACCGCGGGCAGACGCTAGTATTTCTATATATGCGATTATCAGTCCAGTCGATCTGAAAGCGAACACAGTTGAACCGACCTGTACAGGTTGTAGTAGTTCCTCAGGCGGTCGGTGGAGATCTGGTACTCCTCGTGGTAGACGCGGTCGGCCAGCGCCAGCCAGGGGTGCGCCAGCGCCGCGTCCACGTCCATGCGCGCGCGCCAGTCGACCACGAGCAGCCGCGAGATGAAGTCGCGGCTCTCGGAGCTGAGCCGCGCCCACCACTCCTCGTCGCGCCACTCCCAGCGGCCGCCGCGCACGTTGCTCAGCGTCTCGCGGTCGTTGTGGCCGCGGAACGGGGAGTGCCCGCTCAGGAGGATGTGTGTGATGATGCCCACGCTCCACATGTCGGCGCCGAACGACACGCCCTCGCCGTTGGCCACCTGCGACGGGCGGACGGGTTGGTAATGGTGAATTTTGAAAATTGGAAATAGAAAGGAAATATGACATTAATTGATAATCATTCATTAATAAAAAATATTAAAAAGAAGCGGACCCAAGATAAGATCCTTGGGGCACACTTAACGTTACAGGGATAGAAGATGAATAAAAGCCTGTAACAGCAACAGTCTGGCTACTGGCTACGTTTACGAAAACAGAAATCCAGCCAATGAGACAAGTCCCCGTGCACACCAATCAACCACAGCCTCAGCAACAAGATATCATACGATATATACCGTCAAACGCTTGTGAATGATCGGTGTACACGGTGTGCACCGATAATTTTGTGAGTATTCTTGTGTGTTTGTTTAATGTGTGTGTTTATGTAGTGTGTGTGTTTGTGTAGTGTGTGTGTGTTTGTGTAGTGTGTGTGTGTGTGTGTGACCGTACCTCCGGCGCGACGTACTCCGGCATGCCGTAGTCGAGCGCGGCGTGCTTGTTGAGTTGTATGCGGCGCGACAGACCGAAGTCGCACAGCTTCAGCTCGTCGCTGCCCGCGTGCGACAGGAGCAGCTCGCCCACCTGACATGTGACACAGTTATAGTTCTGTTAAAACGGGTGTTGGACAACAACAATATCGGCTACTCCGTCTGGCATATCCAATTATGACAAAAAAAAATATTTTAATTTTACGGACTAGCTGTAAATATTGCGATTGTTTTTTTTTTTTCATAAACCAAATCTTATTAGCAAGTAGAATTCGAATTATTGACCTACGGATTGGCAGGCCTTCTGTCTACCATTGCAACGCTACCGATTTCTTCAATCTTCTAAATATAGTCTTTGTTTTTTTCCGGCAGCTGAACTTGAGATCCACATTCCTATCCTTTTTACCGGTGGTTGGCAAATCTAGCGAACATATATCTTCGAACAAATCGTCGCTTAAGATCAGCTGCGGTAGCAGTTAAACGTTAATGAAAAAAAAAGTACAAAACAATAGTAGCGTTACCACAAAAAATCATTTTTAGTCGCCTGTTTAGCTAGACAACGTCTAAAGATAAACGTCAAAAATGATAAGAAATGTCACAACAGAATCGTTTTAGACAACGGTTAGACACTACTTAAATCAGGATTTGCGGTTGCTCATATTTAATCGCGCGATCAAGGCAGGTTTAGGCCTTAAACAGTGTTTAACGCAGGTTTAAAGTATGTTTAATTTTTTTGTGGTAAGACCCCAAAAGTTTAAACGTTAAAAAAGTTGCTGTAGTTCTTATGGTCACCATTCATTCTTTTTTCAGTATAAACCCATAAAATATTGTAATATATCAGATTATAATATAAACGTGAAACCTGCATGTGCCTCTTTGAAGTACATATTACTAATTTCCAACAGCATAATGAGTGTTGGCTATTAGATTTGATACTGTCAAGAATCTTGACCAATAATGTATAGTCCAAGTAACCAAACAAAAACTAATAATTGTATTTATTCATTTGTTTTGTTTATTTATTGTTATTGAATAATTTATATGAGACTCTTTTAATTAAAATAAATAAATTATAACTATTGTATGTACATTGTTTCAGAGAAATGAAGCATGACCTTAATTTTTTTTTGTGGTAAGACCCAAAGCGTTCTCACCGTGAGTCCCAAGTGCGCGACGCTGCGGTCGTGCATGTGCTTGAGTCCCCTGAGCGCCTGCCGCACGTAGCCCGCCACCTCGCGCTCCGTGTAGGCGGCGCCGCGCAGCAGCCGGTCGCGCAGCAGCTCCCCGCCGCCCGCCAGCTCCAGCACCAGCGCCAGCGTGTGCTCGTGCTCGTACGCGTCGTGCAGCCGCACCAGGTGCCGGTCGTTCAGGAGGTTCATTATGTCGAGTTCGTTCTTCATGAACGGTTTCAGTTCCGAGTGCCCGTGCATTATCTTGGCGGCGTAGTTGCGACCTGGTGGAAGTTTTTACAAATAATTATGACTGTGCGCTTCACTGTTAGAATCGCTTATCTCGGAATTAGAAGTTTAAAAAAAATACAAACGTACAAACAAACACCTGTGCGCTAAAATTCCCTGTGTCGCAGGCGATGGACACAGACATACACAGCACCAAAATAGAAAACTCGAAAATAAACTTTAAGCTTAACATACAAAATTTGCCCCAACTTGGAACTGAACCCGGCACTTTTTAAATTATTTAGGTAACTACAAAATACGGCGCGAAAACCAAGGTTCACGGCGCGTCAAACAAAATATGATCTAAAACGCACGCGTACGTAAGCGTGGCTACGCTAATGCGCAAATAAATTAAGTCTATTTTATTGGCATGGACATTGATATAGATATTGACTTTGATTTCATCGTGTGCTAGTTTAGGTGAAGCCGTTGACGCAGTTGGAACAGTGTCGTGCAGTGTGTTGTCGGCAGTAGTGTGCACTGACCGGTGAGCCTCTCAGCGGCGTGGTAGACGGCGCCTTGCACGCCGCGGCCGAGCTCGTCGCCGAGGTCGTAGTAGTCGCCGAAGGGCTTGGCGCTCGGCTTCACGCGCGGGGGGTGCTCGCGGATCCTGCGCCACACAACGACATGCATCGATCTTACACTTGTACTATTACGTATTCTGTGCTATTGCTACTGATAACCGTGGTGTACCACGTATTTTTATTAGTTTTGAGACGAGACGATTCAATCTTATGCCGCCTGAGGAACAATTAAATAATATTGTTTTAGCATTGCCACTCGAAAGAGGGCGTTTGATTCATCGATAACAGTGAACTATATAAACTTACAATTGAGAATAAAAATAATTTGAATTTGAAACTAGCACGAATTAATCGAATTATGTACAAAACAGAAATAAAACGTATTGAATATACCTAATGGCTGATTGAATGGAGATATTACATTAGTATTGTGATAAATTTACTACTATTTATTTTCTCGAAGTCTAAAAAGTAGAGTAAATACTCGTGAAAAAAAATCGTCTTTGTATCCCTCGCTCCACTCAGGATTCTACAACTCTAGAATCCTGAGTGGAGCGAGCCGAGCGAGGGATAGGTACAAAGACCGAGATGATAGTCTCTCGAATTGAATTTCCTTTTTTTCATTCGTTGTGTAATGTTCTATTTTCATATTATCTATTCGAAACATGATGATTGGATTTTAGTAATGCAAGAAAATTGGTCTTTTCTCTAAGAGACTTTCATAGAGGGCTTTTATGAGAGGTTTGATGGTCAGATGTCTTAATTGAGTCGTCAGGTGTAATTGTAGTGTTACCTGTACTCGTACTCGTGCTCGCTCTCCTCCACGTGCAGCATGGCGGAGGCGCTGACGGCGCCCGCCACGTTGCGGGCGGAGATGGAGTACAGCCCCTCGTCCTTGAGGATGGCGTCGTGGATCACCAGGATGCACAGGTCCGGCTCGATGAACTGGATCTGGACAAGGGAATACTCATTTTAATATGAAACTTTAGGAGCGACCGATAGACAGCAACGCCATCTCATTCGTACGTGGTTAGATTATTTCGATTTGTTTAAGATACACCTGAGGTATTTTGGAGGTGGTTTGGGGCGAGGTTGGTTGAGAAATCAGTATAGATACAGATAAACTTCTTGAGAATTTGCTCCCTGATCATACTCTTAAATCTCACTTTAAAGCACCGCACAAATTTGACGGATTACAGTTATATTTATGCTAAGCTCCTTCCACCCCTTGTTCCAACTTCCATTTTATAGTTACGAGGTCATCGCAGGATATCTTAACAAACATTCTGATGCTCTTCGTCGTGGCAATTTTATTTCCATCCGAGCGTCTGCCTTTATCAACTCTGTGGGTGTTTTATACTAAGCGTCATTTGAAATTATCATCCTGTGTACATACATAGTTTACAGCACCAATTCCTAGTACTTTAGTTTCAATAAGAGATTTTCAAGGACCCTAAGTAATAAGGGCAGGGTGTGCACGGTTACATGTACGGTATAGGGTAGTGTGCGGGGAGCTCGAGCCGTACCTTGGTCCGGGAGCTGGGCGCCAGCGGCTGCCAGTCCTTGTACCACTTGATGTCGGGGTAGGGCACGCCGGCCACGCGCGCCTCCAGCCGCGCCGTGCGGCGCTGCAGCACGGCCGCCTCCTCGGGCCGGCGCAGGAACACCGGGTACTCCGCCAGCTGCAGGCGCACGCGCTGGCGCGCCTGCCCGTGCTCGTTGGTAGCCACCGCCTCGTACCAGCCCGCGTCGCGCTCCAGCATCCTGCCCACGACACCATTGTGAGTATTTTTTTATGTTATTTGATAGCGGGACGAGCTGGTCGTTTGCCTGATGGTAATCATAACGCCAGCCCTTAACAATTGCAGTGCCACTCAGAACTTTGAAACACAAAGTCCAGCGCGGCACAAATGAGAGAGAAAGCTATCCCGTTCAAGAACAAATATATACTTATGAAAATATGGTCTTCTCTAAATTTTAACTTTAAATGGTAGGTACATCAGAACCTCATCCAATGACAGCTTAAAGTAATAACTCACTTGTTAATGAAGAGCGTGGCCTGTCCGTTCCTGGTGTAGGACCAGTCGTAGCGGCCGCCGATCTCAATGGGCTCGTCGTTGAAGAAGTAAGTCATCCTTGGCTTCGGGTACCCGTACACGAACCAGAACAGGTTCGCGTTGTGGCCCTTCACGCCGTACTGAGAGTCCTGCTCCTGCCGCAGGAAGCGCGGCGCCGACGCAAACCCGTCGTGCGGGGGGCGCTCGATGTCGAAGTCCTGGGAACACATCATCATCATCATCATCATCATCAGCCGGAAAACTTCTACTGCTGAACAACACTGGCTATGAAGGGGCGATTTGGCTATAATGCACCACGTTTGTCAGGCAATCTTGCTCGCATACCCGCTTTTGCATAAAGAGTTATAAGATAGTTAATATAAGAGGGAGTTATAGCAATACTTAAATAATTATAGGTGAAAACTTGTAACTGGCCCGGTTTTTAGTTCTAAGTTTTGTATTTACTGTAATTTGATAGGCTGTAAGTTTTCCAATGATAAATAAATAAATAAATAAATAAATACCTTGGGGAAGTAGGGCGAAGTCTCCGGGCGGAAGTCGATCCCGGGCTGCAGGTAGGGCACGAACTTGGGCGGGTCGGGCTCGAGGCGCGCGCGGTGCGTGGCGGCGTGCGGCGACGGGTCGCTGGCGCCGAACTTGTTCTCGACGCGCACGCGGAAGCGGTAGTCGCGGAACGGCTGCAGGTTGCGGATGTCGCACGCGCACGAGCGCAGCCCCAAGCGCGCCGTGAACCAGTCGCCGTCCGGCTGCTCGCACATCTCCACCTGCGCGAGCCGCACAACTACACTCGCTACGAGTACAAGGTACCACTACCGCCCCGCCATCTCTTGACTACTTTCATGCGAAACCATAAAGCATGTTAGCATAAACTTTGAGCCGTTACATGGCGTGTCTGGATAGTGGTAGTAGGTAGATACTTGGTGGTACGACTACCTCTTCTGCGAGTGTCCGTCTAGGTTGTTACCACCGCTTCACTCGTGAAGCCTGCCGCCGAGCAGTAATGTGCAAGTATTACTGTGTTCCGGTTTGATGAGTAGAGTAGCCAGTGTAATCACTGGGTTTATGAGACTTAATACCTAATGTCTCAGGGTAACGAGCGCACTGCAGTGTCGCGCAGGCCTTTGTGTTTCTAAGTTATGAGTGGCACTGCAACTATTATGAGCCAGCATTATGCTTACCATAAGGCAAACGACCAGCACGACTCGTTACCAAATAGCATAAAAAAACACTTTTTTTAAGCGGTAGTGTCCGAACAATGACCGCGTCCTGCTGCAAACCAGTTCATTGCGAGTCGGCCATGGTTTTCTTCTATATTTCTTTTAATTATATCTCATACAAACAACATTTATATGTGTTGTACAATAATACGGTAATAACAATAATACGGTAACAATAAGACGGCTCCGTAGCTAAGTTGGTAGTAACCCTGCCTGCAAGGCGAGGGGTCCCGGGTTCGATTCCCGGCCGGGGCAGATTTTGTGTAAGCATAAAGTTTGTTCTCGGGTCTTGGATGTTTGTGATGTGTATCTGTGTATGTCCATGCCACCTGCGACACAGGGAATCCTAGTGCGGGGGTATGAGTGTGTAAGCGTTTATATTTATGTTTATGTTTATTAACCAAAAACTGATGTGTCACAATAAAGGTGGAAAGGTGAAAGGTGTTCTTCTGTCGCAAACGCGAACGATAAAAAGTACAAAAAATGGCTTTAAAATCTATGCAGTTGTGATCTGAATGAGAAATTAAATAATGTACCTAGACGTTGTTGCATGTTATTTCACACTCGAGTTTTTTCTGTAAACAATTACCCTGAGAGTGGTGTGTCGTGAACGTAGATCGAAGGGTAATGTGTAGTGGTTGTGACAACAGTTCATCATCACCGAGAACGCCCAGAACTGCTTCCATCACACACCAAATTCCGGGGGATGTTTGCATAATATCTCGCTTTGTTCTCCTGTATTTTATACCCTAGTACTGCATACACTCATGCACCAACACTAGCCACTCATAATATAACGATGTTTTCCTGCCTTTTTAGCCGAAAACATCATACTTTTCATGTGATATGATAACAATTAATTGTTTTACTTCACGTAAACGGGTTGACATCTACAGTTTGGTAATTGTGGGTGACACTGACGTTTGACGTTTGACAAAGTTGTTGCAGATTATATGTCATTTTTTATTGTGGATATAGGCGATTTGCCCAGTCCGGACCATAAAGAATTCGATCGATTGCCTTGTAAGATCGATCGATTTAGCGTTTTTGATAGGTGATGTCCTTGTTCCTGAAACTACTTCAGTTTTTCAGTGAATTCGTCTGGTAGACAATTTAAAGAATTTTTCTTCCTTAGTTCATGAGTTTAACTAGGAATAACAAATTTCATCGTAATCGGAAGTATGGCACAGTTTTGGATTACCGTTGCCATTTTTTTGCTGTGAACGATAAAAAAAGTTCACGCCTTCCTTTTTTCTTTTTGGCGAGGCCCCGAGAGAGGTGTCCGGCGTCAGTGGTAAAAAATAATAAAATTTGGAGAATTTATAAAGAAAAAGAAAGCGGGCGGTGCTCCTGACGCGTTTGATCACCTCGTTGCACCACCGAAAAAGTAGGGGACGCGATGGCGTGCCCGACTTTGGCGAGACCACGCGGTGAGCTCAACATGGCGCGCGGGCGCTGAATCATTTTTAGAAGGAGCGACAGGTTAGTTCCTTATTTCAGTCTAACTAGAGAAGAAGTCGTATAAAAAGAAAACATATAGAACGTTGACAGTCTGTAACGAAGTTTTGTCCGTTCACAGATTGTCGCTCCTTAATTTTTCGTGACAACTACGGTGTCACCTATCGTCGTCTAGTCTACAAGTATGCCCTAATTCTTCGTCCGTCTTCGGTGTTCACCGGCAACACTTTCAAGAAAGCACATCCCAGGATGACGCGGTGATATCAATTCTTTTTTTTGAACCTTTATTTCTTTTTGCGTAGGAGCCATGAATAGCAACATTCATGACCAGTGTCTTAAATAATTTTTAGAATATTAAGAATAAGTCAATGCGGCATGTTGATGGGCCCGTCTCATGTCCGTAACATCAAATGGATGTAGAAAGAAGCTATTTGTAGCAAGAATGTAAAATAGAACCTTTAACAAGAGTAAGAAAAGAATTAAACTAAGAACATTAGAAGCTTTGTTTAGAATAAGAAAAGAATTAATGTAATAGCTTAGAAAGTAAGTCACTAACATAGATAATTAATTAGAATAAGAATCTAGGGCAATATATTGATGTAGACTCATTATTGTCGTTGTTATTTTTGTCCTAGAATTTTCCAGTCCCTAGACTGGTGGCGCCCTTGTAGAAAGGACACCATCCTTCAGTGCAGGTTCCAGTGAGTAACATCCCCTAGCGAAAAGAACCCGCTACTCGTGCTCTGGGCTAGCCGGCCTAAAAAATGCGCACCTAGCGATAGCGTGCTACATAAATTGGCGCCTTGCAACGTGAGGCCTTGGTTTTACTGGAATATCATTAAGGTTGGTGTCTCATTTGTTTGTACTTTCTACCAATAATTTTGGTTTGGTTTACTTTACTGCAAGAAACATAGAATTTAATCTAGCTGACAACATGTCTGAGCTAAAGATGAACTTTAGACATCTTCTGAGCGATGAGCTGAAGTATGAATTGAGAATCAGAGGCCATCTCAATATAAGAACGGTAGCTGATATGCGAGCCAAATTATCGGCTCTGGCTAAAGCTACTAGGTTAGAGGTCTTACTTGATTCTACAGAACTTGATGTGGATTCAGAAGTAGAAGTCTGTGAGGACAAGCTGAATGATATCACACAGTTGGTTTCTTCAGGAGAATTAACCCCCTCACAAAAAGAAAGATTTGTCTCTAGGGTAATACATACTCAACTTCGGTTGAACCGACTTACAACTGAAGAGAAAGAATTGTTAGGAAGAATCGCCGTTCTTCAGAAAGGTTGTGAGAGCCTTCTTAACCTCTTAAATGTAAACGTTACAGATAAGGTGGGTTTGTGCTACGTAGACGAGCCAGCGGCATCAGGTACGTCTCCGTTGCACAACGGGCTGAGCACATCTTCTGCGAGGACAGTGACAACACAGGATTCTTCGGTTGGTACAGGTGAGCTGCGGATTACCATTGACCCATCTCGTACAGTAGCCAACTGGAATATTAGATACTCAGGTAGGGATAGCAAAATCAGTTTGCATTCGTTTTTAGAGAAAGTGGAAGAACTGAGTATTTCAAAGAATGTCAGTCAAACAGAACTATTGAGAAGCATAAATGACCTTTTAGAAGGTAGTGCATCAGAATGGTATAGATTCTATGGTAAACACCATGAGACTTGGTACGATTTTGTTAATGCTTTAAAAGAAGAGTTTTTACCTTTTTCCTACAATAGGAAAACTCTTAAAGAAATTTATAACCGGACACAACATACCTCAGAAAGTGTAATGTCATACATTTACACAATGAAAATCTATTTTGATAGGTTAGACACACCCATGTCTGAGAAGGAACAGGTAGAAATTATAAAAGATAATTTAGCCCCCTATTATAAAACTAAAATATTTTGTGAAACTTTCATGAATGTGAACGAATTACGTAGAAGGTGTAAGCGTATAGAGGACATGAAGTTGGAGTGTTCCACACATGTCAACCCTTCAATTGCTAACACTAACTCACTTCACTCGGATTTATGTTTCAGTAGCAAAACATTTCATAATAGTGGACAACAAAGAAAGAAAACAGAAACTGTAGGACAGATTTCAGAAGCCCAGCACATTTTGTGTAACAATTGTAAAAGGCCGGGTCACACTGAAATCCAATGTAAATTTAATAAAACCATATACTGCTATGGTTGCGGTAAGGAAGGAGTCACGCGACCACGCTGTGAGAGGTGCAAACCACAACATAAGAATAATTTAAACTCGGAAGGAGCCTCTCCCAGCGGAGTCGGGTGAACTTGCCTAACCTAGACCGGAACAGTGGTACAGTGGGCCGCAATGTAGAGTCAAATTGTAGGGTCAAGAAAAATCAGAAAATTAAAGAAAGAAACATTTCAACAGAACATCAGAAAATTGAGGAAGTTTATTTTAATCCTAGGCCAGGAGAAACCAGACCCTTTCTGGAAGTATCCATATTAGGGAAACCTTGCAAAGGATTATTAGACTCAGGGGCGATGGTTAGTGTCCTCAGTGGTGCGGCCTTTCGATTTCTCGAGCATCATGGTGCTACGCTGAACATATCAGAACGCATACACATCATGACTGCTGATGGATCGGAGAGCGTCGCCGCTGGTTGCACGTACCTAGATGTAGCATGCAAAAACTTAGTGCACAGAATAAAATTTGTTGTAGTAGAAGAAATTAAAACGCCTATTATATTTGGAATAGATTTTTGGAAAATATTTAATATTGGCCAAGACCTTTTAAAATTTATAGAAGTAGATAGCTTAACAAATGAGAATTGTTTTTTGAAACCTGGTCCACTACAAGCTGCCAGCGACTTGTCGCCAGAGCAATTAGCACAGCTCAATGAACGAATAGAAAAATTTAAGAAATTAACTTTAGAATGTAGTCTTAGTAAAACGGATCTGGTTCAACACACAATCAACACAGGCGATCATCCACCTGTACGGCAGAAGCCTCATCAGTTTTCACCTGCAATACTGACACTCATACATAGTGAAGTTGACCGGATGCTTGAATTAGGCGTTATAGAACCCTCCAGTTCCCCGTGGAATAGTCCATTGGTGGTAGTTAAGAAGGCAAACGGAGAACCAAGAGTCTGTCTAGACAGTAGAAAATTGAACTCTATCACCAAATTTGATAGTTATCCTTTGCCAAACATTGACTTTATCTTAAACAGTCTCAGAGGCGCTAGGTACATGACTTCGATTGACCTAAAATCTGCGTACTGGCAGGTAGAGTTATCCCCAGAATCTAGAGAAAAAACAGCTTTTAGTGTCCCCGGACGTGGACTGTTTCAATTTCGTCGTATGTGTTTCGGGCTGAGCACAGCCGCGCAAACCTTACAGAGACTCATGGACCGGTTGCTAACGGCCGAGTTTCAGAATCAAGACCTGACTCTATCCGTGTTCACGTATTTGGACGACGTGGTCCTGGTGAGTCGAGGCGATTTTTCAGAACACCTAGAGCTTTTGGATAGAGTATATGAGAAATTAAGAATTGCAAAATTGACAGTCAACATGGAGAAATCCCAATTTTGTAGGGAAGAATTAGATTATCTAGGATATAAAGTGGATAGGGCAGGGCTCAGAACTAACCCGGATAAAACCCGGGCCATTCTTAAGTTAGCCACGCCTAAAACGCCGAAAGAAGTCAAGAGCTTCTTAGGAATGGTAGGTTGGTATCGTCGGTTCATTCCCAACTACTCGACGGTAGCGGCTCCCTTGAACCGGTTGACTAGTAAGAAGCTGAAGACGTGGGAATGGAACGAGGATGCTCAAGAGGCTTTTGACAAACTCAAAACATGCTTGGTGACATCACCCGTATTGTCATGTCCCGACTTTACTAAAGAATTCATCGTACAATGTGATGCAAGTGATAAGGGTGTAGGAAGTGTCCTTACACAGAATATTGACGGTGTAGAGAAGGTGATAGCCTACGCTTCTCGTAGCCTCACCACAGCAGAAAGAAACTACTCGGTTACCGAGAAAGAATGCTTAGCCGCGTTATTCAGTGTAGAGAAATTTCGGTGTTATGTGGAGGGCCACCCCTTCACCGTGATAACCGATCACGCATCTCTACAGTGGTTACTCACCATTAAGTCGCCTAGCGGTAGGTTGGCAAGATGGGCTATGCGACTCATGCAATTCAAGTTCGATATTAGGCATAGAAAGGGACACCTACATGTGGTACCTGACGCACTTAGTCGTTTAGAAGTAGAGTCTTTGGCAGAAATTAGCTTTCCTTCAGGCGATACTTGGTATGATACCTTGTATGACAACTGCCAGAAGTTTCCTCAACGCTATCCTAAATTTAGTGTCATAGAAGGGAGGTTGTTCAAATTGATAAAAAGTAAGTATGCTTTGGAAAGTGATACTACTTGGAAACTGGTAGTACCCTTTCAAAATAGAAATAGAATTTTGAAAGAAAATCATGACCAACCTACAGCGGGACATTTTGGAATTAATAAAACGGTAAAACGTATAGCCCTACGTTTTTACTGGCCAAAATTGCTGAGGGATGTCAAAGAATACGTTAGGAAATGTGAAGTTTGTTTGGCTAATAAGTCTACAAACAAGGCCAGGCCTGGACTTATGGGACAACCTAAGAGGGTGAGCAGACCTTTTGAAACCATCTCGGTTGATCTTCATGGTCCATTGCCGAGGTCAAAGAAGGGTAATACTTTTGTGCTAGTGGTAGCAGACTATTTTTCTAAATATGTGTTCCTATTTCCCATAAGAAAAGCTGTCACCTCCACCATAAGTCAGAAGTTAGAAGAATTTGTTTTCCTGGTACACGGTGTGCCTAAGACTGTCATATGCGACAATGGAAGTGTGTTCACTTCCAAGGAATTCAAAGAATTAATAAATAGATATAAAATACCCAACTTATTCTACACGGCGGTGTATACTCCTCAGGTAAATCCGGTAGAGAGAGTGAACCGAGTGCTAGGTGATGCAATATCATCATTTCTTAAGAATGATCATAGGGATTGGGACCTCCATTTGCCGTCTATCCAGTCCGCCATTAATAATAGTGTGCATGAGGCCACAGGCTTCACCCCATTTTTCATAGTACACGGTAGGGAAATAGTTTTAGATACGGATCATTATAAATTCAACACCTTTGATCAGTCAGACTTAAATTTCCCAGAAAGAAAAGATTATGTAGGGTCTTTGGGAGAACTTAAAACCATATTTCTTAAAGTAAAGGAAAAATTGAACTCTGCATATGAAAGGGGAAAACGTATGTATGATAGGAGAAAGAGAGAAATTAGTTTGAATGTTGGTCAGGTGGTGTGGAAGAAAGATTACAACCTATCTAAAGCTAGTGATAATTTTGCAAGTAAATTGGCACCTAGGAACATCAAGTGTATAGTAGAAGAGAGGGTTAGCCCCTTAATTTACCGTCTCAGGGCGATAAATGGTAAGAAGTTAGGTTTAACTCATATTAAGGATATAATTCATATTGATACCAGTTAGAATATGAAAAGAATACTAGATATAATTAGAAAGAAATAATAGGTATAGCCCTATAGAACAGAAAGAAAAGAATGTAAATAATACTAAATTAGATTAATGTAAAATTAGTAAATAAGATAAGATTATTATAAGTAAAAAAAAATAAGATTGTTCTTAGATAAAATAAAAAATAAAATAAAATTAAAAAAAAAAAAAAAAAAAGTTTACTAATAGTAAGTTAGAGTAGTGTTAGAGTAGTGGGTGGAGTGTTAGTTTAAGGGTAAGAGAAAGGTAGAGGCTAAGGCATGATAGGTATGCAAGGGAAAGGGGAGAATGTATGAATGGAAGAGATAGAATGCTTGTTATGTTAGAGAGGTTGTCTGGAAGGCAAGTATGATAAGTAGAAAATGGTGTTTCAAGAATTTAGAAAGAAGTTGATGACTATGATAGAGGGGAGTGGATGAGTAGAGCTTCAACTTTTCTTTTTACCTAGTGTATAATCTTTTAAACTGGTACCAGCATAAAATAGTTGTAGTATTTACAGTGCAAATAAACCTCAGCATATGGTGGTTATTAGGATTATGTAATATTTAAGTAAACGGTTTAGGTTTGTTAGCATTAGGTAATAACTAGCTTAAATAGCATTAACTTTAGACAGTTTAGGTACGATAGTAGTAGTGTATTTCCAGTGGTAGTACCCATACTTATTCTATACTGCAAGACAGTTAAGTACACCTGCGGTGTGATAAAAATAAGAACAAAATGTTTCATATTTAGAAAGAAATTTATTTTGCTTGTGTAGTTATTAATAACTTACATAAAAATAAAAGAATTAGAATTAGAAAGTAGAGTTATGAGCTAAGTTATATACAATGGGTCTTTGGTACTCTACAGCTCACTCTGTAGGAACTATAGGGTTTCATCTTGGTACCCCTATGTTTCAGAAGAAGATGGAGGTCGTGTCATCGCTGTCTTCGCAGAATATTTTTCATTGTTTCTTGTTGTGCGCGAAATTATATTCATGTTTTCACGCTAATTTCGCTCTTATCAGGGGGGTGTTGTTGCATGTTATTTCACACTCGAGTTTTTTCTGTAAACAATTACCCTGAGAGTGGTGTGTCGTGAACGTAGATCGAAGGGTAATGTGTAGTGGTTGTGACAACAGTTCATCATCACCGAGAACGCCCAGAACTGCTTCCATCACACACCAAATTCCGGGGGATGTTTGCATAATATCTCGCTTTGTTCTCCTGTATTTTATACCCTAGTACTGCATACACTCATGCACCAACACTAGCCACTCATAATATAACGATGTTTTCCTGCCTTTTTAGCCGAAAACATCATACTTTTCATGTGATATGATAACAATTAATTGTTTTACTTCACGTAAACGGGTTGACATCTACAGTTTGGTAATTGTGGGTGACACTGACGTTTGACGTTTGACAAAGTTGTTGCAGATTATATGTCATTTTTTATTGTGGATATAGGCGATTTGCCCAGTCCGGACCATAAAGAATTCGATCGATTGCCTTGTAAGATCGATCGATTTAGCGTTTTTGATAGGTGATGTCCTTGTTCCTGAAACTACTTCAGTTTTTCAGTGAATTCGTCTGGTAGACAATTTAAAGAATTTTTCTTCCTTAGTTCATGAGTTTAACTAGGAATAACAAATTTCATCGTAATCGGAAGTATGGCACAGTTTTGGATTACCGTTGCCATTTTTTTGCTGTGAACGATAAAAAAAGTTCACGCCTTCCTTTTTTCTTTTTGGCGAGGCCCCGAGAGAGGTGTCCGGCGTCAGTGGTAAAAAATAATAAAATTTGGAGAATTTATAAAGAAAAAGAAAGCGGGCGGTGCTCCTGACGCGTTTGATCACCTCGTTGCACCACCGAAAAAGTAGGGGACGCGATGGCGTGCCCGACTTTGGCGAGACCACGCGGTGAGCTCAACATGGCGCGCGGGCGCTGAATCATTTTTAGAAGGAGCGACAGGTTAGTTCCTTATTTCAGTCTAACTAGAGAAGAAGTCGTATAAAAAGAAAACATATAGAACGTTGACAGTCTGTAACGAAGTTTTGTCCGTTCACAGATTGTCGCTCCTTAATTTTTCGTGACAACTACGGTGTCACCTATCGTCGTCTAGTCTACAAGTATGCCCTAATTCTTCGTCCGTCTTCGGTGTTCACCGGCAACACTTTCAAGAAAGCACATCCCAGGATGACGCGGTGATATCAATTCTTTTTTTTGAACCTTTATTTCTTTTTGCGTAGGAGCCATGAATAGCAACATTCATGACCAGTGTCTTAAATAATTTTTAGAATATTAAGAATAAGTCAATGCGGCATGTTGATGGGCCCGTCTCATGTCCGTAACATCAAATGGATGTAGAAAGAAGCTATTTGTAGCAAGAATGTAAAATAGAACCTTTAACAAGAGTAAGAAAAGAATTAAACTAAGAACATTAGAAGCTTTGTTTAGAATAAGAAAAGAATTAATGTAATAGCTTAGAAAGTAAGTCACTAACATAGATAATTAATTAGAATAAGAATCTAGGGCAATATATTGATGTAGACTCATTATTGTCGTTGTTATTTTTGTCCTAGAATTTTCCAGTCCCTAGACTGGTGGCGCCCTTGTAGAAAGGACACCATCCTTCAGTGCAGGTTCCAGTGAGTAACATCCCCTAGCGAAAAGAACCCGCTACTCGTGCTCTGGGCTAGCCGGCCTAAAAAATGCGCACCTAGCGATAGCGTGCTACAACGTCACTACAACTTTAAAAAGATACTTGTTCGTATCATATTATTATTATTGTCACCGACCTGGTAAGTGACGGGGAACCTCGGCCCGTGCGGGATGGAGGGCTTCCAGGAGAGCGTGAGGTGTCGGTCGGCCATGCGCGAGATGATGGGCTTGTCGGCCAGCGGCATCGGGATGCCGGTCTTCTTCATTTTGTCGAAGTCGGAGTACTGGTCCGAGATGGGACGCTTGCTGGTGTGGGGCTCCAGGGCTGGGAATTGTAGTAAACATGACATTCAAATCAATCAAATCAAATAATTTATTTGCCAAAATACATGAAAATTAGGATCTTAAAATTAATTGTTGGTACAATGTATTTGGTCTGCAAGCAGACGTGCAAATGTTTTATAAATAATTCTAGTTACAAAATTCCATATATTCCTTAAGACTATAAAAACAATTTGTAAGAAGCCATTCAGTCAATGATTTTTAAATTTGTTACCGTCCAAGATCTTAATGTGATTAGGTAAATTATTATAGATTGATATACACATATTATAAACATTCCTTTTGTACAAATCTTTTCGGGCAGGAAGCTGATATAATAGGTTAGCGAACTTTACTCTTTTTTGACGGGAAATAATATCAATTCGTTTCTTAAAAAAATATGGGTGTGTTTTGGTAAAAATACAGATGTCCTTAACGTACATACAGGGTAAAGGAAGTATGTTGCATGCTTTAAAAAGAGGTCGGCAGCTGTCCAAAAACCACGCTCTGTTTATGACCCTAACACATCGCTTTTGTATCTTAAAAACTCTGTCTATGTCGACTGAGTTACCCCACATTATCAGGCCGTAACTAAGTAGTGACGACACATGTCCATGATATGCCACCAACGCAGCCTCCATAGAAACAGTGAGTCTGATTTTTTTCAAAGCGAATACAAAGCGTTCAAGTTTCCCACACAATCTATTAATATGTATTTTCCAATTCAGATGTTTGTCAAGAGTCAGTCCTAAAAATTTACAATTATCAACTATATCTACTGTTTCATTATTAAAATTAATGTCAAGTGTCAATGGATTAGAATTATATGAAGTAAATTGAATTAATTTGGTTTTATTAATGTTAATGTTCATTCAATTATAAAGCTAGGCTAAATTGCATAGCAAATCAAAGTGTGAAAAGTGAATCGAGTTTTAGTAATGCTATGATGGATAAGACATTTAAAATAGCACCTAGCATAGAAGTGGAGCTATTTCATTCAGTAGGCTTGTGCCTCTCTGCAATTTTACTTACGGAAGCCACCGCTCAATCAAAAGTCATTACCTTGAGAATATAGTCTCTAACATCGGCCATTCATATAGCTTAGTTGCCTTAAAGCATCTGGTCTACATTACTAAAAGAGGCTGTATATAATATATACTGTACTGGGTGGTAGGACTAACTCTTCTGCGAGGGTCTGCCTGGGTTGGTACCACCGCTTTGCTCGTGAAGTTAGCCGCCAAAAAGTATAATGTGCAAGCTTTAATGTGTTCCGGTTTGATGAGCAGAGTAGCCAGTGAAATTACTGGGCTTATGAGACTTAATACCTAATGTTTTAAGATAACTGTTATGTAGGCATCAGCCATTTGGTTTCAAAGTTCTGAGTGGTACTGCAATTGTTATTGGCCTCAGGCAAACTAACGGCTCGTCTCGTTATCAAATCATTGTCAGCCTCTTACGTTCCCACTGCTGGGTTACCGGTCTTCTCTCAGAGAGAGAGGTATGGGCCATAATCCACTACGCGGGCCCAGTGCGGCTTGGTGGATGTCACATGTCCTAGAATTTTGTAGCTCTTGAACATGCGGGCTTCCGCGCGATGTTTTCCTTCACCGTTTTAAAGCGAGTGTCAATAATCCGCACATAACTTGATAGAAGTCATTTTGGTGCGCTGAGTCGAGATTCGAACTATGGTGCGTCTGATTGAAAGTCGCACAAGTTCCCGCTCGGACACACTCGCTCCATCAAATAGCAGAAAAAAACTGCCACAATTTGTTAAACTACAAGGTAATAAAGAGATGAGCACGGAATTTGCCTAGTGGTTAGACTATCGTCAGCCAGAACTCCCGGCTTCATAGCTATGATACTAACTGTCGTATGTGAGTTGCGCGGTGCACTCCGCGTCCCCGTGCGGGTTGTATATGCGGCACTTGTAGGCGCCGACGTCGCCCACGTCCACGCCGGCGACGGTGAGCCGCAGCAGGCCGGTGGACTCCGTGTCGATGCGGATGCGCTCGCAAGGGAACAGCTTCTCGTCATTGCGGTACCTGCGAATAACAACAGATGGAAAAAAGGGAAAGATCGACTATTTGCCTTAGTGCATCCGATCTGGATGAAATGGATCCCAAAAGATTTTATCCTTGGAAACGAAATTAAAGATAATTAGTCTGTCCTGAATATCGGAAACTGGCGTGGAATAGGGATAAATACACACAAATAAAGATTATTATTATTATTAAGATTTTCGTTATCTTTACCTAGAAGACTTTGACACCATTTTTATGGACTTCTTAATAGTAAAGGACTTAACGATACATATATTCTCCATTTGAGAACGATATAGGCTAAAGGTCCTACTAACCATTCGACCTCGGGCTCCGGCGTACCGGTGGCGCAGGCGGTGAACTTGGCGCTCATGCCACGGAACACCTCAATATCTCCGATCTTCTTCAGGAACGACGGCGGCTCTACCTTTTGAGCGCGCCCGCTGGGGAGGACATGTGGTTTATGATAATTTTCTAAACACATGATATTTTATATGTCTCTAGAACTTTCAGCAATAGGACGTTGTTGTGCATGCCAGTAAGTTTGGTTGGAAATATCAGACGGTGTCAGAAGAACTCCCTTTGAAACCGATTGGTATTTCCTTGACGCGGGAGACATAGGCTCACGTGCCCATTTAGCCGTTTGTTCTCTCTCTGTTTTGTAGTATGAACCCCACTTACATCTTGTCGACGACTTCAAGCGTAGCCTCGCAGCTCGCCTCCCCCTCCCTGTTGCTGGCGACGCACTTGTAGACCCCTCGGTCCCCCGGCGCTAGGTCCCGCACGTACAGGCAGCACGCGTCTCCGTCGCGCTTCAGGGTGTACTTGTCGGAGTGGCGCAGCGGCTGCCCGTCCTTGTACCACGTGACGTCGGGCGAGGGGAGACCGAGCACGCGCGCCGGGAATTTCGCGTCAAATGTTGGGAGCTAGAGACGAAGGTACATTTACATTTTTGGATCTGTTCTTATTAGAGGCAGTTCCGTAATGAATAATGGAATAGGATTTGTCAAAATTAGTGAAATGACATGGGCATCTCAGTCTAAAGAGTGGACTGAAGTGCCGCGTAGTTCCAATCTTATTTTCAGATTACTGTGGCTCTTTCCAATAATTAACATGAAAAATGATGGAAACTAAATATTATACATATCCAAAATATGTTTGAGACCTATCCAAAATCTTTTCCTCTCTTCTCAAAACTAAAGCTATCGGCTAAAAACGACGTCGATGGTTAGTGGACATCACAACCGGTCGTTACCTGTTGCAGGTCCGTGAACCGCTGCGAGAAGGTGGGTGGCTGGAACACCTTCCGCACCTGCACCGTGCCCTGGGACGAGTCCTCGCCCAGCGGGCTCACCAGCTTCACTCCGTACACGCCGGCGTCCGGGAGCTCCACCGGGCTGATCTCTAGGCCAACCTGGGGGCAAGATTGTAGAGTTACCATGCGGGTTTGGTTAAGGTTGTATGTGTGACGTATAGGATAATATTACGCTGAGCCTAGAAAGTTCATCTCTCAAGTTCGGCTGCCAAAAAACCCATACCGGCTTGGCAGTAAATGTAACCTCGCTAAGGTTGCGTCGCAAACATCACCACCTCGATTTTAGGACAAGTAAACTCCGATTCATACTACACGAGGAGATCATGAACTTCATTATAGAAGGAAAGATAAAAAATAAGGAAGAGGCAAAGTGAGAACAAGGGAGACCGAGAAGATCGTACTTAGACCAGATGAGGGAGAGGGTAGATGTGTCGTACGAAGAGGTGAAGCGCCTGGTGCAAGATAGTTAACTCTTAAATTTTTTAATGACATCTCTGACTCAATTTAAATCAACAAGCGACCAATCACGATGCAACCACGCTACATTATTTTCTCAGTGGGAGATGCAACGGCTCACGTTTTCGATATACCAAAGAAATCAATACGGCATTGAATCAAATTGAATCTCGTTACGGTCACTACAGTATTAGCTTCGTATGGAAGCACCACTCACCCGCTTCCCATCGCATGTGAGCAGCAGCCGGTCGCTGGGCTGCAGCGGCTGGCCGTCCTTGGTCCACGTGACGTCGGGCACGGGGTTGCCCACGAAGGGCGCGGACAGCGCCAGCGGCTGGCCCTCCTCCGCCGTGACGTCACGCAGCCCGTGCACCAGCCGCGGCCGCTCCTGCGGGGACGACTCGTCCTGCCGGCCTGAGGGGAACGGACAGTGGAAACAACAAGCGGCATAGGAGACCTATGGTAACATTCAGAGACGAGTCTAAGCGTGGTCATTTACATTTTTTTATGCTCTTTGTAACGAGACGAGCTGGTCGTTTACTTCCCTAATATTATGTGAAAATTTTGACATATTATATACGACATATCTTAGCCTTAAAGTATTAGGATTAATTTCTGAGCAACAAAATAACAACAAAACGTGTACTTATGCGTATCTGCTAATAGGTAGCACCTTATATCTCAGGTTATGTGAGCGTACCACGCAAATCTGTGTTACAATTTGTTGAGTGGCACTGCAATTGTTATGGGCCGGTGTTATGCTTACCATCACGAAACAAACCGCTCGTCCCGTTATCCAATAGTAAAAAAAACTTTAAATATTTTTTTATTAAATTCACACATGAATGACATAGCATGACCAAAATACACTGTAAAAGTTTGTCTGGGTGGTTATACTATGACGTCATATACCGCTAACATTCCCCCTACTGGGACCTCCCGGAGCCTTCTCTCAGAGTGCGGTACTCACTGGCGACAGTGAGGTCTGCGTTGCTGCTGCTCTCGCCCTTGTCGTTGGTGGCGGCGACTCCGTAGTGGCCGGCGTCGGCCGCCGCCGCCTTGTCGATGAGCAGCGCGTGCGTGCCGTCCGGCTGCGCCACCACCTTGACGTGCCGCCCGTCCGGGACGATCTCCTGCCCGTTGTGAGTCCTGACACACAGATGGTTACACTAACGGGCCGAGCCACTGCGATTGGGCCCACAAAAAAATAATAAATTCAACACCAAAGCCAATGCCGATCATTTATCGGCATTACTTATGTAAGCAAGCAAATACTGCATCAACTCCTGTCACATTTAATTGGTGCTGAAAAACTTCACAAACGTAGTGTAGTCTACCGTTGTAAAGCGGTTTTAATAACCAACGGCTCTGCAAAAAGTAAAACATACCTAAAAATTTCGTCGGTAGCATCATACGACCAGAGCAGTTGGTAGAGCGTGTGGCTCAGTGAGCAAAAGATGTAGGTACATGGTAACTAGTAAATTTTTAAAAAAGTTTATATGATCCCATAAGTGCGGGTTAACGTCTCTAAAATGAAGTACTCTACTGACCATGTAATGTTAAGAACCCTTACCATTTAACAGTAGGCTGAGGATGTCCAAGGATCTTGACCTCCAGTCTGACGGGGAACCCTTCGATGACCTTGGCGGGTTGAAGCTCAGCGATGAACGCGGGCTTGCGTTCCTTCTGCGTCACCTCGGCCGTGGCTTTGGAGCCAACCTAACAAAGAAATAAGTTATGGAATGAATCCTTCATTATTGTACTATCATTTATTTTCTAAATCGGTATGATGTACATTTTTCAAAGTAAAATTTCATTATTCACAAGGTCCCCAGGAGATAACTAATGAAAGTTAAATTCCAAGAGCCAGTTCTAAGTATTAAACCGATTAAGAAGGAAGGTAAGAAGCTCATTGGCATTCCTTTTTTGCTTACGTAGTTTTTTGTTGCTGTATAAAAATATGTTACCTATTTGGACCATATAATCTATGCCTGTACTCACCTCCCCTAGTTTGTTCGTGACAGTTAGCGAGTAGACTCCCGCGTCTTCCGGCTTGCAGTTTTCAATGCTGATGCCAATAACACCTCCAGGCTGATTGATGAAATTGATGGCCTGCGATGGACGCACCGGAAGGCCGTCCTTGAACCATTTGACCTCGGGCGCGGGGAAGGCCATGACTTTGGCCTCGAGTTTTAGAGGTTGTCCCACCACAGCCTTCACGTTTTCTAGCTCTTGGCTGAACGATGGCTTTCTTGGTGTTGCTGTGAAAATTTAAGAGAATTTTTTATGAATTATGGTTAGTTCTGTACACGGAACAACTAAGAGATGTGTGTTTGATGCTTATCTTGGACTCTATTTATTTACTAATTTATCAGTATTGCTGGTCTACTCGTCTACTGGTCTACAGTCTACTGGTCTACTCGTCTACTGGTCTACTCGTCTACTGGTCTACTCGTCTACAGGTCTTCTCGTCTACTGGTCTACTAGTCTTCTCGTCTACTGGTCTACTAGTCTACTCGTCTACTGGTCTACTAGTCTACTCGTCTACAGGTCTTCTCGTCTACTGGTCTACTAGTCTTCTCGTCTACTGGTCTACTAGTCTACTCGTCTACTGGTCTACTAGTCTACTCGTCTACTGGTCTACTCGTCTACTGTTCTACTCTTCTACGGGTGTAGTCGTCCACGCTGCCCAGGTGCACTCACGGTTGACGGCGACCGCGCAGAGCGCCGAGCTGTCCCCGTGCGGGTTGGAGATGACGAGCTTGTAAGCGCCGCAGTCGGCCGGCGTCACGCGCTCGATGCTGAGCTTCACGGAGCCGTCCGGCAGCGCGCACTGCACCACGCGCGGATCCGACGACGGTAGCTCGGTGCCGTCTTTGTACCTGAGAGGACAAACGGAATTTGATATAAAAAAGCTTTTTACACTAGCTTGCATATTCTAAGTCCTCCACTCAAGTTGTAGTAACGTTCATGTTCGCTGCAGTCAATACTTCGATGGGTGGTTACTTTGTTGTAATTAAAACTGAGCGATTCCGTATTTAAATGGGCATGCGAGTCGTGACAGCGTCTGTCTGACTCGATTGCTATCTTAAGACAACACGTGCTTGCAGCGGTATAAAATCTGATGCCAGTGCTAGGTGCATATCTACACGTTAAGTAAGGAAGCCCTTCGCAACTCTTCAAACAAACCATGAACAGAAGAAAATTTTAGTAAAATGAATAGCTCAGCTCCGCTCCGCACAGCTTCGCATACCAGCTTTAAATTTCTATCATGAAAACGAATAACGCAAAATTAAATCGGCCAAGGCAGAAGATCACCTGTGGAGGAACCCGTCAGAAGAGGTCTATACCCAGAAATTGGACCCAACAAGGCTGAAAAATTTGTAAAACAAGTAGTTACCATTTAGCTGTAGGTATGGGGCTGCCGTCCAGCTTGGCCTTCAGCTCCAGCGGCTCTCCCTCGTCGACCTCCTTGGACCTCTCCAGCTTGTGCGTGAAGCCCGGCGCCGCCTGGCTCAGAGAGATCACTGCCTCGCACACAGCTTCACCGCACAGGTTCACCGCGCGGACTTTGTACTGGAATTAGGGACGAGGAAGATGTAGAAGCAGACTTTTACAGTTTCTTACCCAAATACTGAATAAATATAACAATCACAGCTTCAAAAATATTATGTTATACCGTTTCTGGTTATTGATGATGAACAGAAACTGCAAAAGAAAGCTAAACAGTAATAAAAACCACTTATACGCTACAACTTTTAACACGCATGTTTTACCAATCACCCGTCACTATGATGGTAAAAATTCAAGAACAGACTTAACCACTAATCGTGATATAACTTCACAACATAATTGGGATGTTGACTCCATTTTTTTTATGATGTCATTCAGTTCGTTTTCTCATGAGAATCAAATTTCTATATCGAAAAAACTGGAAATCGAACGCTAGAAACGTCAAAAATGAAAGTCAAGTCGGGCATATCTAATGAGCGTTAAAACGCTCCACACAAATTGGCCAGAACATCTGACGTCACTTGTTCAACGCGGGCCGTAAAGCTGTACTAAAAAACATACATTTTGTTGATTTGGCCGTGAAAAACTGCTATTGTAAGTAAGTACATAGTTGTCATAATTATTTTTTATCAATTGAAATATAAAGAATCTGATGGTATCATTAAAATTACTATTGGATGATAAAAAAAATTGATTTTGGGAAACTTTTAGATACAGTATCTATGTGGAAATTATATATTTTTTTGTGAATTTAATTTGTATTGTGTTAATGTGATCTTAAACCTGCATAACGATAGTAATTATGTATTTTGTGTTTCATGCAACATCCCAATTCTGTGGGGAAAAACGAGATACACAAAGATCGTACAGGAAATCATGTAGTGTTCACACGTAAGCTCACCTTGCCAGCATCCGATGCGCAGAAGTGCTTGATCTCCAGCTCGCTGTCGACCTGCCCGCCCACCACGGTGGTGAGTGTGCGGCGCTCGTCGCTGGCCAGCTGCTGCCCCGCGAGGTACCACGTGACCTCGGGCTTGGGCACGCCGTCGCAGCGCACTTTCAGAGTCGCGTCGTCGTAGTCCTTCACGGTCTGCTTCTGCAGCGGCTTGGTGAACACCGGCTCACCGGCTGGAAGGAGATGTTTGAATGAATTAATGTGTAGTCACTAAACTGGCTACGAACGAGGTGGGCCGCTGCAGGAGCAACATGCACAAATGGACCTTTGTTCTAGATGACTGCATCCACTGCCCGTGTGTTGCCTCGGAGCAGACGATCGCACATTCATAGAGGCGTACCATTCATACCCCAACGAATGTCCCATGTGGAACTTGACGAAGGTCACAGACCAGGCAATAGATATGACCACTTATTGGAGCCAATAAAGAATGCTATCGACACGCTAAGAAGATTAATGTGTATGTTTATTGAAAAAACGTACTTTTGTTCAGATAAGATTAAGAAAACTGACTTTTTAAAACCACTGAAACCTTAAAGAATCTTTTTTAAAGGGGTAAGATGCGTTTGAAACTTGCTAATACATAAAAAATGTACGTAAATATTACGAGTATAAAAAAAATCTACTCTAAAGCAATGATGAGATAGTATAATTAATAATAATAGAGCAGCGGGCAGAAATAAAATGTTGTTATTGTGTTGGCCACTGTTGTTTCTATACATTATCGCTCGTACAATTTATAATTACAATTTCTTGTAGATCGTTAATTTGGGAATCGTACGATAAACTCGAGTTTTAAGTTGAGAAAAACATCGCAATGTAACTGGTGACGGAGCATTTTTAATGCTAATAAAGTAGTACTCACTGTGAACGGTAAGCTTGGCCTGCTGAGAGCTCTCCCCAATTTCATTCTTGGCGGTGAGCGTGTACACGCCGGCGTCATCCACGCTGATCTTCTTGATGACGAGCTTGTATGTCTCGGCCGCCACGTCGGCCACGATCTCGTGCCGGGAGGACGGCTGGATCTCGTACCCGTCTTTGCTCCTATTGAGAAAAACGTTGAAGTCAAGAATCGTTTAGGTAGGTGTTTAGGGTCTTAATTGTATGGACACTTCAAATGAAATTCAGTGGACTGTAAAATTTATATATTAGGTTAAAACCAACGAAAATAAGAGTGGGTAAAACTTTGATGCGCGAGTGGTGTTCTCGGTGGCGAGAGAAGTGCCCGAGCGCACCCTCGCGCCCCGCTGCTGCGCCCGCGCCGCCGTCAAACCGTCTGCGCTCTAACAGTAGGCAAAAGGATTCCATATCCGAAGTTAAGATTTTTCCAATAGTACCTTTGGTATTGGTAAATAGCTAGTTTAGTTAGTGAACTTGTTGGCTATACGCCTACGGCGGTGATGTAAAGTACGATACACCAGCCTTCCCCCGCCTTAATCCCTGTCCAATGCTTTAAAATAACAAGCTTTCTTCCTACAACCAAGACAAACCATCGCCGGTTTTTATTGTACAACATACAAATTGCTATGTAAAAGAAACCAAAGGAAATATAAATAAAAAAAACACATCACACTATTATCCAAGTTGAACCACCATCAAAGTATACAAAACTTATGCTAAAACACTTTTTGCAAATTATAAATAAGCTAAGGGACATTAAGCTACCCAGACTTCTAAGATCAATAAAGAAAATACATAACTTTCCAAGTAAATTTCCCCTACCAACAGTAAACAAGTTTAAATATCAGTTCACTAACCATTTGACTTCAGCAATGGGGTTCGCGCGAACGTTAGCAATGAAGGTGGTCTCTTCGTAGGGCACCGCGGTGACGTCCTTGAGACCTTCGATCTCTGGTCGCAGCAGGATGTCCAGGCGGGCCGAGCTCTCACCGACGCCGTACTTGTTCTTGGCTAGGATGGTGTATTCACCGGTGTCTTGGTGACGACCTAATAATAAAGAGGGAAAGAGAAGAAATAATATTAATTTCAAACTCACAAAACAAAAGAAACAATATGAATAATAAAATTCAATAATGCCCAAAACAAAATCTGCTTTGGTGCGACACCAAAAAGGATTTACCTTAGCATGTTAGCAGAGTGCATAATTATATAAACACTCGATTGCTGATTTTCACAGATCACAAAAGTTTATTCAGTTAATAATGATTTTGGAGTAGAGAAGTCAGTAAGGCTCACTATTCATATCGTTACTAAAATGCTAAAACGTATCGTGAACAGAACGGAGTATAACAAATACAAACAGGGGGGTCAGTCGCTTCTGAGTGAACCAGTCTTGTCAAGTTGGTCTAAATTGACGACACCGAAAGTAAAAAGTGCCTGTGTACAAAATACAAAGGCCAAAACGGTATGTCAGTGGTACGACTAACTGTGTGGACTAACTCTTCTGCGATTGTCCTTCTGGGTTGTTACCACCGCTTTGTGAGTGAAGTCTGCCGCCAAGCAGTAGTGTCCAAGCAGTACTGAGTTCCAGTTTGATGAGCAGAGTAGCCAGTGAAATTACTGGGCTTATGAGACTTAATACCTAATGTCTCAGGGTAACGAGCGCACTGCTGTGCCGCTCCGGCCTTTGAGTTTCAAAGTTCTGAGTGGCACTGCAATTGTTATGGGCCAGCGTTATGCTTACCATCAGGCAAACGACCAGCTCGTCTCGTCACCTAATAGCATAAAAAAAAAACAACAAAATCATCTGAAACTATACTGGATGACACGCTTTTGCTATGTCATTTCGGATCTTAAAGAGATAAGATTATTCAAGTGACCTGTAGGGATACTCAGAGTGTAGGTGCACTCCTTGAGGCCGTGGTCCAGGTCCTTGGTGTCGGCGGCCAGCCGCAGCGTGGCGTCGGGCACCAGCTCCACGCCGTTGAGCAGCCACGACACGTGCGGCTGCGGGTCCGCCGTGCACACCGCCTGCAGCGCCGCCGGCTCGCGCTGCAGCACGCGCTGCGCCTCCAGCGGCTGGGTGAATGTGGGCTTGCGGAGCTCGCTCTCAGCTGGACAGTGGACATTGGAACACTTACCAAAGTCACCGAATAAAATACTATAACTAAGCTTTATACTTGTCTATTCACTATCAGCCTCTTACGCTCCAACTGCTGTGATACCGGCCTTCTCTCAGAGAGAGAGGTACAGGCCATAATCCACCAGTGCTGCTTGGTGGATGACACATGTCCTCGAATTTTGTGGTTCTTTAACATGCCGGTTTCCTCACGATGTTTTCCTTCAACGTTTTAGAGCGAGTGTGAATAATCCACACATAACTTGATATAAGTCATTGGTGCGGGCTGAGTCGATATTCGAACTATGGTGCGTCGGATTGAAAGTAGCACAAGTTCCCGCTAGGCCACACTCGCCTAGATTAATGTTAACAAATTCGGCGGATCACCAACCGATGACGTAGATTGAAATCCAAATTCGTATCATGTCATTGGTGATTCGTTGGCGATCACTATTGTTATTATTGATTGACATCCATCGAGTTTGTTTACATTATTGGTCAAGTATAAAAATACACACCCTAAGTATACACCACAGACACTAACACCATATTATGGGGGAGGCGTAGGTTCAACAGAGAACGTTTTCCGGCTGATGTATTTTTTACAGTTTAGTGTGTCAAACAAGCGCGCGGTCCCTCTGATGGTAAGTGGTCACGGCCGCCTATGACGAAAATAATAATTTAAGACTTAAAGATTATTTGTAAATAAAAGTAACTTACGAGAAACCGACAGCTGGGCCTTCAGAACATTTTTGCCCAAATCGTTGATGATCTCAGCCTGCCACTCTCCTGCATCTTTCATATCGACTCTATCGATCTCGATCTTGTAGAGATCCCCGTCGTTAGAGATGTGGACGCGGTTGCATGGTTTGACCTCTTTGCCGTTGTGCAGCCAGCGCACGATTGGCTTGGGGTTGCCAGAGGCGTGTACGGTGTATACTAGCGGTAGGGACTCGAAGGTGCTGCCATCCTTTAGCGTGCTCTCTTTTAGCGTGGGGGGTGCTAGAAGAAAATAAAAACTTAATAGCTGAGATTTCATGAACGAATCATGATTTCATGAGCAACAAACTAAAATACAGACTCTTCAAAAGGAAAAAAGGACCATTTCTTGTTATACTATTTGATAACGTGACGAACTGGTTGTTTGCCTGATGGTAAGCATAATAACCCTTAACCACTCAGAACTTTGAAACAAAAGGGCCTGCGCGGCACTGGAGGCCAGTGCGCTCGTTACCCTGAGACATTAGGTATATAAGCTCAGTACTTTCACTGACTATTCTGTACATCCAACTGAAACAACAGTAATGCTTGCACATTACTGCTAGGCGGCAGACTTCACGAGCAAAGCAGTGGTAGGTACTAACCCAGATGGACACTCGCAGAAGAGTTATTCCTATCACCTAGTAAATATTTAATGTAATATAAATGTTCAAAGGCTTTTCTTTCTATTTTAAAATGTTATTCGAATGAGTGTACTAAATTATAGATTAGAAATGACTTAATCTTAAAACTTAAAAGTAGTAATAACTCAATAATATAAAAAGCTTATGACACAAAATTTACCAATGCTAGAAATAACAAGCCGAGGATTTTTTAAATTACCAAAAGCTAAAAGTAACTGAAGCCGCACTGAATCGTATTTACATTACCAAATACAATAGAATTTCGCTTTATATATACAGCTCTGTTAAAGAAAATTTTTCTTATTTGGCGTTCAGTCGTGAATACTTACGTTGCGTGTGCGTGTGTTTATATACAGACCTGAGTTTTTTTGGTGTGAATGTGTTTGATACATACCTTGAATGTCGGTTGCTAAAGAACTTTTATTATTAGTGCTTGCTCTCTCTAAAAAGCATTGCATGCCAGCGTTATTAGAAAAAAAATAGGTTTGTTTACCTGGATGATGTGGTAGTTTTCTCGTCCGACCTAGTTTCTCCTTCGTAATGTGCTCCAAGTATTAGTATGCCAGAAGGATATGTTATTACGCATGCGTGCTAAAACAAACATACGACAACATTAGTCGAGTATAAGTCGAAACATTGATAGTCTAATGTTACAATGATCTGATGTTTTCCAACCACGATGAAAACTATAAAGAATTAGATCTTAATTGTGTGATGGTCATATCCGTGTCAGTAGTAAGAAGGAAAGAAGCAGATCATAATATATCAAATTCAACATCAGCTAGATGTCCAGACATGGACAGTAAGCATTAGAATAAAGTTATTTTGATAGAAAATGCGTAGCGTTACATCGTAAAATTCCAGCCTTTTTTAACGTTCTCCACTTGTTTAGTACTTTGACTTGACAATTACCTTTATCATCTTCTTGATTCAAAATATCGTCTAAAATGCTCCTTTGTCTTTGGCTTCTTCTAAGTAATGCATCTACTTCATCGTCGACCTCTTCTTCTACGCAAAATAGTTTATTGTCTCCTTTCCGCTTTTTTTCAAAAGTAGTTTCGGAGACATCTTTTGTAACATTTTCAATGTTTTTCTCTGGCCCTAAAACTAGCTCCTCTATAATTCTACTTTTAACTTCATCGATTTTCTTTTCAACAGTTTTGTATTCGTTTTCGTCGAATTCCTTCGAGATGTGTATGAGCTTTTCTGTGATATCGTTCTCGAATACTTTTTCAGATTTTTCGTTTAATATAAGCGATTCTTCATCTCCTTCATTTGTGAAAAAGTCCTCTTTGAAAGAAGACGATCGTACGTAAGAATCTTTACTGAAAACTTTTCTAGTTTCGTCAATGTCAAAGATTGATTTTGACAAGTCTTCGATGGAAATCTCTCTTGAGAGAGACTCGTTTTGCCAGCTCATTTCATCTTCTGACACAGACATTATTGAAACCGTTCTATTACCGCCAGATTTAGGACATCTGGCGATGCTTTCGACATCAGAGTCTGTTTGTGGCTCTTCGATAATTCCGTAAGTACCCCTTCTTATGTAATCTGGTATGGTGTAATGGCCCATTTCAGTTAGAAAGTAGCTATGACTGGCTATCTCTTCAACTTCTAAAGAAGTTGTATGAGGTTTGTTTGGTTGTATGAGCCTTCTGCTGCCGCAATCATCATCATCATCTTCCTCAAAATATACCGCAGTAGATGTCATTTTGTGCAAAGTGTGCGTTTCAGCCGGACCTACCAGTTAAAATAGTATTATGTTGACTTTTTTGAAGAATAATTTTATGGTGTATTAAATCATGCAATGGTTGATGCGTTATTTTTTTAGAAGATTTTGAAGCAATTTCTTGGAATGAGATGTTAGAGAATTAATTTATGAAGTTAAATGTGGGAAGAATGGGAAGGTAGGAAGCTTCATACTGACCTGTAATTATAGCGCCGTGAGACCGAGTGCTGCTGACTTTAGACATAACTATAGAGCCGTCGACGCCTTTCTTGAACGTAGTTACTGTTTCGAAAACTCTGTCTAAACATAAAAAAACACACGTGGACAGTTAAAAACGCGGGTTAAAACATGCAATAGTGTGCGCGAAAATGTGAGATTCTCGCATCTAATAAGCTGTTTGCTAATTCGAAGAAAGAAGCCTGAAGCTTTTGTAATTTTTGTACCTTCAGTGCCAGCACTTAATGCTTCTTCAATAAGAGACTCTTTTTTGACTGATTTACGTTTTGAGGACTTCAAATCTTCGTCGACAGGCACTTCTTCGATGATTTCAGGTTTAGTGGCTCCCTTTTTCCCAATTTTCTTTTCTGTGATCACCTCTTCCACAACAGGTTTCTTTTCTTTTTCGTTATGGTTTTCATCCCAGATTGATTTCTCTTCTGATATTTCTGGTTCCGTTATAGATTTTTTTGCTTTGCGTGGTGTATCAATTTCTTCAATTACAGGTTTTTTTGACTTCCCATCATCATCAGCGTCGTCCCAGAACGACTTTGACTCGATCTCTTCTGGAGCAGTCCAAGATTTTTTGACTTCAATTTTGGGTGACTCCACCTCTTCAATTATAGGTTTTTTGGATTTTCCATCATCATCAACTTCGTCCCAGAATGACTTTGACTCGATCTCTTCTGGCGCAGTCAATGATTTCTTGGCTTGGATTTTGGGTGACTCCGCTAGTTCAATTATTGGTTTTTTTGATTTACCGTCATCGTTGTTATCGTCCCAGAATGATTTTTCTTCAATAATTTCTGGCTCCGTTACAGATTTCCTCCCTTTCTTTGGTTTGGGAGTATCTACTTCTTGAATAATCGGTCCTTTAGATTTACCATTATCCACATCATCCCAAAATGATTTTTCTTCAGCTTCTTCTTGCTCTGTAATTGATTTTCTACCTTTATCAGATTTTGGTTTGTCAATGTCTTGACTGCAAGCTTTCTTAACTTTACTATCTTCATCATCATCCCAAATTGACTTTTCTTCCACTACTTCAACCTTTGTTTTACCTTTTCTCGCGGTTTGTTTTTCTACTTTATCGATTTCTTCTTCCAAAGCCTGTTTCTTGATTTTATTCTCGTCGTCTAGTTCGTTCTCTACGATTTCTTCCTTATTGATCCTGGTATGTACTTCCCTCGCTAATAAAATAACAACAAAATGGATATGATAAAAACAATATTAATGAAAATGCGGGACTAATATTATAAACATCACAAATGGGAAGTGATCTTGTAGGATAAGTGCATAGATGGGTGAGTGGACCAGCATTCAGTCGAAACAATGCTTGTATGGAAAAAGTCTACCAAATACTCATGGTTGGTATCTATGGACACCACAAAACTACGTGCGAACAAAGTAGTAAACTACTACTTGAATTCTATGTTATTCAAACTACTACTTTACCGGTGATGTAGTTTCAGCGCGCTGGCTGGTTGATACTTCGAAAGACCTCTATTGACTATAATATCTTACCAGTTGAGTGTGTTTTCTTTCTGTGCGTTAACTATTCAATGCTAAATTTATGTGCTGGATAAAGAAAAACTGAATAATGATTATTATTAAGTCTATGTCGTCAGTCAGTAAAAACTGACACACATTACAGAAATTATTTTCATTACGTAACTCATCTATGTTCTCTCATTATTTGAATTTGTTGGATAGCTTTGAAATTGATCTTTAAAGCCCTACGCTTGAGATTCCCTATCAAATACTCACTATGAACAGTGACAGTGCTCTTGGAAGAGACACTGCCAAACTCGTTTTCAGCGCGGACCTCATATTCTCCACCGTCCTCTTCTTTCACCAGCGTCACTGTGAGATGGTAGTTCTCTAATCTGTAAATTGGCGAAAATTTAGAAGATGTTTATGAATCCATGAGCTTTAGTGGTAATGTTGCTAGCTGGTTCAACATTTATAAGTCATGTATGACTTATGAACATTCTGAGATAACTATGAAGTATCATAATATGGTCTGTTTCTATAAGCGCTCATTTGTTATTAGGTATGCTAGATATTAGAAAATCTGTTTATGTTAAGTCATGAAATCTGCCATTCTCTGTTTCATACCTCTTGGTGTCTCTTTCGATCTTAATCCTGGCATCAGTGGTGACCTCTTTGCCGTCCTTGAACCATTTGACCTTGGGTTCGGGGCAGCCTTCCACTTCCACGTCCAGTTTGAGAGACTGACCAGCCTCGACCGTCATGTCTACTAAGCTCTTAGTGATGCGAGGTTTCCCTGAAAACACAACAAGTAGCTTAAACTCGTACTAACGCAATTTCACCCTGGATATTCAATAACTATGGATAATTCTACACAATCCAAGACAGAGAAAAGTGACGCAAAAGCTTGAGGTTGCGTGGATTGAAGAGAACCTGTATCTCTAGTTGAAGGCACACTTATTAAGGTTAATATTTGACTTCCGGTGCCACGTTCACCCTCAACGAATGTAAAAAAAACCTGACTCACTGTTAACGGTGAAGGTGGCCTGGCAGCTGTCTGCGCCGAGGTCGTTGGACACCTTGCAGGAGTAGTTCCCGGACAGCTCCGAGGTCACTTCCTTGAGGATCAGCTTGTGCGTGGCGCCCGAGTCCACGCGCGTGAACACAGACTTCTTCTCTGTGATCTCCACATCGCCAAGGTACCTACCATCAGATATTATTACTTTATATCGATATTCATATTATCTGTGCTCTAAAAACAGCTCCATACGTCTATTACATTGACAAGTCCTATGTAACCTATTACCCATAAACTCTTCATGCTAAAAATCACGTCGATCTGACGCTCTCCATTGCTGCGTGAAAAATGGACGAAGTATCAAACACTTTCAGATTTGTATTAGTAGACATAGTAGTGATTTCCTCACCACTTGACATTGGGCTGCGGGTAGGCGTCCACGTCGACACTGAGCTCGATGTTGACGGCGCCCTCGCCGGCGACCGTGTCCTTCAGCCTGCGCGTGAACACCGGCGCCGTGCGCACGCGCAGCGCGCACGAGTCCGACGCGCTGCCGTGCACGTTGCGGACCTGGAGCGGTGGGGACACATTTAAGGCAGCCGTTACATCTAAAGCGGGCAGCTTTATATGTTTTTACACCTAATTCATGATTTATCACAGCTTGACGCATAATATCATACCGTCTATGGAGCTTGGCAGAAATCTAGTCCGAGAGCTAATCACGAGTGCTCCCTTGGGGCCTATATAAATAAAGCAATTTGAATTTGATGATAGTGATATGTCTGAATGTGACTAAAGTTTCTATGGTAGTTTACCTCGCAGGAGTACTCTCCAGCGTCGGCCCTGGCGGCCGAAGTGATGACCAGAGAGTGAGCCGAGCCAGAAGACGAGATCTTCACCGAAGAAGACTCCGTTATTTCTGTCTTGTTCTTGAACCTGAAGAAAAAACATTCATATTAATACATAATGTACTTCGCCGCTTGGCTTCCAAAAAAGTAGGAGGTTCTCAATGCGTCTATACCTATTTTTTTATGTTTGTTACCTTAGAACTCTCACATTTATAAAACGATTTGGGAAATCCTTTCTTTATAATGAAAGGATATACTTTCAGATTGGTCTCATGGAAATGTTATCAAAATCCGGTAATTAGTTTGTCACTGAAGTCGGTTTGTCGATGTTTTTGTATTTATTGTAGATAATATAATTAATACGCCACTGTTGTGTACCGTTTCTTAATTCTTCTCCATCCAAAAGTTTTCTGGAAGAGATCCCTATTTAGCGATAAGACCGCCCATTGTACTTACTATACCTTATTTTTTTTAATGTTATTTGGTAACGAGACGAGCTGGTCGTTTGCCTGATGGTAAGCATAACGCCGGCCCATAACAATTGAAGTGCCACACAGAACTTTGAAACACAAAGGCCTACGCGGCACTGCAGTGCGCTCGTTACCCTGAGACATTAAGTATTAAGTCTCATAAGCCCAGTAATTTCACTGGATACTCTGCTCATCAAACCGGAACACAGTAATGCTTGCACACTACTGCTTGGCGGCAGACTTCACTCACAAAGCGGTGGTAACAACCCAGACGGACACTCGCAGAAGAGTTAGTTCTCCCACTAACAAACTAACTTACTATACCTAATTTAGTTACGTTCACTTTGTATTATATTGGTGTGCAATAAAGAGTTATCTATCTATCTGTCTCATATATCGACTCTTACCACTTGACGGTGGGCGCGGGCTCTGCCTCTGTCTCTATCTTGAAGGTGACGGTCTCTTTCTCCTCGCAGACCCGGTCGTCTCCGATCTTCTTGGTGAGGCGCGGCGGTGACGTCACGAGCCACTGCCAGAAGTCGGAGCACTGGCTCACCTCGTTCCTAGATGAGAGAGAAACAGTGATCTTAGCTAGAGTTAGATAAATGTAAACTTTTGCCTTCCGAGGGTTCGGTTCGGATGTTTTATAGATGGGAAATTTTAATGACAGTGGTGTCGATTCTGACGTTTCATATCTAAAACTAATTTTAGTTTCACTCTCTTTCTATTCAATACATAACATGAGGATATTTAGTCACTCGGTGACATTCAAAAATTGCACCCTAGTGTCTATAAAAAAGTGCATTGTTTAGTTCTGTTCGTACAATGATACATATACACACATCTTGTTTTATTCAGACTAATATTGTTGTAACTTACCTTTTACATGTACTACATTATACTAGCTGCTGCCCGCAGTTTCAGCCAAAGCAGATTTTTACAGGAACCGTGCATTTTTTCAGGATAAAAAGTAGCCTTTGTCACTCTCCTGTCCATAAACTATATCTATACGCGTAGGTATCTATTATATCTGTACGGATTCAGTAGCTACTTACTTGGCAACGACGGAGTATGAGCCGGTGTCCGTGAGCCTGGCGTCCTTGATGGTGACCTTGTAGACAGACTCCGACTCCCTGGTGATGGTGATGCGGTCGGAGCTCTTCACCTCCACGCCGTCCTTGTAGAACGAGAGCTCGGGGGCTGGAGTGCCCTCCACCTCCACCACCACCGTGTGCGACGAACCCACCTACGAACAGAACAAACATTTCTTTATTTATTGAAAATATAACAAATAAAAACTTAGGGTCTTACTAATAACCAGTGTATAACGATGGTTATTAAAAATTGTTTTGTCTTTGTTTGACAATTTTAAACTGAATCGAAAGAGAGATTTTCTAACTCTACATTCTTCAAGTCTGTTAGAGTTTTGAAGACTTTTAGGTGGTAAAAAAAAATCAAATCCACAATCATCGAGATACTAACCCCGAGAGATGAAAAACTGTACTCTCCGATCTCACAAAAACGTAGGTATTGATTTTGCTAGAACAAATATCAGCGCTCAGCGTATCAGCGCACGGGGAAAGAGCGCGAGGTGGTGGCTTAGCCAATCATTGTCTAGACAAAAATGGTGAAGAATTAACTTTAGTATCGAGATATTTATCATGTATTAATTTATTTGTTTTGAGCACTCCCGTTAACTAAAGTTAATTCTTGTGTTAGTGACCATCAAAGTTTAAAAACTTATAAAAACGGTGGAATTTATTTCGTGCAAACCAAACGTCACTACACCTCTTGAGGTTAGTATCTCGATGTCCACAATACAGAATATCATTCTGGGAGAGGAGGCTAGTGTGAAAATTGCAGGCTAATTAATTTTTTTTTATATTTATAAAAGCGATGTCATATAAAGGCACTAACCATGCAGGTCTGGTTGTCGATCTTCTTGATCTTGGGCGGCTGCTTGATCACCAGCTGTATGGTGGTGGTGTCCTCGCCCAGGTCGTTGGTCGCGGTCACGTGGTACTCGCCCGCGTCCGCCGCCGACACGTTCTTGATCACCAGCGACATGCTCTCTTCATCTTCGTACAGGAACCTGGGTGGGTACGTAATACAAATTGTAGACGGCTCCGTAGCTAAGTTGGTAGTAACCCTGCCTGCAAGGCGAGGGGTCCCGGGTTCGATTCCCGGCCGGGGCAGATTTTGTGTAAGCATAAAGTTTGTTCTCGGGTCTTGGATGTTTGTGATGTGTATCTGTGTATGTCCATGCCACCTGCGACACAGGGAATCCTAGTGCGGGGGTATGAGTGTGTAAGCGTTTATGTTTATGTTTGTTTATATGGATCAGCATTTGAGTATTATCTACCAGATATTAAATTTGGATTCGTTAATATGTACAATTGTACATATTATTTATATCATAAAGCTGAATAGAGAAATATCACTACAACCTTAAAAATCACAAAGTTTTTGCCTTGTCTAAATAACTTAGCACTTAATTAATTTAGTTGCCTAACTCAAATACAAGATCTCAAACTTATGTTCTGAAAAACCTGACATACTCATACCTCATACCTCTGCACTACGATTCCCTGTGTCAGAGATAGCATGAACACACAGTTTATACACAACACAACGCTAAGACCCGACTACAAACTTTATGTTCACAACACAAAGTGTGTTCCTACTTGCTACCAACATACCCACGGAGCCTTCGAACAAAACAGAACATCATAATTGAGAAGACTACTAACTTGTGTCTGGTATCGGGTTCCACGACCTTCCCGTCGTGTTTGAAGACGATGGCAGGCTTCGGGAATCCCTTGCACTGCAGCTCCAGCATGGCCGAGCCGCCGGCGGAGACGATGGCCTCCCGGTGCTCGATAACCAGAGACGGCTTCTCTGGCTCGCGGTGCAGCTCGTTGATCGCTCCTGTTGGGAGAAACGTTCGAGCTCAAATGATGGACCTGAGCCGGTGTGAGCGTATTAAAGCAGTAGCGACACGAAACCGCCATGCTGCTGGGTCAGAAGCTATCGCGCCCGAAATTTACAGCAGCGCGTGCATGAGACTTAATACTTCAGCCATTTTGCTTTTGGGAGTTTTGCAAAGCTATGTACATTAAAGATACGGTCATACTAGGTTGCAAAAAATTCCTACGCTGTAACTGGAACATATTCGGCAACGGCTTGGCACTTTTTGACCAATTTGCCGCACCGTGCTGCCCCGCGGCTACTGTTAAAGCCGCGGGGCAGGACGATGTGGCAAATTTGTCAAAAAGTGACAAACCGTTGCCGAGTACTTTACAGTTTTACCTACAGCATAGGATTTTTTTCATTCATATAGATCATACTACAGCTGAAGTGCCCTTACGTTTAGTTTAACTGTACCTTTTAATACATAATGCACAAATAATACTAAGCTTCGTCATCACGTGACATACGATATTCGTTGCGAATGCTTGAAATTGTGTTAGACTTATTACAATTTGTCATAGGTTTATTTGTGTAGAAGTGCTATTCGCTATTTTTGTAATTAATTTGTATACAGCTGTGACAACATAAAGACAGACAGACACCGAAATCTCACCAATCGTTACTTCTTCTAGACGAGAGGAATGTTGTTGCGTAAAGGTACGCGTCCATTTTTCTGCAATGAACGCATCGGATAATCAATTTATTTCGTTGATTGTCTATTACAATCAACAATACAGCGACTTGTTCGGATCGAAAGGGCGAGTCATGCATGAATGCAATGACTTCATTTGAATGCGTTCGATACCGATAAGTGGACGCTTACCTTTTAATGAAAATGACGTAAGTGCTGCAAAAATAGATGTCACTGCCTAAATGTTATTGTTATATTAACATTTCGCGAAACAAAACACTAGAGGATAGTTAGGTATAGCTGTTTGGAATTTGCGAGCCAAATAATTAGAAGTGTACTTCACATTTTTGGCATGCGTCGAAGTACGAGTGGAGGTTAAACAACATCTCTGTAGGTTCTTACTTGTAAATTGTGGGTCACTTGAAAATTTACTATTAATTATTTAGTACACGATGATTCAAGATTTGGAAAGTTTATAAATGCAAGCACAGGGCACTTTACAACTTGTGATGCACACAAAATTTATTTTTAGGTCCCTACCTCATGACCAATACATTATTTGGTTATAGCTGTACGACTCATTGTGCACATCAGTAGTGAAAATAGGTAAGTACCGTAAAAGCAAATTACCATAAAAACACAGAATGCCCATCTAAATTTAGAAATAGATTTGGTGGGCAAATAAAATCGAAGGAAAATAGTGACACATCCTAACACACAGACATACAAAACAGGCTTCAGACAAAAAAAATAGGCAATCATAAGTTTTAAGAATCATTCGTGAATAACATTTAGAATTAGAACCTATTTCCAATATTTATACAAGATAGTGTTTTAGTCTATACGGAACGTAACTCATACCTTGCACGGTAAGTTCAGCAGAGCACGATATGTTCCCAGTGCTGGTCTTAGCCACGCAAGTGTACAAGCCCGCGTCCTCCGGCTTCACGTGCTGGAACACCAGCGCCAGCGAGTCCTCGTCGTCCCCGAGGAGCACCTTGAACCGCTCCTCGGGGTCGAACTCCTGCCCGTCGCGTTTCCACGAGAAAGTCGGCTTCTCGCCCTTGGCTAGCAAGCCCTCACCGCCGGGGGGTAGCTCGAAGAATATGTTCTTGTCATCTGGTTTTTGAAAACGGTTATGTAAGTACGATCCTTAAACTCTCCTCTATAAATATGGAAGGAAAGTACTTAGGTACGTATTACTTTGTTTATCGTTAACATCAATCGGAACGTTAGACATTGGATGGTAACACATGTCAGGGCACAATAATTACTAGGTACAATATCGAAGAATTCAGATTGCTAATTGATTGTTGCTCCGCTTTCATTTAGATGTATTAAAAAAAGTAGCTTGAGAAAAAGATAGACTAAGTTCCCGTTTCAAGTCTCATATGCTTAGTAATTCCATTGATAATTTTGCCCTTGAAACGGGCGATAAAATGACTGTAATGCTCAGACTGGAGTATCCTGAGACGGAGTCTTGCAGAAAAGTAACTTCTGCCACCAGTAGTCATAGCGATAGATTCTTTCATTTCTTATAAAAAAAACTATAGAGCATTATTTCTCCGGACCCGTCACAAATAAACAATTCATTATCAAGTGCACATGGCGACAGTTATGAAAACATTACGATATAAGAGCCCGATAAAATTAAACGTCGCGTCACTGGAAATAAACAGATCTAAGTCACTAATCTAAATCCGGCCTGAGTATATTTATAGGATTGGTTACAATTCGTAAACAAATACTGGAGTCTGTCCAAACATCGTAAAAATGGTATATTTATATCATTAGATAGTTGCTAATGTCGCATACTATAGGGACTCCACATTCGAAATGTTCCCGAGTACATAAGACGCTTCACACATAATAATACTTGGCTAGAACTGCAGTACCATAGTACATATTCTACTCTTCCAGAAACCATGAAGTAAGACAAACGTACATAACGAAAGAAATAAGAAATACTAAGCAGTAGTTTCAGTCATCTTCTTCGTCAACAACGCTCGTGAGCGTAACGATACGATGTAACACCACTAGACAATATTTATATACTCTGTGCCGTTCCTAACTAGATACTGCGATTAGCTACTATGACATATCTACATAATGTACTCAATTATAGTCTCAATAATTATAGTCTTAAAACTTGTAATGTCTGAATACAAATTTATATAATGCAATACAATTATTATAGAATTAGATATTAAACATAATAAATTTAAAGTAATTTGACTGATGTAATTAGATTTAAGATGTTGAAAATGTAATACTAACATACAACTTAAAATTGTTAACTGCTAGCACTGACTTGCAAATGCCCTAACAGGGTGCATGTACCACTAACATAGCACATACTATATACATAAGATCTAATGCTATAAATACATGTATGCAATAAATAAATAAATAAATAAATAAAAATCTTGACACTGTATCATGACATGTTATCATTTGTGAATCAAAGTCTTAATAACTACCAAAATATCTAAAAAACAACCAGAACGCTAGTCAGATTATGTTATTATAAACAAGGTTAAAGACTGGAGTTCAGGCTTCTTCGTGATATTTCTGTTGATTCTAAAGAAGCAAACAGTGTTGTTTTGACTTACCAACAACAGTAACAGTTGCCTCGGTGGTGACATCTCCGTAGATATTCATGGCCTTGCAGGAATACTTCCCTGCATCAGCGGGGGTGACGTCTGGGATAACGAGCTCGTAGCATCCCTTATCGGCGCGGGTGCGGATGATGGAAATGCGGTCGGACTGCGAGGTGCTGATGATCTCTTTATCGTCGCGGTAGCTAAAAAAAACGAGCCAGTGAGATACACACAAAAAAGGGATTATCCAATAATCAATATGTATAATGAAAGAAATTATGTAGACCGGAGCAGCGTGAATGGCAGGCTTAACAGAGTAAAGTTTGGTGATACCTATACTTGAATGTGAATGATTCGCTCATGATAGTTTATATAACGATTTATATAATAAAAATTTATATAAATATAGTAATCGCTTTTGTTAGTGGGAGGACTAACTCTTCTGCGAGTGTCCGTCTGGGTTGTTACCACCGCTTTGCTCGTGAAGTCTGCCGCCAAGCAGTAGTGTGCAAGCATTACTGTGTTCCGGTTTGATGAGCAGAGTATCCAGTGAAATTACTGGGCTTATGAGACTTAATACCTAATGTCTCAGGGTAACGAGCGCACTGCAGTGCCGCGCAGGCCTTTGTGTTTCAAAGTTCTGGGTGGCACTGCAATTGTTATGGGCCGGCGTTATGCTTACCATCAGGCAAACGACCAGCTCGTCTCGTTATCAAATACATAAAAAAAAAGTGAACAAATTCTAGAGAAGCATGCTGTAACATGATTAACTTAATCGATCAATGGCAAAAATTTGCACTCCGAGACTATCATAACTACTTCAACTATAGAAAATACCACGCTTGGGCTCTCACCGAAAATGCATAACTACCAAGAGCTCAGTATAAACTAGAAATTGAATATATTTTATATCTGACATAAGAATGGAATTATTTTATATTTACGCGAGATCTTATTTCCTGTAAAATTTCAAGATGGTCTACAGGAGGTAACCCGTCGATTTCGTTAACGCGATATTTACCTATATGAAAATAACCCTTTATTGTTGTGTTGAGCTACAAACTTGAACTTTTTACAGCATTGCGAGACCTTATTAGATCTTAATAAGGTTTTTAAACAGTCATGGTCATCGACACTACGACTAAGACTTATCACTAGTCCCGGGATATTTACCATATCTATGATTTGATTTGAGTTGAACAGCGCTGATCAGAACATCAAAATAATATACATGATAATAATCCTGTTTTTAGTAATAATATTCGTCGCATAATATTATATATAGGCAGTTTGGGACAAAGCACCTTGTGGTTCTTACAAATTATACATAATATTTTATACACTCACTATACAATATACATGCTTTTAACTAAGACTGGTAAAAATATACTTACAAAGTGACGTCGGGGTTGGGATCGCCTTTTACTCTAATCATAAACCGTAAGTACGTATTTTCCATGATTTCAGTATCCTTGAGGGCTACCAAAAAGTATGGCGCATTAAGAGCATTCCTTTCTTTCCTCTCTTCAGGAGTCACTATGAAACCATTGAAAAGAAAATTAAGTATCACTTGTGAGGGATGTTCGAATCGACGCAGATGTAAAAAATATTACTATATACAGGTTGAGTTTGAATTGGTAAGTTATCCGGGAAGTGGATGATTAGAACCATGGTTGTCCATAAGTTGTGAGAACCTCCCTTGGAAATACGTCATTCTAAATTTCCATACAAAAAATAAATTTAACTTCAAACGTGGAGTGCGCAGCATTTTCGCAATTTTTCTAAGTCTCTTCTAATCATCATCATCATTAAACAAAAGTCAATTTAGTTCAAGTGAATCAGCTGATTTAGGGCTGTCCGGAAAATTCTGTAGTAGAAATTTGACGTAAACTTTAAATGCCATTTCGTCAATGAAAAATTCCGAATTACAAAAACTCTTAAAACAAATGTTGTTGACCTCCAGGAGTACATTGACCCCCTTTCAAGATAAAATAACAATTCAAACTCTACGGTTTATTAGGATACAGAACGATACCTTTAAAGGAAAACAATACAATATATCTGTAGTATTTTTCAATTCTGCACATTGGAAAGAATACGACGTACAATGTCTACACAAAATTGTAAAAATAGTTAAAGTTTAAAGTTGGACATGCATCAATAATTACTTTTACGTGATGATAAAAATTTAAGTGCCAAATACAGGAAAATTAAAATTAGCTATACGGACAGATCCAAACTACGTGTTACAGCTTTACAATGTCTTAATCGATGATACAGCATGAAACATGCATACAATGCTTTCAAAAATAAACATCATCGAAGTTAAAATATCTGAAAAACAATATTATTATATAATATAAGATCAAACGAACTTCTTGAAGTGAAGTTCGATCATTATTATATGAGTCGCTTCATTCGAAGATACAATTTACCAAGTAGTCCCTTTTGCCTACAAGGCATCATTCGCACGTTTAGAGAATCGATTTATAATCGATACTATTTTTTTTTTTTCGTTCCCTTCTCTATGGTCCGTTTGAACTGACAACTCATTCTTGTTTAGAGATAATTATTTAGTTATTTAATAGAGAAGAAAGTTTTCTATCCTGTGGGTTCGGGTGGGAGGGATCTTTGTATCTTCGAATGAAGCGACTCATATAATAATGATCGAACTTCACTTCAAGAAGTTCGTTTGATCTTATATTATATTTCGTCGCTTCATTCTTCAGATACAATTTACCAAGTAGATGTTCAGAGACAGAGGATTGTGATTAATGTGTTTTTATAATAATAAAACATATAAGTACAAGTAGAAAACTTTTAATTTTGTTATAATAAACAAGTAGCAAACTTTTATTTGAAACAAACAAAAAAATAATCTTCTTAACCGATTAACATTTCGTAGGGTTAACAAAAAATACGTTTAGGTAAGTATTACTTTCCAAACTGATTATTATTCTTAATTATTTTATCCTTATATCATCAATCGTCATATTATTGTGTTAGATTTATAGAACTACTAATCCCACAAACCGATCGAGCAAAAACTCCTTCGTCTGTCACTGGACGATTGTAAAATCTTGCGAACGTGAGAGACGACTGAGTCCAGCCAGCCGTCTTCCTTATCGTGTCAATACAAACTCCCGCGGTAGCCGCCGCCGAGGTGGAGGCGTGACGCGTGCTATGTGCACTAAATACTGTAACGTCGACGCCACTCTCCGCTAGAGTTTGTTTTATCCACCTACTTATAGTTTGTGAAGACGCTTTTGCGAATGGTTTTTTGTGGGTCAATAGAAGATTGTCTATACCTTCAGGTCGTGATTGTGATGTTACCAAAATATAATCATCTAGTGTCTTGGCTGGGCATATGCTTGGGTTGTCTAAAAAGTAGGGTAAGAACAGCATAGGCTGCTCACGTGTGGCTGCTGAGGTTTTAATCATATCAGATATTAAGATCTGAGCACCTGACGGGGTCTTTTTGATGTTAGTAACCTTAATAAGGGATAAGGTTTGTACTCTATGAGATGTGCATAAAGCTAATAAAATTGTCAATTTTTTAGTGAGCTGTGCTAGGCTTAAATCGCTATTTGGGTACCAAGATGAAATGTGGTCTAATACAATTTTCGGATCCCACGTGGTATTATATTTAGGACATGGTGGTTTTTGTCTGTAAATACCCTTCAGCAATCGTTTAACCCGTTCATCTGATCCGATATTATTCCCCAGAAGTAGTGAGAGGGCAGATCGATGACTATTGAGGGTACCGTACGAAGCTCCTTTATTGAAGAGATCAACTAAAAAGGCTATTACTGATGATAATGAAGCTTTAAAGGTGTTTACAGAGTTTTCTAGGCAAAACGACCACCACAACTTGTATGTAGCCGAATATTGTTTCATTGTATTGTCCGAAATAGATGCTAGCATTAGATCCAGTGCCGTTACAGGGGTATCTAATCTGGTAAATGCTGCCCTGAGAGCTTCGCGGCCCCCAGGGAAAGGCTGCGATGTAACCGGTGGCGCAATCTGTAATTTGAGCATAAAAGACCCTCATTAGGTTTGAAGACAATTATATCTGAGATAAGCATTCTTTTAAGTAACGGAAACCAAGCTTGACCGGGCCAGTAAGGGAATATCAGTATGCCAGTAGCTTTGTCGTTAATTATTTTTCTCAAGCATTTCAAGACAAGAGCAAATGGTGGGAATGCGTAGAAAAAGATAGAGTGCCAATTGATTGTAAAGGCGTCAATAGATATTGCATCGGGATCAGGTTTCCATGATATATATTGACGGCATTTAGCGTTAGAACGGGATGCGAAAAGATCAACTTTTGGTTCACCTAGAGTTTGAACTACCTTTAGGAATGCTCGATCTGATAGCTCCCACTCTGTGTCTATATTAACTTTACGTGATTCCTCGTCGGCTTCGACGTTTTCATGTGTGTTGATGTATGATGCAAAGAGTGAAATATTCCGCGTCTCGCACCATTGCCAAATTTCTTTAGCCAAGTTATTTAAGTGAGGGTATCGGACACCCCCCATTCGGTTAATATAGCATAGGGCCGTTGTGTTGTCTACGCGTAGCAGTATGGAGCAATTTATATGTTTGTTTGCAAAGCATTTTAATCCTAGGAATACTGCTAATAATTCCAAACGATTAATGTGAAAAGATAGTTCGTTTACTTTCCAACCCCCGCGTGCACGTTGTCCATTACAAAAGGCACCCCATCCGGTTTTGGAAGCGTCAGTGTATATTACCATGTCAAAATGTTTGTCTGGTCTCATTAAATTGTCTACTGTCATTATGTTTTGTTCCCACCAACGTAAATCCGGTAAAACGGTGTCCTGTACTCTAATTTTTGCATCAAAGTCTCCATGTTTTTGAAGTGCTAAATATTTCTGGCGTTCCAGTGTCTTGGTGTATAACCAACCGTATCTCACTGCTGGACACGCTGCAGTAAGAACACCTATAAATTGTGATAGTTCCCTGATAGAACATTTAGGCATGGGGATAAATTTTTTAAGAAGCTGCATAATACCCTTCCGTTTTTCATCCGGCAAGCTTAGAGACATATCAACGGTATTAAATACGAAACCTAGAAACCTACAGACCTGACGAGGTTCAAGGTTACTTTTTTCAAAGTTTACAACGAAACCTAAGCATTTAAGCAAGTCTAAAGTTTTGTTAACGTTAAGTTGACATTCTTTGTAATTATCCCCTATACACAAAATGTCGTCCAGATACACGACTGACCTATAGCCCATATTTCGTAAATGGTTTATGACCTCTTTCATTAACTTTGTAAATGTTCTCGGTGCCACAGACAAGTCATAAGGCATCGCGTTAAACTCGTAACAAATTCCATCAAATTCAAAGCGTAAGTACTTACGATGTTGTTTTGCAATGGGGACTAAGAGATATGCTTCTTTTAAATCTATATTAGCCATATAACCCGATTTAGGCACTAGTCTAGTCGCGGTTCTGTGGTCTTCCATTTTAAAATGGGTTGAAGAAATACATTTATTTAAAGCTTTTAAGTTTAAAATAAATCTCTTAGTCCCATTGGTCTTAGGAGCTAAAAATATGCTAGACACGAAATCATTTTTAGATCTATGGCATGAGGATATAGCACCTAGTTCTATTAACTTATTGATAGATTGTAAAATGTCCACACGTTCGCTTTCCGATAGTGAATTTCGCGGAACTGAGACTTGTCTCACTTTTTTACTGAACGGTATGGAGTAACCATCTGAGATCCATTTAAGTACTTCTGAGTTATTGGTTATGTGAAGCCAGCATTCATAAAATTGCTGGATTCTTCCTGCATGTACCTCTGTTATTGTTGACCCGTTGCACGTGGCTGCTTGTTCTGGGTCGACGATTTTTGGTAAGCTGGGTTTGCTGGCGGAGCCTTCCGGCTGGCTGGAGCTGCTTGCCGCTTCTGCCCTCCCCTCCCCCCCCTGTTGGACGAGAAGCGAGGAGGGCCCATCCAGTTTCCCTGGTAGCGCGAGCGGCTCGTTGATGGTTGATGAGGTGCAGAGGTGGACGGCGGCTTAGGGTTTGGGGCTGGCTTCTTGATTTGCAAGCCCTGTTTTTCTATAGCTCTCGTGGCTTTTATTTTTTCAGAAAGCTTATTACCAAAAAGCATTTCGTCACGATCAACATCTTGCGTAATATTCAAGAAGGACTTATCCAACCCTGGCGTAACAAACTTCTTTCTGGCTTCTGTTTCAACATGATGTAAATCACATAATATACGACAGCTGTCGCTTAGAAATTTAATGGCTTGAAGTCTATCTTTCCCCTCATCTAGGAGGAGTTCTAAGCCTTTATTAAGAGCAGCTATGCCTTGCCCTAACTGTTGTTGCACCGTCTCCACTCTTTTGTCTCGGATTCGGGTGCCCTCGGTTACGGCAGCTGAAATTTCTGGGTTTAGTTTGGGTGCCTGTAGCAGTGAGCAATTTTCTGGTATGAGATACTCTTTTAAAAGTTTCTCTTTTGCTTCTTTATTAATTCCTTTCCTAAGAATAGGCACCCAAAGTAACGTCAGCTTGTCATGTATTTTTGGGCCAAATTTCGACGTCTCTTCCGTCGTTTCGCCTAAGGCCGACAGTATGTCCGGGTCTAGCTCTGGTATTAAAGCAAGCTCTTGGTTACAGTCAGTTACTGTTTCCAATGTCCCCTGTTCGGCGTCGTTAACCTCGTTATCTAAAATAGATAATAATGAAATATTTATTGAGGGTAGACGAAAAAATATTTAAACGATTAGGTTAAGTACAGCATGTTAACCTTTGGTAATGAACTGCGACAGTCCATAAACTTATATAGTTTATCATTGCCTTTGTGAGGATACACGATCCACCTCTCGGCATTGCATACGTTATCTTTATCAACGATTAATTTGAGATTTGTAGCAAAGTAACCGTATTTTGAATATTACCCTCGTGTTAACACTCGGTTAACATCTTGGGATAAAAAATTGCCGTCGTGATGACACACGGTCAACCTCCAGGCGTAAGAATCGAGCACTATCAGGAACTGACATTAAATTGATTTTTCTTACCTGATTTATCCGAGTCTTCTGACGATGAGTATATAATCCTCCTGTACTTGCGTTGACTTTCTTCCAATTTTCTTATTTTTTGTTGATAACGCTCAATTTTATCCTTGTTCTTCCTTTTTGGCATGATGATGATGATGCGCAACTGTTTTAACACTTATTTTCGTAAGGCACGTGCGAACGCTGCCTCGCGCGAAAAAGGAATGAGTTGTCAGTTCAAACGGACCATAGAGAAGGGAACGAAAAAAAAAAAATAGTATCGATTATAAATCGATTCTCTAAACGTGCGAATGATGCCTTGTAGGCAAAAGGGACTACTTGGTAAATTGTATCTGAAGAATGAAGCGACGAAATATAATTTCGTTTAAAGTAGTAATATTTTGAAGACATAGGCTTGCAATGTTTTCAATCGCAGAATACAAACTATTGCAGATGCTAGCATATTGGGGTTCATAAGGTTTACGCCTTGCATCAAAATTTACTACTTTTTATCAGTTGCCAAAAATTATGAAAGAGATAACTCACGCTCATAGACAGCTAACTGAGCAGTGCAATGCGTATTTCCCTTGACATTCTCAGCAACGGCAGTGTACACTCCTGTGTCCTCTTCACGACAATGCTTGAGTTCGAGTATCTGGTCAATATCATCGCCGGTGATGGAGCAGCGGTCCATCAAGCGGTCGGTCAGAGGCTTATTATCCTTCAGCCAAGTCACTTTGATCGGTTCACCGGTCTTTTGCAACGAGCAAACGAAGACGGCGTTCTCACCGGCTGTGGAGTCAGATGGAAGAAAAGAAAGATAGAAGAGCACGTACGGGTATGTCGCTATTGCCAACGATGTTTTTTATTGTTCTGATTAATGTTCACTTACAAATTTTGTGAATTTATTTCCAATTTTGATACGTTGATCTATTGCTAAATTATGATTTTAAACTGGTGCTTATTGGGTATTCTTTGCACTTTGTCAATGCGTGTAAAGTGTACCGTACGAACCCTTGTATGTTTAATTGAAAATGCATCTAGGGACTACAAGCTTTGTTAAGATAATGTGTAGTGTAAGTTAATGTCTACAAGCATATGTACAAGCTCTAATAGTGTGTTTACTTGTGATAAATCTACTTACTACCTAATATACTTACGCTCGATGTTCTGGCCTTCAAGGGTCTTCGTAAAGATGGGCTTGCCATCCTGGGATTGCGACTTGGAAGTCATGTTAGTCGATTCATATTCTCCACTGGCAACTGATCCATTGCTTCTTGCAATTCTGGATTTGGAGGTTTTACTTTCGTAGGTAGATTCACCATTCTTAGAGCTTTGATAGCTGGTTTCTATTTTAGATGAAGCACTTTCGATCTTGCTGTCATCTAAAGATATTTCAAGCCCGTATTTGGAAGAGCGTCCTTCAACCTTGATACTGTTGCGCTTCTCTTTTCCATACTTAGAAGCAATAGCATCAATTTTGCTGGTAGCATCGTATTCTACTTCAGTTTTCTTCGGTTCGATTCCGTATTTGGAAGCAATGCTGTCAATTTTGCTGGTAGCATCATATTCTACTTCAGTTTTCTTCGATTCGATTCCGTATTTAGAAGCAATGCTGTCAATTTTGCTGGTGGAATCATATTCAGCTTCGTACTTAGATCCCTCGATTTTACTTTCCTTTGATTCTAATCCATACTTGGAAGCAATGCTATCGAGCTTACTGTTAGTATCATATTCGATTCCGTATTTAGAACCTTCGATTCTGCTTTCATAGCTAGACTCCGTTCCATGCTTGGATTCACCACCGATCATAGAGCTGGAACTGTACTTAGATTCATAGCGTGAGCTTGCTGATCCTTCTAGGGCACCTCCAGTCTCATATTTTCCGCTTTCAAGGCGAGAGCCACTTTCTAGGCGAGATCCGCTTTCACGACGTGTGTACGACGACGTTAGACCAGAATTATCAACGGTAGAAGACGACTCATAGCGACCACCGCTCGATAACTTTCGGCTGCTACTGGAATATTCTGAAATATTAGTAAAAATGTAAGATGGGTTGGCACAAACTGTTACAATTAATTATACTAATGAATTAAGGAGAAACATACCTCCAGATAGCCGCGAACTGCGGCTGTATCGCGACATTTCGTCGTTATTTTCTTCTGTGGTTACAGTTTGACTGTTATTGGTAACTTGTTCCGAAGCGTTTGCTCCAGTTGAGCTGTATTTTTCTTCTTTTACTGACTTTTCTGCAGTACTTTGTACTGATGTTTGTTCAGTACTTTCCTGTTCAACCTTCTGTTCAACTGCTTTAGATTGTTTAATAGCTTTTTGAGAAGATGTTTCAATTTGTGTTGCTTCTACGACAGATTCTGATTTCAATGATTCTTGAGTTACCACTTCTAAGGCAGAAGATTTTAACTGTTCTGATGTTTCTATGGATGCTTCAGTTTGCTCGGTTGATGATTGCTGAATATTTTCTTTTGATTTATGCTCCGTAGCCTGATTTGCCGAATTTGATGTTACTTCAACCACTGAAGATTGCTTGGCAACCTCCTGCTTTGTTTGTTGAACAGTTTCTTGTTTGGCTGTCTGAGCTGCCTGTTCTGTAGATGAAGTTTGAACAGATTGTTTAATTATTTTTTCCGAACACTGAACAGATGTTTGGCTTTCAACTTTTATTGATTTCGTTGCAGCCTTCACAGTCTGTTCACTAATCGACTGTGATGTAACAGATTGATTTTCTTCAACGACTGCAGAGTTTTCAACAGTCACAGATGATTTATTTCCTAAACCAGTAGTGATTTCACCCGTTGCTGCGCTGACTACACATGTAGCCGACTCTTGACTCTTATTAATTGATGCAACTTCTACTACTTCTGATTTCGAGATCTTCTTAGAAACCTGATTTTCAAGTGCTGCCTTTCTTTTATTTTGAGATTGTTGTAAGGACTCTTCTTTAGTGGATACTTGTGTAACTTCAACTTCTTCAACTCGAGAACGTTTTTCTTTGCCTACGTCTTCAAATTCTGCTTCTGAGATATCTCTCTTCTTTTTGTTTTCTTCTTCAGACTCAAGAGATGCCTCTGGTGGAGGGAGTATTTGAAGATCGTCGGCAGCGTGTTCGGCTAAGGCAACTGAGGGAAAACAGCCGTTTATAAAGAATTACAGTGACTCAATATTTTTTTATATACTTAGGTATATGTACTTACGAACGTCACTGGCGTATTTCCTAATTTCCGCCAACCAGGCAGTTTTCACGGTATCTTTGTGAGCGGCAAGAGTGATGACAGAAGACGGATTTTTTAAATGAAGCTCAAATTTGAGTTGTTCAGCAGTATCCTTGACTTCGATGTCTGGGAGCTGTATAAATAAGTGGATGATTTTGAATATCAAAAAGACTTATGAGAGATTAGTAATAAATTATGATGGTGCTTAAAACCTCTTCAGTAAAAATTATTACATGCTACTATTATTACGTTTTTATAGTTTACAAAAGCACCTTATAGTAAGCTTCAATATACCAACTATAATCCGAAAACATATGTTAACAAATATAATATCTGTTCAATTCCTAATACTATTATCTCACGTCTTGTTACAAAACAAATTAATAAACTGAGAGGCGCTTGGATACTATCCAAATCCATATGAATGGTTTTTAAAATTGATCTATTTTTGGCTAAAGAAATCCACGACGAGAATATAGTGAAGAAATGCGTCGGTGGGCTGTTCCGGAAACGGTTACGTAAAGTGCTAAATACTAAATAATGTTTTTCAAGCTCCGGGACGTGGCGTTACGCATATCTACACTAACTGACTAAACACAGACATGTTTATAAAATTAAAGAGACAAATGTATACTTTCTCCAAAATCTAATTATCTAACGTCACTAGTTGAATAACACCAACTACCCCACCGCATCCACTAACAATTGAGAATTGTGTGAAACCACAAAGAATATGAACCAAATTTCTAGCTTAACTTATTTTTCCTTTACATGACATAAGACATCCTCAGCTATTAACTAATTATACATATTTTCAGACATATTGAAGTGGTCATAACGGAGTCTGGTCAGTTTATCGTAAAACAATTACCTAGGTTAATCAACGTTTGGACCATTCAGTGCTAGTAATGTGTATCCACTCATATCATCCACACATCGCTAGTGAACTGAGCGCTTCAGAAAGAACGTGCTTCGAATGCATGCGACGATAGTAATCCGCATTTCCTTCCTATACAACAGTTACTAGGCCATGGTCTAATAAAATAAATTGGGATAAATTTGACAGATGCTAGCTAAAATGCCAGCCAACACATACTAGGAGAATTTACTCTATTTATTTTGTTTATTTATAAGAACGGGACCTAATCGTGATAAAAACACTGGTTTTTATTTACCTCGACGTTTCGATTAAAATGCATTGATCGTGGTCACGAGAAGACCACGTGACCAAGCCATGTCTTCTCGTGACCACGATTAATACAACTTGATCGAAACGTCGAGGTAAATAAAACCTGTGTTTTAATGCGATTAAGTCCCGTCTATGTTTTCGAATCGCGAAAGTTTCCAGGTTAAAGATTTATTTTATTTGAGGATATGAATCCCTGACTGACTGAATTTATAATCCAAATATTTTAGAGAGAACTACTTTTCTAGAGGCGAAAACTACATCTAGGGATAAACTACATACCTTAATAATATCCTTGAGAACGAAAACGCTCCTATTATCTTCCACTCGCTTGACTTTGCTAATCAGGATCCTAGCTTTGAAGAGGAACAGGTATCTCTCACTGGCCTTGCCTTCAGCGTCAGTGACCGTGAACCAATCGTGAGTGAGGAGTCTGCCGAGCTTATAGATGTTCCCACGGTATCCTTCGATGCTCGCAATAAACTTGTTATCAGTAGCTCGATTAGGAATTCCGAGAAAGAGTTCTAGAGCTTTCTGGAGGTCGGTGCAATCTTCTCCGAGCCGTTTGGAGTATTTCACTAGTTCCTGAAAAATAGTGACAGTCTTGATTGTCGAATTGTATATGTGTGGGTTTTGAATTATCTTGGGTTTTGAACTTTGAAACATAAAGGTTTGCGTGACACTGCAATGCGCTCGTTCCCTAAGACATGAGGTATTCAATCTCATAAGCCCAGTAATTTCACTGGCTACTCTGCTCAACAAACCCGAACACAATAATACTTGTACATTGCTGCTTGGCAGCAGACTTTACGAGCAAAGCAGTGGTACCAACTCAGACAAACCAGCACGGTATAAGAGGATAGACCAAAGAAATTGAATATAATCATCTTAGATATTTTATTGGAATTTAGTAATTTACCTTGAGTAGTAGTTGATAGTCGTTGATCCGTTGTATGGGTAGTTTCAGATGCTCAGAGAGGCCTTTGTCGTCACCGAGTTTCTCTGATAAAATCTATCAATGAAATAACATTATGTTAGAGAGAGCTGAAAAATAATTATATAGGTATAATTAATTGTAGGTATTAATGCCTGAGATGACACTACTCTTGTCGAAAATGACAGAAGAATTAAATAAACAAACAATCACAATCACGGAAAATATTACCGAGGCAGTTTTGAGGAAAGTAGATGAAAAATTACAGCCAATAATAGAGGAAAATGAAAAATTAAAAAGTAAAGTGGAAATACTGGGTAAAAAGATACAGTATCTCGAAACAAATTGTAGGAAAAACAACGTAATACTTCACGGGCTCTCAGAATCAAAAGAGGAAACCCATGAAGTTCTAACTAACCTGGTAACGACGACCCTAAAAGACATAGATGTGAAACTTGAAATTGGAGAAATAGATAGATTGCAGAGGCTGGGGAAAAAAGGAGATGATGAAAGCAAAACTAGACCGATTGTATTGGCCACCACAACATTGCAGAAAAAAATACAAATTCTTAAAAACAAAAAGAAGATGAAATCAAACACCTACATCACTCATGATTTTTCAAAAGAAACCTTGCAACAGTACAAAGAAAATAGAAATAATTATAAAAAGGACAATGAAAAGAGAAAAAGATCAGAAACCCCGAGCCCCGGTAACCTGAACGAGAAACAAAACACTTCAAAAGTGCAAAGAAAAGATGCATTTCAGTTCATGCGCGAGAGATCATATTCACTATCAGACAAGAACACCTACAAATACTAATACAACATCACCAAGAATCGGACAACCACAACTTCTTCAAAAACCACAACAACCACAATGTCTCCCAATACGGCCGGTCCCCGTGGGAGTACTAGACCAAAACCCTCCAACAAAAAGATGTCCAACAATCAAAATTGCGACACTCAACACAAGAACCTTAAGGACGCAAGTAAGCTTACTTGAACTAGAAAAGTCTCTAGAAGACATAAACTATGATATTCTAGGCATAAGCGAAATGAGAAGATTAGATGAGAAAATAGTAGAATATAAAGACTACATTCTATATCAGAAAGGAGAAATAGCAGGTCATAGAGGAGTAGGCTTTTTAATTAAAAAATCACTGAAACATTATATACAGGAGCTGATAGGAGTTTCCGATAGACTAGCAATACTGAACATGAAATTACCAGGTTATAAGAAAATATGGACAGTTGTTCAAGTCTATTCACCCACTGAACAAGCTGCCAAGAATGATATTGAAGACTTCTATAACAAATTATCAGACATAGTAAAAAAATATCACAACAATCACCTTATAGTTATGGGAGACTTTAACGCACAGGTTGGCAACAGAGAAGTGGGGGAAGAGTTTATAATGGGTAATTATGGCCATGGAAAAAGGAGCCAAAATGGGGACAAACTAATCGAGTTCTTATTGCAGAACAATTTAACACTTCTCAATTCAGTCTTCAAGAAAAAACCTAACACTAAATGGACCTGGCTATCCCCAGATGGGAAACACAAAAATGAAATTGACTATATTATAACTAATAAGGCAACATTCTTCAATGATACACATGTCATACAGAATCTAAATTTCAATACTAATCACCGTATGGTACGCTGTTGCTTAAATGTATGTCCACCCAAGAAATCTAGACAATCCATAACAAACACGCACCTACCAGTGGAACAATACACAAAAAATGCATACCCATCTGCTATCAAGCCATTGTTAGAAATAGTAAACTCCGACATAAGTGTACCAGAGAAATACGACCACCTAGAAAAGAAGCTGTCACAAATAAAGAATACCAATGTAGAGAAAGAAACCAATAAACTAAGTGAAAAAACGATAAAACTTCTAGAAGAAAGAAAAATTTTAATATCAGACAACAACCACAGAAAAGAAAACAGAAATCAAATTTCGAATCTTAGCAAAAAAATCAGGGAAAATATGAGAAAAGATCGTAAAGAAAAGAGAATTAAACTACTAGAAGACAAAATACAAAAAACAGGTGGAACAAAAAAAGCTTTTAAGGCATTAAGAGAACATGGAAAGGAATGGATCCCCAGTCTACAAACTCGCACTTCTAACAAAGTAACAAAACGTACAGAAATTCAAAAGCGTGCCACCGAATACTACAAAACTCTCTACTCCAATAGTGAAGTTGATCTATCAACAAAGGATAGTCATACACAAACTGAAATATACGATGAGGTACCAATTATACTTACACAAGAAGTACAGAAAGCAATCAATTCACAAAAACTAGAGAGAGCTACAGGACCTGACAATATACCAAATGAGCTAATGAGAGGCACAGTCCAAGAACTAAGCCCAATTCTAGCAAAGCTATTCAATGAAATACTTTTGACAGGTATTATACCAAAGCAGTGGGGAGAATCACACATAGTTCTAATTCACAAGAAAGGTCCTTTAGATGATATTGGTAACTATAGACCGATAAGCCTCATATCAAATGTGTACAAGGTCTTCGCAAAAGTAATTTTAGAAAGAATAACAAGGACACTAGACGAAAATCAGCCTATAGAGCAGGCGGGATTCAGAAAGAACTATAGCACAATTGACCACATCCACACTATCAAACAAATTATAGAAAAATATAATGAATATCAGAAACCGCTATACATAGCATTTATCGACTACTCTAAAGCGTTTGACAGTTTGGACCACAAACACATCTGGCCAATTCTAAGGCTGCAAGGAGTGGATAGCATCTATATTGAAGCAATTAAAAATATCTACAGTAAAAGTAAGAGCCGCATAAAACTAGAATCTAAAGGAGACCCATTTCCTATTAGCAGAGGAGTTAGACAAGGAGACCCATTATCTCCTAAACTGTTCAATGCTGTGCTCGAAAGTATCTTCAGGAAATTAGACTGGGATGAGTTTGGCCTTAACATTAATGGTAGTAACCTAAATCACTTAAGATTCGCAGATGATATAATTTTGCTTGAAGAAGACCCAACAAAACTACAGGTTATGGTACAAGGCCTAGCTGATAGAAGTAAGGAAGTCGGACTCAAAATGAATGCTAGCAAGACTAAAATTATGACTAATTCTACAGAGGCAGACGTAATAATAGATGGAAACAAGTTTGAATATGTTAGTGAGTATATATACCTAGGACAGATTATCTCTCCCTATGACTCAATGTCAAAAGAAGTAAACAAAAGAATAGCTAGTGGCTGGAAAAAATACTGGTCTCTCAAAGAAATTATGAAGAGCAAAGAAATAAGTATACATATTAAAAAGAAGACTTTTAACACTTGCATTCTTCCTTGTATAACATATGGTTGCGAAACTTGGTCCCTTACTGAAAACCACCGAGAGAAATTAGTCAAGTGCCAACGAGCAATGGAGAGAAGTATGCTGGGCTTGAAACTCAGGGACAAAATCAGAAATACAGAAATAAGAAAGAAAACTAAAGTCACCGACATACTTACTCGCATTGATCACCAGAAATGGGCCTGGACAGGACATATGCTACGTTGCACAACTAACAAATGGAGCAACCGAGTTACAATTTGGTATCCAAGAGTTGGCAACAGAAGGCCGGGACGGCCAAAAACCAGATGGGAGGATGATATACGCCTGACTTTGGGACCATATTGGACAAGGGTCGCACAGGACAGGATTCAATGGAGACAGTTGGAGGAGGCCTATGCCATAAGGCACACTGAGCTGAGGGACATTTTGTAGGAAAAAAGACTACATTATATAAATTAATCTTTGTTCTTTACTTAATAAGTTAAATAATTAGATGTAAGAAAATATTGTAAAACCCTTAACTCAGCAATAAAAGGCTATATTATTTATTATTATTATTATTATTATTAATGCCCGATTGTTCATGTCACCGTGCAACTAATGGTTAAAAAACTAGTAAGTAAAGGTCACGGTTGTTTCATAGTGATCTCATTAATAATTAATTGCAGCTTCGTTGGTGCTTATTGCACATTAGGGGAGTAGAATACGAAAAATGATGCGATCTATACAAAGAAACTGACGGAAAACTGAAACGTACGAGTTTTGGAGGCTTGGACCAATATTTCAACCAAGATTTTGTCTAGAAACCAAATTCAAATTCAAATTCAAAAGTCTTTATTCAAATAGGCCCCAAAGGAGCACTTATTAAAGTTAAAATGACTCTAACCAAAGACTCTAACAAAAGAACACAAACAGCAGCTGCAAAGATAAACATTACGAATTAAAACTAAATTCTAGATCAAAAAGATTAAAGTAAAAGTTCTTTATTTAATAACAGAAAAAATAAACAACATAAACTAAAATAACTAAATAAAATACACACTAATTTATTTACAATCTTAATCTAATAATCCGCTACCAGTAGGCAAAGTTCCCAAAAAGATTTAATGATCAAATGTCGGTCAGTTCCGATTCGTATAGTGTTAATTAACTTGACAAGTGTGCTGAAAGTAATTTGTTGTTTATAACACTAACTGCTGAAGCTTTTGGCATTATTCCAACGTCAATTTCAATCAAATATTGAAACTACGAAGGCTTTATTGGAGCCCGTCTAAGCTAAGAGAAAATGACGACAAGAAACACGAGAGTAACATGCGTTTATAGTTAGCTTGCTATGTTTAAAACAAAACATGACATTCATCATTTTCATCTCATACTCTCTTTAAATTCAGAAAATTGAAAATCGATGATTGATAAAAATTTTTCGAAAGTGCAATCTAGGAACAACAAAATGCAGAAATATCAAAACTATATCTATTGAGAGAGATCAATCTTCAAGGATTCATTGTGTTGGCAATGTAATTCAATAAATTCTGTAGCAGTCACACTGTGAAACACCAAAAAGTTCTAGAGAGTTAGCCAAATATCGAACATCGGTAACATCGGTTATTCTGACGAGACGGTAAAGATTTCAATATCATAAACTGAATTTCAACCACAACACCGCAGAGTCCTAATAACACGAGCATAACCAGACCGCTAAATAACCGATTACTGTGAACCATCAAAATTTCGCGAAATCCGTAAAGCATGAATTACTGCGGCATTCCCGACGCCATCGGATCCCGTGAGCCGGAATTAGAACCACCTTGACACGTTGAGTTAGCTTCATTCGACTGCTTCTGAATAGTGGGGCGTCCATGTAATAAATATTTACAGTTGAGGATTTAAGCTATAATTGAAAGTGAAAATAGTAAGTTCAATAAATCATTATTCGTAGCGATGCTATCTTGTGCATAGGTAGTTTCGGGGCTTTATAGTCTGCAAAAAGTTTTTGTTCATCGTGAGTAACAAATTGGAGCATCGTATAATATAGGTAAAGACAGAGCGAATTGAAAGTTCAACTGTATATATTTTAAAGTGATATTTTTACGTCAACTGTACCAAATTGAAATCCAAATTTGGTTGCATTGGTGAAATTAGTTGTCTGATTAATATATGCAAGTTCGAGGTGTTTTAAATTTTTAATTAACCTTCTATACGTGTAAAAGTATCTAGGTGTGACAACAGAAAGTAAACGTGGCAAAAATTTGTCGAAATTTACCACAATGCCTTTTAGAGTTTAGTAGAGGTTTTATTGTCAAGGTACTAAGTACACTAGTTACTAGGTATTAGGTACTTTTGTTAAGTTGATTTTGTTAAGTTAAAAAAAAAAATATTTCTGTATATACAATTTGAATTAGCAAACAAAGGGTGCGTGCCCTGGAGCTTGCAGAGGAAAATAGATTAAATAAAAAAAAAGGTACACTAGTTACCGCACCCCTAGTGCACTAGCTAGTTAGCCACCCCTAAAGCTGTAAAAATGGGGGATGAACTTTCATAGATCACGATTTCTTAGTCGAAGTCGCTTCCCGCTTTTTTATAAGCAAGTTTTATTATACCATTTTACTATGATTTTACTGAGCCAATTGTTTTATGACACTTAAATAAATTATATCTATTTACTCTTTCAGTTTTTCTTTGTATACATACAATTTTTGTTAGTCGCGTACAAATAAGATTATGATTTTTAATTTTTATATAATTTGAGACGATTTATTCCTATTTTTAAAATTGTAACCAATATGTTAAAAAAGAGGAACATAATACCGATCATCATTTTAAAATTCTAATTAACTTTTTCAATATTAAAACTACGCATAAAGTGGTTCTTGCTTTTCATCCTTGTTTTCCAGAAGTCAGGTAGCCGTATGTTATTGTTTACATTCTGAAGAGTTGGTTGGGTAATGCCTTGAGGGCAATTTATTACCCTCTACCAACAAACGTAAATTTACAGTAAAATATGATTCTACAAACTAGACTTGTAGCTAGTACCTATACATTTAAAATGAAATTCAATCACAAAATGTATGGCAAGAAGAATCTACCAAGACTATCGACCAGACGAATTTTGTTGTCTCAATTATTAAGCAAATTTTAAGCATCACTATCTGCCAAGTAACAAGAAAAACAACTCTAGCAAACCACTTGTTAGATAATGATTATATGAACAATAAAATAAATGAAGAGAAGTGTACAGCTGAAGTATATAGAGCGCTAAATATACAAACTGTATCGTAAATACTTAACAATAAAACAGGAGACATTACGAAGACAGACAGTGTCGTCGCTCTGTTGTGTCTAACATTTACAAACTACTTGATCTGTTAAACTGCAATACTAAGTATAACGATATTTTAGAGGAGGTGGTCCTTACAAGCCAAACATATTCATTTTAAATACTTGTCAAAGGTAGTTTTTAACCGACTTCCAAAAAAGGAGGAGGTTATCAATTCGTCGGGTATTTTTTTTATGTTTGTTACCTCAGATCTCGGTCATTTATAAACCGATTTGGAAAATTCTTTTTTTATTTGAAAGGGTATGCTTTCAGATTGGTCCCATAGAAATTTCATCAAAATCGGTTCAGTAGTTTCTCACTGAAATCGGTTCGTCGCTTTTTTAAAGCAATTTGTTTTGATAGTAGATTAAAGTATGTGTTGTTAAGAAGCTATTTTGAAGCTCTCGGTTGGTGAATAGACTATCTCATCTGATTTTAACTGTGAAAATGTGATTGATAAGTGCTTGGTGAAAGATGGTTGGTCAGTCAATCATTATGAAATGGCTTACTATCATGCTATGGTTGCGTTAAGATATTTTCCTAATCGACAGCTCGTTGTAGGATGCAAATCCTCGACCTATACACATGAGCGATCGATGTTACAGTCTTCAATCAGGTTCAGATAATTTAAATGTAATAAGTCAAAGCGGAGAGTTTTAACTTTAGGCAAGTTTCCAGAACGTAAGAACATGACGTAATGATGTTACCTACACGAAATCTGGTGAAAATAATGAATGAACAACAAAGTTTACACACAGTGCTAACTAATGGTCGATCGATCTTTTACATTAAATAACATGAACAAAACATGGATACAACGTCGTCACGAAATCTAGTCGTAAATCGAAGCTAAGATTAACTTTCTAAGCTCCTAAAACATGTATCGAAATTAGGTCAAGGTCATCCGTTGGAGCTTTCGGGATCGACGCCCGCGCACGCTCCTGGACGCGAGTCGTCGCGCGCGCGCCGCAGCTGAAAAACATAATGCTGCGAAGCTTCTCTACCCACGCCGCACTCGAAATAAACCAGACGCGTTGCTGGTAACACTACACCCGTAACATTGAAAAGAGGGAAAAATCACGATATTTTCGCTAGAGCCAACTGCCGCGCTAATAATACGTCGCGGGGCGAGTTGTCGTCGACGGCGTACCTGAGCGCGGCAGTCGGGGTGCACTCACGAGAACACAATCACAGTCACACACTTCACTCGGACGAGTGGTCGAAGGTCGATGCGCTGGAGCGAGCGAGGTGGTCGCGGCCGCGGCTTCCGAGCGACTGCTGCGCGCCGGCCCTGCGCCGCGCGCGCTAAACTTAGCGCACGAGATGCTTTTTAGAGGATAACGCCATTTCACCGATGACGCTGTGATAGCGGGAAAGTCGGAGCACGGTCGCAGCTGGTCGCCAAGGTCTACAAACAAACCTTGGCGCATCCTTGATGGTAATCAGCCCATGACAACATACGTACTAACACCTGAGAAGTTTGAAGCAGACAAACATACTCACACAGACGTAAAACCTGTTACTAGATCTACTGGAAGACGAGAGGAACGCCATCTGAACCGAATCAAACTGGCGGTAAGCGCTTGCACCTAACAATCACAGTGACATTTAGAACTTTAACATTTTCATAACGAACGTAGTATGCAGTACTGCACTGCGTCCATCACCAACCACAACATCCAATTTGCACCACGATAATTTCCCTGGCTACAATGCGCTATAAACTGTAGTTGTCTGTATTTATGGACAGAACTGGACAATGCACTAATACCGTCAAATCAAGACGTCGAGGACAGAGCGGATTACGCCGAAACCGGTCCACTGGAGATCTTCTTGCGTATGCCACGCACATCTGGAGTGAGGCCATCGAGAGGCACGGAGAAGCGCTTGCTGTTTCTCTCGATATCTCGAAGGCCTTTGATAGGGTCTGGCATGACAGCCTTATTAGTAAACTTCCAGCGTACGGCTTGCCCACTGGACTTTGCGTTTGGATCTCGGACTTTTTGAGGGAAAGATCAATTCGAGTAGTCCTTGAGGGCTGCTCGTCTGATCAAATGGCGATCAATGCCGGGGTACCTCAAGGGTCGGTTCTCTCTGCGACACTCTTCTTGCTACACATCAATGATCTGCTCAAACCCGGTATCTTTGGGTATGCAGACGATAGCACGGTCGTGGAGAGATACACGTCCGATGCACGTTCCAGTGGAGCACAGATTCAGGCTCTTAGAGAGGCCATGGTTGACCGGTTGAACTTTACACTGTCAGCTGTCTCCCAATGGGGTGACGCTAATCTTGTCAGGTTCAATGCATCGAAAACCCAGGCGTGTCTATTTTCCGCTAAGAAGAGTCAATTTCATCTCGCTCCCACTTTCCAAAATGTATCTTTACCTATTACTGACCATTTAGAGCTTTTAGGTATAACGCTGACTCCTACTCTCAACTTTGGCTCTTTCATAGAGTCCAAGGCCAAACTAGCTGCAAAAAAGCTGGGCATATTGTCGAAGGTGAGACAGTACTTCACACCTGGACAGCTTCTTAATTTATATCAAGCCCAAGTCCGTTCCTGTATGGAGTACTGTTCTCATCTCTGGGATGGCTCTGCCAAATATCAGCTCGAGGCGTTGGAGACCATTGAGAGGCGAGCGAAAAAGATCATTAGTAACGATAGGTTGTTTGAGGGTAGGCTACAGAGTCTTGAGCATCGACGCAAAATTGCAAGTCTCTCTGTGTTCTACAGGATACATTTTGGGGAGTGTGCGACAGAATTACACAACCTGATTCCAGCATCTCCATTTTTCCAACGGACGTCTAGAGGCACGGCACTGCGTCACCCATATATGGTTGATATCCCTCCTGTCCGTACCAAGCGTTTTGCTTCAACCTTCATTATACGTACGGCTAAGGAGTGGAATTCTTTGCCAGCCTCTGTGTTTCCCAATAGCTATAATTTGGGAGTTTTCAAGTCGAGAGTGAATAGGTTTCTTCTAGGCAAGCGTGCTCCATCGTCGTCCGCATCTTCGCTTAACATCAGGTGAGATTGTGGTCAAACGTTAGCCTATTTTGGATAAAAAAAAAAAAAAAAAAAAAAAAAAAAAAAGAGCGAAATGGAGGGAACATATACTTCAAAAAGGTTGACGCCAGCAACTTGTGGAATAAATAATCAGGAAGAGAGAGAGAGAGAGAGAGAGAGGGGGGGAGGGAGAGGGAGGGAGAGAGAGATAGAGGAAGGGAGAGGGAGGGAGAGGGAGAGAGAGACAGAGATAGAGAGAAGAGTCGAACTATTTGATAGGATTAGCAAAAATATGAATGGATGAAAAGACACATTAAGTATATTTTTCTGTAACTGTAACTTGCTAAGATAACTTTTAATTTATTTCATAAGTTAAACTGGATTGTATAATTAGGAATGTTTTGCTATCATACTAAGCACACTGCATTTAACCACGTACATCGTTGAACAGCAATGAATGAATTTTATTTCGCGGAGGAATCATTATTTCTGGAATCGAGTCAGTGATGACGAAGATGCGGGTGCGTAGGAATGTATATTCTTGAAACTACCACGGGTGGGACATTGTTAGCTAAATAGTCATCTTTCTAGACAAGTCCACTGAATGTACCATTTTTTTCAATTCCTAATTTTTAGACGAGCTTTTATTCGTCACATTCACAAGTACAATAAAGAAATAAAAGATCGATTCGAATCTCAAAAATATCGTAAAGGGTGACATCATACATATAAAAATTTGTTCAAAATCTGAAGAGAAAAAGATGGAAGGTGGTATGCGGTTTGTTTTTATTACAAAAATTTTATTAACGAGGACCGTTCATGTACCTTTTGCCAAAAATGGGACAACATCCAAAGCGAAGGAAGGAAGTGCCAATCCAAATTGATTTTATCTAAACCCAGCACAAATAACCAACTATCTGCTTTCTGGAACTGCTGCGTGCCTAGGTAACGTTTTTTAATTTAAATCTTAGATGTTATAGATTCAAATTATTTCAAAGAATTTTAAATACATATTAATATTATAATCCATGTTATTCGTCATATCGATTACATGACGACATGGCCAGACAGATCCATTTAACACAAGACCACAGGGTTTAAAATTGACGCTAAGAAGTGTCGTTGGAATGGTGTTGAAATGAGGCTAGCTGTTTTATAATTTTACCTTAAACTGTGTTGATCGGCCAAAATCTTAGTCAAACGTGCACCCCTTCAACGTTTGTTTGTGATAACAGACCACGCACATTTCCATAGATCTTTCAAAACTTCCCACGGTTTCAGCCGTCTTCGAAATTCTACCTCGAAGTACTATTTTTGTTCAAATAAAATAATTCAACACCAACAAAGAATTTACGAATTCTTTAGCCATCAAATTCAATATGAGGGACATAGCTCAGCTGGCAATATTCCATTAAAATTGCAAAAACAATCAGATTATACAATTTACTTTAACAGCTGACGTTTGATGTGATAGATGTCTGAGCCCTGTAGAACTCATACTGAATACTATAAGAATAGTGAGAATTTATATTCCAACTGGTTCTAATAGTTTAATAAAGTACTCGTCACTATAATTATAGTGACGTTACATTCTGTGACGGACAATTAAGGCTTCAGACTTTCCCACGTAACGCTTTACAATCATTCGTCATTGTTTGTAACTCTTTTACACTCTTTCATTATTTTACAACTTTTTACTATTTAAAATTATTGAATAGGTTATAACGATGATTATTAACCCTTAATTTGGCTAAGTCCGCTACAACGAACAATCAAATAAATAAAATCTGGCGGGTTAATGAAAACTTCTAAACGGCTTAAATATCTAACAACAACTTTAAAATATATTTCTATTACGGTAAAAAAAATAAAATTCTTATTTGGAACACTGTATCTGTCAGTTTGAGACAAAATGTCGACGAAACACAAGCCATCCGTTTTACTCAAGATATTAATAATTTTTTATAAAGGTTTTACTATCAAATGTGCACGTTTGTTTACTGAAATAACTTTGTAATATTGTCATTTATTGAATCACTTATAGATCTTGTAATTTTGTAAGGTTTTGGTGACTTTTTTACTAAAAACAATGTATGTCCGCCACAGCGAACAAAAACAATTTCATAAATATTTAGTATTTGAATGATTTGTCCGCCACAACGAACATTGCCAAAGTTATCGCGGGCTAAACATGTATTGGGATTATTACTAATATTTTACCTAATTATTAAATTTACATATTTATTTATACTTATTTAACGCTATTTAACTTTTGGTTATGGGTTTTGCACAAATAGTTGACATTTGCCTGAATAATACTTGGCTTGTTTATCGAGACTGGCGTCGGCCTGGAAGTAAAATTTCCCTAAAGGTATTTAGACATCAGGTATATGAAAACCTACTTTTGGCCAATCGAAGTGCCAAAAGAATCAAAAGAGAACACTCAAAAATAAACAAACCTTACGCAGCAAGACCATCAAGCCCTGTAAAATATGATGATGTAGGTCATTTCCCGTCAATTATGGATGAAGGACGTTGCAGATATTGCCAGAAAAAAAACAGTTGTTTTTTGTATAAAATGCAATGTCAGACTTTGTTTTGTAACTGGCAAAAATGCCAGAAACTGTTTCCTTAATTTTCATACTAAATAAATGTGTAAATGTCATAACTAAATTCTTTTTTTATTATATTTGTCTACAAAATACTTCAACTTTTTATTTACCACATATTTAGTAATGGCCGCTACACCGGACATGTATGTTTTATAACATAATTGTCAGTGTTCGCCACAGCGGACATTAATTATCTCAAAAATGGAAAATGATATATTTTTTTAATTTATTTTACAGACATCCTAATGTCAATACAGACATGGGAAAATAACAGAAATTAAAAAATATTTGAAAAAAACCTCTTGTCAAATTAAGGGTTAAGGAAATACATCACTATAGGTGTAGTGGGGGTTGGGAAAAGATTCTGCCCTTCATTATTAGGCAAGCTAATCGTAAGAGGCGATAAAACCCCCACCTGGTGGCTAGTGGGCTTTTTTGATAAGTGCCACCTTTGCTTGTTCGAGCAGAAACATGCGAAGCATCTTTAGTAGTGTTCTGGTTTTAAAGGTAAAGTAGTTACTGGACCAAAGTTACTGAGCGAATGAAATATAAAAGCTGATGTAGCAGGTTGACGAGCGTGAACCCTTGTCACGTAAAGCATTTTCTACCAGTCATACGCTCTTTTTACAAGAGCAACAAAAATAATTATTAGAAAAACTTGAAAAAAACCAATGTAATTAAAGTCTGTCAAACCTATAACATTATAATTTATATTTTTACTGACTCTGCAAGTACAAGGTTTTGTAACGTACCTAATTTACCCTATCCTATAAACCATCATCGCCCTTTGAGTTGCCCTGCAGGTGACGTACCATCTGAATATTCTACAGTATCATAAAGAGGCGATTGCTCCCGATATGACGCTCAATTGACAGCTCTCATGCGGCATCCGAACTATTCTAGTTGTTGGCGCGCTGCCTAACTGCGGGCGGCGCCGATGGGCCGGCAGTGCACTGGCTTCAGTCTGCCGAGTCAATTGATGATCTACAGTTAACTTGCAAAGAGCTTAGGAGGTTGAGTTTTGTTCCATTTTGGGAACAATCACATTTCAGTACATCATTAGATAATGTTGGAGCAGAGTTAGACCATTTGAATTCAAGCCGAACGAGGAACTAGAATTCTACAACGATGTACTTACTTTCCAGTAACCATAAACCAAAAGAATTATTTTTATATTTTTCAGATTTTTGTTCTGAAGGAGTAATTTTTAGTCTCTACCGAGAGACGAGACCGCAAATCAATTACACTGAAACACAGCGGAAATTTGTTTTCATACAAAAAATCTAAAAGGTTCCCCTTGAACCGGCTCGAGAAAAAACTAGACTGCATGTAGTATTGGAAGGACTATTTCAATTGGCTGAGGAATATCAAATATAATTCGTTAAAACTTATAAAGGTTTTATAAGGTAGGCACTTGATACGTTTATTTTAGTCAGGTTAGGGTATATTAATAAATCTTTAAATCTAATAATTAACGAGACGTGTCTAAAGCGATAATCGTTAATATTTACGATGTCTAGAAAAAAGCTTTTAAGTTCTTGCTCATAATTCATTTCAGGCTCGTACATATGTGTATGAAGCCCTGTTAAATAAATCTATTTCAAACATCAGATCTGCAGTTGTTGTTATGTCGGATCGAAAGATCCAACGCCATCTCGCGAAAGACTGCAAATTGGAAACAACGTCGGAAATAACCGATCGCTTGATCAGAATTAAAATAGATACCGAGTCTCTTTCAAGAATCATTGCTTGGGAACTCGGATTCAAACCCGAATTAATGTTTAAGAGCTTTCGTTTATTCAACAGAGATGGCGCTTTACGGAAAGTATTTTTGAGTAATGAATAGATGGCACGACTGGTCGTTTTTCTTCAAAACTGAATTAAATTGTATTTGTTGGAACATGTTCAAGAAAAATTTACTAGATGGCGCCACAGAGCCTAAATAATTTTTCCTAATCATTACCTCTGAAACATCGTCTTATATTTTATGATGAGTGAAACTATAAGAAAAAAATTAGATATTATATCAACTTTTTCAACAAGAGCTTTACAGAGATAGTAAATCGACTCTTCGGACTAGAGTCTCCGTATCTCTAATTCGGAATGATAGAACGTGCCGGCGTCATGAATATTGGATGAAGATTCGATGCCTATTCCCTCAAGGTCCGTGATCCCCACGTACCTTGAAGTACTTGTTGACGACGGGGTCGTTGGCCAGCAGGTGGCGCGCGCGCGGCTCGTCGCGGCAGTACGCCACGTGTTTGTCGAACTCGCGCTCCATGCGCAGGAGGGCTCGCCCCAGCATTTTCGGCTCGCCCGCGTAGTATTTTATGCCTTCGAGGAGGACCCTGGGGAAGTAACGCAGGACAGTTTGGATCAATAAATTAACAGATAAACAGATAAACTATAGTACAAGTAAATTATAGTAGGTACTTTAGTATAAGTAAATTATAGTACTTTATGTAATTTTATAGTTAACTAATTGAATATAATATAAATAGTAGTCTATATTTTCAGCACCGTTTACACAGAAGCATCTGATGCATCGTAGTGAATGATTTGCTTTTTGTCTCTCTCTTTAAAGTAACGGTAGGTATGCGTAGTATTACCAGTGGCGTATTTTAAAATTCAGCGCCCCGGGCCAGCAGGCCCCGCCGCCCTGCCAGAACCGATTGGGAAGAAAGGTTCTCGAGTGGCGACCACGAACCGGAAGACGTAGTGTAGGACGACCCCCCACTAGGTGGACCGATGACCTTGATAAAACCGCGGGGAACCGTTGGATGCAAGAGGCGAGTAGTCGATCCAAGTGGCGTTCTATGGGGGGAGGCCTCTGTTCAGCAGTCAGACGGCATGCCGTCACCGCGCGCCGGTCAGTAGGTGAATACGATAGCCCCGCATCTTGATGTGTATCAAACTTACAGCCACGACCTCCCCCCCCCCCCCCCCCCCCCCCCCGCCACCTTACGATATTTCATCATCACCATTAGTCGGAAGACGTCTACTGCTGAACAGAGGCCTCCCCCCATAGAACGCCACTTGGATCGACTACTCGCCTCTTGCATCCAACGGTTCCCCGCGGTTTTATCAAGGTCATCGGTCCACCTAGTGGGGGGTCGTCCTACACTACGTCTTCCGGTTCGTGGTCGCCACTCGAGAACCTTTCTTCCCAATCGGTTCTGCGAGCGATGTGGCCTACCCATTGCCATTTCAACCTGCTTACTTTGAGAGCGATGTCGGTAACTTTCGTTCTCCTGCGGATTTCCTCGTTTCGGGTTCTATCACGCAGGGAAACCCCGAGCATAGCCCTCTCCATAGCTCGTTGTGCAACTTTGAGCTTGCTGATGAGGCCAACAGTAAGAGACCACGTCTCATTGCCATACGTCATCACTGGCAACACACACTGGTTGAAAACCTTGGTTTTCAAGCTCTGCGTTATTGTGGACGAAAAGATAGGTCGAAGCTTCCCGAACGCTGCCCAGCCGAGTTGGATTCTTCGTGCGACCTCTTTGTCGAAGTTGGACCTAACTAATTGGACAGTCTGTCCTAGATAGACACACTCGTCAACAACTTCGTGAGTATCGTTCCCAACAATTACCGGTATAGGTGGAACATGGCATTTGACATGATTTTCGTCTTGTCCATGTTCATCTTAAGACCAACCTGTTGGGAAACGCTACTGAGGTTGTTGACCATGGTACCGAGATCCTCAAGGGATTCCGCCATTATAACTATATCATCGGCAAAACGAAGGTTAGTGACGTAGGTACTCGCCATTTATGTTGATGCCTAATCCTTTCCAGTCCAAGAGCTTAAAAACATCCTCCAATGCGTTTGTGAACAGTTTCGGAGAAATAATGTCTCCCTGTCTCACGCCTCTTTGCAATGGAATTTGTTTCGTGCTCTGGTCCTGTAGTCGGACTGACATTGTGGCGTTGCTGTACAAACACTTCAACACTTCGATATATCTATAGTCAATTTGGCATCGCTGCAAGGACCGCAGTACCGCCCAAGTATCGATTGAATCGAAGGCTTTCTCATAGTCCACAAACGATAGACATAGCGGCCGATTATACTCCTCAGTCTTCTGTACAATCTGGCGTAACGTATGGATGTGGTCTATGGTGCTAAAGCCTTTTCGGAAACCGGCTTGTTCAGGAGGCTGGAATTCATCAAAGCTGCGTGCGAGACGGTTCGTAATGACTCTCAAAAACAGCTTGTACACGTGGCTCAAGAGCGAGATGGCGAGATAGCCTATAATTTATTATTTAGGTTTTATCACCTTTTTTGAAGAAAAGTACCACCACGCTCTTGTCACGCTTCTGGCGTTGTACCTTCAAGGACGACGGAATTGAATAACTTCTGGAGGACTACAAGTACCGTTCTACCACCCGCTCTCAGAAGTTCAGTCGTAATTCCGTCCTCGCCTGACGCCTTGTTGTTTTTAAGCTGTTTGATAGCCATTCTAATCTCGTACAGGCTGATGTCCGGGATGTCTTCGGTATAGTGCTGGACTAACACGGCTCTGGTGTCTTTAGCTGTGTTAGTAACGGGTTTACGTGTTGAGGTGTATAACTGTCCATATTTTCTGCCTATTTACTGCCTTATGATATTTAGGCTCTTACTAATAAACAGTGCTAAACGATGGTTTGGTTAAACTATGTTTTGTGTTTGTTGTTCTTTGACAATTATGAACTGAATCGAAAAAGACAAAACACAGTTGAACTAAGTATTCCACTGTTTTTTTTATATGAGAACCTTAGATAGGTTTTTTTAAATTTCTTCTGCTTGCGCCGCCCCTCGCAGCCTGCCGCCCCGGGCCATGGCCCTTTTGGCCCTAGGGTAAATACGCCCCTGAGTATTACTTACGTGTTATGAAATTCGCAGATCTGCTTGAAATTGGAGAACAGCAGCTCCCGGTTGTCGAAGACCGGCTTCGGCGTGGCGGCCTTGTCCATGGGCCGCATGTACCGCGAGACCACCTGCTGTATGTCCCGCCCGAACTCTTCCTCGGTCTCGATCAGCTCTCGGACTACGGCTCTGGAAAAACATTGAAAAACTGGTTGAATACTAGAAATTCATTTGCAAGAAATTATGAACGTATGTAACAAATATCATCATCATATGGCAAGTGATGCTGCTCGCTGCAGAGTTCTATCCTGGCTACGTCGTTACTACATGTCTTTAAATTTTGTCAACCTATATACATACACTTGTATGGCTTATTCATAGGTTCCTCAAATTATTAAGTCAACGAAGTTATAACAAAACAATTATTAATACATATAAACTTAAATTTAATTCAGCCATCAACAGGTTTATTGCGATATATTGCAAAATGCTCTATAGCACTCGTAATAGATTTGATTGGGAGGTAAATGGGTTTAGATCTCAAATGTCAAAGGGACAACGATAGCACTACAATGTCAGAGAGATTATACATACAGTCCGTTGCCGTTGAATTTTCCACCTATTTTTAACTAATCTGACGCCTAGTGTGGTACTAATCCAAGATGGCACATCGGACGTTACGTCAGTTCAAGATCAATACCAAGTCCACCATATTTCCATCGTCGTCTCCAGGACGTCGGCAGACGAGGTCGGAGATGATAAACAGTTTAATTTATCGGTCCTGAGTCACGGGCGCAATGCCGTGCCAAAAGATAGCGTGGGAGACACCTTTGTGATGGTGTGCAAATCCAGGTATTTGATACGTCATTGAAGTAGTCACAAATATTCTGAGAATGTAGAAATTGAAAAGGACAAGGTCCGTCTAGGAAGTACATTTTAAAGAGGTGGCTAAAGCAAAACATCCCAAAGATTCCTGTTTTTAGTTTATTAGAAATTTTAGAAACGTTTAGAGTGTCGACGAGTAACGTTCCAAGAAGCCATCAGAACACGTGTCTAAGCGAATCGTCTGTTATCGGACAGCCGGACAAATTACTTTCAGAACCATACGTTGAAGATCTTTAGTCCTGTCAATTATCATAAATATAGACTTTGGCATAGTTCTTAGCAACAACAAACTGAAGTCTAGATGCATTGGCAAACTGGCGAAGTGGTAACGGGACAACTGTGGGAGTAATTGGGCGGCAATTTGATTTATTACTTTCGTGTGCTGCGCATCCGGCATCAACAGTTGAATGAGTTGTCTATAAGGAATATTTTAGTGAGATTCGTCTTGCGATTTTTACGATAATCGATATACTTAGTTTGGTTCAGACCTTATTTTGGAAGAGATTGCTGTGAGCGATAAGATTGCTTATTTCGACACTGCACAGTTAATTAAAATATTTATTTTTAAAATTGCTTGTGTTCTGATGTTTGAATAAAGAGTTTATTATCTATAAATCTTTCTATCCTTAATTTCTGACGGCTAAACGTGTTAATTTTTTACTTAACATCAGGCTAGAGGCTAGACGGTGGTCAAACTACAGCTTTATAGGCCAAGAAGAAATGTACGATCTTACCACAAAAAAATACAATCTAAAAACGTGTTAAACAGCGTTTAACCCTTAATCATGCTTTAGTCACGTTTTGAAATATTATCAACCACAAATCTTGATTTAAGTAGTGTCTAATATTTGTATAACTCCATTCTGTTGGGCCATTTTTAATCATTTTAGATGTTTATCTTTAGACACAGTCTAGCTAAACAGGCGTCTAAAAGTCTATTTTTGTGGTAACACCACAGAAAAAGTAACACGGCAATTGTTAATCATGGAGAAAAGAGTAATTCGTAGAGGCTGGAACCTCTACGGGCTACGGAAGGCTACGAGACGTCGTAGCACTATAAAGTTTAGGCGTAGAACAAACTACTACTCATCAATCGTCATCACAATCCCACTAAAATCGTTTGAAATTAGTAATTAAAATGTTGATAATTATGCTTACAATAGGTATCAACATTTTAATTTCTAGTTTAATCAGTTACAGATACAGTTAATTTGATCAATTTTATATTTGTGTAGCATCTTCAAATAAGCGTTCAAGTGACAACAAACGCATCTATAAACTGCAAGGAAAGCGCTAACTACACAAATGTAAACACGAATCGGAGCTGTGAATTCTATATTCAGATTACCAATTGCGCATCATACGAGCCATTGTTAGTGGTCCATTATACAAACAAATGGCTGGTTCAGGCGTCCATCAGTCTGTGTAATTTCAGACAGTATGGGCCGCAGAATTATGAAGGCATAGATGACGCAAGTTATCCATCGTGCTTGTTCCAAGCAATGCACCAGATTCTGCATTTGCACAAGCTATGCGCGACGCTAATTTTGCGTACGCATCCGAATGCGTGTGCGTTGAGTGATCGCATCGTATTACACAAAAGTAGCTACTTTAGTACCGATTCAAATGATTTAGAAAAAGCATATTGATCCATTGTTATGTTCATCTTTATTTATGTTATTACTAGCTTCCGGTCAAGGTCTGGTTGTCAAGGTTGTTTAAAGGTTTACCTTTAAAGTGTATTTTTAGTAAACAGTTATCGGCCCTATTTAATAAAGCTGACAATCCGACAAGTCCGACATATGTCAAAAAGTGACAATTCGACAATTTTTCTGTTTAATAAAACTTACAGGCGACAAAATTAATTATTTACAAATATGTCAAAAATCGACATATTTTGTCACGACAATTTTCTTATTGTCAGATTTGACTGTGGTTTTTTGACATATGTCGACTTTTATGAAACGCGTTTTTAAATGACAAATATGTCAAGATTTCCCCGGTCGATTTTTGATATATTTGTCACTTTTATTAAACAGCCTAAGCGCGACAATTCTACAATTATGTCATTTTTTGACATATATGTCGAATTGTCAGCTTTATTAAATAGGGCCCTGCTGATTTAAAAAATATAAAAGGTAACACGAGTGAAACGCATTTATCACTTAAAGTTTTAAAGAATCTCTTAGCCACGACCTCATAGTAGAGTATCAAACTAATCAACATTATCATTGACCTACAAGACCTAATAAAAACCTAAGACAGCTTAGGAGCCAGTATCAATTTCAACGATATAATATAATACACTACAATCGAGTGATCGAAAGTGTTAATTTCTCCATACTTGACGGCATATTGACGGCTCCGTAGCTAAGTTGGTAGTAACCCTGCCTGCGAGGCGAGGGGTCCCGGGTTCGATTCCTGGCCCGGGCAGATTTTGTGTAAGCATAAAGTTTGTTCTCGGGTCTTGGATGTTTGTGATGTGTATCTGTGTATGTCCATGCCATCTGCGACACAGGGAATCCTAGTGCGTGGGTATGAGTGTTTAAGCGTTTACTATTTTATAATCCAAAAGTGTGACACGCTTTGACCTCAAGCTATTCCATAACATGATATATACAATGTATTCCCGATCAGCCTGTGATATGGACCAATAGCGAATGGACATTGGATGCTGTTCGAGAAAAGCTATTTTCAGATCCGTGCATCATGTTTGGGTTGGCGCGCTCCTTCTACACACTTTGCTACAATGTTTCTGCAGTTGCATATATATCTGTGATGAATGGGTAAATAAACTCTAGGTGTGGACATTTAATTTGTCATTTGGTTCGTTTAATGTAATTGTTGCTATTAAAGCATCACCAGGAAGGCTGATTTAGTTCTCTCTCTCTCTTTAGTCGGTCCCTCATTATTGAGGATCGCGGTCACTGGATCCCTTTAAATGAACAATCTATCTCCATCGATTCCGGTCCAGAGTTGCCCTCACCACTTAGTAAAATCCGCTGGTGGCTTCCTTCACTTGGTGAGACCATCGTGGTGACGACCGGCCTCACGCTCTCTTCCCATCGTATTGCCAATAATGACCAAAATGATTTAGTTCTATGAGAGGCACACATTAATATTACTTTGCAAAATTACTGGTGAGTTTTAAATAACTTGATTTTAGCAATGAGTTATACTGCCAATATGAGGCATTTCAGTGATACGATAACTTAATGCAAGCGTCCCGGTGAACTTCAAAATTAAAATACTTGAGGGATAAAGAATTAGCTGTAGATTTGAAAGTGGGAACAATTGTAAAATATTACTATTGTTGTCTGAAATATCAGAGCAAACTAATATTGACATTTTTTATGTTATTTGGTAACGAGACGAGCTGGACGTTTGCCTGATGGTAAGTATAACGCCACTGGCCACCCAGAACTTTGAAACACAAAGGCCTGCGCGGCACTGCAGTGCGCTCGTTACCTTGAGACATTAGGTTAAGGTTAGGATTTAAGTCTCATAAGCCCAGTAATTTCACTGGCTACTCTGCTCATCGAACCTGAACACAGTAATGCTTGCACACTACTGCTTGGCGGCAGACTTCACAAGCAATGCGATGGTAACAACCCAGACGGACACTCACAGAAGAGTTAGTCCTATCACTAACAACTTTTGGTAATTAGTTATATCAAGTCAGTCTTGCCTCAATTGCCTTAATACGTCGCTTTACCTTGACGCCACGTGACGCTACCATTACTCGATCTGTGCTCGAATTGCATTTAAATTTTGCGAGAAGTGCACTGCATTTTCCACTCATATACATCCTAGCTCGTAACTCGTTTCACGTGTCAAAACTAATACTCCCGTGTCATATAAAATTAAATTACAGCACGACAGCACTTGGCTCGCGCTGGATATGTATTTATTGGTTACATATTTTAGGTGAGGGCGATCTATAGGTAGGTGTTATGCAGTTATCTATACATCTATCTATACAAAGAAATAAAATTGAAGTGTCTGTTTGTAATATCAAAATAACAGCTTTTTACTAAATGCTTATGAAAGTATATACGGTTCCTATAGCAAAACAACCATTTTTAAAATTTTTGTCTCTCTGTCTGTCTGTCTGTCTGTCTGTTTGTTCCGGGTAATCTTCGAAACGGCTGGACCGATTTTAACGGGGCTTTCACTGGCAGATAGCTGATGTTACAAGGAGTAACGTAGGCTACTTTAATTTTAGACAAATAATTAGGGATCCGTGCAAAAAATAAAAACCATGAAATCCAAAATCTCCACGCGGGTGAAACCGCGGGGCAGCAGCTAGTCAATTATAATATCATCGAAGTAGGAATCTATCATATATATTAAATTAATATTTTAATTTCATTTATAAATCAAACCTGCAACTACGTTAAGTATATACGCGATTGCTGTGTATGTTCTGTAAAAAGTAATGTGATTTTTTATCAGTTAATGAAGATATGGGAATTGGTATATTAAAAATAACATTTTTTAACAAGGACTCAAATGGCGAGCATCATGGTCATTATTTGGGCCCAAAAATCTTTTATACACGTCAGCAGGCATTACTTATAATCTGATTATTGCTTTACAAAGAGATACGACATGTCTCCGTCAGTAAATTAATTTGTCACAAAAGGAACAAAGAATGTAAACTGCCTATCACGATTAAATGTAAACTACTAATATTTAAAAAATGACAAAGCCTGAACGTACCTAATTTTGTGACCGTTGAATTTAGTTGTCATTTATTTGTAATTTTGGCCTGGTGTGATCGTCTAGATTTTCGAAATATGGACCCATTACGTTGTGTAAATTTTACGTTGTGTTTTATGAATAAGACGTACAAATCAAGAACCGCAAATAAATCTAATTAACCGTTAAAATAAGAGAGCCGTAGTAATAATTCAAGCACACAATAAATATAAAAGAATAAACCGTAGATAAATAATTAAATAAATTGCTGAAATAAAAGGACACAATAATAAATCATTCACGTAAATCTATAAATTGAATTTCCATATGAAAATAATTGATCATGGTAAATAAAGTTCAATTGAACTACACGTTCGACAATAGCTGTATTAATTAAATAGAAGTAATATGCCCGAAGAAACGAGCTGAAAACGTAGATACAACAGAATAAATCACACACAGTAAATAAATTCATGATTCGTCATAGAAATGAAGCACAAAGGATAAATTTTATACAGCAAATCAAAGCATGCAACTTAGCTGTAATCCAGGAATCAGCAACCGCCTAGGATCCTTCTTCTTTCTTCTTGGCCAATCACTTTTCCCCCACATTTCACTTCTTAATTAATATATGATAGATTAATTATATGTGTAAATCTATAAACTACATATATAATACATATAAAATAGTAATATATTATAAATATATTTTAAGTAGAATGAGGAATTCACTCGTTTGATAGCAACAGCCACCGACAGCAACATCTAAGAGAAATAGGTAATTGAGAAAAGGAGTTAGACCTTTAAAGTCTAGATAAATAGGAGCCCTAAGCGATTTTTGATTACGGGGCTCCCTGACCAGCCTTCACCCCGTCCAACCGACAGAATCCGTCGTGTTTTAGACCTACCTCACCTCAAATGAATCTAAACTCACAAACCTTCATCTCTTTCCGATCTGTTCCATTCGTCACCTATCCTCTAAATCATACATCTCATACATGCTTTGGTTAACCTCGACGACTTTGATCTAGGTTAGTATTATCCCTATTCTAATTTATGACCAAGATTCCTTGTGACTCGAACTAACCCTAATAAGAATCTAATAGGAATCATGTTGGTCGTCTTTGTAGTGAGTGTACCTAGTGCATGGGCGGATTTGAGTGCTGCAAACGTAGAGACTGCTAATCAGAAACCAGCTACAACATCAAACCCTGTGTTCCGCTCCTGGCTAGCTAGTCTGGAACCCTGCTGAATAGCAACGTGTTTAAAACGCTCGTCACGTAGATCCGACAGACATTTTTAAACGGGCCGCTGTGAGTTTTCTAGATGTGCACGGGCGTTGACTAAAAGGTTTTGTTCTAAATATTATTTTAAATGATAAATAGTTTTGGGATGAATGAATGTAACATAATAAGCAGACTTATGAAGTTCCCAAGACTCCATTGAATCGAGTGATGAGAGATCCAAGTATAAGGTAATGCGTGATGATGTGACAATCCGTATGCATATTGGAACTCATCCAAAGTGACTGCATGCTTCCATAATAGTGACTATTAACAATAGAAGTTTCCAAAGAACAATGGAACTCTTCAAACGCTCCAGAATATAAAGTAAAACTCCTTCATGAAATCAAAATCCTCCGTATTAGCAAACATCCAACTGGGCAAGGCTAAGTTGTTCCGTTGTTAAAAGTATGTATGTTACATTCAATCATAAGTATAAGATTTTGGTAATATAATATTTTAGGCACAGTAAAAAAGTATCCTAGCTACAATACTACGTTTTTGTGATGGTTGAAATTTATCTCCTTCATACATCAACACAAAATATTCAATTTTCACTCCTCCTAAACATTCCCTAAATGTATATATTCTGTAAAACCTACCCCTTGAAATAGCCCAAATACAACGTAGATTCTCCCGGCTGCTGTCTGTAAAGGATAAAAAAATACCTCCTAGCTAACTTATAAACGTAAAGAAATACATACAACGTAGTCTAAAATGACGTCCAGAGCTCGTAGTATTCGCTAACTGAAAACTCTAATAAAATATTCATTAATATTATATGATACACTCTCACAATACACTATTCACTGCACTCTTTAATTCACTCGCGACGATATTACATTATACGACGGTTTCACTGGGAAAGTCACGACACGAGAAACTAGTTTTATTAGTTACGATTAAAGTCTGAATTTGTCTGCGCGCGCGCAAAGAATTAGGCGTTTGTTCCCGAATAATTGACCGACGTTTCTCTCAGTTATAAACCCACTGGATTCCAGTGTTATTCTGTTCCCGGATATTTGACCGCCGGCTTTCGCAGTCGGACCACCACTATAATCTCGCGTTATTTCTCTTCCCGGATACCTGACCGACGGCTTTCGCGGTTAAAACACAACTAACTCTCTCATATCCCGCCAAATTGCAGGTCTTCTAAGTTATCCCACACTTCAAATGCTTGGAGTAGTCACGTATTCCCACTTATGGCATAAAATGTCACATAAATCCAAACACCATTAATTTTAAATTTATGTTGTTTGGCAAAACCGAACTAAAAAATCAGTCCACTCACAGAGTTAGATTTTTTACTGAAAATATTGTCCAAAGTAAACCTATCCGGATGCAGTACGTGAACTTGCAACAAACATGGTTTGTAGCAACAAAAGGCAAACAGTTTACATTTTAAGTGAATACCTAAATTATTATTTATAATGTAATTCGACAACGCGTTTAATGATTTTTATCGCTTTAAAATTTAAGTGATTTTGTAGTCTACTTTTCAGAATAATTTCATTCATTTTCAACTCAATCCCATATCAGCACTACCTATTAATTCATTAAAGTCCCTTATAAATTAGATCGTACATAAATGATGTTATTCTCATACAAATAAATCCTTGTATATTATGGTGTAAAACTTGTATACTCACAGTATTTATACTGTGACTCTGAGTTTTACCACATGGTAGGGTTGGAACGAAGTCGTTTCTTCTATAATTCTAAATTATGTACGAAAATCAAAACTTCTTTATTTCAAAATTGGTGGAATATACAAATAATGTCTGCAATTTAACTTTGTTTATATAAGACATAAAATGACATTGGCCTGTGATGTAACAAAACAACACAACTTGGCCATAACTACAATTTAAACGTTAGATATTAATTCAAAGTATATCAAATTGTATTACGTAAGTCTAGGTTTGAATCACTGATAATATTAGACACTTAAAATTACATTATCAGAATGATTCAAATGACTCAATGTTCAAAGTACATAAAATTAATCAAACTCTATATGAATAACTATTATCTTTTGTGCTTTCAATTTGTAATTGTCTACTATGATGCTTAATTCATTCTAGTTTCCCCATACAAGACTATAAGGTTCTTATATCATATTAAACTCTTGTCAACCCTGAAAATCAATATCTGTAATATATTTACGCGTAGACTAATTTATGCGTATAAATAAATTTTTAAGAAACAAAACATTTGTCAACGCTCTCAAGAAAGTACTTCGACACTGTGTTCCGATAAAATAAACTAGACGAGTAAAATAAAATAAACCAGGCAGTAAAATATAACAAATCTATTTAAAACAGTGGATTTAATTATAGACTTTATTACGTTGTAGTTAAGGTTCCCTGTGAAACTACATACTGCTGCTCGTCAACATAAGCGTACAACTTCTCACGAACTAAACTTTCCGTAAATCAAAAGTTAATTTTAAACCCTCATGAAGGCCAAATAAGGATCAAAATATAAAATTCCCTTACATCTGAATAAAACAGGAAACGCCACCCACGATTGTATAGGTAATAAGAACATTGCATGCTAAGTACATGGAACGAACGTTATGTGTATATAACGTTGGTTACAGATCACCCCTTTGAGTTTTGACGGGTTTTCATTTTCTAAAAGGAAAATCCGGAGAAAATCACACAATATGAGTTCACTACTAAAGTATTTAAAGTCATTCAGTGTATTTTTTTTTTATTTGCTGTCTCTTTTGTATCATATTATTGTTTAACATCATATCTATATCACCCCTTGGAGTTTAGCAAGGTTACTAAGTTCAAACACAAAATAAAATAATAAATGTTAAACTATCACAATGATTCTATGCTCATAAATAACATATAATATCTCTTTCACATCACCCCTTAGAGTTTAGGAAAGTTATCATTTGTAAAATGAAAATCGGTATGAAACGCACATTATTTCCCTTTAAATTTATTTTAATTATATCAAAACATGATAATGTCCTTTCCACATCACCCCTTAGAGTTTAAGATGGCAACCCAATGTGAAACGATAACCCAAAATAATTACTCACTATTTAAATAGAGTCCGATGCTAGTCACTACTCTCTTTCTCATTTACGTGATATCTTTCAAATTAAAGCATGATTATATTCTATTATTATAATTTTTGTTTCAATCAATGTCTATGTATTCGCATAAGAAATCCCTCCTACTTGATAAGGCGTCTTATATTTTAAAATCATTTAGAAGCCTCGCGACGTAACATATCTTATTTTTTTTTTTATGAGACCGTAATTTGGCCAATTGCCCCCTTTTGTAGCCAATACGGGTTGAACGTAATTTCAGATCTATACCTTAAATAGGAATTGACATCTATGATCCGTAAAATGCTTTGTGACTATATGTGTTCACAAAACTTTTCAGGCACAAAATATTCCTATTTATTATAATTTTGATTTACAAAGCTAAAGATGAACACTAAACTCTGACATACTTCTCCACTGCACTAAAATTCCCTATGTCACAAGTGACACGCAAGACAAACATACAAAACCCTAGAACAAATTACAAATTACAAACTCCAAACAACCAGGAATCGAACCCTTCGATTCTCTTCGTTCTACCACAATTTCGTAACTAACAAAATTGTCAAACAAAAGTATTTCTTAAAAAATATCCCCTTTTACATCCATTGAAATCAAAGTTTACGTGGCCAACAGCATGCCCTTTTTTATGACCCTTTCTTTCTTACAAAAATTGAGTACGAATTTCCCAACTATATTTTATTAATTTCTTCAACGATTTAAACGCCTAAACTAAATTAACTACTATTACAATGATGTAGTATGTATAATATGTAATTAATAGTGTTCTATTTAAAGCAGCTAAAGCAATTTTTGCATAGCAATATCTTCCTGCAATAAACATACTATTCCTCTCCATTTGACTGTCTAGAAAAAATCGCTTCAAGCGATAATACCGTCCTTTGTACTACTAGACTAACAAAAGAAGTATTGTGTTTGTATTTGACTTTGTAGTGTGCAAACAAAGAGTAGGTCTATCTATATTCCAACATGTTTCGCGCTACATAAGGACCCAATAAGTATAGAATTTTTATTAATGTATTGTAAATTATGTAATCGTGTACAACAAATTGTCTGAGTCCGCGTAAAATTGTAAAAGAAAAAAAAGTAATTGCGCCAATGTCACTACGTCGTTTAAGTACCTATTTGCGAGGGCGCCATCTCTCTGTTTAGCGACAAAAGCTCACTGAATTTAATCTGGTTCAATATGGGTTCGGGTCGATAGTGAGAAATCGTATAAGTCAAAAGAAAATGGCGGCGACGTTACTTCGCAGTTCAAGTATTTGCGTGGAACGCCATCTCCCTGTTTCAGTGAAACTTTCGAGTTCGAAATGGATTCACTATGCGTTGGGACTTCGGGTCGATAATGTCTAAGAGTGGGTGACACATGCGGGTTCGGCCCGCGTCACGCAGATGGCGTTGCTCAAGACTTGCTAACTATTTTATTTATTTAGAAAGCCACACTGCTTACTTATCCCGCTAGGTGGCACATTATCGCTGGTGTTGTTTCACTATGAAACTTCATTACATTTACTTAAGGTTAAGTTGATTTGTTTAACTAGTTGTAAAGTTTTACGATAGGTGGCATTATTGTAGCATGAAACAAATTTCTGACTCGCGAAAGTGTTTCGTTGTAGTGAAACAGGCCCGCGCGTAAATTCGAATTTTTGGTGAGGACTGGAAGGGGTCGATTGTTGTATCTATTCTGTCAATAGATAATTCACGGCTTACCAATTGACCGCTGCTTCATTTGCAGATTTGTTTTGTACCCGTTGCTGTACAACATCTACACAATTTAAATAGTTTTTGAGTCTCATAAAGCAAATTAGAAATTGAACGTTTTTGCAGTTCAGCAGTTCTTCATAAATTCATCTAAGTTTAAATGAACCCAAATTTCCAAACAACATGAGCTGGCTCGTTTGTGAAACAATTTCAGCCTTCTCTAGTGGACTGTATTTGCTGATTACGGATCTAGATCTAGGCTTCAAGCTGGTGACCTGTGCACGCGCACTATTCCTACCATAGCAAAGTTATTAACAAATACAATACTGTATTAAGTCATAATTATACAGCTAAGATAATATTGAATCAACGATCCCATAATATTTGCACTATATTTAAAACTTTAACAGTTACATTCATCGCCTCTATGTTAAAAATAGTTCTCATTTGTACCTTTTTTTTATGTTAGTCAACCACTTGTGTGCATCTCGACCCTTGCACTTCCCTTACCTGAACCATGTCGCGTGTTTTTTTTTAGATTGCATAGCCGGCGCCATGCGACCCTTTTTTTTCGTACAATCGTATTTGACCTAATTTCTATTTTTAAAACAACTGTATTTGCATGTTTACAATATCTTTGCTGATTTCGATTGAAAGTTGACACTTTTAAATACTAAATACACATATTGTGCAACAATCGAGATACATAATGTTTATCTAACTCCAATTAATTATCACTCCAATTTATTTGAACTACCTATCTATTTATCTAACTACATAATGTATTAATCTATCTATTGTATTTAGTTGTATCTAGTCTGCTACATATTTAATCGCTTATTTTATTTTATTTTTATTTATTTAAAAAGTTTACCAACTATTGTAACGACAATGCTTACAATAAACGTTTACAAAAATAGGTATTTAAATTAATGGCACAATCAACTACAGGTAAATATCACTAATCCAAATTAACTTATATTAGAAGATTTCTAATCATTTACTCGATATTGCATTCAACAATTGTTTACGATAACTATTCAAAGAAACAAAGTGAATGTCTATGAGGCTACTATAATTATTAAAACACTTACTTAATCTGGCTACAGGGGAGTTAGAACTGAGAACTGTTCTTCGTAAAGGGGAAAAAGTGTTACTATGTGCTTACGTGGGGTTTGTCTGGGAATTCTAAAATTGAAACTGCTAGTAAGTTGAGAACAATCTAGTTGATTTCTTAATAATTTGAAATGAAAATAAGATCTATGAGACTTCTTTGTTTATCCAATGGAATGCATTTTCAAGTATTTGAGTCTGTCAGTGTAGTTTAGAGCCCTTGCCGGTTTCGAGTAATATGCTAAGTGCCAAAGAAATCTCTTTTGAATACGTTCTAGCCACCACGGGTGAGTGGTGTAGTGAGGTAACTTCCTATTTATTTATTTATAAAGTTTCTTTTGAACTAAAATACAACACGATATTTCTACTATCTTTGTTTGTTGCCTATTATAAGAAGTACAATTATTTAAGGGTAATTGAATTAAAATAACCTAAAAATTCGATGTGTTACTTTGCTAACTGCTAACTACCGTAGTAACTCAAGTTCTTTTTAACGCGTAATTTGAATCAATAGATTGATTCAAATTTTTATTGACGCATTATTCTGGTCACACGGCACCAACTGTAAACTGCCTATCTCGATTAAATGTAAACTACTAATATTTAAAAAATGACAAAGCCTGAACGTACCTAATTTTGTGACCGTTGAATTTAGTTGTCATTTATTTGTAATTTTGGCCTGGTGTGATCGTCTAGATTTTCGAAATATGGACCCATTACGTTGTGTAAATTTTACGTTGTGTTTTATGAATAAGACGTACAAATCAAGAACCGCAAATAAATCTAATTAACCGTTAAAATAAGAGAGCCGTAGTAATAATTCAAGCACACAATAAATATAAAAGAATAAACCGTAGATAAATAATTAAATAAATTGCTGAAATAAAAGGACACAATAATAAATCATTCACGTAAATCTATAAATTGAATTTCCATATGAAAATAATTGATCATGGTAAATAAAGTTCAATTGAACTACACGTTCGACAATAGCTGTATTAATTAAATAGAAGTAATATGCCCGAAGAAACGAGCTGAAAACGTAGATACAACAGAATAAATCACACACAGTAAATAAATTCATGATTCGTCATAGAAATGAAGCACAAAGGATAAATTTTATACAGCAAATCAAAGCATGCAACTTAGCTGTAATCCAGGAATCAGCAACCGCCTAGGATCCTTCTTCTTTCTTCTTGGCCAATCACTTTTCCCCCACATTTCACTTCTTAATTAATATATGATAGATTAATTATATGTGTAAATCTATAAACTACATATATAATACATATAAAATAGTAATATATTATAAATATATTTTAAGTAGAATGAGGAATTCACTCGTTTGATAGCAACAGCCACCGACAGCAACATCTAAGAGAAATAGGTAATTGAGAAAAGGAGTTAGACCTTTAAAGTCTAGATAAATAGGAGCCCTAAGCGATTTTTGATTACGGGGCTCCCTGACCAGCCTTCACCCCGTCCAACCGACAGAATCCGTCGTGTTTTAGACCTACCTCACCTCAAATGAATCTAAACTCACAAACCTTCATCTCTTTCCGATCTGTTCCATTCGTCACCTATCCTCTAAATCATACATCTCATACATGCTTTGGTTAACCTCGACGACTTTGATCTAGGTTAGTATTATCCCTATTCTAATTTATGACCAAGATTCCTTGTGACTCGAACTAACCCTAATAAGAATCTAATAGGAATCATGTTGGTCGTCTTTGTAGTGAGTGTACCTAGTGCATGGGCGGATTTGAGTGCTGCAAACGTAGAGACTGCTAATCAGAAACCAGCTACAACATCAAACCCTGTGTTCCGCTCCTGGCTAGCTAGTCTGGAACCCTGCTGAATAGCAACGTGTTTAAAACGCTCGTCACGTAGATCCGACAGACATTTTTAAACGGGCCGCTGTGAGTTTTCTAGATGTGCACGGGCGTTGACTAAAAGGTTTTGTTCTAAATATTATTTTAAATGATAAATAGTTTTGGGATGAATGAATGTAACATAATAAGCAGACTTATGAAGTTCCCAAGACTCCATTGAATCGAGTGATGAGAGATCCAAGTATAAGGTAATGCGTGATGATGTGACAATCCGTATGCATATTGGAACTCATCCAAAGTGACTGCATGCTTCCATAATAGTGACTATTAACAATAGAAGTTTCCAAAGAACAATGGAACTCTTCAAACGCTCCAGAATATAAAGTAAAACTCCTTCATGAAATCAAAATCCTCCGTATTAGCAAACATCCAACTGGGCAAGGCTAAGTTGTTCCGTTGTTAAAAGTATGTATGTTACATTCAATCATAAGTATAAGATTTTGGTAATATAATATTTTAGGCACAGTAAAAAAGTATCCTAGCTACAATACTACGTTTTTGTGATGGTTGAAATTTATCTCCTTCATACATCAACACAAAATATTCAATTTTCACTCCTCCTAAACATTCCCTAAATGTATATATTCTGTAAAACCTACCCCTTGAAATAGCCCAAATACAACGTAGATTCTCCCGGCTGCTGTCTGTAAAGGATAAAAAAATACCTCCTAGCTAACTTATAAACGTAAAGAAATACATACAACGTAGTCTAAAATGACGTCCAGAGCTCGTAGTATTCGCTAACTGAAAACTCTAATAAAATATTCATTAATATTATATGATACACTCTCACAATACACTATTCACTGCACTCTTTAATTCACTCGCGACGATATTACATTATACGACGGTTTCACTGGGAAAGTCACGACACGAGAAACTAGTTTTATTAGTTACGATTAAAGTCTGAATTTGTCTGCGCGCGCGCAAAGAATTAGGCGTTTGTTCCCGAATAATTGACCGACGTTTCTCTCAGTTATAAACCCACTGGATTCCAGTGTTATTCTGTTCCCGGATATTTGACCGCCGGCTTTCGCAGTCGGACCACCACTATAATCTCGCGTTATTTCTCTTCCCGGATACCTGACCGACGGCTTTCGCGGTTAAAACACAACTAACTCTCTCATATCCCGCCAAATTGCAGGTCTTCTAAGTTATCCCACACTTCAAATGCTTGGAGTAGTCACGTATTCCCACTTATGGCATAAAATGTCACATAAATCCAAACACCATTAATTTTAAATTTATGTTGTTTGGCAAAACCGAACTAAAAAATCAGTCCACTCACAGAGTTAGATTTTTTACTGAAAATATTGTCCAAAGTAAACCTATCCGGATGCAGTACGTGAACTTGCAACAAACATGGTTTGTAGCAACAAAAGGCAAACAGTTTACATTTTAAGTGAATACCTAAATTATTATTTATAATGTAATTCGACAACGCGTTTAATGATTTTTATCGCTTTAAAATTTAAGTGATTTTGTAGTCTACTTTTCAGAATAATTTCATTCATTTTCAACTCAATCCCATATCAGCACTACCTATTAATTCATTAAAGTCCCTTATAAATTAGATCGTACATAAATGATGTTATTCTCATACAAATAAATCCTTGTATATTATGGTGTAAAACTTGTATACTCACAGTATTTATACTGTGACTCTGAGTTTTACCACATGGTAGGGTTGGAACGAAGTCGTTTCTTCTATAATTCTAAATTATGTACGAAAATCAAAACTTCTTTATTTCAAAATTGGTGGAATATACAAATAATGTCTGCAATTTAACTTTGTTTATATAAGACATAAAATGACATTGGCCTGTGATGTAACAAAACAACACAACTTGGCCATAACTACAATTTAAACGTTAGATATTAATTCAAAGTATATCAAATTGTATTACGTAAGTCTAGGTTTGAATCACTGATAATATTAGACACTTAAAATTACATTATCAGAATGATTCAAATGACTCAATGTTCAAAGTACATAAAATTAATCAAACTCTATATGAATAACTATTATCTTTTGTGCTTTCAATTTGTAATTGTCTACTATGATGCTTAATTCATTCTAGTTTCCCCATACAAGACTATAAGGTTCTTATATCATATTAAACTCTTGTCAACCCTGAAAATCAATATCTGTAATATATTTACGCGTAGACTAATTTATGCGTATAAATAAATTTTTAAGAAACAAAACATTTGTCAACGCTCTCAAGAAAGTACTTCGACACTGTGTTCCGATAAAATAAACTAGACGAGTAAAATAAAATAAACCAGGCAGTAAAATATAACAAATCTATTTAAAACAGTGGATTTAATTATAGACTTTATTACGTTGTAGTTAAGGTTCCCTGTGAAACTACATACTGCTGCTCGTCAACATAAGCGTACAACTTCTCACGAACTAAACTTTCCGTAAATCAAAAGTTAATTTTAAACCCTCATGAAGGCCAAATAAGGATCAAAATATAAAATTCCCTTACATCTGAATAAAACAGGAAACGCCACCCACGATTGTATAGGTAATAAGAACATTGCATGCTAAGTACATGGAACGAACGTTATGTGTATATAACGTTGGTTACAAGAACATAATATAATACAGAGAATTACTGGAAGTGCATTAGCGGTATTGAAAGAAGGCGAGTTGAAATGGACGTAAATAAAAGAAAACATGTAATATCTGACGATAGTATAACCATTATAGATGCCTTTAGGAATAGTAGTTTGTTAGTGGGAGGACTAACTCTTCTGCGAGTGTCCGTCTGGGTTGTTACCACCGCTTTGCTCGTGAAGTCTGCCGCCAAGCAGTAATGTGCAAGCATTACTGTGTTCCGGTTTGATGAGCAGAGTATCCAGTGAAATTACTGGGCTTATGAGACTTAATACCTAATGTCTCAGGGTAACGAGCACACTGCAGTGCTGCGCAGGCCTTTGTGTTTCAAAGTTCTGGGTGGCACTGCAATTGTTATGGGCCGGCGTTATGCTTACCATCAGGCAAACGACCAGCTCGTCTCGTTAGCTAATAACATAAAAAAAAAAAAGTAAAAAAGATTATGTTTTGGAAAGAAAATACAATTTTAATATTATATAGTTGATAGTTGAGCTCTTAAAACGCGGCGCGAAGAAAAACTACGCGTGGGTTCCAAATAAGGGAATCAGGGAAAACGAAATTTATGCTGCATCGTCTACCTCTCATCAACATGCTCGGATACATAGCGTATGGCAAACAAAGGCTTAGTTAGAATCAGGCGAACTCAAATCTAAAAAAAAAATTGCTTTAAAAAAGCGAAGAACCGACTTCAGTGACAAACTACTGAACCGATTTTGATGAAATTTCTAAGGGACCAATCTGAAAGAATACCCTTTCAAATAAAAAAATAATTTTCCAAATCGGTTTATAAATGACCGAGATCTGAGGTAACAAATATAAAAAAAAAAACCCCGACGAATTGATAACCTCCTCCTTTTTTGGAAGTCGGTTAAAAATGGTATCTATCTACATTATATTTCTTGTGCGACCGAACTGCACTTAATGAGTTTTTCATCAAACTTTGTCGAAGATCTCGTATTACGCAGATAATTTTACAGAGAAATATAAACAAAATATCACTTATTTAATTTAACATTATACAACTTCATATGTGGTTAACGGAAAATTGTTTTATAGTGTAAAGGCATACCTTAACTTTAAATAATGTTTGACAATAATTTTATTTTAATAACTAATTAATAACAGATTATGACATGCACTGAAATTAAAATGTATATCAATATTTGCACACCTGCCTGCAGGTTGAATACATTGATCAAAATTATAGTTTAAGCCCTTACGCTAACATGTATTCAAGCAAATAAACGATTTCATTTGATTTGATTAATTTTTATAGAAATGTTCCAAACTTTTTCAACACTAGATTATTTTATCGCCTGCTTCTTGTTTACTAGCTAGTAGAGAGCACACGTGTAATAAGCGCTATTTAGCACTCTATTTTACAGCCTCGTTAAGATACCTAGACCAGAGATGCTGGTGGCTTTCCACTACCGCCTACTTAAAATCGGAAATACCTCAATTTATATTTAGCTCTCTCCCACTTGTCCCGTGTTTTCGGCACATGCAATTACCACTGACATAGCGTAGGTAATGATACAAGTAAAAGCCGAAGCAAACACAGAAAACAAAAAAAACCTACATCTACCACAATGGCTTCTTTTTTATGCTAGTTGGTAACGAGACGAGCTGGTCGTTTGCTCGATGGTAAGAATAACGCCGGTCCATAACAATTGCAGTACCACACAGAACTTTGAAGCACAAAGGCCTGCGCGGCAAAGCATTGCGCTCGTTAACCCGAGATATAGCTCTCATGAGCTCAGTAATTTGACTGGCTACTCTGCTCATCAAACCGGAACACAGTAATGCTTGCACACTACTGCTTGGCGGCAGACTTCACGAGCAAAGCGGTGATAACAACCCAGACGGACACTCGCAGAAGAGTTAGTCCTACCAATAACAAAATTTATTATAGTTATTTCATATATGTATTTACTTTGAGTTTGTTTTTTATCGACTATGACTAAATACGACCTGGGAAAGTCCCAGAGCCAACTCTGAGTCAGTGTAAACACGGTTGAAACACAGACTTTGGTAAGACACTTGATTTGTTGAACGCGTGCCAACCTATCGCACTGAATAATCTAACATTGCGTTTACTGAGAATCGTTTGTTATTATACCCTTGAGATAACATTAGTTGGGGTTTTAACCGACTTCCAAAAAAGGAGGAGGTTATCAATTCGTCGGGTATTTTTTTAAATGTTTTTTACCTCATATCTCGGTCATTTATAAACCGATTTGAAAAAATCCTTTTTTATTTGAAAGGATATACTTTCAGATTGGTCCCATAGAAATTTCATCATAATCGGTTCAGTAGTTTGTCACTGAAGTCGGTTCGTAGCTTTTATAAAGCAATTTTATCTTGAACTGGCTGAAGCAGCAAAGACAAGTACGTAGTAACTTATACCACTTAAGAATAGAAAACTGAAGAACAAGACACATATTCGGTTTACACGCTTTATAATTTTAAAGGAATGGAACAAACAATTTTTTCTCAAAAAAATTTCCTTGTACATAATATTATAAAATCAGAATATATCTGGATAAAGAGATTTCAATTTTAAGGTTTCCGTTATCTATACAAATAAATAAAATTAAATTGTCTGTTGGTAATATAGAAATAACAGCTTTTTACCTAATGCATATGAAAGTACATACGTACATATAACAAAACAACCATTTTTACAATTTTTGTCTATCTGTCTGTTTGTTCCGGGTAATCTCCGAAACGGCTGGACCGATTTTGACGGGACTGTCACTGGCAGATAGCTGATATTATAAGGAGTAACTTAGGCTACTTTTATTTTAGAAAAACAATTAGGGTTCAGTGCAAAAAAATAATAAAAACCATGAAATCCAATATCACCGCGCGGGTGAAACCGCGGGCAGCAGCTAGTCTTAAATAAAATCAATTTCTAAAACAAATTTCTCAATAATGATTCTCTAACATATCGACGAAAATCGCAGCCTATAGAGTTTGTGTAACGTTCTAAATATGGACCTTTCAGGAGCCAAGCAAAATAATACGGCAATATAGAAAAACACAAAGCTCGGTTGCCGTTACTTTTGTATTTAAACTATATTGTCTCTTTGAATTTGGACAATGTTGATACTTGGCACATTAATGGATGAATTAATCACTCTTATGTCGACGGTATATTCAAGGAAGACGAATCAGAAGCGACCCGATAAAAAGTCGTAAAACGAAAGCAAGAAATGCGTCGATCTGATTCCGAGTGTTGACGCAAGTCACAATAAAAACGAGAACTGATTTCCATGTAAGTGCCCCGGAATTCCAGCTTTTGATGTTAAGACAATATTGAGAGATCAACCAGGTTTTGGGGCGTGTTACAGGCCATTATGTTAAGATTTTACGTGACTACCACTTCCTATGTAAAGGAGGACAGAACTCACGTTTGGTCGAAAGGTCTTTTAAATTTCTTTGTCTTGCCGCTTATAAAAAAACAAAAAACATAGCTCTTGTTATAAGCTCCCTTTTTATATTCTATTTACCGAATCAAGTGCAAGTACAAGTTTTCTTTCATTGCTGGTACAAGTCTCATCCATAATCTAATAATCTATAGTTAATATCAATTGCCACATGTATGACGTGGCATCACTTTATTATTAATGTTATAATAATTATATTTATAATTATATATATTTTTTATAGATATTCTCACCAGGATCATGAAGGTACATATACCATTTTGTACTGTAGTGTTTCAATAAAGAGTTTGTCTGTATTAAAACCAGCGGTCACTAGTCTTCGTGTGGAAGGAATTGTCAATAGTTTTCGCTTCTTTTCGTTTTGTAAGAGCTTATTTCTTTAATAACCAGCGAAAATTCTAGACTATTCCTTCCACACGAAGACTAGTGACCGCTGGTTTTAATCGGTCTGGTATTGAAAACGAACACGAGATTGTTAGCTGATAAGGCAGCAGGTCTCACGATCCCTAAAAGGCGCGTAAGTAATAACATTACCAAAAAGTACAAATGGAATATGAAGTCATGACCCTAAAGAGAAGAAATACAATCGATTCAATATCGAAAATACTCACTGTCGTCTTGCAGCCAAGGAGGTCTGGTCCCGCTCGATGGTCTGTTTCTCCTGCAGCACGGACGCCGGTACCAGGCCCTGTCTGGTACATAGCTTGCCTCCCTGCACGTCGTCGATGACCCGTACTAGCCATCTGCAACCAAAGGTAGAAAGGATCATATAACAAGTAAGGATCCAGGGGCATTTTGACTTGGACGTATGGATTATTGTTATATATTATGGTATACAGTTGTAAGGTGATAGTTTGAAAACCAGGGCAAATTATTAACTGGAAATCCAGTTTTGCTTGTTCAAATATTACTGTCAGCACCTACAACGTCCTGAATAACAAACCTGTTGATAAATCTGGCTCATAAGTCAATGAACAATCCGTTGGAACCTCGCGACAAGGCGATACGCCTATTTCCTTAATAAATTAAAATCTGGCAGAGTTCAGACACTGTTTATAATATTCAGGTCTATTGTTATGGTCTATAAACAATAAAAGCTTGTCAAGTGTCCAATTTATGGGGTCATAACTGCACGACGCTTGTCGTCGATGCCAAAATAGTAAAAATGATTAATTTTTTATTTATGCTTTATATCCGCACTGATTTTAAAGGTAAATTTTAAATTATGTGTTAGAAGTACGTAGTATATTTATTTATTATATATAATATAAGTATAAGTAATATTATTTATTTATTTATTTATTTATTGCACACATACATTCAACTTATACTAAGCGTAAACATATGCACCCTGTTAGGAGGGCGTTGCAAACTTAAATTAGGTACTTACTTAACAATACAAAATAAGAACTAAAAACTAATAGGGGCTTAGCAAGTAGGTAATTCTAAGACTTAGAGCTTGAGATCATAATGAAGTATAATTATATTTTCACTCTCTAGATGACAGAGTCCAACACTATTAATAAAAAGTCTAAATTCTATCATCCAGAAAATCTTTTAAGCTGTAGTAACATTTATTTATCAAGAAATTACGCAGTTTTCCTTGAAAGGTCTTATCCTTTAATTCCATTTTTATTATGCTAGGGATTTTGTTGTAAATTTTAATTGTCATATATTGTGGCCCCTTTTTGAACAATTCAAGTTTGGGTTCTGGTAGTATTATATTATGTGGCCTTCGCGGGTTTTTGTCTTTTTCATACAGGTTTGGATGTTTTCTAACAAACATTGCCGACTCTAAGATGTAGATACAGGGTAAAGTTAACAGTTTCTGTTGGATAAAGTGGGGTTTGCAGCTGACGCGCTGGCGGATGTTAACCATGATGCGTAGGCATTTTTTCTGCATTATAAATAATTGTTCAGCATCAGTGCTGGTACCCCATAGCACTGATGCTGAACAATTATTTATAATGCAGAAAAAATGCCTACGCATCATGGTTAACATCCGCCAGCGCGTCAGCTGCAAACCCCACTTTATCCAACAGAAACTGTTAACTTTACCCTGTATCTACATCTTAGAGTCGGCAATGTTTGTTAGAAAACATCCAAACCTGTATGAATATTAAAACATAAAGTGTTTTAATTATTATACATAATTATGAATGCCGCCAGCATGCCCAGTATGCTACCAACTGGTAGTGGGCTAGAATATTTGGATTATCTACAGGCCTACTTTAGCTTGTAAATTATTTGTAGCTAGGTTAGAGGTAGTGTTCAAGCAAAGCTCTTAAGTCCGCTGAAAAAAAAATTGTTATTCCTAATTAAAAACTATGATATTGTAATCACTCCATTACATATTTAGAGCGTCTTATTTATTGAGTTACTAAAAATAAATGTAATGTACGTAACCGGCGAAAGTGCATGAAGATTGGAGAATATATTGATCAAGATCAATAGATATATAGAGAATTATCAGTAAGCAAAGAGAGAGAGAGAGAGAGAGAGAGAGAAAGAAACGAATTGTTGCATGTATCAATGCAGTCTTTCAAGGGTACTACCACTAGTAGTAAACCATTAAATATTCTAATACAAACGGTTTTCATTAAAAAAGAAAATACTCCTAGGTTACGATTCTGCACACAATGCATTTTCAAATTGTTATCCTAGCAGGATGCAGATAAATAAAATGTATTTGAAGCGACGATTTCTCAATGGTAGTAAGAGGATACCCATTTGTGAATACCGGCAGTTGTTTAACTGTTAACTTTAACTAAGTACATAGTTTAACTAAGCTTAGTGTATCTTTGCCTTGAAAAACAATTTGGGTTTTAGAAAATAACTTAGAGGCCAGTTAATTAACAATTTGTTTCAAGATTGATCTTGCCGTAAGGTACTCTTGGTAATTTTGTGAAATGTCGAGAGCATTCCTAGATTATGCAGTTTGTTTTAAACTTAATTTTGCTTTGTTGTCCTGTTTCATAATATAGGTACTAAACAACTTCCAACAAAACAAACCATGTTCACAAGACAATGACCTAACATCACCTAAATCATAACAATCTTTTGAAAATTGTAAAGCACATTGCTCCTAGTTTGTTCCTCCCACGCGTTCTTATTGAGTGAGCTGTGCATGAGTTACCCCAAATTCACCCTACAAAATAACATGATTCTTTCATGTCGGCTATTAACAATGAATGTTTTTAATTTCTCAATCCGTTATTGACGTTTCTTTGCCAAATCTCTGCAATTATCCCGTTATTATTAGATGAATAGACGCTCCAATTTTTCGGCAGCTTTCAATCTGAAACGCTGTCAATCTTAAACAGGGTTTTCGACACTTGATATGAGTAAATTGATAACAAAGATAGAGCTGTGGGAAAATGTTTTATATAACAGTGTCGATATAGTAGTAAGATAACGGTTCAGAATATTAGAACTATAAGTATAAGAGTATGTAATAATAGTATGTAATTCAGTAGAGTAGAATTTTGAATTGAAGACTTTGGGCACAGATCGGGTCTGTTGGTGCCTTTGTCATTTCTTATGTTCTGATAAAGACAGCATTAGTTTTAGTCTGTGATTCGGGTAGACGAATGTTGCAGAGGCCCGCTGTTAGAGTCATTTATTTCAACTTTCATAAGTGCTCCTTTGGGGCCTATTTGAAGAAAGCACTTTGAATTTGAAGGTTTTGCTAACAAAATAAATAAAAACATAATGATTAAGAACCCACAAAAATTTTTCTTCACTTTAAGTTCAAAGTTGGATAAAAATAACCCTGAACACATCTGGAACGGATGGCAGCCCTGACCGTAACGTGATGAGGAAGTGACGTCACAGATCAACGTCCCACATGTCATTGCCCTGCTCTAGACTTACTAAGTCCAGATTTAATGGTACAATCAACGTCAGGATTTGAAATAGTGCATGGCCAGCGTTTAAGATTAAAAAGAGAAATAAAAGTCGAGATTAGTATTTAGATTTATTATCTAGGCGTGATTCGTGTTACACGTTAGAACACTAAGGCTAAGATTCAGAGACGATTCTAAGCGTAGACTTTGGCTTCCATATGTCAAAACTGTATAGAATTTTGACGTATGGAAGCGTGAGTCCACGCTTAGATTCGTCTCTGAATCTCAGCCTAAATCAGTAAAGAAAACGCTTACGTTCAAAGTTAATAGGTATAATCCGCTAAGTTCCCGAAAAGACAGAAAAAGCTAAACACCACTTCACTCTATTCTTGCTTTTTATTATTTTTTAAACAAGCGATAGGAGATCGACAATTCTTATTTTCTTCTAAAAAGTTAAGCTTGTAATAATCAAAATACAAAAATATTATTAAATTTTAAAATATTTTGTAATAAATGTATGTCTTCAAAAAACTTTTAGTTGGTCTGCTTCATTGACATCCTAAATTGATTATAGTCTTCTACAGATTATAATAAAAGCCCCTAAACAAATGGTTCACCTAGTTTATAATAAGAATTATTCAATGTCATTCTTAGTGTTACTTGAATAATAGAAACAAATCCAGATGACCGCAATAACAAGGTATTCAGGTTACTAGGAGAATATGAAAACTATTTTGCCCAATGATAATTTCAAAGCAATCTGAATTCGTCAAATGTATTATTTCTGAGAAATACAAAATGGTTTTGGCATGACTGTAACAAACAAATCACTTGCAGATTTATTATTAGTATTTTTTACCTGACTTGGAAAGATGAGAAGGAGGATATGATCGAATGTATAACAACACACAAGCCGACTGCATTGACAAGCAGTTACGCTCGTCAGTCCTTTTTGATCATTGAAAAAGACACGCTCTACGAAAGCATTGCTTATATTGGGCTCATTTTTTCAATTATTTTTCGCAGTTCGGTGAAGGTTAAGTTGACTTTGAATAACTGAACCCATCGTAAATCAACCGACAATGTTGGATTCATCGAATCGCTGTCACAGCCCGGTCAGCGGCGCAAGTACGGAAGTCGGTTCGATAAATTTGTCGAATCGTAAAACCCGATAAAATTATCGAATGTTGCGAGTACCGAAATCTGATCGTAAAGTATTGTAGTAGCTCTATATTCTCTTTGGATTCGACCTATCTATTCGATAACTTTTGTCGATTGTATCGATGTTCGATTAATTATATAAAAAAGTCGATAAAACCCACTTTATCGATTTGAACTGTCAATTTAATCGAATTTTATCGATCAAAAAGATCCGTGCTTGCGCCGCAGATTCGGAGATATCGATATTGAACCCGTAGTTTGGATATGCACCACTCAAACCCGGAGGGGTGGCAGCCCTAGATATAACAAATCATGCCCATTTTTATTAATTAAATTGGCTATATAATTCTTCAGCAGATAGCCTTGGCCGTAGATAAAAGGATTCGCCGAGAATGACAAAGTGGCAATAATCAATTTATTTGGGACATTTTTCAGAAATCGCCCGCTTTTTCTAAACGGTCTTTAACGTCAGAATCACACGGTTTGTGGAAGTACGCCAAGCGGAACGTTGGCCGTTTTTCAACGGTTTTATAAATACTAGGGATACCTATTAATTATTTGTCTATGGTTTTATTAAACTACTTTACATATTAAAAACGAAGCAGTGATTTGTCAACGTGTATCAACGTCGAAACGGGTGCTACAGATGTCACTTGGCGATGATTGCTGGTTACCATCAGGCGTGACGTCAGCTTGTTTGGTGTGTGTTATAATAGAAAATTGTCTTTCATTAAGTCCCATAAAAATCTTGGATATAATTAATTTAAATATTTTGTAGGGGTCAAATCTTTAAACGGTTCTAATTCCTAACTCCTAAGTGAACACCAGCTGCTGTTGTTTACAACCAGCATTGGGTAGGTATGCTGAGCTTGGACCGCTTTATAACAACTAACATGATCGGTAAGCTATGTCTATATCCAAACATCGTATTAGATAAATGACTCTAAACGCCCGTTCCAATTTTTTTATGCTAATTGATAACGAGACGAGCTGGTCGTTTGCCTGATGGTAAGCATAACGCCATAACAATTGCAGTGCCACCCAGAACTTTGAAACACAAAGGCCTGCGCGGCACTGCAGTGCGCTCGGTACCCTGAGACATAGGTAAACCCAATAATTTCACTGGCTATACTCTGCTCATCAAACCGGAACACAGTAATGCTTGCACGTTACTGCTTGGCGGCAGACTTCACGAGCAAAGCGATGGTACCAACCCAGACGGACACTCGCAGAAGAGTTATTCCTAACTCTAACAAAATTACAATCGATCAACAATAGAACGGCAAGAAACTCGTCTACTACTATTTCGTAAGCCTGTTCCAGTAAGATAACTCTCAGATGACCCTTCAAGGGACGATGACCGACTTCTTACAACAGTAAACTATGACGTCACATTTCATCACATCTTGCGTCATTTTAATACAAACAAGCGAACGGATGCAAGTTATATTAGTGCAGGTATAAACGCATTACGCAACTTTTGAAAGTCGGGTAATGCGTGTTATTCTTAGATATGTGTAGGTTTTACTATAGTTGGCGGTGAAATAATATGCCATGTAGATAAACAAGTAATATAAGATCTCTCTACCTCCCGTAAGTATAAATGCGAAAGTGTATTTTGTTGTTTTATTTCGACGTGATTTTTGGCATTGATATAGTTTATACGTACCGGAGAGTGTCATAGGCTACTTTTTACCCGAAAAATTCACGGTTCCTGACGGAATCTCCATTCGGGTGCAACCGCGGGCCGCAGCTAGTATTACATACTAATAAGAATTTAAATTTCGTCACTCTTCTCATCATCCGATATGGTCTAGTGGCTAGGATACCTGGCTCTCACCCAGGAGGCTCGGGTTCGATTCCCGGTATCGGAATAACATTTTGCATCCAGTTTTTGCCATTTAATTTTTTTGAAAAATATTATTTAAAAGTTAGTTATAAGCTCCCAAGGCGGCTCACGGGCGTGGATCTATCTATACGCGAGAAATTAAAATTTGACTCGGACGAGCCAAGCGAAACAATAAATTAACATGTTTTATTTTCAAACGAGTTGATAGAGCAATTAATTTCCTACATTCATAATCCTGCTCTAATAACTCGTGGGCCGATTTATTTACGAGAATAATGGGATTATTTTGGGAAACTTATTTCTTTAGAAAATATTGTTTGAAACAGTTTGAATGAAAAGTTCGCGCGAAAGGTTTTTCATGTTCTATTAAAATGATGGTGTTGCTGTGGTGTTGCTGTCGACCTTTTTGAACATAGATTCAAAATATTTTTAATTATGTAAATATTTGTCTTTTTTATTGCTTCGTACTATATGTGCGCCTTCAACCACTATAAAAAAGGTTGATAAAAGTATAAGAAATTACTTATGCGCTACGAAATAGGTTTTGGTAAAACCTATTTATAGATGACGGAAACATTTTATTTGTTAGAAATATCGTTGGTTCTTTTTTGTAAGAGATTATAGCCTATCACAATCAATCAAGTAATCAAAAAAGTAAGTATGTAGTAAATCAGTAATTAAAAAAAACTACGGTTTTAAGAGTGACTATGGTCAAATTTGGAAAATATATGCTAAAGCTTGGATAGCATAGACATGTCAATTGCACTTGGCTTTCAAGTGCAGTTGACGGAACCCATTGATACTCGTAGTTGCTTGGCAACATATTTTCAACTTGAGGGTGGTAGTTGGCGGTGTGAGTACTATAATACCCCTCTTTTTGGGGCCGGGGGTTAAAAAAGGTAATTTCATGTCATCATAAATATTCAACTTCAACTCCTTATTTTCTGGCTACAAATATTGAAGCTGCCTAAAAACTTAAGTAAAGCCTCGTCAAAGTTGAGTCTAGTCACAGTCGAGTCAAAGTCACACTACAGTTCAGCAGTTGATAGTACTTTACTGAAAGATTCTAATATATAGTTTTGGGGCAAATTGTCGTTTTTGTACTAATTGCCTTATAGTTTTACACATTCACGAACTTTTAGTGGTTATGTACCATTGTTACACACTAACTCTAAAAAACACAGGTTTTGGTAAATAATATAAAATTGACACAAGCACATTTCGCGTTCCCGCCAAAATTTCCGTTTTTTAATTATTATAAATTTTGTTCTTTCGAATAATAATGTATGTTTGAATTGGCAACAATCAGGAAATGTCCAAAATGTCTGCTCACCTATTCCGGTTGACGCGTGCACGGCCGTCGTGGTCACTTGTTTTTATGATGCCTCTTATGATTTATAGGTTTTTAAAAATCTTGCGAAAATTTTGCCGCTTGTTTGTTGTCAGTTGTCACTGATGTCAATCAAATTTTAAACTAAATTCTAATTTAAATGTTTATTTTTAAAATAAAAGAAAATGTTGACAGTGACAATTTTCCAAGGTTTACGGAAAGCAAAGAGGTTTAACACGTTCTGTTCTGGTTCATTGTCATCCTTTTCTTTGTTTTAGTGTGGCCCCACGCAATTTTCGTATTCAGCCAGTGTCAAGTTTATAGCAAAGTTAATATGTACAATTGTACATAATATGTGTTTAATTTTAATTACTGGGCTTATGAGACTAGAAACTAAAACAAGCGCACCGCAGTGCCACGCGGACCTTTGTGTTTCAAAGTTCTGAGTGGCACTGCACTTGTTATTGGTCGGCGTTATGCTTACCACCAGGCAAACGACCAGCTCGTCTCGTTACATTTTTTTTTATTACTGAACTCTATTTATAAAAGCAATTCTACTTTTATATAAAGACACACCTATTTCACTTGAAACAAACACTGAAAAATAAAAATCAGTTCACTTACTGTATATTTACTTCATTTAACATATTTCATCCCATCAACGAGAAATGCTGTCCATCATTTCATGTCCGTAAATAAGCCGGATGAGCGACGACGTGTCCCATATTCGACATCCCAATTAGAGTTCATGGACCAGGGTTAAAATAATTAAACCGAAATATACTAATTTAACATAAATAAATAATCGAAACATGGGCCGCCTGGCTTGTTTTCTATGATGTTCCTCTCTTTGACTTGTATGTTTTATGTTTGTGGTTGCTCGAGGTCGCTATGTCTTTTTGTTATATTTATTCAATACAGAGATTAGCGTTTGACCACTATTATGCCATGTCATGTTATGCCATTTTTTTAGTGGGAGGACTAACTCTTCTGCGAATGTCCGTCTGTGTTGTTACCACCGCTTTGCCCGTGAAGTCTGCCGCCAAGAAGTACTGTGCAAGCATTAACTGTGTTCCGGTTTGATGAGCAGAGTAGCCAGTGAAATTACTGGGCTTATGAGACTTAATACCTAATGTCTCAGGGTAACGAGCGCACTGCATTGCCGCGCAGGCCTTTGTCTTTCAAAGTAGTGGGTGGCACTGAAATTGTTATGGGCCGGCGTTATGCTTACCATCAGGCAAACGACCAGCTCGTCTCGTTACCAAATAAAAAAAAGAAAGATAATGACGAATACGCTAGACCTATATTAGGGCTCGCTGCCAAGAGCAGCTGCCGGAACACACCAATAGGTGCTTGACAACAGATTTATAACTTGAAGATGTTAGATAGCACTTGAAAGCGATGAACACTTGAAAATGCCCTACCAACATTGATATGACTGCACCACGGTGTTTTCCTTCTCCGTAAATTCAAGCTCATTGTAGAGCTTAGGGTTAGACCTACCTACTACGGATTGGCTGCCGATGTTGCACTGAGTTATCGCCGCTCAAAATAGGGTCTTGGACTGTTTTGTGAAAAGTATTCTCAGCTGTGTTTATAAAAAGGTTGGAATTCTAAGAAATAAATTTATCAGCAAAAAATAATAGATTATAATTAAAAATAATTGTTCACTATTATATTAGTCTAATTAAAGTGGCGCGCTTTGTCATGTCGTGGTATAACAATCATTCATATCGGTCGTTATCCTATTATAGTCTTAAATTAAATAAAATGATTGTTAATATAAATTATAACCTTACCTATAATATGCCGAAACGTATGGGTCAGCTACTTCGTTTAGCGAACATTACTTACGCGCTTAGCGGTATTATATGAATAGTAATAAATAAGCACACATTAATATGAAATGAGTTTATGTTATCTATGAGGATAATGAGATTTTATTATTTTTCCAGCTCCCTATTGATATGGAAAATTAAGTGCAATAAGCACACAAACCAAGGAAGAAGATTCAACAAAATTCGCATGAAAGATTGATTGCACGGTTGCATGAAAAGCTGCCTTCAAAGTTTGCCTGTCAACCCGATAGGAAGAGAGTTGCAGCTACGAGTATCAAACCTCAAGTTATCATTAAAAGGCCCTTAATGGATGCAGAAAAGAGAGATCAAGTATAGAAAATCTATAAGTACTAGAGCTATTAGTTAGTCGACTATTTAAAGTAGAAATGTCGACTAGTTTACAGTAGAAATGTGCGGATCAAATGATAAAGTGCAAAGAAAAAGCGAAGTGATGTCACGCATAGACTAAACGCTTGATGTCATGTACCGTGATTGACGTTTGCCGTCACGTAACTTTGGCATTTAAAATATCTATTTTAAAAGTTAAATAAAAAGTTTGATCCTGTTTATTTGTTGCTTTTTTTTTCGTATTTTAGCTCTAAAAACTATGTTGAAACAAAAGAGTCATGTTATTTTGGTACTATGATTGGAACACCCTATTATTTTTAATTTGTTCCTCCAAACTAAAATGTAGCAGTGAAATAGCAACAATCAGGTTGACAGCTACTTAATTAGAAATACCCTACTACCATAGTATTAAAACTAATATAAAATGTTACGACACGAACAGACCGTCCGTTGTTCTAAGTTCATCTGCCTAATAAAACATTAAAATAGTAACGAAACCTATTTCCGACAGGTTTTTAGGTTATGTCCATTTGCAAGCTTAAGATTATGAGGATTACAATGTAAGAGATTTATAGCCGACATCAAAGTTATATCTCGACAAGATAGGTTAATGGTTCCGATTTGGCTTGTTTTCGTAATTTCATGACTTGTAGTTTTTGTTGAAATTATTGCTAAAGTCGACTATGCTAAAGATTTGTATAATTTAAATGATTTTGTTAATTATACTAATTAGTGTGATACAGACGTAGATATGAAAGGGTAATCAAGTACCAATTAACGATGAAGTGTCATTGATTGATTACCTTTTGTATAAAAAGGAAATAAAAAGGAATTAGATACGTTAAAGTTCAAGTAACGACATCAAAGAGTCGACTCTCAGGACTTTTTTATTTAGTGCACTCTAGAAATCCTATAAAACGTTACGGGTGCTTTAGTAGCAATTATAGATTTTACGGCTTCAGGTGGGATTTAACGCGTAGAAACAAACTATCATCCAAAGGATTTCCTGGCTTCAAAAACATTTGTATAATAGACTCTTTGTACTATGTTTATGTTTGAACTAGCTTCTGCCCGCGGTTTTCACCCGCGTTCCCACAGGAAACGTCAAACCGATCTGTCAAATTAAATCAACTTGTCAACATTATAAAACTTTATTGACAGCTGTCAATGTCAATTTTATGTCACACTATAACCTCTGCCTGCGGTTTTCACCCGCGTTCCCACAGGAACCGGGCATTTTTCCAGGATAAAAAGTAGCCTACGAGTATGTTACTCTCCGGTCCATAAACTATATCTATGCCAAAAATCACGTCGATCCGTTGCTTCGTTACTGCGTGAAAGAAGGACAAACCAACAAATACACTTTCGCATATATAATATTACTATGGATATGGATTATTAATATCGGATATATTTACACATAAATTAACATCCAAATATTGGGTTTATTTATTTCGACCTTTAGAAGTTTTACCACCAGATGAAACATATATTTTTATAATGGATTTTGTTTGTTTGTCATGACTTATTTTAGTATTTGGTTCATCCTTCAGTTTAGCTAAATGTAGCCAGAAAACGATTTTGTTCAATATTATTATATTGAGAAATTATAAAATAACAAAAACATCCAGATTTTATAAATAGTGCATATTTATAATGTAGGACATAAACAAATTGTTAACGAAACAGAGCGACCAAGGCAATAAAAATAAACTAACGATGGAACTGTCAGTTAAAAACCTGACGTTCAAGATGTGAAATCATCGAAAATAAGTTCCTATTCGTCCAGCGTTCTCAAATTAGCAATACAGGAGAAAACTAGGACAGGAGTAGAAAGAAGGCAACTGAAACCGTATATCGACGACCGTCCGCCCGCAGGTTGACTGGGACGAAAGAAAGCCAAGTTAATAATGCTAATAATGTATGTAGACTATTTTAAGAGCGGTACCCACGCCAATTTCTCAAACCACCCGACGAGACCTCCCACGTCTCACTGAACATTAACAAACACGAAAGAGAACTAAGACAATTTCTCTTCTCGAAAGATCTCTCCTGGCTGGTTGTAAAACCGGGTATTGTTGAATAGATTATGTAGTTGCTGTTTTCTCGGAATCAGGGACATTGACCTATTATAAAACAGAAGAAGAATGGGATTACCTGTAAAGTTCTGTCATAAAATGTATAAAAAGATGTAAATCACACTTTAAAGAAAAATTTGAAGGAAGTGCTAGATAAATTTACTACATGAAAGAAAGCAGCTACTGACTGACACAAATTACAGAAATAAGCATGAATGGTAGCCGACACGGAACGTGCGTTTTCTCTTGTATTCAATAGTTGCCTAAAAGATTGGTCTCTTTGTGTTTGTTAGTGCGAGGACTAACTCTTCTGCGAGTGTCCGTCTGGGTTAGTACCACCGCTTTGCTCGTGAAGTCTGCCGCCAAGCAGTAGGTAATGTGCAAGCATGACTGTGTTCCGGTTTGATGAGCAAAGTAGCCAGTGAAATTACTGGGGTGATGAGACTTAATACCTAATGTCTCAGGGTAACGAGCGTACATGCAGTGCAGCGCGGGCCTTTGTGTTTCAAAGTTCTGAGTGGCACTGCAAATGTTATGGGCCGGCGTTATGCTTACCATCAGGCAAACGACCAGCTCGTCTCGTTACCAAATAGTATAAAAAACTAATAACAAACCAAGCACAGAATAATTACGACACTGATATAAATCCGTCGTTATTGGTAACGTAACCTCCACTAACCTAGAGCCGCGTCTTGTTCCGTCGCTCTCTGATTCCCTAACGCACTTGACCGATATCGAGTCGGCGATACACGCTCTAATAAATTTAAAACGAAACAGATGCTCAGTTTTTACCAATTCTTAATTTCTGTTTGTACGTTAGGGCTATTTTTATGATGGTTCAATTTATGACGGACAAAATCTTTATAATTTGTCCACATAATGTTCAATAATTATATTTACGTACATAAGTAATTTTTCATAATGTAAATGTCATGCAATGCATATGAATATATCAATTTATATAAATTCGCACATAACTTGATATAAGCCATTGGTGAAGGCTGAGCTGATATCAGAACCATTTTGTTTTAATAGGTTAATTTGCTGTACATAAGAGCGAGTGTGTCCGAGCGGGAACTTGTGCGACTTTTAATCCGACGCACCATCGTTCGAATCTCGACTCGGCCCGTACTAATGACTTACATCAAGTTATGTGCGGATTATTGACACTCGCTCTAAAAGGGTGAAGGAAGACATCGTGAGGAAACCGGCATGTTCAAGAACCACAAAATTCGAGGACATGTGACATCCACCAAGCCGCACTGGGCCCGCGTGGTGGATTATGGCCCATACCTCTCTCTGAGAGGAGGTATATATAGGTTTAGATATCCCAGCAATGGGAGCGCAAGAGGCTGATAATGATGCTGTATAATTGTACATACCTTCTAATAGGTACAGCATGATTTTTTAATATGTCATTCTTTACTGACCTTTATAGCTGATTCAATAAGACGTATTAAGCTTGATAAGTCAACTATACATCATTTCTGGTTCAACAAACAAACAAAAGCTTTAAATAGAAGCATGTAATATATCCCGTACATTAGACAGACAATATTTATGTCCAGATGAAATGTACTTTGTTTTTTACGTACGTTAAATATGAAATAGTGTCATACGATCTTATCTAAAGTCCGATTCAAAAAGAAATGCTCATGAGAACTTGCATCTTTGATATATCGCCGGATGTCGAGACACTCTTGGCCAACTCTCCCTGACTCGTGTTCCATGTTACAATATTTTTATGTCAACCGTTTAGAGGAAACCATTACTAGATGTCAATGTGACCATCAAGTTTTATGAGAAGAAAACTCATAATAATTCATTTGAATGTTATGTAAAATTGGGTTAGGTGACAATAAATAGGAAAAAACCAAGACACAGAAGCGTTAGGTCAATTTAACTAAATTCATAAAAGAAGAGTAATTTCTCAATTCGATCCATTGGCTTTTAAACAAACCAAATTTAAATATTATAGTCAATTTGGTTTAGTTTCAAAGCCAAAGTACAACATTAGAAGTAGCCTAACTGTTTGTTATTTACGTGACTTCCATAATATTTTCAAAACTTTTATCCTAACGGGCTTAAAAATTAAAAGCACTAAAACGTACATTTTTTCAAATTTCTTACAACTTCACGGACCAACCACATTAAAAGAAGAAAGAAAGAAAATAAGGTAATAGCGCCTGAACGGATACACTCAAAAAATTCTATATCAACAAAACAGGTTGCGTCAATAATATTATAGAAACCAAACGTTTGCTCTTCTACTGCATGAGGTTTAGAGCAGTCACCTGAAGAAAATGATATAATAGGTCGGGGAAAAAGTTCCTTCGCATTTTTTAAGAAAATTCAAAACATTTTTTAATATGGTTTATTTACATTTAACTAAAGTATGTAGGTACCATTTTGTTCGGTAACTTTTTGCCATCTTGTAGGTAGGGACATGATCCCATTGCTATATAAATTTTGGGACTTCTGATCAAAATACCGCGAGAAGTGGTTTTGGCAGTCCTCTCGTGATGTTAACCTGACACTGCCTAAAGAATTCTGAAGAGACCGAAACAGGTGGAAATCTGAAGGTGCAAGGTCAGGACTATACGGCGGATGCATTAACACCTCCCAGCCAAACTCTCTTAATTTTTTCTGAGTGGCTAAAAATGTGTGAGGTCTAGCTTTATCATGAAAAACCATGAAATGAAAACCACACCCCTTCTGTTGATTAATTCCGGCCGCTTTCTCTCAACTTCTTGCTTTAATCTCATCAGTTGTTCGCAGTAGAGTTCAGAATCGATGGTCCTGCCTGGTGGTAACAGCTCATAATGAATAATGCCCTTCCAATCCCACCACACACACAGCATCACCTTGTTGCGAGTTAACCCGGGTTTCGCCACAGTCTGTGAAGCCTGACCGGTCTTTGACCACGACCATTTTCGCACGTTCTTGTCGTACGTGATTCACTTTTCATCACCAGTTATCAGCTTCTTCAAAAATGGTTCGGTTTCATTATGTCGTAGTAAAGAATCACAAATGAGTACACGGTTCATTAGCAATACATTAGGTTTCTTTCAGTGAGCTCGTGAGGTACCCAAATATCGAGCTTTTTTGTGTACCCAGTTTTTTTCAAATGCGCCAAAACTGTTTTGTGGTCAATTCCCAGTTCTTCAGCTACGTCGTAACTACTGATATGCCGATCTTGTTCCACTTTTTCAAAAATGGCATCCATTTTATCCGTAATAGGTCGACCAGAGCGACGTGCATCTTTGAAATCAAAATTTCCGGATTGAAAACGCTTAAACCAAATTTGTGCTACTCTCAGAGACACTGCACTAGGTCCATAAACATCGCAAATTTTTTTCGCGGCTTGCGTTGCATTTTTACCTTTTTTGTAGTAAAATTTTAAAATGTATCGAATTTCTTCATTAGATTCACTCATTTCGACAGTACGAAAAACAAATGAAAATCACACATTTTCCTAATTTGAATTTGGAATTATGTTCTTTAAAATTTAAACTTTCATATGATACCAAAACCAGCCAGATACAAATACTATAGCCAAAGAGATTTTATTACAAGTTCATACATACTATAATGCGAAAAGACTTTTTCCTAATATTATATCTATATACAATGCGAATCAACTGCGCCCGGCGCCATATTTTTCAATTCTTTATACCAAGACGCACAGGGAATGACTTTCGAGTCACGTCAGTCTCCATAAAGTCTCCTCATTCAATCCCTGCTCGCTTTTTATGAAGCCAAGAATCTATGTCTCATCACATGTAGCATAATTCAAATTAGAAAACGCAATTCACTTTCACCCTCGATTACACAGTGCAAGGCCAGTGGAAAAGCGTAATATTTTTTAAATTTTGCAAATAGGTCAGATGTTTTTCAACTTCTAGCGGCTAATCCGTCATTGTTGTATAACGTCACCTTGAGATTTATCGGAATGAAATTGAAATACCTACATTAAGGTTTCCACGCACACATACTCGAATATCACGACTGCAAAGCGAGTGTCCGTTCCTCGCATTTCTGTTTTGGTTTGCAGACATTGATCTGTGCGAACAATTATAAAAATAAATTTAAATTATGCTGTGCAAGACAAGCCCTAATGCCGTATATCCTCTAGCAGTTTACCTTCGAGACGTTTTTTAACTATTCTTACAGCCTGAGTATGAATTGGTATGTTATCCCAAGAGGGAGTCAGGCCAGAGGTCAACAACATTTGTTTTATGCGTATTTGAAATTCGATTATTTTCATTGAGGAAAAGATGTTTAAGTTTTACGTCAAAATCCTACTACAGGACTTCCGGGCAGCCATATAGATCAGCTGATTCACTTGAACTTTGTTAAATGATGTTGATTAGATGTCACTTGGAAACAATTCCAGAAAATGCCGTGCCCTTCACGTTTGAGGTTGAATTTATTATTTTGTATGGCATTAAGGAATGACGTATTTCCAAGGAAGGCTTTCACAACTTATACAAAACCATGGTCCTAATCATCCCCTTCCGTGACAACATATATAAACTTTTCCAGATTTTTGATTGATAATTGACTATGTGACCATGAACGTGGTGGAAAGTGTTTCAACGTTGAGCATCTATACAAATAAATAAAATTGAAGTGTCTGTTTGTAATATCAAAATAACAGCTTTTTACCAAATGCATACGAAAGTATATACGGTACCGTCTGTTTGTTCCGGGTAATCTCCAAAACCGCTGGACCGATTTTGACGGGACTTTCACTGGCTGATAGCTGATGTTATAAGGAGTAACTTAGGCTACTTTTATTTTAGAAAAAAAAATTAGGGTTCCGCGCAAATAAAATAAAAACAATAAAATCCAATATCTCCGCGGGGGTGAAACCGCGGGCAGCAGCTAGTTAAAATAATAAAAAAATTGATTTAGAAACAAAGAATAAACATGACATCTCATTAGTTGTGACTTTGTTCTTAGTATTAAAAGCAAAAGATACCTACATACCAACTAGCCATCACGCAGTAGCCACATCTCACGGTGGCATTAGTCGAATAGGTTTGACCGGAGTTTTAACTCGGTCTGAGGCGCGCGATTTATTTTGATTAGTGAGAAACTTTCAGCAGCCGCGCGGTTTCGTTACAGGGGTGACAAATGGCGCGCCTGACCTTCGATTGCGAACTGGAATACGGAGGAAACACGATGCCGAGGGATGATGCAATGAATTTATGTAATTGTCTAGCCGTTGTTGACGTTGAACTTGATGTCATACGATCGAATCTTAAATGTTATGTCATTTAAGATTCTTTGGATACAACATTTAGTTAAATCCGAAATGCAGACGTCCTTTGTTAGTTTCAGGTGAAATAGTGGTCGCCAATTGTATTTAAAAGACCGTAATATGTAAGCGAAATATTGTCAATTTTAATTTTATGACGATTAATTTTACCACCCATATTTCGACCTATTCAAGATTGAATAACGCTGAATATGAATAAACTTGAGAAGTGCATAATTATAATTGCTGTTTATTTTAATAGCCAGCCATTTTGGTAATGATTACGTATCTTTTTAGGGATTTGGATTTCTTCTTATATTTATAATTGTGTGGCCTTATCATTACCTTATTTGACCACCTCTCGTGTACCTACTTCGTCTTTGAACTACGTACTACATTGATGAACTTATTTTTTTTATGTTATTTGGTAACGAGACGAGCTGGTCGTTTGCCTGATGGTAAGCATAACGCCGGCCCATAACAATTGCAGTGCCAACTTTGAAACACAAAGGCCGGCGCGGTACTGCAGTGCGTTCGTTACCCTGAGACATTAGGTATTAAGTCTCATAAGTCCAGTAATTTCACTGGATACTCTGCTCATCAAAGCGGAACACAGTAATGCTTGCACACTACTGCTTGGCGGCAGACTTCACTCACAAAGCGGTGGTAACAACACAGACGGACACTCGCAGAAGAGTTAGTCCTCCCACTAACAAAACTGATATACCTACTGTTTGAAGAAATATAGAGCATTTAACATATTTTATACCATGGTTAAGTAAGATTCACATCTAAATCAATTACCAACATATTAGAAACAACTTAACTTAGAAATAATGTCGAATATCATATTGCCAGAAAACATGCAGCCTACCTGTCATTGTTCTTAGCCTTCTTGCCCTTGGGGTGTTTCTTCTTCGGCCTCACCGAGATCTTGTGCTTGGCCGCCGAGGTGTCCAGCAGAACTGCATCCAGGTCCAGCGTGGGGTCGGGTGGTCTGCGGGTATGGGGAGTTAGTGGTGACAAATGTTATAGGCAACATACAGGATATCTGTACTAGATTATGATCTAGAGGGTAAAGAGTTCTGATTGAGGACTGTCTTGAAAGCTTTATCAAAGTTCGATGGGACTGCCTGAATCTGCCTTCTTGCTTATGAGTGAATTGTGCAGTAAATCGATGGAGACCGAAATATGTAGCTGAGATTGTTAACATTCACATTTAGAAAGGTACCTATCATTTCAAGGCAGATAAATAATAAAAATACGTTCTAGACACAATACGCTATTTGACCTGTATTCTGCTCGCCTATTGGTTTTGACGATAAAGTGTTCCTTAGGTACTATACTAGTCTATGATACAGTGATTTATGAGTTATGACACATATCTGCATATAGGATTTGTTTAAGGCCGCACCTCTTTGTTGCGATAAGCGATAATAATATCTATTGTTTTAGAGCACCATGAGCCTGGTTGACCTTAGTAAGGGCTTTGATATAGTACCATCGACCGCGAACTGTTCCATGAGGAATTCATTCGTCAATTCATTCGCAGAGACGGAACCACACACCGTTTGATAAGGAGTCTCGCAATTATCCCACCACTTGTAACTCTTACTGTCATCGACTACACCCTCAGACTCTGTCAGTTACATCGACCACATAAATCGGACACGATAGAGTTTCGCGTGCCAAAAACGTGATACTAAAATCAGTCGGCGTAATTCATTAATTAGCTTCTTTTCTATAAATAACTGCAAAGAATTCTTAGTGGAGCAGCCAACTGCACAACCGATACACAAGACAGTGGGTGCAACGTATTCTGCGGAATCTTGAGAATGTAATAAACTGAAATGATTACATTAAAGTAATAGGATACGTAGATGGAAAATCAAGAATGTATGTAACTATACCTAGATACATAGGGTAACTACACAACTATACATACAACGGTACAGTAGAAATTTGATCAATCGAAATGTGCGGATAATAGACAAAAAAATATCGATAAAACTACGAAAAAAAGTTAGATAAGTACTCGAAAACCAAGGCCATTAACTTTTTTAAATTAAGTTTCTTTTTCATTAATCAGTGTATTTTCTTCAAAGTAGTCCCATTTGAGAGCTAGAAAGTCTACCTAGCTGATACGATAAAAATAACTCGAATATCTAATTGAAAAGGTGGTTAATCTTGGTTTTTGAGATAGCTAACGTATCTTACTTTATTTCGGATTTTATCGATAATTTTTTGTCTAATATCCGCACCTTTCGTTTGATCAAGTTTCGACAACACACATTGTAGGTATACATATATATGACGCCAACGATCTTATGAAGGTCTTTTCCAATTACGATTCCATAGAGAATAGAATACGAGAACTATGGCATCCCACAATAACCGGACTAGAGGAACCAAGTTTTCAAGTCGAGAGTGAATAGATTTCTTCTAGGCAAGCGTGCTCCATCGTCGACCGCATCGTCGCTTAACATCAGGTGAGATTGTGGTCAAACGTAAGCCTATTTTGGTTAAAAAAAAAAAACCAACATTTGATATGGAATTTAAGTCCATCAACATAATTATCGTATACAGAAAGATGGCTGTTACATACCTACTACGTAACAGTGATACTATAGTACCTACATGGGCTGTCAGTAGTCGCGAGCGCTTGCACCCGCATGTGAAGTGTTACATAAAAAGCTCAAGCTATAGAATTTGAACACTGTTTTAGACTTTCACGGTTATTCACTACTTTATACATTGTAACGGGATATTTACCGTGATTATTCTAAATATCCCGTTACAATGTATAAAGTATATAATTTGAAGCATAAAGTTACATATAGCGGTTGCTACATTTCACTAGCTACCACTAAGCCACGATGCATATACGATGTATATACAATATACATAGGTAACTAAATCTTGCGGTAACTAAACCTTCATAAAAACCGGTGGTTCCAACCCAGATGGACACTCGCAGAAGAGTCAGTGCTACCAGCCTGCGGCGCAAGTACGGGAGTCGGTTTGATAAATTAGTCGAATCGAAAAACCCGATGAATTTATCGAATATTGCGAGTACCGAAGTCTGATCGTAAAGTATTGTAGTAGCTCTACATTATATTATCTTTGGATTCTACCTAGCTATTCGATAACTTTTGTCGATTGTATTGAGGCTCGATAAATTATGTAAAAAGTCGATAAAACCCACTTTATCGATAAGAACTGTCAATTTTATCGAATTTTATCGATCGAAAAGATCCGTACTTGCGCCGCTGGTAAGATAACGTTCAATAACACTAATGTATCTTGTTAATAAACTGCCAGAGTATGATCATATTTTACACAGCAGTCACAATATTTCCTAAAATTATCTAGTGGTTCAATTAGGAGCTTGTTGAATTGTCTCTAATGTTGTTGTTATACAAGCGCAAGTGCCACCGAGCCCTGTCGCTGTCAATCAAGCGTCACTTGGCTGTAGTAGTGACAGTCGGTGACACTCGGTGCAAAGTGGTTTGGTGACCACTCATTGTCAGGGCTTGAGCGACGCCGGTATTCGTTTCCATCATGTGATCGTTTTTGTTCCGAATGTTTTCTATTTCTGACCTTCGGAGGTAATGAAGAAAAAAGAATAATTATTCTAAAGCATTATAGTACCTAGAAGTTGGACTTAAGTTATTGATGATCTCAAAAAAATAAAAATAAACGAGCCATCACGTAGTCTCAACGTAAAGCAAGGCATTGCCTCCCTAGGGAGAGAAAGTTGTAAAAAACCCAAGGCAATTTCTGAGTAAGGACGTTAAAATTTGAATGAATTCTCAGCATACGGGCATTGTGATAAGAGTTTATTCGAAAATCAAACTAGCCACCATAGGCACAATAAAAAAAAAAAACAAAAAAAACAACGCAACTGCATGAAATGTAAAACAATTTATTATTTATGTAGCCTCGACTTTTCACAGTCTAGCAGGTGTGAAAAGTAGTGTGATCACCTCTAGGATAAAGCCTGTCTTCGTCTTGGGCGGATTGAACTCCTCGCTTCACTCAGGACTCTACATAACTCTCTCGCTTCGCTCGGGCGTTAAATTAAAACTAACTCTGGAGTCGTTCGTTACGCTCAGGGTTCAATAAGCCGCCCGGTACGTAAGACATTTCTTTATCCTCTTGGTGCATAATCTACTATTATTCAAGTGCTAAATAAAATTAATCACGCTCAAAAATTACTTGTAAGTGTAACTATATAAGATTTATATTCTAAACTCTGACATTATATCGGACCTCTTTCACACGAGCTTTTTCCAGCACTTTTAACGAAACTACTGCTACTTATTTTATTGCAATTTATAATAAAACTATATCAATTTCATTACAGAAAAGTACAAAGTATGTAGTAGTTAGCCGCCTGTTCAAGAGCACACCATGCGAGTCTACCCCGCGGAAGCATGCACCGCTGCGCGTGCTATTTCAAGCGCCCCAAAAACCGAGTGACGTCAATGGTGGCACCAATTCTGGACTACGGTGTGTCAATGACTTAGCCCAATGGGAACTACAAACAACTGTGGTCGTATCTTATCGTGTAGACACAAGGTGTGGTACATTATGTAAAGTTACATAAATAGTTTTTGTAAACGTCCAAAAGGTTCTGATCGTGGCCTTGGTGATGGAAAGAACTGGTACCTAATAGAATTCATCCATACATACAGATAAATAAAATTGAAGTGTCTGTTTGTAATATCAAAATAACAGCTTTTTACTAAATGCATATGAAAGTATATACGGTACAAAACAACCATTTTTAAAATGTTTGTCTGTCTGTCTGTTTGTTTGTTCCGGGTAATCTCCGAAACGGCTGGACCGATTTTGACGGGGCTTTCACTGGCAGATAGCTGATGTTACAAGGACATAGGCTACTTTAATTTTAGAAAAATAATTAGTGTTCCGCGCAAAAACTATGTAATCCAAAATCTCCACGCGGGTGAAACCGCGGGGCAGCAGCTAGTTACAAATAAGATTATTTCCGCGGAATTAAAACTATAAATTACATACCCACATTATATAATCTTATTTAAAATGGACTTCCGCAAAGTAACGCCTGATTCCATCAAATATCTAGAATTCATTACCTATCTAAGTATCTAGTTTACATAGGAAATGAAATTAAAATTAAGTTTTCATAATTATTTATTGTCGTATTTTACTATCGTAAATGTCGAGGGATTCATTTGAATATAATTTTAATGATAATTTTGTTCAGGCCGTTGCGAGTAGCAAGACTTACGGAACTACTTACGACTAACCTTACTATTAATGATAACAGTAGTAAACGTATTATTGATATATTTACTGAACATTATAATATATCTACATATATATTTTATATTAAAAACTATGAAAACATAGAGTGAAGTGGCATCACCTCATCCATGCGTCCCACAACCGGTTCTCGATTTACATCCATTCACAATTTCCTATGAATGGCGAGTGGTCTGGAAGCAATTCTCTCGTGAAGTAGTGCACAGTTGTACAGTAAGATAGTATTATATTAGGTCGGGGAAAAAGTCTTTTCGCATTATAGTATGTATGAACTTGTAATAAAATCTCTTTGGCTATACTATTTGTATCTGGCTGTTTTTGGTATCATATGAAAGTTTAAATTTTAAAGAACATAATTCCAAATTCAAATTAGGAAAATGTGTGATTTTCATTTGTTTTTCGTACTGTCAAAATGAGTGAATCTAATGAAGAAATTCGATACATTTTAAAATTTTACTACAAAAAAGGTAAAAATGCAACGCAAGCCGCGAAAAAAATTTGCGATGTTTATGGACCTAGTGCAGTGTCTGTGAGAGTAGCACAAATTTGGTTTAAGCGTTTTCAATCTGGAAATTTTGATCTCAAAGATGCACGTCGCTCTGGTCGCCCTATTACGGATAAAATGGATGCCATTTTTGAAAAAGTGGAACAAGATCGGCAGATCAGTAGTTACGACGTAGCTGAAGAACTGGGAATTGACCACAAAGCAGTTTTGGCGCATTTGAAAAAAACTGGGTACACAAAAAAGCTCGATATTTGGGTACCTCACGAGCTCACTGAAAGAAACCTAATGAACCGTGTACTCATTTGTGATTCTTTACTACAACGTAATGAAACCGAACCATTTTTGAAGAAGCTGATAACTGGTGATGAAATGTGAATCACGTACGACAAGAACGTGCGAAAAAGGTCGTGGTCAAAGACCGGTCAGGCTTCACAGACTGTGGCGAAACCCGGGTTAACTCGTAACAAGGTGATGCTGTGTGTGTAGTGGGATTGGAAGGCCATTATTCATTATGAGCTGTTACCACCAGGCAGGACCATCGATTCTGAACTCTACTGCGAACAACTGATGAGATTAAAGTAAGAAGTTGAGAGAAAGCGGCCGGAATTAATCAACAGAAGGGGTGTGGTTTTCATTTTCATGGTTTTTCATGATAACGCTAGACCTCACACATCTTTAGCCACTCAGAAAAAATTAAGAGAGTTTGGCTGGGAGGTGTTAATGCATCCGCCGAATAGTCCTGACCTTACACCTTCAGATTTCCACCTGTTTCGGTATCTTCAGAATTCTTTAGGCAGTGTCAGGTTAACATCACGAGAGGACTGCCAAAACCACTTGTCGCGGTATTTTGATCAGAAGTCCCAAAATTTATATAGCAATGGGATCATGTCCCTACCTACAAGATGGCAAAAAGTTATCGAACAAAATGGTACCTACATACTTTAGTTAAATGTAAATAAACTATATTAAAAAATGTTTTGAATTTTCTTAAAAAATGCGAAGAAACTTTTTCCCCGACCTATTAATATTCTTATTGCTCAACTTGTTCATTCACAAGATGTATGAATGTCAACATTAAATTGTAGGAGCAAGAAAACAGCGACATTGTGCCTTTCGCACTACGTAGAAAATAGCTCTTGTATTAAAATCTTCATATTATGATACATAACTACTTCTTTCATAGTTTAAATGTTTTATATTACCAATGATGAAATATAAATGTAGAGATTTTTCTTTAATAAACATAATATGAACTAGGGCTGAGAGGAAATGAAATAATCTACATTTAATTCGCTTCTTAATATACACATCTCTTGATTAAAAATGAGTACGAAATCGTAATATTCAGTTTTCTTTAAACTGAATATTCCAAATCTGATATATGTATTTACCTAATATAATCATAAGATATTTATATATTAGAAGATTTAGATTGATATTTCATACCTAGAGTTAGTCTAAGACGAAAATTCGTCGCTAAGTTCCTATTGGATACACCGCATAATCATCCTACAGCGGCATTTGTACTTCTAAGTTTAGTGTGATTACTAGATTTGTAGTTCTAGGTTCAATGGTCTAAACTTTTGAAACGTTAACAAACATTGTATAACTGTAATGTATCTATCTAATATTACTCGCTCTAATACTTTTTTACTAGACAAGATGGATTATCGTGTGTCAGATTTTACCACACAAGATAATCCTTTACATTTATCTGGTCAACCCACTAAATGCCTATTAAATGTATTTTAATTCACGTTCAAAGAGGAAAGTTTCTATTTCGTGTTTTTAACGTAGTATTATATATATCTCCATGCTTATGAAGTAATCTAATGTGATACAAGTGACTTTTAAAAAAGTGGGAACACAGTTAGACGAAAATATCGTAATATTTGAAATTTCATCCCCATTTTTCCATTATTATTATATTAGTAGGTATTCGTTAACAAAATTTATAATAAGAGCATCCTTGAGATATACCCTATCCATAAAAAAGAGGTAAGGAACGTGAAGGGACGCGAAATTTGAAAAAAAAAAAACTTTTTTGTGATTTTAACCCCGTTAAAAAAAATTGTGAATATTTTGTAGTTCGCGTAAATAACGAACAATATTACTCTAATTTTAATGTCTTAATTTGGCTTTGGAAATAAACTAAATTTAAATATTGGTGCTTTTAGTCCAACATGTGACCGTTTCTACCTTTAAATTACACGCGAATTGCAAAATATTCTCAAATTTTTTATCATATTGGGATTAAAATCCCAAAAAAAGTATATTTTTTCCTTATTCCCAGCCACTTCACGATCCATCCACCTTAAATCTGAACCGGCTAATCTCCGAAACGGCTGGACCGATTTTGACAGGACTTTCACTGGCAGATAGCTGATGTTATAAGAAGTAACTTTGACCACGTGTGCGAAGCCGCGGTGTACAGCTAGTGATAATATAAGAATGAAACCCGGCAAGCAAACTTAGTCCACCATTTAAAAAAAACTAACCATAATTTATTAGAGTCCAATCTAAAGTGCAGAATCTTGTCGAATATGTCAGTAATTCAAAATGGCATGGGCCATATTCCCGTTACCTGTTAAAATATTCTGGCAAGCCGCCAAGCGAAACTTGGCACCTAGATTTTCAGGTTACTAGCATCTATCTGACGGGTTTGTCTGGCTTGTTCCCTATTGTCTAATTACGCCACTAAAATTAGGGATCTTTTCTAGGTTAGAGGTAAATAGGTAGTCGACGTTTGCCAAGAATATTATTATCGTTGCGGAAAAGAAACTCATCATATTCACGTCTCTTTTTGATGTTTCTTGAAATGAAGACATTACTTGAAATTAGTTCAATATACCTAGCAACGTTTAGTTACTAGTTACTAGTATTTTTTTATTAGTTTACTAGTAACACATACCTAAAGCTTTAGCGATAAATAACCCTCAAAGACCACTTTGGTACTTCTTACATTATGATGTTCAATATCTATATTTTCGGATACATCCTAGACCCTAAGTAATATTTCTTGAAACTAGAGGCCAAAGGTCTACACCAGGATACAGAAAAGCTCTACCACTTTTTTTAGTACACTATAGGTAGATACTTATCGATCCTATTTGCGGGAAAACCTAGTCACACGAGCTTCAGAAATTGATTCCTACCACTCAGCCTGTCTCTAAGATCTGGAGTCTTTTTCGTTAGCTTTAAAATAAATATAATAACATGATGTGAAGAAATTTTCATATCTAAATAAAATGGGTACCAAACAGACATACAAATCACATTTCTTCGTTACTATAGAGTCCTAACGTTTTTATTAATTCTAAAGTCGTTGGAAATGATATCGTAGTGTCTAGTGAGTCAGTGTGACTCATTTCAAGGGAATGACACTTGGATGGCAAAGCCGGTCATAAATATTTGGGAAACGGTACTAAAATTATTTTTATAGGTTTAGAATAGTTGTGAAAAATTGAGCTGGCACATAATAAAAAGAGGCAGGAAAAGGAGAGCAAAAAGAGGAAATGAAACAAAGGTCAGAAGTAAAAAGTGGCTAAACATATACCCTAGCTCAGTGATGCTAATGGAAATAGCTTTAAGGTATGTTATTGGAAACAATAAGACAACGGAAATTTGTAACATTACCTACCTACAACTACTATTAAAAAAAGTATTCGCTTTAACCTACTCCATATTGATATGACAAAACTATTCACCTGTAAATATATTATTTTACCTATCTACAATAATCGTACATACGGAGGTTTTTGTAAAAAATACTTTCTACTTTCTAACTTAAGATTTACCTGTATCACAACAGTACAAAAAGAAACTCCAAAAATTTTATTACTTTTATTAAAAACCTATAACGATTACAAATACACAAACATTACTACAAATACAATTAATTAATAATGTCCAATCGGTGTCGATAGTTATCACAATAGTTATAATTTTGATCACAACATATAAAATGATACATGTTTTTATGCTATATACAATGGGCTGCCCGCATAATACAAGGAAAAGCGCGTTGTAGTGATGAATTAGCTTTCTCGCGCATGATAATACGTTTGCTTAAAGCCTTCTGAAGATGATGATCTTCTCTCCTCAGTAATAGTACATTTTGTAGGTGGGCACGCTAAACACATAGTCTAGAGATGGGCCGCGTGTTTTGAAGAAATGGTTCTCGTAACAATACACCCGCCCTCTGTACCTGCATCAACAATTATTATCTCATTACGGCATCAATCGAGATGGGTGATGCGTGCTGATGAGGTATGTTAGGTGATAGAGGTATGAAGTGTGGTTTCAATGATGTATGTGTTTTAAATGTCATAGTGACTGATGAGTTGATACCTATGATTCTTTAGAGGTAAACACCATGCCAAAGGAACCTAAACTGTTGGAAATATAAGTCCCAACACAAATAATAATAATAATAATAATTGTCTCTGTTTCTAAAGGAAACTAGATTCAATTCATTGTTGAAACGTGTACGTAGATGAAGTTACCCGATGAAGTGTAAGGAATTTAACATTGACTTATAACCTTTCAGGATATTCCAGCAGATCGAGTTGCGTAACGGCGGTGCAACGAACCCGGCTAAAATTAACAAGTCCCATGCGGAATGTTCAGCGCACCTCATCGTCATCAAATGCACTCTGACATTTCCTATATGCAACCCACATCTCCGAGAAAGTTATAGGGAAGTGTCATGGAAATGCCACCCAAAGTTCAACTACTAATTTAACTTCTCATTTTGATTTACGCATTCTTATACAACGTGGCATATTTGTAGATTTCAGATTGGAATTAATGTTGTTGCAAACATCGGTGCAGGTTAATGCTGTACCTATTTGATTAATGTTATTATGTACAGTGATCGTGTGACGTATTTAGTGAGTGAGTTATTATGAATACTCACTGAGCAGTAAAATTCGGAGCCGAAGTAATAACCCCAGTTTCATCAGACGTAGTTATTTATATTTATTTACGAACTTCAATGAGGGCACAGTTGTGTAAAGCTCATGCTAATAATAATGTTGTAACTCACTTGGATCCAAGAGTGGACTTGGTATCGAGAACTTCGACAATATCACCGGCTTTTAGCGAAACTTCGTCTTCGGCAACGGCATTGTAGTCTGCCGATGCTACCACCACATCTTCTACCTGTAACAAAATGAAATAAACATGAAAACCTGAATTTAAATAATGTTTGCTCTGTTCAGATTTACAGCTAGGTTAGTAAGATTACCTTTGGTGGACTCCTGCTACAACTAGACCTTGACCTCGACGATGAAGACCGAGAGGGGTATCTCTTGTAACTGGGCGTGTTATCATAACTGTTAATTCTGCTTCTCGTTTTATCTCTATCTAGGTTGACTCCGCTGTATCTTCGGCCCCAACCTCCTAATTTCGTAATTCTTTGATTGTTACTTATATTACAATAACCAGTGAAAGTCTGTAAATCTTCATCGTCATCATCGATTACTGGACAACTGTACATAGAAAATCGATGTGCTGAAGGTTGACTAAGGTTTAAAGCTGAGAATACATGTAGAGGTTCGAAATGTCTGATCCCGCTTTCGTCGAGAACTGTGTAAGCAACTTGTCCAGTCAAAACAGCGCGGCTGGCTTCACGAGGGACGACCGCTTGTAATCCTTTCTTCATTATTAACAGAGCTCCTGATTGTTTCTTGCGTTTGAACAAGAAATCTTCCATGGCGAGACTGTTTTCTGGTTGAAGTAAGCTCAGCGGCACGTCTTCAGAAGTCAACAAAGGCGACTCTTCCGGTACTATCATCAGAGCTGCACTTTCTCGCACCAAGTCCCTAAGATTAGGGTCTGTGCGAGCCAAAATTGAGTCTGATTCTAGTTTACGTAGAGCGGAATGCATTGTTGGATTTTTATCAGCAAGTTTCCGCATAACTGTCAATCTTTTCAAAATATTTAAACTTTCGGGATCCGAAGCTATCTTAGTCATGCTGTCTTCATCGTTAATCACCGACAGAAGTTTTGTTGCCACTTCTCTCATTCCAAGTATTCTGGCAAGTCCGACGGACTGTACTATTAATTCTTTCAATGTGTCTTTATTATTTTCTTTAATCATTATTTCAAGGTCTTTGTTAGAAGATTCTTGTACAGCAGATACGACAGCTTTCTGTAATGTCTCGGTTGCTTCATGGTCGGTTTTAATAAATGAGATGGATTCTGAAATACGGCCTAAAACGTGATGGAGGAGGGTATTATCATTCTTCGAAATGTTTTTGAAAGCTGGTCCTAAGATTTCATTTTCTGTGCTCAAAAAGTCACCAAATTTTTCTATAATATCTTCTTCTGTAAGAGCATGTTTGTGCAAAGCTCGGTTCACAACAATTTTTATTAATTCTACTTTTGGTTCAGACGAACTCTCCAAAATTTCTTCGCGAAGAACTTCCTTAACTTCTTCTTTTTGAAGAATATTAAACATTGCCGTGACTAAGTCTGCGTCGATTGATTTTCCCAAAATAGTGTCAATGGATTTTAAAATGAGTTGATATTTCTCTTTACTGATGTTGTTATTTACTTCTTCAAATTGTTCAGCGGTGACAAGAGCTGCTAATACAGCAGCAGCAATTGAGTTCTTGACCTGTTCTTGTTGAGCAGATTGTCCATTTTCGCTAGTAAATCCCTCTTGGATTTCCATTTTCTTTTTGTTATTTCTGCTTTTCTTCGACTCATTTGATGAGCCTTCACTTTTCTGGCTGTCGTGTATTTCAGATTTTAAATGAGCACTCATTTCAATAATTGAGGCTATAACGTCCATGAGTTGATTTGCAACTTCGTCTTTTAATCCAAAATCAGTTACAAACGCTTTAAGCGCTTCTGCATTTCTAGTTTCATTCAAAAGAACACTGATTGCAGGTAAATCAGTTGGAACTTGTCTGCCGATTGACATACCTGCTTCAGATAACTGTCGCAGCATGTTTGTATCTATAGTTAATTCACCTTTTGTGGAAGTAGTATCATTTGGGTTTGTTTTAACTTTAAGTAATTTTAGTTCTTCGGGTGTGACTACAAAACTTTGAACTGAGAATTCAAGGCCTTCTTCTCCTTCTGTTAAGTCAGGAGCAACAAATTTTAAACCTTCCGGTGTTTGTACTATTTGGCCAGGCACAAATGTTACACCATGGTCATCAGATTCAATAACTCTACCCGGTACAAATCTTGGTCCTTCCTCCGTATCAACGACTTGTCCAGGAACGAACCTGGATCCTTCATCTTCAGTTGATATGACTTGACCGGGTATAAATGTTGGGCCAGCTTTTGTTTCAATTATTTGTCCTGGTACGAAACGAGGGCCATCGATAGTGTGAATTGTTTGACCAGGCACAAATTTGGGTCCAGATTTTGTATTGACCACTTGACCAGGCACAAATTTCGGTCCATCTGCAGTATCAACAACTTGGCCAGGAACAAACTGTTCCCCATTTTCAGTAAAAACGATTTGGCCAGGCACGAAGATACCTTCGACCATCGTTCCGGGTACAAACCTAGATTTGTTGGCCTCATTCTTCACGAGTCTTCCAGGGACAACTTTGCCTTCTAGTTTTGGTACTCTAGAGCCAGGATAGAATTCAATGCCGTTGGCTGTTTGAACCATGTGCCCGAAGACATACAGAGATTCTTCAGAGAGTGAACTAGTCTTAATATCAATTGGTAATCCCATAGGAGTACTTTCATCAAACGTTATGTGTTCTATAGACTTGGCAACCGAAAACTCAACATGACCATCAGCTTGTACAATTGTTTTTCCAGGCAAAAATTTCTCACCGCAATCTGTGTGCACTATTTGTCCCTCAATGAATTTTGGTCCATCGACGGTGTCAACAGTGGTACCGGGAACAAACTCCAGTCCGTCGCTTGATGATTTGGTAATTCCAGGGATGAAGCAAGTTTCTCCATTGCTAGCTACAGTTTGTCCAGGGACGAACTTAAGACCATTTGGTGTAGCTATAGTAGCGCCGGGTACAAAGTGTAGCTCATCATCTTGATGCAAAACTTGGCCAGGAACGAACTGCCACTCATTATTAATTTTAGCATTTTGACCTGGAGTAAAAGTTACACCACTCGCTTCAGTGATAGTCTGTCCCGGAATAAATTGTACTCCCTCCGGAGTCATTATTGTTTGTCCAGGAACAAAAATTTCTTCAGCTCCCGTGGTTACTACTTTACCAGGAACAAACTTAAAACCTTGCTCGGACAAAACTGTTTGACCTTCGATAAAACGGGGTATGTCATCTTTGTTTTTAACTGTTTGGCCACAAACAAATTCTTCTCCATTCGAAGTTTGCAGTAATTGTCCAGCTAAGAAAAATGACTCTTTCGTGTTTTCGATACTAACTATATGGCCAGGTATTAGGCTAGGTCCAGTAGGAGTATTAACACTTAAGCCAGGTACAAATACTGGTCCTATGGGCGTTTCGACTGTTTGTCCAGGCACAAATACTGGGCCTTGAGGGGTATTAACCATTTGTCCGGGTAAGAACTTTTTTGCTTTATTTATATCTAATGTCAATCCGGGTACCTTGGCAACCTTTTCGCGTTTGCCTTTCTTGATGTTTCTTACAAATTCGGGTAAATCTTCCACTGTAGGAAGCATTTCAACTTTATCACTATTTATTAACTTTTCAGTAACGTCAGAAGTTTCAATCAGTCTTTCCGACGGTATTTCTTTTATAGCGCTAAGTAACGTTTCAGTAGGACGTGCTTTAATTGGTTTTAATGGATTCACACAAGGTACGTTTTCTAATGACGTCGAGACACTGCTAATATTATGATCTACTTCGTATATTTCCGCCTCGCAGTGACACGGCGTGATTTTCACAGGTGTCGGTAAAGTCGTCACTTTTGAAACGAAATGTTCATCAGTAATTTCTTTTTCAAACGCTTCCCAGTCCCATGATTCAATAAGAGGGTGCATTTGTTCTCGCCACTCTCCACTGCACATTGCAATACTCGATTTAGTGCGCATGTGCTCCGCATCGAAACTGTTGTAACTGTAAGTTTTTAAGTCGTGTTTTTCATGTTTTACTTCTAGTTTAGCTTTTTTAGCCATTCGATCGTGACGTAGCTTTTCTTCTTCGAGTTCTTGAACATCAGCCAGTTTTTCTTTGTTTTCAAATATTTTTTTCATAGAAGACAAGCCAGCCGCTCTCTTCCTTTTCTTTTTTCTCTCTTCTAATTCTTCAATATCTCTCTGTTTGAGTACTTCAGCGTTTGGACCCTCCCCTTCATAAATATCCATTTCTTCGTTAAATTCTTTAAAGTCCATGGAAACACTGCGTCCTTGTTTTGTTTTAATTAACACTGTGTCAGAGTCCTTAGCAAGCATGACGTCTCTAACGTCGCCATCGCGCACTGCCGCCTCCATTCGAGCGGAGAAAACTAAACTGCATTTTCTCTCCTGCACTGTGTACACATATCGTTTGTCATCGGTCACTTGTTTGCCTAACAACAATTCAATCAAACATTTTTGTGCTTCTGTGGATCCGTCCAGTACGGGAAATATGTATCTGTAGCCCGGTAAGACTTCGTGTTTCCTGTTTCCGTAGTTTATTTCAGGTGCATAATGATGAGGTCCAAGTTCGCCGGATACATTTGTTATTTTGCATTTCGTCTTTGTCGAGCGGGCCGTGAGTAGTACTGGAATGTAATGGTGCGAAGGTAGCCCGTAAGATTTGCCGGTGATCCTGCAGCAGCGTTTCGCGTCGGCAGGAGAAATTGGGGCGAGAAGCGGGAAGTAGTTAGGCTTCGGCAGCCCTCTACTGCGGCCTGTGATTCTGCAGAACGACATCGTAATTGTTTTCAAGCGAGCATATTTGTTTGTAAACTTCGTAGAATAAAGTTTGTGTTTGTTTGGTGATCGCGATCGATGTATTTATCCGAAGACGCGGGCGCGTGTATTCTCGTGTGCTCAACGCGGAGAACGTAGAACGACTGAAGGCGCGAAGCTTCGGCCTAAACTTTCAGACTGCGCGGCCGTCTCACCACCTTCCACTCAGACGGTGGGCCGTACACATTGTTCCGGTTACAAGTTATTTATAAACAAAAGAGAGATGAATTTATTCTTAACGCCAAAATATATGACACAGTTTAGATCATGAAAACATGGGAACGGCTAATCTGATAATTGTGTGTCAGGTGTAGAAGGTTTACTGTATCGAGCCTGAGGTAATTTGCGTTGAGTTATTTGACTGGCACTCAAAACTCATCCTACGTTCTACATAACAGTCAAACGTAACACATGTTTGTTACTGTAATGATGTAAAAATCGCCTAAACATCTGCGCGCGAGAGTCAAGAACCGCACATAAACAAGCCAATGTAAGCTGTAGAACGTGAGAAAAAGAAGTGTTTATTACGAATTTTAAAAATAAAATCTACAAATGACCTCTTCTTAATTCAAGGTGTAACATTAAATCATATGGAAAATATAAAATAATTACAAAACTGAGAGAATCTTATTAAAAAGTTGTCATCAACTTCAACAGTTAACCTTAGCAACGAAACCAGTTCGAGTTGGTTTATTTTTGTTCTTTTCGTCTAAATCCGCGGACCTTCACGCTAAGACTGCTCCAGGGTGCGCTGTTTATTTTCACTTTGAGGAGTTATATCAAAACCGACAGACAAAGGTAAACCATATTGATATAAGGCGTGTGCAAATATTTATAAACTCGGCAAAACTAAGTGCGAATAAATACGTACAAGAAGAAATAAGCAAGAGAAGGATTTGGTGAAAGTTGTTACATTTCAAAGGTTTATTGTTCTTTGTGAGAATCTTCAATGCCTTTATTGTAAACACGACATTCGTAAGTAAATGCGGACATTTCATTTCTGGATTGAAACTTATATTAAGAGAGACTCATCAAGGTTTCCTTGAATTATGTGGTGAAAGAACACTCCAGCTATAAAACCTAGATTTAAGAAACGATGAAACGTATTCGGAGCCGTCTCGGTTTGTTCAAAGACAATTCTTATGAAAACTATAAAAATATGACAAAAATACAGCAAGGTCATCTGCCTTGAAGCTTGTCTATTTTTGAGATAAAAGGGATTATTATCTAACGATACGGGAGAGAACTCGTTTATTATTTCCGACATCTTAGACCTTTCTACCAAGTACTTTAAAAACATATTTTATTATACCTACTAAGAAGGATATAAAATAGGCTGATAGAAACTTGGCAAGACCTACGGTAAAACTAGATACATACACTCAAAAACGTGACTAACCAAACATTTTTGCAAGTGAAAAACTCCGAGAGATAAAACCCCGAGGAACAAAAACAATCGAGAACGTGGGTTTTCCGCACGTACGGGTAAAACGTTATAAATCATACTAATAAAATTAGACAGGAAGAAAATTCCTCGTCGACTTTGACAAAAAATATAATTTTTCTTGTTCTCAATAGTTTTATTTTGACATCACTCTACCTTCATCTTGACCCTACCAGCTTTCAGGGCTGCGTGATCACACACCACAAATTCCCCTGATTAAAATAAAGTATCCAGTCGACTTCAATCGCTTAGATTGATGCCCGTTGTAAAACGTTACAAGAGCTGAGAGCTCTTTGATCAGTTCTCCTTGTTGTTTCCGCTCAGATTGTTCTGGATTTACTGAGGGGAGGTCACAATTATTTTTAGGGTAGCAATTTATAGGATTTAGGTTCTAAAACTCGGTTTAGTTTCAATTTAATTGAAACAATTAACGGCAATCTGTAATTTAATTGCAAATATAAACATATATGTTTATATAATTGTTTTGTTTAAATACGAAAAAGACAATATTTTACTGCAGAGAGGTAAAACAACTTGTCATCCATACTGCGCCTGCATCGTTGTTCCGACGATCCTTCGACCGAAACGTAAACCTATTTGCGATTAAAAGGAATGTTAAAAATAATGATTACTCCTGACTAAATCTTTCTTTTTTAATTCTATTTGATAACAAAATGAGCAGGTCGTTTGCCTGATCATAAGCATTGCAATTGCAGTGCCACTCAGAACTTTGAAACACAAAGGCCTGCACGGTACTGCAGTGCGCTCGTTACTGTCCCAGGGCATTAGGTATTAAATCTCATATGCCCAGTAATTTCACTGACTAGTTTGCTCATCAAAGCGGAACACAGTAATGCCTGCACATTACTGCTTGGCGGCAGACACTCGCAGAAGAGTTAGTCCTACCACCTACTTTTCTATTTTCCGATAGTATAATGATGACGTCTACGATACCGTTCAAAATTTGTATAATAGACCATCAAAACCACCACCCATTCAGCTTCTCAGTCGGAAACATCGAGAAAACACCGCGTACATGTGACACCTGCCTCTGCGCAGCCGCCTGACACTTCCGCCGGATGTCAGGTGTAGTAATTATAAAGCGACAGTTCGAGGAAAACTCTATTTTGTATCTGAAAATCAAGGACTGCAAATCTTTTTAGATTTAGTTTTGGTGGTGTAGAAGAATAATCAACAGATAGAGGAAAATTATTTTGTGTACTTATACTTAGTTTAATTGATTTTCAAAATGTTTGACGCAGTTGATGAAAACTTTCAAGAAAATAAAATCTAAGAATTTGCAGGTCATTAAACGGCAGATGACTCAGACAATAAGCCCGAACGTTACGAAGCGTTTTTTCGATAACCGTGATGGAATCATGTCATGCCAAAAAAGATTTCCGTGAAACATTTTACGACGTTTTCCCTAAAGTTTTCAGGAAAAAAACCTCGTTTATTGTCGCGGCCAAAGTTAGTGTCACAAAAACGGTGACTGATCACGATAAACAACCTCCGCGCTCTAATTCCCGCGAATCTGTTTACGGAAAAACACCCAGACGCAGTGGCGGGAAAATGATATGACAGCTGTCACAAGTTCATTAAAAATTGGAGGGAAATGAACTCTGCGCATGTGAACGCCCGAAGGAACATAAATCACGATGTTCGCAAGGACAATAAGGATAGCAAATTGAGGGTTACTAAGTGAGGGTTTTTTGGGTTACATGAAACACAAAATACATAATTACCTACTGTCGTTATACACGTTAAAGAAGATCACATTAACACAATAAAAATGAAATTAACAAAAAATATGTAATTTCCACTGCATCTAAAAGTTTCAAAAATTCAATAATCTTTTTTTCATCCAATAGTAATTTAAATGATGGATTATTTACATTTCAACGAATAATAAAATCTATGACAACTATGTACTTAAACGCAGTTTTTCACGGCCAAATCAACAAAATGCATAAGTATGTTTTTAGTAAGTACAACTTTACGGCCCGCGTTGAACAAGTGATATGAGATGATCTGTCCAATTTATCTATGGTCCAATTTGTATAGGGCGTTTTAGCGCTCAGTAGATATGCCCGACTTTGACTCTCATATTTGACGTTTCTAGCGTTAGATTTCCAGTTTATTCGATATATACATTAGATATTCTCATGAGAAAACGAATTGATTGACATCATATAATAAATATCACTATTTTACGGAGTCACATCCCTATTTTACGATATAATAAAGTCTTACACCTGCATTTTTTTATAAATTTATTTGGTACCGAGACGAGCGGGTCCTTTGTCTGATGGTAAGCATAACGCTGGCCCATAACAATTGCAGTGCCACTCAGAACTTTGAAACACAAAGGCCTGCGTGGCACTGCAGTGCGCTCGTTACCCTGAGGCATTAGGTATTAAGTCTCATAAGCCCAGTAATTTCACTGGCTACTCTGCTCATCAAACCATGACAACGGAACAAGAAATAAAAGACACATATGATTGCTAACTTACTCACTAACAGATATTTATGTCATTAACCTAAGCTCTTAAGTCGTGAACAATGAGAAACAAAATCCACGGAGGCGAATGAATAATTAATTTTACCTACACAATATTCACACTTTACACTTTCTTAAGTCTTGATACTTTCAGTGTTAATTACCTACCAGCGACTTGTGAGTGTAACGAGTGTTGGGAACTCTCTGCGCTTGAGCAAGATGCACTGTTGCATGTCATCGAACCTTTGCACTCGCTGTTTCCGATAATTAGCTATGTACATTTTGCATCTACCATGCACGACACACGATCATGTATACGTAGATATAGCGAAGTAAGCTTCTGTTCCTTGATTTTCGCACTTATATATTGCAAACGATTTATTGAATACTAAACTACCATCTGTGCATACAATTCTAACGAGTTGGCGATATAGAAAACCTTCTACTCTTTTGTCTGTGTTTTTAAAATCAGAGTCTTTTAGTTAGCGTTATATTTATCACCTGGTGTAAGAATTATTTTAGAACAAAGAAATAAATGAGCCAGTCTAATTCAATCACATGATATCTAGGAAAATCGTAATTGTGGGCGAAATAATACAAATTATCATCAGAAGAAAATACGCATTAATATAAATACGACGCTTTGTTTCGTGTGATGGTAAATTAAGACGAAAACTGTGTAAACACATCCGTCAAATTGGAGGAGATTCAAAGAGAGCAATCCCACCCTACCATGCAATACAGATTAAAATCTAGCGCGTCTATTTAAATACCTTTCTAGATCTGGAGTCTGGAGATTATTTCTAGAATGTTTTCAATTTTTTTTTATGCTATTTGATAACAATACGAGCTGGTCGTTTGCCTGATGGTAACCATAACGCTGACCCATAACAATTGCAGTGCCACTCAGAGAACTTTGAAACGCAAAGGCCTGCGCGGCACTGCAGTGCGCTCGTTACCCTAAGACAGCCCAGTAATTTCACTGGCTACTCTGCTCATCAAACCGGAACACAGTACTGCTTGCACATTACTGCTTGGCGGCAGACTTCACTAGAAAAGCGGTGGTACCAACCCAGATGGACACTCACAGAAGAGTTAGTGCTTCCACTAACAAACTGTACATCTCTAAATGTTTTGATTTATAACAGCTGATAATGCGGTGTTGCAATACGTTTGGATATTCCAAATGGATTTGTTACATCAAAGAGTTTGGCTTCTAGAGAATGATGATGTGTGGAATTGTGAATAGTGGTAACGTGTGGAACATCAGTCATTCGAAAATATTGAAATCATAAAATAAACCTAACGTTGGTTTCTATTTCGGTAAAAAAAACTGTATCATGAAGAATGATCTGGGTATTGATCAGATAGATTCTTTCTCGCTAAGATTTTGTATAAGATGTCTGTATAAGAAATATAGAACATTCAAACGTGTTTTGGAACCAAGAAAGTGAATGGTACATCAGATTCACATCGATTTCAGGGAGCAAAGTCCAACTGTAGTTTTATGAAGCCGCTGTAAACAGACTCCACAATAAGGGTGTCACTCAACATAAGACCTCCACATAGATTCAAATACTCTTTTATTGGTAAACCAGTTTACACGTCAATTATGGTAGGTAATATAAATGATTGAGTAGGTTCATGCTATTCAGTAGATTATGTAATGTATAGACAACAATGTAAGGTACAAAAATACAACTTAAAAATGTCAATCAATAAAGTAGAAACAAATAAAAAAATCAATTATAAAGTAAAAACTACAAATTCTCAAATAATAAATTAGAATAAAAATAAATATCAATACAAATATTGTAAATAAAAATTAGTCAACAAGTAAAATAACAAATTGTCGGTCAATAAAATATATCACATGAATTAAATATTTATAAAATCATCAAAACTATGAAACGTTTGCTCGATAAGAAATCGCTTCAGTCTAATTTTAAAACATATGCAACTGAGAGCTGTGATGACGTCTTCAAGTAGCCTGTTATACACAGTGGGACCCATCATATGGGTCAACTTGCAGGACTTGAGACTCGAGAGACTTAAGACTTGACTTCAGACTTGAGACTTTTTGGATGAAAAGCCCTGGCCCCTTTTAATTTGGTAAACAGGAAACAACAACTACTAATATTATTTGGGTTATTCGTTTATGAGCCCTTAGCACTTAAACGCATAACGTATAACGAGCCTGCGTTAGCGCCGGCTGACGCGTGCGCAACAACGCGCTGGCTGTATTGGCAGCTGGCACCAGCGCTAATAAACTGACGATGGAGGACTATTCAGTGTGTACTGACGTACCTGTAACGTGGCAACATAAGGAACAAGGAATCAGTTGCCACGAATCGTTAATGGATATGTTGCTGAAATACGTTGTCATAGATAGCGGCAAATAGGTACCTACATCATATTTAATAAACAAACTACATACTGTAAAAATATATATATTTACCTAGATTTGAATAAAGTGCGTGACTTAACAATTAGGTAGGTATGTAGTTTTATAATAATAGCTTCTGCCCGCGGTTTTCACCCGCGTTCCCACAGGAACCCTGCATTTTTCCGGGATAAAAAGTAGCCTATGTTACTCTCCGGTCCATAAACTATATCTATGCCAAAAATCACGTCGATCCGTTGCTTCGTTACTGCGTGAAAGAAGGGCAAATAAACAAACCAACAAACACACTTTCGCATTTATAAATTAATTATGTAATAGTAGGATAATAAAATTTACACAGGAGAAAATTAAGTTCAGACTAACTTTCTTCAGTTGACAACGGTTGTCTAAAATGTGTGTGTTATAATTTTAGCAGCATTCGACTGATTGACAACATTTTGACACACTTTGATCATTACGTTGTGTCTGGGAAGTCTGAGATGTTAGGAAACTAGAAATTATGGTCATTGAAGCGAACAGACAGACGGAACAATAGTGGTTTGTAGAAGTACGATAGTGTTACGTTTTCTGAAGAAGTTGGCTATCGGCCCAATCAGCGAACACAGCCATCCACTTGTATTAGTTACCTTAGAATTAACATTAAATTATTAGAATATTGTAAAAGTCTGACTGAAAAACAGAACTGTAAAAAGGTTGGCAAATAAATATATGTCAACTCATTTATCCAAATTAGAGGCATTCTTCTTTTATAAAGTAAGCAGTATTTACGCAATTTATGCTTGTATACTTCATAAATCAAAAGTAATTTACGGAAAACGTGCTTTGCTTTTATTATAAGAAGAAGGGACTGTTGATACTTTGGAATTTAGTCCAATAGCAGGAAGCTTGGAATGAAAAATACGGAGAAAGTCTGAATATATATCACAAAGTACAAAATGAAAAATAGATAAGTAAAATATTATTATTATATGGCACGGAAATAAAAAGCATCTCATTTGGTACTAAAATTGAACCAGGCTATCAGTTGGTTTTTTGGAATGAGCTCTCAAAATCTAGATATTCAAAAATGAAATAACAATTTTATAGGCCTGCGATTTCCTGAAAATACATAAATTTTCTTTTTAGTACGTAACGGGAAAAGGAAAGCAATTTCTCGAAACAGAACGGTTTTTTCAGCTTCTTTTTGGCTGAATAAGATAAAGAGCCATATACTACAATAAAAAAAATATACTGAATATACGAGAACACAGCTTATTATTTGTCAAAACTGTCAAAAATGACGTGAGGATGACGCCATACTTTTATAATGTTGCTGCTTTTTGGATATTTTTAGGAACACAGAGTTGCTGTTAATTAATTTTGCATCTCTACTACGCTTTTTTAAAACAAGTTTTAAAAATCGCAAGCCTCATAATTTTTTTATTGTTCTACTTGGTTCTTTATTTCAAGCACATGTCTAGAATAAAATTTGAGGCTAGTTCATTTTTTCTGGGAATAAAGTACCAAGCTCCATACAAATTTGGTACAAGTCCTTTGCTTTATTCAGGTGGGCCCTGGGCACTCATAAAAATTACTTACTTAATTACTTTTTATTTCAGGAATATCAGCCTGTTGATCAAATCATTTGCTAATCCCGAATGAGAAAATGAACATATAAAATAATATATAATAGTCCAAAACAACTCACGTTGCATTCCGCTGCATCGCTCTCAAATTGGGTCGTATCCAGACTAATTTTATTCGCATAAATCCCGACTGGTCGCAATAAGTTACCACCCGGACTTGTCGCCATATATTATCATCCCGAAACGTGGCCATGAGTTATCATTCTTGCAACGACTCGCATTTATAACTCTGCGGACATGGTGATGGAAGCCGCGTGGCTGCGCGACTGATTGGCCCTAATGTGTTAACAAGCTTGGAATTAAGACGCGGAGTTCGAAATTAACGATAGTGAAGTAGGAGGTCGAAGGTATGCTTGTTTAGGAGGGATACGAAAATAAAAAGCAAGCTTTCAAGATTAGTGGCGGGTGCCTTTGGGAAATTTTTTTATTTGGTAAAGAGACGAGCTGGTCGTTTGCCTGATGGTAAGCATAACGCCGGCCTATAACAATTGCAGTGACACCCAGAACTTTGAAAAACAAAGGCCTGCACGGCACTGCAGTGCGCTCGTTACCCTGAGACATTAGGTATTAAGTCTCATAAGCCCAGTAATTTCACTGGATACTCTGCTCATCAAACCGGAACACAGTAATGCTTGCACACTTCTGCTTGGTGGCAGACTTCACTCACGGCGCGGTGGTAACAACCCAGACGGACACTCGCAGAAGAGTTAGTCCTCCCACTAACAGAGCTATTACTACAGTGTATTATTCCACTTAGGTACATGGCTTCCAAGCAATGCAGTCTCTTGTAAAAGTTGGCCAGATTTTTATACTATAGTCAAGTTTAGCTTTGTACATGATTTTTCCTAAGACTGTCACGTAGTGTGTTTGTATCAGGGTCAGGGTTCCAATCTGTAGCAATCACATCCCGGAGCACATCCGGTGCCCGGCGACGTACCGCGCTCAGCCCCATTTCAGCTGAGCTACTTTTTCGGCTACAACAGCGATTTTAGTTTTGTAGCGTGTCATGACACAGTGTCTTGACCTCGATCGGTTATTTAATCACCTGTTTAAACAATAATGGAGAGTATATTCTGCATTGAAATTGTTAGTACTTACCTATAGATAACTGGGTACTACAATTTTTCTAATTATATTATAATGTAAGTTCGAACTTGTTACAATTGTTAGTGGTAGGACAAACTCTTCTGCGAGTGTCCGTCTGGGTTGTTACCACCGCTTTTCTCGTGAAGTCTGCCGCCAAGCAGTAATGTGCAAGCATTACTGTGTTCCGGTTTGATGAGCAGAGTAGCCAGTGAAATTACTGGGCTTATGAGACTTAATACCTAATGTCTTAGGGTAAGGAGTGCACTGAAGTGCCGCATAGGCCTTTGTGTTTCAAAGTTCTAAACGGCCCTGCAATTGTTACGGGCCGGCATTATGCTTACCATCAGGCAAACGACCAGCTCGTCTCGTTACAAAATAGCATAAAAAAAATTGTGTGAAATATTAGTTTTTAACCAAGACCGAACTCTGAACTAAAGTATTACAACAACACAATCCTTCTTTCCTTTTGACATTAAAAACTTCAGAGCAGCATTCAAATGATCAAAATTTCCACAGCCACCATAAATAACAAGATGAATTGCAAGAAAGACACTGCAAACAGCCTAATTGCCGTGTAAAACAGATCGTCTTGAAATTACTAATAGCATTGAAGAAACCCGGAATCCTGAGCATTCAGTCAGGTAAAGTTCAACGAATCTTAAAAGGCTGTTAAAATTGTTGGGTCGTAAAATGTTTAGTGCTCGGATATTTTATGAGGAGTATAAAATCATTTTCTATGAAAATATTTTGAGTACAGGTGTTGCGAGCACGTTTAAATCGAAATAGGGAAAATTTATGACGAAAATATATGAAAACCTAGATAATTTTATTTTTTATACTTTTTCATAAACTTCACAAAATAATATACTACTTAGGGTTTCCTACTTAGCATGAAAATGTACAATTGACACGGTCATTAGGTACAAAACATATGGTTGTAAACAAACAAGAAAAATTTACCTAAGTACCAAAAACTACGTGCATGACTTGTCTTTACTTTTTACCGATCTGACATTCCAACCTAGTTTGTTTCAAAATATCTGGCTTGTTATCCATACAAATAAATAAAATTGAAGTGTCTGTTTGTAATATAAAAATAACAGCTTTTTACTAAATGCATATGAAAGTATATACGGTACCTATAACAAAACAACCATTGTTAAATTTTTTGTCCGTCTGTCTGTTTGTTCCGGATAATCTCCCAAACGGCTGAACCGATTTTGACGGGACTTTCACTGGCAGAGAGTTGATGTTATAAGAAGTAGCTTAGGCTACTTTTAATGTAGAAAAAGAATTCGGGCTCCACGCAATAAAATAAAAACCATAAAATGTAATATCTCCGCGCGGGTGGAACCGCGGGCAGCAGCTAGTCTGAAATAAAAGAAAACAATAACAAATAGACGACCCTATTCTCTAATCCTATTCAATCCTTAAATCCCACAACAATCATTATAAATAACAACCCAAATAAACATCATTCCATGACTCCTTCGCCACTGTTGCAAACTCGATATATTTCCGAGACACGATATAAATGGCTTGCATTCAGCCGGGTGCTGTCCGCATTTTATAATTCGCACAATAATTTATGCTCCTCTCTAAATTGGTGAGCGTTTAATGCTTTGGTGTTTAAATATTGGTGGAAATTATTCAGGATTGTAATAATTTGGGTCGTTACATGCCTGGGACGATATGTTATGTAGTTCTGTTTGGATTAGAAAAGACGAATTGTTCGGATTTAAAAGAAAAGCTTTTCAAAATGCAGGGAAAAGTCAACGTCTGAAATGATTTCACAACATAGGAAAGGTTTTACCAGCCTTTGTCTGTGCGCATCTTAACTGCAGAACAAATGAATCATTTTAACGCAGTTTTTCTTTTGTTTTTAACTGGTTTCGTGCTGTTCCTTACTGATAATCAATTATTATTTTTAGGGTGTCTTTAAAGTAACTAATTTCGAAACATACTCCGTTTGGCGGAGAACAGTCATTCCTGGATTACCTGGGTCTTATTAATAACACTGAATTTAGCGAGGTTGACATGTCTTCAAGACGACAAACAATACCTACGTACTGCTATGGGCAATGATCCAGAGGACTGTTTATTTCACGGGTAACTTTCCTCCTCAACAAAGTAGGCTTCAGAACATATATTGTAATTAGTCATCTGCCGTTTTACTCCTAGAAAATGAGTAAAAGTTTAACATCGCAACACAACTTTCACAATTAAAATGATTAGAAATTTCACAATAGACGTGAAGACACTTCCTAACTCAAGGTCTAGAATATCTAAAATATAAACAAGTTTTTTGTGGAAAAATATATTTTACCAGACAAGCTTTTATAAAATACGTAATTGGTACTGTAATCTCGTGGCCACCTTCGGGTTCTATCATCAGGAGCCTGGCCACCATCTAGGAGTACCTACTTGTAAAGACGAATCAAACGAGCCCAAACTCGACGGGGTTACAGAGTTCCTATGGCCATCTTCCAGCTTCATCATCAGAACAACTCTGTAACATCATTATATTGCATTATCATTTGATTTACATGTGTATGTAAAATTTCGGTTCAATCGAACACCGGGAAGTTGGTCAAATTTAGCTAGCCATATTTGACAAATAAACAATACAACTACAACAATTTGTCAAACAAACAATACATGAACAAAATGATTGTAATGGCATTTAATTAGAATCAAGACATTGTTTCCATAATAAGTATTGTAGGAGTGTGCATTATGTTGGTGTTCATTAAATAAATAAATAAATAAGAAATCTCACAATAGGATTGAGTTAGACAACAGTTAGATATTTCTTAAATAATATTTAAACACGCGACTAAGGCATGTTTAAGAGCTAGACACGGATATGATGTTTAACACAAGTTTAAGGTGTGTTTAAATATTTTGATTTGATATAATTCGTATTCATGATATACTGAAATACTGTTAAATTATGAAATACTGTTTACTGGTAGGTTCTGTAACCTCGCGTAACAGTTAGTTACGATTGTAACTAGTCCCAATTAATCTCTATAACGGCCCTACTCAAGGCAGTCTTGCGCAACTGCGTACAAGACCAAGTGTCTTGTATCGTTTGTTTAGACTACGCTTTTTTGTATTTCTACATGAGTGCTGCACTGCGGAGCTCCTGTTTTTTTGCTGAGATTGGACAAACTCTTCTAGAAGACGCAGACCTATAGAAAATTAATCTGCTGTAAAGTATTTTAGCACCCATTTCCAATGTTATTTATTCCTCTTTTTCCTATGTCACATGTTTTTTTTAAGCACTACAAATTTATAAAGATGCTGATAAACTTTCCTTCGTTTACTGCCTAAAGCGTCTACACAAAAAAGTGTAGAGAATCAGGTGGTGGTTGAAACATTGAGACCTATCGCTGAGAGAGAGCTACCTATACGATAACAGACAACGTTTACATTTTCACCGGCTTTCCAAAACAAAAAAATCTATAACAATTATTAATCAACTTTGCTCGAGAAGTCTGCCGCCAAGCAGTAATGTGCAAGAATTACTGTGTTCCGGTTTGATAAGCAGAGTAGCCAGCGAAATTACTGGGCCAATGAGACTTAATACCTAATGTCTCAGGGTAACGAGCGCACTGCAGTGCCGCGCAGGCCTTTGTGTTTCAAAGTTCTGGGTGCCACTGCAATTGTTATGGGCCGGCGTTATGCTTACCATCAGGCAAACGACCAGCTCGTCTCGTTACCAAATAACATTAAAAAAACCCCATAGAGCTCTCAAGGTCTCTATTACAATCCAGTTTTCTCATAACCTTCTCAACGACTCGCGTGAGCCGCTCGAGTGCGTCAGCATTTCCACTCCGATTTATAATTAGTTATAAATACGCGAGAACTGCTCTTGCCAGTTAACTAACTGGTTCAGGGCTACGGGTTCACTCCACGCTAATATATATGATATTCTCGGAAATTCGTCTAAATGTAAGCGTATTATTGTTCCTAGCAAGAGTCGTTGACAAGACGCTGCGGACCAGTGGCGTATTTTAGGATTCAGCGCCCTGGGCCTGCAGGCCCCGCCGCCCTTCTTTTTTGGCAATTTTAAACTGAATCGAAAGAGACAAAACACAGTTTAACCCTGATCATTAATAAGAGCCTTAGTTAGGTAGTCTTTTTTAAATTTCTTCTGCTTGCACCGCCCCTAGCAGACTGCCGCCCCGGGCCATGGCCCTTTTGGCCCTAGGGTAAATACGCCCCTGCTGCGGACGCTACTAAGTCTGGTAACATGTACTCTCGTACCTATATTAAAAACTAGTTCTTAAAATACATTCTGCTCTAGGAAAATCATTAGTTTAGTAATAGCGCCATTTGTATAAACTAAGAAAAGCGGAGCACCTTTTTCTGTACAATTAAAAATAGCTAGTAGAAAAATGATATGGTATAGGTACTTGAGCAAAAATAGCTGGTTACTTTCTGCTTTGGTGTGATTTGGGTATTTGATATTAAATTTGTTTTCGAACTTATTGATAGTTAACACTAAATTACATATTTTATTTTCACTATTAATTAAATGATGTTTTTTAATATTGGGTTAGCAAGAAAAATCAGCTAAAAAGTTATTTTGACATCAGAATAATATGTACTATGTTTTTGTCGACCGTAAAAAACCATCAACAATACCTATAGTAAGCAACAAAGCTATTAAATAAAGGATTATCAGAAAATAAGTATGTAGATAATTGGTTTTTTATTATTTTTAATTCAAAATTATTTTTTATGGGTCTTCATCATACGGATTTTCTCACGATGTTTTCCTTCACCGTTTTAGAGTGACGAGTGCGATAAATACGCACATAACTTGATATAAGTCATTGGTGCGGGCCGAGCCGAGATTCAAACTATGGTGCGTCGAATTGAAAGTCACACGACTGCACAAAAAAGGGGTGTAATGTTTTTAGGGTTCCTGTATGTATGTATGTGAGTTAATTTATTCCACAATAACTTTTAAATTCCTGAACAGATTTGGATGTATGGGATATCGTTAGAATCACAGATCTCTTGTTAGAATCCTTCCACCATCCTGCACTGGCTACGGTAGTCGTGTTTTTTTTATGTAACATTTGTTACATCGAATTGTTACCTAGGTGGTTTATTGTTTGTTTTTTTTATACTATTTGTTATCGAGACGAGCTGGCCGTTTGTCTGATAATAAGAATAACGTCGACCATAACAATTACAGCGTTACTCTGAACTTACTCTACTCTGAACACAATGGCCTGCATATAGTACTTACAATACAGGGTTTACAATAAAATTATATTGGTTAGTTACAAGTCTAAAATTGGTTGCAGATATACAACTAGGATATACCATTGTATACAATGTGGTCGAAGTGGTATATCTCACCTGATCTTGAGTCGCAAGATCAGGTGAGATATACGCCATACGCTAATCAGTCGTGAAAAACTGCCACTAATAAATTCATAACTTTTCTTTAAATTGAAGAATTTTGACCACTAATTTATTTACAGCCTTTTCTTGTCTAATAAATGTTAATGCTCCATGACATTACATATTTATACACTAAATATTTTCAAGTGCAAATATCGCAAATTCACGGTCGCTTTCTCCGAGAGTTTCAATAAACGGTAGATTTATTAAATACACCGCTCGGGAATGCGGTTTTACTGAAAATAATTCGGTTGTTGGTCTCTTAAATAGATTAAATCTACCCACGCGATCTTCCGCAGTATCGGGTCGCTCTAGATATCGGGCGTTTCATTTTATTGTGCTGTAACTTTACCTTTGGGACTTTTGGTGCATCTGAGCAATCTCAGAGCTTTTGGAATCACGTGACACAGATCTTTTTATTGTTGCTGTCCCACCAGGATTAGCATGTAATAAATAAATTATGTTTACGCTTAAGTTTATACTTAAGTTCAATTTCTTAAGTTCATTCAACTTATGTTGAATGTATGTGTGCAATAAAATAAATAAATTAGGCGTGAAATGATAGTGATGATTTTAAAAAAGGAACACAACTGAAAGGGCTGAGAAAGAGTATTGACTATTTTCCTCGCGTTATTCTGATAGTAATCTAACGCCCAGCTTCCACACCGTCTTTATCTGATTGTGCAGCAGTTACGTTCTAACAACTCGATGCGCGTAATTATGAGTACCTATATTATTATACGTTTAGGAAGTAGTTCAAGTAAGTTTGAAAAGAGGATGGCTTACATGTAGTGAAGTCGATCGCTGATCTATAGGTCACAGGTGCATTCAAAAATAGTTTGAGCTTTCGTTAAAGAAAACTGCTTTAGCATGGTGGTATGTACATTGTACAGATAGTTATGGTTCCCCCTCACCCTTCTGTGTTAGACGAAGAGGGCTTACTCAGCTGAAACACAAGGAACTTTCCAGAGTGCTGAGTATGACCGCAGGTAGAGCCTAAGGTAGAGCTAAGATTATTTACATTTGTTAAACAGTAGTATTAAAGCCTCTAACTCCAATTTTATTTCAAATTAAGTACCGTAGTTTTTAAAAACGCTAAATAGCGCTCCACAAATTTGACTAGATACCTATATTCATACGTTAATCACAGTTAAATTTTTAACAGCAAAAATATAAATAAAACAAGCATTAAATACGTACTACAAATAAAGCTAGGAAAATTCTGCCTGCGAATATATTGCGCGACCACACCATCTGGTTCCAATTACGTGGTCATTCGTCAAGTGTCTGCACTGTCAAAATAATACCGGTCGGAAATAGATAAACTTCTAAATATAAATAGAATCCTTGGGAGAGGTGAGAAAAAGTGATTTTAAAAATAAAGGCAATAACCAGCACTTATGAATGTATGTTAGAACTCTCTAATACAAAGGCTCATATGTTAGGTTAGCTTTTGTTCTTTTTTTTAAATACATAATAAGGTAGTTGACCATCTTCAGTATTTAACCATGTTGTTAGTGGTAGGACTAACTCTTCTGCGAGTGTCCGTCGGTGTTGATACCACCGCTTTGCTCGTGAAGTCTGCCGCCAAGCAGTAATGTGCAAGCATTACTGTGTTTCGGTTTGATGAGCAGAGTAGCCAGTGAAATTAATGGGCTTATGAGACTTAATACCTAATGTCTTAGGGTAACGAGCGCACTGGAGTGCCGCACGGGCCTTTGTGTTTGAAAGTTCTGAGTACCACTGCAATTGTTATGGGCCGTCGCTATGCTTACCATCAGGTGAGAAAATAAAATTACAAATTCAAGATCAACGAATTAGAGGTTATTGTATAGGACACGCAAGAAATTAAGGCCGGCCGCAAAAGGTGCCAAAGAGGAAGCAGCCGCGAAAATGCTTCTGATGAGTGATTGTGATCATATAGGATTGGTATTGTAAGTCTTGTGAGTATTGTGAGTTTCCGTTTGGTACATACAATCGTTTTGCTAGTGTAGTCTGGCGCCATTATAATAGTAAGCAAAGTAGGTGCGGTGCATAAGTCAATGAAATTACTGGTCATATTAGATTTTTATATTCTGATATCTCAGGGTAACGAGCGTAATGCAGTGCCGCGCGAGCCTTTGTGTTTCAAAGTTCTGGGCAGCATTATACATTGTTATGGGGCGGAGTTATGTTTACCATCAGGCAAACGACCTTCTCGTCTCATTTACTTAACAGTACCTTTATTATATACAAAATAGGGACACTTATAATATATCAGACTGTTTATTCTTCATTATGTTCAACTTTTAATAAAACTGCCGCAATTAAGAGTTAACATAAATTGGAGACAGACGCCATCTCTCAAAATTTTTCTAAACTACATCGAGCGCCATCTTTTGAAACTTTTACAAACTACGTCAACACCCGCGAGCCCACTAACTCGAGGTTTGAGTCTGGGTTTATTTTCGCACCGCGCTTTCACGGGTTTACAGGCTATCTCAATAGATGTCGCTGTATCCAAACTAGCGATTTAAAAATAGACCGGTTGAAATAAACGATAAAAATATGTTATGTTTTTGGCATACGTAGAACATACAATTGAGCCATAAACCTAAATGAGTCATAATAGATTAATATAATTATCGTATTTAAAATTTGACGAAGCGCCGTTGACAATGTTAGAGATACTAAAGTAATCGCATGTACATTGTACATGTTATTTATTAGTCTGCTACGTGTTACATTTTCCACGTGTCAAAATCAAATTAGCTTATGTGTAATCATGTAATGTGTAACTAGAAAAGAATTTAACAGCTATTTCACAGATGCCGATATAAGCATTACGGGGATTATTTAATTGGCATCCTAACTAATGGAAGTGTGGCAGTGATATGAGCTTGAATTATATTTTCTTTCATATTCACAAGCAAGGGGCAATCTTGATTTCTACAAATAGAATTTCTTTCATTAGGTAAATATAAATTTTAATTATTTTGAACTTAACCGGTTGATTTATATTCTCATCGTTTTACAGCTTAAGTTATAACGTTTATTAACATTTCAAAACCTTAATAAAACATGGATAAAATACAAACAGATCTCAAATGTTCACCGCATGAAAGAAAACCCAAACAAAACAGACATTACGTTTTAAAAGAGCTATAAAACGGTCGGGATACCTCGTAACTGAAGTTTACGAGTCACTACAGCGAATATTATCCGATGATTTCAGTAGAGTTGACACAGATGGCGTCATAGATGGCGCCACTCCTAAGTCGGTCATCAATCTAGGGTCAGAGTCAGTACACTTTTTTAAACTTAGTTACCCTTTGAATCAAAGTAGCATTATGCTGACTGTATCCGATCGTGTAAAGTCGCATACGCATGGAGCGATACTTAATTGTGTGATTGAGATGAACGATTTAAATGCAATAACTTTTTAAAAGAATTATATCAAAATATATTTTGGCATTAAAAATAAATAAACATATAAATTCTCCTGGAACAACAATTCTCTGATCGACACTTTTGCAGGCACACAAAACTAAACCGGAGTTATTATTTTTAAGTGCGCAATACTAGTTCAAATGCTGCTAGCAAGTCAGTGCACGTACGCCTATATCACAAATTTGTATATACCTACGTATAAGGTATTTTAACTACCAGCACGAGTAACAAGTGCTCGTGAAATGCCACAACTGTAATTCATCTTGTGGATATTTATAAGTACAGCGACGCAAGTACGGATCTTTTCGGGTCGATAATATTCGATAAAATTGACAGTTCAAATCGATAAGGTGGGATTTATCGAGCCTCGAACCAATCGACAAAAGTTATCGAAAAGCTAGGTTGTATCCAAAGAGAATATAGAGCTACTACAATACTTTACGATCAGACTTCGGTACTCGCAACATTCGATAAATTTGTCGAGTTTTTCGGTTCGACAAATTTATCGAACCGACTTCCGTACTCGCGCCGCAGTACGCGCACTGGATCTTTGCCGATGTGAAATTAAAGCCATGCGATTTGTATCACGGTCGGTAATCAGCATGTTTCGCGTCGCTACTCTCTCGAACTCTCAGAGAGCGCATGTTCAGACCGGCCTAGATCTGTTTCTGTTAGCTTACTGCATCGCGGTACTAACCTCAAGGAGTGCAGTGACGTTTGGTTGTACGAAATAAATTCCACCATTTTTGCCAGATGTATTCAGCTCTGATTGGCTAGGCCACCGCCTCGTGCCGATTTCTGGTGCGCTGATACGCTGAGCGCTGATATAGATTATAGCAAAATCAATACACTGTTGTGAGATCGGATAGTACAGTATTCCATCTCTCGGGGTAAGTACCTCGATGACTTAATGTAACTGTTAAATAATAATAAAAGTATACTCACATCCATGGCCAGCTGCAGCGTGCGGGCGCGGGCGCGCCTCTCCTCGCCGCAGGTGCGTGCGCGCAGCAGCGCCGGCACCGCTTCGCGGCTCAGCCACTCTCCAAACTCTGCACACACCACGTGTCACTACACTTGCCAATGGGGGTCGTTGGGTGATGATGGTAAGGATCACTAAGGCGGTGACGGGGATGCAAAGCAATATGACATATCAGGAAAAGCTGTGGTTAAATGCGTTAGCTGTTTTCACTGTAGGTGTAGGTATAATAAATCACATACGAAAATTTACTTAGGAAGTATTAATCGAAAGTGCAAGTTAACTAACACTTCGGAGGCTTTCGCAAACAAGCGTTTTAGATTGTTTCAAATATCGTTATAAACGCTTCTCTCAGATGCATTCTTAAAATGCCTGCTTCCATGTAAAGCCGTACATTCGACTTACGAATTTATATAACCCAATCACTACTTAGTTTAAAAAAGCTCTTCGGTCCTGAGCTTTTTTAAACTAAGTAGTGATTGGGTTATATAAATTCGTAAGTCGAATGTACGGCTTGTATGAACTCAATTCACGCGAAATGCTCATGGCTACAGTATCAAATATAGAGCTGGTTAAAAACGTTGTGATAGAAAACAACGAAGAAATTAATTTGAAAAGCCAGATACAACATAATATAGGTACAACGAGACTGCGTGTACACAATCATAATAACTGTGTGTAGTGCCAATATTATGTTTCATGGTAAAGACCTCGTTTCTGACGTTAATGGTGAAGGAACTGATTAATTAAATGAGCGTTTGGGTACAGCACAAGCAATAATACTAAATCAACAACAGAATTTAACGATAATGACCACTTCAATAATACAAAATTATGCATCATGGACGTTAAGGAAGCATTGCACCAATTGGCTCTACGACATGCCGCACACATGGAAATGTAGTGTAAGTGTAGGTAGATAGGTATTTTATCTTTCAGTATTTTTATTTTAGGCTCTACAAAACCATTACCTACGCATTATTATATTACGACATTATTTATTTTAAAACTAACTTGCTATATTTTATTGACATAATTTTGTGTGTTTATGTTTCTAGCTACTGTGCTAGGCTTCTGAATCTGGGAGCCTTTTTTGTGTCAGTATTAGAAGTATAGGTAAAAAGGTCAGCATCGTTAGCTTGAAGAATTTTGCAAATATTATTGTATGAATAGAAAATCATGCCAATTAGTGTTTCTAGGAAGAACAATGATATATCTAATTCTATGTTAAGACTAAACTACCAACACTGACTATATCGGTATTTATATCGGTCTACAACACTGACAACGACAATGCAAAAGTGTAAGAACAATGTTCAAAGAAAAAGTGCTTTAAGTTTTTAAATTACATAAAAATCAATTACCTGTACAAAAATATAATTTAAAGTCGTATGGTAATTGAACTATACTATCTAAAGACGTACAAATCATACGACAGAATATTTTTCTTGGCATAATAGGACTCGTCACAGTTCAAACTGTACTTGTTGATTTGCAGATTTGTCTTAGGGGCACCTTAGATGCTCAAGAAAAGGTACGTTTGCTTGTCAGAATAACAACGCTTTTGCGTCAAGCGCGCATTTCGAGTATCACTAAATCCGCGCTTGACGCCAAAACGTTGTTATTCTGACAAGCAAACGTACGTTTGTTTGAGCGTCTAAGGTGCCCATTAGAAATTTTAATAATTCTGCATGATTAAAAACCACCCTCTCAAACATTGACCTTTCCTCCAAGCGTTTGCAAGCGTCTAAACGTTTCTATCATTGTTCATCCAATAAAGTGAAGATAACTGACCTATAGCCTCTGGGGTCATCATGCCTGTGTCTTGTTCAGTGTCCATCGTGTATGACTTACGTTATTTGTGTTATATTTAATGTTTTTGTACAGTGTTAAATTATCACAGCACTTCGGTCACTTTCCACCTTATTTTTCACTGTCCATGTAGTTTTTAATTACATATTCGCATCGTCCAATAGATAATTTTGTTACAGAATCATTTTCGTCCATTGCAATGTTTTTGCCTTCTTCAGGCGAAGATGATAGACTGATGAGATACATTCACATTTCGATTCATGTCGTTATTTCGAAGAACAGTCAACACACATACAATGAGTTCCTGGAAAACATATGATACTGTTACTCTTTTGTTTTACTTCACTTGTTATGAGATTATTTTATATTATAGATGTTTTCATAGTTATTAATAGTGTACGGATTATGTGTGTGTAGCAGATCTGAATGTGTTTGGAACGTATGTTACCTAAAGTAGTTGATACTAAAATTTAGGTAAAAATACCACATGTAGTATAGAGTAGATGGTTGATAAAAATTTGTTACATAAAAACCATTATAGAAACTGGATGTCACACATAATATTTATATGTGAGAGCTGTAACTTTTTATAATACCTATAAAACATAAAGATCATTTCACGCTCTTTATTTGAGTAATTTCCCAGCAACATCGCGATTACTTCACAAAATCAAAGCGGTGACGTCAAATGAAAGCTTACTGAACCGAATCATAAGAAATAAAATGTTTTATAAATGAGACTTTTGAACTTCCAGCTGCGAACCATGGCTACTATACAAATAAACATGAGATCACGCTGATGAGTTACTCTTGAGAAATACACAGGGATGTACCTAACTATATTTCAACTAGTTATGATTTGACGGTGTTCTTATAAGGTGCTGTTATAATGTAAAATCACATATTTAAACATTTTAAAAAATTGAAAACGCATTGTTTTTTTTTTGGCACTGTGGATCCAACATTGTTATATACCAGTACCTACTTATTTTTTTTGGCCTAAATACCTTTAATAACTAGCTAATACATAATTAAAGACTACATCTAACCTAGCTACAAAAACAGTTGGACAAGTAGGCCCAAGTAGGCCTATAGATGATCCAAATGTTCTAGCCCACTACCAGTTGGAAGCGTACCCAGCATGCTGGCGGCATTGCCTCGTTGAACCGCAATGCTGATCCGTTGAGCCAAATAGTTACCAGCATTTTGGTTACGCGTCGCATCAATCAAACGCTCTGTCTACACAATTTAAGAAAAATATCATAAATTATAGATATTTAGAAGAGTAACTAACTACCTACGGGTTTCTAGTACATTGTATATACATTAAGTTTGATAAGGGGACATTATTTACATCTCGTATCATTTCAAAAATACCTCTGACGTAAGCCGTGGTGCTTCGGAAAACATATGCCTGATTTAGAAGAGAGCACCAATAAACTTTTCCAGGATGTAATATCATTCTTTTTTTTAGTGCCATTTTTCAACATACAAATATTGCCTAGTTTTTTTTTAATTTTTAATTATATCGATAACAGATATATCCTAATGCATGATCATTTCAAAAATTGGAGTGAATATCAAGTTATTGTAAATATACCTATGTAGTGATGATCGTTAGTAAATTGGCCAAGATATCTAAAGCTAAAATGTATAACAACACCCAGCAACTATATCTGCATCACTGTGTCATAAACAACATGCATCGCTTCCTCAGTGAAGTCTAATTATATCTATTTTATGTTTCCAATGTCCAAAGTCAGCACATCTTTCAGTTCATCGTAGACAGATGACCACCAATTTGGCAAATCTCAAGATTTGGCGTGCACCAGTGCTGCACTTATCCTTGGAATAAAATTACAGACTTTACCAAGGTATTTGCTAATGCAATGAATTCTTACGATTAATTTATCGTTGAGTCGATTATAGCAATTTCGTTCATTTACCTTTATTGAAATAGAAGATCAACTTTAACAACTAGCAAGTAACCGGAGGTCTCAAGTGACCGGCGACCTGTCGGGCGGCCCAGATATCACTGGATTGACGTTGTCGAGGCAGACTTGCGCGAGCTGGGCATCATCGACTGGCGAGAGACAGCGCAGGACCAGAACAAGTGGCGCTCGCTTGTGTTGGAGGCCAAGATCCATTTTGGGTCGCTGCGCCAGAGGAGTAAGTAAGTAACCGGATCAGGTACTAAGCTAACAAAACGACAACTTTCGCCAGTAACCAAGATGTAAGCAGTTAAGACAAAAATGAATTTGAACTTCGACACTAAAAAGTAAAGCTCGCAACAATTAAATGAACGAGGATGTTCATTCCGAAACACCTGCATAATTAACTGTCTTTCCATCAAGAATAACGATCGATGTCGAAACTGAGCTTGTCACCGAGCTGCCAACTACCCTCTGCCAAGTGGGCGGTATACTTGAACTTGCTATTAATGTGGCGTCCGAGCGAGATCGGTGATAACGGGCCTCAAGATATACGGTGAACATTAAGGTGACTGCCTGTCGTCAGCTGCAAAAGATGATTTATGAGTAAAGGTAAAGAGGACAAATCGACGTTAAATTATGAGCAGACCATTCAATAGTAGTCTTTTTTTTTTTCTTTTTTTTTACATCTGACTGGTATAGCGTTTGACCACAATCTCACCTGATGTGAAGTGACGATGTGGTCGAAGATGTAGCACGCTTTCCCTAGTAAATACCTATTCACTCTATTCTTAAACACACCCGGATGATAACGTTCAGGGAACACAGACGACGGCAAAGCATTCCACTCCTTAGCAGTTCTTATTATATAGGAGTCCAATTCAGTAGTAGTCTATCCACTTGTAACACTTGTACTTCAACGCTCTTAAAAGAGTCGCAGAAAAGGCCAGTCGTTTTCATAGCATTTTAAGTACTTATACCTAACCAATTAAGCTTACGCAGGTACATGACTATAACATTCAAATACAATTTTAAACAACAAAAGACGCTGTATTTCCAACTATTCAACTTCTAAAGAAATCAACATCATGTCATGGTATTGGATTAATTTGCCTAACCTTGAAATAAATACTAGTAATACGAGTACCTACCGACTAAAAAAAGCCCTGAGAATTCAACGATAATTATCTCAATGACAAATACTTCAGATACATAACTAAACTATTCAATGAGTTTTCGCATAACTAGAGCAGTGAGTTATTTCCGAATGATCCCAAGGTCTACGTCACGGGGCGCGGGTTTATGGCAAACGTCCGGAATGTCTTGCGCAGACGCCGCCGGCAGAGGACACATCCGGTTAATCTGATATTACGTTATTCAGGAAAGATTAAGTAGCTTCACAGTATAAAACATCTGTTATAGAGAATCGAATCTGATAATTGAAAGTCGTTACGTGAATCATAGATATTGATACATACGAGATGTGGATTCGAGCAGAAGCAGGTGTAAGCCGTGTCACATGAATTTTTAAACTATAAAGTCTTTGTCAGAGCGTTTGATTGATGCGATGCGTAACCAAAATGCTGGTACTTATCTGGCTCAACGGATCAGCACTGCGGTTCAACGAGGCAATGCCATCAGCTTGCTGGGTATACTTGCCACTGGTAGTGGGCTAGAACATTAGGATTATCTATGGGCTTGTAGATTATCCAATTGTTTTTGTAGCTAGGTTAGATGTAGTGTTTATTTATATGCTAACTAGTTATAAAGACAAGTAGACCGTTGAAAAAAAATATTGAACTAAATAATAAGATAGTCCAGTATAATCATAAACAAACCAATATTTTTTTCTTTTTAACCGACTTCCAAAAAAGGAGGAGGTTATCAATTCGTCGGGTATTTTTATTTTTTTATGTTTGTTACCTCAGATCTCGGTCATTTATAAACCGATTTGGAAAATTCTTTTTTTATTTGAAAGGGTATACTTTCAGATTGGTCCCATATAAATTTCATCAAAATCGGTTTAGTAGTTTGTCACTGAAGTCGGTTCGTCGCTTTATTAAAGCAATTTTTATAATTCCTATTTAATATTATAAAAGCGAAAGAATGTTTATTGGATTGTCCTTCTTTCACGCAGCAAAGGAGCAACGGAATGACGTGATTTTTTGGAGAAAGACATTTTATAGCCTGGATAGTGACATGGGCCCATTCCCAAGGGAATGAAACCGCAGGCAGCTGCTAATCATATATATACAAGTAAATAAATACAATCCCTACTAATATTATAAATGCGAAAGTGTGTTTATTTGTTGGATTATTTGTCAAAACTGTCAAAAATGACGTGCGATGACGCTATACGTTTATAATGTTGCTGCTTTTCGGATATTTATAGGAACGCAGTGTTGCTGTTAATTAATTTTGCATTTCTACTACGCGTTTTTTAAAAGTAGTAATATTATAAATGCGAAAAATGCACGGTTCCTGTGGGAACGCGGGTGAAAACCGCGGGCAGAAGCTAGTCCTAATATATGTCAGAGAGTATTTTACGTCCGAAAACTCTAGTAAACAACAAAGATTTACAACGCATTTATGAGAAGGTACAGGCTACGTGTTGTAAAATACTTACGTGGATACCTGACGTTACTCAATGTATGAACTTGAAATAGCTAAGATATTATTAGCGTCGCCTACGTTTTGCGAAATTAGAGTACTAGTGAATGCGACTCGGTATGGCATTAGTCATACGTGTGTCTACGACCAACGAGCTTTGAAATACTTGCAGACGGTTATTTGGGTTGATTCTATTACAATAAGTTTTTTTTTACATCATGGTAGGTTATAATTTATGATGCTAAGGTAACGTTTCTTTGCCTAACCTTCACGCTATATACGAACGTAAATTCTATCCATCTATACAAATAATTAAAATTGAAGTATCTGTTTGTAATATCAAAATAACAGCTTTTTACTAAATGCATATGAAATTATATACGGTACCTATAATAAAACAACCAGTTTTAAAATTTTTGTCAGGCTGTTGGTTGCTGAAAGGGCTGGACCGATTTTGAAGGGACTTTCACTGACAGATAGCTGATGTTACAAAGAGTAACTTAATTTTAAAAAAAGAATTAAGTAGGGTTTCGCGCAAAAACATAAAACCCATGAAATCTAATATCTCTACGCGGGCGAATCTGCGGGCAGCAGCTAGTATTCTAATATACTGTACTCTTCCTTTGCAAACCAAAGGAGAACTTTGTCTATTAAAATTTTCGTGATTATCACACCACAGTGGACATTGCGATCTCACCTGCGTGCACTCCCTGAGGAAGAGCGTCGGACACGTTCGAAACCTAGCTCGAAAATATCGACAAATTACGTGAGTTATAGCCGGTTTTTAACAATTTATAAAAGAGAACTTGATTAAGTTTTTAAGTAGCGTTATAAGTAACTACTTACCTATAAATTTGGAAAGCCCTGTAATTAATACCATGAAAGAAGGTGGGTAATGTAGAGAAACGTCTTTATTTGATTGTTATCAAAATAAATTTTACGCTTCGCTTATAGAGAATGAAAAACAGAACTTACGCTTTCGTCGAAACATAACTACAAATAATTTAATTTAAAGAACCGAACAATACAGAAAATATTAAAATACGTAAAATCTTACTTATTTGGAATATAAATTATAGGAGCCTAAAAGTTAACTGAAAATAAATTTACGACGTCTAACACGAGTTACTCGAGTACTAAATTAATGATTTCATTGTTACTAAAATAGTCATTTCACTGTAGTACGTTGCTTCAGAACAAACCCTATGAGGCATTTCACAGATATACGTTGCCAAATACTTAGAGCAGTTTATAAATCGCAACAGCATTTGGATACATACCAATTGTGTCATGAATCAAGATTAGAGATACCTAATCTAGACACGAAAATAACAATAAAAGCTTTTATTACTTACTAGGTAATATTAGTACTAGTAGTCTTAGTATTATTATTACTAGGTAGTATCATTACGTCTAGTAGATACGCTGAGTTTAAGGTAAGCAGAGAAGTCATTACTTCACAAAATCAAAACAAAACTGGATCATAGAAAACCACTCTAGCAAAGATGGAAGTAATATTGAACAGCTCCTTACAATTTTCTAAACGCGTTGATCGTTTCACTTAACCACGCGATCGAAGTTGAGGGCACAAGCTAGTTAAATATATTTAATTATTAGGACACTGGTGTCAATTCTATCATTTCATACCTAAACTAATTTTAGTTTCGCTCTCTCTCTTTCCAATGCATAACATGAGAAAGAGATGGAAGATGTCTGACAGATCTAAATTTTGTTTTAGAGCTGTCAAATATCTTTCGATCTTGATAAATTAGGTGCCACTGAATTCATTGCCATTAAATTTACACTACACACAAGCAAGTGGATTAATTTGACAGGTCTAAAATATATTCCATCTCTTTCTCATGTTATGCATTGGAAAGAGAGAGAGAGCGAAACTAAAATTAGTTTAGGTATGAAATGATAGAATTGACACCATTGTCTCTAATTAGAATTTACAACAGCATCAAAAATAGCAAATCTTATCAACACGTTACAAGAGTCGAGATAATCAATATAATCCCATCATACCACAGGAGCAAACCTATGGTATCTTTTATCAGATCATAATGTTTTTTATTTAGGGTAATTCGTCACTATCAAACCTAAAAGAACAGAAATCTCCTTTATCCACGTTTGAACGGTTTAACAAATGTTAATTTACTCGTCTGTACTGCGAAACTGCCAAAGATAAATATAACTAGTCCATTCAAGAATTTCAAGACAAGTAAATTCAGCCAGAACGCCAATACATCAAGATCTCTCAGTGCAGAGTACCAAAGATGAAAATGTCAACCAGCTCCTACTCGCAGATAGAAAGTGAATCATGCACGCACTTGCCGAGAGTCGTGACTCGTGACAAGCGATAGCGGTACAAACTCTGCGCAGGAAAATAGATTGTTGTTTAATGTTGTTCTTACTGCAATTTGTCTTGGGAAGTGTCTGATACGTTAACACAGACCCAAGCGACAAATGACACGTTCAATTGTGAATTCTTTGATAATTTAAGTATCCGTCTTCATGTATTTATTCTTAAGAAAAATGTATTCACTGGCATTGACCGTGGTTGTAAAAATAAAAAATATTTTAAAATATATTTTTGGAACAAAATTGATAGAACAAAAATACCTAATTGAAAACAATTCTAAAAGAAACATTTGGCATCGACAAGGACAAGATCAATATAAAAATAAAACTGTAGCGTCTTCCACTTAAAATTCTATCAGTAGAATGAACGTTTAAAAAGATACAACCCAGAAGTTTTACCGGCACATCGATCTATCGGTGATGTCACCAGTGACAGCTGAGGACCGAAAGAACTCGCCCAAATGTCACTGTGTTGAGGACGCCAACAGAGTCCGCGTTCCTCTCCGTTTACACCACCCTCCGCCTTCGAGCATTGGCACTCTTATAATCACAGTAGCAAGTTTCAAAATTGATTACACTTGTTTTTTTGTTCGTAATGAGAGTGTTAGTAAAAATGGCCTATGTATCGATTAGGAGTCTTATTGTGGGGTAGTAAGATTGGTAGTTGATTGATAGGGCGGGAAGAAAGTCCGCTCAGGGCCGGGTGGGCGGCGGTGGCGGCTATAACCGTCGCACTGTAGTAGGGCAAGGACGGCTAGCGCCCATGCAGCGCCGGATTGATTGACCGATTAATCTTTTACTAGACAAGGGTGCTTTGGACAGCCTGCCAGTGGCCATATCTTAAACTTCTTAGAGGATCAGGACGCTATGAGTTTCAATGGAGAAATAATAGTCCTGATCGTTAATTTTGGATGGTGATAAAGATAACGCGGACCCATCGAAAGCTGCTAGAAGCAAGTGACTAACAACTCCTCGTTGAGGCGTTCAAAGGTTATCATGTGTTCAGAAAAGCCCTCCTTACTAGTTACAAGACTGCCTCAAAAAAGGAGTAATATTTTTATAGGGTTCATGTACAAATATTGTACATGTGTAAGTGAATTTCTTTATTCCACCACAAATTTTACATGCCTTTGCCTTTAAATGCCTAACTTTTAAATCCTTCATTTACTTCCAAATTTACATTTACATTTGGTTGAAACAAATCGTTTGTCTATTTCAACACAGCTCGTTACAAGTGAAACTTAAAATTCTAAGCTTTTCATCTTGTTTTGTGAATTAAACATAATATATGCCTCAACTTTTAATTAAACTAGTAAAAAATGTTGAAAACGAGAGACGTGCATTGCATCTGCAAGAATGTCTAAACAAAAATGTAACAAGGCGAAAACATTTTTGTGTCAATGTCATGGAAGCCTAGTGTCGACGGACGGCCGGTGTGAAAACTCCCGCGCGCAGTTTTCACTGCTGTTTTCGTATCGTGCTGCGAGCTTTTAATTTTCATATAAACGTCTTTATTTTCTTTAACGATTTTCTTTTGTTCAAGTTTATTTAGTAAGTTTAATTTCATCGTATCCGCGGTAGATAGTGGTGTAGTGTGTTGTTTTCCGGATGAATTTCACTCGTCACATCAACTGCATGTAATCATAATCACTGACACAAGTGTGTGTAAACATTTACACGTGGTTAGGGGATGTTATGTACACATGAGGGGAGGGAACGCCGGCTCAGTACCACTAGTAACTAGCGCCCGGGCGACGTGCGCAGTGGCCGGTCCCGCGCGTGTGTCGGTGCGTGCGGCGCGTGTCACCACTAGAGATCGACTGCGGAATGCACCGCGCTTTATTTCGATACGGCAGATAGGATGCTCGAGAGCTAGATTTATTGCGAAGATATTATGACTGATCGGGTTCGCATTGCCGCTTCAATGGGCACAACGGGCGAGCTAACGTAGCTTGCGGAGGTAAACATTTACGGGCGAACTTAAGAACACGGCACACGACTACATTGCAGAATTTCCAATATACATTTTCACTGTCAGCATCAGCAGTACATAAATACAATGAACATAAATTTAACTTAAATTATTTTCGCTAGATGCGCGTTTTCACAGACTTGTGCAGGATTTTGATAGAAAAGGAAAAAATAAGTCTTAAATGAGTTTATGTGTCATAAATATGGGTAGGTACATATTGGTAAGAACAGATTGGACTATATAGCAAACGACGAAGAAGGGATGAGCGAAAAATGGTCATGAGAACGTCAAGGAATCTGAAACAAAGGAAAAAGTTGATTTCAGCAAAAAAGTGGTTATCATTATTACCGGACTGAAAATAAAAAGAAAAACTTTTTAAGCTTTTGATAGGTTAGCCTTCAACCAATATTTCACCTGGTATATTAGTGAAGATGTGGTCTAAGGCGGTGAACACTCTCATAGAATGTAAACTAGTTCTTAATTATACAGCTACCGGAAACACTTGGTGACAAATTTTCAACTTGAGTATGTATAGCATTAGAAAACGCCCAACTACATATAGGTGCCATGCCACCACAACGGTTTTATTTGCCAAAACTCAAAAGTTTCCTAACGAAGATACTGTAGAGCATTGGGGATGTTCGTCAAAGCAGTAACGGATAGCTTTCATGCTATTTCTTTTAAGAGAATTACTTCTCTAATGCAGCAAGTGAGGAGCCCCCAACAGGGGTTTGAAAGTATTGATATATTATGTATGCCTCTATATGTATGGATGTTCGTGTTGGGCATGCGGTTACTTACAAGTACCATATGTGGCCATGTGGTAAAGACGTAATTTTTTTTTAATTTCAAATGTTCCTGCGTTTGACCGCTGTCTCACCTGATGTTAAGCGACGACGCGGTACCCATTGTTATAGATGGGTTAGTCCAATAGGACTAACCCATCTATAACAATGGGTGCCGTAAAACCCGTCCGAGGGATTATCTAGAGGACGGGCAGCAGAATTCTCTTTGGTCAACATCACCGAGAAACCTGTCCGAAATGAGTTTCTACTATTATGAAGGGTTGGAAACCTGCAGTGAGTCTGTGCGTCGCGCGGCAGACGTGCGCGGCAGCCCGCGCGCCGCCGAGTGCGCCAGCGTGAGGCAGCGGCGCAGCACCGCCAGACCCTCCAGCCGCACGGCCAGCGCGCCGCACACGGCGCCGGGCCGCCGCGCCGCGCGCACCGGGACCACCTCCGTGTACCCCGCGCCGCCCGCGCTGTACGCCAAGACGTCGCCCAGGTACAGGTAGGCGTGCCTAAGGGAGACCTTGTCTAGTACATGCACACCAGCGAACTCACACCTCTCTGACTATAAACCTTTGTTGTAGCTTCTGACATGATAGTGAACCACGGTGTACAGAATATTGGAGCTTCAGGTGTAGCGGCGCTGCCACGGTGATCATCGCCACAAGAACTGTCCCCTGCAGCGCCGCTTTGTACCTACTTTGATGCGTTTATTCTCATGTAATCTCGCAGTACGGCGAACGCGTTGCTCGGCCTCTTGGACATATGTAACTCAATCCTAATCATGATGACCTGCTTGCCTGACCTAATGATGAATGCTGAGTTTTTTGCATGATCTCTACCACACCAAAGTATATTAGGACAATTTGTTTTTATTTATTTACATAAATCGTTTATACTATACATTGAAATCCCTAACCCTAAAGAACAACGATAAGGGTAACAGAAATAACAAATTAAGAGCTACCATCTCGGCCCAGAAGTTTGTAGCGTTGCTAAGAAGTCAGATGTCACTTCTTGTGAGCTGCGACTCACCCGATGTCCTCGCAGCAGGCCAGGCCGAGCGGGTCCTCGGGCGGCTCGCTGACGACGCTGAAGACCACACAGTCGCGCGCGTCGGCGGCGGCGCGGCCCGCGCGGCACCGCAGCATGTGGCCCAGCAGCGGCAGGTCCGCGTCGTCCAGGTGGAACGCTGACGTGCAACAATTTTACGTAAAAAACTACTCCCACCCGCAACATTGCAAAATCTCATCCTTGAGCTGTATATGTAAAGGCCAACCTGGTTACATAATATAGACACGAAAAAAAGATAGACGCGGTGATTTACAGTGAGAATGTATTTTATTTGAACAATACTTTAACTATTTCTGTGTAAATTGTGGTAGGTACTTGACGAGGTTTATATCGAGGAAACATTTCAATATTTTTCTTATACCTTAAACAAGTACTAGGTACTTTACAAATGGTAGGACTAACTCTTCATTGAGTGTCCGTCTGGGTGGGTACCATCGCTTTGCTCGTGCAGTCTGCTACCAAGCAGTAATGTGCAAGCATTACTGTGTTCCAGTTTGATGAGCAGAGTACCTAGCCAGTGAAATTACTGGGCTTATGAGACTTAATACTTAGTGTCGCAGGATAACCAGCCAGTGCAGCACTGCCAGTGCCGCGCAGGCCTTTGTGTTTCATAGTTCTGAGGGGCACTGCAATTGAAAAGGGCTGGCGTTATGCTTACCATCAGGCAAACACTCAGCTCGTCTCGTTATCAAATAGAATACAAATAAAATAAGTCAAAGAGAGTATCCCAAGTAGATACAATCAGTCGCAAAAAATCCCAAACCATCGATCGATTTTTCTGCTAAATCTGTCGAACAAAACGGTAGCAAGGTAATGAAATCAGAAAAAGGCCGAAAAGCACGCATCACACTTGTTCTGTTTTGGTTTTGTCAGTCAACCCTCTGCACCATACGTTTTCCAACGTTACTTTATTACTAACTAGAACTAAACTGGAAACGTCTACGAACACAAGAAAAAACTAGTATATACACAAACTGACGAAATCGTACTCTTCTTAAAGTTGAAGTAACACTTGTCTGCGTAGTGCTTGGGCTTGGGCAGCGAGATGGGCGTCTCCAAGTCGGCGCCGCGTCGGCCCAGGAAGCTGTATGCGACGTAGAGCCGCTGCACGCGGGGGTCGGCCAGCGCCGCGCACTCCGCGCTCAGAGCCAGCCACAGGATAGTGATGTCGATGCTCTGACCCTGGATGTCTTCGTTGCTTTCTTGCTGGTTTTTATAAGTTTATTATACGGCTGTTTGGGCGTAAATGTCACGAAGTTGGTACAACATATTTATTACTAGCTTCTGTCCGCAGTTTTCACCCGCTTTCCCACCGTGCGTTTTTACGGGATAAAAAGTAGCCTATGTTACTCTCTGGTCCGTTACTGCGTGAAAAAAGGACTATCCAACAAATCAACAAACACATTTTCGCATTTATAATATTAGTAGGAAGTAGGATTGTGAGTGAGCCAGTGAAATTACTGGGCTTATGAGACAATACCCAAAGTCTGAGGGTAACGAGCGCACTGCAGTGCCACGCAGGCCTTTGTGTCTCAACGTTCTGAGTGGCACTGCAATTGTTATGGGTTGCCGTTATGCTTACCATCACGCAAACGACCAGCTCGTCTCGTTACCAAATAGAATAGAAAAGAGAACTAATTTATAAAATAGTAACATGCAAACTTTTCATTTGTTTTACTTTATTCAATTCCTCAGCGTCTCATTATCTCTTGCAGCAAAAGGTTTTCAAATCTCTTTGGCTCTATTGTCGTTAAAACCAAACGAATACCCAACTAACGTCGATCAGAGAAAGTAACTGAATGTTATCATGATTTGAATATTGGACAAAGGGGAGTTAAAGTATTGTTATTACGATCATAGAAACATAACGGTAGACTGCTAAGTTTACCTGTTCAGGATTCTCGGAGTAGGTCTGGGAAGGCTCATTTTCATTATATTTTACAGTTTTTTTAGATCCATTCACATGTCTACTAAAACCTGTAAAGCAATAATAGCAGAACATTGATAATTATGTTATATGCAGTAATATGCACTCATTCTTTCTAATAGTTTAGTTGGCATATCAGCATATTGAAACTGCGTAAAAACTCAATAAAGTTGACATTGGCAGATGGCCTGTGACCAATTCTAATGATGACTCCCATATAATGATTCCCATAGCTGTAATCAAATCTTCTTTTTAGGCAGATCATGTTACTTATCTGCCTAAACCATATTATCATTTAAAATCAGATGAGATTGTGATCAAACGACAACCTGTACAATGTAGAATAATGCCAGTATCAGATTTGCATAAAAGATATGAACTATGTTATTCGTATTTATCACAGATTATTTAGCCTGTTGATAGCTCATAAACACAATTCCCCATATAAACATATCTCACCGGCGCGGGCAGGGGGCGAGGTAATATTCTATGCTTGCAATTGGCCGATCATTTGGATGACGTAACTTAGTGATGTGGTACGACTACTACTGAACAGAATAATATCGATAAAATTGAATAGGTAGTTAGCATCGCATTCTTGATTCCCTGACATATACGATTAATAATAAATTATTATATGGAAAACCTAGACAATACATACTTACTTTATAAATTAATCTATAATACTACTTATAATAAAACTCCAGGTCACATTTTTTTTGGATGGCACTCCTATCTATACTGAAGCCAAAACTGTATTTTTATTTTTGTCTGTCTGTCTGTATTTTGGCCACGCATCACGTCGAAGCTACTGAATGGATTCCATGACTTGCGATGTATGGAACCAATTCTCTTTTTGAGTCTCTTCTATCCACTTTTCCTTGATTTCTGGGATGTCTGGAAATGTAACAACAAAAGGCAGAAATACTTTAAAAAAACCGGGAACCTACTTCGATGAAAATATCGCGATATATGAAAATTCAAGTACCATTTTTTCATCTTTAGATGTTCTTCCATAAAATGTATATGGGACCACCTTGAGATGATACACTTTCAAACAACAAAAATAATTTTCAAAATCGGTCCGCAATTGACGGAGAAATCAGTTAAAATACTTAAAAAAATACATACAGTCGAACATTTAACCTCCTCCTCTTTTTTCGAAGTCGGTTAACAAATCCAAACGAAAGGTTATTATTTTTCCAAAATAATTAATAATAGTATATATATTAATTGTAAAGTATACATTGAATATCGATAAGTTATAAGTCTGCACTCGTACTCGCAGTGGCGAGTAGTGCATTTACATAGTTCGTTTTCGCGTGAGGGGAAGTTGTATCATTAGTCAACAGGATTTATAGTCTTTGGTATTTATATAGTATGTGAATTGATCTAATGTCCCGTATATGTCAAGAACAAATGCATCTCGTGGTTATTTCCTATGAAAAAGAGTACCACAATACTGTGATTGTATTGAACTCTAATGAGTTCCAGATTCCATATTCCCATAACAAGGAGAAAGAACCCAATTTAGGGAATGAAAACGCTTATGTAAAGATTCAGCGTAGAATAAAATTCTGCTTATATTTTAGCATTATTTGCAACAATTTCTTCAAGGCCTGGGTTTGAAATAAATCTCTAAATAACGATCGACGAGTTCATTGGCACTATATCACGTCATTGAGTCTGGTTCTGTTTAAAATAGTGTTCTTACGCATTTCTGTCATTAGTTAAAAGCTAAGCGATGCCATGTTAGCTTCGAAAGTAATACTCAAAAATGAGAAGAATTATGTCCGTACATTGCTCCTATCTGTACTAAGTGTTATGCTTCGACCTTCATCATGCGGACAGCTAAAGTGTGGAACTCATTGCCGGCATCTGTTTTTCCTGAACACTACAGTTTGGGAGTCTTCAAAAGAAGAGTGAACAGATATCTTCTGGGCAAGCGTGCTACATCGTCAACCGCGGCGTCACTTAACATCATGTGAGATAGCGGTTAAACGCAAGCCCACAAGCTACAAAAAGTCACATAGCAATGAATTTATTAAATTATTTTTTCAATTATTAATGCTGTTACCAAAAATCTTGTTAATCATATTGTTCTTTTTGGGCATATCGAGATCGCTCAGATCTTCTTTAGAGGTGTTATTCAGAGGGGCGTGGGGCTTCTGCGATATGCTTTGTCTCTCAGCAAAACCGGCACCTTGAAAGATACATATACAAATGTTCATTTATCCCATACCTCTACTGCTTTATATGGACGGCCATGACATTCAAAAGAGAAGTGACACTTTAGGGCCGCTGATCAGCAATAAATTCAAAATGATGACAAGCGTTACATCCAACCCACATACAATTATGTTCTCCGTTCTATAAACGAGTTGAAACCACGCATAATCTTTGATGCGTTATAAACGCGTTATTGTGAAGTTGCGTTCCCTTACAACCGCGTTGTCCTCATATGGTCATTATGGTCTGAACGCTTATTGTAAACGAACACGTTATTTTTGTTGTTGATCCATTTTAGCGGTTTTCGCTCCAGAAACCTTTGCATCATGGTCGTGGTTTGTTACAGTGACGTGGATATCATCACTAAACTAATCAATTTTAGTGAAATTTAGTCATAACGTAAAACAGCTTACGTGACAGTTTCCTCTCTTTCTTGAACAGATCGTGCAAGCTGTCAGGATCGTGCCGACCCTGAAAACAACAACGTCAATTTATTGCGCATGCGCCGGATAAGCAAGTGAATAGTGCAGTAATGCTTACATACTGTTGTTATTTTGGGCGCAATAATATTTTTAAATCTATGTTTCACCTCCATAATTTTCTGTAACAAAAACACATAGTTATAGTGGAGTGATAGAAATATTAGAATTCCAAACGTTCCAAATATATTTATATCATTGTTAATTTCTCTTAATCTATGTCCTAATCTTATAAGAGTACCTATGGACCACGTATTTGTAGAGTGTAACGTCTAGTATAAAATTCAGCTTCTAAAATAACACCTAATTTATGTTAGTGTGTGCTTTAAAAACCGCGTTTTCAAGCCAATAAAAATTAATAAAATAAAACTGTCCGTCAATATCTCATTATTGTCATGGTTTACATTGTCGTCCTGTTTATTTTGTTGATGTGTTTCCAGATTTGAGCGTGGGCCCGATCCCACTAATGTGAAAAGTTGGGGGTCAACCACGCCGAACTATAGGACCGATTTATATTATTTACACGAACTTTGGTATGTAGGTAGACTCTGCAAAAACATAGGCTACATTTCATTTAACTAAAGAAGAGGCGCGGGCGCAGCAAATTTAAAATAATCCATACTTCATATTATAAATGCGAAAGTGTGTTTCTTGGTTTGTTGATTTGTTGGTTCGTCCTTCTTTCACGCAATAACGGAGCAACGAATCGACGTGATTTTTGGCATAGATATAGTTTATGGACCGGAGACTAACATAGGCTACATTTTATCTCGAAAAAATGCACGGTTTCTGTGGGAACGCGGGTAAAAACCGCGGGCAGAAGCTAGTGTTACAACCTGCATTAATCACAAGAATAAATAAGACACAGTTTAAATCACTTAATATTTTTGTATTTCCAATTACTTCATTTTCAATTACTTCAAGATTACTAGGCAAATGACTCTAAGTGCCCATTCCAAAGATGTAGTCCTGTCGAGAAGAATGGGCAAGAAACTCGATGGAACTCTTAAAATTTATATTCAATACATGACAATACAATCAGTAATTACATAAGTACACTTTTGATATTTAGCACATTATTTTTACTTAATTAGAAGAATACTTAGCTTTATATAATCCAAAAACTATACAGAGTTCTTTGCCGATCTGGCTTACTCTAAATCCAAAGGAGAACTGCACGAGCAAAATGGCAAGGTATCAATTTATGTTCACGATGAGGTCACTTTTGTGGCGGCACAATACTTTTCTCTCATTGGCTGGATTTGCTTCAGTTGAATATCCACCAGGCGGCGCCACCTGTCGACGCGTGGAACAGGAAGACGTCACAGTATTTGAAGAACTATTTAGATTTATTACATTCGTCCATCCTGATAGCTTTGCGTCCCTGCAAAGGATAAAGTTATGTGTACATATATATATTCATAGTGATAACCTTTTATTTAGTCAACATCAACAGATATATCAGTACATTTTAACTATCAACATATTATGCCCAAAGCAATGTCAAAAATATGACGAGGCAAGATTATATGGTCACCCAATTTTGACAAGTATGTGACATCAAAACTGGTTAATACTACCGAACTCCTGGACTTGTGTACTTAACACTCAACTGGCCCTTATGTGCATAAAAATATCTAACCGACTACCTGTGCCCCACGGCTTCGACCACGTAGCCTATTAAAAATTAGTATAACATATTTTTTTATGGTATAATATCTACCCACTATAACAATACGTATTATATTCTTTGACATATGAAATAAATATTTCACAAGACCTAAATGATGGTATTTCTTTCTACTAGACTCGGTATGCTGCGAACCACAGGTTTCATAACGCTATCGAACTATAGTTTAATAACCTAAAATTGTTAATTTCCTTATCAGAAAACAAAATCCATTACAAAACAAACATCAATAATAACAAATTATTTTCGACAATTATTAAATTACTAAATGCAATAAAGTGTTGATCACAATTTAAGAATGTTTTCCCAGGATTTTAAAACGTCAACACTTGTGAAACGCAATTTTAAGAATATTAATTGATCACTCAATTATTCCAAAGTGACTTACTCATTTGTGACCTTTTGTTACCCATTTAATATATTGGAATCTCCCTGATTATTACCAATGTGTCATTTTATCAACCATTTCAAATATCCAATGTGACATCTAGTCACCCAACATAACGTGTCATTTAGGCACCCATTTTATCAAATATGTATAATATAATTGGCAATATAAAGACATCATAATGAGCCCACAACCAATGGTGCAACAATAGCGCAACAATAGTGCAACAATAGTGCAACAACAGTGCAACAATAGCGCAACAATAGTGCAACAACAGTGCAACAATAGTGCAACAACAGAATAACAACAGCGCAACCAATGGTGCAACCAATAGTGCAGCCGTAGTGCAGCCGTAGTGCAACCGTAGTGCAACAGTAGTGCAACAGTAGTGCAACAGCATTGCAACAGTAGTGCAACAGTAGTGCAACAGCAGTGCAACCATAGTGCAACAACATTGCAACCAAAAGTGCAACCAATAGTGTAAGCAAAATTATGTATCCCTCAAAGTAAGATAATCCAATATTATTTATCGGGTACGGATTGAACTAACAATATTAATTATTTTCTCCAAAATTGCGTCTCAAATGTTTAATGAAACCCGTTTAGTTATTAATTTTTGTTTTCCAATAAATAAATTTAAAAATGGTCAGGTTATATTTATGCTACTAGCTGCTGCCCCGCGGTTTCACCCGCGTGTAGATTCTGGACTACATGGTTTCCATCTTTTTGCACGGAACCCTAATTCTTTTTCTAAAATTAAAGTAGCCTAAGTTGGATTACCATCAGCTATCTGCGAGTGAAAGTCCCGTCAAAATCGGTCCAGCCGTTTCGGAGATTACCCGGAACAAACAGACAGACAGACAGACAGACAGACAGACAGACAAATTTTTAAATATGGTTGCTTCGCTACAGGCACCGCATATACTTTCATATGAACCCAATTTGTGTAAATGTGCAGTCTTAACGAAAACTACAGAGATCAGATATTTAGGAGTAATATTAGACAGAAGCTTATCATTCTTCATTATATTCTTCTCATGTATGCTTTTCTATATTTACATTGTATGTATGTGCTGAATAAATGTTTTTCTATTCTATTCTATTCTATCATGGAACGAACATCTGAAAAACTTTCGGGACGTGCAAGAAAACTAGTGTTCAATTTCAAGTAACTTCGATATGTACTAAACCTTGATGCATTGATCTTAGTATATTACGCCCTTGCACAATCCAACCTGGCATACTGCATTACAGTTTGGGGGTCCGCTGCTCAGACCCACTTACTACAAGTAGAAAGATCACAAAGAGCACTATTAAAAGTAATAACTTTTAAGCTTAGACGCCATGCCATCCCTCCGTGAAATTGTACAGGGAATGCGCAGTACTTTCTATTAGTCAGCTATTTGTTAAAGCCATAGTAGGTAGGCAGCATTCCCTATAGGTAATGAACATGTGATGCAAGAGGTCGCTTATAAACGAAAAAGAGATATGGTGTTCAAAACACAGAACATGAAAACTAAATTTGGGAAAAATTAGCAAAGAAATAGAAATAGTGAAGTCAATACGTTATAAATGCAAATGACTAATAACTGATTACTAAGAAAGTCTTAATTATGCTGTTACTGAAAGATTGGTAGCATTAATTGTATAAAGTAACATCATATTAGAAAAATGAGTAAGGTTTGTAACCAAAGATACTCGTAAACACACATTATCATTCAAATATACTTCACACAATCAAACACATACACATATACACACTTATACTATCCACGCATCACCTATTTACTTATAAGAATCTTAACTGTACACTCTTATTTTATGTTTGTTTCCAATTATTAGTCCCTCAGCACTCTTTAGCATTTCCCCTTAGGTTATCTTTCTGTTTAGATCTACCCTATCGGCTAATTTAATAAAGGAAATCTAAACAAGCATTTAGATACGTACGATTTTAAGTTTAAGGGGCAAACTTAGTCATCCCAACAAACCGAAAGCTATTCTTATTTATTTGCTCAAACCCAGAATTTAACAGTTACCATAGATACTTTCTTAAAAACATTCTACAATATTGAAGGGCCACTATTATTTTTCGCTATTATTTACAATTTAATCTATTATTATGTGAACCCTTATGCAATATCCATTTTTACGTTATAGTATCCCATATTTCACTACCCGTATTCAACTTAGTTTAAAAGAAAAAGTTCTCATATTGATTTTAAGGTCATACCATACCACCCAGCCGAAAAAAATAAAAGTATAGCGGAATTTACATAAAGGAACACTGACGCAGTCTATGTTCAACTTCCATGTCTTACTCTTGCGTCAATATGTTCTGTGATTGCGTAAAGTCTTGAACAAATTTCCTAAAATATCATTCATGCTAATTACTAAGCTAAATTACGTACGAACCTTTATTTCGGTAATATATCTATAATTGCTGCTTTGTGTACTGAAAACTATATTTTTCTTAACAAGGTCTATCCCTACTAACAATTGCTTTTTTGCCAATCATATTGTGCACTGGTGTGGGGTGGTGCTTGTAAAACAGTTTTTATAGAACTTGAAAGAGCCCAACGTGCGGTTTTGAAAGTGATGCTGGGAAAGTCTTTCTTTTACCCTACTGACAATATATAAGGAAACTAAAGTACTAATAGTGCGGTAGTTATTTATCTTAAAAGCCATAGTTTCAGTTCATAAAAATAGCAAGTCACAAGATCTTTTGGCATTATCACAAACGAGTTTTCAGAGTTCCAGTACCGACAGTAAGATCAAGCTGTGCTTCTCGTCACCCATGCATTCTTCTCCCTCGCATCTACGACATTAAGTACGAACGCACTACTAAACTACTGGTACAGAAATTCTTACTGACCCAAGTCATATCTCGAGACTGAAAACAATTTATTAGTGAGCTGACACCAACATATACTCATATCCACTCATACATTCGCACACTACATTTACACTCATATTTCCACTTTCATACCATTTTCCCCATCACTCACACATACCTAATACTCACATGAACATACAATCAACATACAAATTCAAATACACCAACTTTTCATTATTAAATAATAGTCTGCAAGATTTGTAACAAATTAGTCCAATGTTAAGTTCTACATTCGTATGTTTTTAAATGTTTAAAACAAATTCTCGTTCTGACGATAAAGAAGGAATACGACGCTAGGAACCGTACCGTCCTTTTAAAAGCAATCTAATAATAATCAAATAAATAAGTACTAAAAATACCTAATTATTAACAAATTTGTTAACAAAATAATTAGGTCTATAATATCCTCTTTTTATGTATGCTATGTTACGTCATGAATAATGAACACAGCTCATACTGCGAGATGCCCTGCCGTCATACAATTATCACGAGTTCGGAGGGTAATTGCAAATTTCTTTGGCTTTCTCTTTTTTTTTCGCTTAATTCGAAACATACAAGTGGGTACTGAAAAGTTGTTAATTTTTTTAATTATAAAGAGGGTGGGTTGCAAAAGAGTTTTTACTTAATAATTACTTATACTGCGGCTCATAATGATATATCTACATAAGTTTTCTTTAAGTATAAAATGAGCTTGATGTGGTCAAATACAAACTTAAACATTTTAAATTTATTTCAATCTATTAAAAATAAATTCGAATCAATCGTTTCAATTACATGACTTTTAGATTGATTTTAAATAAATCATTGTAAAACACGAAAGAAAGAAGTTATTCAGTTATTACACGAATGCACAAAACAAAAAGGAGTGTATGTATGACTATCTGTATGCAAGTTTCTTTATTACGCTAGAACTTAAATGCTTGAACAAATGTCGACGCTTCGGATATCGTTAGAATCCTTACATTATCCACTTTTGTTACATCGACGCAACCTACCAAACTTAACAAAGAAAGAATAAAAACATAGGCCAATGTGACCCGAGATATACTTAAAATCAGCTTTGCCTATTACTTGTTACAACTTGAATTGATCCTACCAGATTATTCCAGCTTCTCCATGCAGGTATCCCGAAGCTCAGGCCGATGTCACGGTGCGCACTTGCTCGAAGTACAGCAAGATGTTGACTCCCAGGCAGATCTCACATTGGGGCTGCATGTCCGGGCAGAAATGGATGAGGTCATCCCACTTCTGAAAATGTTACAACCTGCATTAATCACAAGAATAAATAAGACACAGTTTAAATCACTTAATATTTTTGTATTTCCAATTACTTCATTTTCAATTACTTCAAGATTACTAGGCAAATGACTCTAAGTGCCCATTCCAAAGATGTAGTCCTGTCGAGAAGAATGGGCAAGAAACTCGATGGAACTCTTTTAAAATTTATATTCAATACATGACAATACAATCAGTAATTACATAAGTACACTTTTGATATTTAGCACATTATTTTTACTTAATTAGAAGAATACTTAGCTTTATATAATCCAAAAACTATACAGAGTTCTTTGCCGATCTGGCTTACTCTAAATCCAAAGGAGAACTGCACGAGCAAAATGGCAAGGTATCAATTTATGTTCACGATGAGGTCACTTTTGTGGCGGCACAATACTTTTCTCTCATTGGCTGGATTTGCTTCAGTTGAATATCCACCAGGCGGCGCCACCTGTCGACGCGTGGAACAGGAAGACGTCACAGTATTTGAAGAACTATTTAGATTTATTACACTAGTGATATTATAAAGTTTAGTTTTCGTCCCCATACATTAATGCAACCGCGAATGTAGGTACATTGTGGACCGCTAACTAGATGCAGCCGCCGGGCGCCCCCGCCAACAACATAGCTGGCGAGTTGGCAAGCGACGCCGCCCGCGTCTGCTCGCCCACCCAGGACGTAGCCAGGGATTGGCGCAGGGGGAAGATTCACTTTATACAAGACTACGGTGAAGTAAATAATCTCAATTTATTAATTAATAGGTAGTACTAGGTGTTTTTGTTCCATTCTACCGGCAAACAATTGGTGTCTTATATAGGAAGTCAGCCGATGCTGTTTTACGGTTCCGTACCTCAAAAGGAAAAAAGGAACTCGTAAAGTCTCACTTCGTTGCATTTCTGTATGTCTGTCCTTTTTAAAAAGCAGTGACATAACACAAAATTCCAAAAACCGTAAAGTTGTTTATAAATCTTACAAAACATAATTAGTCATTATTTTGAAGAATGTAGCCGTAAAATTACCTAACGACTCCCGTGACAGACGAACTATTTACCTACAATTTTGCACGGAACTCTCGGTGTGCGAGTCATTCTCGCACTTGGCCAGTTTTTACGTGAAATGGGCTCGCGTTTGTTAACATCTCGCCTGATGTAAAGCTAAGATGCAGTAGGTACTTATAAGGTTGAGCACGTCTTTGATTGTGTTTTTCCTGTCATCCCTATCAAGGGACTTCGTCTAGGAGATGGAAACTTCTCTTACAAGAAAGCTCCCGTTATATTTACGAGGATGTAATATCTTGAAAAAAAAAAACACGCCAGCCTAATAATTACTTATTGCTACTATTACGAGTATATGACATTTGCAACATGGAACGCACCATACGACACGTGTTAAAATACATATGTCTCGGACCGCATTACCTATAACGTTAACATTTCTACGGGCAACTTCGCCCCGCCCTAGCTACGTCCCCGTTTTCAATCGCTCGGATTCGATACACTGTCGCCGAGCATTGAGCGACAGTTACTCTCACTATTTATAGAATAGCGTATATTTAGGTGAGATTAATTCGTGAATTAATAAACCGTTTGACCTTTCCTCGGTCGCGTCGTTTCGAACGTTTCTTGTAGTTAGCTTTTACTCGCTGATCTGCTGCTCTTTAAAGCTCATAGATTAAGTACTAACAAATAAACATTTTTAAAGTTATCTGCTATGCAAGGCTGCAAAGTTGTTATTGGCGCGAGTACTTGTCATCATCTATAGGAAATTGAGCTTTGTGGGCAATAAAAGAACGTGGTTTAAGGATTTATAAAATAAGATGTGAAAACGTATATTCTCCTTAATTCGTTACTAGGAAGTGATGCGACCGACTCCTACCACAGATAATAACAGACAGAGACTAAACTAAGATGGCGGTTGTCTTTAATATTAAAATCGATATTCTGTAATCGAGTTGACAGATTAATTTTTGCAAATCAAATGAAATAAATCAACACGCCCCCTCAAAAATTAATCTCCAATTATATAAACATAACATCAATTTAGAATTGACTAACCAGAACACATACGCTTCCTAGTATTTGCTGGGAAAATACAAATATTATTATGGTCCAACATTTGTTGCGTGGATTAGGGAAACCCAGGAAAACCTAATCAGACCATTTCATTTACAAAATCATTTAAATTAAATTTACTTTAAATGAATGAAATTTTATAATCATTACTCATCAAATGAAATTTTATGTACACTTTTATCTCATTCTAAACCCATTTTACTTTTCATTGCTTGAAAACTTATTGCAGGTAACGGTTTCGTCAAAGCATCTGCCAGCTGATCACCTGTAGGAATATAATTTAATTTTATTATATTTTTCTCAATTTGTTCTCTAGAGAAGTGATATTTTATATCAATATGTTTTGACCGCTTGTGACTCGTTGGATTATTTGCAATGCTTATACAACCATTGTTGTCTTCATAAATTATTATAGGTTTATCAATGTACATATTTGCACTCATTGCTAATGATTTTAACCACAATGCTTCCCTAACAGCTTCAAATAATGCCATATATTCAGCCTCAGTGGAAGAAGCTGCAACTGACATCTGTTTTCTTGTACTCCAGGTAATAGTGCATTGGTCAAACAACTTAAATAAATACCCAGTTGTACTCTTCCTGTCTTGTGTATCATTTCCACCCCAATCTGAGTCTACGTACCCACACAAAATATCGTTATAGTTACACCTCGTGTAACGCAACTTTAATTCAATAGTGCCTTTCAGGTACCTAAGCACCCTCTTAAGGCATAGCCAAAGCTCTTTATTATTTTTGTTTGTGTACCTACTCAGTATATTCACACTTATACTTAAATCAGGACGAGTGCACAACATGATATACATCAAGCACCCTATAACGTTTCGGCATGGAGCGTTATATTTCTCCTCAGAGTTCAAAGCATCATAGTTAAGTTTACTTTCTAGTGGGGTACTAACAGGTTTACAGTCATGCATATTAAATTTAGCCAAAACTGTTTTAATGTATGCACTTTGGTCCAAAGTAATTTGATTATTTTCTCTTGTAATTTTAATACCAAGAAATAATCTAATGTCACTTAAATCAGTCATCTCAAATTTGCTCATTAGATACCTTTTGAAATTATTCATTGTTTCAATTTCAGCGCACACTACCACTAAATCATCGACATACAGTACCACGTATATATTTTTACGCACATTTCCATTGTCTAGCAAGTAAATACACCTATCAACAGATGAATTTTGAAATCCTTCCTCTTTTAATGATTTTTCAAAAACTTCAAACCAACACCTAGCTGCCTGTTTCAACCCGTATAATGCTTTATGTAGCTTACAGACATAATTATTTTTATTTAATACACCTTCAGGAACTTTCATGTATATTTCCTCTTTTAATTCGCCATTCAGAAAGGCGGTTTTCACATCCATGTGATGAACCAATAAATTAAACTGATTTGCAAAACTAATTATAAATCTGAAACTAGCTATTCGTGCAACAGGTGCAAAAGTTTCTTTATAGTCTGTTAAATATTCCTGGCTAAAGCCCCTAGCAACTAAACGTGCCTTAAATCTTAAAGGATTTCCAAATTCATCGTTTTTAACTGTAAAAATCCATTTACAATCAACAATGTTTTTATTCGCAGGCCGTGGTACTAAAGTCCATGTTTTATTTTTAGATAAAGAATTTAATTCATCCCTAATTGCGTTTTCCCACTGAGTTTTATCATCTCTAGTTTTAATTTCATCAAATGAATTCGGTATTTTACATAAAACAGATTGAGCACACATTAAATAATCTTCATCATCATCAATTTCATTATATGATACAGGGGGACGATCTTTGAGTCTATCACTCCTTCTAACTTGTAATCTTGTATCTGTGTTTTTGTCCTTATTACTATCAGAACGCGTATCACTTGCTTGCTCCGATTCAATTATATCATCATGGTTAATTTTGCGAATTTTATTTGGACACTCATGCCCATCAGATTTAGAACCATCTGATTTAGTACCGTCAGAGTTCTGAGACTTTACTGACACTGATTTAGACCCATCGTCATTATCAGTTCTGTCATGACAATTTCCACTATTGTCTTCAGGCTTTAACGCAGGCCTGGATTGAACATAATTAGTCTCATCCACTATAACATCTCTGACTATCACAAACCTTTCGCATTCAGGGTTCCAAACGTTATAACCGTTTGGTTCATAGCCCACGAGTATACCTTTCCATGATTTATCATCAAACTTAGCTTTACTTGTTTTGTCATGGACATAAACAGTCGAGCCAAAAACCTTTAAATATTTTATTTGAGGTTTCTTATTATGCCACATTTCGAATGGTGTGTGTGAAAGTTTTAGGGCCCTAGTTGGTGTTAAATTTATTAAGTAAACAGCAGTCAACACTGCTTGACCCCAGAAAACTTTGTCTAATTTAGCACCGTTTAACATAGAACGTGCTTTTTCAGTAATGGTCCTCACCATTCGTTCAGAAACACCATTCAATTGTGGAGTTCTCGGAACTGTCAAATGATAAGTGATTCCTTTTTCAGTACAGTAGCTTTTCATGTCAGTAGATAAGTACTCTCCACCGTTATCACAATATAGATTTGCTAACTTTAAATTAAACTTGGACTCACTTTTTGCAACAAAATCTTTGAAAGCAGCGAATACGTCTGATTTATATGTTATTAGATACGTAACACAGTAATGAGTATATTGATCAACAAAAATAACAAAGTAGTTCTTGTTGTCAATAGTTGTCGGAGTGATAGGACCACAGACGTCTGAACTCACGGCAAATAACGGTCGATTAATATGACTTTTGTCTTTAACCTGGTTAAACGGTAGTCGACTCTGTTTCCCATTTATGCAAGCTTCACATAAATCATCATTTGGTACTACTGCATCAATAAGATTCATTTCATTAACCATATGGTTTTGTTTGATTTGTAAAAATTTATTTTTACTTATATGTCCTAAACGTTGATGCCACAAATTGTAACTATTTTTATCACTATTGCATGCTTGGGAGAAAGGATGACTCACGTTTAACGAAACAACAAAATCTACAGCAATTAAATTGTTTGTTGACCTACCTCGCATAATGGTTTTACCATTCTTACAAATCTGAGCACCATGTTGATTTAAAATGACGGTATATCCAGCCCGCTGCATCTTCGAGACAGATAATAAATTGTAAGGAACCTCGCGGCAGAACAGCACGCCCTCCAAAGCACCTTGAACGCCCACGTCACTGGTAACCTGTAGTGTTCCCTTTTTAGTAGCTGAAACAAATTCACCATTTTTAGCAACTGAAATTTTTAACGGCGTATGTAAATCAGTATAATAAATAATAAGTAAATAGGTCTTCTCTATTTATGATATGGTCCGATGCTCCTGAGTCCAATAGAAATGTAATTTTATTTCTATGATCCTCTTCTTGATACTCTCCGGTCATAAAAGCAAAACCAGAAAAATCGTTCGATGTAGATGGTTGACTCATCTCAACTGCCTGAACTGTCCTTGTTCTTTCTTTCTGTCGATAGTTTGATTTATGTTGATTCATTCTTTTGAAATAGTAACAATCGTTTTTCTTATGTCCCTTGCGCCCACAATGATGACATTTTATAAATTGTTGATTTGTCTTCGATTGTTTATTGTTCTGATAATTATAATTTGTCTGTTGTGAATTTTCAAACTTCCGCTTCTTCGATGTAATATTTTTACTTTCTATTTGTAGTACTTTAGCGCTAGTATCAGTAGAATCATTTTTCAACTTCACTTCATGATCCATCAATCGCGTTTTAACGAAAGCTAACGTTAAACTATCTTCCGATAACGTTTCGATCGCGGTTATAACTCCGTCATAAGTTGAGGGTAGGGTGAGTAATAAATGAGCTACCTTATCGGTTTCTTCCAATTTTGCTCCAGCTGCTAATAATTCTGTAATGAGGTCATCAAATACGGAAAAATGTTTTATTAGCGGGACGTCACCCTGAAGCTTTAACGCCAACAACCTTTTACGCAATGCTAACTGTGTTGCAATACTTTTTCGTTGGTATAGCGCATCCAAACTTTGAAAAATATCTTTCGCAGTATTACTTTCTGTTGCGAAGCCGAGATAGGAATCTGCAAGGTACTCGACAAGAACACTTTTCGCGATTCGATTGTTTTTCTCCCACTCTTCGCTGCGTAATAACGGATCTTCATCTACCACTTTTAAAACATCTAATTCACTTAACAACGCCCGTATTCTAAACTTCCAGACACTATACTTTTCACCATCGAAAGGTTTGATGTTCCGCTTCACCTTGGAATTTTCCATTGTAAGACTCACTTGTAACGTTCGATTTTCAAAAACAGTTAAATCCGAAAGCAGTAACAAAAAACGTTCTCTGGGCCCATAACCTATAGGAAATTGAGCTTTGTGGGCAATAAAAGAACGTGGTTTAAGGATTTATAAAATAAGATGTGAAAACGTATATTCTCCTTAATTCGTTACTAGGAAGTGATGCGACCGACTCCTACCACAGATAATAACAGACAGAGACTAAACTAAGATGGCGGTTGTCTTTAATATTAAAATCGATATTCTGTAATCGAGTTGACAGATTAATTTTTGCAAATCAAATGAAATAAATCAACATCATCATCATCATCATCATCATCAGTCTTTCATCGAGTACTTGAACCTGGTTTCAAATGTACAAGACGCAAAATAACTTTGCTGCCTTGGTGAAACACACAATTTTGCACATCAGCGAGGAACTTTTCCGGGCGTTCAAAACCTTTGTGTAAATTGATAGAACATTCATAACATAAATGAAACAACACTTACACTCACATCATTTACTAGGTTCTCTTTACTCACATCACTGTAGAAGCCTCTCTTGCTGTCTCTGCGGCGTCCCACAAGTGCAATGTCCTGCGACATCCTCGTCTCTGAGAGCTCCTCCTCAATCCGGGAGCTGCTCCTCGTCAGGTTGTCTTCTTTGCTCGGCTGAACTACGTTCTGTTGGAAGGTCATTATCAGCCTCTTACGCTCCCACTGCCGGGATACCGGTCTTCTCTCAGAGAGAGAGAGGTATGGGCCATAATCCACCACGCGGGCCCAGTGCGGCTGGTGGATGTCACATGTCCTCGAATTTTGTGGTTCTAGAACATGCCTGTTTCCTCACGATGTTTTCCTTCACCGTTTTAGAAGGAGTGTGAATAATTCGCACATAACTTTATATAAGTCATTGGTGCGGGCCGAGTCGACATTCTAACTATGGGGCGTCGGATTGAAAGTCGCACAAGTTCCCGCTCGGCCGTACTCGCTCTTTCGCTCGGCCATACTTGCTCTTTCGCTCGGCCATACTCGCTCTTTCGCTCGGCCATACTCGCTCTTTCGCTCGGCCATACTCGCTCTTCCGCTCGGCCATACTCGCTCTTTCGCTCGGCCATACTCACTCTTTCGCTCGGCCAAAAGCATCGATATAGGTATGAAGGTCGAACCAGGGCTGATGCTGTGCAATCTGCTGGCTCGCAATTACTGGATTCTATTAACAAAATTGTGTTATTGGACCGTGAGTATAGTCTTTTAGTGTGGAGTAGTACCCTTGTGGAGGAGATGGCGCAGTTGATGGGGTGCAGTAAGTCGGGGTCGGTGCGCAGTACGCACCACACGTCCAGCACGCCCAGCTCGCCACCCGCCGCGCCGCGCCGCGCACACATGGGGCCCGCCATCTGCCGTACATAGGGGCACCGTCACACGCAAGCTCAAGCGATTTGTCCAAAGAAAAAAAGAATCGAAAAAAAATAAAAATAGCATGCCATTTTTTCATTTTTAATTTACCTAAATCTCAAATGGTATTTAAGGGTGCGTCTTTGTTTTCTTTAAGACACTTCGTGTATTGATGCTATTGCTATAACGTGCTATTCAAGAGATACACTTTTATACGATAAATACCTACTACGTGATCATGTTACAAGCGAGCCAAAATAGAACAATTGAAAAGTACGCTAAAATTCGTTGAAACCACAACACAACTCGATGTAAAAAAAGTTACATAAAAAAACCGACTTAGAAAAATCAGAAAAATGCACTAAAAAGTAAAAAAGCAATTGGATGACATAATTTTTTTCAGTTATTTTGATTTAAAAACCAAACTAATGAATCAATTTTGATAAAATTTCTATGGGACCAATTTGAAAGTATATCCTTTCCAATAAAGAAATTATTTTCAAAATCGGTTTATAAATGACGGAGTAATGAGGCAACAAACATAAAAAAAATACCAACCGAATTGAGAACCTCCTCCTTTTTCGAAGTCGGTTAAGAATAGATAATTAAGTAGTTAAACGATACCAAAGCTAAAGACATATCCGTCCTCATGTTGGTGTGCAACAACGCGTCGCGTAGCGGCAGCCAACACGTCGCATACGGCTGGTCCTGCGTGTTCACGTCGCACACCACTAGAGGCATCTCTTCCTGGGGCATTTGAAAAAAAATAGACTAAGTACTATTTTATTCTACGTACTTACGTATATCCTATATTAATATTGTGTATACTAAACCCTATAATTTTGTGAACCATGACATCAATCTATTTCATGGAAATGTACATGGTATGAGCAAGCATCTTCTCTGCTTGCGAATCAGGTAAAATGATGCTAATTGGAAAGCATCAGGACACACATCTAACGAGTGTAAAGAAAAGAGCACAACAAAAAATATAAAGAGATTTTCCTTTACAAAATCTTCTAGTGAAATACCTCTCTCATATATTTAAGGAACTCCTCGCTGAATACGACGTCGTACTCCGTCGACAAGTCGAACTGAATGACGCGGCCGGGGTGCACGCGCGTCATCGCTACCGTCTGGTCGTAGAACTTCCACATCAGGACTAGGGACTTGTCTCGGGAGTTCAGCACCGCCTACAACGGGACATGACAATATTGACAGTGTGTAAGGCAGCCCATACACCTAATTCATGATTGATGGATAAGCATCAAGTGTGCAAGTGATGTACCTACGTAGCGTAAAGCGGAGCCGTCGTCACTTTAATCCCAGACAGGGAGCGAAAGAAACACCACTAGCTGGCTGTATTGCTGTTCTTGTATATTTCGTGGATTTTTGATGGTTATGCATCAAGTCGTGCTTGCGCGTGTATTATCTCGTAATTCGCGCTTGTTGCAAAAGCGTCGTTATTTTGACAGCCAAACGCATAGGTAGGTACTTGCATTAGCGTCTACGGTCGGCATTACAGTGGAGAAGTGATCAGAAACTGTGCTGCGAGTGCGGAAGATGTTTAGAGTTATAAACACTGTATAATATCTATGCAGCTGCTATATGGTATCGTTTACTGGAACAAATGTCACTTAGCAAAAGGTGAGAAAATATAAGGAATTGGAACTGATATTTGCGTAGCAAAAGTAAGTAGTGAGTGCAGTAAGTGTCACCGGAGCGGCCTCTACGGAAGACCAGCGCCGGTCGAATGGCCGGCATACGCTGAGTTGGGACCGTTTCGTAGCAAATTATGGGTACCTAATAATGCCTATAAATTTGTTTTTCTTACTTCTTTATGGTACCTATCTATTGAAATGTAATTTTGTAATATTTATTTTTGCTACGAAAAAACTTTATTCTTTCTTCTTTCTTTCTTTCTAAGTGTATAAAGCAAGCAGTTTTGAAAATATTCATTTTGACTTCAATTAGTCCTTTAGATGGAGCTGTTCAGGTGGAGCTTAGAGTGCGAAAATGGAATTCGAAAGAGAGCGTCTAAAGTCGCCGTCGCTTCTTCATCATCACCTACATCCTCTTCTCCTCATTTACAGCCCTCACTCGTGACGTCAGTAACTTACCTCATCGGAGAGCACGAGTGAGCCGATGTGTAGCGTGAAGACGGCGGTGTGCATGTGTGTGTCGGGCAGGCGGCGGCTGGCGGCGGCGCTCCGCAGCTTGTGCGTGCGGTCAGGCTCGGGCGCCGCCGCAGCGGTCTGGGAGTGCCGGGAGCTTGTCTAGTGGAACCAGACAGGGTACTCACTTAGAGGTGTAGTTCGTAATACAATGTATCTATGATACTGTATCAATCTACGACTCGTCCATGCTCACTCCGTATCGAGCTACGAGCCCCTGGATCCGCTGTGCTCGCGACGCGCGACGGTCTCACGAAAACAATATGTTTTCTGTGTCGAGTGCTGCTTCTATCATTATTTTGAAAATTTAATTTATAAACGGCCCGGCACGGCTATATTTACCATCCTACTTCCTACTAATATTATAAATGCTGTGTATAAGTCTGTTCGTTGGTTTGTTGATTTGTTGGTTTGTCATTCTTTCACGCAGTAACGGAGAACCAGATCGACGTGATTTTTGGGCATAGATATAGTCTATGGACCGGAGAGTAACATAGGCTACTTTTTATCCCGGAAAGATGCATGGTTCCTGTGGGAACGCGGGTGTAGAAGAAGATTCTTCTTTTATTATGACGTAACTTAGGCTAACTCTTCGACGAGTGTCCGTCTAAGTGGGTACCATTTTCGACTATTTACACGACTGTACAAAAAAGAGTAATGTGTTTAGGGTTCATGTGTGTATGTGAGTTTCTTGTTCCCGTGTGACACTGGCCAGGGCAGTCGTGTTTTTTTATGTGACTTTTGTTATAATTCGGTCCTTAGTGGTAAAGTTCCATTTATTTTGCTAATACTACAGAATAAATTACAAATCTGTGGCTAATACTAAAAAAAGGTAACGTCATAATGTGATAATACAAGACTTTTTCGGTTCAATAATCGCCAACGTTCATACCACGTTGAAAACACCGGTTCTCGTCCAATCACCGAAGTTAAGCAACGTCGGGCGTGGTCAGTACTTGGATGGGTGACCGCCTGGGAACACCACGTAATGTTGGTTTTTGCTGAAGTTTTTTTACTTGGCATTGCAAAAATGGGTTTTTATTATTTTGTGCAAATATTATTTGCTGAACGTTGTGATAGATAGAAAACTATTAAATTTGAGATGTCTATTCCAATGGCACATAATGGGGTGCCACCGAAAATGCCGCCCCGGGGGCCAGCCCGTGCTACGCCGCTACTGCCTACTAGGTACGACCTTATTGGTCGGTGGACATCCGCTGTGGTTTTCTTACACGAGTGGAACGTTTTATTATAAAAATAAGACCAATATTTAAAAAAACGTCACTTTATTATTCAGCATTGTAGGTACATACGAGTACTTGCATTTATCAACCCATAATAATATGTTTATATAAGTACCTATAACAAGACTAAAATATTATCTACTTATCAATTTCTTCTAACACAGATACAATACTTAGTTTGACTTTCTACATAATTATCTTATAGGTATTATTACTAGAACATAATAGGAACTATAAGACAAGATAAGTACTACTTACTTAGTACGCAAAATAAACTAACTCACAAATAATAACTTCGTTTAGTTTCTAAGATTAATAAACCATAATGATGATGGCGGAAGACTAAGGGTAATAAGATCTACAATCTATACTTTACTTACAGTTGAATGCTACATACGAGAGATATTAACTCCAACAGTTGGGCAATTTTAAGAGACAAGATAACACTCAGGTGATCCGGGTTCAAACCCCAACTTGCTAACTGTGTGTGGTGACCACTTATTTCTTCTCGGGTCTTGGATGTTTGTGTTGCGTTTCTGTGTGTGATCATGTCACCTGCTACACAGGGAAACCTAATGCAAGCGTTGATGACAATTTAAATTCTTTGTTAGTGACTGCTGAACTTTGTGGAAGTTTAAAATGCTGCCCAATTACTACGGTAACAACAGATAAGTCAACATGAGCTAAGGCTGATCCAAGGGGGCGCTCGCTTTAGGCATGGTGTCATAAGAGTCGAGTCGTACGCTCCACCTCGCCGCCGCGCGCTCTGCCCAGCATCTGCCGGCAGCGCGCCAGCTCCTCGCCGATGGCCTGCAGCGTGGCTTCGATCTGGGACGTGGAGCTCTGCTCGCATCTGTACAAGTGAGTCACCCTAAAAGATACGTACTATAACTTCATACACATCATCAGCCAGCGTCCAGAGTCCACCGCTCAACAAAAACGTTTCCTGGGAGGATTTGCCATAATTTGTCTCATGGCAGGGGTCTTGGTGGTCGCAGTAGATTATGATGTTGTTCGAGAAGAATGCTGCCACTATTCCCTGAATCCCTGCTCATTCGTTATTTTCCCTCAGATGAGCTCTTATGGTTACTACGGGAAATGAGATGGTCCTGTTCATACACCAGGACTAAACGCCAACTAACTTAATCATCATCATCATCAGCTAATATCAGTCCACTGCTGGACATAACTAGCGTATAGTTCTGCTATCTTATCTGTAAGTGAGTTGGAGGTTAAAGTCAGTAATATGCTAAACATAAAATAAGGTGGCTCTCAAGTGCCGAGACACATCTTGTAGGGGCTTGGACCTTGGATTTTGAACACTAACATGTTGAAACCAGGATGTTACATTTTACAGTCGAGTACATACCATGGCCCTCACAACATTCAGACGCCTAATAAAAGGCAGCTATAATTTTCTATGTACATATAAAGTAACGGTAGGAATTTTTGTCCAAGATTTCTTAGTTTATTTTGTACAGTATCTTACGTAGTTTGTAAAAATGTAAGAATTTTGTCCTTGTGTTGCTATTGTTGTTGTCGTAATCTTTGATCAAATATCGGTGTTCCTAGGTGATTTGATGAAATCATCCAAGTTCTTTGATCAAATGCACCTTGAACTAAGATCTTTGATGAGTGGAATATACGCCACCCTAAGCGTGATGATAGTACCTATTAATAAAACAGTTATAGATACTTACGGAGGAGCACAGGCTGCATTTTCTCCAACGGACAATCTGCGAGCTGCAGAAATTTAAAGTATGAAAAGTGTGAATTGGTAAAATTACAAAATTATAATGTTTTTCAGCTTCAACTTAGATAATGCTGTCGACGATGCAAGTGTAACACGCTTGCACAGAAGATACTTATTCATTCGCGTAACCCAGGTCATAATCGTGTCACACGGACTAAGGCAAGGAATTCCACTTCGTAGCGTGACGTAAATATAAGCAAAACTCTTTATTATGTGTAAATGCGGAATATTTAATATCGATGGTGTTTCTCTTTCCCCTCTCGTCAGATAATGGAGATGGGAAGTATTATTCTAAAGCACACTCATCAAAATGTATCCGATAACAATCGAAGGACTAGTGAATGCGTTGATGCTCAAAGTTCTAACATCCTTTGCCTTTGCCTCAATGAGGGAGTACTTGTCTATTATTTAAATGATTCTAAATTATAACATAATATACAAAAAACGTGGTCTAATTCTTTTTGTGTCGATAATTCAGCAGGCCATATAGCTTATGTTCAGAGAAGAGGTTTTCTGCGGAAAATGTATTAAAATAGCATTTATAATGAGGTGGATTACGTCTGTTTTCCTTGGTAATCTCAGGCAGTTCTCCCTCGCTCAGAGATCCGTAGTCGGCGGTGCGGCCCGTGTCGGTATTGGTGGCGGTGGTGGACGCTCGCTGCTCGCCCGGGGAGAGGGGGGGCTTACGGGGGGAGTCATCTGGGAAGAAAAGCATCAATGCACTTATTTGTGATTCCTAATTTATGAAGCGCATTTAACTGCTTAGATGCACACATTTTTAACACACTTTTATTAGCTTCACTTGTAACTAACAAACAATGTAATAAAATCTTAGAATAAGATCGATCTGATGATGGAGCCAGGAGGTGGACAGTGGAACTCCTCAGTAAACCCTTCGAGTTTGGGCTCATGTGATTCGTTTTAACGAGTCCAATAGATTGCACTTGGTGTCCAGGTTTTGATGATGGAGCCGTGAGGTGGAAGTGTGCTTTTGAGTTTCTTTAAACTGCATATAATTACTTTTCATCGTTATCAATGTTATGATGGCGGAAAGTGATTTTGTTTAGGATCCCAGATTCTCACCATCTTTTTCCGGAGGTAGATCCGAGAGCGACGATATCTCGTGCTCCGTGTTTTCGGGCGAGGTGGCCCGCGTGTCCCCGGGCGCCCCCCGCGCGCCCACCGTGTACGTGCCGGCGGGGGTGTACGTGGCGGAGTCGCGCCGGGCACACGGCGGCACTGCTGTCAGGGGCACTGCCTGTGCTTGTGTGTCTGTAATGTCGGAAGGTTGCGAGGAATATTGAACAATTTGTAGACCTGTTATTAAAGTTACGGAGAAGCAGAAATCGATCTCGTGAAAAAAGCTGAAAAGGCTGCCCAGGATTATATCGTGCGGGATCGGGAATGACAAATTGCTTTTCGGGTCCAAGTAAGACCTTCATCAACTCACGAGCAAACACTAAAACACAGTATGCAAGCTTCACTATCCAAACTTGGTTCAATTTGGTTGTAGCCGTTTTCAAGAGGTGACCATGAAGTTTGTAAAAATAACCGAACCCCACAGGCTCGAGTAGCACTGCGTCAGGTAGGCTGGTCTACGGACGAAAGTATTAACAACAACGGCAGATACCGTTGTCACCTTTGTTGTCACAGTCGCAGAGGCGGAATTTGTCGGGCGCGGCTACAGTGTGGAAGCGCAGTGTGCCGCTACACGTACGGAACACTGTAATGTCCCGGCGCGGGGCCGCGCGGCAGCGGCACACGGCGGTGCGGGACGCGCACAGCTCTGCGGGGGAGGGGAGGGAGGGCTTGAGGGATGGACTGCAGGCTTCAAGGATGGATAATTATACAGTTCGCGCAACACATCTCAATGATCGAGTTGAACTTCGAACAAATGTTCTAAAATGCACGCAAGCCTGGTTTCACCTACACTAGCATTCCATAAAACTAAAACTACTGTATTGTACGCTGTGATAAATTTGCTTGTAGGTACTGTAGGTGCAGCCGCGCTTGCAAAGATTTGGAACAACTTTTCGATGTTTCAACCTTCTCGTGCGCCTAATAAACGTCTAATTGGCATTTTCCGCATTGATATCTCTTTCGAAGATAATGAGAGGTTATGTTCAAGCCTCGATACGTTGCGCGTTCTGAACTGCTATGTACGCTGTAGGCTTCAAAAACAGGTTCATATAGAAAGCAGCATTTAATAAATAAAGCACTGCTAAACTCACCGTAGTCGTCAATATTCGCACTGATAAACGCATCCTTCATGTTATCCGACTTTCGTTCAGCTTCTATCTTTGTGTCGCTCTGGCAGAAATAACTAGAAGCCGACGCTTTTTTGACCTCCGACAATTCAGGATCATCTTTCAGCTTAACATTCTCTTCTACCTTGTCACCCGTAAATTTTTCGTGAACCAAGTCGTTTCTGGTTTCTTCAATATCTTTGACTTCGGATAGATTCTTAAGAAGTTCTAAATTCGATTTATGAGCGTTAATTAACCTAGTTTCGGCCAAAGCGTCGCATGGCATATTATCTCTAGGTTCAATTACTTTCATTCTTGCGGGTGGTGTTTTCATTCCGTTATCAAATTCTTTTGTACCGACTTCATCTATTTTGACTCCTGGTCCACTCACACAGCTCTTTTCACAACTTTTGCGGTTACCATTTTTTGTTTCATTCACAGAAGCGTTATCTTTACTTGTGGAGCTCCTATTGTTGTCATAGATGTAATTCCTTTTGTCGTTTTCATTTATTTTCACACTTTTCTCTTCTGATACCCCTTTATTGCAAGAAGTTTCTTTACTACTTTTGTTGTTAAAAAATTTCTTCATGTCTTGGTATGTATTGGGATATAAAACAGGTATAGGTCCAGGTATTTGGTATTTAGCGTCGTCAGCGTCTTTTCTGGGTACATTGAGTTTTATTTCACCCTGACTGAGTCGTTTATTTGTAACGTTATTTTCTGGTTTTACACCCCTAAAATCAAAACTTTTGTTATTCCATCTAAACGCGCCAAGTATTTTTACTTCAATATTCCATACGTCCCACGAACATCCTGTTTTCCGATCGACATAAGCTGGTTATCTTTAAGCCACGAGTTAATAAGTATATTTTTGGCACTTGCTTATCACGAGGCTTACCATTGGCGAGGAAGTGGTTAAAAGCCACAAAAATTATAAAAACGTATAAAATTTTAATTATAAAAAGGCTTTCGTAATGTATTGTAAAATGGATGTCTCTTAGTAGTTATTGTGCAGTAGACTTGTTGGCGATGATGAACAATCAGATTCTGATCCAAAAATTACTAACGCGTTTTCAATAAATTAGATTAGTTAAGCCTTTCTGATAAAACATTGTGTTTACTGTAAGTTAGAAAAAGGTCAAGATTCAGGATTCGCCAAGCAAAGGAGTCACGCATCAGATGATAGAAAAAATTAATGGAAGTGCCACATTACATCAAAACATAAAAAAAAATCTAATCTCTAAAAACATATATCATACGTCATATTGTCTTCCGTGTCCAATTTATGGGCAACTAAAAGATCGTCCCAAGGCCTCCGGGACACGGCATCGGCCACTTCAGTGGGGCTGCCACCCTCGTCCTTACTTTCTTTAGCCACCGTGAAAGTATCTATGTCCTTTCCCTCCAGAGAAGCCTTCTGTTTAGCGTCTAATTGTTGAATCTTTAACGAAAATAGTTTATAAATTGTTTATGACGACTTGAGTAAATTTTGAAAGACGTACCTATGTTCTTTTCGATCAAGCATTATAGGCACTTTTTTATTTACCTCAAGGGCAGCTTTGTCGTCTTTCACCATGTGTGTTCTAACAACGTCGTTGTTCCATTCGAGGTCTCGTGCATCTCTCGATGCAATTTCATCATCAACTATATAATGAACTATACTTGGTGGTTTTTCAATTTTACTGGATTCACCTGCCTAGAAAAAGACAGTAGGTAAGTATAAGTTTCCACGAAAAACTAAAGTAACGACCTTTTCTTCCTCGTTTAATACGTCATGAGCATACGATCTGGTGTTAATGTACAGATTAAATCAACTGTTACTGTTAATTGTGTGTTGTACCGCAGATAACTGTATGTTTCATCGAGATATGAAATCAAAACGATGTTATTGATTCAAGTTATTTAAACTAAAGCGTACTTACAGCTTTTACTCTCATACCATCTATCTGGGTTTGCATTTCAATCATTTTTTTCATCATTTCTTTATTTACCCGTTTCATAGCCTGCAATTTAAAACTGTATTAATTCAGAGCCAAAAATATATTTTATAGGATAAAACTGAATTTTATATCAATTACAGTTCTACCAGCTTTACAATCCATACATGACAGCAGTATGCAAACAAATCCGTCCAAAGTAGGCAGTGAAAATACTAAGCAATTGGGCATAATTATAAGATTTGAGAACCGACGTATCAGCCTGCCAAGGATGGTGTAGTGCCGCAAAAGATTGACTTGGTACCTTTTAAAGGATTGCATTTAAAGTGTTGATAGATTAGACCACTAGCCTGGTTATTGGCCTACTTTATTATCGGTCTTTGTTGAAAACTACATGTCTTATGTTCATTTTTCAAAATCAGTTCTAAGGCACCATTATCATAAAATTTTGGTTATCTTAAGTTATTACGTTGTCATCTTCAGTTTCACTGCTTTTGTTGAGATCCGCGCAGCCAGAGTCGTCGGATTTGGATATCTTACTTCCGTCTTTCGATTTTGGCGATGATGGCGGTACCTAAATAGAAAATATTAAATTATTTACATTAAATAACCGATAACATATCAAATTATTCCAAGTTCCAGAAGTGCTGGTCGAATTTCCCGTCACGCCAGTCTTAATGACATCATCCGGCAGGGCTTTTATTAGCGTCAATGAAGCAGCGATTCTCGAACCGAATGGTTTCATGTGTGACGATGGTAAAAGGCGTTAAATGACGGTCGTTCTTTGGAAATTGTGGCGGCACTACTTGTGTCGACACTTTGGCACCGTCTAATATTTCTGAGACACAAATTAGGGCTGGCACCGCGGCTTCTTCGGCTGAGCGGCTCAAGCCGCGCAAATATGCTAACCTCGGGAGCGGTTACATATTTGAGCCGTTTGGTGTTGAAACATTGGGTCAGTGGGGGCCGGGAGCTCATAATACTTTCAAAATTTTGTCAGAGCGTTTGATCGATGCGACGCGTAACCAAAATGCTGGTACTTATTTGGCTCAACGGATCAGCATTGCGGTTCAACGAGGCAATGCCGCCAGCATGCTGGGTACGCTTCCAACTGGTAGTGGGCTAGAACATTTGGATTATCTATAGGCCTACTTGGGCTTGTAGATTATGCAACTGTTTTTGTAGCTAGCTAGGTAAGATGTAGTGTGTATTTATGTATTAGCTAGTTAAAAAATATTTAAGTACCTACATTTCTAACGTTCATTATCTCCTTGTACTCGAAGTTATACAAAAGTACATACCCTGTGTGAAGCGGCGCTGGCGACGTTCCCGTCGAGTTTGGTAGAGCTGTAAGAACTCGGGTTGTGCGGGTGCTCCGTCGTAGCTTGTGGCTTTTGTTGCTGATGAAATATACACCAAGTTAAATGCGGATAAGGTTCATTGACCTTATGCACAAAATTACAGTGACTTCGATTCTAGCGTCACACACCTAATTTTAGATTCGCTCTGTTTCAAATAAATAGCATGTGAAAGGGATGGCTAGCTGGGCTAGTACTACAGGAGTACGGGTTTGTTTCTCACAACGGGTTAAGTATCTTTGGATTTAAAAAAAACTTATACTTTTGTTTTGAGTGGATGACTAATCATTCGAGTATTTTTAACGTATTTATGACGTGACAATTTGTTCGAAGTCATCGAAGGTGTCGACACGCGAAGGCTGAAATGGGAATCTTTTGTAATTATGCTCTCTATGTATATTCGCCCAAATTCTCCCAAATACACTTTCCCGGTTACCCATCTTTGAGCGGGGAAATACGTCTTCGGACGACACCTGTTATGTAGTGATAGCCAACCAAGTGTTAGTCACTACTTACTTTGAGAATATTTAGTCTCTCTATAATTTTAACCACTTGGCCGGACGTGTTAGCTAGTTTTAAAGTAGTCTCCAGCTCTATCACTCTCCTCCTTTCGATTGCCAACTTCATCGTTAGTTCAGCTGAAAATTAAAAGAAAAATATTTATGGCTAACTGATCAAAGCGCATGAACTTCTAGCTGCAATACAAATGCAAACAAACACTTACAAATAATAAGACCCACGCTTACACTTAATACTGGGAAAAGAAAACTGCATGCGGTAATCTAATGGGCTTGAAATCATTTATACATAATCTTTTCGCTTCTCGAATTAGATATAAGTTATAACCGAGCATTGGTTCCAAATACGTATTGAACTTAACTTAAAACTAAATGAAGTCTATGCAAAAATATACCACATCACTTGGGTAACAAAATTCTCGATTTTAAGGTTTGGTTGAAATATAACTTTTTATACTGTGGCAAGTGAGGTTATTATTATTATTTGTTTATCTATATGGTCATCATAGTTTGTTCATACAGCAAACTGTAATGATCACAGACCAATAATAGTTCAGTTCAGAACAGTGGGGAACTGTTTACGGGAGAATATTGTTATGACAATGTAGGATTTTGATCATGTTAGAACAACCTTCTCTTCTAGCGAACTAAATAGGGTACAGTTTGTTAATAACAGTAAAAATGTACGCAAGACAATGTCTTACTTTATTATTGGTGAGGGATGTTTATTCCGATATGTTAAACCACAGAATATAAAAACCAGCTAACCACGTACCAAGCTATATCTACCTATATATTTAATAAACTATAGATAACTAGCTTCTGCTCGCGGTTTTCACCCGTGTTCCTAAAGGCACCGTGCATTTTATCGGGATTAAAAGTAGCCTATGTTACTTTCCGGTCCATAAACTATATTTAAGCCAAAAATCAAGTTGATCCGTTGCTCCTAACTGCGTGAAAGAAGGACAAACCAACAGACCAAAAAACACACTTTTGCATCTATAATATTTGTAGGAAGTAGGATAGTAGGAAGTAGGACTAATAGGATAGATATCACTCACTTATTTTCCCCTCCGCCTCTCTCAGCTTGCCCTGCAGGTCGTCAGCTTTCTTCTCTCTCAGTTGTATCGCGTGCTCGCTCGCCACGCTGGTGCTCCTCACTCGCACGTACTCGTCGTGCAGACTCGACACGTCACTTTCCAGTTTTGAGATACGTTTCGAGTACTCGACGTGAGTTTTTGATAGCTCCTGAGGATGTCATACAAAATTATGCGTAGACGCAGATAAAAAAATACATTCTACTTGCTATTGCACTTGTCACCAATTCACCATAGCTCAGATGACGTCCGACGCATAGATCCGAAGACCGAAAGACCTGACCCTGTCTTTCGCATTTTTACAAATAGGTACTATGTAAACTTACCCAAGTGATAACTAAAATATAATTTAAAGATATAACCAAATAAAATTGTTTGAGATGTTTATAATTACGTCAATGAACCCAAGGATGTCCAAGAACCACAAAATTCAAGGACAAGAAATGTGACATCCACCAAGCAGAACTGAGCCCGCTTGTTGGATTATTGCCCCATACTATCTCTCTCTCCAGTATCCCAGAATGCAGTAATTAGGTAAAGCACCGCTTACCTCTTGTAAATTCACTATTTTCTGTTTCAGTTCATCTTTAAGAGTTCTGCATCTGTTCTCCTGGCATTGCGTCTCGTTATCATTTCTAAAAACAACGTTTTTCAATACGATACCGTTTTGTTATTGTTTACTTACGTAAAATATTACTATCTAGCTGTGCCTCGTGGCTTCGCCCACGTAGCCTAAGTAACTCCTTGTAACATCAGCTATCTGTCAGTGATAGTCCCGTCAAAATCGGCCCAGCCGTTTCTGAGATTATCCCGAACAAACAGATAGACAAACAAATTTAAAATGGTTGTTTTGTTATAGGTGCCGTATATACTTTCATATGCATTTAGTATAAAACTGTTATTTTGATATTACAAACAGACACTTCAATTTTATTTATTTGTATAGATTTACAAAACAAGAACATTTTTCATCTGAAAAAGCTATTCGTACAGACTATGGTTGTCTTTCAAGATCTGATGATTTCTAAGGTGGGTACTGGGTAGGTATTCTTTCATTTCTATAGAGCAAAACTGATGTGCTTGTTATTTTTATAATATTACGTATAAACCTTATTCTGATATAGCTGCGTAATCGGAGTCCGAAATTATTAGCATAACGAACTTACTTTACTGGTTCCATTATTTCAGTTTCAACTGTTTGCGTGGATTTAGGGGCTACAGCGTCTCTGAAAATTTAAAATACCACTTTATAGAAATCATAATTAATGGGTTTCAAATAATTTAAATCAATCTGTCGTTAGGTAATAGATTCTTACAGTTGTAACCAATAATTAGGTAGAAAACGGAATTCGAGCCCGAGTCTTCTAGTCTTCGAGTCAGACGCTCATAACTGAGCTTTGAGAGCCACCGATATTATCGACGACACGATGTCCTTGAAATGCGCATTTGAGATCCTCAAGTGCTAATCTCGAGTAAATAAAAAAAATCTTAAATAAATAAATAAACGCTTATACACTCATACCCCAGCACTAGGTTTCCCTGTGTCACAGGTGGCATGGACACACACAGATACACATCACAAACATCCAAGACCCGAGAACAAACTTTATGCTTACACAAAATATGCCCCCACCGAGAATCGCACCCGGGACCCCTCGCTTTTCAGGCAGGGTTACTAACTTACTACCAACTTAGCTACGGAGCCGTTAAAAAATAAAATATAAATGAAAAATACTAACGTATTTTTCCATTTAATGAGTGATGAGAGTATAATTTTACATGAGTGTTTTTGGCCTATATAGGTCTTTATTTGCGGCAAATCTTATTTAGTTGAAGAAAACAGTGGTTTAGTAGATAGCGAAAATAACATTTAAATTTAAACGGTTAGATAAAAATCAAGGTTAAACCAAGGTTTGTGATTGTTAATCTTTAACTACACGACTAAGGCATGTTTACAAGTTAGACGCTGTTTAAGACGTATTTAAGGTATGTTTTTTTTTGTTTTAAGATCATGTATATGTTACTTCAGCTAACAACCCGTTGTACTAGTTAAAGTTACTGTTTCATTCTACCCGTTCTATTAGTTAAAGTTAATATTTTCATTCTACCCGTTCTATTAGTTAAAGTTAATATTTTCATTCTACCCGTTCTACTAGTTAAAGTTACTATTTTCATTCTACCAGTTCTACTAGTTAAAGTTACTATTTTCATTCTACCCGTTCTACTAGTTAAAGTTACTATTTTCACTCTACCCGTTCTACTAGTTAAAGTTACTAATTCCATTCTTACGTAGGCAAATACTGGCAAGAAGCAGCTGTCATTTTGACGCTAACAACACTGGGCCTCGCGTTCAGTGCACTCATTGATGAATTTCTGAAATATAAACTATAATTAAATAACAATCCTATTTTTCTGTTTTGTGTGTTGTCCTAACAGTTTCATCCTCACTAGCTATAGGTTTCTAATGTGTCAAAAGTTCTCGAGCCAAATAAGTTCCGGCATTTGGGGAGCCACACTGCTTATTTATCCCGCTAGGTGGCGCATTATCGCTGGCGTTGTTTCACTATGAAACTTCGTTAAAAATTATTAATAAATAAACAAGAAGAATCGTTATTTGTAATAAAGTATGTCTCTATAAAGTGCATTTCAGAGTAAAAATAAAGGTACACACGTTTACCTTCTGCATTGCTCATCAGCTAGGTTATGTACTGACAATTTCAAATCTAAGTTTACTGGTAAGTTTATTTAATTAACATTTAACCCTCAAAGTAAACATCAATGACAAGCACCAGCGATGGTGGCGCCATCTGAGATTAGCTTTGCCTGCGCCTACCCATTGGTGACCAAATTTTGGCCATGCAAATAAATAAGCATAACTAATAGAAGAACTAAAAAATTAAGTTCTATACCATCAATCATAACCTGTGATCAGAGTAGTAGGTAGAGTGATTTTTCGTACTTTCGTCATAATATCATAACATGGATATGCCTTTTCCCCGGAAAGTTCCGCTATTTACGGGATTTAATCAAATATTATTAAAGGTATGTAGTGATAGTAACTATTACATTTAAAATAAAGGTCCAATAAATAAATAAATAAAGGTCTAGTTAATCTAGTGATAAATACTGTTTTAAACATTCACGGCTATTTACTAAATATACATATAAAACTATACGTATATTAACATATAATAATAATACATTTTAACAGGATATTTACCGTGATTATTACTGAGGGAGGAGATATTTCAACGCTGTTCCAAGCATCATGTTACGGGTAAAAACTGTATGAATCTAGTGATAGTAAGACGTGTCACTTAAGCCACCCGCATGGCAATGAAAGTGTTGAGACTTTTAACCTAATAATTATTAATTCCTGGAAAAAGTCTTGATATAATTTCAAAAGTTTGAAATCCCGGAGGCATGTCCATTTTAACACATTATACGTTGTATACGTTGTATAATACATTTTTTGTTGTAATATACTATGTAAGATCCAAGGCTCGCACCCTTTTTTGCTATTAAAATTAATTTACTTTAATAATTAACTTTTAGACGCATGTTTAGCGAGACAGTGTCTAAAAGATAAACGTCTTAAATTATTTGAAATGTCACAACATAATTGATTTGGTTTGTGGTTATTAATATTTAACACGTGAATAAACATCTAAAATGATTAGAAATGTCACAACACATTTGAAATAAACAACGGTTAGATACTTCTTGAATCAAGTTTTGTGGTTGTTAAGCATATGACTAAGGTACATTTAAGGGTTAGACGCTGTTTAACACGTGTTTGATTGTTTTGTGGTAATACCGTATATGTTTGAGAACATTGACCCTAAATTGCTCTACATACTCCGTTCACTGATCATAACAAACTTGAAAGAGACAGGTGCATTGGGGCCCTTGGACTTGGAAGTCTGAGATGGGCTGCGCTTCAGAAACTGCTTGGCGGAACACAGGCGCATGTTGAGAATGCGGATTCGGTCCGCCATGCGCTCATTTGCCTTAGTGAGCTCCAGTATTCTGTAAAAGGTTTCAGTTATTTGTAGCAGGCCCGTTTTAACCTTGAAACTACTCATAAGCAACTATAAGGGACTGTTTGTCCGCAACGATAAAACGTATGGATAAGCGCTGAACAGATGATGGAATATTTGTCGTGCGTGTGCGTTATTGCTTAGAATTCCATGCTGACAAATTATCCATTATAAATAGTTCCTCGTCTGCGCAGGTCTTAGATCTTCTTTACTTCATTATTTAAAGAACTTGTCCTCCATGTTCAGGCATGGTGGGACCCCCGGTATAATAATATGAATATTCCTTACGTCTCTTTCTGTTGGTCAGCTAACACCTTACTGGGACAGCAGTTTTTTTCTTTGCCAGCTGAATTCCTTTGAGCCGCTGTCAACCTCTGAACTTTGGTAGAGAGAAGCTTGATCTTATCTTGCTGCGCATGAGCAGTCCTTTTCAGATCCGAATTATTTTCCAGCAAGGAAAAGTATAGGTTTTCAAGTTCACGCTTACTCAGCTTCGACGGGCAAACTCGGTAATGATCTGAAAGTAGTGATATTAGACATTATTAATAGTGATCGGATTTTTGCAGCCAATTTGAGGTCAACAATCTCAAACAATATCATTAGTATGTATAAGTCAATGGAAATACCAGGATTTTGTAATTTTGAACAAATATTTTTTTCTAAATGTGCAGTAAAAAGTCTCTTCTAAAAACTTTTATCTGAATTTTATCGTTCCTGGCTAATCTGACACCATTAGCCAGGAACCATTTACCTATTAGTTTTATTTAATCTGAACCCGGGTATGTACTACATTTTTTTTATTTCTAATATTTAAATCATGCACCTACACGACTTTTTAAATGAAATTTTCTAATATTTTTCCGTACATACATACATTATATTTTTTTAATTTATATTCCTTATAGGTATGTACTAACCCCGTTCAGATCTAGCTGAGTGGTTTCTGCATATCACATCACATCCTTGACCTTCTTTACTGGGATCTTTAATAGTATCTTGATTCATTTTATATACACTTTACACAATACAAACAGACACATCGAACAATTTGAGAAATCTATTTTACCGAATCATTTTACTTGGCCGTTAAACTAATACTCTCCGCTCAAATATGTTTTCGTTTTAACTCCACATAATTTTCTGTATAGGCTCTTTTCTATATAGAAGACTTCACATATCATGATATCACCGCGAAAATTTTCAATGTGAAAATTACTATGCAAAAATGAAACTGCCGCCATGCCATTTTTGTTGATTGTTTTCACTGTAAGTTTTGTTGTCATGGTAACCAAATGGGAACTTGATTAACTTTTTTTTTAATTTCTTGACCTGGATACTTAGTGTAACTAGACTATCTGCCAACAGTATTGCCAGACCAAAATTTCAAACCCAGGAAATAAGTTAAAAGCAAAACATCAGGAGACTGGTATGAAAAATCTGGAGCTGAATACAAAAACCTAGACTATATAACTAAAAAAGTAAATTCAAAATTATATTCTTTTATTCTACAGTTAAAGTTTTCTTTATTCAGTATCCACTCACTCCAATCATATCAAACGATTACTACATGCAAAATAAAAATGTAATCTAAACATGACCGCTAATGAGTTAGAATATTCTATAAAGTATCTATTTTCAAAACATAATACTGTTAGAAATTATTGGTCCAGTTGGAAGACTCAGATACGTTCCTTTTTGCACTGCAGAGTATGAACTCTGCAGTGTATGAACACTGTAGGTAAATATTTATTTCAAAACCCAAATTCCCAAATATGAGACATACCCTAATGTCTCTGGGTAACGAGCGCTCTGCAGTGCCGCGCATGCCTCTTTGTGTTTCAAAGTTCTGAGTGGCACACAATGGCAATTGTTATGGGCCGGCGTTATGCTAACCACCAGGCAAAGGACCAGCTCATCTCGCTAAAAAAGTATGACAAACAGTATCCTGGAAAATTGCTATGGCAAGACTGTTAGCAAATGCCAAATATTTGACTTTTTTTTCCTTAATTATAATTAAAAACCTATATTACATATCTGTGTTAAAAACGTTTTCTAGTACGTAATGGTATCATCAAGACTGGCTTTTTTCTACCAAAAGATTATCTATTGCAGAGGTTGGCATAAAAACCAGTCTAAAATAGTGATGGAAACATCTTATATACTCTTTGGGAAACATAACGAAAAACATATTGTCAAAAGTAGCGTTTCGTATGAAATTACTGCCCTACTGGCAATAATAACATACTGAAAATCTGTGTTTTTGGTTCTGTATACAATGAAATTTGAGTTTCAATTTTAACTTTTTTATTCAACAACATTCTCTGTAACATCGATGTCTTATATTAGACTACTTATCACAATCTACATTTCAATAAATGACAAAGTAATTTTAAGCTGCTATTCACCCAGTAGATTATTAGATCCTTGAAATCTACCACACAAACATCAAAATATAAAATGTCAGGTTTTAGGAAACAATTACAATTATTATGCTAATATTATCATCGTATTTTTTTTTGTTTAACATAATTTCATTATAATAATTAATACCAATTCTTTGCTGCCTTTTGTAACTTAGGATTAACTTAAATATCTCATTTTTTACGATGTGTAGGAAATATAATATTCTAACTACCTATAGTTAGGTACTTTTTGATCACAACTTTCCTATATACCTATTTTAGTAGCGAAATAATTAATGTCTTAAACCTTAAACCGTATAATAAACAAAAAAATCACTAATTACAAAATTATTGTTATCACTGCAATTTTACATTTTTCTTTCAATGACAGACCAAAAAAAAATACAATGAGTCACGGGAACCAAACATTAAAGATAATAAAAAATTAAATCTAGCATATAAAACAAAAATAATTAACTACATCAAATACTCTTATTCACACTAAAAGTATACAATATGACAAAAATACTGGTTGTATCACAACAAAAAAAAAAAATGCATTCAAACTTTCAATTAATTATACATATTGTTTATTTATCACTATTTTATTTTGTATAGTAAATAATTAGGTATCCTAATTGCGCTGCAAGCTTCTTTGGGTGAACGAGAAGGACGCACCACCCTAGTGTGTGTGTGTGTGTGTGTGTGTGTGTGTGCGTGGGCGTATGCGTGTGCGTGGGCGTGGTCGTATGCGTGTGCGTGTTCGTGTGCGTGTGCGTGTGCGTGTGCGTGTGCGTCTGCGTGTGTTAAATAGGGAAGTCTCTCTCTCTCATTATTGTCAAGTTTCTCATTCGATGATCAAGTACCTCAAAATTGCTTTGGAATTATATTTAGATTCCATTCGTTATACTTATTCCAGGAATTACTGGTTCTTGTAATACCTACAGTTAATTTGATTTACCGTGATGTTTTATGATACAGATTGTTTTATTATTATGATAGCTTGGTTTTAAGTTAAGTATTTAATTGTTGCGGTCAGTATTAGCTGTGTAGAATTCATATACATAAACAACGGTGGATCCAATTAATATTAACTACATTTTCTTATATGGTAAATTCATTTTTAGGTTTACTGTAAAACCATTTAAAAAACATATAATTTTTTAACTTTGAGGAAAATGTTGGCTATTATTAATTACCTGCCAGACCTTTTAGGTCATGAATATTTTAAATAAATTAAATATTTCCCTACGATAACACTTACTGAAATATATATAAATATAAATACATACTTATTTTTATATTATAAAACGATTACATACCTACTCGTATTCCTTAATTACTGTAGGTATCATTAATTTCTGAATTCTGAAATGCATTTATTTTAATCTACTTTGCATGAGCAACCCTAATCGTAAAAGGAAGCGACAAAGCTATTATTATATCAATTTAGCAATAATAAATTACCATAATAATATTATTATGAGATATTTGATGCTTAGCGAATCCAACCCTGCTATATAATTATGAAGGTGCTCACCAAAGAGTTTTCCTACATACTACTAATGTACAACAAGGAAGTTGTGATCATTTCACTGAAGCGCTTATATAATATTGTCTTATCTACGTTTAAATACCTATAATTGGTCACCGCAAGAGTAGAATATCGAGTTAATTTCGCTTAGATTATTTAGTAATTAAGCAATATAATATTGTATTCTTTTGAATAAAATAATATAAATAGATAAGTTATTTTACATATAATACTGATTTGAAATATGGGGTAGGAAAGATTATAGGTAGGTAGGTACCTACTACTACTATTGTATAAAGGTTCGCAGGTTGCTTGATTAAAACTTTCGTAAATACATTAGTTTATACATATTTAACGGGATTCATTTACGTGGTAGCACAGCCGAGCTTCGCGACGATCGCCCGACCGGTTTCGAGGTATTCAGTACCTCTTCATCACGGAGCGACACGCAAGCGCTCCGACTGGTCGCCGCGCGTATACATGTGCACGGAAGTGAAACCGGTTAAATATATATAAATATATTTGCAGGTTGTGAGAAATTTATCCAATAATGCATGTACTAAAAAGTGTACATACTCTCTTCTTGTTACGTAGCAATGTACTGCTACAGTGATTGTAGACATAAAATGTTATGTACCTATATCTATCTTTATTTTAAAACTAAATTTGTTGCATTTTGCGAAGATCAAATCGAAATTCTATTAGCGGTGTTTTTTTATACATAGTTATTTCAGGACATTTCCCATAAATATAGTTCAAAATAATATAATATATAATTATATTTGTAATATTCTTTTCAGGTTAAAACTTGATCAATAATTTTTTATTAAAATACATTATCATACATACAATAAATATTTTTTTAGTTTTATATGTGTTACAAACATTTTTGGCAAAAAACTTCCATTCTACGTACAATTATTGTCACGATTACCACGTAGCGAACTCTTATTAGTCTATCATTATAACTTTAGTAACAAGAAATAGTATTAATAATGCGATTTTGTATGCACGTTGAACTAAAATGTTCATTTTTTATAATCTCATCTCAACTAACCATACCATCATTGGTCAATGGGTAGGCGCAGGCTAAGCTAATCTCAGATGGCGCCACCATCGCTGGTGCTTGTCATTGATGTTTACTTTGAGGGTTAATAGGTTAGTTTACTATAACCAGTAAACATACTCACGTCTTAAAAATCAATAGATTTGAAATGGTCACTATATAACATAGAAGAATAATTGGTTTCCAATAATTTTTGATGAGCAATGCTTTGATCCACAGTTTCCGTTTTTTCTCATCGAAGGGAAACGTGTGTACCTTTATTTTTACACTGAATTGCACTTTACAGAGGCATACTTTATTGCAAAGACGATTTTATGTTTACTGACTAAAATTTTATAATGAATTTTTATAGTGAAACAACACCAGCGATAATGCGCCACCTAGCGGGATAAGTAAGCAGTGTGGCTCCCCATTAGATTAAATTTTGTTTAGCATTCAGTTACTTGTGCATACAATAATCATTCACATTAAAAGTTTAAAGGAAAGGGTTCTATGCAACTACTTCGATAAATCGAGACAGATCTCTATCAAACACCTACTATCTACATAATCATCCCAAAAGTTTTCGTCGAAGAATTCACTCGATCACAATCAATAGATAATAATTTATCAAAATGTGTAGGCCTGCGGAATGTAAATGAAAGATTTTTAGGCCGCAATAGTTTACATGTCAAAGGTTCAACAACATTTTTGTGTTTTAATAGCGTATACATTACATTATTTTAACTTTCCACATTTTGAACCTAATCTCGTATACGTCACTGCGCCCTAGTGTTGCCAGGTTGACTTTCGGCTAAGGAGGGGAGTTTATTAGGGAACGTTGCCTACTGGTAGCGGATTATTAGGTTAAGATTGTAAATAGATTGCTGTGTATTTTGTTTAGTTATTTTAGTATATTTTGTTACGAAGCACGGTTCATTATTAAATTATAATTAATTTAAAAAAAAAAACGTTATTTTTAGATAAGATAGGGATGTACTTAAACGCAGTTTTTCACGGCCAAAATCAACCAAATGCATGTATCTAAAACACAGGCCTCAACGCCTAGTTTAGTGGTTTGAGCTAAATATTTAATATAATGTGTTTGAGAGAAATACATAAATATTTAATTTAATTTAAATAAATATTTAATTTAATTTAGTACAGTTTTACGGCTCGCGTTGAACAAGTGACGTCAGGTGTTCTGTCAAATTTGTATGGGACATTTTAGCGCTCAGTAGATACGCATGACCCTGACTCTCATTTTTGACGTTTCTAGCGTTCGATTTCCAGTTTCTTGATACAGACATTCGATTCCCACGAGAAAACGAATTGATTGACAACATAAAAAAAATGGAGTCAACATCCCTATGCCGTTATGTTACTGCTGGCTTACACATTTTGACATACCTACTTCGTCGTTTATCGCTATCAAACTTATTACTTACACCCTAACAGCTAGAAAACATGCACATCCTTAATGTTAGCTCAGTTACTGTTTATCCTTTGTTCTGCGCGGCTTGTCGTCGCAAGTCGGAGCGGATGCAGGCGGTGATGGCGGTGCCGAGCGCCAGGATCGCGCAGAGAGTGAGGTTGGCCCAGCGGTCCTTGATGGCGCCCAGCATCCATTCGTACAACAGTGTGGTACATATACCGAACACCTGGAAACAAAATTGTTTAAAAATTAATAGGGCTTGCCCACCATCAGGCAAAAAAATACGCTTGCCTCGTCTTTTGCAAAAAGGAAAACCGGTTATGTTAAAATAGGCAATTTTACCATCATTTATATATACCCTGTTCTATACAGTCATAATCTTAGACATTTTTTGTAAACAACGAAATGTCACGAAAAGTCACTGTCAAAGTGATATGCCAGCTGTTGCCCAAAACATATTTCTCTGGTGAAAAATATTTTAGTTTCTATTTCCCCCGGCTTTGCTCTCGCGCGACACAATTATAACGTAACATGAAACAACAAGAACCAACAACAAAAACTTTAACAAAACCACTACAAAATAACAATATATTTAACAACAACACATATAGGTACAGCAAGATACACACTCGAGTTCGGTGATTGGAACTGATCAACAGACAGAAAAAGAAAATGGCGGCGATTGCATAAAATGTTTCAAATCTCTGCTGTGTTCCCAGTCTAAGAAAAATAAGTGCACTCTAATTAACTTCTGGTGTGATAGCGGTCTTTTAACATGGTCTTTAACATCCTACTAGTAACCTAGTAAAAAAAAACATAATACCTAATTTAGGTTCATTAAATAGTAACCCAAGTCGTGGTGACACACGACAGTTCTCATTATCGCCTGCAATAAGTGCTGGAATAGGGCACCATTGGCCTATCTTGAGATCACAAAAATATAGACCGTACAAACACAAAACGGCAAAATCTGTAGCCATGGTAATATAATATAGATAGGTATTATATAGTTGCAGTTACTTACCTGTACAGCAGCATTGAGTATTCCAGATGTGGTTCCTTCAGGTTCAGGGTAGGTGACTTCTGACGCAAACTCGAATCCCACAGGCAGGTAACCGGTCATGAAGAAGCTGAAACATATTAGGGTTCGAATATTAATAATAATATGCTCAGTTACAAGTAACAACCCAAAATAACAGATTCACCTTATCTCTCGCCGTTTTAGGTAGGTATTACTATAGCCATACTGGCCTACGAAACTGGGAGCTCAATTTATAATGGAAAGAACTAATCACTTCCATCACGGCGCTTATATATAAGAGCCGCTTAGGGTAGAAACCAAGCGTCGGGACACCAGTGAGCATAGGTATACGTCAACTAACGTCAATGAAATATCAGGCAGTTTCAAAAAGCGAATCTTATAAAACCATCACCACAATGTGTCACTTCTTGAGGTCCGCTCTCTCTGTTGTGAAGGTATAGTTAGAAAAGACAAAGAGTATTTGAATACCATTAATATTCCACCAGTAGCTGCCTAGTTTTCTAGTGAAGCAGACGAAACAAGATAATTACGTACTTACTCTAAAAATGGTGCTGCTGCCGTTTCGAGCAAAAAACAATTTTTTTATGTTATTTGTTAACGAGACGAGCTGTTCGTTTGCCTGATGGTAAGCATAACGCCGGCCCATAACAATTGCAGTGCCACCCAAAACTTTGAAATACAAAGGCCTGCGCGGCACTGCAGTGCGCTCGTTACCTTGAGACATTAGGTAGTAAGTCTCATATTAAGCCATATCATATTAATTTCACTGGCCACTCTGCTCATCAAACCGGAACACAGGAATGCTTGCACATTACTGCTTGCCGGCAGACTTCACTCACAAAGCGGTGGTAACAACCCAGACAGACACTCGCAGAAGAGTTAGTCCTACCACTAACAAAATACTAGTTTGCAGATACGTCGGAATACCTATCGAAGCTGTCACTCACCCAAGGAAAATACTGCTCAAATACACTACACCGATGATCCCGCAGTCCAGCGTGAACGTGAAGATGACCATGCCGATAGCGGACGACGCGTACACGGCCAGCGCGGTCTCCTTGAACTTGTGCGTCTTGTCCAGCACCAGCCCGCAGATGACGGAGCCCGCCATGCCGGCCACCACGATCACCAGCCCAATACGGCCTGCGTCGGCGTTGGCGTTCTGGAAACCACAACGAGACAGTTTTACTAATACTAGGTATTCGGGCTAGACAATAATATAACTTCTGTCCTACTTAAGGCAATCCATACAGATAAATAAACATGAAGTGTCTGTTATTAATATCAAAATAACAGCTTTTTATCAAATGCATATGAAAGTTTATACGGAACCTATACCGAAACAACCATTTTTTTAAATTTTTGTCTGTCTGTCTGTCTGTCTGTTTCTTCCGGGTAATCTCCGAAACGGCTGGGCCGATTTTGACGGGACTTTCACTGGCAGATAGCTGATGTTACAAGGAGTAACACAGGCTACTTTTATTTTGGAAAAAGAATTAGGGTTCCGCGCAAAAAAATAAAAACCATGAAATCCAATATCTCCGCACGGGTGAAACCGCGGGCAGCAGCTAGTTTAGATAATAAGAGACAACCTTGAGGGGCGAATTTTTATGAATAGAATTGTTATTTACTAACAATACCTTAACCTTCCGCCTGTAATGACCTTTGTAGGTATTATTAATAAGTTTGTATTTAAAAATATTTTGAAAAGTAATTGCTTATTTTTTTGGTTTGGGTTTTGTTCGTTTATTGGGTATTGCTTCCTAATCTGGGGAAGATGGGGAAGAAAGGTTCTCGAGTGGCGACCACGAACCGGAAGACTTAGTGTAGGACGACCCCCCACTATGTGGACCGACGACCTTGTCAAAACCGCGGGGAACCGTTGGATGCAAGAGGCGAGTAGTCGATCCAAGTGGCGTTCTATGGGGGAGGCCTATATTCAGCAGTGGACGTTTTCCGGCTGATGATGATGACTTTCTAATCACTGGGTAATTTCAATTGCCTCTTTGATTACTAAGAATAAACTGTAATTTTTATTTGGTGCTAGGGCATTTTCTAGACCTCACTTGATAAATTATTATTTTGTTGATGTATTTCGGCAACTGTACTTCTATGTACTCGCCACCTTCAACAGATTTTCGTTACGCCACCTGATATGAATGTGATAGTGGTCACACACTATGTACCTATCGATATAAAAAAAAAAGCTTTATTTACCGGATAATTACTCAGGATCACTTGATTCAACAAAGTAGAGATCGCGTAGAAGCATCCAACATTGAGACCGTACGAGATCAGCAACAAGACGTAGTTCCTGTTGGTGAGGAGCTTCTTGATGGACTGGAGGAAGTTGCTGTCCAGGCTGGAGCCGAGGTCGGCCGCGGCGGACGGAGGAGTCGAAGGAGCCGCTTTAAAGACTGCAAATGTGAGAACAACAGATATTTAGATATATTTATTCTATCGATAGATATCGATAGATTATTTATTAGGTAATCTACGCTTGGCCACCAACTCGCCTGATGGTATGCGAAGATATGACCGTAGCTGGAGCATGTAGATCTAGAGGACATCTATCCACTCTAGCCTTGAAGACACCCAGGTTGTTGCAATCAGGAAACAAGACAAATGGCTAAGAGTTCCACTCCTACGCAGTACGCACAATAAATTAGAAGCCAAATTGTTTTGTACCAATCGAATGGAGAGAATTCAACAGTGCAAGGGTGGTATCAAGCCGACCTTCTGATGCTTGTTCTGTTATGAAAAGGTGAGGGGATTATGTTATGTAATCACCTCATTGAAACCACCTCCTTTCAAAATCTGCCTACAATTTCATTAAATATAACCTCAGACCTATGTGGCTATAACACAGTAGTTCACTTTGCAATACCGAACTTAAATATCACTACACCTACGAAAAAAAATAACCATCTTACAAAGCAATATAAACACGAACAGCACGCTGGTGAAGCCGGCGACCAGGTAGAACATCAGGCTGAAGTCTGCCGCCATCTGCTCAATAGTACCGTTGGCATCCACCAGGATCGGAGGCAGCACGAAGCCCAGAGCTACGCCGAGCTGAAAATAACACGAAATAACATTATTATTTTGGCTTTATATTTGCGGTTAGCGAGTAAAGGTTCATTATCATCACTAGCCGGAAGACATCCACTGCTGAACATAGGCCTCCTCCATTAAGACATCCACTGCTGAACATAGATCTCCTCCATAAAGATGTCCACTACTAAACATAGGTCCCCTCCATAAAGGGGGGACGGGAGGGAGTATACTTTATGAATTAAATACCGACCTATAGTTTTTCCTCGGTTTGCTGAACGGTACCGCTAGCTCCATTTGGTAGACTATCTAATATCAAAAAAGTACCTTTTATTTGGATTTCTGTGACTAGATCTCATTAATATGTGGTACTTGTGATACCAATAAAAAATGTCAAGAAAGTTTGCGCTTTGATTCTGTTAATAGGTTTATTTTTCTGAGGTTACCGCACATAGAAGAGATAATTTAAATGAAATTCGATAAGTATATCAAAAAGAGCTCGCGGGGAATGCTTAAATAAAAGAAATCACTCAGTTATATTTCACATTTCCATAAGTGAGATGTTTTCATTAGGATTTAAGAGCGCTTAGAAATACTATCGATACTGCTTCTTACAATGATAAACTATTAATAGGTTTGAGTTTCTAGCACGCAACGATTGCGTGCCTACCACAAAAGTTATGTCAATACAACATCAGGGATTTAACGTGAAGTGATGTACATACATAGCTTCAGAACTATTATTGACCTAAGTACTATAAGTATCAGGTGGTAGCTATTTAAGTGGCAAAGTGTACGTGCTTATGTAATTCGCAAGTATTTTTAAAGTGACCGTTCTTCACAAGTCTTTAAAGTGACCGTTCTCTGAGCTGCCTCATTGTTGAATATCAGCACCTAATTCACCCCAATCATAGCAAACAAAGGCCAACAAAGAACAGGGATCAGAGGACCCTAAACCTTTAATGAATAAAATTATACCAACTTTCCCCAATTAATCAAACATTTAATAATGTCGGTCAGGAGCATCGAGCCAGGGGCCATTAATCTCTTGTGTTTTGATAACGCAGACAAAAGGTCGTTGAAAGATTTATAGAACTTATTGTTGCCGGTGCTCTTCGCAAATTAAAATTCATAATGTTATTGAATGTGTCCCACAGTGATCTAGTGCTGCCAGGGTGGACTTTAATGGTGATTGTTCTTCAAGGAAGTTATTTTTTCTGGTTTTCCTAGACCCTGTACTTTACGCACTCATACCCCAGCATAAAATTTAGGATTTCCTGTATCGCAGGCTCATCTGAGCAGCCGTGTCAAGGAGTACTGCCTTGATTTAATCGTCTAGACTTAAGACTTCTTTTAGATTTTCTTTCTTTTCTATCTTTTGGAGAGAGTGTCACGGGATGTTGACCTAGGCTCTTTGCTATCAGAGCATTCGCCAAAACCCATAACAGGACGACGCACGATAGTTAACAATTCTTCAACATGATTTTCGGCAATATTTCAGCTCAGTACAACTTCATTATACTAACACTACGGACTGAAATAAAAATTTTGAATTTGAATTAGAATTATATTTGATGTGTGGGGAAGGAGGTGAAGGCGTTACACAGATTTTTATTATTGTACTGAGTTCATTTCATGTGATGCGATGTAAATCGTATGACAATGCAATATAATGGTCTCACAAAAGAGTAAGAGTATATAGCTCTAACAGGGATCATCTCTGAATCGAAGGGAGAAGTTTCTCTCCGTGTCCCCACTGACTTATACTTAAGTAGGTATAAGAAAGTACCAAGTTGATATTATAACGCAAACGTCTACGTAAACGTAATAAATTGTGCATAACAATATTATTATATTTAGAGATATCGAGTTCTCTTTTTGCCGCGTCTGATACAATGTCGCTCTCAATAAGAATTGCCGTTTCGTTACCAATATATATTATTATTTTGTTTTTTCGCACGAGTGCTTCACGGCTCACGAGTCACAACTGCTGGAGGTAATATTTTTGTCCCGATGTTGCCAGTTGAATTATTATGGCCATCAGGCATTTATTTATTGTTTATAGCTCCAAATCCGTACGTTTTTGAGGTTGTAGCCTTTAGGTACTGGGTGTGAGATAGCTATTAATAGAACAATGAAAGAAAGAGTAAGCGACAAGGACGATGCAGATAATGTTGGATAGCATTTCTTGTGAGGTTAGCTGCTGTACCTGCGTCTCTCTGAGAGCTATGTGTTGCGGAAAGAAAAAGCGGGGTGACACACGTGAACGCGAGAGAAAGTTCGTACCTACCAGCTCGTACCTACGCGCTACGTGAGACAGATCCCAAGTCTCGGCCCAGCACTCTGGATTCCACGCAATTACTTACGACAATCTCATGCTCGTGAAGTCTGCCGCCAAGCAGTAGTGTGCAAGCATTACTGTGTTCCGGTTTGATGAGCAGAGTATCCAGTGAAATTACTGGGCTTATGAGACTTAATACCTAATGTCTCAGGGTAACGAGCGCACTGCAGTGCCACGCAGGCCTTTGTGTTTCAAAGTTCTGGGTGGCACTGCAATCGTTATGGGCCGGCGTTATGCTTACCATCAGGCAAACGACCAGCTCGTCTCGTTGCCTAATAACATTAAAAAAAAATAGTTTAGCTTCGTTTGGAATGATTCATGCATCGGTACAAATTCGGCAACGTGTTACAAGTTACTACCAACTTAGCTACGGAGCCGTCGTAGTTGTTCTGACAGCTGCATTAAAAAGCCAGTTCTAATCTAGTCTACGATAGTTTCTATACTAGATTAGAACTGTATACGCCATATATATGTATATATGTGTATCCGAGTGCATCTACTCGCGCTATTTGTCCCCAATAACTACCCGTGCCGGGCGTCGTCAGCATCAGTTGTTCGCTTAGAGGATATATTACCGTGCGTAGTTGTTCGCCTGTCCCGCGCCTCGAACTCAGCACGCTGGTAACGCTCCTACACGGCGAGCGTTATCACTATTGAACTCTTTTGCGCATAAGATCCAACAGGTTGATTTTTTTGCTGATAATATGCATGCCTTTGTTACTAGCTTAAAATTATATTTAAGTTTTAATCTAAGGTAGTTCGTGTTTTGGTGTAAACTGTAAGCTTACTGTCTAAATAAATAAATAAATACGCCAGTGCGTATCCGGCTGCATCGACAGCCTCGTAGTAAGTAGTAAAACGCTAATCAACAGCTACTAATCGAGGATAAAAAAACACCTCATATAGATTCACACCTTCACAAAATACCTTATCGAACGACTTAAACATTCCTTCGTAAACATCGTTCATACGGGTATACTTTATGTATCAATAGCCAATTGAGCAATGCAAGGTCCTATCCATTAAACCATAAGGAAAACTACTTTGTAGGAAAACTCGAAGAAATTAACGCCTGACTATGTAGGTAGTACTTGTTACCTGTTTGCCACTGTAAAGCCAAATCTACATCGTTTTCCTTATTGAAACTGCAGGGGACTTAGACAAAGTTTATTTTTACAATTGATGGTTATTTTTTTGTAATTCAGTTGTAACCAATCCCATCATAGTCCCTAGCCAGATTATGCTGGGTTATATTTCCCTCGTTTTTGTGTATAATGTTGATTAAGACCCCTAACTTCCTAGCATATTAATATGGAACTACATCTACTACATATTATTATATATTTTTTCTACAGGATAATAGCCTTTATTTACTAGCTAATACATAAATAAATACTACATCTAGTCTAGTTAAGAAACAGTTGGATAATCTATCAAGCCAATGTAGGCAAGCCTATTAATAATTCAAATGTTCTAGCCCACTACCAGTTGGAAGCGTACCTACCCAGCATGCTGGCGGCACTGCCTCGTTAAACCACAATATTACATTGTACTTGTATTATAAAATGTGGTATAATTCAAGTACAATGTAGTATGTACATTGTACGTGTAGATGAGAAACCAACGACCTTGTCAAAACCGCGAGGAACCGTTGGTTGGATGCAAGAGGCGAGCAGCCGATCCAAGTGGCGTTCTATGGGAGATGTTCAGCAGTGAACACCTTCCGGCTGATTATGATGATGATGATTAAAAATATGACCACTGGGAATAGGGTTAGCGATCTCCGTGTAAATCAAGCTCAACAATCAAGTTGACTTTCGATTTAATATTACCACGTTTGGATATCAAAACAACATTTTCTCAATTGGTACCTATCAATTTTTAAAATTATACCTACAGGTACGTTCAAATATGTTGGTAGTAGTTATGCACTTCAACGCAAATCACCGGAAAACGGGCATTATCTACGATTGTATACCCACTCGTGAACAGCACTCTGATCAGATGGTGCCTAACCTACATACAATGATTATGTTGAATGATACATAGGTATCAAGACGTGTGTTCGGGGACCGTGACCGCTCGGTGCTAGTCCTCGGTCAGAATTGGATGATTGTTTCCTAGTAGATTCATAGACTTCTATAAGTTTTGTTTTTATTATATTATTGTATTTGTTAGTGGTAGGACTAACTCTTCTGCGAGTGTCCGTCTGGGTTGTTACCACCGCTTCGGTCGTGATGTCTGCCGCCAAGCAGTAATGTGCAAGCATTACTGCGTTCCGGTTTGATGAGCAAAGTACACTTCCTGTGGTCTGTCGTAGTGATCTTTGACTCTGTGAATTTATTCAGCGTTTGTCAATATCGCCGACATCTACAGTAATAGTGAGTGTGATAGTGTGTTGTTCTATCTCACACACGCACGCACGTACAGACCTTTTTTTCGAATTGGCGCACAGACCGAGGCACTGTCGAGGATAAATGTAACAAAATGATTGAGAGTGCAGCGCAATCCCAGACCCCACTGCACAGATTGGATAATAGCCTGCCCACTGTTGCGTATCCTATAAAATCACACCTAACTACATCCACTGAGTCCTTGCTATGCGCTATAAGATCAGGGACATGTAAACATGTCCTTTTAAGACGCGGTCTTATCGTGATTTTAAGTTCGTTTTTCACCCGCTCATTCCTCAGTAAATTTTTTGCCTAATGCCCCTTATTTTAAGTCGAAAATTGCAAATCACACTTGTTGGTGATGATGTCTTGGTGTTCGAAGTTGTTGTATATTTTTGCGGGTTTTCATTTAATTACTTACAATATATATATAAAATTAAAAATCTAATTCGGTACTCTCTTAGACAACTAGCTTGGCTATTTGTTTTAAAAAAAAAAGTGGGTGTCGTAGCTCAAAATTCGGAGTACTCGAATTTATGCAGCTTTTTGAGCTGACTATTTTTATTTATTTTTTTAAAGAGAAACCGGATATCTATTTGCAATTATATTTCGGTTCTCCACCTCCACAGAGTTTTGCCTACCTACAGTATTTTTTATATCTCACCGCTTTGGTTTTTGTTACCAACACACTAAGCGTTTAGAAATACCTCTTTTAGTTGATTTCGGAATAACACCGCGCCTTAAGGTAAACTACGTGCAAATTTGCACGTAGTTTTAGCTTATAAGCTAACCATTGCTTCAGTTAAAAACTTAATAAACTTTTAATCTTGGGCCTTTGATAGACTTTTGTGGAGCCGTAGCCAATATTAAGGGGTGCTTTTTAATTATTTTTAAAAATGAGATGGGAAGGTATTAATAAGCCTGGAATACCATAATAGACGTTTGATGACTTTAAACTGGTCTATGAGGTAAGACTCTGGCAACTGCTAATTCTGCATCATGTGAAAATATTAATATAAATATAAGCAGGTGTTGACTCGCCACTGACTAAACGGGCTCTCCATAAAGCGGCCCATACATGCAATGCATGACTGATGCATGAGCCTCAATCATGCACCACGTGAAAACCATCGAAAATCATCCTACCGTCTAAGGTGGAGTTTGGTAGAAATCTAATCCAAGCGCTACCCGTACCACGGTGACAGGATTACCTATCACCGTTTCATTCAAAGAGAATCACAGCAGCCGCTAGCCGCTTCTACGATCTGTACTCAAAAAATAGTTTCACAACCACTGCGTGTTCAGTGCAGACGCCGCGGTAAATACGCGGCGATGCGCAAGTGATGTATGTAGCGTATAGTGGAGGAGCTCTCGTCATTTCCCAGGCCGGGGTGAAAGACAGCTCTATCTGTCTGTATTTTGCTGGTTCTTGTCTGTTTCGTATATTTTTGATGGTTTTACTTTAAGCTGCGCTTGCGCATGTATTACCTCTTAATCCTCGCTTATTGCAAAACTATGGTATTTTCATGACACGCACCCAATATGCATACATCTACGGCTGGTTTAAGGGTCGCCATTAGGTATTGGCGACGTAAGAGGCCACGTTTTTGGCGTGGGCAGCTAAAAAGAGTTGAGGAATATCCTGCAGTTTCACTGAGGCACTACTACCGCGATGCTTTTTTTACTACTATACTTTTTTACTAAAGTGTAAAACAGAACGTTTACTCACTGTATTTAAGTCATTTTACCTGAGAAGCAATTTTTTTTTTTTATTTATCACAGGAAAACTTTCAACCTACAAATAAATATAAGTAAACTTTAAATCTCAAAACTGTTTGTTGCTTTTAAGACACCTTATTAAAGCTTGTTTTAGTGAATGGTGACTTTTTTACCAGACTTGTACTACTATGTACTCGTATTATGTGCCATCGAATCATCTCGGAGTATTCCAAAAGTCACTATGACTCACAAGGCCTACATTCCATTAGCACTTCCTTATCAGGGTCCAGCAGGGCCCGGGTTTGGCAAATAACTCTCGCTGCCGCCATTTACAAGTAATTTGCAAAAGGCCTTCACAAGTGATTATGTATCAAGATCCTCAAATGCCGAGCTCCCCGACTGCCGGTTTGTAGGTTTTACCTTAACTTTTTTAACCGACTTCCAAAAAAGGAGAAGGTTAACAATTCGGCGGGTATTTTTTTAAATGTTTTTTCCTCAGATCTCTTTCAATTATGAACCGATTTGGAAAATTCTTTTTTTGTTTGAAAGAATATACTTTCAGATTGGTCTCATAGAAATTTCATCAAAATCGTTTCAGTACTTCTGTGTCAGTATTCAGTATTACTGAAGTCGGTTCGTTGCTTTTTTAAAGCAATTTTGTTATGATGATTTCCTATCGGTAAGTGCGGTAATTCTTTTGGCAATAGAAAGTAGGTACCTACGTCTGGTCGAAAAGTCGGGCTTTTAAAAGTGTTAATTTTGATTATTATTTAATTAGTTGTGTTTTTATTCTCGACTAGCTGTTGCCTCGCGGTTTCACCCGCGTGGAGATTTTGGATTACATGGTTTTTATTTTTTTGCGCGGGACCCTAATTATTTTTCTAAAATTAAAGTTGCCTATGTTACTCCTTGTAACATCAGCTATCTGCCAGTGAAAGTCCCGTCAAAATCGGTCCAGCCGTTTCGGAGATTACCCGGAACAAACAGACAGAAAGACAAAAATTTTAAAAATGGTTGTTTTGTTATAGGTACCGTATATACTTTCATATGCATTTAGTAAAAAGCTGTTATTTTGATATTACAAACAGACACTTCAATTTTATTTATCTGTATGGATATACATAAATATATAGTTTGACCAGCATCGCACGCCTAATCTTGAGTGACGATGTGGTCGTGTTAAATACCTTAAGGGGCTAGGGACGCCAAAACGACTACTTTCTCCTCCTAAAACTCCCACACGGCTTGGTTTAACGACTTGAAAAAAATACTACCTGAATGATCAATTCAAGGGCATTAATTTCACTGATTGATTTTTTTGTGTTACCATTACTTATGGCTTGAAAAAATATTTAACAGCATGCTGTTTTAAAACTATTTTCCCTAAAACTTCTAAATGACTTAGACGTTTGGGATTAATTTTACACCAAAAAATAAGGAAGAAAATTTTCTATAAACTGGCCGTTTCATTTGTGCATAGAGCAATATTTCGCAAAGAAATGATCAAAAAACTGAATTCCAAATGTACAAGTCTCAGAGGTGCTCTGCGCGGGCGCGCGCGGCAGTCATGCACTGGCATTCAGACGGGGAGGTTGTGTCGCTCGTTGCTCTGCAAACGCTGTCCGCCGACGTTACATATTTGTGTGCGTGAATGATATACAATACAAGTATTTGTTTTCGTGTGGGTTTGAAGCTTGCTCAAAGAGTAGCGTCTAGAGCGGTGAAATGTGATTCATTCCGTGATTTGCGCGTGGACGCTCCTCGTAAACATATTGAATGGGTTACATTTTGGATTACAATTTCTTGTTTACGTACTTACATCATTTTTACGAGTGGAAAATATATGTATTGGTAAACAAATTATTAGCGGCAGCTACTGGAATATCGGGAGGTTTAGAACTGTTTAAGAAAGACTGGAAATCAAATTGAAAAGTAAAATTACTCAGGTTAACGAGCACAACGCGGTACTGCATCTTTTTGTTTCAAAGTATTTATTGGCACTGCAATTGTTATGGGCCGGCGTTATCTTTATCATCAGGCAAACGACCACCAAACGATCAGGGCCATCTACAGTAAAAATGATATCGAAAATGATAACAATTTTAAAATCCAAGATATCGGACATTTTTTTTTTCAATAAAATGGTATGGGTATCATTTTCGAGATTTCTCGGGGTGCTGATTACAGAAATGACAACCATTTTTAAATCCAAGATGACATTTTTTTAGGAAATCGATAATATGGGTGCCATTTTCTAGGTTTCTCGGGGTGCTGATATCGAAAATGACAACGATTTAAAATCCTACATAGCGGACAATATTTTTTTTTTCAATAAAATGCTATGGGTGTAAGTTTCGAGATTTCTCGGGGTACTGTGTACAAAAATGAAAAATTCTTTTATAATCCAAGATGGTGGACAATTCTTTTGTAAAATGATATGGGTGTCGTGTTGGAGGTTTCTCAGGGTGCTGATTTTGAAAATGACTACTATTTTAAAATCCAAGATGGCGGACAAATTTTTTTAGTAAAAGGATATGGGTGTCTTTTTCGAGGTTTCTCAGGGTACTGATAATGAAAATGACAACGATTTTAAAATCCAAGATGGCGAACACGTTTTTTTTTCAATTAAATGGTATGGGTGTAATTTTCGAGATTTCTAGGGGTGCTGATTACGGAAATGACAACCATTTTGTATACCAAGATGGCGGATATTTTTTAAGAAATCGATAATATGGGTGCTATTTTCTATGTTTCTCGGGGTGTTGGTATCGAAAATGACAACGATTTTAAAATCCATGATGGTGGACATTTTTTTTCAATAAACTGGTATATGGGTGTCGTTTTCGAGATTTCTCGGGGTGCTGATTACAGAAATGACAACCTTTTTTAAATCCAAGATGGCGGAATTTTTTTTAGGAAATCGATAATATGGGTGCCATTTTCTAGGTTTCTCGGGGTGCTGATATCGGAAATGATAACGATTTAAAATCCATTCAAGACCTATAGGGTGGTTCACGGAGACCTAGAATCATTAAATTTGGCAAGAAGTATTGTCTTATACCACAAGTAAAGCGAAAAATCCGAAAACTAATTATGTATAACACACACACGCGCACGCGCATGCACACGCTCGCGCAAGCGCACGCGCAAGCGCACGCACGCACGCATGCACACACATGCTCACGCACACGCTCGCACACGTGCACACGCGCACACGCACGCACGTACGCAAGCAAGCACGCACGCACGCACGTACGCAAGCAAGCACGCACTTAAGCAAGCACGCCCGTAAGCAAGCACGCCCGTAAGCAAGCACGCACACAAGCAAGCACGCACGCAAGCAAGCACGCATGCACGCACGCACGCACTCACACACACGCACATTATCAATGAGTGTATTGTGTACAATTTTTTAGGGTTAATTATTTTGTTGAATGTAGCTGTAAAAGGACCTAACGATTCCAGTCTTGAACGAACTATTTACATGCTTACAAGTCTGTTCGGAATCCTCGGCGCGCGAGTCCAACCCACACTTGTCTATTTTTTCTATTGTATTGGTTAACGAGACGAGCTGGACGTTTGCCCGATGGGAGTCATAATGCCGGCCCATAAAAATTGCAGTGCCATTCAGAACTTTGAAACACAAAAGCCTGCGCGGCACCGCAGTGTGCTCATGACTAAGTCTCATATCTTAGTAATTTCGCTGGCTACTTTGCTCAACAAACCGGAACACAATAATGCTTGCACATTACTGTTTGCCGGCAGACTTCATGAACAAAACGGAAACCCAGACGGACACTCGCAGATGACTCGATACCTCGTAAATGTCATCAATATAAAAAACATGACTACAAAAGTAAAAAATAAAAAATAACCCGAAAATCATTTATTTACGTACACGTTCGTTTTTGGGTCAAAAGGTGTAACAAATTTCAACGTTACGGAGCAAATTGGCTGTATGTACTTTTATTATAGTCCAGAGCGATGTTTTGAGATAAATCTCAACGTTGTATGATCTCATGTGCGTCCGTCCCGTTTATTTACGAACTAGCTTCTGCCCGCGGTTTTCACCCACGTTCCCATGGGAACCGTGCATTGTTCCGGGACAAAAAGTAGCTTATGTTATTCTCCGGTCCATAAACTATATCTATGCCAAAAACCACGTCGATCCGTTGATTCGTTACTGCGTGAAAGAAGGACAAACCAAGAAATCAACAAACACACTTTCGCATTAATAATATAACTAGCTTCTGCCCGCGGTTTTCACCCGCGTTCCCACAGGAAACATGCATTTTCCGGATAAAAAGAACCCTATGTTACTCTCCGGTCCATAAACTATTACTATGCCAAAAATCACGTCGATCCGTCGCTCCGTTACTGCGTGAAAGAAGGACAAACCAACAAATTAACAAACCAACAAACAAACTTTCGCATTTATAATAGAGTAGGATATAGGATATATTTAGTATGGAAGTATGGATAGTATGGATAATGATGATCAAACTTCACTTTCAATGAAGAACTTTCCACTAAATGAATTCAAAGAATTATAGGCAAAGAAGATGCCGTGCGCGCTACTCGCACGCGCGTTCGTTCATCCGCGTATTCTATGACGTTAGGTTTTGCGATGTTCTTGAAAGACGAAGTGTGGACCGCGCGGGTGAAGTGGGATTGACTCCACCCATTCGAGCAAGGCCATTGGGGCGTAGTAGGGTCTTAAACCTGAGAGTTATCTAAAAGTAGGCAATGTACTGTGGTATTACCTCGGGTAAAGGTATAACAGATATCCTATCCAGACACAGCAGTGTACACTATTAGCTGAGCCACCTGCATGTTTATTACAAACTCTAAATGATTAAAAAAGTCACTGGCTTTATCCGAGAATGTCTTATTTTAATTTATCACTTCAGCATTCTTCAGGTAAATTTTATGATCAGCAATCCAGTTTCAGCGAGAAAAAATCAATAAGCCCTAAAGTCCGCGCATAAACATTTAAGGCGCCTGTTTTCCTCCTAAACTTTTCGCATTTCCCTTATTTTCCTTGTTTTAATCTCTCAGATTAAAATCCTTCGTTATCCAGTCAGCTGCAGAAAACAACAAAAGGCCTGGATCGTTTTTGTTCAGATAGATAGGTAGAGAGGTACTCAGGACAGGAATCTATTATTTTTCGATTAGCTCCTGAAGCTGGGCACTGCCAACGAATTGCTCTTGTGATAATAGGTAAGTGATATGGATGAACTTTTTGATTGTATCTTTAGCTACAGGTATTTAATAATGTTGCTTTTTAAAGGACCTAGGGATTTTAGATTCAGAATTTTGGTTTAAAAGTACCAACTTGTGATGTTCATTGGTTACAAATACAAGAAATTTGCAGAAGCTCACCAACAGAGACTTCATCACCATGTGAACGTCGAAGCAATCCAGCTGCTCGACCACACGGATATAGTGAGAAGACTAAAAAGAACTAAACCATTTGAATTAGTGTAGTGTAGTGTGTGTGAAACGTTAGAGTAAAGTAGCACAAGTGCTATCTATAAAGATTACATGAACAGAGTGTCTTCGCCTTAATAGAGACTGTAAGAAAAGTGTTATTGGACACTTTCTTTAATATCGATCTAGAAGTTTAAGTTAAATGTAAATTGCTTATTAGCCTAATTCTTTGGCTAGATTGTAATATAAATAGGGTTGATTAAATAATTAGCCCGAAGGAAGGAAAAAAAAAAAAGTTGGTCACAAAACGAACGCAAGTATTTGTTACAAAGAAAATATGCAAGAAACAGTTATGAGTGCTTGTAATAAGAAAAAATGCAACAATGTATAACTAAGGAGATGATACACGTTCTAAAAGCCACCAACTAAGCGACTGCAAAGCTCGCTCAAAGTGAAGTGCAAAGAACCAGCAAAGTTCAATGAAGATAAATTTCTACAACTTTGTTAGTTAATATTGATGCATAGAATACAAAGGGCAAACTATTTAGTCTCCAAGGTCGGGGTCATGTCAATATATACTATACTATTATAAAGCCATTTTAACGTAATTTTAAAACAGTTTGAAGAGGGTGTTGTTTGTCAGATAATATATTTATAATAGGAAGGTTTTTACTCTTGGTAGATTAGCAGTTGACCACTAACTCAACTGAAGTGACGATTTAGTCGAAGGATGATTGTTTTATAGGTAGCCTCTATTTATGAGTACCTGTAGACCAATAATTCTTTGCAACTTGCATTAAAGTTTTACCTAACTCTGTAAGTAAATATACTTTGAAGTGTTTATTAATATCTACCGATACTAGCAGATGTCCACGTAAATATATACCTACCTACATCTCAAAAATTTCGCTGCCAACAGGAAAGTAAGCCGAAAGTTAAGTCATCATCTCAAGAGTCATCATATCAACATCGATCAACCACATAGCCTAGTTGGTTAAGACATCTGAAGTAAGTTTAAAAACTGATTAGCTTTTATAGACTGACCTGATTACCAAAGACTCCAATACTGCAGGCCGACGACACCTGATCGGCTCCGAACCACACGGCGGCCAGTCGCGGCGGCACGTTCAAGATGAACACCTGGCTGATGGCCACCACGGTCTGCCCCACGAAACCCAGCCAGAACATATCCTGGGGGACCGAGAACACCTTGAGCCATGCCCCGGCGCAGGTGCCGAACGCGCCGATGATGGTCGTCACTCTGAGGCCCTGAGGACAACAAAACAAAGTTATAGTTAATATTTTAAAAGAGATGCGTACACGTTTGTTTCTACGGCTCGATATCTAAGGCCGCGGGGTCGATTCCCGGCCGGGACTAATTTTATGAGCATACAATTTGTTCTCAGGTCTCGCTTGTTAATGTTGTGTTGTGTATCTGTGTGCGTCCTTGCCACTAGCGACAGAGGGAATACTAGTGTAGGGTTATATAAATAAGCGATTATGTTTTACTAGATTCTGCCCGCGGCTTCGCCCGCGATGTACTATATATATTTTATAGACTATGTGTTATTCCAGAACCTAAACTATCTATATTACAAATTTTATCAAAATTGGTTTAGTAGTTACGGAGATACGTGGTAACAAACATTCACGCACGCAAACATAGTAGGAAGGATATAGTTTTTGATTAAATTTCAAATTTGTTTTCAATTTATTGCCAAGTTTAATAAGTAACGTAATAGTAAGTTAGTTACTGGAGTATTTCTTAGTTTCACTACATTTTGGTAGCTGAATGTGGGTGGCATCTCAAGAAATGGTCAGCTAATTCAACCAGTTTGAGCATAAGGAAAAGTCGGTGGGTAAACCCAACCGAGTATATCGGTCGTTAAAACGTAAGTGTTGCCTTATAGACGTTCATAAGTATAGGTAGGTATAAGTATTAAGATTGCGTATCACTAAGGAGTGGCACTCCTTGCCCGAGTCTGTGTTCTTTGATCATTATAACCTGAGTTTCATCAAGTCCCGAGTGAATAGGTACCTTGTAGAAGTAAGTAAGCGTGCTTAATCGTTGACCGCTGATGGGAAGTGACGATGCACTTCCCATCAGGTGACATATTGATCAAACTCAAGCCAATCTAGTCTAGTATACCAGGAGGGCAATCGCATTAAAAATTATCAACCAAACCGCTACTAAACCACGACCGCATCACAGCTTTTTGACCGTTTCGTATCGCGCTAATAGTTTTACCAAAAGTTGAGACGTTTCTCGACAACAACTGACAGTTAACGCTGTCAAATGAACGGCAATATCGAATTCCACACGCTTGAACCGAAACTAAACAACAGTTGGTATCAAACCACAATCAAATCATAACTGTACGCTGTCATTTCAAATTAGCGCGATCGGGGTCCTGTACTCGTATGTTAAAATGATCGTGCTGTACTTAATTATTTTCAATATTACAGGGCCATCTTTTTCGGGCTATGCTAAGTTTAAACTCAAATGATGGACTGGTTTAAAATGCTGTTCCAGTAACAGGTGAAGTTAAATCATCATCATCAGCCTTATTACGCTCCCATTGCTAGGAAACCGGCCGTCTCTCAGAGAGAGAGCATGGGTCATAATACACCAAGCGGGCGCAGTGAGGCTTGGTGGTTTTTTTTTATGTTATTTGGTAACGAGACGAGCTGGTCGTTTGCCTGATGGTAAGAATAACGCCGGCCCATAACAATTGCAGTGCCACTCAGAACTTTGAAACACAAAGGCCTGCGCGGCACTGCAGTGCGCTCGTTACCCTGAGACATTAGGTATTAAGTTACATAAGCCCAGTAATTTCACTGGATACTCATCATTATCAGCCTTATTACGCTCCCATTGCCAGGAAACCAGCCTTCTCTCAGAGAGAGAGAGAGAGAGAGAGAGAGAGAGCATGAGCCATAATCCACCAAGTGGGCGCAGTGCGGCTTGGTGGCTGTCACATGTCCTCGAATGTCTGTTGTTCTTGAACATGCGTGTTTCCTCACGATGTTTTCCTTCGCCGTTTTATAGCGAGTATGATGAAGCTTGTAATATTACATGCAAAGGTATCCCTTTACTTTGGTAATTAATTAGTTGTTATAGTTAGTGGAGACTGAGTTGGTCGGATAATTTGATATGATTGGATACCAGATACGCGGCCTGACCTCAAGAATCACGTAGAACTTGCAATATTAATTTCTATGACGTAAATACGCTTTATATTTATGTATATAGTGGACTTATAAAGACGCAATTTAGTTTCACAATCCATACAAATAAATGAAATTGAAGTGCCTGATTGTAATGTCAAAATAACAAGTTATTACCAAATGCATATGAAAGTATATACGGTACCTATAACAAATCAACCATTTATTAAATTTTTGTATGTATGTCTGTCTGTTTGTTCCGGGTAATCTCCAAAACTGCTGGGCCGATTTTGACGGGACTTTCACTGGCAGATAGCTGATGTTACAAGGAATAACTTAGGCTACTTACTTTTATTTTAGAAAAAGATATAGGGTTCTGCGCAAAAAAATAAAAACCATGAACCATTATCTCCGCGTGGGTGAAACCGCGGGCAGCAGCTAGTTGTTTAATATAATTCATGACTAACATAATATACCAAGATGAATTTTCTGCTTAAAAATATTTTTCTGTTGTATATGGCATTCCGCAAGGTCGATAATAATATATGTATGCATACTGTATATTTTTTTCTTATACCACAATTAGTCCGTACCCATATTCGCAATAAATGAATTTGAATTTGAAATTTGTTTCACAGCGCGCAGCGCCATCTAGTCCCACGCTTAACAGAGCTTGTACCAGCTATTTTTTATTGCATTTGGGCTTGCGTTTGACCGCTGCCTCACTCACGTGCTTATACATTTTTGAATGCAAATTAAAAAGAATCAGCATCACAAAAACGTAAATACGGAAACGCAAATATTCTCAAGGTTAACCGTTTTGGATATGACTTGTACGCAGATTTGTATAGAGATCTTTAAATTGCTTAAGCTGTTAGCACTTTACAACGGCTCAAATTACAATAGGTACCTAATAACATTATATTATAAGTAATCTAACACACACGTGACACACACACTCAAAGATAAGAACTTACATATTTATACAGGGTGAGTTTGAATTGGTATTTTATCCTGGAAGGGGGTGATTCGAAACAATGTTGTCCACAAGTTGTGAGAGCCTCCCTTGGAAATACGTCATTCAAAATTTGCATACAAAAAAAAAACACTTCGAACGTGAAGTGTATATTTTTTAATGATTTTGTTAATGTTTAAGTTATCTATTTATATATTGCTACCATGCACTTACAATCATGTCTCAAACACAAGAATCAGGTACTTAAATCTAAGCTGGTCTTACACAATGCTAATTAATGACGTAGTACATGACTTGCGAAATAAGAACTTGATGCAAATCCTGATCCCAGCGGACAAAGTCGCGGTCACAAGCTAGTTTTCACAGGCAAGTTTAATTAAATGGTATGAATGTCCCGCGAGGGAGCACGCGTTTTTGCCCGCGTCGTAACAACTGCTTTCACCCTGAGCGAGGAGTAATGAAATTTGTTGCGCAGTTGTTTACACGAGCTGCGAATCATCAAGCTTTATGTGCCACATGAGACAAGGTATTGGAACGCGAGATGACTTTGTTGGCTTTAGCTTGCATATGCGACTTTCCCGTAGTAGTTAGTTTTTTTAAATATATTTGATGGAATCAGGCGTTACTTTGCGGAAATCCATTTTAAATAAGTGGGTAATTTATAGTTTTAATTCCGCGATAAAGAATGTCTAATGTCTAATTTAGTTTGTTGTTAACTAACCAAGGCCTAGCGTCGCGCGTTGCGTATGTTTAAATTCAGTATAGATCAAACTTAGAGCCTTAGACATTCTTTATCGCGGAATTAAAACTATAAATTACCCACATTATATTATCTTATTATTTAATATTTTAATTGTCTAACGGGACTTATCGCGCATTATTATTAAGTAGGTAATAATACATTTCGCACCTTCGGCCATGTTGCAATATATATGGTCATGAGCTGACTGAAAACTGTGGCTGGGTCCGATGAGAAGGGCGGATGCTATGTTCTTCCACCCTCACTTGATCTTGAAAAACGCAGGGTTGTCACTACGCAATTAAAATAATGTGTTCAAATCGCGAAAGTTTAAACGTTACGGCATTTTTAATGCTTTTTTAACACCCTCTCTCGTAAAGCTGATATAATTCCACCGGTTTTAAATATGTAAAGCGGGTCATAAAAAACGCGTGTGTTATCAAAGCAAATAGTTAAGTTATAGTCCATACAAATTCCATAACAGTATTATTTGCCATTTCAAATATGGAACTGATCGCCGCCGCACCACTACAGCTAGTGAGCAGCGCGCTGTTGCTATTCAAGCGCGCTGGTAAAATGGCGGGAAAGCAACAGTGTGCATTCACAGATTGAGTTTATTTAAATGTTTTTTTTTCCTGTTTACTCGCAAGTGTGTTGAAAAACGTCGTACGATATACGTGCGTATTGGTTATAACATCTTTACGCACTAATATCGTAATGTACTATTACACGTAGGTACAACAAACGGGAGCGCGCGCGGTGGCGGCGTGGCGAGCGCGTTGCCCGCTACCATTTTTATGGCTATAAATGGCCTTGCATTTGACCACTATGTCACCTGATGTTAAGCGACGATGCGGTCGACGATGTAGCACGCTTGCCCAGAAGATATCTGTTCACTCGTCTCTTGAAGACTCCCAGATTGTAGTGTTCAGGAAAAACAGATGCCAGCAATGAGTTCCATTCTTTGGTTGTCCGCTACTAGCACCGTATCAAATCCTGCTAACTTTCGGATGCTAACTTCACACCGGTCTTGCACCGCGCCGCGTTTTGACGTGAATACCTCGATACGGCCTGTTCGCCGCTTGACCTCTTTCTGACTTTATCTATTATACTAGTCAACCATACAAATTGTAGCTTTTAAATGCAAATTGCAAAATGCAAATGGCCACAATATGTTTCACAAGCCGCGCTCGCACCCGCCACCACACCCGCGAGTTAATGTTGTAACGATGTCATCCTTCTTTATTATCATTTCACCTCCTTCCTTAGTGTTTTTGATTTGTTGGTTTGCTCTTCTTTCACGCAGCAACGGAGCAACGCATCGACGTGACTTTTGACATAGTTATAGTTTATTGACCGTAAAGTAACAAATGCTACTTTTTATTCCGGAAAATGGATGTTTCCTGTGGGAACGCGGGTGAAACCACGGGTAGAAACTAGTTATACTATAATTATATGCTGATCGCCTATTGAGTGAGAATGGTACCACTAAAATAAACAGTAAAAAACCCTAGCGTCCAAAGTGACTCCGCCCAAGGTTCTCTATAGTAATTTGCATAGAGAACGTACGAGCTGGGCGGATTTTCTGGGCGGGGGCGAGTGCGGATATTTGTCGCACTATCTTAGAGCAAAAGCTCTTTTCCGAGTCAATGCCCTTTAGATTTAATTAAGTGACAAAAGCTTTATTTGGTAAGTGGTTTTAGCAGTCAGTGGAATAACTGGTCGTACGAGATTTGAATCATAATCAGACCGGTCATTTATTTACAATACCTACTACAGCATTACAATATCATATATATTTTATGACGTTATAAAATGAATAAACCATAGCCGACAAGCAGGTGCGCAAATACTAAGATGTAGTTATGGTGTAGTGTCAATTTTATAAATAAAGAAACAGTTGTCTTTTAAACATTCTGCGGTACAACCACGCACAGGCTAGTTGTTTGTTGTATGTGTGTACGTGTTATTGATGCATTCCATAGATTCCAGCACTGGGCACCATCGACTACATCGTTACCTCAGCGAAGTGAAAATAAAAAAAAACCTTTTTCCCTAATATGCTCTTTCAGTCTGTCAGTAAAAATAATGTACTATTCGTATACTGAACACGTTGTCTGCGCTTTAACTAGATGAATGCAACAACATTTGTTAGTGGGAGGACTAGCTCTTCTGCGAGTATCGTCTGGGTTGTTACCACCGCTCTGTGAGTGAAGTCTGCCGCCAAGCAGTAGTGTGCAAGCATTGCTGTATTCCGGTTTGATGAGCAGAGTATCCAGTGAAATTACTGGGCTTACGAGACTTAATACCTAATGTCTCAGGGTAACGAGCGCACTGCAGTGCCGCGCAGGCCTTTGTGTTTCAAAGTTCTGGCTGGCACTGCAAATGTTATGGGCCGGCGTTATGCTTACCATCAGGCAAACGATCAGCTCGTCTCGTTAACATATAACATAAAAAAATGTAAGTATATATAGGTACATGCAAATAGTCATGCGATATCAGATTCACCGGAAGTAAAACAACTCCCCGAGTATTATTTCCACCGGATAAATTCCGCTCGTATTCCAACGCAAGTAGAAGATTTATTGAAAATTGAATTTAGCTCCGGATTGTATCGAGTTCCAAGTGAATTCAAGGTTTAAAGCTAAGCTGTACCACGAAGAAAAACACCTTAAACGCGCGTACTGCTTCAACAAATAATGTATGTACTAAAAGCGATTGCTTACAACCACTGAATAAGTCCTGCAAAATATTAACCAAACAATTAACTTTAAGCAGGCGGCAGCTATTGATCAAGATATAACTTTTCACCCACTGGTGTCAATTCTATCATTTCATACCTAAACTACTTTTAGTTTCGCTCTCTCTCTTTCCAATGCATAACATGAGAAAGGGATGGAATATGTATATTTTAGACATGTCAAATTTATCCACTTGCTTGTGTGTAGTGTAAATTTAATGGCAATGAATTCAGTAGCATCTAATTTATCAAGATCGAAAGATATTTGACAGCTCTAAAACAAAATTTAGATCTGTCAGACATCTTCCGTCTCTTTCTTATGTTATGCATTGGAGAAAGAGATAGCGAAACTAAAATTAGTTTAGGTATGAAATAATAGAATTGACACCACTATCCTACTAGTCCTACTAATCCTACTAATATTATAAATTCGAAAGTTTGTTTGTTGATTTGTCCTTTCACGCAGTAACGGAGCAACGGATCGACGTGATTTTTGGCAAAGATATAGTTTATGGACCGGAGAGTAACATAGGCTACTTTTTATCCCGGAAAGTGCACGGTTCCTGTGGGAACGCGGGTGAAAACAGCGGGCAGAAGCTAGTTTTTTTTTATAAATGTGAAGTTATGGTGCACGTCTTATTGGCACTGGCAACGAGTTCCGTAAAGGAATAGCTTGGGCAATAAAGCGACCGTCATAAAAAGATTTGCCACGTTGAGGTTATGACTCCTCAGCGTATATTTTTGGGCCGGATATTTTTTTATTGCAAATGGGCTTGCGTCTCACCTAATGTTAAGCGACGACACGGTCGACGATGTCGCACGCTTGCCCAGAAGATACCAAGATGTATTCTCATGACCTCAATGAAATCGAATTGGAGCAGAAGAGGAAACCAAAATAAATTACTGAATTCGGAATGAAAAAACGGATTCTGTACAAGAAGTGGGTACGCAGAAGTATTCACAAGAATAATTATATTTAAAAAAAAATACTTCCACCTCCTGGGTTCATCATCAGAACCTCGACACCAAGTACAATCTATTGGATTCGTTAAAACGAATCATATGAGCCCAAAGTCGAAGGGTTTACTTGTATTTACTGAAGAGTTCCACTATCCACCTCCTGGCTCCATCACCAGATCAGCTCCATGGTACCAAATTATAGTTTTGTCATCCAAAGTATATATACATACAAAGTTTCATTTCGATACGACAGTTAGAACTAGGTTGAAATTGATTTCTAAGATTTTATTACATTGTTAGTTAGTTACAAGTGAAGCCAATAAAACAGATTTTGTACGAGACGTGGTACGCAGATGAGTATTCCAAAGAATAAATACCTACTTAACACCTAACCACAACACTTGTAAGTAAGTAATAAGAGGTATGATCTATACAAATAAATAAAATTGAAGTGTCTGTTTGTAATATCAAAATAACAGCTTTTTACTAAATGCATATGAAAGTATATACGGTACCTATAACAAAACAACCATTTATAAAATTTTTGTCTGTCTCTCTGTTTGTTCCGGGTAATCTCCGAAACAGCTGGACCGATTTTGACGGGACTTTCACTGGCAGATGCTGCTATTTTAAGGAATAACTTAGGCTACGTGGGCGAAACCGCGGAGCACAGCTAGTAGTAAATAAGTGAACTGGAATTTGAACTTTTATTTTAGAAAACGGATTAAGGTTCCGCGCAAAAAAATAAAAACCATGAAATCCAATATCTCTACGCGGGTGAAACCGCGGGCAACAGCTAGAAGCCTTACCTACATACAATACAAGTACGTGATTATTGTTAGTCCATCGAAAATTATACACAAATCTCACAAAAATTTACATCTAACTGGCGTAGAAACTAGATTCGCAGTGTAATATAATATGAGAATGGAGGCAGTAAGTGGCATAAAGTCTTGGACTAATTGTTTATTGGCCACAAACTAATGAATGGCTTTATGGTACACGGCCTTCGGAATAAGCTTGAAGATGTTGAGACAGTAACAACTAACTTATACAATAACTATGGAATAAATAATTAGATGGACTTGAATAAGGTATTTGACACCGTTTAAAATATTGTCTACGTAAGTAACAAAATAGATTGTAAAAAGCGTATTCAATTGATTTTCACGGTGTAATTTTATTTTCTGTAAAAATAACATAGTCAAATTATTATTTTTTGCAGATTGGAACGTATTTCGAAGAGGTCTGTGAATGGTTGCTGTTCTGGTGACGTCACACAGTCCTACCAATAAACAAAGTTTGAAGTTTCATTGTGCTTTATTTTTGAGGCGTTTGAAGTTATGACTTCAGACTCCGCTAAACATTCCAGTAGGGCTAAGATGCGCATCTTTTGTCTTGTCGAGACAAAAGGTCTCTTTATATCTACCGGGGCTAACATGCAGCGCAAAGAACTCTTCGTTATGTCAAATGAAGAGACGCCGTCAATGTTTATCAAAGATATCTACGCACAGATGCCTAATACGTTAAGAAAGATGGGGCCAATGTAAAGGCGCCACGAAGGAGACCGTTTCATTCATGATCCAGTTTAACGTGTCTTAAAAAATTATATCTAAGTACTTTATTTTCCTCGTAGATTATTTAGACGTATCGCATTACTTTATTCCGAAATCGAAAGAGTTTACGACGCTCTTGCATTTTGTCGTGCCTCTAAAAAGCGTTTTGCAGTATGTAATCTCTACATCTATTTTTGTTTTGTTTGAGGTTATATTTCCACCAACAATTTAGGGGTTAATAATTAGTAATAGTAATTAAGTTAATAATTAAGGGGTTCATCATCCAATCATTCATTACAATATTCCAGGCTTTTTACTTATATCTTAGGCAGCCCGTACACTAGGGTGGAGTGAAAAAAAAAATCGGTTGTGAGTAATCTAATAGTGAAAAATTGGTGCCTTTTAGACTCAAATTAATTCATGCAAAAGGTTATTTGATTTGATTTACAGTAACAGCCTCCGCAACGCCCTTGAATTTGTGAAAAAAGTTGGTTTTTTACTCCAATTTGACGAAATGTAAATTTATGAAATTTTAATAAACAGACCTATTTTATTCCAGAAATTATTTAACAATTATTAAATTAAATTATTTATTTAATTTTATAACAAAATTGTATTATTTTAGATTAAAGATAGTTCATAAATATTCGAATTATGTATTGTGTATCATTTATTACCCATTTACCATTAAATTAAGCTTAATGTTTGGCCAGAACTGTACGAGACTTTTTCAATTATATCTAAATTTTTGAGATCGATGCGGAGGCAGAAGATATTCAACAAATTAATTGAAAAATTATATTTATTTTAACTTCAATATAAGGCACCGATCCCCCCCTATTACAACTAAAAATATAAACAAATTTTTTTTTTCATACATCCGTGCTCCACCCTACCGTACACCTAATGCATGATTAATAGAATAAATATCAATAACGGACCACACGAAAATCATAGAAAAACCGCGGATGGAGCTTGGTAGGAATCTAGTCCAAGCCACTTCTACGATCACTACGTGTAGTTACTATCTCGTAATCCGCGCTTGTTACTAAATCATGGTTATTTTGACAGCAAAACGCTAATTTGCATAATGGCCAGCCTTACATCCCCCATCCCTCTCATCACTACAAACGCATAGTTTACCAGTAGGTACTTTGGCTACGGCGCCATTAACACCTATCAAAAGTCCGGACAAAAACCCAAGAGTCACTTTACATTATACGAGTTTACCAATTTGATTACCAATTAATCTTATAACGTTATTAATTATTATGACTATAAAATTCCGAATATAGCACGTTAAACATCTTATCAAAGTTCCTCCGTCAATAATTTACCTATTGTGACTAAGTATTCGTAAGCATCTACTTCGCCGAAGTAATTATTGAAAGCAGGTAGCGATGACGGCACGAAGACACTATCAATCGATGGCACGTGCTTTAACGACCGATGTTTATAAACGTTATAAACGTAAGTAATGTACGTACGTCGGAAGGACTGAACACACGTTAGTAGTCTGTGTTGTTACCACCGCTTTGCTTGTGAAGTCTGCCGCCAAGCAGTACTGTGCAAGCATTGCTGTGTTCCGGTTTGATAAGCAGAGTAGCCAGTGAAATTACTGGGCTTATGAGACTTAATACCTAATGTCTCAGGGTAACGAGCGCACTGCAGTGCCGCGCAGGCCTTTGTGTTTCAAAGTTCTGGGTGGCACTGCAATTGTTATGGGCCGGCGTTACTCTTAACATCAGGCAAACGACCAGCTCGTAAATTACCAAAAAAAAGTAGTAGTTCCGGGATTACCTGACCAATACATCACTGAGGCATATTATACTCTACTCTGGTCCGCGGTTTCACTTGCGTATAAATTTGCATAGAAACCAAACATTTCTCCGAAATAAAAGTAGCTTATGTTACTCTCCGGTCCGTAAACTATATCTATGCCAATAATCACGTCGATCCGTTGCTGCGTGAAAGAAGGACAAACTAACGAACGTACAAACAAATTTCCACATTTATTATTGTACCTACGAAAGTACGGATTGTCAATATTCACTTTGGTACCCAATACTCTACTCTTCCTCTGTAGAGGTCCTCTCATTTCACATAAATTAAAATAACTTAGCTCAAAAACTATAAGTGAGAGCGGAAATCGGAGAGATGCTTTTTAAAGGGGAGTAAATTTCCAGTAAAGAAATTATTAATTCCCGGAAGTCTATATTAGATCTCATATATTTATAGTTTGCTGAAAATAGGCTTCCACCACCGCCTGTATACATATTTTTTTATAGTACAAGAATGTAAAAATTTGAAAACATTTTCGAAAATTCGAAATTTGCGAAAATATTTTAGTACTTAAGTATGGTCATGTACACTGTTCGTGTTTAAAGCGTAAAAAACTAAAGTATTATAAAAAAACAAGCGTTAAGTTGTTTAGTTCTGGTTTTATCTATATCTCATATTAATTGCGACTAGCGTTTTAATGTCTCATAAACATAACAATATATAAACATACCTTATAAACAACTCAAAATCATCATCGGATTTTACCAACTATAAACCTGGCACACAGAGATGATAAGTACATAATTAGTAGACCTCTAAAGTGGTAAAGATAATGTCCACACACATAACAAAGTAACGTCACCCACGGACAGAACGATAACAGAAATACGTATAAAATTTAAACAAACATTTTATAACAATGCACTAATAAAAAAATTGAATCAACTAAAAAGCAATAGAACTATGTGGCACTATCATATGTCGCCTCAACGTAAACGGTTATCTCTTTGTGAGTATTGTCATACTTGTCAGATACTAGCTAGGTCGCTAGGTGCATAGGTATGCAAGCTAGCTACATAAGCTATCTATAGTAAGCTACGTATTTTCTATACACATCGCAGTATTGTGAAGCATATTTTCAAAGAGACCGTATATCCGGATTCAAGACGGCTGTCAGAATCGCTCGTATGGAAATAGCAGGAAATGCGCTTGTGTTATGTTTCATCGATGTCTATGTCCACGGCTATTATAGCTTTCTTAGATTAAGGCGCATCCCCGAGCCAACGACCTTCAGCATTCTGTCCTGTTTGCACACACTGTCGGTTTGCGTTGACGTAAAAGAGAAGGAAAACCGCGCGCGCCACTGAAATTGAGTAAAACTAAAAAAAACGTCATTATTACCTACTACACAATGGGGAGACACAGGCAAAGCTAATCTCAGATGGCGCCACCATCGCTGGTGCTTGTCATTGATAAGTTTACTTTGGATGTTGCACTTGCCGCGTCATAAAAATCACTAGATTTGAACTGGTCACTACTTAAGAAGAATTTAGTTTCCAATAATGTTTGATACGAGATGCTTTGATCCACACTTCCTTTTTTTCGCCAAGAGGGAAACGTGTGTGTACCTTTATTTTTACCCTGAAATTCCCTTCACAGAGGCATACTTTATAGCAAGGACGATATTTTGTTTACTTACTAAAATTTTATAATGAAGTTTGACAGCGAAACAACACCACAGATAATGCGCCACCTGGCGGGATAAATAGGCAGTGTGTTTCCCCATTAGATGCCTAATCGAAAATGTACCACAACCAAGCCTTTTGTACCTACCTATTATTGGTAATATTATGATGATTAATGACATGGTAATATATTTTCCCAGTGCTCATCTAATTTTGCTAAAAAGCGTAGCTATTTAGCTACTATGAGTTTATCCGCCTTTAGTCAATATAAAAAGAAGATTTTAAATTACATTGCGGTCTAACATTTTTTTGGAAAAAATAACTAATCGATTCGAACTACAAAAACAACTTATACAACAACAATCACAACATCAACGAAATAATATGAACCCCATAATTCACAACTTTAATAAAAGCATATTACACACACATTGCCGATTATCTATGTGTGTACATTTGCAAAAGCCTATTTCGTTACATCCACTTTATCCTTGTTGATAAAATGCTTCCATCTCGTAGATATTATTAGGGTGGCTCCACACGTTGGCCCCAACGTCGGTCGGCCCCAATGCCATCCACCCAACGTGTGAATTTAGAAAATTGCACCCCAACGTTGGCGCGAGCGTTCGCAGTACTATTTTCTAGATCTACACGTTGGCCGCGAGGCATTGGGGCCAATGATGGGGCCAACGTGTTGAGCCGGAGTTAAGGGGCAGAATTCAGCGCGCCGCTATCTCGCTCGCGCATCTCAACATTTTTGAAGATAAACAATCACTTAATATAATTATGAAAAATCGCAATCGGTGAAATTGCTGACAATAACATTACAAAGGTTATACAAAATTTTCATTTTGATCCATTCAAGTTTTCAAACCTAAAAATGGGATTTTATGTTTTGCCCATTTTCATGTATGAAATCTTGATCGGATCAAAATGATACTTTTGCCGTACCTTTGCAATGTCATTGCCAGCAATTTCACCGAATGCGATTTTTCATTATTATATTAAGGGAAAACGAGTCGTTCATTTCTCCATACAACCGTATTTGGGTTATTACTCCACTACTTGACGTTTTAAGTCCAAAATTAAGAATAATATCGATTTATCTCTTCATTATCTAGGTTGATCTGCTAATTATACAGAAAAAAAATAAGTGGCTTAAAAGTAATGAGCCTTCAAACATCTGTATTTTAGCACATATTTTAACGCAAGTTTGGACGTAAATAAATTACAAAAGAACTAAGAAAACTCAAAAATAAAGAACATAGTAACAAGCTTTAGTTTGTCGACATTTCAAATAACTTTGGTTTGACTAAATACATTTAGTAGTTTTGCCGTAACACCCCAAGTACCAGAAGCCAATTCGTACATTTTTGCGCGCCGATTTTCGAGTCGAACCATCGCGCGTCTCACGGAAATTTTACCACCCTGGCGGGGAGAGGAGGGAAGTGTCTCACGCACACTACAGTGCCCGCTGTGTGCTGCTGTGCCATTTCAAAGTCACGAAACACCGCGATGTTTGTGACAAAGTACTGTCTCGCACCAGACGCGGTCGACCGGCCGGTGCGTGCGGCGGCATCCTATATAATTTGTGGGCGGCATTACGAACAAGCAAAGGTCAAGGTGATCGACCGAAGACGTAAAACGATATGCGTATTATCATAATTGTGTTCTATGATAATGCCACCGCCCGCTATATTGGATTCAGATTTCTTTGCCTAAATTGGATGTTTACCTATGCTTGTGAATTTGGACTTTGCTGCGTTAGAGAAGTGTTCTGTGTTTATTTTTGACTTCAGTACAACAATGGCTAAATCGTATTTTTGTAATAATATTACCTACCTATATCTTTTTCAAATACTAATAAATAGAAATCTATTAATAGAATTTAAGTAAATAGATACTTATCTATTTACGTAGAAACCTACCTATTATTATTCGATTTGTTATTATTACATATTGTGTTAGCACAAAACCAACTTTTAGACTCATGTTTAGCTAGACAGTGTCTAAATAAAAACGTCTATAAAATGATCTATACAAATAAATAAAATTGAAGTGTCTGTTTGTAATATCAAAAATATAGCTTTTTTTACTAAATGCATTTGAAAGTATACACGATACCTACCAACAAAAACACAATTTTTAATATTTTTGTCTGTCTGTCTGTTTGTTTGTTCCGGGTAATATCCGAAACGACTGGACCGATTTTGACGGGACTTTCACTGGCAGATAGCTGATGTTATAAGGTACTCCTACTTTATTTTGGAAAAACAACTAGGGTTCCGCGCAAAAAAAACCCATGAACCCAAAAAGTCCGCGCGGGTGAAACCGCGGGCAGCAGCTAGTTATGATATAAAATGATTGTGGTTGCTCATATTTAAACACGTGAGTAAGCCATGATTGGGAGTTAGACGCTGTTTAACACATGTTTAGGGTGTGTTTTTAGTAAGACTAAGACCGATATACGGTGTTATGTTGTAAGTACTTAGGTAGGTACTTATGTACTTACTGATAACTGAGTAGGTACGTACCTACTTATAACCACAGAATAGATAATAGCACAAGTCTATAACCTACCTAGTAAGTACATACGTACCTACTTGAACTAAAACCGCGTTACCACAAAAACTATTTTTAGACGCTGTTTAGCTAAACAGGCGTCTAAAAATAGTTTTTGGTGGTTTTGTCTAGCCAGACAGTGTCTAAAAGTTAAACAACGCTACACAACTTTCACGAGCAAAATGTTTAGAAATAATCATAACGGCTTGTACGATGAGTATTTATTCTATGATAAGGTCACCGTTATCTTCTAAAATGATTAGAAATGTCACATCAGCGGCGCAAGTACGGATCCTTTCGGTCGATAAAATTCGATAAAATTGACAGTTCAAATCGATAAAGTGGGATTTATCGAGCCTCGAAACAATCGACAAAAGTTATCGAAAAGCTAGGTCGAATCCAAAGAGAATATACAGCTACTACAATACTTTATGATCAGACTTCGGTACTCGCAACATTCGATAAATTTGTCGAACCGACTTCCGTACTCGCGCCGCAGAATTGAGGTAGATAATGGTTAGACACTTCTTAAATCAAGGTTTGTGGTTAATTACTTATTTAAACATGCGACTAAGGCATGTTTAAGAGTTAAACGCTGTTTAATACTTGTTTACGGTGTGTTAAACAGAGTTTAACTCCTAAACATGCCGTAGTCGCGTGTTTAAATATGAACCACAAATCGAGATTTAAGTAGTGTCTAACCATTGTCTAACTCCACTCTGTTGTGACTTTTCTAATCAGTTTAGAGGTTTATCTTTAGGCACTGTCGAGTTAAACAGGCGTCTAAAAGTTAGTTTTTGTGGTTACACGGCTTATGTTGAAATATAAATAAAAAACCAAAATAACCATGGTTTTGCAACAATTACACATATACGAGGTAAGTATTTACACGCGCATCGCAGTTTGAAGAAAAAAACATCTAAAAAAACCTCTAAAATCCACTAAACGGACGAGACCGGCACTACGGCCAGACGGTCTGGTTTCAAAGCGACGACTGCTCCGCTTTACGCTACATACATCACTTGCGTACCACCGCTTATTTACCGCAGCGTCTGTACTGAGTACGCAGTGGTTGTGAAATAATTTTTATCTTTCGTAGAAGCGAGAGTGAATCGAGAGCGGTAACTTGTGCGACTTTCAATCCGACGCACCATAGTTCTTATCTCTACTCGTCCCGCACCAATAACTTATATCAAGTTATGTGCGGATTATTGACACTCGCTCTAAAACGGTGAGGAAAACATCGTGAGGAAACCGGCATGTTCAAGAACCACAAAATTCGAGGTCATGCGACATCCACCAAGCCGAACTGGGCCCGCGTGGTGGATTATGGCCCATCTCTCTAGAAAGAAAGAAAGAAAGAAAATACATTTATTTCTCTTTCTCTGAGAGAAGGCCGGTATCCCAGCAGTGGGAACGTAAGAGGCTGACAATAATAACAATAATAATAGTAGGTAGAAGCGGGTGTTGTACTCGGACTAGATTTCCATCAAGCGGCAAGCCCCAGCCACAACCTCAATAGACGATACGATATGCGTCAAGCGGAGATCGTGGTTTTTCCATGTTTTCTCGTGGTTCGCGATTGATGCTTATCCATCAATCATGAATTAGGTGTGAGGACTGCCTTAGCGTTCGGACTAGATTTCTACCAGGCACCACCTTAGGCAGTACGTTATGCGTCAAGATCACCATTTTGGTTTTTCCATGGTTTGCGCGTGGTCCGTGATTATGCTTTGCGTCAATTCATTGCGTCTAATATTATAGCCCTTTAGACCACTTATTTTATATAAATATACGTTTTTTTGCCGTAAAAAAACTACGGTTATTTCGCCGTGAGTAGATAGATAACTTTATTGTACACGTTATATAAAAAAGCTTTATATATTCATAAAAGTTCATAAACTAGCTGCTGCCCGCGGTTTCACCCGCGTGGATATATTGGATTTTCTTGGTTTTAATTTTTTTGCACGGAACCCCAATTATTTTTCTAAAATAAAAGTAGCCTAAGTTACTCCTTATAACATCAGATATCTGCCAGTGAAAGTCCCGTCAAAATCGGCCCAACCGTTTCGGAGATTACCCAGAACAAACAGACAGACAAAAATTTAAAAAATGGTTGTTTTGTTATAATAGGTACCGTATATATATACTCTCATATGCATTTGGAAAAAGCTGTTATTTTGATATAACAAATTTTTTTTCTGAAGAGATAGGGTGATCTTATCCGTGTTACCCGCACGGCCACACGGCCCTTCCTGTGATGATGATGGTGATGAATAATAAAAATGAATGAAATGAATAATATAACTCTGTAGGTAGGTCGATACGAGTAGGTATCTACTAAAATTCAATACAGCAAATTATTTGAATTTACTAGCTGCGTCACGTGATAGAACAGAATAGGTAACAGTTAGTACTACGGCGCGCTGAATTCGTGTTTGTTTTTGTGTTTGTTTTCTCGGAAACTACTGCATGATTTTCATAGCATTTTCACGAAATGGAAGAGAGATCATCCGAGAATGTGATAGGCTATAATCTAGAATTTTTAATTAGCTTTAAAAGCCGTCTGGCGCTCATGTTTTGTGTTTGTTCGGGGTAATCTATAATAATTCAGAAAAAATCGTCCCGTTGTATAGTTTCCGATGCTTGCGCTGGCCATATATTTATAGCTATAGGTATGAAAATTATGTATGGAAGAAATGCCTATAATATCTAACTTGGTGTTCCAAAAAAGAGTTTAGGTAGGTACCTTTATTATATTTAATTACTCATTTATCGGTCGCTCTGGCAATTGAATTACAGTAGGTATGAACCTATGTCTTCTATAGCTAGGTATAAGAAGTAGGTGAGTATGATAAAATACGTACTAAGCAATCAGTAAAACACAAAGGTGAAAGCATAGGTAAGCAAAGCATAAGTAGGTAAGGCTTTAGGCTACCCACCGATCTTTCTAGAACATTTTCTGTGAGAGTCCATTTGGATGAGTACCTAGGTACCTATTTTACCTCCGCTTTACTTGAAATCCTCCGGCGACGACGGCGGCGCCCGGCTGCGCGGCGCCACAGAATAGGTAAGAGTTAGTGCTTGGGCCCGCTGAATTCTACTTATTATAGTTATACCTTATCACCTATATTTACTACTCATTTATTGGTCAGTACAGTGGCATGTAGGTATGTACACTACCTATGTCTCGTATACTAAAATACCAGCCATAGTCAGTCAACTTTTTCAAAAATGTAAAATAAAAAGCATGACCGACTGAGATATTCTTCTTAGAAGATATTCTGCGAGAATTCGTCTGGATGGGTGTAGGTATACGGTCTATTATAATAGGTACATAGGTACCTCCGGCCCGCAGCGCAAGTACGGATCTTGTCGATCGATAAAATTGTCAATTCAAATCGATAAATTGGGTTTAATCAACTTTTTATATAATTTATCGAGCCTCGATACAATCGACAAAAGTTATCGAATAGCTAGGTCGAATCCAAACGAAATATAAAGCTACTACAATACTTTACGATAATACTTCGGTACTCGCAACATTCGATAAATTTATCAGTTGTTACGATTCGACAAATTTATCGAACCGACTTCCACACTTGCGCCACTGCACCGCCCGGACTCCGGTTCGGCGCGCGGCCGGCGGTAGTCCGGCAACGCCGCGCGCCGGCGCGCGCCTGGCATGCAACGCCGCGCGCCGGCGGGCGGTAATGCCGGTAACCCGGCATGCAACGCCGGCGCCGGCGGCGGTGGCCCGGCTACCTAACCTTTGCTTTGATTATAATTCTATGCGGCGGCTTGGACCGGCTAGCTGCTACTCGCCTCGCGCATCCAACGGTTTCCCGCGCTTTTGACAAGGTCATCGGTCCACCTAGTGGGGCCGGCCTTTGTGCTTAGAAGTTTGAGTAGGTACTGCAATCGTTATGGGCGGGCGTTATTCTATCAGAGTAATATAATTATATGTGTTATACCATCAAGAAAATGACCAGCTCGTCTCGTTATTCAATAGTATAAAAAATATGGTCGGTTACATAATACAGTGTACGTGATAATAAATATATACCAGCTACTGAGTACGTTTCTATCGTACTAATATTATAAACTCGAAAATTTTTGAGGATGTTTGGATGGATGTTCATTACTCTTTCACGCAAAAATTACTGAACGGATTTTGATGAAACTACAGTACGTAATATAGAGGTTATACATCAGAATAACACAGACTATAATTTATAAAGATATTGTATTTGTACCTAAGCCAGGCGGGCGAAGCCACGGCCGGAAGCCAAGTAGGCTATATAACGTACTTACTAGAACTATAAATGTTGAAAAGTACCTTTATGTAAACAAGTCCATGTAACAAAAGTTACATCGATCATGAAAAAAAACACGACAGTCCTAGCTAGTGTCGCTCGGGATTATGTAAGGATTCTAGCGATACCCCATACATCGAAATCTCACCGAATCACGTATGTACGTGAGTTTCTTTATTCCACCAAAACTTTTGTGCAGTTTTTTGTGTTATGTTTTTAGGGTTCACGTATGTTTGTATGTATGTATATACAATCACACTCATTACATTACTCATCACACTCATTACTCATTACACTCCTTTTTTGTGCAGTCGTGTAATAAAATACCTACTTATCTAAACGAAAGGTCATCCTGGCAGGAGTATGGGTGAGACATTTTTTGTGTAGAAATGAGTGATGAGATGTAGGTACCAATGTGTGTGGGGTCGCTGACCCGCGCATTATATATTATAATGACTTGGAGGACTGTTATAATACTCGTAGGAATCACCTAAAATTATTAAGTTATGTAGGTACTTAGGTAGGTAGGTAGTTACCTACCTTACAAATATACCGCCTGACGTAGGTAACTACTCCCGCGCTGGCAGTTTTCATTCGGAAGTTATCGTCGAACACATAGGTAGGGTACTGTCTGTTACCTATAATATACAAACTTGTTATTGTCTATAGTGTACAAGTTTGATTGTTGAGAATAAAACATGAAGAACTATTAGATATTACTACCCCTGTACAGTACAGTTACTATACCCCGCGGTTTCGCTCACGTAGCCTAAGTTACTCCTTGTAACGTCAGCTATCTGCCAGTGAAAGTCCTGTCAAAATAGGTTCAGCCATTTCGGAGATTACACGGAACAAAGAGACTAAATTTTTAAAAATGGTTTTGTTTTATGTACCGTATATACTTTCATATGCATTTAGTAAAAAGCTGTTATTCTGATAATACAAACAGACACTTCAATTTTATTTATTTGCATACTTAGATAAATTTGTTTCCGAAAATAACTTCTGCAGATTTCTACGCTGTCCAAATGCACGATTATTTTATTATGTGATGATGAGGTTGAAAATTACACTGCTTTCTTTCTCAGACTTCAAACTATTTCCACACCAAATTTCTATAAAATCCGTTCAAATGATTGACAATGATGAAAAGTATCCTGTGTTCTTTCACAGGCTTCAAGCTATCTCGAAACCAAATTTCTTCCGTTCTATAGATCGACAATTATGAAAAGTGATGATGTTGTTGAAAAGTACCCTGTGTGTTTTCTCGCGCTTCTAGCTATTTTCACACCAAATTTCATTGGAATCTATACACATACATACATATATATACATAAATCCTGTCCTACTCTTCCTACTTCCTATCCTACTAATATTATAAATGCGAAAGTTTGTGAGGATGGATGGATGGATATATGGATAGATGTTTGTCACGCAAAATCTACTGAGTGGATTTTGATGAAACTTTATTTACTTACAGTAGATAATATAGCTTATTACTATGTTTGCAGCGGACTGTAGGCAAACCAAACAATTTACAATTTATACTCAAAGAAGCAAACAATGAAAAATGGCGCGCGCGGCGCGATGACCAAACGAGAGCTCAGAATAGATAATAGTACAAGTAACAAAAGCGAGCGCCATCACACGAATATTCACGAAATTTCTTTGAATGAAGAATCGCCATTCATAAGATCACGCATGTGTGCGTAGAAGCGGCAGGTCGCGACTTTACGAGAGTGTGTAACTGTGTATGCGCGAGCATTAGCTTCGTACTACTCATAGCTGCAGAGCCTTACCTTGTCCCACGAATGTTAGACGAAATAGCATGCATTTTAGCCGCGCCCACCGATGAGTTGGAGGGTTCGGCTCGTAGGCTCTTAAGTGATTATTTATCTTCAAAAATGTTAAGATGCGCGAGCGAGATAGCGGCGCGCCGGGTTCTGCACCTTAATATATCGTCGTAAAAATATGGAACGCAAACGGCACAGTGGGGCACTGACTGATATTATATCCGGGTATTTAAGGCTACAGAACCTTGTTAGACTAAACAAAACTGGTATCAGATAAGAATACAAAAAGGACAATCCATAGTAATATTATAATAGCGTGTTTGTTGGTTTGTCGTTCCGTGACGCAGCGACGGATCAATGTGATTTTTTGGAGAGGCCACTTTTTCCCTAAAAATGCGTGAACAAACTCCACGTGGGAAACCGTGGAAAGCCGCTAGCTTTTTTTAAGGAAAAATATCTAGGTACATTATTGTTAATTGTCACTAGGTGGTAGGACTAACTCTTCTGCGAGTGTCCGTCTGGGTTGTTACCACCGCTTAGCTCGTGAAGTCTTCCGCCAAGCAGTACTGTGCCAGCATTACTGTGCTTCGGTTTGATGAGCAGAGTATCCAGTGAAATTACTGAGCTTATGAGACTTAATACCTAATGTCTCAGTAACGAGCGCACTGCAGTGTCGCGCAGGCCTTTGTGTTTCAAAGTTCGGAAAGGGCCTGCAATTGTTATGGGCCGGCGTTATGCCATCAGGCAAACGACCATCTCGTCTCGTTATCAAATACTATAAAAAAAGCAAAAAACGATGATAGAACTGGGAACAGTGGTTGTAAGTTCAACCGATCTTTAGATGGAGCGTCGACGAGCTTGAGTTGAGCTTTAATTGAACTCTCAATAGGTAAACGTTCGTGGTGAAACTACATCGTGGAGGTTTTAAAATTTGTGATTGTTTAGAAAGACCAGCATCCCACCACCTATATCTATTATCTATACAAATAAATAAAATTGAAGTGTCTGTTTGTAATATCAAAATAGAGGCTCTTTACTCAATGCATATGACCATATATACATATGATATATGATATATAGCACCTATAACAAAACAACCATTTTTAAAGTTTTTGTCTGTCTGCCTGTCTGTTTGTTCCGGGTAATCTCCGAAACGGCTGGGCTGATTTTGACGGTACTTTCACTGGCAGATATCTGATGTTACAAGAAGTAACTTAGGCTACTTTTATTTTAAAAACATAATTAGGGTTCCGCGCCAAAAGATAAAAACCATGAAATCAAATATCTCCGCGCGGGTGAAACCGCGGGCAGCAGCTAGTTATTAATAAGGGTAAATAGCCTTTGGTTTATCTTTTTATCTAAATTTCAAGAATCATAAAACGTAATTATACGTGTAGGTACCAAGTATTTCTTTGTAATGCTACACCACTGCCAATGAACTATGAGTAGGTACTAATAATATTGTTATCTAAAACAGTTCGAGACAAGGCTACCTATCCGTTAGGTTTTATTTTTTCGTTTATATTTTGTTTTCTATTTGGTTTACTTGATGAGTTATCTGTGCCAGTATTATTCTTGACTATCTTCCTTCTACTGTCTTCTGTTTTGTATGATGTTGTCTGTCCAGTGGTCAGCAGTCCTTATATCTATGAATGCAGTCTATAGCCGTATCAATTCCAAAGGAAGAGATCGCTTTTTAGCGACAACACTACCCATCCTTCAACACTAAACTTCATTCGTGGTAGGGCACTTTTTAGAGCTCGTACGGGATAGCTCCCATCCACAAGTTGAAAATCTATCGCTATATACCTATCGGTGTGTCGCGACAGCTACACTTGAGAGCTAGTTCTAAGTCACCATCTTACGACAGCATCGTCTCTTAAAGGACGAACTAGTCGTTCATTTCTCCATACAACCGCACTTGGGTGATTACTCCACTACTTGACGTTTTAAGTCCAAAATTGAGAATAATATCGATTTATCTCTTCGTTATCTAGGTTAGTACGCAAATTATACAGAAAAAAAATAACTGGCTTAAAAGTAATGAGTCTTCAAACATCTGTATTTTAGCACGTATTTTAACGCAAGTTTGGACGTAAATAAATTACAAAAGGATTGCGAAAACTCCAAAATATGTTACATATTAACAAGCTTTAGTTTGTTGACATTTCAAATAACTTTGGTTTGACTAAATACATTCAGTAGTTTTATCGTAAAACCCCAAGCACCAGAAGCCAATTCGTACATTTTTGCGCGTCGGTTTTCAACTTTTCAGTTTTCGTCGCGACTTTACGAGAGTGTGTAATTGTGTATGCGCGAGCATTACCTTCATACTATTCATCGCTGCAGAGTCTTACGTTGTCCCACGAATGTTAGACGAAATAGCATGCATTTTAGCCGCGCCCACCGATTAGTTAGCGCAGTGGACTAGTAGGCTCTTAAGGTCAGGTGAGATAGTATTCAAATGTTAATCTATCATATCAAGTATATTTTTTTTTGTTCTAAACTCTTTCAGTTTTCACATCACTAATTTGGTACTGTTACGTTTTGTCACTTTCCATACATCATCCGAAGAGTTTACTCGTCTGCCATCAATCAGTGTTGAATCCGTAATTACTTTTCCTGTTATTTGTGGAGGCAAATGTAGAAGGCGGCGTGGATGTAATGTCTTTAGCAGGGACGGCTACAGGGCATGGTGAACGTGGGCAGGGGCCTCCCTCCCCCTTCCATCACCCCCATGAAGAATGACGAGATGTCCAAGTTTCGTCAAAACAGCGTTAAATTGTGTGAATAATTAAAAGTTAAGGGATTCGAAGCTTTGAGCAAAGCAGAAAGTGTTGGGTGGGTAAAGTAATTCCGAAGATTTTAAATTTCCTATCAAAGTTTTTCTTTGCGCCGCTTTGACTAAAGGCCGCAAATTTTGATGAATTTACGGAAAATCGTTGGCGCTCGTAAAAAATCTACAAAACTGCTAAACTAATAAGAGTTTTGCAATTCACAGCGGCACTGCAATTGTTATAGACACGCATGACGGTATCTATAATTTACCCCACCAATGGGACAGCTTGATGGGGTCAAGTGGAATTACTCTATTTTTGTGCATCCGTTTATCGACAACAGTTGGAACAGAAGCCTCGGCAAAAAACAATTCTACTAGAACATTGTCTGTTTTTTCCCCAAGATTTTCCTCAACTGTATATGGGGGACGAGTTTTTTAATAAGCAAATCATGTAGACTATAATCATGAATCGTGGCTCCTTTAGATTTCATGGTTGTTAACATTTTTTTTAGCTTGATCTTCCTGTTTGTTAGTAACTTTAATAAGGTAAATTGAAATGTTATTCGACTTCTTTTAAATTAACATTGGAATACTTACTAGTAATGAATAAATTAAATTATGACGAAATCATACGTTTTAAAATGGTAATTTTATTCAAAAGCGCATCTAACTATAGTTAGCTAACTAGTTATGATAGACGTAAACTAAGCCATAAACAATAACCTTCAAAAGTAAATAAAAAAAGAGCTCACCGTTTTATCCAAAAGCCAGCTCGCCGGGAATATCAGCGGGATATACGTGATCATGTAAATCATCGAGGTCCAGTACACCATGATGCTGGACACGCCGTAGTACTTCACCACCGCGTCCTGTATGATGCTGTACTGCACCCACTGCAGGCTGTTCGACGCCGAGTAAAACACGAACACGAACAAGACCAGCCATCTGACCGGATACACGTTGTACTCCACCGGCGCCTTCTTGCTCGGCGACTCCAAATCACCCCCTTTCTCAGCCACCCCATCCATCACGCTCCCGCAAACTTCCAAATTCTTTTCCGCCATCATTTATTGTCGCATTTACTTTCTAAAATCTAATTTGGCAATTTTACGGCACTATAATACCTATATACTTGTAAATATGAGTTGCTTTTGAAGCTAAAAATTACTAGCTAAGTTATTGTCAGTTTCCCGCGCGTTTGTAACGTCGGAGGTCTGGCGGGCGTGTGAATCGCGCGGCGGCCAGCCGACGACTGTTTTCCATTTTCCTGCAATCAAAGGCTGACTGGATACATCCTGGGCACCCTCGCTCGGCGCATCTAGATGGTTACATGACATCAACGTGTCTGTGTGTCAACACTGTAATCAATCCAATTGCTAATGCGGAACGGAATGGGAGATAACCTGTTTCAGATTACTCCAAGTAGATTAGAGCCATTGTAAGCGAGCACTTTGTGGATCTATTTACTTGAGCCTAACTTTTGATCATTCGTTTATAAGTATTTTGTACGGTAACACTTCCATTACGAGAGTATGTCTAGGTATTTTAATGACTAAACCGCTATAACAATCACTTATGTATATGGCTAAGGTGGACTGCAAGATCAGCTGTTATGAATATTAGTATATTGCGCGAATTTTATAGTCATATATTTTATAGTCAGTTATTTTATAGTAAGTTTTTTTTTTTTCTGACATTGTATGCTATTTCCTTGTCTTAACAAATAAATGATCTTTATCTTTATCTTATCTTTATCTTTATCATGAATAAATATAGAGCCATTTCTAAAACTAATTTTATTAATGATGGTGATGATTAAATTAAAAATAACTTATTGGTACGTGGGCAACGTAGGCAACTTCTGTCGGAGTAAAAATGTTCCGCTGGTGACAGAGAACGTATTTACTATATTTATCTTTAAGGTCATTTCAAACATAAAAAATGTCACCCGTGGTATAACAATGTAATTTTATTATAATTTTATACCTTGATTTCTTTGTAACATTTCAAACAAACTTATGGCGTGTCATATTTGTATTTACTTCTTCTATATAAGTAGGAAAAACCTATTTGATCCTCATTATCCTATTTACGTATAGCAATCAATTCTTGCTGTTTTTTAACTGCTTAGATATTTGTCCTGAATATATCCCGATGTCCGAGAATTTAAGCGCCACCCTTAAACGCTAGAGAAGTTAAATCCATCAACCTAACAACCACGGGGGTATTAACAGACAGACAGTGACACTGACGTCACCATTAGAGGTATCGTCTTTATCCTTTTTTCCTCAACAAAACCACTTAATTAAATCTTACAATATAGCGCATATAATATTAGTAATTATAACTTTGTAACTCGCAGATGCTTCTGCCAGCAAATTGCCAAGATCGTTAGTAGCAAGGCGCACGGCTTCGATTCTATTCGACTAAAGGGTAACGCGAAGATGACACCTCGAGTTATACTTGACGGCAGATTAATAGGTATTTGGAAGTTGTATAACGCTAATGAACCCCATTTGCTTGCTAAATTTGTGTTGAATGAAATTAGAGAGCAGAAGGGGTTCAATGCTTCCGGAGGCAGAATGGTGAGCAACGGTTTTAAAGCAGGGAACCATGGTATAGTAACGTTACCTGTCGATTGGAAAGTTTATCTAAGGAGTAGGTAGTTTTCAGTGAAGAAATACATAGTGATGCAAACATAACAAGAAGCATTTTCTAGTGCAAAACCCTTAGCTATATAGGCCACCAATCAATCTGAAAACCTGTCGCAAACCACTTATCAGTAGGTATTCTAGCATTTCTTCATTCGTACTGAATCTAAGTCAAGAGAGATGAAATACTGTACTATCCGATCTCACAACAATGTATTGATTTTGCTATAAATTTAATATCAGCGTATCAGCGCACGGGGAATTGGCGCGAGGCGGTGGCTTGGCCAATCAGACCGCATTATGTCTAGGCAAATATGGTGGAATATATTTCGTGCGAACCAAACGTCACTGCACTTCTTGATGTTAGTATCTCGATGCGGCAACATCAACTTAGCATACTGAGGACACGCCCTATATCCTGTGATCAATAAAATGTATGGGTTTGACTAAAAGTACCTAATTTGTATTTGAAAGAGCGACATTGTACCGGTCTCGTATTGTTAAATCGTAAAACAACTTAGCGTATTACAAAAACAATTAATTGACAAATGTTTTAAACAAATAGGTACTTATACAAATCGCATCCAATTCAACAAACATACCTTTGTATTCGTCGATGGCTAAGCTCACGCTTATACCAGGGACGCAGGAAATAGCGGGCGTTTTGAATAACAGCTCAGGCCGAGCAGCGTGCAGAGGAAATTGTGTTAGTAAAACCGGCGGTGAACTTTGAATTTACAAGTTTTACTGTCACCAGTGTGAATAAATTGCGGAATAAGTTTTGCACAATAGTAGAAGTTAAGTCCCTGCCTATACATAGAACTAGGTACTTAAAATCTTAGCAGAAAAATACAAAGCCATTTTGCTTCCATTCACCTTTCATTTTACTTATACAAAACTCTGAAATTCTTAACGAAGAAAATATGTGCAATTTTCTACCTCAAAAGACCTTACCACACCCGCATTTCCTTCCCATAAATCGTTGGTAAACTGAAGGACATTATGCAAAGGGCGACGGGACCGCAACCTCGAAGGTCGCCGGAGGTCGCAGGGACCCAGTTCAGGCCCCGTGTCCTTGACGATGATGCGTAAGCTATTTGTTACTGCTGGCGGGAATCGGGACCAAAGCTAATTGAAAAGTTAGTTTGGGCTTTTAGTGTAAGCGAAGCAAAATGGTTGAAGTTTAGTTGTTAAGAACGCTTGTGTCGATTTTATCTGCTTTATACTTTTGTACTTACACATCTCCATCCACGGTAGGTACCTACTTTTTGTGTGATGCAAAGCACCTACGGGCTACGCTGTGTCAATCCAAACCATGAAGCACTAGGTGGCAGAATCAACTCATGCGAGGGTCCGTATATCACAGCATTGCTCGTGGTCTGCCGCCAAGCAGTTGTATGCATGCATAATTGTATTCCGGTTTTGATGTTCAAAGCAATCAGTGATATTTTTTTATACAATTGCGTAATGAGTCGAGCTGCTCGTTTGCCTGACAGTAAGCATAACGCCAGCAACACAATTGTAATGCCACGAAGAACTTTGAAACACAGAGTCTGCGCGGCACTGCATTGCCGCGCGTTCATTAGGCTGGTATTAAGTCGCAGAAGCCCAGTAATTTAACTGATTACTTTGCATACGAGATTATTGCATTGCATTACTGGGCATATGAGAATTAGCACCTGATGGCTCAGAGTAACGATCGCGCGAACGCACCACAGCGGCTCACAGGCAAAGTCTTGGTGGCATTGTGGCATGGCATGAGCAGGCGAAATTTTACTTGCCTGCATGATCACCTTGACTTGTAAACAAAAGTCTGCTTAAGTACCTATATATTATGCAAAATTGATCCGAATCTATTGTGACCCTAATAGCAAAGTTTAGTAAACAAACATCCAATGTTAGGAAGGATATTGCGTTCCGTTCCCATCCGAATAATTATTTGCTCACTCATTTGAAATCCATTCATAATAACTTCCATAGAAACACAAAGAGCAGGTCCATCGTTACCTTTACCGCTGCTAAAGGTAAACATAAAATTAATGACGCACGAGGACCCCAAAAAGGACGCATATCTCATCCTTTGTCCTCCTCCTGTCCTGTCCTCTCTGTCCGTCAAATACAAAAATGTATGAGAACAAATATCAGCTGGAACTGTGAATGCCATAGTGCCCTTTGTATAGGGACGATTAATTACAGAAGTTCTGTTTGTTTCGATATTGACTTTGAAGAGTAGCTTGTTTGTTATTAAATTGCGGCGAAAATACGCAGCGGCTGAGTTTCGGCAAACTGGCGCGGTTTTTAACCGACTTCCAAAAAAGGAGAAGGTTATCATTTCGGTGGGTATTTTTTTTTATGTTTGTTACCTCAGGACTCTGTTATTTATGAACCGATTTGTAAATTTATTTTTTATTTGAAAGAATATACTTTAAGATTGGTCCCATAGAAATTTCATCAAAATCAGTTCAGTAGTTTGTCACTGAAGTCGGTTCGTCGCTTTCTTAAAGCAATTTTTACATTTACATGACTAGCTTTTTCTACCTATTAATATTTCAAAGGAGTATGTCTGCCAACTTAGGATGCAAGACAGTGTTTTTACTGATTAACGTTTGATCACTAGATATCTGAACTACAAGACGAGATAAAGACGATTTCTTCAAGCGTTATCGATACTATAGTAAACCTATGGAACTCTCGTAACAAGTAGTTAAGTTGTGACTTTTCGTTTTCGTTTTCACTTACGGATACAATGTCCCAATAGTATCTATTACATATAGACATTTTGTTTTATCGTAACAATGGGCACATATTTCAGTAAGTACGACTGACTATTTCAAAGAGCCATAATGGCATGGAATTCTATCCGATATTTTCCTGCTCAATGTTGCGCTTGAAAGATATTGATGTTATAGGAATACGCTCAAAGTAAATGTATCTATTATGTAAGTATCTACCAAGTAGTAAGCAAAGTATTACTTGCCAGTAAAAAAACTTCTTGAAGCTTTTTTCTTTGAAGAAAAGTGGTACTTAACAAAAAGTGGTGCTTCGATTGCAAGCAGGAGATATGGGAAATAATAATATAGTTTCAGCACAAATTAATTTTGCTGTAATGGTCAAATGCTAAATCGAGTATAAAAAAGAAACGTCCGGTATATAGGTACACAATAATTTGTTATGGATTGTTCAGCGAGGTTCCGTTTAGTTACACCGTCGACCAAGAGGCGGAGAGTCTGGTCGCCGCCATGGCCCGCGTTTGTGACGCGGCCATGCCTCGGGTGCGGGCTCCTCCGGCCAAACGGTCTATGTACTGGTGGTCGGAGGAGATCGCGGCCCTTCGCCGCCGGTGCAGAGCACGGCGGCGGCGGTACCAGAGGTACCGGAGGCGGCGGCGGCGCGAGACGCCGGTTTCCGACGCCCTCTATTCCCGGTATAGAGAGGCGTCGAAGGCGCTGAGGACGGCCATCAAGAAGGCCAAGGCGGAGGCGTGGCGGGACCTGCTCGCGACGCTGGAGCGGGACCCCTGGGGGCGGCCGTACAGGTTGGCGCGGCGTAAGCTGCGCCCCTGGGCTCCCCCCACGACGACCACGCTGGACCCGCCGGTCCTCGCGCGGGTGGTCGAGGGATTGTTCCCCGGTGATCCGGGGACTGGATCCCTCCCACCCATGGCGGAGGTGGAGGAGGTGGAGGAAGAGGACAGCCCCGTACCCGAAGTGTCGGAGGCGGAGCTGGGGGTGGCTGTCCTCAAAATGAGGGCCAGAAACACGGCGCCGGGTCCAGACGGGATTCCGGGCCGTGCCTGGGCCCTCGCGGACGAGTTCATGGCACCGCTGCTGAGGTCCCTATTCAGCCGGTGCCTCCGCGAGGGTCGGTTCCCGCAGCGTTGGAAGGGGGGCAAACTCGTCCTTCTACGGAAGGACGGACGCCCCGTGGACCAACCTGCGGGCTACCGCCCCATTGTGTTGCTCGATGAGGCGGGCAAGCTACTGGAGCGGATCGTAGCTGCCCGCCTCGTCGACCATTTGGAGAGGGTCGGCCCGAACCTGGCAGACGTGCAATTCGGGTTTCGGAGAGGTCGCTCGACTGTCGACGCTATTGCGCGCGTCCGCGACCTCTCCGAAGAGGCGTGCTCCGCGGGCGGGGGTGTATTGGCGGTGTCTTTAGACATCGCCAATGCTTTTAACTCCCTCCCGTGGGGCACGATCAGGAGGGCGCTGGGGTATCACCGGGTGCCCCAGTACCTGCAGCGCCTCGTGGGAGACTACCTGTCGAATCGAGAGGTAGTCTTCCCGACGGCAGCTGGCGAGGGGAGGTACCCGGTCGTGCGCGGTGTTCCGCAGGGGTCCTGTTTGGGGCCCTTGCTTTGGAACATCGGGTATGACTGGGTACTCCGGGGCGCTAACCTGCATGGCGTCGGCGTCCTTTGTTACGCTGACGACACGCTTGTTACCGCCCGAGGAGGGACGTTTAGGGAGGCGTCCATCCTGGCCACGGCCGGCGTCGCTGCGGTCGTCGCCAGGATAAGGAGGTTGGGCTTGGAGGTGGCGCTCGGGAAGTCAGAGGCCATCTACTTCCACGGTCCGAGGCGAGCGCCACCTGCAGGCGCAACGATAGTGGTGGGCGGGGTCACCATCGCGGTCGGGTCGACGCTGAGATATCTTGGCGTCGTCCTTGACCGGCGATGGCAATTCGGTGCCCACCTGCGGCAGCTGGCTCCTAAGCTCTCGGGAACAGCTGCCGCGTTGAGCCGGCTTCTCCCCAACCTCGGGGGGGGAGACGGGAGCTGCCGCCGCCTGTATATGGCGGTGGTACGCTCGATGGCCCTCTACGCGGCCCCGATCTGGGCGGGGTCTCTACACCGGCTAGAGATCGCCGTCCTTCATGGGGCGCAGAGGGTCATGGCGGTGAGAGTGTGCCGTGGGTACCGGACACTCTCCCACGAGGTCGCCTGCGCGCTGTCCGGGTCCCTTCCATGGGACCTAGAGGCCGAGGTTCTGTCCTCGGTCTTTTGGCAGCGAGCGCAGGCGAGAGAGCGGGGTCAGCCTCCCGCACCGCAGGAGGTGGTGCGGTGGAGGCGGGACGCCAGAACAGCGGCACTGGCGTCCTGGAGGGGGAGGCTCCTCGCGGGGCCTGCACGGAGGGGGGACGGCGCCGTCCGGTTTTTGGAGGCGATCCGTCCCGTACTCGAACGGTGGGCCCTGCGAGGGCACGGGAGCCTCACCTTCCGCCTAACGCAGGTCCTCTCGGGACATGGTTGTTTCGGGAGGTACCTGTGTAACGTGGCGAGAAGGGAGGCAACCCCGGTGTGTCACCAGTGTGGTTGCGCGGAGGATACTTCGCGCCACGCACTGGAGGCATGTCCGGGGGGCGATGGACCGCGACGAGCTCTAGTCGCGGTCGTGGGCCCGGACCTCTCGTTGCAGGCCGTCTTGCGAAAGATGGTCGGCAGCGAGCAGGCCTGGGACGCCATGGTCTCCTTTTGTGAGACTATTGTCGAGCAAAGGGAGACCGATGAGCGGGAGAGGGAGATTGACCCCCTCTCTCTTCCGCTCAGGAGAGCACGGAGGCGGGGACGAGGTACCCATCGTTCCCCGCCTCCTCCGGGAGGGCCTGGGGCGTCGGATGCGGGGGCATCAGGCGTCCCTCACCTTTTATAGGTAAGGGCCCTCCCGAGGCGGGGGCGGCGCGTCTAGCGTGGGCGCGCCGCTCGAGCCGAGCGGGGGAGCAGAGCTCACCGCGAGGCGGGTCCGCCCTAGGGGGCGGACGACGGCTGACGGGGTTCCGCGTGGAGTGCGAAAGCGGCACCGCGACCCCGTCCAATAGTCGGAGCCGTACAACGTCCGGTGTGGTTTTTGGTGGGTAGTCCGCTGCGCAGAGGGCGAGCGGGAAGCCCACACTCCCCCCGTGACCGAACCCAGGCACGGGGGGGCTGGCTCATAAAGGAGTTTTCCCACCGGTTACCAAAAAAAAAAAAAAAAAAAAAAAAGGTTCCGTTTAGGTACACTCTACACCGTACGAAAAACCAACAAAAAAGACTTCTTAGTCTACCCCGCACACGCGCACACGCATAATAATATAATATAATATTGGCAATAATAATATGGACAATATCGAAAAATACAGAACGCAAACCATCGACAACACAACCACACACACAAGTACTAATTACCTAATTATGAATGAATACTAAATATGCTTTTGACTTGAGATCAACCTGGTTGATCTGTGTTGGAGCTTTCTGGTGCCCATTGTATCATAAAATCCTAGATTTAGAATATTTTTATGCATACACCGATTGTGAAACCAGTTACTGAAAGCGAAGTTCAGTAAGTTAGGTTTCAAGAAGTGCAATTTAGAAGGCTTTATGAAAGACATTCCATTGTTTGCGTCATGGATGACATTTACAAAATGCTTACTTTTATAATTATGTTCGAATCGAAACACATTAATGTAGTTAAGTTGTCGAGAAATAAATGTCCGTTTTAATTCTCCTCCTTCAGTATGATATAATAGGATGGTAGTGATGATCATTGGAGCATAAAGCGAAACTATTTTATCATTTTATCGCAACTCTCAGTCGATCAGTGAAAGTTCGCGTTATCTGCGTCAAATAAGTAAGCGCATAATTCACTGTTTCTTCAAAATATAGATGCAATTATTCGTCACTCAAATGTAGGACCAAAAGCCGGCTTTTATTCGTATTCCTCTATCCACTCAGATGGCGAGGGATTGAGGGAGTCATTCGTCTTCACAGTTCATTGCGCTGATACTCTATACAAATCGATTTGTTGCTCTGACTTAGGATTTATCGATGTAGCTTTTAAAACTTTTTGAACATTTTATATTCAAAAATAAAAACAGTAAAATAATTTAAAAAAACTAGCTTCTGCCCGCGGTTTTCACCCGCGTTCCCACAGGAACCGTCAAACCGATCTGTCAAATTAAATCAACTTGTCAACATTATAAAACTTTCAATATTATTATTGTCAGCTGTCAAATTATTGACAGCTGTCAATGTCAATTTTATGTCACCCTAACATAACCTAACTTCTGCCCGCGGTTTTTACCCGCGTTCCCACAGAAACCATGCATTTTTCCAGGATAAAAAGTAGCCTATGTTACTCTCCGGTGCATAAACTATATCTATGCCAAAAATCACGTCGAACCATTGCTTCGTTACTGCGTGAAAGAAGGACAAACCAACAAACACACTTTCGCATTTATAATATTAGTATGGATTTATATTACCTATACACTACATATACACTTACACAATAGGTATATTTTTTGTCATACCATAACACAATGTATTAGGTTGGGGAAAAAGTCTTTTCGCATTATAGTATGTATGAACTTGTAATAAAATCTCTTTGGCTATACTATTTGTATCTGGCTGGTTTTGGTATCATATGAAAGTTTAAATTTTAAAGAACATAATTCCAAATTCAAATTAGGAAAATGTGTGATTTTCATTTGTTTTTCGTACTGTCAAAATGAGTGAATCTAATGAAGAAATTCGATACATTTTAAAATTTTACTACAAAAAAGGTAAAAATGCAACGCAAGCCGCGAAAAAAAATTGCGATGTTTATGGACCTAGTGCAGTGTCTGTGAGAGTAGCACAAATTTGGTTTAAGCGTTTTCAATCCGGAAATTTTGATTTCAAAGATGCACATCGCTCTGGTCGCCCTATTACGGATAAAATGGATGCCATTTTTGAAAAAGTGGAACAAGATCGGCATATCAGTAGTTACGACGTAGCTGAAGAACTGGGAATTGACCACAAAACAGTTTTGGCGCATTTGAAAAAAACTGGGTACACAAAAAAGCTCGATATTTGGGTACCTCACGAGCTCACTGAAAGAAACCTAATGAATTGCTAATGAACCGTGTACTCATTTGGGATTCTTTACTACGACATAATGAAACCGAACCATTTTTGAAGAAGCTGATAACTGGTGATGAAAAGTGAATCACGTACGACAAGAACGTGCGAAAAAGGTCGTGGTCAAAGACCGGTCAGGCTTCACAGACTGTGGCGAAACCCTGGTTAACTCGCAACAAGGTGATGCTGTGTGTGTGGTGGGATTGGAAGGCCATTATTCATTATGAGCTGTTACCACCAGGCAGGACCATCGATTCTGAACTCTACTGCGAACAACTGATGAGATTAAAGCAAGAAGTTGAGAGAAAGCGGCCGGAATTAATCAACAGAAGGGGTGTGGTTTTCATTTTCATGGTTTTTCATGATAACGCTAGACCTCACACATCTTTAGCCACTCAGAAAAAATTAAGAGAGTTTGGCTGGGAGGTGTTAATGCATCCGCCGTATAGTCCTGACCTTGCACCTTCAGATTTCCACCTGTTTCGGTCTCTTCAGAATTCTTTAGGCAGTGTCAGGTTAACATCACGAGAGGACTGCCAAAACCACTTGTCGCGGTATTTTGATCAGAAGTCCCAAAATTTATATAGCAATGGGATCATGTCCCTACCTACAAGATGGCAAAAAGATATCGAACAAAATGGTACCTACATACTTTAGTTAAATGTAAATAAACTATATTAAAAAATGTTTTGAATTTTCTTAAAAAATGCGAAAAAACTTTTTCCCCGACCTATTATATCAAAATAAAACGCATTAAATCTGATCAATAGTTTTTTGTACTAGTTATCTACACATAAATAATATCACAACGCAGCGGAAATCAAAGACGCAAAAAACACATTAATTCCGAGCCAGAAGAAAAAATATTACAAGTCGTCTATCACGGAACACCGAACAGGGTCCATAACTAAGAGGTTTTTTGCAGATAACGAATGGATAGAACCAAATGAGGTCTCGCAGGCTATCAGGGAAAGATTACTCTAGCTAATCGTGCAAAGAAAATTACCGGCAAAGACGGGCTTTTCATCGAAATCAGGCTGGATAGTTATGTGCCATGTGGTTTGAAGAATTTTACTTTTTTTTACCGCAAAAGTTATAGGATTAGTGCGTAAACGGAGTTTTTTTTCATTTATATGTATGCTAATAAATGACAAAAGCGAGAGTGAGTGCGTGTAGCGAGTGTGGCCGAGCGGGAACTTGTGCGACTTTCAATCCGACGCACCATAGTTCGAATCTCGACTCGGCCCGCACCAATGACTTATGTCAAGTTATGTGCGGATTATTCACACCCGCTCTAAAACGGTGAAGGAAAACATCGTGAGGAAACCGGCATGATCAAGAACCACAAAATTCGAGGACATGAGTGACATCCACCAAGCCGCACTGGGCCCGCGTGGTAGGTTATGGCCCATACCTTTCTCTCTGAAAGAAGACCGGTATCCCAGCAGTGGGAGCGTAAGAGGCTGATAATGAAATGACAAAAGGAGTAGGTTGTTCACTTGGCGTTTAGGGTCACGCCTTGGAATGTAATACTGTGCCTGCACGGAGCAATTGCAATTTCACGCAGATAAAGTTTTGTGTGGCACTGCGCTGCGCACTGATGAATGTTGTTTTTGGAAAATGATGGAGATCGTCATCATAGTTTGATATGTTGCTCCATTCAGATCATCATTAAACCATTACATAATTAGACACAAACAACAGTAATAGTACAATTAAGTTATACAAGTTAAATTATACAAGTAAGTTAGTACAATAATCAAACATTTTTTCCAAGTTGTGTGTCCCATAATCGATCAAATTTCTTTGACAGATACCCATTCATCTCGTTCAATTTCTTTGTCCAAGATTTTTTACTACATTTTACACAGTTTTACGTAAAAATGGACGAATTTCGACCTTATGTGCTGTTATTGTAGTTGTCATAATCTCCGATCAAATATCGGTTTTCTTATTTATTTATTTATTTGAAACACCAACAGTACACATATTAAATAATTTCTAGTTTTACATTTAAGTACTTATTTCTAATATACTTAATATATATAATTCTTAGGTGTTTTTTTTTTTTATTGGAAGTTCACAAGACAGCTTTATGTAATAATATTACTCACTAACATACAGATATATAGTATTACTATTTAACATATCGCCTTTATGAAGTTATTCAAGTTCTTTAATCAAATGCAACTTGGACAAGTAATGATCTTTGAGGAGCGGAATACCGGCCTATCTCATAAACATCCACAAGACCTGAGGACAAACTTTACGCTCAATACATAAAGTTTGCCGTAGCAAGGATTGAACCCGGGCCCTCGCTTTGCAGGCAGGGTTGCTACCAACTCAGCCACGTAGCCGTCAAACACTTATCGCTAAGATAAGTGCACCTGAAGTTTAGTTGGCTCACGCGGTCTTCCTTCTCTTTTACACCAACGCAACCGACAGTGTGTGAAAAGAGGAATGAATATCATTGATTCGGGATAGGAATAAAATACTGATTCAGCGTTTATCTTCAGATATAGACGATTCACTAACAAGCAAGCTTGTTTGATGAATGAACGCTCATGGTTGACTTGGCCTTAATATTCACGATCTCATAAATAATACTGTGTCTGTCGCTCATTTGTACCAGGTCTTTGTATGTTTAACTTTACATTGAGCTATAGGAATTAGTCATTAGTTGTTCTTTTTATGACTAATAAACCAATTGAATATCAGCTGTTACTTGTCATAACAAAGCTAAAGAACTCAGATACCTGAATACCTATAGCGGCTTATCTATCATACAAAGGGATATTAAACATTTGTTGATAGAAATTCCCGGAAACCGAAAACCTTAATTAGCAAGTCCGATGCATCAGATATCATAAGCCAAAGCGCCCAGACAAAACAGAGCTATCAGATGCCCCATCTCCTTTGTAGAGCCTTTCATTAAGGAGCACCATATTGTGATGTCACGGCTCAAGGTTCACTGGGAAGTCGCGAAAGATAGATGGGGCTGGTCAACAAAGGGTGAAATGTTTGACCTGAGTTAATTAGGTGTTGTTGTGAAAATTGACGTCTAGGCTTAAATCTGGATTTGTTTACTAGCCAATTTGTATCTTAATAAGTGACAGACCACAGTTAACAATTTACTCTCGACACTACCAAAACCATCTACATGGTAACCATAACTGCACGCGTAATTTTTAAAACTAGCTTTGCCCTGCGTCTTTGCAAGGTTTAATCGAGGTGAAATTTTAATGTAGCGTAGGTATGTTTCATTCCTGGTAAAGTCTATTCCCATAAGCGGGCAACCAAGGTGGGCAACCTTGCCAGGTTACATATTATATATTCTGAGGCCCATACTAATTATGTCTACCTGATCAATGATTTGTAGGTATCTAAGTAGAACGCTGCAGATGATCCAATGTTTAGATAAGCAATATAAATACATTATAGCAGCAGTATTTATTTGTAGCTAGTTAATAAATACCTTTTTTTTATGTTCAGCGAACCTACCATAATAATATGCGTTGTTGAGGAACCGAAAAAAAAAGATCCAAAAGGAGTGATATGTTCAGCAGTGACTCAGTGAGGGTAAAGAATTACCACTGATGTTAGGATTACGATATTTTGTACTTTATCGGTAGTCAAATGGTATTTGAGGAGCAAATAACTGTTGTTTTTAACGTCAATCAAGGCAGTTTACATAACTTATGGTAACTTACGTAAGAGAATAACTTAAAACACAGAGAAAAGAGTATAATTTCTAACCGTCTGAAGGTGTTTTATACGTAAGAATCGATATTTATTCATTTATTTTAGATTCACAGCTTTACTTAGTTTACTTACTTAGTTTTTTTGCTTAGTTTATTGTTTATATAATTATGACTATCATCATCAGTAATTTCATCTGCCAATTAAGGAACCATCAATTGCAAATATCGTCTCATTATAGCCTATTTTTGCCATCTTCCGCCTTATCGTCTGTTATCTATCAACTCTGTAGCTAACTCTACAAAAGATGGCATTATGAGTTATGACCACACTCTTTGCGTGTGTACTATAGTTTACCCACTATACTGTAGCTATTCAACTAAAATTATTTATAATATTATTAATTAATTGCAACAATTGGTTTTAAATTGTGCTTTGTATTAAACATTATTAGGTACCTACCTGTCTTTTGCAAATTGTTAGAAATCGCTAGAAAATAGTTAGTATCAGTTAACGTAATATCACTCACCATTTTGTCTAAGAGCCAGCTCGCGGGGAATATCAGCGGCACATACGTGATCATGTACACCATCGCCGTCCACGACACCACCGTGCTCTCCACGCCGTAGTAGTTCACCACCACATCCTGAATGATTGTGTACTGAGTCCATTGCAACGAGTTCGATGCTGAATACATCACAAACAAGAACAGTATCACCCAACGGTATTTAATAGGCGAGTAGCTTGTTTTCTGATCTGAGCCCGGGGTCGGGCCATCCATGACGCTGCTGTTAATAGAGTTGCTCCAGGAGCTGTCCGGGAGCAGCTGACTTGGTCCTGGCGGGTTCTCTAAGCCAGTGAACCTCGTCATCTTAGTAAAATATCAGTCTTTTATTCTAACACGGTACAAATACAAGACACAATAGGCGTTTATCACACATTTGATCCCGACAGAGCTCCGAAAGTTAATCCCAGTCTAGATTAGTTTATTAGATACAATATCAGTCTTTTTATAACACTGAATTTTGAGAATCCATATCACGGCTATTTAAATATTTTGATATTGCGCCGACTGAGAGATTATCGTGTATCTAGTAGGTAGGCCGGTTTATTTGAGGATTATGTGGGATTTGTCTTAGGCATGGTTACCATTCGTTGATAAGATTAGTTCTGCACATTACCGAATATCTTCTTAAGACTTAGTATCGTTGTTTGAATCATCTCGTTCAAGTCAATTTAAATCCTTGTTGTCAGATGATACATTTCCTCATCAATATCAATGAGAATCATTTCATGTTTCAATTACTTAATCCGAAATTTGGTTAAATTTGGTTCACAGTTTATGTTTTTCAATGCGTCTGCATGTTTGCTTGAGAGCGTTTTGGTATCTCCTTTCTTGCGAGGTTAAAATCAACGTAAACAATACTATCAGACCATGTGTTCAGTCATTTTTACGAAACTTTGCAAATAATAATATTTTTGCTATAAATTTGCATTTGGGGTGAGTAGTTTCCAGAGCAATTTACCTAGAAAAGGGATTAAATCTAGTTAATCTAAATATAGAAATAACAATGTGACTTTAAATTTTAAAACGCACTAAAACTAACAATAACGAATTCATTTTTTGTTGCCCTGCACGGTCAAATCTTAATCAAATTCCTACTAACTTATTATCTTTACGTTAACTAGATCTGTCTCTTTCTCACGACACGTGTCCAAACTAATTAATTTCTCTAAAAAAAACGTCAGTCCGTACCGGTTGCCTCGCGGACACTGTCAGTGCCGTACACACTGCGAATGTTACAGGCATGCAGAATAATTGCAGACATTCCATATAATATCTAGGCCATTACTAAAATGACATTGATTTGGACGCTGCCTTTAGGCGCACGCGATAACAACTTGTCGTGCGACACGACGACATGGTCAGGTATGGTAGGTACATAGTTACCCTGTGTCCCAATTCTACTAAGCAAATGGTTTAAAAATGACAATGGTTTCGACGCAAAATGATCACTTTGATGAAGAGCACACGAAAATTAACAATGGTTTATTGATGACCGCCATTGTCATTCACGACCATGGAAAAACGATTGTGCTATAAAATACCCGTACTGTCTAAAATGATCATTTTGCGACGAAACAATTGTCTTATTCTTATTCTTATTCTTATTCAAAATGGGGGCGTTAGGCCTGCACTGACGTCCCGCTTGGGGTGTATTGTGCATTCTTGGGGTGTATTGTGCATTTATAAACAGAACAGTGCATTTAGAAACAATTGTCATTTATAAATCATTTAATTGTTACTTGGAATTAGGGTCCAGTTCTACGTTTAGCGTACCATCACCTTGACTTCTTATGCATGTCAACTCCATACGTACATTTTTACTTATTAGCTATCAATAACGTACCTACCTCTTAAATTTAAAAAATAAAGCAACAGTATTGAGACCTGTCATATTACGGTAAAAACGATCACAAAAAAATTAAACACACTTTAAACCTGTGTTAATCACTGTTTAACGCCTAATCATGGCTTAGTCGCGCGATTAAATATGAGCAACAGCAGATCCTGGGCCCTATTTAATAAAGCTGACAATTCGACATATATGTCAAAAAATGACATAATTGTAGAATTGTCGCGCTTAGGCTGTTTAATAAAAGTGACAAATATGTCAAAAATCGACCGGTGAAATCTTGACATATTTGTCATCTAAAAACGCGTTTAATAAAACTCGACATATGTAAAAAAACCACAGTCTTTAATCTGACAATAAGAAAATTGTCGTGACAAATTTGTCAATTTTCCACCATGACAATTTTGTCGCCTGTAAGTTTTATTAAACAGAAAAATTGTCGAATTGTCACTTTTTGACATAAGTCGGACTTGTCGGATTGTCAGCTTTATTAAACAGGGCCCTGATTTAAGTAGAATCTAACCATTGTCCAACTCAATTCTGTTGTGACATTTCTAATCATTTTTGACGTTTATCTTTAGACGCTGTCTAGGTAAACAGGCGACTAAAAATGTTTTTTTGTGGTAACACTATAGGTGTTTTCTTAGGAAGCCGAAATTAACCAAATGCCGGTGACACTATTGTAACGCAAATAAGTACCCGCGTCGAATCATACCTACTCGAATTAATTATAACGGTACCGTTCGAGCCGATAACTTGCCGCGGTCGGTTAACTGCGCGATAAGAGCTGATAACGCGACATTGGCAATTGAACTCAATAAAGAATGCGTTAGGGACTATTTTCGAAAATTGAAATAAAGAGACGTTTAGTCGTGTCACAAGCCTTGCGTCGACACTGCTGTAGGGCTAACATGCGCACCGTGACAAAATTTACTCGTGGCGTTATCTCGTGGAAAGAAGAGATAACTAGTCTTCTCGACAACCGCTAACATGGCTTAGCGAGTTTGTCGTTTCGTTTTGTCATATGACGACAAACACGAACGGTTCTATTATCTGTGTCTCTTTTGTCGACAAACGCTAACATGGCGCGTCAAGTTTTCTCATTATTTGTCTACTTTTGACGAGTAGTTTGTCGTCGAACTTTTTGAGGACGAGTAAAACTGTAACACGGTAACTAGTGTTCTGTGATACCCTGATACCTATATAATTTGTGTTTCTGTTCTGTGACTATTACTGCCAACGACTATCTCCGAAAGCATACATACTGATCTGTGTCCGAAAGCGTGATAATGGCAGTACCATATTAGAATTATGTTTTAACTATAAATGAAGAGCGCGAGCCTGCGCTCTCGGGAAAAAACCCTGCGCTCTCGGGAAATTATCTTTAAAAATTGAGTATGTACGTATTTTAAACAATAAAATTCTACAAATTTTGTCACACGTACCGTGTCTTCGAGATATCATGACATGACAATGTGTGTCTCCCCTTTTTTACTTGTAAGTGTAACCAAAAATAGAAGCTTTATTCATCAACCGTACCACAGTGGTAAGCCATAATAATAGAAACGAAATAATTATGACAATACTACGAAGCTACTATAACCCTACACTGCAATTATGTGTTCTGTGACTGCGTGGCCCCACACACCTGTCACTCCTTTCCAAGTGGAGTCTGTCGCTTTTTACTATAGATGGTAGGACTACTTTTCTGCGAGTGTCCGTCTGGGCTGGTACCACCGCTTTGCTCGTGAAGTCTGCCGCCAAGCAGTAATGTCCAAGCATAACTGTGTTCCGGTTTGATGAGCAGAGTAGCCAGTGAAATTACTGGGCTTATTAGATTAAGATACCTATAAATGTCGCAGGGTAACGAGCGCACTGCAGTGCTTCGCAGGCCTTTGTGTTTCAGTCTGAGTGGCACTGCAATTGTTATGGGTCGGCGTTATGCTTACCATCAGGCAAATGACCAGCTCATGTCGTTATCAAATAGCATAAAAAAAATGACCGCTTGTCAAACAAAAATCCCGCCTGCGTAATAAAAACTGAATGAAATTATACCTATGTCACTATATTCTATACTCCTATATACTTATGTAAAAATCCGCCAAACATTTTATGCTACAGAGCATGCCAATATAAACGTGTATTTTACCTCACCAGGGAGAGCCTTTAGGCAATGGGATAAAAATACTTTCAAGTTGAAAGTTTCAACAATGCCAAAGGACGACCGCAATCAAAGAAAATTATAAGTAAATCATTGTTAGCCTCATCCATCCGGTCGGCTGTCGGACAATGGACTGAAGACTCAGCCTTCGCTAATTCAAACGCACTTCTTTCAGTCAAGATTCTTAAATGATGATGATGAACCGTTACCTACAGCCGCTCGGTATGTCACTGCCAGCTGAAAGAGTGGAGAGGAGATATCGTCAAAGTTCCCAACGTAATGGCGCGACGCTAAGCTAATCTTTCCACTCTATTTGTCTGATGGGCACGCCCTCGAATTTCTGGAGCTAGCTCCGTTGGCGATGTTATAGCTTTCGCTTCGATGGTTGAGCGCTGAATGGAAAATTAAACTGATAAATTATTCTTATGCTATTTTGTAATTCTTATTTGTATGTGTGGCGAGTTCGACTGTCGTTACGGAACAAATATAAGTACTTAGTAATAATGTTGCGCGTTTTTTTTTGTGTGTTTCTGTGTTATTTTCGGGCTATGATTTATGCAGTTCTCGATTCCCTATACCCCGATACAATACGAAAATAATAGGTTTTTTACACTGTTTGATGAAGCGACGAGCCAGTCGTTTGCCTGATGGTAAGCATAACGGTAGCCCATGACAAGTGCAGTGCCTCTAGAACTTTGAAACACAACGGCCTGCGCGGCACTGCAGTGTGTTACCTTGAGACATTAGATATTAAGTCTCATACGGCCAGTAATTTCACTGGCTACTTTTCTCATCAAACCGGAACACAGTAACGCTTGCACAAAAGCGGTGGCACCAATCCAGACGGACACTCGCAGATAAATGTATGATCATTTTTATTCTTTGGCCACAACTAGCCTGGAAGAGATCACTGTTTAGAGATAAAGACGTCGATTGTACCTACTATATATGTATAAGCTGTTATAATTTTCTTAAAAATGTGTTATCTAAATATCTATTTACACATCTACTATCAACAACATGAACTTTGCACTCATTTTTTTAACAATTTTATGTCTGGCTGTACATGAATGTCACGAGAAAGAGACAGATAACAACCTTAAACCCATCGTCAATCATCTTTATTTACGTACCTCGCTTATTTTTCTCACAAATCAGCATCACTAACTATATACGTAAAAGCTGTTATAATTTTCTTTAAAAAGTGTTATCTAAATATCTATTTACATATCTACTATCATGAACTTTGCACTCATTTTTTTAACAATTTTATGTCTGACTGTAGTTGAATGTCACGAGAAAGAGACAGATTACAACCTTAAACCCATCTTCAAGTCAATCTTTATTTACGTACCTCGCTTATTTTTCTCACAAATCACCACCATAAACTATATATGTAAAAGCTGTTATAATTTTATTTAAAAATTGTTATCTAAATATCTATTTACATATCTACTACTTATCATGAACTTTGCACTCATTTTTTTAACAATTTTATGTCTGACTGTAGTTGAATGTCACGAGAAAGAGACAGATAACAACCTTAAACCCATAAGAGTAGGACCTACTATTAAACCCATCTTCAAGTCAATCTTTATTTACGTACCTCGCTTATTTTTCTCACAAATCACCATCACCTTATAGGCCAGCTTTTAAAACAACATTTTAGATCTATTTAATAATATTTAAGTGTTTACTTTTACAAAACACAACACAACACTTCTTCCCGGCATCCTGTTCAAACTGATTGTAAATTTGTAAACTAACGATGCTCAATTGAATGTGGATGATTCGATGTGAATTCGCCAATGGTAGACCAGAAGCTCTCTTTATTAAAAACCAGTTTATTATTAGCACCGTACAATGTTTTGATGTCCATAAGGTTATGTGGGGTGACACAACGCCGCGCGCATGCGTTGTGAACACCTGCCTTGTTTTCACGACAGTCTTGGAAAGAGTTTGGTTAGGGGAGCTCTTTGGCCATAGATTAGGTAGTATCTTCTTTTACTATGCTAGTGTAGTACATATTGACCGTTGACCTTGAAGGGATAGACGGAGGTTAGCTTATGGGAAGTAAAGTTTTCTAGATGATGGAACCTTAGACCATATTTTCTTCTGCTGTCCTAAGTTATCATTTTCCCTTTATGATATCATAAGTTCTGATATCCCTCGTCCTTTTAATTTTAAATTCCTTCTCTCATATGTCTTTACTCCATTTGTTTATATTTTATGTAATTTTATTAAGTCTAATAATATTCGTTTATAAATAGTTGTTATGTCTTTAAACCCTTTAATTACTATAATTATATTTCAATGTTTCTTATTTTGTAACCGAGCAATTATTAATACCGTACACTGGCAGAAAAACGTCAAGCAGCGTTTAAAAGCTATAATCTGAAGAAGAAGAAGAAGAAGAAGTAAAGTGTGTGATGTTAACTTAGACCACTGCTAGCGTTTTTTTTGCTATTGGATAGCGTTTGACTACTTTTCCTTGATGATGTGGTCAAGGTTAGTAAATAAGACAAACCTAAAATAATACTGTTGAATCACATGGATTTGGTTTAGCTAGTGAAAGGTTTTCGGCACGTTGAAAAAAGTTTGCAAGTAAAAAAAATGTAATTTCACTTTGCCCCACGCGTCTACTGCATATCGGTTACTTACACAGTGCAATAATAAAGCTTCCGAATCTGATGAAGGTGAGGTGGTACCAGAGTCGTAAGGGTACCGCCCAACCCTTATGGTTAAAGGTCCAACACTAGGAGTTACCCCTACTTCCAGGATATCAGCGTCATTCCCTCAAGCCTACCTTGTATAAAAAAAAAAAAAACATCAAGCATTTATTTTCAGATATATTTTTATATTCTTTAGGCTCACGTTTGACCACCATCTCACCTGACGGTAAGCGATGATGCGGTCGACGATGTAGCACTTTTACCTAGAAGATACCTGAATACATCGAGAATTGTTGCAATAAAGTGTGGATATCATCAAAGATTGCAGAAATCCACGTATATTCTCAACGTTCCCAAATCCCACCAGCATCCCTACCATCGGGGACGTTACGTATTTGAATTGACTTTGGTATGAGCCCGATGGGAATTTAAATTCGACGTAGAGCGAAGCGAGGAGAAGCATTAGGTTGACAAGCTGCCAGTAAACTTAACTATTTTTAGCGTAGATGAAATTAAAGTCAAGTCTACATTGGACTGGCTGTTGGCTTTTGTCTTTTACCGTAAATACTGTCACTCAAGCAAGTTTAGCGGGGTTTACTATACTGTAAAAACTCAGGGCGGAGGTGAGTCGGGACTTGAGACGTTAGGAATATACCGAAATTCAAACAGAAAAGCTATGGAACCAGATGAATACCCTTACCATGTTAAAGCGCCTGAACGAATTTTATTTAAAAAATCTTATTAATTAGTTTTCGTTTACAATCAGGCGCTTACTCTTTTACCTGCACTATTTGCCGTTATAGTTTTACTAGGAACAAACGTACTTGGTATGGTCTTAAAGACAATGTCTAGTTAAATAAAGATTGCAAGCTGGAAAATCACCAACATACAACATGGCATACCTAAACATAGATACTTATCTCACTGGTTCAACGAATCAGCATTGCAACACTATTTAAACACTATCGCAACATTAGCGCCCGTTTAATAACGGTTGATAAGTTTTGTGACTGTCGGACTACTATTACAATTTTCTACACCACTGTTATATTTTAGTTTTCACCTTTTATTTTTCTCTGTTACTATTCGTGAGAACCTATAATTGGCTTTCTAATGTTATGTTAGTTTTATAAGTTATTGTAATACAGCTGTTGGTTTTCCTTAAAAATAAATAAATAAATAAATAAACACAACGGGGCAATGCCGGTGGGGGCGTCATAAGGCTGATCAATGATCATGGGGCAAAGCCACCAACATACTGGGTATCTATGCTGCCAACTGGTAGTGGGCTAAATAGAACATTTCGATTGACAATGGTTCTTCTTACACGCAGTAACGGAGCAACGGATAGACTTGATTTTTTGCATGAAGATTGTTTATGGGCCGGAAAGTAACATAGGCTATTTTTCACCCGAAAAATGCACGGCTCCTATTGGAATTACCACACGAGTGAAGCCACGAGCTGCAGCATGTCATTTCATATTTGGACAGGTCTGTAAATCATTGAACATGACTAATGTCTCAGATATGGGGTGAGGCGCAGTGTTGCACAGGCCTTTGTAATTTATGGCGCAGTATTCAGTATATTGCAGCCAAATACAGTCAGGCGTGACTTAACTTCGGATGAAAGATCCGCTCGTCTAATTACTAAACTGCATAAAAGGAACAAAATAATGTGACCAGCAAAAGCTAAAATTTATTTCCTGTGAATTCAGTTCCATTTGAAAGCTCCATTAATTCAGCATCGTATAGTGCTTCCAAAATTATTCGAAATTCACGAGTGGGTCCGCGCTCAGCGAGGAGTCAGGGCGGACAGTATAATGAATAACAGTATACAATCTTTCCTAAGCGGTGAGCTGTTCGTTTGTTGTTGAGATGCTGGTTCTGATCGGCATGGACGTTGAACTCATGGCGAATCCCCACGTGAATTATGCAGTGCGTACATGCACTTTAACGCAATTTTGCTACGTTTTTTGTGTTATTTAATTATGAGACGAGCCGGTCGTTTGCCTGATGGTAAGTTTAACGCTGGCCCCATAACAATTGCAGTACCACTCAGAACTTTGTAACGCTTGAACATTACTGCTTGGTGGCAGACTACACCAGCAAAGCCGTGGTACCAACCCCGACGGGCACTCGCAGAACAGTTAGGGGCACCTTAGACGCTCAAGCAAACGTACGATTGCTTGAGCGTCTAAGGTCATAGTCCTACCACCTAGTAAACTCGCACTTGCACGCTCGTTTTAACACTTGACAGGCCGCGTAGTGCGTCGCCCGCTCGGTGATCTGTGTCGAGTAATACTTAGTACTGAACTACATTACTTGATGAATATTTGAGTTGGACTAGAAAAACTAGTGACATATTTTTTGAAAAATTAGCTTGAATTACGTCTATGGGCTATATAAATACTATTATCTATTCTGTGCTTAAGGCGCATTTACATGCATTTGAATTAGACAATACACTTCGGACTCTTCAGGAATAAAATAGTTACGGCAAGGCCTACAACAAGCAAAGAGCAACCTGGCTTGTGCTTTACGCTCACGAGTATCATGCTTCTAGGTTTCCAGCAAGTAAGATCATGTACTGTTGAACTAAATCTATTTTTTCTGTGGGTTGAGGAAGGCAGTAAATCATGGTTTCAATTTAATCTCGATTCAACTCTCGCCATTCCACTGTTCGCACACTCACCGATAGCACATTTAAAGTATACTATACATAGGCAAAGATCATCTCTTTATTTTACCCTACTACTTAAGGAAAACAGGGTAACGTTTTTCGAGCGTAAGTAAAAATATTTTAGTACCTGTCTCTATTTCTTTGGCACGCTTTGTAACCTAAAAGGTTTGACGATTTTTTTTTGTATTTTTGATAACGAGACGGGCTGGTCGTTTGCCTGATGGTAAGCATAATGCTAATATAACAATTGCAGTGCCACTCAGAACATTGGAACAGAAATATACCCAAAGAATAAAGAAAAAATGACGGATGACATTTTAAACATCACGACATTTTCGTCGAAGTCAGTTCCACGACTGCACAAAAAAGGGGTGGTTCATGTATATGCATGTCTGTAAGTGAGTTTCATTATTCTACCATAAAATGCCTGAACAGATTTGGATGTATGGTGTATCGTTAGAATCCTTACATCATCCCTAGTGACCACTGGGTAAGGGCAATCGTGCATCTCTTTTTTTTTCGGCAATTCCCTACCACCTTGCAAATGTTGAAACACTGTTGAATTACGCAAAGTTTTATTTTGACAAAAGAAGGAAACTTTATTGCCACAATCGCTGACACCCAAATCTCCAAACCTCTTCAATATATTAGTAGGTCATATATTCTTGACATAAGCCGGATGGTTACCGAAAGCGGTATCAGCGGAAATCCCGGACCGATGCCGGCCCGAGCCGACCTGGGACCTTATTCCGTAAATCGAACGTCGAAGCTTCGGCTGAAGGATCGGCATTTTCCTACTATGAAAGACAAAATGTCAAGAGCGAACATCGAATTGAACGTTGGATCCGAAACACTTTCATAGTAGGAAAACTGCGATCGGTCAACCGAAGCTTCGACGTTCGATTTACGGAGTAAGGCCCCTGGAACGTCTGTCCGAATTCCATATCGCGTCAAGTGGTCGATGCGATTTGAACTGGGATATATTGAGTTCCGATGGGTACTCCTCATAGCAAATATGTAGGTCACTATCATAAAGGTAAAATATGTGCCCAAACGACTTGCCTATTGCTGCTCTGATGGTGTCGAAGTATTGCGGCCATTATTTAACACTAGCTTCCGCCCGCGTGGTTTATATCTTTATAAATTGTAGTCTAAGTGCAACAAACGTCCATTATAATCTATACATCCTCACAAAAAAAAAAAACTTTCGCGTTTATATTTTTTATTTATGTTATTTGGTAACGAGACGAGCTGGTCGTTTGCCTGATGGTAAGCATAACGCCGGCCCATAACAATTGCAGTGCCACCCAGAACTTTGAAACACAAAGGCCTCCGCGGCACTGCAGTACGCTCGTTACCCTGAGACATTAGGTATTAAGTCCCATAAGCCCAGTAATTTCACTGGCTACTCTGCTCATCAAACCGGAACACAGTAATGGTTGCACACTACTGCTTGGCGGCAGACTTCACGAGCAAAGCGGTGGTAACAACCCAGACGGACACTCGCCGAAGAGTTAGTCCTACCACTAACATATTAGTAGAATACTGTAAACTTTCATCAAAATCCGTTCAGTAGTTTCTTGCGTGAAAGAGACATACCTACATCCTCAGAGGAAAAATAGGTAATATATCCTCTAAGCCTACATCCATACAGCCATCCTCACAAACTTTCACATTTATACTATTAGTAGGAAGTAGGACAGGATGAAAACGCTAAAACTTTTTTTCTAATGCACCAACGGCATTACAAATATCTACTTAACTTTTTATTTCGATACCTACTGTCTATCCAAAGATGGTCGAAAGTAATCACTACGGCCAATTGTACTTGTACACAATAATAGCAAAAGGTAATTAAAATTTGCAGAAAATAGGTTTTTTTTTTATAATATAGTTATGCAATAAAGAAAGTGTAAAAACCCAGTGAAAAACCCAGGAAAATAATAATGTGCCCCACCAAAGGCAAACACGTACTTAGTATCTATATCACATCACTAATCTTGTAAATTCCTAGATAGGAACTGTAAATAAAGCGCTTTTCTATGAGGTTACCCTTATCTACATTCAAGTTTTCATAGAATCAGCTATAGGTATCCTCTATAGTACGAGTATATTCATCATTCTTAACGAAATTATTAATTCATAATAAGCGACCTATAATAATGATAAAAAAATGTTTTTTATAATAAAACTCTGAATATTATCAAGAAAGAAGTATATAAGAAAAAAATTAAATCGATTTGAACTTCTTTTATATAAGTATACCTAATATTTCAGTCCCTTCAAGTTTTATTTTTGTGCGACAAAAGGAAGGTTTGTGTCCTTTTACAAGGTACAATATATCTCTGTAGGTCAGCTAATAGGTATAAAAATTTATCAAAATCGATTCTGCAGTTAGGAGTGTTAACGATAGAAACAAAGAGATAATCACAGAATATAACCATACTATGAGAAAAACAATAAAAAGCCAGGGCTACATAGATAAATTATTGTTTGAAATTTCATGCAGCTGCGTTCTTTTTTTGTTTTTTTTTTGCCGTTTTTTATGGTGGCCAGTTCGATTTTCGAATACTCTTTTGCAATGCCCATATGCTGAGTTTTCATTCAAATTTTAACCTCCTTGCTCGGAAATTTTCTTGCGAATTTTCATTCAACTTTCTCACCCTAGGGAGGCAAAGCCTTGCTTTATGTTGAGACTACGTGATATGTAATTGGTCATTGCCGAGCAGTTGGTGTGAAAAATATAATATCCGTAAAACCCAATGCACGTTAATCTGTTTATAAACAATTCGGAGTGTAATTACTGCGAGTCAATATCAAAATGCTAGCGGCGGTATCTATCTGCAAGGTGCGCTGTTTTTTATACTTTCATTCACATGCACACTAGTGTGACCAATATTTCGTGTTTTTTTTCCTCGTTCATTTCTGTTTTAATGCAAAACAAGGAACTAAATGTGAATAATTATTATATTATATTGTGACAAATTTGTTAAACCTTTTGACTTAGAAATTTTCCAATAGCAATTGAAAGTCTCAATGAAATTTTTTTCGGGTAGGTATTATAATTTATAAGTAGTGATGACCTTCCCTGATCCTGAAATTATTCGTCGAAATCATGAGTTCATAATACACGCCACATACGGTGAAATTCTTTTTGCGAGTTCTTTCACAATAATTAACAATCATTTACTGTTTGAAAATATACAAGCTAACGTTTAGCGATAAAAATAACAGAATTTCATCATTACGCGTACGTAGCAACCGTTTGGAAATCATCAAGACTTACAAAACTACTAAGTCCAAATAGAGACACAAAACTACTATAAAAAATCTTACCGTTTCAAAATGATGGTGACTCTAGCACTTGAGACGGCGGGAGGCTTGCGATAACAGCCTCCTCAAACGTGCGCGGGAGCATCAGCCGAGCGCGCGTACACTCCCCACACACTCGATATCTTATCACTCCGTTGTAACGGTTATTATCCCTAGAGACTACGTTATATTCCTTTACCGACCCGCGTTATACACACATCACTAACATTGGAACTTTTCAACGTTGAAACGTTGTAACGTTGGGAATTTTTAACGTGAATTTCAGACGTTTGAGTGCTAGTGCGTCCAAAAGCGAATTAATTAAGTGCCAGTGAGTTTTGAAGAGATTTTTTGTTGACATAGTGCGAGTGAGTGTGCATAATTTTACGGTAATTGATCGCGGCTTGCGGATGAGGTAATGAGTTTGAATAATGAGGCTTTATCTTGTAGTCTTGTGTCGTACTATTCAGATATTGTTTGGATATGGTGATCTTGAATTGGACGTAGTTTAGTAGATAGGACTTGGACCCACACGAAACTACTTCTGAGTTATTGACATTTGAAGTTTAAAATGGCATTCAGTGATGCCGTATTTTCTTTCTTCATAGCACAGCACATACATTCATTGCATTGTCATTTATATTTTTATATGAATAACTTAAACAATTTATATGAAACAATCGGTTAGGCCCGATTACCTAATAAAAATAAAACACGAGTCGAGCTATCGCTTGGCTCACTGTCCAAAAAAATCTGGTTCTCTTGTTTTTTCCGAAAATTGTTTTTTGCTAAGTGACTTTACATAAGCTACTTCATATTATTACCATTTTGATAGTACCTAATAGAGCGAGTGGCCGAGCGGGAACTTGTGCGACTTTCAATTCCACGCACCATTCGCTCGCTCTAAAACGTTGAAGGAAAACATCGTTAGGAAACCCGCATGTTCAAGAACCACAAAATTCGAGGACATGTGGCCGCACTGGGCCCGCGTGGTGGATTATGGCCACAGATCTCTAAATTATAGCCCACACCTCGGTCTTTGAGAGAACGCCGGTATCCCAGCAGTGGGAGCGTACGAGGCTGATAATCATGATAGTAATAACTCATTATCGACAAGTGTGGATTGAGTCCTTTTGATAAACTACGAATAGTTACGTCCAATTACGAATTAGATAACGAGACAAAAATTAAATCATTGTCATTGTAGCTATTTTAAGTAAAGAAAATGCTTATCGTAGGATCCCAAATATCTACCACAAATTATTGAGGAATGACATTTACAGTCCACCATGAGACTCCAGAACGAAACTAGAGAATGCTTGCCAAAAATAGTTAGATCTGGTAGCTTGAGAGGTACTGCTGAAATCTAACCTTCCATAGATCATTTCGATAGATCCTACATTGTTTTTCAAGTCATACAAACTTGGTGACTACATTATAATAATAAATATCTGTGGTAAGTACACCATCTGTGCATGAACCAATGAGTAAAGAAAAGTCGGCATGAACTCCAACAAACGAATTGAAATATTTAAACAACTAGCTTCTGCCCGTGGTTTTGCCCGCGTTCCCACAGGAACCGTGCATTTTTCCGGGTTAAAAAGTAGCGTATGTTACTCTCCGGTCCATAAACTATATCTATGCCAAAAATCATCGTCGATCCGTTGCTCCGTTACTGCGTGAAAGAAGGACAAACCAACAAACACACTTTCGCATTTATAATATTAGTAGGATAGTAGGATTGCACAGTCATGTTGTCTAGAATCTTAGTAGTCTAGAAAATGGTCAAACGCCATGTAGAGATTTTCTTAGTTGTCCAATAATGTAAACAAACTAGACTGCTCACCAACCAATCACATAGATAGAAATTCGACATTAAATAATGTAATTGGTTAGGTACCGGACCACTATACGGACACTGTCATTGCTTGGCATCTGTTTAGATATTGGACAAGTATAGAAAACCAGACTCGAACGCTATGAAGAGTAAAAAAACACAAGGCTTTTTAATAATACCTGTTGTAATTTTTCTAAATGAACAGTCTTCGAGGTCGCCCTGTAAAAACATTAATTTCCTCTCAATTTTCCTGCTGTCATCATTACCTAGGTCGAGTCTAGGTAATAACCGCACTGCAAAATATCTTACTGTAAGCCTCTGATAAGCTTGAAATGTTTCTGTACGACCTTACTTTTAAGTCTTTTGTAAGCACCTAGGTATTAACATTGACATAAAAAAAAGAAAATCATTACAACGTATCATCAGATATTTAGCAGAAGAAATTTAAACAACAAATTATTTTTAAATAGATTTTAAAATATAGCTAGTCTGAAGTCCTTTTCTATGTACTTACTTATTTTTGTTGCATATTAACATGTTTTTATTAAATAATATTGTATAGTTAACGCCACGAGTACCTACGTCTTAAGTAAGTAGATACCTAGATCTAGTACCCATAACGGTGATGGCGCAGTTGTATAGAGACATCGACAGCCGTCGGTCGATGGTTTGAAGCCTGTAACGACCATGAGATTTCGAGGAAGGGCATTTTCCAGTTCCCTCTGGCTAACTACAAACCTCAAGTTGAAAATCTGGCACTAAACGCTCCTATCGGTGTGGAATTAGAAATTACTTAGAACCATATTTTTTATTTTATGTTATTTGGTAACGAGACGAGCTGGTCGTTTGCCTGATGGTAAGCATAACGCCGGCCCATAACATTTGCAGTGCCACCCAGAACTTTGAAACACAAAGGCCTGCGCGGCACTGCAGTGCGCTCGTTACCCTGAGACATTAGGTATTAAGTCTCATAAGCCCAGTAATTTCACTGGATACTCTGCTCATCAAACCGGAACACAGTAATGCTTGCACACTACTTGCTTGGCGGCAGACTTCACGAGCAAAGCGGTGGTAACAACCCAGACGGACACTCGCAGAAGAGTTAGTCCTCCAACTAATATTCTTACAACATCCCAGAAAAGAAACAAATCCATTTTCAAAAACGTGTCTCGTTGCGAGAATCAAACCCGTAACCCTTATGCGGTACAGAAGTACCCATCAGACTACACCACACGCTATCAAATAAAACAAAGTAACTGCAAGATTTGTTAAGAATTCAACGCATTCCCAAGGTGGGATAGAACGTTTTATACCGCTTTAAAGCGATTATTATCTTTGAAATATCACTTAAACATCTACATCATCTCTACAAGTAGGTACAGCTCTTAATAACAGTTAAGTAGTCGAAATCAAAACAGCCAGTTATAATTTCTACACACACCCACATCTAGCGTCGCGTCGTAAATGCAGAATGAGCGCGGTAATATCGCTTATTTCGCTCTCTAGTAAAAGTTAAAAACAACGCCTTCCTACCTAAGTTTAATTTGTGCAAACAATGTCTCAGCATTCGAGAGCAGACTAAACTTGTTTTACTATTTACTTAACTTTCGCGGACAGTTTTATCTTGAGCAAATTGAATGCAAGAGCACATTTTATTTGTACACGATTTAAAGTCAGAAGAGAAAAAAAAATGAGGATTCGAAACACAGTATTTGAATAACATGAGTAAATGTTACATACATACAAGTGGCCTTAGCACGTCTATAACAGAAATTTTAAACAAAACGTCCGACAAGGCCCTGTTTTTCGTTGCACCAATCTCCATTCTTAAAGATATTACAAGCAAAAACAATAGTATAGGCAAGTGTTTAAAGATAAGACGTATGTATAAAATTTTATGTACGAAGAATTGGCCCAAAATCTTGTAAAAAAAAAACGCAAAAAATGCCCCGAAAAATTTCTTTTGTCACGAAATGCTTAATATTTTGAGCGACAATTATCATATTGTTTGTATCCAAAAAAAGGAAATTTAATCATCTAAAGACATAATATATTATGTAAAAATATGTAAACTTTCCGGGTTCTCTTTTTCTTAATTAACGTTTACAACGTTGTAATCGAAAAAGAAATGAATAATTCTCTTGAAAACCCCCTGACCAAAAGGGAAAGTAACGAAAGATAAGAAAATCCTCTGAGGCTTCAGTTGCCTGCCCTGAAACTAACTGAAAATTTCGTAGTTTTATGAGTTCGTGACTAATTGAAATTACGTTAGGTAGGTAGGAACGTAATTAATGTAGTCTTTTTTAGATAGGCATTTGCAATTTATGGTGGAATAAAGAAACTCACATACATACATCAACCCTAAACACATATACACGCCTTTTTGTGCAGTCGTGTAAAAAAAGACTTCTTCAATGTCTTTAAAGTGAGATGAAAACAATTATAATAATTGTCATTGTGTCAAAAGAAATTTTACCATCTCTGGGTAATCATTTCTTATGACGTCATAATTAGCAGACTTCTGCAATTTGCAGACCCGATGACTGCGGGACCTTTATAGGTCTAATTGTTTGAGGTTAAGCAATTCGGTTGAGATTAACTCTCGAATTGATTTGTATAAATACTAGTAGATGGATTACTTGGAGTGCTAGAAATATTGGGTACATTATTGGGCCAAACGTTCCAAATCCAGCGTGCCAACTCATCGTGTGTGGCCGATACGAGGATCCATTTCGCACATAGTTGGCAGTACTCGAGACACAGAATGACCGAAAAATGGAGCGATGCCGATGGCGCGCTCGGAATGGAGTGACCGTCTGTGTGCTCGAAAATTGGACCAGGCAGTCCACGGAACGATGGAATTGCTATGATCATGAATTGTATCTTTATGCGCCCATTACACCCTCACGCATGTTTGCGTTTTGCTGTCAAAAAAAAACAAGGTTTTGCGAAGTGCATATTACGAAGCATTGCACTCTCAAGGACGGCTTGAAGTAAATCCATCAAAAATAAGTGAAACAGACAATACAGCAAAGGACTGTCTCTCCTCGAAGCCCTGCCTGGGCTCGTAGCGACGACTAGCGACTGTTTCGCTCTACGTTACATACGTTATTTGCGTACCACCACGTTTTTCAGCCAACCAGCGGTTTCTGCACTAAACACGCAGTGGTTGGGAAATTATTTTTTCGAGTAGAGTTCGTTGAAGCGGCTGCTTTGTGTCTCTTTGGCTCCCTGGAATACCTCGGTTAGCACTCGGACTAAATTTCCACCAAGCATCACATTATTTAGACGTCACGAGATGCGGTGATCGTGGTTTTTCCATGGTTGGCACGTGGTTCATGATTTACGTATATCCATCAATCATGCACTGTAGTGTAATGACAGCTTTATGTCATGCATTTGTCTGGTATTCGCATGAGAAACAGCGGGACAAAATTGTGGACAAAATTTTGTCATGGCGTGCATATTAGCTGGTTGATCCTCAGACAGACGCATGCGACAGTCCATTTGTGACTCCACTTAGTCTAGAAAGAAAAAAATATCACAAGAATCCCTCATACATCATAGACTTTCATATCTATAAATAACGTTATCATTAATGCTTGTATTACACTGCCATTAATCAAGGAAACCTCTTGAGATAGGTATCTAATATTCTTCCATTCATATCATACTTTTTCTGTATCGATATATTTGCTTGTATTAGCAATATTAGCATTATTTTGTGATAGCGATGATAAATAGGTAGAGAGTTCTTCTTTCATCTATACACCAGTGGATCCTCATTGCCTGACACCGATGCCCTTAACTCAAGAAAACCCACAACATACAATTCTTCACGGTACAAAGTACCTACATAATATGTTTGTTTGTCGTGATTATGAATCTGTCGTGCGCCTTACGTTATCACCACCTTGACGTGTGTGTACACACACACGTAGATAAAACGTATGTGTTTGCAGAGAGAAGATTATGCAGTACATCGGAGGTTTTCACGTCATGATTACTTGACCTTCTTTCATTGCGATGGTAGACTGAGACCGGCTCTTGAGACTGACTCACATGATGTTGCTATCTTGTCTCCAATTTGATTTAAAGCAATTTATTTGTGTTTTTATGCAAGGACAAACTTATCCTGTTTTTGAATCCTGACGGTGAGCAAAACGGGAGATTATAAAGTAGTGGTACAGCGTGTGCAACGTCTAGGTATATTAAGCAGCACGTTGTAGGATGTAGGTACCTATCATAGTGTATTATATTTACTAAGCTTATATACAATCATTTGTATTTACTGAGGTTAATTAATAGTTTCCCATCAAAATAATGGTCCAGATAAAGTTTCAGAGAAAATCTCGACCTCGAACACAATACCAGATTTTCACAGTAAATACACACCAACGCTACTATGTACTGAAATTTGAATGCGTTTTGCAAGCTAGCGTTGCAATACTATAAAACAATAAAATAATAGTGCTGCAACCATGATTTTCACGCGATTTGCGTTCCACTTTATCAGATGTTTGAATACAAAGGTCCCTGTGAACTGCAGCCACAATATCTTAATTAAGGTAATGTGCAAGAGTTCAATGATCCGATAATCCTGGGCGGATGCCTGCCTTCAGGTTTCACAAGACATTTTATTTAAAACTGTTGCCCGCAGGGCGGTTTCAGCCACGTGGAGATTCTCAAAGAACAATGTTTTTTTAAGGTAAAAGTAGCCTTAAACCATCTCTAAGCGAATCACGTCGATCCGTTGCTCCGTTGCTGCTGAAAAGATAGCAAAACACTTTCAACGAACCAACACACTTTCGCAGAAAGTTATACTATGAAGATGGTGATATTGTTTGGTGAATTGGAAATTTAACGAATGAAGTATGACTGTAGTATTAATTACTCATAATAATTTATTTTCGAGAAGAAAGGTCTCAACTGAGTTCGATTTTAAGGTTTCAGTCCGTCTGTTCCGTCCTTCATATTTTGGTCTAGAGTGTACCTATACTATAAGTTTTTAACCAAGTACCGTATCTAAGCGATTTATAGCTCTGAATACCTATACTTAATGGATGATTTGCGTTTCATAAAAGAGCAATTTAATAAAATAATAAACTTATCACAAAATACAAAAAGACAAAATTATTTCACGGTCGAAAATGTGGCTAAGTTAATGGTAGGCATTTCCTTAATACCGTCTTTGGAGACCACTTTCACCTGGAAGTTGGGCAGGTTGAAGAACAGCCTTTTCTGGATCTCTTGCACGCACAGCTTGAGCACTTCGTAAGCTTGGGCTTCTGTCAAGTCTGGAGAAAGACAGAAAAAGGTTAAAAACTGTAAACTAATAAGAAAAAAAAAAACAGATTTCAGAAAGAAAGAAAATTTCCTTTGGTTTAGACTATTTGATAACGAGACGAGCTGGTCGTTTGCCTGATGGTAAACATAACTTTGGTCCATAACAATTGCAGTGCCACACAAACTTTGAATCACAAAGCGCGGCATTGCAGTGCGCTCGTATAATACCCGGAGACATTCCCAGTAATTTCGCTGGCTACTCTGCCCATCAAATCGGAACACAGTAATGCTTGCACATTACTGCTTGGCGGCAGACTTCACGAACAAAGCGGTGGTAAGAACCCAGACGGACACTCGCAGAAGAATTAGTCCTACCACACGTTTCGAACAAAGGCGTGGTTAAATTCACAGTTTATCCGGACTAGTGCAATATAATTAACTGTAGCAATTCTCGTACTGTATCTATAGAACTTGTCCATTATTCCCATGCTGAGAAGTCCGCCAAAGCCGTGAACGGCAAACGGCACCTTGATGCAGGAAGCAAGGAAGTCCAGCGCGAACAGCTGGCCGCCGTGCTGGTCGTCGTGCCCGGCGACCAGAATGTTGATTAAGGACGGGTGCTAGCAAAAAAAAAAACGTTGATTAGTTTAGGAGTAGAGAGATAAATAAACTCTTTATTGAAACATCAATACATAACCGTTAAAAATAAAACAATAAGCAATAGTGAACTACTAAAATATTACTAGGTACTTAAATACTTTTTCACTTTTGAAAGGTTATCGCTTGATCAGTACAATAAGTGTGTGTTTGAAGACTGTAATCACGTTAACCCTAGTTTTTTGCTTGGTGGCAGATTAAAGATGGTCCCTAGCCAAGCCAGCATCAAAAAATATCTTACTATTATCTATAGTGTATTGAGTTTATCTGGGGGTGGAGTCGAGCTCTTGAGCGACTCGAGTTATATCGAGCAGTCTTATCCCAACCGCCGAGCGGAGGGGTTGTGTGCGCGTGGTGTAGTATAGTGGAGTGTTCCGATAATTTTACACCATGCTATGTTTGTTTCCTATGGTTTCCTTCATCTAAAAGCCCAGCTCATTATAGATTCGAAGACTCTAATCTATGGATCGGCGGACAATCAGATCTACCACTGTGGTATCATCATTTCAATCATTATAAGTCGTTGTTAGTGGTAGGACTAACTCTTCTGCGAGTGTCCGGCTGGGTTAGTACCACCGCTTTGTGAGTGAAGTCTATCGCTAAGCAGTAGTGTGCAAGCATTACTGTGTTCCGGTTTGATGAGCAGAGTAGCCAGTGAAATTACTGGGCTTATGAGACTTTATTAAGTCTAATGTCTCAGGGTAATGAGCACACTGCAGTACCACGCAGGCCTTTGTGTTTCAAAGTTATGAGTGGCACTGCAATTGTTATGGGCAGGCATTATGCTTACCATCAGGGAAACGACCAGCTCGTCTCGATAACAAATAACATAAAAAAACTTGCCATGTTAATTTTTAGGCTACATCTCCGTATAATTTTGCCAACTTATTTTGAACATAATTCTTTTATAATCTGTATACTCGTGAAGATGTTGATATATATTTTCAGACTTAGAGATACAGCCGCTGCCAGTTGTCATAAATTGAAAATACTTCTAGTTACCATAAATAATTATACTGCGAATAAACCTGAACCCAGACATTAGCAGACATATTACTTTAAATTAATCTCATCCCACATATCATTTTGAATTCATAAACGAGCTCGCCGGTCACAGACCGCTAGCGATTAATTAAAAAAAGCAATTAGCACTGTTATAATGCGAGATCGAAAGTGGTACAGAAAAACGTAACTAAACATACGAAAGCATTTTGCATGGCTATCTCACTTTATGGCATAGGAAAAGGTAAGTAAGTTTCATTACTGTTTTTTCTGTAAATCCCAATAGTTAATGCGAGTGAGTATAGATAATGTTTCTTCTACGCAAGCATCTGGTCGCTTAACATCACTAATATTAGGCGAGATTGGTGTTAAACGTCAACCTATTCGACGTAAAATTTAAAAGCAGCCAAGTGTGAGTCGGACTCGATCACCGAGGGTTCGCGAGGGGTCGCGACGATTGCCCGACTGGTTTCGACACTCGGATCAGTAGCCACGCCTCTCATGTTTGCTGACAAAAACTCTTTTTCTCTTTTTTTTGAGCAGAGACCTAGAAATGAAAACGACTTGGATAAAGATAGTATATTATGTCACTGCACACATACCCCACCTATCAGTGCATCGGACAAGTTCTTCCTAGTGAAGTGCACAGTGGCGGCCGCGTCCAGACCGTACTTGTTTCTCATCCTGTAGAGCTGCAGGTTCTTGGAGACGAACTGCGTGAACTGCGCCGCGTCCGCCGGGTCCCCTGCGACACCCATGATCAGCTTGTCCGAGATCTGGTGGAGTTTGTTCATATCTGGAATTAGGATATCAGACTCAAATACATGGTTACTAGAATAGCCCTAACAACATTTTAAAGGCAGCTTCTGTAGGTATATTAATATAAACAAATTTTGTTCTGCGACATTTCGCACCCCATTCTTTTGAGACCGCATCCCAGCTATTATCCGCTTTTATTTATTCTGGGACCGTCTAGTTTATCTAGAGTAGCCATTTAATTCAATATTTTGTTTTATATGTAAGAAAAAAAATATGAATTGTTAACTTGTAGAGCGTCAAGCGAGTATGGCCGAGCGGGAACTTGTGCGACTTTCAAACCAAAGCACCATAATTCGAATCTCGACTCTGCCTGCTCCAATGACTTGAAGTTATGTGCGGATTATTCACACTCGCTTCGTGAGGAAAACTGCCTGTTCAAAACCACAAAATTCGACGACATGTGACATCCAACAAGCAGCACTGGCGCGCGTGGTGGATTATGGCCCATACCTCTCTCTCTGAGAGAAGGTCGGTATCCCAGCAGTGGGAGCGTAAGAGGCTGATAATGAAGTCGTAGAACAGATTTAATGTTGTTTGTTATATTGCACAGAAGTTTTCCTGAGGTTATTAAAAACGGTCTTCCAATAACCCTGTACTAGTTTTAAAATCTAACTAGTTCTTTGTTTGCTAATTTCAGTTCTATTTTTTGCCGTGAACTGTTTTTACTCTTCATTTCCAATAATCAATTTCCTTAATGAACTTCTGTTTGAATCTGTGATTTGTTTGCTGGAAATAATGCAGTCGTGTTCAGTTGTACAGGGTGTCTTTACGTAAAGTAACGCTATGTATTTGTACAAGGTAAACCGTATTTATTTGTCCATACGTTTCGTTTTACTAAGTTATTAGCACACTTTAGATTTTTTTGCCTATAACTATTTCTCACGATGTGTAGATAAGTATACTAGATATATTTTAAAGATGGCGCCATTTGAGTTGTCAAGGCTGTCTCCGTTTTTTTCTATCTATCGTAATGCCTGCCTGACTTGCATGACATCAAGCCATCAGGTCAAAAACATTAATATTCCATCTAATGATAATTCCACCATTTAGTTGCACACGCGGCTAGTCAACTAGGCAAAAGCATTTAAAAGGTTATTTCAATTTATATTACCTACACCTAGCACATACGAATAGGCGCTGTCACTAATTGACGAACCATAAGCACTAAGATGAGGTTGTTTCGAAATCTAGGACATAGATTATCTTGAAAATTTAATAGAACTGACCTCGTGGTCTCGTGGACGTTGTGTAGGTACTTACTACTTACGTCTAATAGTAGTAAACTTATGCGACGATGTGGTCGAAGATAATAATGTCCGTTTTCACCAACCTTAGGAGACGCCTAAATCCGATGCCTAAATATTTAGGAGTTGCCTAGGGCAAAAAGCGTTTCACCAACCTTTCGGAGTATACCTACTAACGGTTCATACTTACTTATCACGCCGTCGACGCTGTTGCCGATATTCGTCGGCGTCCGACAAAAAGTTGCTCAAAATCAAATTTATTTACTCATATGAGCCCTACGAGAGCGCTCATAAAAATCGGATGACTCTAAGTATAGGTCGGCGCTCACATCTAATCCAGACAGCTCAGACAAACCGCTCCCTTCTCACTGGAGGCCATTATATACAGCCCAATTTCAAAGTCAAACATGGATCAGTCATCAGGCGGCCGATACAATCTACCACAGAATAAGTAATAGTACAAGGTATTACGAAAGTGTGTGGATAAAGGTTTTGAGGGTAGTGCAAGGTCGCTAGAGCTATCTACCTTGGGCCCTCATGACTAAAGAGGAACGATATTGAGAGAGTTTTGTACTTGGCTACTAAACATAATGACTGAATGAACTACGTTATGAGAAACGTAATTAGTCTAATCTATCTTAATGGCGTGTATAAACCATTTAATTATTTTTGTTTAGCCAATTATTGTAAAAAAAAGGAGTATATGTTCTTAGGGTTCATGTATGTATGTATCTGAGTTTATTTATTCCACCATAACTTTTGAATGCCTGAACAGATTTGGATGTATGGGGTATATCGTTAGAATCCTTACAGCATCTCAAGTGACTGGCGAGGGCAGTTGGGTTTTTGTGTAACTATTTATTTATTAATATATACTATATAATACATATATTTATTAATATATGCGTAACTAATAATTATTAATACATAGAGCGTGTGGCCGAACATGTGCGACTTTCAATCCGACGCACCATTGTTAGAATCTCGACTCGGCCCGCACCAATGACTTATATCAAGTTACGTGCGGATTATTCACACTCGCTCTAAAACGGTGAAGGAAAGCATAGTGAAGAAACCCGCATGTTCAAGAACCATAAAATTCGAGGACATGTGACATCCACCAAGCCGCACTGGGCCCGCGTGGTGGATTATGGTATATACCTCTCTCTCTGAAGGCCGGTATCCCAGCATTGGGAGCGTAAGAGGCTGATAATGTATATTTTGTGGTTTTTTTAATGTTATTGGTAACGAGACGAGCTGGTCGTTTGCCTGATGGTAAGCATAACGCCGGCCCATAACAATTGCAGTGCCACTCATAACTTTGAAACACAAAGGCCTGCGCGCCACTGCAGTTGAGCTCGTTACCCTGAGACGTCGAGAAGTCTCATAAGCCCAGTAATCTCACTGGCTACTTTGCTCATCAAACCGGAGCACAGTAATGCTTGCACATTACTGCTTGGCGGCAGACTTCACGAGCAAAGTGGTGGTACTAACCCAGACGGACACTCGCAGAAGAGTTAGTCCTCCCACTAACAAAACTACTGGTGGTCCCAGAGTGTTACACACGTATGATAGATCCTCAACCCTTCGGTTTCTCACCATTACTCATCACGATAATGCTCTGCGTGTTGATCTGGTCCGCTGCTATAATGGCGAAGTCAGCGCACTGCATGCCCAGGAGACAATGCAGTTGTAAATTTGATGCCATTGCTATTATAAGAATAAAGTTCAGCAAATCATCTAAAAATGAAATAAAACTTGGTAGAGTTGATCACAAATTATATGGGAGTTGATAAATAACAGAAATTAAGAGTTGAACTTGAAGTTAAATAACTTATGTACCAAAGAGAATATAAATCACATATAAATCTGCGCTTGTCTACGCCACAGATTACTATATTATATGTAGGTCTACGCTCACAGACTAGTATAGTACCTACGGGCAAACAGTTTTCTACTTTTAAAAGTATAAATTTGTACCAAGGAGAATACAATAGCATAGAGGCATAGAATAAAATTATAATTAAATAAAATTTTACTAGTATATTTCATAGTAAATCAGGATAAGACCTAAAGCTGAAAGGTACATTAGCAATGACTAATATGAGTTTAGAAGAGGACAAGGCACGCGTTAAGCTATACTAGCACTTACGTACGTATCATAAACAACCGGAGAATTGTCTTGGGGTTTGACCAAAGATTTTGGTAGGTCCAAGGATTTTTATTGATATTATTAATTCCATGGGCAGGTCTTATCGATTTAAAAAAGGCGTTCGATAAAGTGAACTGCAGTAGTTTGCTGGTGAACTAGAAGAAATAGATAGAGGGGAAGAATAACTAATAGTCCGTACTAAAGAATACAGGTTTTGATTTCAAAAATAGAAGAATTTTATAAATTATATTAACTTTATAAACACCAATAAACAATTATAGAAGTAGGAGAGAAGACCGAAAAAGCAAATATTTTTAAAATGAGTTAGGCAGGTACTAGATACACTGAACAAAATTTTATCTGAGCAATCTGTGCATTTGTATATTTTGTTAATTAAAGATTTGTTGAATTAAAAAGGTGAGAAAAAAGGTGTTTTTTTTTAAACTTAGTAGTCCATACTTCCTACGGGGTTTTGGCATCAGGGCGCCCGTCAAGACATGCAGGGCCCACCGCCCACGTGCCCTTATCGTCCTATTCCACTTGGCTCTACCAGTGTAAAGTAGAAACTGCCCGTCAAGTGCTCAAGTTCACGCGCTGGTCCGCCGCATGCGAGATGAGAAAGTGTCCTACCTTTCACAAATATGGACAAGTTACATCAGTCATGAGTAAAGATAATAATGAATGATATTATCATATATAAATATGATAATATAGAGGCTAGTACAGTAGAGTTTCAAGCGACGATGGGCTACAATGAGTGAAACATTGTGGTAGTATTTTCTAGTGCTCGTCTGACTAGCTACTCCCTTTTTTTTCTTCTACCCTCATGCCCGCAATAAGATTCCCTGTGTCGCAGGTGACATGGACACACACAGATACACATCCAAGACCCAAGAACAAACTTTACGCTGACACAAAATCTGCCTCGGCCGGGAATCTAACACGGGACCCCTCGCTTTGCAGGCAGCATTTTCTTTTAATTGAATATCAGTCGTAAGCACCAATCAGTATCATTCTCTACACTTTTCTAGATAAAAAGCGTGCTTATTAGCTGCCGCGGTTTCACTCTCGTCAAGATTACAGGAACCGTGCTTTTATTCTGGAAATAAAAATTATGTGACTCTCCACCTCAAAAACAATAACTCAGTACAAATAATCACGTCGATCCGTCGCCCCTTTGCTCCCAACCAACAAACACACCTCTGAATATGTTTACACGACTGCACAAGAAGGAGTGTAATGAGTGGTAATGTTTTTTGTATGTATGTGAGTTTCTTTATCACCATAACTTTTAAATGCCTGAACAGATTTCCGTGGGTAGCGTTAGAATCCTTACATAATCCCGAGTGACGCTGGCTAGGGCCGTCGTGTTTTTTATGATACTTCTGTTACATTCGACTTGCGTAATTTGTGTAAAGGGATTACCAACTTCAACCAATTCGTTCCTCAGCGTCAGCTGAGATTGAAACTAAATGCCAGCTTAGCAACAAACAATGCGAGTAGATGATTTTTTTTTTTAATGTTGTTAGGTAACGGGACGAGCTGGTCGTTTGCCTGATGGTAAGCATATCGCCAGCCCATAACGATTGCAGTGCCACCCAGAACTTTGAAACACAAAGGCCTGCGCGGCACTGCAGTGCGCTCGTTACCTTGAGACATTAGGTATTAAGTCTCATAAGCCCAGTAATTTCACTGGATACTCTGCTCATCAAACCGGAACACAGTAATGCTTGCACACTACTGCTTGGCGGCAGACTTCACGAGCCAAGCGGTGGTAACAACCCAGACGGACACTCGCAGAAGAGTTAGTCCTCCCACTAACAAATATATTACTATATTTATTATAGATATATTTATTCGAGATTATGAACAGTGAACACAGTAAATAGCAAAGTCATGTAATTTTCTAGATTTCCCATCTCGGTCACCAGTGCAGTATGGGAGTCTCCCATACTTCCATTGCGGCATCCCGTTGCGTGACCATTGTCATGTTATCTGCGGTGCATGTGAAGCTAAGCTTTGAAAGGTGCATTCACATCGAGTGTTCTGATGCAGCCGTGGTGTAGGCAGGCGAGCATTCGCGCTCGCTTTCTTTTGTAACGTTCTATAGCTTATGTTATTAACTTTAAATACACTACATTACTGTAAATATTTGCCGACTTTCGCTTGTTTACCATTTGTTTTCGACAACCGCACTATACGTTTGATGACGCTGAGGTGGCTAGACAAACAGAACACATACTTAAAAAAAACATGGAACTGAATTAGGTGCGCGACTCATTAGGAACCACGATTTTATTAAACTTGTATATTAAGTATGTATCTAGTTTTTATTCGTAGAAATGGATTTTTTTATGCATAATAGTTTTGAATAAGTATTGTGTTTTCAAATCACACAGGCTGTGGTAATAGTGTGTGTGACCTGAGGGTGTGACGCACAGGAAGATGGTCAGGCAAACGACCAGCTCGTCTCGTTACCAAATAGCATATTAAAAAAAAAGCTCGGTACGAATTGATTTTTGGACTCGTAACAAATAATCCGTTGCGAACAGTGCGAGTCTTGTAACGTGAACATTTATAGCTAATACTTGTCGACACAATCAATGAAACCCCAGCTCTCAGCGCTACTCGATCACGTTAAGCAACGGTTATCTCGTTTCGTAAAGCTCAAGTATTTGCGGCATCTCTGATTGTTCTCGTGTGCCATATCACCACAGAATAGATAATATACGCAGTATGGAAGGTTAGCCGCAAATCATGTGAAATCAATTAAGTGCACTCACGTCTTGCAAACATTATTCTTCAAGGGCGTGACGTCATAGTTCATACTTTTATATTTTAAAAGTACCTATGTAGTTTCATATTTTTCAAAACAGGCAAGTTAACTTTATCTACAGACCGTGGTAGGTCAAAAGATTATCCAAATATTCTAGCCTACTACCAGTTGGCAGCGTACCCAGCATGCTGGTGTGCACGTTACATTAAAAAAACGATTTACTATAGTTACATTTTTAGATATGCTCTACCGTCAAAATTATTTATTCACGTGGACCCACTGTAACTTTCACTGTCGTGAAACTCATGTCAGTTAAAGACTCTTGGTGCCCGTCTTAAATACTTATGGCTTTCAGAGAAAAATACTTTTTCATCAACCATAATGATGTAAAATATATTTTGGGTACCAACAAAATATAACATGTCCTATTATAACATGATTGTGGTACCTACTTATTGTTAGTAGAATTAAGTAGTGGATAAAAAAATGGGTTCCCAACCAGTTATACTGACTCGTTGGAATTTTGCCCATCGAGTCACAGTGTTACGCTAGAGTTACACGATGGGAATTATTTTTAAACAAAGTTGTGTAACGAGCACAGACTATCTATAGCTAAATAACTGATTCATTCGTTCACTAATAATTCAATGTTGTTTGCCTTCAATGTCATTGCGATACTTTTACTATTGTCAGCCCGAATGTCACTGTCATTACGAGTGACAGCTTTTTCACTTTTTGGTTGGCTATTCTGACGGACTCATTTCTTGAACGAGGCGCCTTCGGATAACGACTAAGGTTGGTGATATTTTTATACTAGATTTTATATTTAAGTGATTCTGGGATGTATTATAACTATATTAATGAAATGCATCGTTTAATTTCATCGTTTACCCTCTGAGATGGACGCCTGTTACATCTCAGAAGTGGGATATGGACCAACAACCCATCAATTCTAACCGCCCACAAACGGCATAATTGAAATAATTATTATAATTGTTCGTACCCACAATAAAATAGGCAGGAAATACTGTTTAATCTAATGAGGTATGTGTAACAAGCATCAGTTAATCGCAAACCTAACTGCCAAATCTCGGATGATTTTGGATTACTGTTGAATTTAGAAAAAAATATTTTTTTTTTGTCTTGTATTATTTTGTTTATTGCATCAATTGGTGTGAAATATGCTTGTTAGTCTAAAGAATACAAAGAAAAAGAGTGGAATCTAATAGCTAAACATGATCGTGACCACCATGTATGAGATGAAAATGGATTAGGTCAGGACAAAATTAATTTTCAGAATTTCGAAAACGCAACTATGTATCCATTTCAATGTTTTGAAAGAAAACGTCAGTAGTTAATTTAGAAAATATTGTGATATAATTTAGTGGCCAGTTGCTTCATAATAATACGTAATAGATGTTTAATTATTGTAATGCGTCACAGTCATGTGTTTTTGATAAAATTGACGATAAACGTTTTGGAGTTCCAGAAAATGAGTGACAAAGACCTCGATACGGATCGTCGGCGAGTCGACAGTCGGTCCCATGCATCGGACCGATTCCGGCGGCACAGCGAAGCGTCCCAAGCCCGAAATCGAGACCAGCGTGACAGCGTGCAGCGCAGCCGCAGTCGCAGTCGACGACGTGACACCGATCGGCGACCACGACGGAGTCGAAGCCACAGTACGGTGCAAAATCATCGCCGCAGTCGCCGTCGGAGCCGCGATACCAGCAGCGTGCGTACAGTTCGTGAGCAGGAGCGCAAAATTCTACATGAGAAAGATAAGTTACGGCGACTAGAAAAGAGGTTAGATAGGGACCGCGATAGGTTAGCTGAACGGGCACGGAGTAGGTCGTATAGGCGCATTGAAACGCCCGAACCTGGACCTAGTAACGTTGTCCGGGGAAGAACACTTACTGATAATGCTGATGTCCAAAATCGTTATTCTGTGTCACCAAGAAAACGATCTAGAGATTGTCATACTGATGAGAGTACCAATGATGTTAAGAAACCTAGGCTCATGACGGAATTTTTCGAAGAATTCTTAAGTGTGTTGAAGTCAAAAACAGGGGATCGTGAATCATTTGCTTCTATTAATAATGTAATCCCCGAATTTGATCCAATGTCAAAAGAACAGACCGTTAGCGTTTGGTTGGACAAGGTCGATGAATGTTCGGAAATCTATAATTGGAGCGACAAGCAAACGATTCACTATGCCCTACCTAAACTATCTGGACTTGCTAAGGCCTGGTATCAGGGCTTACCCTCTATTAAGCACACTTGGTTAGAGTGGAAGACTTTGTTGAGAGAATCGTTTCCGGCAACTGAAAACTACGCTGAGCTATTAACAGAGATGCTTAATAGACGGGTCCGCCCTGGTGAGTCTTTTGAAATATATTATTTTGCAAAAATAAATCTACTAAATAGATGTAAGATCCTTGGGAAGCAAGCGGTGGACTGTTTACTCTACGGAATCGATGATAGAGGGGTAAGAGTGGGTGCTCAAGCTGCTAAATTTGATAAACCTGAAGATGTTCTCGAGTTCTTTAAAACTATAAAATCGCATAATAGGTACCTGTCAGACTATAACAAAGACTTAAACCGAGATAGGCGGCCTGTAAATATATTACCATCAAATAACAATAGTTCATCAAAAGTATTGAGACCCGTTCAAAGCAACCTTAGAAATAATAATAACGCTAGAGAACCCATCACTTGTTTTAACTGTCAGGGCATTGGACATCCTAGCTTTAGGTGTCCTAAACCAGTCATTAAATGTACCACGTGTAATTTTATAGGACACGAGTCATCGCAATGTCCAAAAGGGAAAGACCCAATAAATATGTCCAAAGACAAAAATGTACTTGAGATATCGGTCGACGAAGATACCAACAGTAAGTACAAAATTAGGTTGAGCATTAATAAGGAAATCACGGTTTGTCTCGTAGATTTGGGAAGTGAAGCGACACTGATTCGTAAGAGTGAGGCTCAAAGGTTAGGGTTAATCTGGAAGGAAGTTAACGAGCCATACTTAAGAGGGTTAGGCAACATCCCATACTTACCTTTAGGGCAAGCTTTTGTCGACATAGATGTACAGGGTATCGTAGAAAAGGCGGTTGAGATATTCGTCGTGGACGATTATTTGATAAATTGCAACATCTTGCTTGGACACAGCTTTACGGAGAGACCGACTGTAAAGATTATTAAGACACCCAATGAACTGACATTTGAACGGGTAGAGTATGATCATAATCTAAAGTTACACCTCTTTGCAACCAGTAACTTCACAGTCAATGTTGGTGAAATGGCAGCTATTTCTGTAAAGTCCGATAGTAAGAGTGATGGTAACATTTATGTTAATGGATCCGTAAGGGGTAGCGTAGGACAGGAGTACTATCTCTTACCAGGAGAATATCAAATTCACGATTCCCATTGTAACTTGCTAGTTCAAAACGTCTGTGCTAGTCCAGTGCAGTTCAGAGAGAACGCTCTCATTACTCGAGCACAGTTCATGGGGTCAAGTAGAAACATCTTAAAAATATCGGACAAATCGATTCCACACCATCTAGCTATGCCAAAGTGCGGGAATCAATTATCTGATATTCAGAGACGTAAGTTTGAAGAACTATTGGATAACCATAAAGACTGCTTCTCCACAGGAATGCACGACTTAGGGTTTACTAACGAAACTGAAATGGAGATTCATCTTAAAGATACCACCCCAGTAGTATACAGACCATACCGGTTGCCATATTCTGAGCGCAAACTGGTTCAGGATATGGTATTAGATATGATGGACAATGGCATCGTGAGGGAGTCTAACTCCCAATACGCCAGTCCAATAGTTTTGGTTAAAAAGAAATCAGGGGAAAAGCGTCTTTGCGTGGATTACCGCGCCCTGAATAGTCGTACTAAGCGTGACCACTACCCTCTACCTAGGATAGATGACTTATTAGACCAACTCTCGGGTCAATATTTATTTACGTCCTTGGACTTAGCCTCGGGCTATCATCAAATAGCGATATCAGAGCAGTCCCGAGATAAAACCGCATTCGTCACGCCCGATGGGCAATATGAGTATAACCGTATGCCTTTCGGCCTGGCGAATGCACCATCCGTTTTCCAAAGGACAATTCACAAGGTATTAAATAAGTCTAAGGTCGGATATGTGGTTATTTATATGGATGATATCTTGATACCGTCCAAATCATTTGAAGAAGGTCTAGTACGTCTTGCAGAGGTACTTGGTCTCCTACGAGAGGCAGGTTTAACCCTGAAGATGGAAAAATGCAACTTCTTCCAGGAAAAGATCGATTTCCTTGGGTTTGAGATAGACAAAGATGGTATTAGACCTGGCATCCAAAAGACAGAAGCGGTTGCAAAATTTCCCGCTCCCCAGAACCAGCATGAAGTGAGAAGATTCCTCGGACTTGCTAGCTTCTTCAGGAGGTTTGTAAACAGATTTGCGTTAATCGCAAGGCCCTTGACGAACCTCCTGAAAAAGGAAACACCCTGGCATTGGGGTGAGGAAGAAATGCAATCCTTCCAGACGATTAAGACACTTCTTACGGAAAGGCCAGTCCTCGCATTGTACGATCATAACGCTGAGACTCAACTGCACACTGACGCAAGTAAATTTGGTGTAGCCGGCATCCTATTGCAGAGGAATGGATCCGACTTCTGGAGACCAGTGGCGTATTTTAGTCGTCAAACTCTAGCTGATGAGATGAAGCTACACTCATTCGAACTTGAAACACTTGCAGTCATAAGTGCATTGAATAAGTTTCGCATATACCTTATCGGAATAAAATTCACCATCGTCACGGACTGTAATGCCTTACGCTCCACTTTCACAAAAAGAGATCTTATACCTCGTATATCGAGGTGGTGGATACAATTTTTGGAATTCGACTGTGATATTGAATACCGGCCGGGTGAGAGGATGTCACATGTAGATGCACTCAGCAGAGGACCCATATCAATAGAACCGGAAGAAATTCATACACTCGACATATTGTCAGTAAGTACAGATGATTGGATTTCTACAGTTCAGTCCTCTGATGAGGAAATCAAACGCCTAAAGAACGTATTAGAGGATCCGGAAACAGCTAAAGTAGCAAGCATCCATAAAGAATACACACTCAAGAATGGACGAGTATTTCGCGTCTTGAAAGATGGTGGCACAAGATGGGTCGTTCCAAGAGGCGTGCGTTGGCAACTTCTAAAGACTAACCACGACGACGTCGGTCACTTTGGATTTGATAAGACACTCGAGCGAATTAGGTCCCTGTTTTGGTTCCCAAAGATGCGCAAATTTATAAAAAAGTACGTAGCCGCATGTCTCGAGTGCGCTCACCATAAGTTACCGTCGGGAGCCAAAGAGGGGCTGCTCCACCCAATACCAAAGATCGACATCCCGTTTCATACGCTACACGCCGACCATCTTGGCCCATTCCCACGAAGTAAACGAGGGTGTACGTATATATTGGTGATCGTTGACGCCTTCACTAAATACGTTAGTCTAACGCCAGTACGAAGTACCAAAACTAAAGAGAGCATCAAAGCTTTCCAAACACTCTTTAGTTACTTTGGATCCCCTATACGACTAATAACAGACAGAGGGTCTAGTTTCACAAGCAAGAAATTTAAAGCATTTATGCAGTCTATTGGCACAAAACACATCCTCAACTCCGTTGCAACACCGCGAGCCAATGGGCAGGTTGAACGGTATAACCGAACAATTCTAGCCTCTCTTGGCTCCATGACTCATGGCAAGAACAAGAACACGTGGGAAGAGCTTCTACCTGATGTTCAATTAGGGCTAAATACAGCTGTCCACGATGTTACCAAGAAAACTCCTACCGAACTGTTATTCGGTAGAACAGTAGCTAACCCATCTCAAGGCGTATTAAATAACGTAGTAAATGACGTTGAAGATGTCAATAGGAAAACCATAGAAGACATTAGGTCTGAAGCGGTTGAACGGATCAAAAACAATCAAGAATCAAATAAGAAGCGACATGACCAACGTAGGAAGATAGGTACCATTCTTAAGGAGGGTGATCTAGTTAGAATAGCGAGGGCAATAGTCACGGGACCAGGTCAATCTAAGAAGCTGGAATCTAAATGTCAAGGGCCGTATAGAATTAAAAAGGTATTGCCTAATGATCGATTCCTTGTAGAGGATACACCGTTGACTAGGAAAGGAGCTAGATATGAGACAGTAGTCGCCATTGATAAAATATTTCCATGGATGAGTTTCAACGCCCCTGCTTGCTCTTCAAGTGAAGATAGTGATGAGTTAAATAGTAATGATTAGATTAATAGCGACTAAATTATGAATATACAATGATTAAGTAAATGAGTATTTTCAGATTAAGTGAAGTGATATCAGGCAGACAAGTGAGGATGTTTCGAATCGGGCAAGATTGGCATATGAACTTGCCGCCCATGAGTGGTTCGAAACATTGCAGTCATTGACGGTGTGTCTGTGAAGGAAGTAACTTTCACACCGCATGGCTATAGAATAGATTCAGTGAGGGTGCTGTCAAGTCGGGCATGATTGGCGTATGAACACGTCGCCCAGGAGTGGCTTGAAGCATCGCAGCCATTGACGGCGTGTTGGTGAAGGAAGTAGCTTTCACACGGCATGGCTATAGAATAGGTTAAGTGAGGATGTTTCGAGTCGGACAAGAGTGGCATATGAACTTGCCGTCCATGAGTGGTTCGAAGCATTGCAGTCATTGACGGTGTGTCTGTGAAGGAAGTAACTTTCACACCACTTGGCTATAGAATAATTTAGTTTTAGTGAGGAGGATGCTATCAAGTCGGGCAGGATTGGCGTATGAACTCGTCGCCCAGGAGTGGCTTGAAGCATTGCAGTCGTAGACGGTGTGACTGTGAAGGAAGTAACTTTCACATCGCGCGACTATAATTATATAGGGTTAGTGATTATTTTAATTGAAACTAATAATTATGATGACAGATAGTAGTGATTATGTATAAGTAGGTGAATAAATAATAAACTATAGTTATTATGTCATTAGCTGTTTATTGATTATATTGATAGTTATAATATTGTTGTTAAAGAGTATTTTTTTGAAGTTTAAGTAATTGATCTGAAAATGTAAAATTAAAAACACAGCTATAAAAGTGCATAATATATTATGAATATGATTAAGAACGAAGGGACTCGTTCCTGAAGGATGGCCGACTGTAACGAGCACAGACTATCTATAGCTAAATAACTGATTCATTCGTTCACTAATAATTCAATGTTGTTTGCCTTCAATGTCATTGCGATACTTTTACTATTGTCAGCCCGAATGTCACTGTCATTACGAGTGACAGCTTTTTCACTTTTTGGTTGGCTATTCTGACGGACTCATTTCTTGAACGAGGCGCCTTCGGATAACGACTAAGGTTGGTGATATTTTTATACTAGATTTTATATTTAAGTGATTCTGGGATGTATTATAACTATATTAATGAAATGCATCGTTTAATTTCATCGTTTACCCTCTGAGATGGACGCCTGTTACAGTTGAAACCAGTTACTTTGCGACTCGATAGGAAATAAACCAACGTATCACAGTGTGACTCGATTAGTGTGACTGTCTGGGAACCCACCACTAAAATTACTAAATCTTCCCGGTATACACAACACTTCAACATTCCGAAAATAATATGTACCTTCCCTGCCAAAATATGTAGAGGTGTCCTTTACTTTGAACGCAACATTCCGTTGCCGGTGTTTGCCTCAAAACGGTACTTTGGGATTCCCAACTTTTAGAACATCCTCCCGGGTCATCCTACGGACATTCCCGGCCTAGGGCCTCCTACCCCCCAACGTGGGTGGTAAAGGTCACTGTTTACCTTCACTGATGAGTTTCGAACTTAAATTATGTAATCCGCTTTAGATTGAGGTGGAGACTTGGATAGTGTTTGAAGGTTGTTTGGAATATTAATTTTGCAAAGATGGCTGTATTTATTTAGGTATAGGTACATGCTAATGACATGTCGTGCGATATGACAACCTGAGCTACTGCTTCTTTTTCTATTGGTAGTACTAAGTAGTACTAACTATAAAGCACTATAAAGATAAATTATAAAGCATTCATATACTCTCTAGATTTTTTACCGATCAATCGAGTTTCGTGGATTTAAGTAAGAATAAAAGAATTAGAAGACAGCAGCTTTGGGTGCTAAATATACCTACAAATCGTAACGAAACTAAAGTATGTATTGCAAACTATAATTAAAAAAATATAAGTTCTCAACTTAGACCTACATCTTGTATTTTCACAGTTCAACAGTTTAGCCAGTGCAAAAATAAAAATACAATCGCAGCCTCATTGGAAAGTTTTGACTAAAGGACTAGGAGTAGGGACCATTACAGTGTTTTGTACTTAAATTCTCTAGAACCAACTCTGGTCAAAACAAGCGGCTTTCTAAAAACAAATGAAAATCCTGGTGTCAATTCTCTGTGCAGTGAGGAAGGACTGATGAGAACCAGTGGCTGCTGAAGACCTGAGGGCAGGATGCCGGACACGCTGTCGCTGACGGCGGGAGTGAGCCTGGGTCTACTGGCTGGCATCGTATCAGGAGTCTGCTACTTCGTTGCCAATGGAGCCGCCTGGCCCAAGTGAGTGTAATCATTTTATTTTAATGGTGTTGTAGTTTGATACTTTTTTTTATATATTACAAACAAGGAACAATACTGAAGATACCTACTATACCAGCCCGTGGAACAAACTGTCAATTATTAACAAAATCGCGTCTGCGTAGTAAAAACTGAAAAGAAATTATACCTATTTGTCACGCCCACAATTAAAACAGATCTACTCGTACAGTGCCAGTAATTTTAGTGTAAATCATGGTACTTATATCGCCATAATTGTAACATAACCTCTTTTTAAATTATTTTAGCCTCACAATCTCGGAAAGGTTTTAATTATCGCATTCGAAATCTGCATGCAAAAGTGCTTTTTATCCGCTAGCGTGGAAAAGGTTTTTAAAATAGAATTTTCTTCTTTTGTAGAAATATTTCTTTAGAGAAATGAGGGGAAAATTGTGTGTTTCGCTCGGCAGCAAAGCTATCGTCTCATACGTTTGAAACCACAAATATTGATCCGTGTTAGTGTTTGAAAACCTTGTCAATTCAATTTTTGTGCAATCCTAGAGTCCTTCGTTTCATCAGGACTCGCGCCAAATAACAACTTTGCAGCCTTGCGTAACAAATAACTATTAATGCCAAGAGAGTAATAAAATAATATTATAAATACCGAATAATCATGACCATGTTTTGCAAATAAATACATTTTTAAATTTAAATTTTCGTTTTCCGCGAGTTTCCATGCCGTTTTCAACGGTGCTGGCGACATCTATCGATATTACGAATCACTAGGTCCTACTCACAACAGTGTTGCGTAACGTGTACACTTCCAATACACTTCGACTGAAAATAATGTTAACAGTTGCCTACTGATGGCGCTATCTGTGAACATAGGTATTAGGTTCATTTTTTTATCTGTATAATTGAGTATGTATCACAGATTTATAATATATTTATGAACTTTTTACTAATAACCGCTAATCTGTGTGGATGACGGGTAGAAAATAGGTACTTAGGCCCACTTGCGCCAAAAGCTAGAAAAATTCTTTAACCGTAACCGTAAATGACACAATACAAAATAGTAATTTATTCCCGTGTTAGCAAATAGCTCGCGAGGGTCTTATTGTGTGAATTTTATTGTATATATTTTTCGCAAAAAATCATTAAATTAAAAAATTTGAAGCTTTAATTTCGTAATATAACATTCTGGTGAGCGCCAAAAGTCTTTTTTATAATAAAATGCCTTATAATAGAACCACTTCTAAGCGAATGTCACTTGTCTAGGCCCTTTAGTCGGCCTACTAAACCAGTTATTAAGTTTTATCTGCCCAATCATTACACTGACTTCCGTACCTACGACGGGTAATCAATCTATACGTAGTGTAAATAACTAATTACGAAATATTAATTTTTTTAAATAATTGTTCACACCAGATAACTATCGACCGCATTTCGTCACATCCGGCTAGTCGTGCGTTATTTGATTTTATAACAAAGAGTTTAAATAGGGCTGCCTCTTGAAAGCTACTTGTTTTTAGCTTCTAATATTAAATATTTTAACAAGAAAATCTTTGCATCATGTTCTGACACTTATATCACTGCGTGAGGTACATTTATTCTGCTCTTCCGTTTACTCTCCGCATTGGATTCTGTCGTGTCATCTTTGCCACAATCTACTAAAATTTTTTGATCCTTCTCAAATCTTTTTACACGACTGCCCAAAAAAGGAGTGTGAGTTTATTTATTCATTCATAACATTTAAATGCCTGAACAGATTCATCGTTAGGGTGGCATTAAATTTAAATTACTTGCCAGTTTTCAACCCTAGGGGATGCTTAAATCGGATGCCTAAATGGAGTTGACTAGGGCAAAAAAATGTTTCACCAACCTTTAGGGGTTTATAGTTATAGTTACTTAGGCGTCGTCTTATTCGTCGTTGGTGAAAACGGGCATTGGGTAGCTAAGTAGGTCGCTCATAAGCCCAATAATGTTCAATAACCACTTTACACATCAAACCGGAACACAGTAATACTTCGTGCTTGGCGTATCGACCCAGGCGGAAACCCGCAGAAGAGTTAGTCTGACCACCTCATGCTAAAACCTAGTTACCAAAACTGAAGTTAGTCAGCCCTAAATGGGAGCAACCGAACCGTGTCTGGTGTCAGGCGAAACGACCGCGTTTGTTTATTTTGGTGCAGTTTGAAAGTTGAGGCCTGTCACGTACGGAGCCGGATGGATGCTGCGGCGTCTTCGATGCCGAGACGCTGCTTGAGATTTTGTTGTAATTTTAATAGACTATGTTAGTGGGAGGACTAACTCTTCTGCGAGTGTCCATCTGGGTTGTTACCACCGCTTTGCTCGTGAAGTCTGCCGCCAAGCAGTAGTGTGCAAGCATTACTGTGTTCCGGTTTGATGAGCAGAGTATCCAGTGAAATTACTGGGCTTATGAGACTTAATACCTAATGTCTCAGGGTAACGAGCGATCTGCAGTGCCGCGCAGGCCTTTGTGTTTCAAAGTTCTGGGTGGCACTGCAAGTGTTATGGGCCGGCGTTATGCTTACCATCAGGCAAACGACCAGCTCGTCTCGTTACCAAATAACATAAAAAAAAAAAAAAAGGTCGGTCGGATTTCTTTCACCGAAAGTTCGTACTTACCGACCTACAATTCGACGTAGGTAGCTCTACCATTAAACTGCATTATTGCTCCAAGATTACCTACAACATTTTATGTTAATACGAGTATAAAGATAAACAAATATGTACGGTAAAATAAACTGAGCCCTTAATTATGTGAACAGTTAACGCACACTAGGAGCACCAGCAACGGTTACAATACCGTACAATGGGGTAAATTGAACAGCTATTGACCATGTGTTTTCACGGCGAGCGGACACCTGCCGGGAACATTCATTTATATTGGTTGCAGGTTCCGTAGACAATGCTAAAATTATTGCCAACCAAATTGAGTCTATTTCGTTGTCGATATAAAGTTTCGTTATTACGCAAAGAATAATTCGATTATTATTATTCTTAAAAGAGAACTTTATCGATAGCGTCCGTTTAAGTCTATTTGAATAGTTAAACTATTTAGTTGAATAGTTTAACTATTTAATTTAATATAAAGAGACAACACATAGTATAACTATTTGAATAGTTAAACTCTAGCTATGACAACTACCCATGTTAACCGTTTAACTCTATTTGACTAGTTAAACTAGATAGTTTAACCATTCAAATAGAGTTTCGTCTCTTTTGATTATGTTTAAATTTAAAGAACATTGTTTATTAATAAGAGCCTAAATCTATATCTAGTATACCTTTGACCGTATACTGTTCCTTTTCTTTTGTTGAAAATTTAAGAGCTTATTCAAGAAACACGTAAAAGCTTGGTATTTTAATGAGAAATAAATATACAGGAAGCTATATTACATTTCACGATATATATCATAAACAGCCTCCCATTAGGGGATGTAGGCGGCGCCCTCCCTAATGAACCTACTCTATTGAAACCACTTCATGGACAGGACGAGGACTATTGTATATAAAAATAACGCTTTAGAATACAATCTAAAAATACCTTTGCTCGTGAAGTCAGCCGCCAAGCAGTAGTGTGCAAGCATTACTGTGTTTCGGTTTGATGATCAGAGTATCCAGTGAAATTACAGGGCTTATGAGACTTAATACCTAATGTCTCAGGGTAACGAGCGCACTGCAGTGCCGCACAGGCCTTTGTGTTTCAAAGTTCTGGGTGGCACTGCAAATGTTATGGGCCGGTGTTATGCTTACCATCAGGCAAACGACCAGCTCGTCTAGTTACCAAATAACATAAAAAAAAATACCTACCATATTTATCACCTCATGAATCATAGCATAATTTAATAAGCTCGTCGTCCTCTTTATCCTTTTATAGCATCACTGATAAGCCTCATTCTACCTGATAGCTAAATCATCAATTGTTTATTACTTTTTATAGTTTTAGGCTGTGTGCCAAACACATGTGTAAATTGTGAAAAACGTGGTGACTAGTTGCATAAACAGTTTAATCAATTTTAAAATGTTCTAAAAAACAATTAAAAAAGTATTCTAACTTAATCCAAGAAAAAAAGCCAGCAGGCAGCAGCGCTTCTCAGTAAACTAAACTATACTAACAAGAAACAAAAGTTACAATCAATTTACATTACAACTGAGTAGGTAAGCTAGTTTTCACAGTTGTAACTAACAGAAGCAACCTCCAACACCAAAGATGATAACCATCGCAACGGATCTTCAACATTAGATTAGCACCAATATGGCCTTCACGGAACCCTGCTCGCGGCAGGAACGGGTGCACGATCCATGTCGCCGTCAGTCCGCAGCCGACCACCAATCGCACAATGCCACTTCCGAAATGTTCATAAAACTAACGACTCTTGTGTAACTATCGCCAAAACTTTTACAGTAACTCTCGAAATTAAAAAAAAACGTATATTACGTATCCGAAGATTTTCAAGTGACATCATAAATAATCAGAAAAATATATTTACAGTACTGAAAAGTGATCGTGTCGATAATTTGTGTCAGTGTTTGGATCTGAGGAGCGGATGGAAGGTATGTGGAATTAAGGCATGTCTTATTCTTCTTCTTTCTTCATTTCCTGGCTTCTGTGGTATGTTCGTTAAGGCATGTCGCGCATGTCGTTCGTGATCTCAAATTTTGTTGCGGCAAGGTGACTTGACGTTACATCCTCTGCTTAGTGAGACACAACCTTTGATCACACCACTACGTTGAGAAGGTGAAGTATCCATGTGTCCTCTAAGTAGTTTAGTAGCAGTTTCTATAAAGGAACTATTGAGCCTATTGTCAAAATAAAGAAAGATAGAAATTGAAAAAAAACTCAATAATAGTAAGCAGTTGCAAGCAAGTTGTTCAAGTTGTCGTGTCTTGCCGCACGACGCAACATTATCCTGTGCGAAGCGCCTAACGACATTCTACGTTTTTTGAAAAATGTGGCTTCATATACTTTCTCTGCTAATTTGGCAGACCACCTACTCTCGCATAAATCACATTTAATTGCATACATAATATATCTGGCGTATAATAAGTATATTCAAGCTGGACCAAGTAGTTAGACAGTAAGTAGACTTTGGCTTTGGGTAAGCACTTCAATAAAGTAATGAAAAAATTTAATTGTGTAATTGTCTCTCGGTTTCACGAACGTGGAGACTGTCACGGAACTCTCATAGTGCATTTTTGTAAATGGTATGGAAGGCTTTTAAATAAACTAGCAAAAAAAATAACTATGTTAACTCTACGGTCCAAAACCTATACATATCTAATACCTACAACATGAATATGTAATAGGTAAGAGAAAATCAGAATCTTACTCCTTTATTCTGTTATAGCCTGGTACTTCAGAACAGTTTTGGTTTACATTTTTCTAGTCCACAATACTCATAAACAAAGGATGAGTTAATTATGTGCTATCCCACTGTGACGCAACAGTTAGGGCACGAGGAAAAAATATACCTCGTAGTCTAATCAGTTAGGCAACATAGTTAGGCCACGAGGAAACACCCAAAAAATGACGTCGACGCGTTTCTCGGTGTTGCGTGAAAGAAGGACATACCACTTTCGCATTTATAACATAAAAGTAATAACAGTTTTTTTTTTTAAAGTTGAATCCGTTGTTATTATTCTTCTCTCCCTTTTGAAGTCAATTAAAAAACTGCTCTGTGGGCCAGCAAAGATGCGGTCGAGGACGACGAACACTGAGGTGTTAAGGGAGGTCAGGGTGGTGCCGGACCAGTTGTACCATTCGAAAACAATGACTTCACAAATAATTATTACAAATTAACGCCTATTATTCCGTGTAATTGTAACGTAATCGATACAAGCGCGTTTCACAATTCATTCTGCGAAAAAAAGTAATCGATGAGAGAAAACAGTATAACTTAGCGTGTAACTTTAGATGGACGAGATGAAATCGTGAATATATTGAAATAATGCACCAAAGTTTAGTGCCGCGCAGGCCTTTGTGTTTTAAAGTTCTAAGTGGCACTGCAATTGTTATGGGCTGACGTTATGCTTACCATCAGGCAAACGACCAGCTCGTCTCGTTACCAAATAACATAAAAATAATGTTAAAAAAACAACAGCACTAAAGTGAAAAACTATACAAAATTCAGTATGTAAAAAGCTTCCAATAGAGCTTTTTATGATCCAAACTTCAAAGTAAACAACTCTGCACTGTAACTAAACGTTATCAGCGTTCTCTGAAACCCGTAATGGCCGAAAAAAGCGAGCAGCACGTCACCACACCGGTCAGTCACATCACGTTGGTAAAGCGCAGTTTGTCGTTTTGCACCAAACGCGAGACGACGCGGTTCGCTGAGCCGGCGCGATGCTGGGTGAGTGGCTTGGACCTGGACCAATGGATTACAAACAGTTTTGATGAAAGAGTTGCGTTTTGACATGGATCTATTATTTCTTCAGTTGGCAATCAGATTCAAGTAGCAAGATAACGTCTTGGTCACTGTCAAATCAGCCGCCGAAATAATAATCTTTTAGGGTCCGTAGAGTTTGCAACGTTTCCACATTTGTAGGGCAGTATCTGACCAAACAGGACACGTCAATTTCAACGCCGGCGTTAAGGAGAGGTATAACATTCGGGAAATTCGGGAAATTTTTCGAGCGAAATCCTAGTAAGTTCCTTCCACTTCCTAAGGTGGAAGCTGGATAGGAAGGAAATGCTAGAACAATAATACCAGTAGGTATGACATAATATGGCGTCACATCGAGACAGGTGGGCTATCAGTATTCTATAGAGGGGTGTCAGTTATCGGGCTTCCTGCGTGCATCCTTCCGCGCCCAGCGGGCGTGATGAATAGGTAATAACCTGAGCCAGTCATGCATGCCAAGAATGGGACCATTATTAGACCTTTAGCCCGTCACATTCGATCGAAATACTCAATAATATTTCGGTATTTGAAAAAAAAGTCTAAATTTTTGCCCGTCTCAAAACGATACAAAGAACACGTAATTTGGTTACCTGTATATATATTACTAGCTTTTGCCTGTGGCTTCGCCTGCGTGGTAAATATATTTATAAATTGTAGTCTACGTGTTATTCTGATGTATACGCTATATTACTGTGAAGTTTCATCAAAATTGGTTCAGCAGTTTCTGCATGAAAGAGTGACAAACATCCACCCATAATTCCATACATCCATCCTCACAAACTTTCACATTTATAGTATGTATTAGTGACCCTAACTAGGATTCTCTTTTCATAATTCAGCTAAGGAAAGAACACTAGTCTTTCTTTCTAGTATTATATCTCTACAACTTTTAGCTACCTCGCTGAACATTTTCTACCGGAAGGTCGATAGCCTCATACGATTATTAATTTTATACGATTATTAATTTTACTAGACATCACTTCCACGCTAACACCATAAAACTATGTTATCAACATAACAACCTATCAATAGTAAAATTATGTCATAAATAATCTTAATATATTATATAAATTACGCGTCACGTTGTTTGTCCGCGATGGACTCCTAAACTACTTAACCGATTTTAATTAAATTTGCACACCGTGTGCAGTTTGATCTAATTTAAAAGACAGGATAGCTTAAATCTCAATTTATAGCCGCAATATTATTTTATTGCAAATTCTATTAGGGTTCCGCGCAAAAAAATAAAAACCATGAAATCCAGAATCTCCACGCGGGTGAAACCGCGGGGCAGCAGCTAGTATTTTATAAGAATTATAAGCTCCTTTAAAAAGCAGAGCTAACAGCGCCTACAAAACTAATTATAGCAAAGTGTTCTTTGAATTATGCGAAAAGATAATGAAAAGGCGTATGTATGTGAACTAAACTATGAATTGAATTCCAATGCAATGATAAAATTTTGTATGTAGTACTTTTTATAAAAGAGCACGCACATGTAATATGAGGAATTGATGCCACTATGCCCCTCTTATTGCAGAGCAGACCATTTTGGAAATCCAGCACCACTTTGTAAACTACTCGTATTGGATAACTAGCCGAACAGGTCGTTTGCCCGATGGTAAGCATAACACCGGCCCGTAACAGTAGGGTATTTAACTCCATTTTTTTATGATATCAATCAATTCGTTTTCTCATGAGATTCAAATGTCTATATCGAAAAAACTGAAAACCGATCGTTAGAAATGTCAAAAATGAGAGTCAAAGTCGGCGCTTATCTGAGCGCTAAAACGCTGAAGACAAATAGCTCATCGTATGTGACGTCACATGCCATGCGCAGGTCCGTAAAGTTTTTGTTTACATCGAACATTTTGTTGGTTTTGGTCGTGTAAAAACCAAAAAAATACATTGCTAAAACAAATTAAAGCTACAACTACTTCTTCCTTTGCGGATTCTTGGAGGGCAGCGTCACGGGCGTTACTTTCCCCTGGGGCGTCAATATTATAGGGGCGGAGGGCATGGGGCTGGTTTCTCCCGTCGCCACGAATTTTTTAACCTTGTGCTTCAGGTCAAAGTATATTCTGTTCTCGTGGTTCAACTGAGGTAGCACCGAGAGGCGCTTGTCGCTTTCCTGTAAGAAAGGACAGTATCTAAGACTTGACGATCGAATAATAGGAGTTACATCTGCATCAAACAAAACGTGATGGTTTTGTAGATGTGCAACTCGCGTCGTGAAACGCAGGTCGATTGCGAGTTCAATTCTTGCTACGAATAAAACCAGTGGAAGCGCTTGTACTGTGTCTGCAAATGGTCTGCATAGGGTGTTGTTAGATGGTTATATGTAGTTCCAGATTTTTTATGTAATGATAATTCTCATGATGAAGATGATGCTGTTGATGAGAGTTCTAAGTGTTAGTGACGTCGGCCGCCGATCGGTCAATGGTTAAAATTAGATTTAGCTTTGTGGAACACATCGTGATGCAACCTATAGCACAGTGATATAGTTACTTCTCGTGATCGCCTGAAAACTACAACCATCAAGTATTTTTATTTTTTTTTATGTTATTTGGTAACGAGACGAGCTGGTCGTTTTCCTGATGGTAAGCACAACGCCGGCCCATAACAATTGCAGTGCCACCCAGAACTTTGAAACACAAAGGCCTGCGCGGCACTGCAGTGCACTCGTTACCCTGAGACATTAGGTATTAAGTCTCATAAGCCCAGTAATTTCACTGGATACTCTGCTCATCAAACCGGAACACAGTAATGCTTGCACACTACTGCTTGGCGGCAGACTTCACGAGCAAAGCGGTGGTAACAACCCAGACGGACACTCGCAGAAGAGTTAGTCCTCCCACTAACAAAGTTACAAATCCATAGCCAAGAACCACAGAATAGGGACTCTTCCTGTGTTCTGTGTGCCAAGCCCCTATCGGTGCGTTCCGGCAGCTATACTCTCGAGAACCAGTTCATCTCCGACCGCATCGTCGCTTAGTATGAAAAAAGATACATATTTCAGGCGAAATTGATCCATTCAGGGTCGATTTCGCCTCTTAGTAATAGTATGCCGTACGTATTTCAACACGATGATGTAGTAGTTCTTCTTGTGCTCGAACATGTCCGTGGCATGAGCGTACGTGTTCAGGTTGAACAACCCCATTAGCGCGCCTCTGTCGTCGCAGAGGTCGAACTGCGTGAAGATACCTGCAACATCGTGTAACCTAGGTTGAGCTACGTCAGGGCCATGCTTTTTTTCCATAGCATAGAGATACACGACCACTATGTTAGGTCCTCACATACGGTGCGGGTGTAACCGTGCAATAACATATCTGTTTAGCTTTAAGGCTGGTCTAAATATGCACACGCTCCGCCCATCTCACTCTTGTCACCATCTCACTCTTGTCACCATCTCACTCTTGTCACCATCTCACTCTTGTACACACAGTATTCACAGCGGCCAAAACGTTTGGTTACATATGTATGTAGTCGATGCGTCACCGATATCAATGCATATCATTGACTTGTGACTCTCTCGGACCGACACCGACAGTCGGTGAAGACGTCGATGCAAACACACAATGCACATATATATCGATGTTCGGGGCATTTCCTGGTTGAACTAAAGCAGAATTTATGTGCATTCATTTTTACTGCCGTGTCAAAATTTTGTGAAACTAGTTTCAAAAAGGATAACTCACGCCTCTGAAGAATCAAGCCAAATCTCACTAATGTGTCAGTATAATATTCTAATAATGCGACAATGTGGGATCGTGAACTACCCGAAGACGAAGATCGCAGTCTGTCTACTCCTTAGAAAGTTGTATAAAAAAGAGCCGAAAAAATATTTAATCTGTAGAACTGCTGAGGATAGGCATAAGGTACGAATCAGGTCTAGTCACTACCTTTATTATCTGTATTAAGTAGAGAAAGTGAGAGAGGGTTTAGAGGTCAACGGTTAAAGGAACCTCACTTATCTGACCTCGACTTGTCTTCATAGTTACATATTGCTCACCTACCCAACCGGCACTTCTTCCGGATGTACTCCAGCATGACGCGCACAGGGCAGTCAGGGTTCACCAGCAACGTCTTCTCAACAGAGAGGTCCAGCTCTGAGGAGCTGCGCCGCGCCATGTATGACAGCTCTGGAGCGTCCTTGTATGTGATGTAGATAAACATGATATTTTTTGATATGCGAAGATATTAAAAAATATTTTACGTTGTTACTTTGATTTTTATTATTGTTTTCACAGACTATGGACCACAGATTACTATATATGTAGCTCAATGTAATAGCTAGCTATGGACTAGTACACAGATCAGTAATATGTAGCCACAGATCTGTATATGTAGCTAGCTATTTATAGCTACTAGTATTTGATTCACAAATTGTATGATTTGATTGTTACCACATAGGTAATTGTTACAAAGACAGAGAAAACAACTCTAGATTGTTACTTCGCTGCAAAGAAAATATATTCCACAGACCTAAAATTACGCTACGATATATTCGCTGTTTTGAAGTTTTTATCACGTCTCTTTTGACCATCTTTTGACGAAAGGTTGACATACGTCAAATCATACCAATAAAACATTTTTGACAAGCTTTTATTTAACTTGCAATACCTACTTGACATCACTTGACATTGGCTTGATTGTGGCTAACATTCCACAGAAGCCATGAAATAAAGAAAGAAGAAGAAGAACTTGCAATGTTTATTTAGGTCACAGAGTTGTAATATAGTAGTCTGTGATTTAGGTCAAATCTTGCAAGCTAAATTTGACCCACTTCCCGGTGTTCGATTGAGACAAATTTTACATACATATCTTTCAATGGGAAGACGGCCATAGGAACTCTGTAACGAAAATGTAACACCTTCGAGCTGCGGGTCGTTTCATTTTTCTTTACAAGTAATCTGATTCTTCCTAAGACTGATGTCGCTTCCGACACGGATATCATTCCGAGTGAATTAAAATAACCCTGCAGATCTCGAAAAAAGAAGATTCATGAATGAAATGAATGCTGTTAAAAAGTACCTAGGTACATTAAGTACTTTACGCTAATACAGAAAATAATCAAAACTGAAAATAGGAAAAATATCAGACATCGAAAAATTAAGACAAAAATAAATTTAGAAGAACATGTAGAAACATAACTGTATACTTACTCGTATATTATATTATAATAATATTATATAGGATAGGTAACATAATTACTCCTACCTAAGTATAATTATTTAATTAATTACCATTGCTCTCAACCTATTCTAGGAAATAAAATACGTCGTACCAACTTTGATGACCTCGTGAATAATACTAATTTCAAGTGGTAATTATAATTATAATATCAAAAATCAAAGATAGAGAAATATTTACTTACCTGCTTAATTTTGACGTTCTCTTTTTAGGATTAGATACATTATTAAAAGCAGAATAACGGAAGGTCAAATTGAACGACGACGTGGGCAAGCGTCGCATGTAATTAGGAGCTAAACAAAGGTTTTTGATTTGAGTAAGTTATGGAATTGGGACACGTGGAGATTGTTGACCCAACAACAAACCCAATGCTTTACAAACTCCACTGTATTATTGTCATGTGAATAGCTCTATTTATGTCTCATTTATAGTTATGTATTTAGATTACTCGAATTAATTATAGATTTTTGTGTTGTCTATTGACACACTGAAGTTGGTATTTTGAAGTGATGATGAATAATGGTGACTCAGTGGTACTTAGGGAAGGAATTATGAAGGGGTCATATCCTACAAAAAAATGCTTTTAAAAAAGTAGGAACCCACTTCGACGAAGATATATCGCGATATTTGAAATTTCATCCCCAATTTTTCCGCCCTTAGGGGTGATATTCTTTAAAGTGATATGGGCGTCAAAGCAACGATTTTCGATCGCGCGTAAATGATTTATAAAAGGACCACCCTCCATATACAGGATGAGTTTGAAGAGGTATGTTATTCCAGAAGGGGGTGATTAGGACCATGGTTGTCAACAAGTTGTGAAAACCTCCCTTGGAAAAACGTAATTCAATATTTAAAAGACAAAACTGCAAACGGGAAGTGCGCGAATTTTTCTGGATTTTTTTCTAGGTGTCTTCTAATCAACATTATCATTTAGCAAAGTTCAACATAGTTGAAGTGAATCAGCTGATCTAGGGCTGCCCCGAATTTCTGTAGTAGAATATTAACGTAAACTTTAAATGCCTTTTCCTCAATGACAAATTCCGAATTTTAAAAACTCGTTAAACAAATGTTGTTGGCCTCCAACAATACATTGACCTGCTTTCGGGTTAACATACCAATTTATACTCAGGTTGTATATATACACTACGCATTAACTAACGAATATTTTGAAACAGTTGGGAATTGAAGGAGAAAAACACCACAAAAAAAGAATAAGATGAATTGAGGACCTCCTCTTTTTTTTGGAAGTCGGTTGAATATGTCGAGCTTTTGTTGAAGGAAGACATCATCATGCAACTAGTGTGGTGGTAGGACATTTCCTAGTGCTCCCCTGGCTAGTTACCATACTCTCGGAGTGCTCCATCCGATAGCTTTATTATATAGGTAAGCTTGCGTTCTATCTCACCTGGTTGGTAAATGACGATGCGGTCAAAGATATGGATCACGCTTACATAGGAGATACCTGGATGTGACTCGGGACTTGAAGAAACTCAGGTTATAGGCACTCTGGCAGCTTTTTTTTTATTTTACTTGGTAACCAGATGAGCTGGTCATTTGCCTGATGGTAAGCATAACAATTGCAGTGCCACCCAGAAATTTGAAACACAAAGGCCTGCGCGGCACTGCAGTGCGCTCGTTACCCTGAGACATTAGGTATTAAGTCTCATAAGCCCAGTAATTTCACTGGATACTCTGCTCATCAAACCGGAACACAGTAATGCTTGCACAGTATAGCTTGGCGGCAGACTTCACGAGCAAAGCGGTGGTAACAACCCAGTCGGACACTCGCAGAAGAGTTAGTCCGACCACTAACAAATAGCCGCACTAGATTGCCGTTTCTCATTTTAGTGTGTCCACCATCTTTCTCCGCATCATCTACAAGTTCAGTAGATATAAGTGGTCAAAAACAAAGAATGAGAGAACGGGCCAGTAGAGGAGGGTTCAACGTACGAGCTCCGTGTCCGTAAATATACTTTCAAAGTATATTAATTATTTTACAATATACACACAATTGGTATATTCATAAAAAATAAATCATTGTTCTGACAAGTAGGTATATAGATAATTAGGTATACAAAATTAGTAAAATACACGTTTCATTATCACTAAAATATAATTAATTACTAATACTAATTAATTTAATAAATAATTAAGAGTCAAGAGACATTTCACTGATACAATTGCGACTTGCCCAAATCTCTGATAACAACATATAAAATCTAATATCGCTGCGCCTAAGGTCATCGCGCACCATGCCGGCCTTGGCCGCTTTGCGCTCACATTTTCTTTCTCAACGCGCATCTAAAGTAACATTTCAAAAGAGCAGTTTCAAAAGTGTCGGCTACCCGAGACTCGGGTTGCTGCAGTCTGGCTTCCGAACTCGGAGTCCCATTACTCATTCGACACGCGAGCTATTTACACGCGTGCTGGCTGTAAACTGCCGGTTTAAAGGAAGCAATAGATAGAGCAGACGCGAGTTTGTGACATGTAATTGAACTACACAATAAACGCTTCGGATTTGACAGCAAAGTGTTTATGGAAGTAAATGAGACTTTGAAATATTATCTAAACGATTAGTGCCCGGTAGTGTCCTGCGAGATTTATTGGAGAGTATTACAGAAACAAAAAACTAACGACTTTATAAAAGTAACATGGATAAATTCAAATAGATAAATGGTAGATCAAAACTGCAAATAACTTTTGAATAGCCACAGTTCCAAGCATTCGAATATTTGAAATGGACACTGAGACCTGAACGCTACAGCAACCATGGATCTGTCAGGAGTGACGAGCCTCATGCGCTTCGGGATATCAGCGTGGCCGCCCCCCGGACCCTTACCCACCAGCTTCCAGTTCCACCACCATGGCGGAAACTTTGCTGTGTTCGTGATTCTCTTCGCGTTGTGTATGATGGAGGTGGTGGTCCTAAAGATCATTACGGAGGAGCAGACTAGGGACGGGTCCAGGAGCGTGACTTCAATGTGGTTCGATCTGGATGATGAGTGACAGTGAAGTGATTGAATGATTGACTCTGAAAATATAGAAATAACAAGTAGCGTAATTATTAAAGTGTGTAATTTTCTTTACTGTAGGTGTTTGAAATTGACAATTGTATTGCTTAAATTGGAAGCAATCTAATGTGTGTTATCAATTTGAATAGTTTTGATGTTAACAAAATTAGTTCCATTCATAACAATGAAATATGTAATTTCATCATCTCAAGAATTTTGGAGTCAACATTGATCGCTCCCATAGCCTAGTTTTTATTAAGGCGTCTGGTCTAGATAACCAAACACAGATTCGAAATCTGTCGGCAGTAAAATTTTTGGGATGTATTATTTACGTAAACTTTAAACTGTTTTCATTATAAATATATTACAGTATATAAAATTCCCGGCGTTTATATAACAATTCGTTGGTTCCTGGTCACAGACATATTGTTTAAAAGCACGGCCCGCTGGCCGTACGCGGCCCGCGACTTATATTATTTGTGCGGCCCGCGACTTATATATTTCTGCGGCCCGCGACGTGTTTTTTGATGTACCACATATTATACGAAAGTTTTCCTATTGTTTTCCTGAACACAGAACTGAATTTATTACACACCTGTATTTTTATTATTTCTTAAAAAAATTAAAGTAGTATTTGTGTCTGCAGCCCTCCAGTCTATTTAGTAATTTATATTGGCTCCCGTCTTACTGGTTCGGGCAGCCTTGGTTTAAGTACTTGATGTAAAATATACCATTGAAACGTGTTTAAAGATTATTTCAAAGATTATTTTTCTAATTGCAGGCTCATGCCTCCTACTTACTTCCCTATTATTAAGGCGCCTCTTAGGTACCTATCATTCTTTTGTATTGAAATAAGGTTGAAAATGGCGATGAGGATGTTGGAAGTTATTTCGAAGAATACACCATACACCTTAAATTTTAAATATTTTTCATACATAACAAAAAAAAATAGAATTTAGATGAATAAATTTCCTTTTTTTTTCTTGGTTAAAAAATATGATATTTGTTGCTCAAAATATTGATCATTTCGAGACGAAAGAAATTTCAGGGTCTGTTGCCTTTTTTTACAAGATTACTACTGCTACGTCATTTCAATAATATAATATTTTATAGATAAGTCTTTACTATAAACACTAAAATGGCTATATTACTGTATTTTTTTTTTGTTTGTAATATGTATGAAAACTGAGATTAATGGGATGAAAAACCGGTCATTTTCGGACGTTTTGCCGCCCCTTAAAATTCTCAATGCGTTGGATGCTTTGTTTGTTGCTCAATCAAGCAATAACTATTGCACATATAGGATACTAGCTTCTGCCAGCGGTTTTCACCCGCATTCCCACAGGCACCATGCATTTTTGCGGAATAAAAAGTAGCCTATGTTACTCTCCGGCCCATAAACTATATCTATGCCAAAAATCACGTCGATCCGTTTCTCCGTTACTGCGTGAAAGAAGGACAAACCAACAAAACAACAAACACACTTTCGCATTTATAATATGAAGTAGGAAGTAGGATTTCCATAAAATAGCACTGTATTCGATGAAAAACATGTTGTTACACTACATTAATTAATCATACATCAAAGTTATAAAATAGTAAATATGTAAATTATGAAGTCTGTATTAGCGTCATAAAATATAGATATGTACTGTTTATTATATTACTTACTTATATTAGTACTAATCTACTTATCTGTTTTAGATATGACCCAACTAGCAAGTGCAGGGTAGTAAACAACAATAATTATTTATTACAAATTCCTGCCCGCGGTTTCACCAGCGTTCCCACAGGAACCGTGCATTTTCGGGGACAGAATACGGCGCGCCGTAATCTCGCTCGCGTATCTCAATGACTTTTGAAGATAATCAATCAATTAATACAATTATGAAAACCGCATTCAGTGAAGTTTCTAGAAACAACATTACAAAGGTACGGAAAAAGTATCATTTTGATCCGATGAAATTTTCATGTAAGTACCTACTACATGAAAATGGGCAAATTCAAAATTCAAATTCAAAAGTCTTTATTCAAATAGGCCCCAAAGGAGCACTTATGAAAGTTAAAATGACTCTAACAGCGGGCCTCTGCAACATTCATCTACCCGAATCACAGACTAAAACTAATGTTATAGTCATAAACTATGACAAAATATAAAACCCCATTATTAGGTTTGAAAACTTGCAAGGATCAAAATGAAATTTTTGTTTAATTTTTTAACGTAGTGTCTTATCTTTCACTGTCGCGGGTGACGTAGGCGCACGTGACCATTTAGCGAGCCAAGTATTAAGCATCCCTTCTGCTCTTTCTGTTCTGTGGCCGCAAGCTTGACCGCTAACGAAATTCTGGCCGATACGAGAAGAGTGCGTAACTTTCACGACCTTGACTCGGGCGGACCTTTCGTACATGACATTCACATCATAAACAAACCTAATGAACGGGTTCTTCGTATCAGTTATTGTATCGCTTCGTAAGGTTGTTCGATTTTCTTACTAACGTAGGTACCTACTTTTCGTCGGTTCGTCGCGTTTTTCAAGCCATTTTTGTAAAATGTCATGAAATATAAAAAATCTGATGGTATCATTTCAATTACTATTGGATGTTATAAAAACATTGTTAAATTCGGGAAACTTTTAAATGCAGTACTTACGTATCTTTGTGCAAATTATACTATAAGTATTTTTTTGTGAATTTCATTTTTACTATGTTAAAGTGATGTTCTTAAACCTGTATAACTATAGTAATTATGTATTTTGTGTTTCATTCAACATCCCTATTCACAAATACTTAATTATCCAGCTGTCGCAAAGAGTCCAATTCACGATGACATTGGTACTCCAACGCGGCTAGCGTTGGACTACCTGAGTTAAAAAAATTATATTGACACTGCATGAAAAGTTCATAATTTTTACATGGTAAAAGTAAAATAATAAGCGAAAAGGAAGTCTGCCGAAGTAACCTGCGTAAGGACAAAGCAAAATTAGCAAGGAAGACATTTTAGAAGGCAACGGTAGCGATAACATAAATCACTGGTTTCATACAAACCAGTTTGGTTGCAAGTAATACATTTGCGCAAGAGCCGCCGGCGACCCGTGACTTGCACTGGCCAGCTCGGTTACTACTGCAATTAGTACATGCTATATACCTACGTATATATAATATATATATATATCTTTTTTTATGTTATTTGGTAACGAGACGAGCTGGTCGTTTGCCTGATGTTAAGCATAACGCCGGCCCATAACAATTGCAGTGCCATCCAGAACTTTGAAACACAAAGGCCTGCGCGGCACTGCAGTGCGCTCGTTACCCTGAGACATTAGGTATTAAGTCTCATAAGCCCAGTAATTTCACTGGATACTCTGCTCATCAAACCGGTACACAGTAATGCTTGCACACTTCTGCTTGGCGGCAGACTTCACTAGCAAAGCGGTGGTAACAACCCAGACGGAAACTCGCAGAAGAGTTAGTCCTCCCACTAACAAAATGCTAGGTATACCTACGTATATGCTAGGTATTTTCATCATAGTACTAGAGTCTTACCACCTGGTAAGTAAGTAGTTACTTACCAGGTGGTAAGACTCTGCTGCGTCTGAGTGGGTAGGTACCATCCATAGAGATTTGTGGTACCACCGCTTTGCTCGTGTAGTCTACCGGTTATACAGGTTTAAGAACATCATTAACACAGTGAAAAAAATCGCAAAAATATAATATGGTAATTTCCACAAAGAAACTGCATCTAAAAGTTTCCCGAATTCAACGATTTTTTTATCATCCAATAGTAATTGAAATGATACTATCATATTATTTACATTTCAATTAATAAAAAAGATTATGACAACTATGTACTTAAACGCAGTTTTTCACGGCCAAAATCAAGAAAATGCATGTTTTTAAAACAGCTTTTCGGGCCGTGTAGAACATGTGACGCAAGATGTTCTGCCCAATATGTGTGGGATGCCCGACTTTGACTCTCATTTTTAGCGTTTCTATGTTGGATTTCCAGTTTTTTTTATATACACATTAGATTCTTAAGGGAAAACAAATTGATTGACATCATAAAAAAATGGAGTCAACACCCCTATTACAAATGTGTATACTACTAGACGTTGCATTTGCAATCATTTCTATCAATGACGAATAGTATTTGAGACATGCAATACTTGCAAGAGATCGAACCTTGTGTAACGAGCACAGACTATCTATAGCTAAATAACTGATTCATTCGTTCACTAATAATTCAATGTTGTTTGCCTTCAATGTCATTGCGATACTTTTACTATTGTCAGCCCGAATGTCACTGTCATTACGAGTGACAGCTTTTTCACTTTTTGGTTGGCTATTCTGACGGACTCATTCTTGAACGAGGCGCCTTCGGATAACGACTAAGGTTGGTGATATTTTTATACTAGATTTTATATTTAAGTGATTCTGGGATGTATTATAACTATATTAATGAAATGCATCGTTTAATTTCATCGTTTACCCTCTGAGATGGACGCCTGTTACATCTCAGAAGTGGGATATGGACCAACAACCCATCAATTCTAACCGCCCACAAACGGCATAATTGAAATAATTATTATAATTGTTCGTACCCACAATAAAATAGGCAGGAAATACTGTTTAATCTAATGAGGTATGTGTAACAAGCATCAGTTAATCGCAAACCTAACTGCCAAATCTCGGATGATTTTGGATTACTGTTGAATTTAGAAAAAAATATTTTTTTTTGTCTTGTATTATTTTGTTTATTGCATCAATTGGTGTGAAATATGCTTGTTAGTCTAAAGAATACAAAGAAAAAGAGTGGAATCTAATAGCTAAACATGATCGTGACCACCATGTATGAGATGAAAATGGATTAGGTCAGGACAAAATTAATTTTCAGAATTTCGAAAACGCAACTATGTATCCATTTCAATGTTTTGAAAGAAAACGTCAGTAGTTAATTTAGAAAATATTGTGATATAATTTAGTGGCCAGTTGCTTCATAATAATACGTAATAGATGTTTAATTATTGTAATGCGTCACAGTCATGTGTTTTTGATAAAATTGACGATAAACGTTTTGGAGTTCCAGAAAATGAGTGACAAAGACCTCGATACGGATCGTCGGCGAGTCGACAGTCGGTCCCATGCATCGGACCGATTCCGGCGGCACAGCGAAGCGTCCCAAGCCCGAAATCGAGACCAGCGTGACAGCGTGCAGCGCAGCCGCAGTCGCAGTCGACGACGTGACACCGATCGGCGACCACGACGGAGTCGAAGCCACAGTACGGTGCAAAATCATCGCCGCAGTCGCCGTCGGAGCCGCGATACCAGCAGCGTGCGTACAGTTCGTGAGCAGGAGCGCAAAATTCTACATGAGAAAGATAAGTTACGGCGACTAGAAAAGAGGTTAGATAGGGACCGCGATAGGTTAGCTGAACGGGCACGGAGTAGGTCGTATAGGCGCATTGAAACGCCCGAACCTGGACCTAGTAACGTTGTCCGGGGAAGAACACTTACTGATAATGCTGATGTCCAAAATCGTTATTCTGTGTCACCAAGAAAACGATCTAGAGATTGTCATACTGATGAGAGTACCAATGATGTTAAGAAACCTAGGCTCATGACGGAATTTTTCGAAGAATTCTTAAGTGTGTTGAAGTCAAAAACAGGGGATCGTGAATCATTTGCTTCTATTAATAATGTAATCCCCGAATTTGATCCAATGTCAAAAGAACAGACCGTTAGCGTTTGGTTGGACAAGGTCGATGAATGTTCGGAAATCTATAATTGGAGCGACAAGCAAACGATTCACTATGCCCTACCTAAACTATCTGGACTTGCTAAGGCCTGGTATCAGGGCTTACCCTCTATTAAGCACACTTGGTTAGAGTGGAAGACTTTGTTGAGAGAATCGTTTCCGGCAACTGAAAACTACGCTGAGCTATTAACAGAGATGCTTAATAGACGGGTCCGCCCTGGTGAGTCTTTTGAAATATATTATTTTGCAAAAATAAATCTACTAAATAGATGTAAGATCCTTGGGAAGCAAGCGGTGGACTGTTTACTCTACGGAATCGATGATAGAGGGGTAAGAGTGGGTGCTCAAGCTGCTAAATTTGATAAACCTGAAGATGTTCTCGAGTTCTTTAAAACTATAAAATCGCATAATAGGTACCTGTCAGACTATAACAAAGACTTAAACCGAGATAGGCGGCCTGTAAATATATTACCATCAAATAACAATAGTTCATCAAAAGTATTGAGACCCGTTCAAAGCAACCTTAGAAATAATAATAACGCTAGAGAACCCATCACTTGTTTTAACTGTCAGGGCATTGGACATCCTAGCTTTAGGTGTCCTAAACCAGTCATTAAATGTACCACGTGTAATTTTATAGGACACGAGTCATCGCAATGTCCAAAAGGGAAAGACCCAATAAATATGTCCAAAGACAAAAATGTACTTGAGATATCGGTCGACGAAGATACCAACAGTAAGTACAAAATTAGGTTGAGCATTAATAAGGAAATCACGGTTTGTCTCGTAGATTTGGGAAGTGAAGCGACACTGATTCGTAAGAGTGAGGCTCAAAGGTTAGGGTTAATCTGGAAGGAAGTTAACGAGCCATACTTAAGAGGGTTAGGCAACATCCCATACTTACCTTTAGGGCAAGCTTTTGTCGACATAGATGTACAGGGTATCGTAGAAAAGGCGGTTGAGATATTCGTCGTGGACGATTATTTGATAAATTGCAACATCTTGCTTGGACACAGCTTTACGGAGAGACCGACTGTAAAGATTATTAAGACACCCAATGAACTGACATTTGAACGGGTAGAGTATGATCATAATCTAAAGTTACACCTCTTTGCAACCAGTAACTTCACAGTCAATGTTGGTGAAATGGCAGCTATTTCTGTAAAGTCCGATAGTAAGAGTGATGGTAACATTTATGTTAATGGATCCGTAAGGGGTAGCGTAGGACAGGAGTACTATCTCTTACCAGGAGAATATCAAATTCACGATTCCCATTGTAACTTGCTAGTTCAAAACGTCTGTGCTAGTCCAGTGCAGTTCAGAGAGAACGCTCTCATTACTCGAGCACAGTTCATGGGGTCAAGTAGAAACATCTTAAAAATATCGGACAAATCGATTCCACACCATCTAGCTATGCCAAAGTGCGGGAATCAATTATCTGATATTCAGAGACGTAAGTTTGAAGAACTATTGGATAACCATAAAGACTGCTTCTCCACAGGAATGCACGACTTAGGGTTTACTAACGAAACTGAAATGGAGATTCATCTTAAAGATACCACCCCAGTAGTATACAGACCATACCGGTTGCCATATTCTGAGCGCAAACTGGTTCAGGATATGGTATTAGATATGATGGACAATGGCATCGTGAGGGAGTCTAACTCCCAATACGCCAGTCCAATAGTTTTGGTTAAAAAGAAATCAGGGGAAAAGCGTCTTTGCGTGGATTACCGCGCCCTGAATAGTCGTACTAAGCGTGACCACTACCCTCTACCTAGGATAGATGACTTATTAGACCAACTCTCGGGTCAATATTTATTTACGTCCTTGGACTTAGCCTCGGGCTATCATCAAATAGCGATATCAGAGCAGTCCCGAGATAAAACCGCATTCGTCACGCCCGATGGGCAATATGAGTATAACCGTATGCCTTTCGGCCTGGCGAATGCACCATCCGTTTTCCAAAGGACAATTCACAAGGTATTAAATAAGTCTAAGGTCGGATATGTGGTTATTTATATGGATGATATCTTGATACCGTCCAAATCATTTGAAGAAGGTCTAGTACGTCTTGCAGAGGTACTTGGTCTCCTACGAGAGGCAGGTTTAACCCTGAAGATGGAAAAATGCAACTTCTTCCAGGAAAAGATCGATTTCCTTGGGTTTGAGATAGACAAAGATGGTATTAGACCTGGCATCCAAAAGACAGAAGCGGTTGCAAAATTTCCCGCTCCCCAGAACCAGCATGAAGTGAGAAGATTCCTCGGACTTGCTAGCTTCTTCAGGAGGTTTGTAAACAGATTTGCGTTAATCGCAAGGCCCTTGACGAACCTCCTGAAAAAGGAAACACCCTGGCATTGGGGTGAGGAAGAAATGCAATCCTTCCAGACGATTAAGACACTTCTTACGGAAAGGCCAGTCCTCGCATTGTACGATCATAACGCTGAGACTCAACTGCACACTGACGCAAGTAAATTTGGTGTAGCCGGCATCCTATTGCAGAGGAATGGATCCGACTTCTGGAGACCAGTGGCGTATTTTAGTCGTCAAACTCTAGCTGATGAGATGAAGCTACACTCATTCGAACTTGAAACACTTGCAGTCATAAGTGCATTGAATAAGTTTCGCATATACCTTATCGGAATAAAATTCACCATCGTCACGGACTGTAATGCCTTACGCTCCACTTTCACAAAAAGAGATCTTATACCTCGTATATCGAGGTGGTGGATACAATTTTTGGAATTCGACTGTGATATTGAATACCGGCCGGGTGAGAGGATGTCACATGTAGATGCACTCAGCAGAGGACCCATATCAATAGAACCGGAAGAAATTCATACACTCGACATATTGTCAGTAAGTACAGATGATTGGATTTCTACAGTTCAGTCCTCTGATGAGGAAATCAAACGCCTAAAGAACGTATTAGAGGATCCGGAAACAGCTAAAGTAGCAAGCATCCATAAAGAATACACACTCAAGAATGGACGAGTATTTCGCGTCTTGAAAGATGGTGGCACAAGATGGGTCGTTCCAAGAGGCGTGCGTTGGCAACTTCTAAAGACTAACCACGACGACGTCGGTCACTTTGGATTTGATAAGACACTCGAGCGAATTAGGTCCCTGTTTTGGTTCCCAAAGATGCGCAAATTTATAAAAAAGTACGTAGCCGCATGTCTCGAGTGCGCTCACCATAAGTTACCGTCGGGAGCCAAAGAGGGGCTGCTCCACCCAATACCAAAGATCGACATCCCGTTTCATACGCTACACGCCGACCATCTTGGCCCATTCCCACGAAGTAAACGAGGGTGTACGTATATATTGGTGATCGTTGACGCCTTCACTAAATACGTTAGTCTAACGCCAGTACGAAGTACCAAAACTAAAGAGAGCATCAAAGCTTTCCAAACACTCTTTAGTTACTTTGGATCCCCTATACGACTAATAACAGACAGAGGGTCTAGTTTCACAAGCAAGAAATTTAAAGCATTTATGCAGTCTATTGGCACAAAACACATCCTCAACTCCGTTGCAACACCGCGAGCCAATGGGCAGGTTGAACGGTATAACCGAACAATTCTAGCCTCTCTTGGCTCCATGACTCATGGCAAGAACAAGAACACGTGGGAAGAGCTTCTACCTGATGTTCAATTAGGGCTAAATACAGCTGTCCACGATGTTACCAAGAAAACTCCTACCGAACTGTTATTCGGTAGAACAGTAGCTAACCCATCTCAAGGCGTATTAAATAACGTAGTAAATGACGTTGAAGATGTCAATAGGAAAACCATAGAAGACATTAGGTCTGAAGCGGTTGAACGGATCAAAAACAATCAAGAATCAAATAAGAAGCGACATGACCAACGTAGGAAGATAGGTACCATTCTTAAGGAGGGTGATCTAGTTAGAATAGCGAGGGCAATAGTCACGGGACCAGGTCAATCTAAGAAGCTGGAATCTAAATGTCAAGGGCCGTATAGAATTAAAAAGGTATTGCCTAATGATCGATTCCTTGTAGAGGATACACCGTTGACTAGGAAAGGAGCTAGATATGAGACAGTAGTCGCCATTGATAAAATATTTCCATGGATGAGTTTCAACGCCCCTGCTTGCTCTTCAAGTGAAGATAGTGATGAGTTAAATAGTAATGATTAGATTAATAGCGACTAAATTATGAATATACAATGATTAAGTAAATGAGTATTTTCAGATTAAGTGAAGTGATATCAGGCAGACAAGTGAGGATGTTTCGAATCGGGCAAGATTGGCATATGAACTTGCCGCCCATGAGTGGTTCGAAACATTGCAGTCATTGACGGTGTGTCTGTGAAGGAAGTAACTTTCACACCGCATGGCTATAGAATAGATTCAGTGAGGGTGCTGTCAAGTCGGGCATGATTGGCGTATGAACACGTCGCCCAGGAGTGGCTTGAAGCATCGCAGCCATTGACGGCGTGTTGGTGAAGGAAGTAGCTTTCACACGGCATGGCTATAGAATAGGTTAAGTGAGGATGTTTCGAGTCGGACAAGAGTGGCATATGAACTTGCCGTCCATGAGTGGTTCGAAGCATTGCAGTCATTGACGGTGTGTCTGTGAAGGAAGTAACTTTCACACCACTTGGCTATAGAATAATTTAGTTTTAGTGAGGAGGATGCTATCAAGTCGGGCAGGATTGGCGTATGAACTCGTCGCCCAGGAGTGGCTTGAAGCATTGCAGTCGTAGACGGTGTGACTGTGAAGGAAGTAACTTTCACATCGCGCGACTATAATTATATAGGGTTAGTGATTATTTTAATTGAAACTAATAATTATGATGACAGATAGTAGTGATTATGTATAAGTAGGTGAATAAATAATAAACTATAGTTATTATGTCATTAGCTGTTTATTGATTATATTGATAGTTATAATATTGTTGTTAAAGAGTATTTTTTTGAAGTTTAAGTAATTGATCTGAAAATGTAAAATTAAAAACACAGCTATAAAAGTGCATAATATATTATGAATATGATTAAGAACGAAGGGACTCGTTCCTGAAGGATGGCCGACTGTAACGAGCACAGACTATCTATAGCTAAATAACTGATTCATTCGTTCACTAATAATTCAATGTTGTTTGCCTTCAATGTCATTGCGATACTTTTACTATTGTCAGCCCGAATGTCACTGTCATTACGAGTGACAGCTTTTTCACTTTTTGGTTGGCTATTCTGACGGACTCATTCTTGAACGAGGCGCCTTCGGATAACGACTAAGGTTGGTGATATTTTTATACTAGATTTTATATTTAAGTGATTCTGGGATGTATTATAACTATATTAATGAAATGCATCGTTTAATTTCATCGTTTACCCTCTGAGATGGACGCCTGTTACACTTGTAAGTTTATATGCAAGACAACACTTGCGTCACCCTGAGTTATTAAGCGTGGACACGGTTGCCTTAGATTTGGACATCAGCTCCTATGTACTTATGTATTTTCCACGATTTGTTTGCAGCGTCGATGCATGGCTATTGGGTATACATTAGGGTGTCCCGAAAAATTTTTTTTTGGTTTTCGCTAACGCAAGACCTCTTGAAATTTGCGTAATGGATCGTAGATTACGAAAATAATTTAAGAAATAAAAAAAAACGATATCTTTAGGGTTCTACCGATCTTCAAAGTTTTAAAAAATTCTCATTTTTGTGGTAATATTTCGCTATCCTTAATTTCGTCTCCCAAACTAAATATAAAAAAATATTTACTTTTTGTTCTATTTAGGTGCAATACATACACAAAGTTTTCATTTGAATCTAATATCACGTTACCAGCGGCTTCGAATTTATTATTTTTCAACCTACAAATTCCCTAAAATTTCAACTTGTTTCGAGGACTTTCTTGATTAGACTCACGGATGTTTTCACCGTAGCCAAAGTAAATAATATGTTATTATACACTTGACCGTTAGTAGAAGCTTATATATATTGAGATAGGCGACTCCATTTCCCGTATAGCAGTCCTCTCTTTCTACCCGTATACGTCTGTCTCTTTCGCACACCTCCCCCACTCACCGGGCGGGCGAGGTTGGCGATGCCTCCGAGCTTGTTCGTCATTGGCGTGACATTTCCCGCGCAGTTCACTTGTGCTAAGAAAAAATATATTTTACTAAACTAAAATCAGTGATTACCAAGGAAAATTACACGTAAGTGCACAAGTATTTTCTATATAATATTATAACGATGTTATCGTTCGTTTTATAATTTGATTTCGGTAATCGCATTCCGATTCCAGAAAATTTTAAATATTTTTCTACCCTCGGATATTTTAAGTGTTTGAATTTTCTTTTAGAAATTTGATTTATGATTCGTGATACTATTCTTTTTAAGGTAATAAACCCGTGAGCGTTTAAACAATTGTTAGGCATGGGGTCCGATGACCAAAATGAATCGGCTACCACCGCGGTTACCTCGGGTGCGAAATCGCAGGGCAGTAAATCACGCGTACGTGAGCGGCGATCGCCATCCTCATCGAGTAGTACTAGCAGTAGCTCGACATCTTCATCTAGCTCCTCGGATCAGAGTTCTAGGAGAAAGAAAAGGTCACAGCGCCATCAGCGCCGTCAGCGCCGGTCAGCAAAGAAACAAAAAAGGCGCGACCGTCATCTTATTGAAAAATTGACGAATGATGTAGAAATATTACAAAAAACCGTTCAAAGTTACGAATGTCCTCGGGCGTATGATAATGATATTGCATCTTGTATTTCTGGTGTTAGCCGCGATGTAGGTAATGAACTTTATAACGAATATTGCGCCTCGCAGGCATCACCAACACAGTGCCTGGAATACCAGGACGATATACCGGAACTATCTTTTGATATCGAGACGAAATTAAAAGATCCTGCGATTCCAAAAACACCTTTAAAATTTTTAAACATGTTAGACGAGGTTCAGCGTTTTGGAAAAGACACGTGGGCAGATATTAGGTACGCAGAAACCCAAAAATTATATAATTTTTCACCAGGATTTACGGAAATGGAAACAAACGAGGAGGTAAAGGCGTATGATAATATACGCCACCTAGCTTATTCCGACAAATCCTACGCGGCCATTACATTCTGCATCTTAAAGCAAAAAGAGGTGTTATCAGACGGTTTACGCAATTTAATTGCATGGTCTAAAACCCCAGAAGCTGTTCTTGCTAATTTAAAAGAAAAAGTTGACGAAATATTTCTAAAAGGTGAAATACAAAAAGTCTCCCAAGACCTTTTACAAATGTCCTGTGGCCATAGAGCAGAAACTATTGAAATGAGAAGAGACGGTATCCTTAAGGCTATTAGAGACCCTTTAGTGAAAGCGGCTTTAAATAAAATTCCTCCGTCGAATACTCATATTTTTAAACCGGATTCTCTCACATCAGTTTTAGAAAAAGCAGGTGGTGTTAGGAAGGCTTTCTGGCCAGTGAATAGGCACAGCAGTGGGAATGCTTCGCGAGCAAGACCGACTAATACTGCTACACGTCTCCCCTCGCAGGGGCAAGTACGTAATAAAGGGCCATCGCATGGTCACTCAAGCTACTACGGTGATGCACCTAGCAACATACGTTGCCATCACAGCCAGCCCTCGCAGGGCAACTATCAAGCCTATCATTATAATATGAAGACTCAAAACAATACTGGCCCAGAGCAGTACAACTATAACAATAGGAGTACTAACTTTCGATCCCGCGGGTCGAGACACTCACAAAGAGGACAGAAACGCCACTCGTCGCCGTCAGGCTACAGAGGCAATAATAAAAGACAAAGACAATGACTGGCAGCCTTTCCAGGCCGGGCAGTTAGCACATTACACCGGTCAGTGGAAGAGGATGGGAGCTCCAGATTTTATATTGCGGATAATAACAGGGTATCGCATACCTTTTCTGCAAAGACCACCCTTAGTAAAACCGGACCTAAAAAGCGATCGTCATCGCACGCTAGAGTCCGAAGAGATGTCCCTCATCATTCATCAAATGAAACAGCAAGCCGTGTTAAAAGTAGCGCCTCTTACGCCGAGCTTTGTATCCTCCCTGTTTTTAGTGCAAAAAAGCGATGGATCGTACCGACCCGTACTCAACTTACGGTCACTCAACCACTATGTGCTAACAGAACGGTTTCGATTAATAAATATGTTTCGAGTCCCAGACTTTCTCCAAACTCAAGATTGGATGGTCAAAGTCGACCTCGCGCAGGCGTACTTCAATTTACCAATAGCCCAGTCACACAGGCGATTTTTACGTCTTCTCTACAAGGACGAATTACTCGAAATGACTTGCCTTCCGTTTGGGCTAAGCACAGCCCCGAAAATTTTCGCGTGCCTTACGAATTGGATTGCGCAAATCCTTCGAGAAAAGGGCCTGAGAATAATAGTGTATTTAGACGATTTCCTGCTGGCACATCAAGATCCAGAGTTATTAGTCCAGCAGGTGGATCTGCTGTTAGATACCATGGAAAAACTCGGATTTCAGGTAAATTACGGAAAGTCTGTTCTTGTCCCGCAAAAACGTATCACATATCTCGGAATTGTTTGGCAACCTTGGATAAATCGCAAGCAACTACCAGCAGAAAAGTCATCCGCTGTAATCAAAAAAGTGGCTCAAGCTCTGAAAACAGGCAAAGCTTCACTAAAAGAACTCCAAAGTCTAGTAGGACTACTGAATTTTGCCAGCTTCGCGGTCCCCAGAGGCCGGTTAAACCATCGGACTACCTTGAAGTTCCTGAACTCTCTACCCGAGTACGCAACTCGGACCACATACGTTCTACCTCGCTCAGTGTTGGAGGAAATTCATTGGTGGCTTCAAAATTGTCATCTTTCGTCCCCGATTCATATTCCACCAACGACGCATTTCTTAACCACGGATGCTTCAGATATAGCTTGGGGAGGACAACTCAACAATCAGACTATGTCAGGGGTTTGGAACACGGAGGAACGGTACTTACACAGCAACATAAAAGAATTATTGGCCATTCTGAAAGTTCTAGAGTTACAAGCGGCAGGCATGCAAGGGGGGTCAGTTCTCATTCAAACGGACAACCGGTCTGCAGTAGCCTACCTACGCAACGAGGGCGGGACCAAATCCCAATCACTCATGAATGTAACATATCAGATCCTACAGATACTAGACAAACATCAGATTCAATTCAAAATTTATCACATTCCCGGGAGGTTCAACAATCACGCGGATTGTTTATCCAGACACCGAAGGACCCCGGAGTGGCATTTAACACCACGAGGTACGGAAATGATTTTTGCCAAGATGGGAACGCCCATGATCGATCTATTTGCATCAGAGACCGCACGGGTAGTAGCGAACTATGCAAGCTTAGATTTGAACGATCACGAAGCGATGTTTCACGATGCATTCAGCGTGACTTGGAATTTCCCTCTGGCATGGATATTCCCGCCACCGTTCCTCATTCCCAGAGTGTTGATGCATCTCAATCAGGCGACAGGAGTGTATCTGATCGTAGTCCCACGTTGGGAGAAGGTTTTCTGGCGGGCGGACTTGAAATCACGTGCAATAGCAGCGCCCTTCACCGTAACGAGTCTGAAACGATTCCTGGTCGACACGACAACAGGGCTACCACCTCCCAAGGTTCAGAACATGGTTCTAGAGGTCTGGAAATGTGGGGGTGGGAAGACAAATTAAAAGCATGGAACTCTAATCAGGTTACTTTACTTAAATCTTCATGGCGAACTTCCACATGGAAAACCTACAGGGCACCATGGAATCGTTGGATTTCATGGGCAAAACAGCATAACATAAATCCAATGTACCCTGAAGGATCAGATTTGGCACAATTTTTAGCCGATCTATATATAAAATTGAATCTCTCCTATAACACAATCCTTCTTCACAAATCTGTAATTTCTACACTCTGCAACACAGAATCGTCTGGTAAATTAAGTGACAATATTCTTGTAAAACATATTTTAAAAGCAATATCGTTAAAAAATCCGAAAACTCCAAAGCCCCCTATCTGGGACATTAACATTCTGACCAATTTTATTAGTAATTACTCTGTAGACAATGCAAACATTTTTCAAACAGTTAGACATACAGTAGCGCTGTTGAGTCTTTGTTCAGGGCGTAGAATTCATGATTTGACCCTTTTGTCCGTTAAAAGTGATCAATGCATTATCGAAGATGACTCTATTATTTTATGGCCTCAGTTTGGGTCAAAGACAGATTGTAGAGAATATAGACAATCAGGGTGGAAGCTCCTGGCTAACTCTGAAAACCAAAATTTAAATCCTGTGTATTGGATAAATAAAACTATAGCTATTCTAGAGGCGAGACGGAAGAGCTCCGGTACATCAAATTTATTTATAACCTTGCGTGGGCCACCATTACCAGCGTCCAGAACAATAATTGCTGGATGGTTCAAGTCACTTCTGAAGGCAGCAGGCATTTCGGCAGCGCCGGGAAGTGTGCGCTCCGCAGTGGCTTCTAGGAGTTGGATTGACAACTTTTCCCTAGATGATATTTTAGAAAAAGGCAATTGGAAATCAGTAAAAACTTTTCAAAAATTTTATCGCCGTGAGGTTATGATCTCGTCAGCTAATAATAAAGCTGGTAATGATATTTCTACACTTTTTGTTCCGGTCCGTTGATTTCGCCACTATTAAGTATTATTATTGCAAAAGTTATCAAGATATTTGTAATAATTTTATGATTGTTATTGTTAATAATAATTATGATGAACGGGTTACAATTATTTTTTCTCGACAGAAATAACTTTGTGTATTTTGCATAATATTTACTAAAGGACAGAAACTGATTAGGTCAACTTTGTCATTCCGTTTTCAATCTCACCCTGGTTAAATATTTGGATAATATATAATTTGTGTTAAATTTACTTATAGTAAAAATCAGTCTCTTTCTTCACACATGCTTTTTATTACCTAATTATGTACATATTACAGGAAGACAGCTAATAGGTACCTTAGCTACACAATCACATTGGCGTTTTTCTTTAACTCACCAGGCGATAACAAACAGGTCTCAATATATATAAGCTTCTACTAACGGTCAAGTGTATAATAGAAACGTTTTACCTGAAATAAAACGATTATTATATACTTACCTTAGTAGAAGCTTACTTTTTATTTCTGCCTGGTGGTATTTCGACGCAATGACGAACAAGCTCGGAGGCATCGCCAACCTCGCCCGCCCGGTGAGTGGGGGAGGTGTGCGAAAGAGACAGACGTATACGGGTAGAAAGAGAGGACTGCTATACGGGAAATGGAGTCGCCTATCTCAATATATATAAGCTTCTACTAAGGTAAGTATATAATAATCGTTTTATTTCAGGTAAAACGTTTCTATTAAAATACAGTTGCGACTGTTATAGTGTTAAAAGCGGATTATGTGATTTTTAAATAATGAGTTTGAAGCGCCACTAGACAACTTGTGCTATATTGGGACCATACAAAGAACTTGATGGTCGGCAGCTTATAACATTTTATAATGGCCTCATTAAATTTATTTTATTTGTTAAGAACGAACCGAAATTGAAGTATAATGGAAAGAATCCATCTACTTCAGATATAATATGCGATTTTTTACTAAGAGACCAACAATATTTGAACTAAAACTTCAATTTCGATCGTTAGTGAGGAACTAGTTACTGAAATGAGAAATCCTATTTTGAAAAGTACCTACCTCAATTTGAAAAGATGCCAGCAGATAAAAGGAAACGAAATGATGGTTGTGAAAAAGCTAAAGTGTTATTTGGAGTCATCTGAGAAGCCTTTTGACGTTGCTGCTAGTTAATGTACTTCATTTGAATCTTGTTCGTATTTAAAACCTAAGAAAGCTCCTTTCAATGAGAGAAGTTTGTTGTTGGATCAGAAAAATCACAGGACAATGGTTATAAGCTGTGTTCATAAGAATAAAACGGTTAGATCAATGAAATGACAGCAGAGAAAAGTTGTGGCGTCAATAAGGACAGCAAAAAAGTCGTGTTCTGCTTAAGAAACCGATTCTGTCCGAATCTAAATTGGGATGAAGATTCAGTGCGTGAATCTTCCCCAGAAACGTAACCGATAACATTTTAGGCATCCCACAAACACGCCAAAATAAAAAGAAACACCATTGACTTTGACGGAATCAAGGAACATATCGGAATACATTGCCAACAGTTGCTAAAGTTTGTGATAGATACGACATGTTGACGCGTTCTGCTGCTGCTGTTTTTCTGCGGTGTTTGCGGACATCGGCTTGGTCTCCATCGAAGATGTAACTCTAGTTATTGATAAAAACAAGATCCACTGAATTTTATTTTAAGCCCGGACAGAAGCTTCAAAAGATATTGGAAGTATTATTATGAAAAGCTTTTATTTTCATGGACGAAAAGACAAGTCAGGTTACTACATCACCTGTTTTTGTCATATAGGTTGGGGAAAAAGTCTTTTCGCATTATAGTATGTATGAACTTGTAATAAAATCTCTTTGGCTATACTATTTGTATCTGGCTGGTTTTGGTATCATATGAAAGTTTAAATTTTAAAGAACATAATTCCAAATTCAAATTAGGAAAATGTGTGATTTTCATTTGTTTTTCGTACTGTCAAAATGAGTGAATCTAATGAAGAAATTCGATACATTTTAAAATTTTACTACAAAAAAGGTAAAAATGCAACGCAAGCCGCGAAAAAAATTTGCGATGTTTATGGACCTAGTGCAGTGTCTGTGAGAGTAGCACAAATTTGGTTTAAGCGTTTTCAATCCGGAAATTTTGATTTCAAAGATGCACGTCGCTCTGGTCGCCCTATTACGGATAAAATGGATACCATTTTTGAAAAAGTGGAACAAGATCGGCATATCAGTAGTTACGACGTAGCTGAAGAACTGGGAATTGACCACAAAACAGTTTTGGCGCATTTGAAAAAAAAGGGTACACAAAAAAGCTCGATATTTGGGTACCTTACGAGCTCACTGAAAGAAACCTAATGAATTGCTAATGAACCGTGTACTCATTTGTGATTCTTTACTACGACGTAATGAAACCGAACCATTTTTGAAGAAGCTGATAACTGGTGATGAAAAGTGAATCACGTACGACAAGAACGTGCGAAAAAGGTCGTGGTCAAAGACCGGTCAGGCTTCACAGACTGTGGCGAAACCCGGGTTAACTCGCAACAAGGTGATGCTGTGTGTGTGGTGGGATTGGAAGGGCATTATTCATTATGAGCTGTTACCACCAGGCAGGACCATCGATTCTGAACTCTACTGCGAACAACTGATGAGATTAAAGCAAGAAGTTGAGAGAAAGCGGCCGGAATTAATCAACAGAAGGGGTGTGGTTTTCATTTTCATGGTTTTTCATGATAACGCTAGACCTCACACATCTTTAGCCACTCAGAAAAAATTAAGAGCGTTTGGCTGGGAGGTGTTAATGCATCCGCCGTATAGTCCTGACCTTGCACCTTCAGATTTCCACCTGTTTCGGTCTCTTCAGAATTCTTTAGGCAGTGTCAGGTTAACATCACGAGAGGACTGCCAAAACCACTTGTCGCGGTATTTTGATCAGAAGTCCCAAAATTTCTATAGCAATGGGATCATGTCCCTACCTACAAGATGGCAAAAAGTTATCGAACAAAATGGTACCTACATACTTTAGTTAAATGTAAATAAACTATATTAAAAAATGTTTTGAATTTTCTTAAAAAATGCGAAAAGACTTTTTCCCCGACCTATTATTTTCAATGAGGACCTTCAAATCATGGGAAAAGATAAGAACTTGGAAATTGTTGACTTTCATTGCCACAATCTATGAAAAAACGTGTTATCCTGGTAACAGAGGCCTCAGAAAAGATAACTGACATTAATTTTAGAGATAGATAGCTTTATTTGAAACGGGTTGCAATCTCGAGCAGAAATGCCAAATTTTGGTTAAAAATATAAATTTAAATTCTAGGTTTTTGTCATTGATTGGACGCTATATATTGTTTGTTTCGTTTTCTTGTGCTTTGTTTCATTAATTTAAAGAATAAAATACCTTATACAACTTGTCTTTTGTATTATTTTAGACATATGGTTTAGGTCTCTAAAAATGTAAAGTTTACAAACTTCAAAGCCCGGTAGAGCCCTCAAGATAACACGTAATTCTAGTTTTTCCACCTTTTTCGTAATCTGTATAAAATTACGCAAATTTTGATACCTCTTGCGTTAGAGTAGCACGAAAAAAAAATTTTCCCATACATTGACGGGACACCCTAGTATACATTTCTGTGCGTTACCAAACTTTGCCTTTACTTCTAGCGTTGTTTGTTGACATTTAGAAGATATCCAAGCAAGAAAATGCGTCGCAAACCCCCTGTTTAAGCCTACGTCAGAGCTAAACAATTATTACGGAAGACCGTGGCGCTTTTGCAAATCCATATTATTAATATGAATTTAAAAATACCTAACTGTTTTTATGTTATCTCTTTGCGGCTAAACTACTGAACGTATTGAGTTTAAATAGAAAGAAAGAAAGAAAGAAAATACATTTATTTGTAGCCATTGCCCAAACTATAGGTAGGTACATACATTTTAAAGCTAAAATAAGACATGAAAATGTGTTATTCATCACCATTAATTATCAGCTGTAGAATGTCTACTGCAGAACATCTCTCCTCCTCTTCTCTCACAAGTCACACATCTCTCCCATGAAGGGGGATTTTGATGGCAAAATCCCCCGACGGCTTGTCATTCGTAGTCCGTTATGGAATGGACTACGTATGGCAGGCCTCTTGGTAATCGTAATAGAATACGATGTTGACTGTTGTCTTGAGGAGGATGTTGCTGTCCCTTCCCTGGATATTCTCTTCAGCCGGGACGGCGCATGGGAACGATAACATACAATTTGATATGAATGCAGCTTAAAGAATAATGAAAGTAAAAGCTAGTACTCTAAAATATTCACAAAAAGAGATATTTTATAAACAAGGTTTATTTAAAATATTCTTTTTGTCTATTCCAGGAACGACAACCCAGGCAGCAGACGATGCGTAGCCTCGTCCAAGGACGACGGGATATGCCATAGGTGCGGCGGAGACAAGCAGGGAGGCGCCATACCTTGCATCTGCTACGTCCACGAGTACGTAACATTACAAATTCTTTTGATCATGTATCTTCGTAGAAATAAACAAACCTGATGATATACAGTGTTCGTATACTGGTACACATAGGCCTCGTCCAGGGTGCGGGTCTAGTGCGGTGGTGACGGCGGGCGTGAAATATCAAACGTTTTGAAACCGCTGTATGTACTTATATCTTACTATTTTACTTCGCTGTCATAAGCCCAGTAATTTCACTGACTATTTTGCTCATCAAACTGGAACTCAGACTCTATATACGCGGAAATCGCGAGAAGCAACTATGAGAAATAAAGTCTACCTATTTTACAATTTGAAACATACGGATACTTTTCTTTTTTGCGGAGAAAAAGTTCATCCATTACATTACACAAAGGCAATTTTTATATCACACAAACTGAACGACAAGTATGTACGTAATGATAAAGTTGTGCCGAGCGAAAAGCTGTACAGAAGTACTCCTTAGAAAATATTCTAGCAAGTCTCTCAAGCTTCAACAAAATCGTTCTTATACAGGCGGTCGCCACAAAATGGTCTCAATGTGGTCGTGAATGATGTCTGATGTTTTTAAAAGGCACCGGCGCGCTATTTACTAAGGATGTGCCCCACATGTGCCCTGGCCAATGGCGCAACGGATCGACGTGATTTTTTTGACATTTGCATAGATAAGTATGTCTGTATTCTTTATGGACCGGAGAGTAACATAGAATAACATACTTTTTACCCCGGAAAAAGGCTCTGTCATTGCCAATTGTCATTCAAAATTCCCATGCGGGTAAAACCACGGGTAGGAGCTAGTAACTTCAATAACGTACATACACAGACTTTAATTAAAGTCTGTGCGTACATACGCGTTCATCATAGATACTGTCTTACAAGTTTTTTTTGTTTATTTACCACGGTTATAACCAAGTTATAACCATGGGTACAGGCATGGTTTTTAACCCACCTGATTTTTAGCCTAAATTATATAGAGAGTAAAAATACATATCCTAAGCGAAAAGTAATAAAATGTTTGTGTTCACAAATATTTCTTTGTTATTCTAGGTCGGTGAAGTTCGAGTCGGGTGCCTGGTTCCTGAGGCAGGCCCAACGCGCCGCCACCCTGATGCCCTGGTCCGTCTCCACCGACAAACTGGAGCAAATCGGTACGTGTCTTTTGTAGCGTCTATACAGCTTTTTTTCAAACAAGTGCTTGTCAGCACTTGCAGACAGCAACGAACAATTTGCCGCTACAGCTGAGAATATTGACACTTCTGAACCAACTTCTAACACGGCTGGGAACCGTTGAAATCAGCCAAATAAAGCCACGTTGAAGTTTTTGTTTATTCATTTCTGTTAAAAGAGTCGTATAACCGATCCAAGTGATGTTCTATGGGCTAGGCCCATGTTCATCAGTGGACGTCTTCCGGCTAATGGTGAGGATTGTGTTACTGCGATAGCGCCAGAAACAGACAGAAAGACTGAGATGCTTTGAGTTATAGGTATCTTTAGTAGGTGGGTTCCGAACCCCCAGATTCCAACGTTCCTGATTTCCTACACATAGGAAATCCTAGTAGGTATTCCTAGTTAGAGATCAGTGTTCATGTATATATTATGACCGTTGCGCGTTTTTTTTATTGTCGTCACTTTTAATATTTACCTGCTACAATCATTTTTTACTGCAATTTTAGACGAGGAGCAGGACGGGCGTTCGTCCCCGGGTCCCTCGCGCCGCCGCGAGGATCAGGCCACCGTCAGGGAGTTCCTGGAGACGCTAGCAGCGAAGTTAGCTGGTGGACCCCTGGAGGGCACGAGGGTCACCCCGCTGTACGACCATCCAGCTTGTGAGTGCCATTTCAAATAAAAGTATAGTATAACTAGTTTTAAAATTATTACATTGGTCCTTCGAGCAAGAGAGATTGGCTCGAAGGATCAATTTCGAGAATGAAGTAACGGCTTATTATCATTAGTAGGTATTGGTTAACATTCATTATTTTTAACAAGCTAAAATAAAAGCAGCTTAACACTTCATAAAGACTACAAAAACAGTAAAATAATCTTCAAGACAGCAGTGTATTAGGCCTATGGATAATCCAAAAGTAATTATTTATTATTACCTATGTAGTTCAACAGTTATGACTTTTTTAATTATCTGTTAAGCGTGATGCATTATTTGCAGTTGGTGCAGGTCAATACGAGATGGATTGTTAATGATTGATGGAGTATCTATAATTTCACATATTTAAACACTCCTTTTTTCAAAATCTAAATAGAGACACTGTTTTAAACTTTCACGGTTATTTACTAATTCACACATTGTAACGGGATATTTACCGTTGTACGCTGTTACAAGCATCGTGTGTGGGAATACTCCATAGTATTCCCGTGAACACGATGCTTGCAACAGCGTCGAAATATCGGGTGATCATCGTTCAATAATAATCACGGTAAATGTCCCGTTACAATGTATGAATTACAAAATAGAGATGTTTAAAATAATGGTCTTACTCAAATATATTTTATTATTAATTGCAAGGTAGAAATGACGTAGTAACCATAAAATAACACGCTCTGAGATAAAATTGACGCTCTGCACTGCAAAATATTTGCGCAGATTTGCGCATGTTGGAGCGACACCACGCGCCGCTGCGACAAGCGCTCGCATCGCTCTCCACCGCGCTTCGCGACGCGCTCACACGTAAGCTAGCGTAGCATGCACTGTGTGAAAAGCTTTATCACTATAGAACTGACGAAGCCACAATACCCAATGTGTGCAAAAAATTGGATAAATTAGCAATGCAGCCACCCCATTGATTGGTTCGTTTGGTTCAAATTCAAATTCAAATTCAAAATGCTTTATTCATATAGGCCCCAACGGAGCACTCACATTTACCACCGCTTTGCTCGTGAAGTCTGCCGCCAAGCAGTAATGTGCAAGCATTACTGTGTTCCGGTTTGATGAGCAGAGTATCCAGTGAAATTACTGGGCTTATGAGACTTAATACCTAATGTCTCAGGGTAACGAGCGATCTGCAGTGCCGCGCAGGCCTTTGTGTTTCAAAGTTCCGGGTGGCACTGCAATTGTTATGGGCCGGCGTTATGCTTACCATCAGGCAAACGACCAGCTCGTCTCGTTACCATATAACATTAAAAAAAAAACTTATGAAAGTTAAATAAATGACTCTAACAGCGAGTCTCTGTAACGTCCGTGTACCCGAAGCACAGACTAAAACTAATGCTGTCTTTATCAGAACACAATAAATGATAGAGACACCAACAGAGCCAATCCGTGCTCAAAGTCAAAGGTTAACGAGCATTGTTGTGTCCCAGTTTGATGAGCAAATTAGTCAGGGAATTTTATGGGAATTTGAGACGTAGTTTCTTACGTCCCAGGGATTACCTTGCTAGGGGCACGTTAGACGCTAATCCATGATCGATGGTTATGCAAATATATCTATGTTGAACAATGTGGTGGTCGCATTCCCGATCTATCTATGGTATAGCGATGTGTTATGTGTTCCTTTTCCCAGATTGTTATATCTAGCCCTGCATGCAAGGTGATGCGGTGATTGCTGACTTACCATTACGCTACAAATGTGTTGAGCCTTTGATGAACTGATAGATAAAAAACTAAAGTATGAGCAAGGATCTTACATGCATGTAATGGAAGATATTTCGTGTGGCAACTCATCGCAATGCAAGGCAACCGATATATCTGGTTTCTGGTTTAAGATTCTTTATTTCTCTAAAGAACATACATAGTTCACTTATAAGAGAATTTACTTATTAACTAAGATAAATGTTGGCCTTTGAGCATGCAGGCGAATTTTATCACAAATAAAATAGTAGTATGTAGATTGCAGGTAGGGAAAAAAAAATATACAAGTAACGCACAAACTAGTCAAGGAGTATGAAGTTCACAGAAGTAATGAAAGGTCACTTAGAATGTGGTCTTTAAGTAGTTTTTTTAATTTGCTTTGTGATTTTGTTTCTTTATATACATAGTATCACCCTATATGTTTGAAGCATGCATCACTTTTGGTTCTTATTATTATATATTGCATTAAATGTGTAGCGCGTGAATAATTATGAAGAGTGCATTCGACGTGGTTTATGTTTATTTATCCGGACTATGTTGGAAGCATATTACTTACAACATATAAATCGCAACGAATGAAGCCGTGAAACATAAATTATCCCTATATCAAACAACACGTGATGCGATTCTACTTTGCTGCGTGAATGAATGGCAAACGGCTGGACCGATTTCGACGGGACTTTCACTGGCAGATTGCTGATGTTATAAGGAGTAACCTATGCTACGTGGGCGAAGCCGCGAGGCACAGCTAGTAATGCTTTAAATGCGAAAATGTTGTTTGTTGACTTCTAATGCAGTTATATAGGATAGGGATGATAAAATTGTTTCAGCGTAAAAACCAAGAGATAGGGACCTCAAAAGTAACTTAGCACAGAGTAGGTACATAATATGGTAAGTACATTTTATTATTATAATGTTGCTAATTTATAAAAAATAACTCTCCGGCTACCTGCAAGCCTCAGTCGTTCACCCCGTTCGCCTGAGCGGTACGGTTGGCAGCGAACTGCTCTGGGCACGTAGTATAATTATAAGATAAATGGATTGTTTATTCTTTCGTGTGATGTTGAAGAAGTGTGACAAATATAGCAATATAGGAGATAAGAGATGTAAAATATATTATATTTATTTATTTATCAGTTTTTGCGTGCAGTTTCGAAAGCGGCATGGAAATAAGATGAAATGCGCCATTCATAGCACTCAGATAGAATGTAACTTACCATTAGTGAAAAAATTTTTAGAAACGGACCAGCGGTTCAAGTTATTAACTGTAACAAACAAACGAAGTTTACCTCATTATAATATTAATATTATAGAGGTCATATAAAAAAAACGTGGAATTGAACATTTAGATTAGAGCTAGAAATGTGCCTAGTGGCAGGCTACGTTGCTTTGGAATATTTTACGTGACTAAATAATAATGGACAGATCTGAAAACAAAACTGAAAGGGTAAACTACGTTGGAAGTCGTATTTAAATTGGATCAAGATCGCATTGTAAACTATTAAGATACCTAAAATAATGAAAGGCATTTTTTTCCAAGGAAAACTTTTCTGCGGACAGTATTGTGTCCCTTCTTTTTTGTGCACCGTCCGAATTTTGTAACTTACTAAAAAGTGTTTTGTCTGATGATGTCAATGATTGATCATTGCCTCGGGGTTCTTTTGTAGTAATTTATTATTGGTAGGTATTTACTCGTACAGGGAACCAAATCTAAAATGAATGTATGTAGTTGCGTAAGAGTGTTTAAACCTGGTGGAACACAATGTCTGGATTGGTGAGGGGTGTATCTTTTTATTTATTGTAAGGAGGCAGTTATAATTTGTAACGACGCGACGTGTCACGTTCGTACTAAAAAATATTATAATTATAAGTAATAATTATAGTATTGATGACCATGACTGTTTAAAAACCTATATTATAGTTGGAATACACAATTTATTGAATTCTTAATTGTTTTTGTAGTAGTCGATAATAATTAAGTTTTAATATGGAAATTTCTATTTCCACGGTCCATATAATCGAAAAAATTCTTTTAAAAAAGCGAGAACAGAATTCGACGAAAACGTCGCGATGATATGAAATTTCATCCACCATTTTCACGAATTTTAATTTATTTTTTTTATTCATAAAAACCACAGCTCTTAAAATAATCTTATAATTACTTATACCTACAGCAAATAATAGTTTTACATTTTTCAAGTAAAACTATCACATCAAATCGTATAGACCGTTTTCTATAGGTACCTTACCTACCACCTTCTGCGTTTTAGAGTTTTATAAAAATCTTATTATTTTTAACCGACTTCCAAAAAAGGAGAAAGCTAGATATCAATTCGTTAGGTTTTTTTTTAATGTTTTTTACCTCAGATCTCCGTAATTTATTAACCGATTTGGATAATTCTTTTTTTATTTCAAAGGATATACTTTCAGTTTGGTCCAATAGAAATTTCATCAAATCTGTTTAGTAGTTTGTCACTGAAGTTGGTTCGTCGCATTTTTAAAGCAATTTCTAATCCTTATATATTTTTTCATTTCAAAAATTTACCACAAGATAACAAAAAGATGTCACTGGATTACATGTTTTGAAACTCTGCGCATTTCAGACCAAATATTGTGCCGCAGAGCTCTACTAAGCTCTACACGAATATAGATGATCATATAAAACTAAAGTATTATCACTGTGACGAGCATGACTTGGCCATTCAAAGTTTTGTATCACACCGCACTTATCATAAACTGGCGTTAAGTACCTAGGTACATACGGTTATTACAAGGCGAAATCTCGTCTCTTCAATTAAACGACTGCAGTTACTTGACTTCGAGTGATTACTTTCAACTAATTGTAACAAGAGTTACAGCTGGTTGCTATCACCTATCAGTTTTACGCAATAGCGTGCCGTGGCTGTCCATCCCCTACGACGATTAGCATACTATTGAATTGCAAGTTGATCGTGGCGATCGGTCGATGCCCGATTATTTGAGAATGTGATCGATGACTCTAAAATATATAATATTACCATTGTATGGATATCGAAGATAATAACCTACATTTTATTTATTTATTTCACATGGGAAACGAACAGCTTCTATCTAAGGATTATAGAGTAATATGACTGATAGGTACAAAAAAGCCTTAAATAGAATGACAGTGTTTACAATACTAAGAAAAATAAAAATAAAAAAAAACCAACTAACATAATTACATCTAGTGCATTCAAACAATTTTTGAATTTTTTCGAATTTACTTAAATATTATGTTTTTGTTTGCCCATTTTATAAGATGGCCAAAAGTCTCATATAATAGGTAATCTCGTGTCCACGTCACAATGTCACAAACGTCACAAAATCGTTTTTTGCTTTTTGCTCAAAAAACGTTTGAGTTATTACAAGAGTTGTAGAGCATGAAATTCTCTTAGTCTTAGGCAATATTTCGCAATGTGTAGAAGCGCTTCTCAGAGTAAGTACTTTCTGTATTCCGAGAAGCGCTTAGCCATTCGTATAATTTTAAGTCAAGTATAAGTCTTAGTAGGTACATAGTATGTTTTATGAAGGTAGCTTTTTTTTTAATTTAATTTGTTAACGAGACGAGCTGGTCGTTTGCCTGATGGTAAGCATAACGCCGGCCCATAACAATTGCAGTGCCACCCAGAACTTTGAAACACAAAGGCCTGCGCGGCACTGCAGATCGCTCGTTACCCTGAGACATTAGGTATTAAGTCTCATAAGCCCAGTAATTTCACTGGCTACTCTGCTCATCAAACCGGAACATAGTAATGCTTGCACACTACTGCTTGGCGGCAGACTTCACGAGCAAAGCGGTGGTAACAACCCAGACGGACACTCACAGAAGAGTTAGTCCTACCACTAACGAGCTATTATATTTACTGCTATTATATTAAACTTATACTATTTTTCGTGAGACGTAAACGCTCTTAGTGTTGTCGTGGAACGTTATATTTACTATCTACATCTAAATAGTAACAAATAAAGGTAAAGTTACTGTCCGCAATGGACAAATGTCCAAATGGACGTTCGCGGAGTTCCGCGAACGTCCATTTGCATAGCATTTGCGTCGGGTCGGCTCCATTATGTCAGGGTGCAAAACTTCTCGAAGGCACCGCTCTCGCTATCGTTTATAGCCATACGCCATCATCCACCAATGAGATCTTTAATGGCGTTAAATGTGCACTGCGGGACATTTAAAATATGCCACGTATATTACGTAGAGGTAATGTTTGTGAGGGGTAAGCTCTGGACCGGTTCAAAAATTTTCTGATACGTACCTACTTAGATAAGTGTATCTATATTTAAAACTAGCTGCTGCCCCGCGGTTTCACCCGCGCGGAGATATTGGATTTCACGGTTTTTATTTTTTTTGCGCGGAACCCTAATTCTTTTTCCAAAATAAAAGTAGCCTAAGTTACTCCTGATGCTGATGTTACAAGAAGTAACAAAGGCTACTTTAATTTTAGAAAAAGAAATAGGGTTCGGCGCAAAAAAATAAAAACCATGAAATCCAAAATCTCCACGCGGGTGAAACCGCGGGGCAGCAGCTAGTATGTAAATAATGTGTATCGACTAGTGATTAGTGAGTAGGTAGGTACGTATTAAAAAAAACTATTGTATTAACATACATAACCAGTGTGCTTGTAACTACTCGAAAGAGCAATGGCATTAGTGACGCAGGCTTCCAAACAGTTTCACCAATTAAAGGTTTACGTATGTGTAAAAGTAAAGTTAATATTTGCGCAAATAATGGACTTTCCTACTTCTGCAAATCAACACTTAAAACCAAGTGTAGTACAAACAACAAGAAATTAAAATTAAATAACAGTTAACAAGAAATTTACTTTCCAGAAAATTCCAGGGAAATTCATTTTACAAAATTTTTATATCCAGTTTTTGTTGTCCGGCAATGTACACAAGAAACCATAAAAGCGCAGTAGGTACCAGCCCGAACACCGCCTAGGCTCAATATGCAGCCTTTTTATTGCGCACTGGCCGTGGGACCACGAAATGGCCGCAAAAAAGAAAAAGTAACACTGCAAGTTGGCGCGAAATGTTGGCGGGAAAATGCTGGTTTTTATTAAGAGTCAAATTTCGTCCAATAAAATGAGCAAATTAAAATAGAAATGAAGGTACATAATATATTATAGTAGTTAGTATCTGTGATAGAAATAGGTCAAGATCACAGATAACTACTATTATCGATACCTATTTACTAGGAAGTCATGATGTCTGACAAAATGAATAAGACAAAGAAAGATTACAATTACTTACTTACAATTTTTTTAGTAGGCATCCAATATTAGAAAAAAGGTTTTATATTATGCTGTCGGAAGTTTTTTTATATTGCAGAGGCATGTGTGCATTCTACTAACCACCCAAAATAAACACCCAAGTATTTAGAAAATAAAACCTAGTCATTATACCTACCTACCTGTATGATCTATCAGAATCGCCATGAAAGAGCTCAGCAAGAAAATTAATAATCAAACTGTTCTTCTATTGTGAAGAACAATATTTCTTTCTCAGTTTTATTGTACCATTTGTACCTAATCGGTATTTGATTCCTAGATTTCTTAGATATCATAATAGTAGTTCAATCAACATCGATTACCCACTTTCCATTCGAGATGATGAGAAGCGAGGTCAATAATGAGAAAATAATACAATCTTCATTGTACCACGTTGTTTTCCATGTTGTTTTTATCTACCTACCTATATTAATGGCTTTTCTCCTAGCGTCTAAATCTAAATGAATAAAAACAAATTGTTCTTGCTATTTTTTGTACGTGTAAGTAAATGAGCATTTTTTCTAATGCTTGTACCTTTAACGGAACTCGATCAATAAGTGATAGCAATGAGCAAGGTGTACAAGCCTGCGTGTTGCAATTCGTAGGTTGAAATATAAATAATTTAAAAGATTTATGGTACGAGTCAGAGAAGCCACGCGTGCTATAATAATATTTATTATAAATGCATACTAAAATAATACACTCTGCTATTATATAAACAAAGCCAAACCTGTATCTACCTCAATTTATCAATGTCAATAATAAAACAAACACATTATAACACGTGACAATTTAAACTTGAAATTGGCAAAATACACAACCGTGTCTGGCCAAAAAAAAGAAAAAAAAAAGAACGCGTGACAAGTGGTCATTCCAAAATCGATTGTGATACAACTTTTAAATAAGTTCCATTCCATGGAAAGCTAGTGAAAAATTAACTGTTTTTTTTTTTAACTTGTGCGTGGCTCCTGCCGTTTACTCTTTCATTCTAAGCCACAGTCTAATAGACTGCCCGAAGCTACGAGTGTACGCGCACGTTTGCGTTGATAACCTATGGGGTCATCTCATTGCACCTGCCACCCTGACGAACTCTTGTATAATCAAAATCACATAAACTGTGGCGAAATATACTGGCGAAATAATAGAAATGTTGTTTGCAAAATAATCTGTTAATATTTGTGAAGGAAGTTTGAAGGCTATTGGAAATAGCTTAGTGTTTACTCCTAATACGTACATTTTATACACAAGCTGGCGCTAGCCTTTTACGTGTCTTTATTCCACCACAACTTTTAAATGCCTGAACAGATTTGGATGTATGGGAATGCTTACATCATTCCCGAGTGACACTGGCTGGGGCACAGTCATCGTGTTTTTTTGTACCTATATAACTTTTTTTAAAGTTGTACCATTATGACTGTTTAGCCCTATAAATTTAATTTAACTATAACGGGTTAGTAGGAGGACTAACTCTTCTGCGAGTGTCCGTCTGGGTTGTTACCATCGCTTTGCTGGTGAAGTCTTCCTCCAAGCAGTAGTGTGCAAGCATTACTGTGTTCCGGTTTGATGAGCAGAGTAGCCAGTGAACTTACTGGGCTTATGAGACTTAATACCTAATGTCTCAGGGTAACGAGCGCACTGCAGTGCCGCGCAGGCCTTTGTGTTTCAAAGTTCTGGGTGGCACTGCAAATGTTATGGGCTGGCGTTATGCTTACCATCAGGCAAACGACCAGCTCGACTCGTTATCAAATAACATAAACAACACAAAACGAAATTACAACATCTTATCAGAAATCAAACGAGCAAAACCATCATGCGTTAGTACTCAAAAACAATGTTTATTGCAGCCCATTCAATGGCGAGCCAGTTAGCCGGCGCAAAATTAACACAAAATTATAATAAAACAGTTTTTAATTCTCTGCTAATGATTGTAGTTTAAATCACGAACTGCACATTCGCCCACTTCATCAATTAATCGATTCAACATCGTTGAAAACTAGTGATGTTCCGAGATTAATTTGTGGTGATCTTTCGATTCGTTCCGCGGAATCATTGTTTTAATAACACTGTTTAATTGATTTTTTATTCATAAATCTTAATTTACGGTTAACTTTGGCATATTTGATATAGCAAGTGGGTCATGTAACGGCGTCAAATTGCCTTCTATCATTAGATCTACAAAAAGAACTTTATTTAAAGTATCAAGAAATTTTGAACTAATTCCGTATACCTATGGGTGAAAGCGCTCTGAACTAAATTAGCTCTAGTTTATATTATAATTATCTTTTTCGTTCCCACTTCTGGGATACAAGTCTCCTCTAGCACCATGTGCCTCTACCGTTCTTACTCAATGCATTTCAGGTTGTTCATAAGCCATTGAGTATGTCATGTCAGCTTTCTTTCTATGTATTATTACTATTATTCCTTAACTAGTATACTTATTACTCCTAAACCAGCAAATCTGCAAAATATAAATGAGTCGTTGATGAAGAAGATGCGAAATTCAATATGGATGAAGGTCCCAAATGGTTTTTTTTGTTTTTGGCTCCACGCGATTTGCGTATTTAACCAGTGTCAAGTTATATGCCAAAGGTTCGTACACTATTTCCATCATCGCTAGTTCTTTTTTTTATAATTATGGAAGAGGAGCTGCTCGCCACCTCTAGAATTAATGACAACTATATAGATGCATGCAGGCATACAGCCCAGGAGCCTCCTGGCGGCTACTCTATTTCTTGTCCAGTTTCAACGTTCTTGGAAAAGGCACTTGGAGTCATTTACTTTAAATTTCATAAGTCCTTTCTTGCTGCCCATGGAAATAAAGGATTTGAACTAATAAGCACACACAAGTTCCCCACATAAGTTCTAGAATCCTGCGATCCGAGATGCAGAGCCAATGACAGCACACATATTTCCAATGTCATTGTCAATAGCCAAATATAAAAAATTACTGGCCAGTGTTCTCGCAGTCTAAATCCCCCACGTCATCTAGAACTAAAGAACAATGCGCTGACGCAATAGTGGAATGATCCCGATGATAATAATGATTCTAATCTCAAGCTAAACAGGTAGTGTTTGTCTCAGGCCTTGTGGAAATCTCTCGGCTTGATGCTGATTATTCGGTTATTAACTTTGGTTTGTAAACGTCACGTCATCAGATTAACAAGTGTTGCTTCCTACCTACTTAATTACTGTTGGTATTAGTTTTGTTTAAAAGAACTAACATCACATGTTACTAAATTGTTCAATATAAACTGCTGGCTTCGTTTAGCACATGCATTTGGCAGTTTTTTTGGATTTGTATAAGTACATAATTATTTTGTTGTTTAAATATATTACCTTGAATAGGATTGCGTTCCGCCGCTATAAACCTTAAAACAAAAATAATAAAATAAAATATATTTATTTCAGGCCATAGACACCATAGAACCCATAGACAAATAGCAACAATCAAAATCAAAATAAACAAAGACAAAACATACATACATACCTAAACATACATACTTAAACCTATAAGTACTTATGTCATACATATTATGTTGATATTTTGTTAAAATTTTAATTTTATGTTGTGAATATTCATTAGCAGAATACAATAATTACAATGCAAGAATACAAAGTTCAAACTGAAAATGACTAAAGCTTTTGTTAGATTTTGTATTATTTTTTATATCTGGAAAATTACGGAGAATCTATAAGGGCTCTACCTCACTGGGGCGACGTCGCCAGCTATATGTATAAAACAATTTATATTGAAATCTATTTGGTATTGGTAGCTAACTCACTTAGCGACGCTTTGGCAACGTATTCAAATTGTTTGGATAGGTACGTAACTGGCACAACGTCTTCATGGCGTCCCAGTGAGATAGGGCCCTAAAAATAAGGTTGTAATGTAAAATCGTAAAACTTGTAGTTTTGTTAGAACGGCTACCACTATGTTGTAGTTCAAAACACACAATTCTAGTAGAAATACAAAGTTTACGTAACCGTGAAGATTCTGGGAAACCGTGGCCGACTCGATTATACTACGATAATGTAAATCCATTGGTTTCAGCCGACACACGTGGAAATCGATTGCAAGAACGCCTGCGCTTTCCAATGTCGATTAGACGAGAAAAATTGGTGGAAAACATCGAGGAAAGGAAAATATTATTAATCTTTTTAAGCGTTTGCTTTATGGATTGCTCTATCTATCAAATTAGTACAGCGACTTCTTTAAAATGTTCATCCCTTTTTTAACAAAAGAAAACATTTTCGGTGCTCTGACCATTATTCTTATTTGCGTGTCTTTGATTTGATTCTTTTAGATAAGGTCCAGGTGCCTGTTTCATAAAAAAAATTTGTCTAATATTATGAGCTTTTTTTTCTTTTTTCCATATAAAATATGAGACTAATATATACTCATAATAAGACTAATAGTTTTTATGAAAGAGGCCCCTGAACTGAAAGTCACAAAACAGATACTCTCTGTTTTGTGCCTTAGTTTTGCAAACGACAACACAGGTGGCGTTTTGTAGTTTTCTAAATGAACTTATTTTTAGGAAAGGATAGATAAACAGCCAGTGATGCAACCTTATCTAGTAGCTTTTCGTCGTAAAATTTAAAAAAAATTACAATAAAAAGTTATTTATTGCCATAGATAAATATTACAACAATTAAACGCCTCTATATCTATCTGGCCCTACGTTTGCTTGCCTAGAAAAAACCTTATTCACTCTGGACTTGAAAACTCCCACATTATAGGCTATTATGATATGCCAAAGCTGGCAAAGAATTTCACTTCTTAGTCGCCCGTCTTTTCGCCAGTATTATGAAGGTGTAAACAAAACGCTTGGTATGGATACGGAGGTATATCAACCGTGTATGAAATGACTATTTCAGGTCAAACGTAACTAAGGAAAATGTATATTGCTTTACTTATTTTAAATCATCAAATCACATCTATGAATACTCATATAATTATTTAGTCTTACTAAATTCAGTTTTTACAATCATTACTTACCACCCGCACATTTTTCTATGCTCGGATAATTACGCACGAGAAAACGCGAGCCTGTTGCACGGATCGATAACATTAATCCCCGATTAACCTAAGATTAAATTGGACCAATTCGGTTGACTCGTGTCGGAAAACGCAAACATGGTTGAAGCCTCTTCCTTAAATTTTGTGACGTTCGTTTATTTTTGTTTTTATTGTTTTCTTACAAAACATATAAAATTTTTGACAAACAAGCAGTAGGTACATAAATGATTATTATCCTACGAAGAGAAATATTTTGTTTATTTCTATCAATGCCTCATAGAATTCTGAGACCTCACAAGTCATTATAACTATCGATAAATTCTATTGTTGAGGATTGACGTCAAACGAATGAAAGACAGCGTCAATTATGTACTATGAACTTTGAACGTTACAAGAAACTTAAATTGTAATTAATATTATTATGATAGGTACTCTACCGTACGCTTTGTCTAACCTAAATTGTTTTAACTTTATTAATATTTACTATAGATTTACAAAATTAAGCTAAAACTTAGTAAAAATTGTTATAATTCTATGTAAGTAGAGTTTCCTTTTAACTAATGGAATTATAGAAAAACAGGGTCCAAATAAACATAATCGGATTGTAAATCACTCCAGACGCGTATGCGATTATGTGACACCTTATTATTTTTAAGCTTTTGGTTAACAAGCGATCTGCGGTCGCTCGCACGGTGGCATCGACTGGTTTTCTACCGACTTAACTCACACATTAACTTGCCCGTCTTTGCACGCGACGCGCGCATCCGTCCACGCGCTCAGAATTTTTCGCGCCGCGAATTCTGAACGAGAATATTTTTTCAAACAAAACCTCTTTCAACCGGCCGGTGTTGCAGCCATAAAAAAGAAAAGTGTAAACTAAACGAACCATTTTTAATTTTACGCGGGAAATCGTGATAGTGATGTGACATCGTTTTGTTTGGTGGTTTTCAATAGTACTTTATTATAGTCGAGTGGTATGAGTTTACATCATATTTATTCAAGTGGATGATAAAGTGACGCATTTATCTACTTCTTGGTATTTTATTATTGTCGTCATACATCATAAATTAATAATGTTAATTCAAATTTCACCATAAAGCACTTTTGATGAATTTAATTACGGGTTTATGGCAAAATTATAAAAGTAACGGCTGCTCTCTTCACAGTAATTTGAACTTAAGAAGTACTTAGTTTTTCATAACAAGTAACACGTTATTTCTATTACCAATTAAAAATATATAAATTGTGACACGTACTTAGAAAAAGTTTATCATAAAGGCATGACTTATCATTAAAATTCTCGATTAATTTATCAAAACGCAATTATGCGATCACTCATTATATCATAATTATATTTTAAAAATAATGACGAACGCTATTCACGCGAAAGCATTTTAGATTGAGCAAAATCAATTAATAATTACAACTTATAGTGCCTCTTAGTTTAGACTGAAAAAATATTTTATACGCCACATTTTCTATGTCAGAACTTATGAACTTATTTGTAACTTTCATAGCTATTGTTAATAACCGTTTTAATAAAATTAATAATAAAAACCTTTTTTGAAAACGTTGCCGACTACTTAGTTTCTTGCCCTTCTCGATCGGTCTGGACTATACACCTACCTACTTGGAACGGACACTTATTCATCTCGACCAATTTATTTTTACTTTCATGAGTGCTCTCCTGGAGCCTATGAGAATAAAGATTTTTTTATTTTGAATTTGAATAACAGATCAAATTATTTCCCACCCCTATTTTTAGTGCTAAGTTTTTTTTTCTTTCGTGGCCAGGCACGGCATTTGTGTAGTTTGCAGTGCTAAGTTAACTCTAGTGTCCGCGAACTGAAGACAGGATGCGCACGGTGCAGTTTGAATTGCGTCACACCTGTTACATTGCATTAAGTTTATTTGTCTCTAACAATTATTCCGACCATAAAACAAAGAATAATGTGGGACGAAACTTGAAATGCTTTTAAAATCACGTAACATATTATTGAACGCACTTTATGCTACTTCGGAAGTACCTATATATTATGTATTTGACGTAATTATCACTTGGACCACGCGCTCTTTTCAATAATTTTTGTAATAACAAAAACTGTGGTAGCACAAAATCAAATAGGTAATTAATTAATTTATCATCAGCCTTTTCCTATCGATCCACTGCTGGACATAGACCTCTCCAACAAGCGCAACTGACGCCAATCCGGGGCATTATATAATGCATTCGTATAATTCATTAGTCCTATCCTACTTCCTACTTAATATTATAAATGCGAAAGTGGGTTTGTTGATTTGTCTTTCTTTCACGCAGTAACGGAGCAACCGATCGGCGTGATTTTTGGCATAGATATAGTTTATGGACCGGAGAGTAACATAAGCTAGTAAATAAATAAGTAAGCAGCAAAAGTAATACTTGCAATATAGGTACATACCTATATTGGTCAATAATGAAGAATTAAAAAAACGAATAGACCTTGTAACTTTCCTTACGGAGTTTTGGCGGGAATGCGAAAATGTGCTGTTGTTGATTTTGTGTTATTTACTAAAACCTGTGTTTTATCGAGTGTTAATGTGTAATAATGGTGGATTATTAACCATTAAGTGTTCGTAAACGTGCATGAGTGAAAGACAAATAGTACAAAGACGAAAAACGTGTATTTTCGTATTCTATCCAAAACTCCATAGAAGCTTCAGTAAAGTATCCACCGCTTTACTGAAGCATTACTTCGACTTGACCACGCCTAGACTAAACTTTAACGTGACTTTACCGACTTTCATTCACGACAACTAGAGATTTATTATATATTATTATTCATATAACTCGACACTGGCTAAATACGCTAATCGCGTGGAGCCAAAAACAAAACAAAAAAAAAACTTTCCTTACTACAAAACCCTTCGCAACATACCACCTCCTTACTTTACTGATCTGTGTACTTACTACGAAATGTTGCGTGCTTAGAAATAATTTAAAAATTGTTTTTCTAAGGCGAGTAGACTTACTGTCCATAAAGCGGATTACAGACAATATAATTTGTAGATACCGTCAAAATAACATAACCCTGACCACTGACCGCTAGTTCGTAAACCACAAAAATATAATAATTATTTTTCAGTTTCAAACAAAACCTGAGAGGCTTTAATTATCGTTATCAGGCGTTCTAGCATCATTATCTAAGGCTGTGTACACAAATACACATGGCCGCTTACTGAATGTCACGCGATTAACGACCTTCACTTTAAGCCTCCAAGAACGTTCAGTAAACGGTCATGGTTCTAGACCTATATCGAAATATAACTCTATAAACTATAAAAAAATAACTCTTTATTTCAAATAATTATATTTAAGCCGAACAAAAAAATATTGCAAAAATTTTTTCTCATAATTTTGCGACTTTTTTACTCTTGCCATTTATTCAACTTATAATATTTAAATTGTATTAGAGATACATACTGTTGGGTTCTAACCAGTGGTAAAGTGGTCAGGGTTCGAGTTAGAAGTTGAAATCACTAAGCAAAATGCACCACAAACTTGCAAAAAAAGTTCTTATTTGTTAAATAAAATTGAATAATGAATATTTTATCTCTTTTTACAAGAATAAAAATAATTTTAATTTAATTTACGTGATTCAGTTAATACATAATTAGGTATAAATTACTGTATAGGTAACTCACATTTGGAATAAGTATAATATGTCCGTACCGAACGAGTATCAAGGACGGAAAGTCTTGACCTTTTTTAAGGTTTAAAAACCTTAAAAAAGGTCAAGACTTTCCACCTTTTTGGTTCTCTCGTAATTAAATCCTTTTTTTATACAAGCATACCGAAAGATAGCTCGAATATAAATAAATAAAAGTAACCAGCTATTATCAATATCACGTACCTACCTAATATCAGATGTGAGAGGAACGTTACTATAGCTGGAAATATAAACAAACGACCAAAAAGGTCAAGCAAAGATAAAACCAACGATTTAAACTTAGCATTAAGTGGATACCTACTACTATTACACGTCATTTAAGTAGGTACTTACGTCTCGTTTTTAAGAACCCTGCCGATCAAGTCTCTCGTGCCCTTCAGTATCATCATTAGGCTACGTTCCCATTGCCGAAATTCAGTCTCTCAGACAGAGAGAGAGAGGGTATGGGCTATAATCTACATCGCGAACCTAGTACGGCTTGGTGGATGTCCTCGAATTTTGTGGTTCTTGACCATGCAGGTTTCCATATACTTACGATGTTTTCCTTCACCGTTTTAGAGCGAGTCTTATAAATCTGTATATAACTTGATATAATTCGCTTTGGCGAATGGTGCGTGTGCAAGCTGAGATTCGAACTTTGGTGCGTCAAATTGAAACTCTCACAAGTTCCCGCTCGGCCATACTCGCTCTGCAATGTGAGCTGCGTCAGCGGGTTTACGGTTACGAAACGTTTACAGTTTTCTAATACCTACATTTCCTAGAAGCGCCCCTAGCGGAAACTTGGAGGACCTACAATCGATAAACTATAGTTTACGCAGGGGCGTATTTACCCTAGGGCCAAAAGGGCCATGGCCCGGGGCGGCAGGCTGCTAGGGGCGGTGCAAGCAGAAGAAATTTTAAAAAGACTACCTAACTAAGGCTCTTATTAATGAACAGTGTTAAACTGTGTTTTGTCACTTACGATTCAGTTTAAAATTGTCAAAAAAAGGGGCGGCGGGGCCTGCAGGCCCAGGGCGCTGAATCCTTAAATACGCCACTGAGTTTACGTAACTATCAAACTCATATGTAAGTACTAGGCGTAACTTTACCATAACGAATAAACAGCAAGTAGGTACTTATCTTGACAACTGAACAAGTTGCTAATATAACGAAGCCCAACCATCTCGAGTGTCGTGTTTTTGCTTCATTATTTACGATGAGAACGAAACCCACTTGGAATACAAAAACGAATAATTACCAGATGAATAGGGTTTTTTGCAGAGGCAACAATTATGAGGTTTTATTTTAATTTTAACGTCGAATAAACCGGTCTCATGAGTGCGAAGTACAAGGCGCACGGATTTTGACTTGTAATGAAGGTTTAATCAGTTAAAATAAGTAACAAATAATGTAATATTTTAACGCAAGTTTACTTATGCCAACGTATAAATACTCAAAGCCATTACTTTACGCATTTTAATGAAGAACATCGTCTTTAACTAAAAATGCTAAATACGTTTTTATTTAGGTATACTTGGAACGTACCCTATTTGGTCTCTCTATCATGATATTTATCTCATCAACAAAATATGTAGGTATGTTAGTAACTATAATCCTAAAGGAAAACAGCGCAACAGCAGATTTTAGCGCAAAACTAAAAAACGATATTTCCAAAACATTAAAATAATACCTAATAATTTGCGTACAATTTAATATTATAAGTAAGAAAGTAACACAGCCCGTCTGTCCTTCACGGCTAAATTATTTTGCAGACAATCTAGGATAGAGTTCAAAGAATAAAAGACTTGCTTGTAACCAGCAAAATTATTTTGATTTTAACATTTCTTTACTGTGGTGTTGCACGAGGCATACTTTGCCTGCAATAAAACACTACAACCATACTATTATATTTGACATGGCATCATTGTCAATAGAGGTATGGAATTTATCCAGGTCATGAAATAAATTAAAAAAAAATTAGAAAAAAAGGTATGGAATTATACCATCGACTAACTTTTGACCGCGGTTTTCACCCGCGTTCCCACAGGAACCGTGCATTTTTCCGGAATAAAAAGTAGCCTATGTTACTCTCCGGTCCATAAACTATATCTATGCCGAAAATCACGTCGATCGACGCAGCAACGGCTCCGTTACTGCGTGAAAGAAGGACAAACCAACAAATCAACAAACACACTTTCGCATTTTTAGGATTCGGATTTTAGGATTATCGAATAGAACGCCTCCTACTCGAAAGAGAAAAAAAACTTTAGGTACTTCTTTTTTAACAGATACAGATCTCATCTCCAGACTTTCCGCGCACGTCTACCGCGCAACAATTACGAGTTGCTCGCGCCTAGTTCCCACGCGGAGCTCGCGTAATATCTGGGATTACTGAGAAACGCACAGGCATTACAAGGAAGTCTGAGATCTAGATCTGCGCCGTATGATTTGTCGTGCCTGGGCTATGAGAACACAGGGCTGCTACCTTTACGTCATGAGCTATACACTAATTATACATTTCTATTATAGTTTTGGATAAATACCCAAAATCAATATATGTACGAGACGAGTGGGTAGTTTGTCTATACTCCAGCCCATAACAACTTCAGCGCCACTCAGAACTTTGAAACACAAAGGTCTGCGCGGCACTGCAGAGCGCTCGTTACCCAGTAATTTTGACTGACAACTTTGCTCATCAATATAGCTAAGGATTCAGTAAAATTATTGCGTTTATTAGACTATATAATGTCTCAGGGGAAAGAGCGCACAGCAGTGCCACACAGGCTTTGTGTTTCTAACTTTTAGGTGGCACTTCACGTCGAACAAAACGCTTGGTGCGGACCAAGCGCTTTGCTCAACATTCACCATGCGGACAGCGAAAGATTGGAATTCCTTGCATCTGTATTTCCTGAATACTACAATTTGGGAGTTTTCAAGACATGAGTACACAGGTATCTTCTAGGCAAGCGTGCTGCACCGTCGACCGCATCGTCGCTTACCATCAGGTGAGATAGCGGCCTATTAAGTATAAAAAAAGATCGGAATAACATTATATATCAGAAAATAATTATTATATTGATTATGTAACTGTCAATAAATTGATTATTGTCAACAACATTGACACATCGACTCATCTGGCATACTGTCCTTATTATTTGCGCCCCTTATTGAAAGGAAGATTCCGAGCATGACTCTTGAACATTGATCTCATAAAGTATAATAACATACTTAAGTAGTTACTCGCCCATGTCGTGTGCATTACTTTTTTATAGCAGTTGTATAATTGGCATGGCGTGATTGTAATAACGATATAATTGTAATAATCTAACTGGCTTCTCTTTAATAATCTCGGTCTCCTTGCTTAGAGAATACGATTATTGCAACGTCGCTAAATATGGTCCTTCGAAGGTCTGAATAACACGCCTCGCGCAAAAAAAGACCTACCTACTTTTTTGAAAATCAATGGTTCAAAAAAACCGATATAAAGACATTATTGTGTTAGATACCAGAGACCGAGCAAAGGGGTAGATTGAAAATCAGCGCTGCGTGCACATGAAAATGTGTATGCAGCACACGCTGAATCTACTCCCATTGCCCTACACATACACATATGTATATATATTTTTATGTAAATTGTAAAGAATATTGTAAGGAGCAATAAATGATTTGATTTGATTAGATAAAACACGAAAATATATTTTTATTTATTTTTTATATTGAATAGGTTTGCGTTTGACCTCACTCGAATCTCACCTGATGTTAAGCGACGATGCGGTCAACGATGTAGCAGCACGCTTGCCTAGAAGATACCTGTTCATTCTTGTCTTGAAGACTTCCAAATTGTAGTAGGAAATACAGATGGCAGCAAAGAATTCCAGTCTCTCGCTGTCCGCATGATGTGTGTTGAAGCAAAACGCTTGGTGCGGATATAATGTATGTCAACCATAAATTGGTGACGAAACACCGAAGGTGAGGCAGTCGTTCACACCGGGACAGCGTCTTAATCTTTATCAAGCTCCAATCCGATCTTATATGGAATACTGTTCTCACCTGTGCCTGTGGGATGATTCAGCTAAATACCAGCTTGAGGCCTTTGAAAATTGCGCGTAAAACGAAACTTTCTTTTACTCACGATAGACTAACGTTAGGCTAATGATCCGTTTGTTATCTGATATGATAGCGGCTAACAAGCTAAGCCTAAAATAGCAACTGACTATAAAGAGCATCTGTCAGATCATAATACCTGCCATCAGTAGGTGGCAGAGGACATATCTTCAACTTGAAGCTTACCGTATAATCAGTGAAATTACGGGGCTCTAATGTCTCAGGGTAACGAGCGCACTGCAGTGTCATGCAGGTTGAGCTTCAATGTTTTAAATGGCAATGCAATTGTTATAAGCTGGCTTTATGTTTACCATCGAGCAAACGACCCGGTTGCTCCATTATCCAGTAGCATCAAAATGTAGAACAAAAATATTCCACATCAAAACACTTTCGTTCCTCCTAGAACTTTTTTTTTAAAAAGTAACACGGCTAGACATCTTTACATAAATATCTGTGTCATTTACTTCCGTCATCTGTTATTGGTAGCAAATGATCTAACCCGTCACATCAATGATATAACCAGCTATTATCGACAAGCCTTCACTGGGTCACACACTTCCCCATTAGGCTACTCATAATCAGGTTTCTTGTAAATATCGAAACTTGCTTCATTATTAAAGGAAACCAGTTTACTAACGTCTTCTGTTTAAAAATCTTTGAAGTATAGGTAAGTATAAGAAAATAACGTACTAAAGTGAACACGACGTATTGATGTATGTGTTACAAAAATGTGATTAAATAACGCGGATCTTAAACACTTGATGGAATTTAAATCGTAAATCACACTTCGCATCTAAAAGTTATCTATGTACATATTAGTACTTACCTTTTTTGTTCTAACAAAAAACGGTAGCAAAATAAGCTAAAATTCAGTTCATAATTTATTCAGGATTACTTCTTTCTGAGATCAATTTACAGATATTTTTTTATGGAAAATTTTGTAAGATGGAAAGTTTTGTGAGAGGGATTTAAATCTGCTTTTAAATAATAATAGTTGGGCCTAATAGTTTATCAGAAAAAAGCATTTTTCTAAAAAGTGGCGAGTCAGTATAGAACGTTAAAAAAATGAGCTTGGGCTGTACATAATCTACAATCGGGATTTTAAAAATTATTTTGCAGCCGAAGCGATTATAACGCATTATACTCATAAAGTCAAATAATCATAAGTCAAATATTAAGCACAAAGTCAAACACGCATTTTCAATTGATTTTTTCATAAATCTGGAGAACATTCTCACTACCTCGTTCTTATTGATAATAATTGATAACCCTATTTGATGCCATTTATATCCCATTTATTATTATTAGATTTATCAGCCAATAGTCGTCTCACATGTAGGGTCAAGGCCTCCCTTCCATATCATATATCTTTTTCTCATTATTAAAAGTATCTATTGGTATATTTGTGGGGACATGTATTTTTTTTTTCTTTTGTTTATTTGCTTACACCACCGACCTCTCTCCATTAGTTCTCTCCAACCAAAGGTTGACTGGAAGAGATCACTTTTAGCGATAAGTCCGCCCATTGTACTTTAGTGTGGCTTAATATTTCTGTACGTTTAATTTTTAATTCTGGTGTACAATAAAGTATTTTGTATTGTATTGTATATAACTATTGATACAAAAAATTTGCGGCGAATCCTTGTAAAAGACGTCCGGGTCGTCCCCTCATCTCGCTGGCCTAGACCACGGCGAACGGCTTAACACTATCATTTAGGTAATATTCAGTGCTATTTTTTAGTGAACGCGTAATCAATATTCACACGGGCACCGGCTGGCATTTAAAAAATAACAATTGCGCAATAGTAGTTTATCAAATTATAGTTTCACAATCTACAAATTTGGATATACATATACAATAAAGCGAATCGGTGGTAGCTCAATGGTATGGTGAGACGTGGTGAGACTGTCCGCGATTCGATCAGGAGCTGGTCGAGTCTGGTGATAGGCGACTGTTAAAATTTCAGTAGCAGGTGTGCCAATAAGTAATAATAAATATTTTGTTAGTGGGAGGACTAACTCTTCTGCGAGTGTCCGTCTGGGTTGTTACCACCGCTTTGTTCGTGAGTCTGCCGGCAAGCAGTAGTGTACAAGCATTACTGTGTTCCGGTTTGATGAGCAGAGTATCCAGTGAAATTACTGGGCTTATGAGACTTAATACCTAATGTCTCAGGGTAACGAGCGCACTGCAGCGCCGCGAAGGCCTTTGTGTTTCAAAGTTCTGAGTGGTACTGCTATTGTTATGGGCCGGCGTTATGCTTACCATCAGGCAAACGACCAGCTCGTCTAGTTATGAAATAGAAGAAAAAAAATGTAGTTTCACTGTAAAATGTTTAAACGAGATGTTGTGACGGGTTATCAACCGTTGACTCTAACTCAACTAACAGCTCAACGCAGCTCGTGTCTGTACAAACATTGCACCACCGTATACATATAACGCGCCCTATTAGATAAATTGCATTAAATGTTTATCGTTGCTAAAGTGCTCTTCATACATTGCGAAAGGACACATCACTCATGTAACTGCATTCTTTTTATTTGGGGTAGGTACAACGTTTCCTAACTTGCTTAAGGTAAATGGGGTTACGTTGTACTTACTTGTTCACGTTTTTTGTTAACCACAGCATCCTTATCTTTTACTTTTGATAGGTTAGCATTTGACAACCTGATTGTGCCTAATGGTGGTGAACAGAAAAACTTGGAACAGGTTACCAAATTATTAAGGTTAACAAATAAAACAAGGTTAACAAATGGGCACTTGGCGATAGATTTAACATGTGGGGATGGTTGATTTTCTATAAAATTGTTTTTATCATAAAAGGTTTACATATAAATAATTGTGTAAACAGATACGGGAATGTCTAGTCAGATATGTTTTACAGGATTAGATTTTAGGTCATTTTGCCGAGGCAATAGATAATAAATTAGTGGCCAAAATAATGCAACTGCATTCGTATGTTTTGTCGTTTATAAATTTACTTTAATTATTAGATATCCATTAACAGCTACACCCTCTTAACATCAGTGTCAAAGACCTAACGAAAACAAGAATCGACTTCTACACTTAAACGGAGTTAAAATGATTTCGCTTCATATGAAGCTGCTAAATCACGCCATAAGAGGCGTTCCAGTGAAAGTGACACGTTTAGACAGGGCCCTTTTACGTCCAGTTAGCCTGCAAGACAGGATATTATGTTTGATTTTCCTTTTCCTTTATAAAAATAGGAACTAATGAATTTATTAAAGTTCAATGAACCCGAGATTTCCGTATGACTGTTACGTACGAATTTGACAGGTCCTATACAAACTACAGTTGGCTGCTATACTCAGCAGTGGGTTGAAAGAAGAATTCTTCTAGAGAGACTAATAGATGTTAATTTGTCTTTTTGCCCCTTTTAGTGCTATTCTTTTTAGATACCCAATATTAATCCTACTTCCTACTAATATTATAAATGCGAAAGTGTGTTTGTTGGTTTGTTAATTTGTTGTTTTGTTCTTCTTTCACGCAGTAACGGAGAAACGGATCAACAAGATTTTTGGCATAGATATAGTTTAAGGACCGGAAAGTAACATAGGCTACTTTTTTATCCCGGAAAATGCACGGCTCCTGTGAGACCGCGGGTGAAAACCGCGGGCGGAAGCTAGTATACAATATTCCTAATAATTTGCTGGAGGTTCAATGACTTATTGTAGTACTACTAAATAAATACCTACTACGAATTCAATCTTACTAATCTTAACGCAAAAACATCCGGATCATCTAAACATATCATAATGTATGTAGTGCTATAATGAACTGTCAAATTCGACAACTCATCAACATCTCCAAACACCAATAACAGCAATTCATGCAGACCTCTCTGATTACACAACCAATCAGTATATCTAACCATGGCTTTTCTAAATGCAATATTTACATAGCTGTAGACTGTAGTAAATGATAATCGTTAAGTATTCGTTTGCGGTAACTTTCGAAGTTTTTCTCTTTTAAGTACACAATGTCTTGAGATAACAATTAGTCAGTGTCAGTTAAAATAAATCAATCGGACAGTTAACAGAGAAATAAACAGTATTTATTCTTATAGGTATTACTACTTAGAGGTAATACTTAGAAGTATATAGACCTTATTTCCAATTCCGTTCCGCAATTCCGTTGAGGTAGGGAGAGTTTTTAAGGTACAGAAGCGTTGTGTTCGAGTGATAAACAAAGCTTGGTTCTTGGACAGTTGTAAGCCACTGTTTCGTTCCTGTAATATTATTCCGCTGCCTTGCATCTACATTAGAGATGTATGCCTGTTCGCAAAAATGCACCCGGAATACTTTCACATGCGTAGTGAAGTTATGACGAGACAAAAAAGACAGAAGTTTACAAATTTACTACATCAATCCCCTTGTCGTAAGGATATATATAAGAGAAATGTATATAATATGATTATTTTAATATATAACAAAATACCAAATGACATAAAATTAATTGAATGTAATAAATTTAAAAAAGTATTAAGTGACTGGCTCTTAAAAAATTGTTTTTATAGTGTTAGGAATTGTTAGATTTTAAAAATTGAATTGTATAATGAATCTTAAATATTTGCACGTCTGCTTGCAGGCTGAATACACAGACCCTATATTTTAATTATGACCATGATATTTTACTGTATTCTGGCAAATAAATTGTTTGATTTGATTTGATTTGATATAGTAAGTACAGGGAAATGAAAACGAAAGTCTTAAAGACGTCACTGTGCTAACTAAGGAAAGTACTGATGCATCTGAAAGTGTGTTTAGTGATGCGATGAACCTTCCACGGCCAAAGATCTCAGTGGAAAATCCCTTTATGGGCAAAAAGAGCGAAAGTTAGGAGCTCGTCTTCACTGTGTCGGGAAACCAATTATAATTGGACGTCGTGACTGACCTTCCTTATTCCTAGGCTCTCCCGACTGTAATGTCAAATCTTTCGAGATCAATTGCGTGACCAACGTGACAAAGTCAATTTAAAACATTTTTTTTCTAAACTTGCAATGTTTTGAATTGTATTGTTATCTGCTTTAATTTATATTAGTGCCGCAAATAGCTTCCACATTTAAAACAATGCGTGAGCTAGGCATGCGTTCACGCAGATAAATAAGATTATTACATTTTATGACGTTTTGCGATCGGTTGCGTAGTGTCAATCTGTTTCACGTATACGTTTTATGCTGTCCCAGATAAGAGCACCGCATAATTAGCATTGGTTATGGTCTCCTAGTCACCGAGGTAACTATTTAAAATAGTGTATTATGGTGGTATTAATAATGCTCAGCACACACGTCAATATTACGCCACTGATACGCACGATACAAACACTAAATAGGGTTGCCGAGAAATTTGATCTTTTTGTCTGCTCTGTTACGCAATTCAAAAACTGTGTAACATTCGACATTTGTTATAGGGAAGCCTAATTTTTTTGTGTTTTTGTTTTTCTAAATACCTATATATATAATTTTTATAATATGTTAAGGTACCTACACTATTGCATTGGGAATGTCCTGTAATAATAGTTGTAAGTGAAGTTGAAATAAATAAATAAATAAATATTTATTTTTATCACTTTTTTACGCTTACGACAGGCTAGCATTTGACCACTATATAACTTTATCTTAAAATGACGACGTCATCGAATGTGGTGAAAAACGATAAAACTAGAATAAAATTTGCTGCCAAATACAGCTGTTCGAACACACCGCACCGTTGTGTGCTTGGAAACAAATCAACTTGAAGGTAGTTCTCAATCACACGTCAGCCACGGTTACATATTTGAGGCTTTCTGTGTTCAGACATAGGGGTTGTGGATCCCAAAAGCTCATAGTAGGTATATTCAAAAATATATCAACGCGCGAGAGATACCTAAAAAAATTACAATAGTAAGCAAGTCTTACAGGTATATAGTATTATGGCAATGAAATACCCACACCCCGTGTACTACGTATAATAGTGTTGAGCACTTCGTTATCGGCCAGTTATATTGCCTCTGGAGCCTCGTCCTTGCGTGTCAAAGATAAGTTTTATAGCTATGTGCTACGTGAGGCAGTGATGAACTTGTGCCAATTCTGCGATTTTTATATTCACCGATCGACCTTTATTGGGGTAGGCAGCGGATGGTTTAAAAGGTTATTTCACTATAAACTCACTATTGGCTTATTTTATTATGACCAACTCAGGATACTAATCAATCGTTGGATAGAGGAATAATAATTGAGTAATTTGGATAGATGGCGAGTATAATCAGGCTATTTTAAGTTTGTGAATTTAAAAAAGACAGTTCATTGGCTCAATCTACATCTTCAGTTTTAGAAACGTATAAAATTCTTTTTTTTTTTAATATGGCTAGGCTCAAATAGGGAAGTAGGTACTTGTCAAGTGGCTAATATATTTAATAAATAGTAGGTACCTAGTCTATAAAGATTTTATTACCTAACTAGCTGCTGCCCCGCGGTTTCATCCGCGTAGAGATTTTGTATTATATGGTTTTTATTTTTTTGCGCGGGACCCTAATTATTTTTCCAAAATTAAAGAAGCCTAAGTTACTCCTTGTAACATCAGCTATCTGCCAGTGAAAGTCCCGTCAAAATCGGTCCAGCCGCTTCGGAGATTACCCGGCACAAACAGACAGACAGACAAACAAAAAATTTAAAAATGGTTTTTTGTTATAGGTACCGTATATACTTCCATAGGCATTTAGTAAAAAGCTGTTATTTTGATATTACAAACAGACACTTCAATTTTATTTATTTGTATAGATTTTAGATATCACTTTCGCTATTGTGACGTTAATGTCCGTAGTGAATACTTTTCACTTCTTCACTTGATTGTTAGAGTCATGGAATTTTCGAAACACCTGATTAAAGTTGATATAATAACATATTCTACTAATTAATATAATAATCATACACTACAGGTCATGATTCATACATTTAAAAGTTCACAAGTGTTTCAATATTTGTTTTTCAATTTATTTAAGCAGTAGCAGTTAGCAGTTTTATCATGTTTAGTTACAATACCTATAACTTACCTACTAAAAGTTGTTGCAGTTGTTGTAGCAGTTGCAGTGAAACGAATTTACCTATTTGCCGTATCTACGGGGGGTTTTCCCGTGGACCCACTGCTATGATCCATTGGTGGGACTACGGGGATTTTCTTTCCCCGAGTCTACGTGGGTCTCCACCACGCTAGAGTTGGCATTAAAAAACAAAAGATGTAGGTACCTATTTGAATGTTGGTTAATTACATGGATACTTGATCATCATCCATTTAGGACGGTAAATCGTAGAAAACGTGATTTGTTTCCAAATGATACACGTCCTGAAGACTCAAGGTTTGCGTGAGTTTCTCGGACGTGAATATAAATTACTCGATTTCAAATAATAGCCAAATTCAAGTACCGTTCCTACCTTACTTGCATGCAGAGTATTTTAGTCATACACACGTACTTCCAATAACTAGTATTCTAATGCCCGTTTTCACTAACGACGAATAACGCGAAGCCTAACTAACTCCTAATGTAAGCAATCCTAAATATATACTTCGCTAGCTTCTGCCCGCGGTTTTCACCCACGTTCTCACAGGACTCGTGCATTGTTGCGGGATAAAAAGTTACTCTCCGGTCCATAAACTATATCTATGCCAAAAATCACGTCGATCCGTTGCTCCGTTACTGCGTGAAAGAAGGACAAACCAACAAACACACTTTAGCATTTATAATATTAGTAGGATTAGTCGTTACAACACTCCTAAATGTTGATGAAACGATTTTTTGCCATAGGTAACTCCTAAATATTTCGGCATCCGATTTAGGCGTTTCCTAGGGTTGGTGAAAACGGTTATAAGAGTTTGGTAGCAAACATTTTGGATATTAATTTGAAATGTTACTCAATAAAGTGTATCCATAGATATTTGTATTAAATGTAATTTATGACAAAATGCTGGTACCTACTTATTTGGCTCAACGGATCAGCATTGCGGATCAACGAGGAAATGCCACTACCAAAAGGTAGTGGGATAGAACATATGGATTATCTATAGTCCTACTTTGGCTTGTAGATTATCCAGCAGTTTTTATAGCTAAGTTATATGTAGTGTTTATTATTTGTTAGCTAGTTAATAAAGGCATTTAGCTCGTTGATTACCCACATATTTAAGTCTAGGTAAAGGTCAGAGACAGGTATATAAGTAGATACGGTTTCTGACCTTTAAACTTAGTCCTTACTAACCGGCTTAAAAATACACTCTGTACATAACAAACAAAAAAATAAAGTTTAAACAAGAAGCTATTAACAACAGTTTTTGAAGATAATTAAAACACATATTGCTAATGATCACCCATAAATCATATCGTCCTCTCTAAAACGTTTTACGAAACTAGAATCTCGCTGAGATTTATAAGAACTATGTCCATTGCACATACGAAAATTATGTATTCTTGCAGCTTGAAGGAGATCGAGTAATTTGCATCGTAACCTTTGGACAACTTGCCTACCTACCTGTCGCACACATTTATAAATCAATACAAACCTGAATGTCACCTTCATACTCGTTTTATTTTGGAAGTAGATTGTTTCCGTACATTTTTAAATATAAACTAGAAGACCCGGCCACGCGTTGCTGTGAATTATAAATTATAGTGGAATATTGCGGCTATACTTTGAGATGTAAGCTATCTCTTTTAAGTTAGATCAAACTGCACACGGTGTGCAAATTTGATTAAAATCGGTTAAGTAGTTTAGGAGTCCATCGCGGACAAACAACGTGACGCGTAATTTATATATATCAAGATGTATTCCTCATTGTCATATTCAGCAGTGTGGTCATCTCCCGCTAAGAATAGTACCACCATCTCTTCCCATGGGTGCCGTAAGAACCGGATAAGGGAATATTCAGGGAATGGGCAGCAGCATATATTCTGCTCGGTTAACATCAAAATCTACAGTTTCAGTGATGTTCGAGTTTGACATTTGATTCTCATGAGAAAATGAATTGATTGGCATCATAATAAAAATGAGGTAACATCCCTATTATAGGCCTAAAATGACCTCTAGATGATCCAACCGTTTTAGTAAATTAGTTAAATTTCATTAGTGATGTAACTTGTTAACACTTAATTTGTTTTTAAAGTAGGTAAACATATTTGGTATAATTATGTTCTCTGTGCTTTTTTCCCAACAAAAGGATGCATTTATTTGGCAAAACTTAATTAATATATTTAAGAGCGAGTGTGGCCGAGCGGGAACTTGTGCGACTTTCAATCCGACGCACCATAGTTCGAATCTCGACTCGGCCCGCACCAATGACTTATATCAAGTTATGCGCTGATTATTCACACTCGCTCTAAAACGGTGAAGGAAAACATCGTGAGGAAACCGGCATGTTCAAGAACCACAAAATTCGACGACATGTGACATCCACCAAGCCGCACTGGGCCCGCGTGGTGGATTATGAGCCCATACCTCTCTCTCTGAGAGAAGGCCGGTATCCCAGCAGTGGGAGCGTAAGAGGCTGATAATAATAATGAATTAATATATTTACGAACAACATAACAAGTTGGATAATGATGATAATCACCTTCTTTGTCTCGTCACATCGGTTATCGCCGCTAACGATATGTTATTCAAATTAAAATGAAGTACATACATAGATAAGTACTACCTATGTAATAAATTAATCTATACAATTAAATAAAATTGAAGTGTCTGTTTTTAATATCAAAATAACAGCTTTTTACCAAATGCATATGAAAGTATATACGGTACATATAACAAAAAAAAACATATTAAAAATTTTTGTCTGTCTGTCTGTTTGTTCCGGGTAATCTCCGAAACGGCTGGGCCGATTTTGACGCTTTCACTGGCAGATAGCTGGTGTTACAAGGAGTAACTTAGGCTACTTTTAATTTAGAAAAAGAATTAGGGTTCCGCGCAAAAAAATAAAAACCATGAAATCCAATATCTCCGCACGGGTGAAACAACTAGTAATAGATTTAATTGGTTGTTTACTGCACAAAGAAACTTACACTCTACACTTTACAGACGTAGAGGTCTGATAGAGTGTAGAGTTTTCCTAGCTTGCTTTTGTAGAGTGACAGTAGAACGGTAGAGCAGCCTTTCAATAAATCCGTAAAATAGTTCCATTGTTTATAAACAGAAGGTGAGCAGTAACTTAACAGTAGTCGTGTCTAACAATCGTATGAGTTGTTGTTTGGAAACGAAACAATAACAGAAGGCGGATTCCGAACCAATAACAAAAACTCTACAATCGGAAACGGTCGGATAATGGCGTGGAAATGCGAAAAATATACGTGAAATGTAGCATTGGTGAATAACAATGTATTGATAAATAGCTTCGTTTCGCTGTCTACACCTGAATACAGATAATTCATAAAAAGTATATAATTTCCACAACGATACTGCACCTAAAAGTTTCCCAAATTCAACAATTTTTTTATCGTCAGATCGTATGTTAGTGGTAGGACTAAATCTTCTGCGAGTGTCCGTCTGGGTTGTTACCACGGCTTTGCTCGTGAAGTCTGCCGCCAAGCAGTAATGTGCAAGCATTACTGTGTTCCGGTTTGATGAGCAGAGTAGCCAGTGAAATTACTGGGCTTATGAGACTTAATACCTAATGTCTCTGAACTGCTTACCATCAGGCAAACGACCAGCTCGTCTCGTTACCAAATAACATAAAAAAACAGTATCATTAAGCATTTTTAAGATCAGAATTATCAGAATTTTTAAGCCGACCCAAGGCTTTTGACGATTATCCGCCCGAAAAAAAAACGTTGAAACAAATAATCGTCATTTAAAATCAAATCATGTGACCGTTGGGTTTGTAAAATCGCTCGGAGGTTGTGCAACACGACTACAATTTTCCTATAAGCGTGGGTGTAGGAAGGAAAAGTAGGCTGTGCCATATTTTACCTGTACCTACTCGGGGGTTTGTTAATTCTAGACAAGATAATGACGATTTCGTTTTAACCTTCCTTCAAACAATTCTTGTAAGATTACAAAGTCGAACAATTACGGTATTACCACAAAAAAATTAAATACACCCTAAACCTGTGTTAAACAGCGTTAAACGCATAATTATGAAAGTATATACGGAACCTACAACAAAACAACCATTTTTAAAATTTTTGTCTGTCTGTCTGTTTGTTCCGGGTAATCTCCGAAACGGCTGGACCGATTTTGACGGGACTTTCACTGGCAGATAGCTGATGTTACAAGGAGTAACTTAGGCTACTTCTGTTTTAGGAAAGAATTAGGGTTCCGCGCAAAAAAATAAAACCCATGAAATCCAATATCTCCGCACGGGTGAAACCGCGGGCATCACCTAGTAACCAATATACTCTCATTTGTTTTTGGCTACATAACTTTAACATACTCTACATAGGTAATTTTATGTATTTTGGTTGTCAGCGCTGATGCTTTACCTATAAAGCTGTCGAAGCAAGTAGGTACCAGCCCACCTGATAATATACTACGTAACCAATAACCAGTCCAGTATGAGGGCACTAAGACTCGTTTGTTTTCTTCGGTGGGCAGTTATGTCACAGATGCCATGTGAACTAGACTTTCGCTACCTTTTACTCTTGACTGGATAACTGGCCTAGTTCGAATATAAAAAAAATGTCATAAAGTACATATTACGTAAATATTAAATCTAGTTTACGAGGTTGGGTAATGACAAAGGTCGTTGGTACTTGGTAGGGACGGCATCACTTCTGTAAAGTTATCGGATAAATTGCTTGCCAAAGGAACTCGTTCGGTGTCGCTGGTAAGGTCATTAGACCAACAACACCTTCCAAACAAAAACAAAAAAAACAATGTCAAAGTAAAATACGAAGAGGACTTAGGAATTGAGCCTTTTCCTCAAGCAATATTCCGGTTCTCACAATTTGGCAACGTTTTCAAAATGACCAACCCTAAAATGATTCAATACTTCTACGTAAATATTACCTCGTACGCCACTCGTATACGTACCTACTATTAAAATCAAACAAGACTCTACCTTTGCATGTTTTGACTTATCGCCTTCAATTTCAGCTGATAAAAACTTACATCATCCATTTGTCAACCAGAAAACTCATACCAATCGACTGCATACAGATTTCCCTTTCTTATCACAGACGCCGACAATTTAAATTTATCTCCCTAAATCAAGTTCCTAAGATAAATATACATAGATAAAATGTGTAAAAACGCCTGAAAACACGCACGGCAGAAGTGAATGAAACCACTTTGACAGCGCGGTAGTGATGTACCTATTGTGATAACCTAGTAATGCTCCAAAATGTGGGAGTACTTGGCAGTCCTGCTTATGGGATTCTGGCTTGGTGTTGCCATATTCCTCTACATCTCCTGCTACTGGCTGGATGAGATCTTGGGTGAGTTTCTTAGGATATTGTAGTATCTTACCACACTATTTTATGTAGGTACAGTGTACACTTTTCACATACCTACATGATGTTATGTTGTAATTGCCCATAGACTGCGCTCCGGACACATTCCGCTAAATAAATTTAAACATCTGATGAAAAAGACAGACTCCCCCAATTGTGACACATGGGGAGTCATAGAAGATGTGCATCATCTTCTAGTTGAATGTGTTCGAAGCCAGCCAATCAGAGAGTGTATGCGCAGCCAATATGGACTGTTCCTACAACATACTGGTGAAGTTCAATGTGTTCTCGCCGCTCCACTGAGTGAAGCGGCTAAGACACTATTTACAATGGTGTATGATTTAATTAATGAGGTGTAGGTATTACATGTAAGATGTAACGGGGCTGACATAGTCGCAAAGCGACTCAAAGTCCCAAAAAAAGAATAAGATTAAAAAAAAAAAAAAACATACCTACATGCAAATGTAAAAATATACCTAATGAAGGTTGTACTATTATGTATTCTGCGATGTTAAGGGAAGAGCACAGAATGCACAATAGTACAAGTAAAGAGGTAATAAATATTTACCGATTAAACATGTAATATGCTTCTTTTTATATCGACTCGGGTTTGGAATGTAGGAGACCTTGCCGCAAAAGGATATTTTTTTTAAGTCAGTTATTTCTGTAATACGTTATTTTCGGTCTGTTTAAAACTAAATAATACCTTGTTTATAAATATTCCATTTAAACATAAAACGTTGAGTAAACACGTGTTTAAGTCATAGGCCTCGACACGGTACCAAAAAGGCAGCGACCATTCACCGTACTGCGACATTTAAAAGGACAATGTCCGTGGCACAAGTGATGTTGAAACTACGTAAGTTTTTTTTTTTAAATTAAACAATTAAGTTATTTTAATCAACACCTTACGAAATCCGCTTATAGTGTCAAATTAATAACAAACTTAATCAACCAACGGCTTGTTGGTTTCTAGTTCAATAACGATGTAGGCCTCATAAATTAAAAATAACTGGTAAGGCTTCGAATGTACGAACTGTCATAGATAATAGTCATAGGTGTAATAAAACTGGTTAGATTATGAAGTAGATACGTGCAGCGCCTTATCTTTTATTTCTCGGTAAAATAGTCGCCGTTATAGTTTCCATGTCATGTGGGTACTTAAAATCAAAGGTAAATGGAGAATAAATAGGTACGAAAAAATAATGTGTGAAGTATTTTTAGTTTCTCAAGTTTTAACCTAATAAAAACATAGGTAGGTACCTAGGTACACTTACTGCTTGATTATACGTCAGTAAAGTCAAACACGCGCAAAGTCAAACATTCATAAAGTCAAAACAAACACGGCGAGCCATTTTTTGTGAGTCCTAGGTATGTGCGAGTAATGTACCTACCTATACTGAATGCAAGAGGATAGAGAAATTCAATTCTCCAGTGTGAGATCGTATTATTTCATCATCATCAGCCGGAAGGCCACTGCTGAACATAAGCCTCCCCCATAGAACGTCATTATTTCATAATACATTGTATTTGCCAGCTTCGCTCGTATTCCACAGTTTTCCCCGTATTCTTTAAAAAGACCTTGAAATGAAAAAATTCAATTCCCTACCTACTTATTCTAGGGATCTATGACACCTACCTTTGTTGAAATTAATATGTGTAGTAAGTGTTCAATTAAGGCAGGTGGTGACATTTTGCTCCAGATGCCGATCGATTGGTACAATTTATCAGTAATCAGCTATCGGAGCCGGTTTCAATACAATATTAACATTTAATTTTATGAAAAAAGGCCTCTACTTAAAATGAATTTTAAAAGGGTATAATATAACAGGCAGCAAATGTGGTAGACGAGTTCTAAAAATCTCACTGAAGCAAACTTGTGTTATGTCGTTAGTGGTAGGACTAACTCTTCTGCGAGTGTCCGTCTGGGTTGTTACCACCGCTTTGTGAGTGAAGTCTGCCGCCAAGCAGTAGTGTGCAAGCATTACTTTGTTCCGGTTTGATGAGCAGAGTATCCAGTGAAATTACTGGGCTTATGAGACTTAATACCTAATGTCTCAGGGTAACGAGACGAGCTGGTCGTTTGCCTGATGGTAAGCATAACGCCGGCCCATAACAATTGCAGTGCCACCCAGAACTTTGAAACACAAAGGCCTGCGCGGCACTGCAGTGCGCTCGTTACCCTGAGACATTACGTATTAAGTCTCATAAGCCCAGTAATTTCACTGGCTACTCTGCTCATCAAACCGGAACACAGTATTGCTTGCACATTGCTCGGCGGCAGACTTCACTCACAAAGCGGTGGTAACAACCCAGACGGACACTCGCAGAAGAGTTAGTCCTACCACTAACAAACTATTACTGAGTTTTTCAGTGTATGAAGAATAAGCTAAGTCATAGTTATTATACGATTTAATAAGCGTCGTGACTCGTGAGTGCCAGACGATACCAACACAGTTACGTAACGTGATGGGAAAAATGAAAAAACTTTCAGAAACAGTCAGTTCCTTTGTGTTTGTCACACACACGAGAACCTACTTACAAGATTACTCTTCTTTAGCAAAATATGGCGGAAATAAAACCCAAACCCAGACGGCTAAAGTATTTTTAAATAGGCGATGAAACTTTTTCATTTCGGAATTATCAGCTTTTAAAGAATTTGCACTATTCATCGTAAGTAGATGTTTATTTTAATAACGGGACAAAAGACACAACTTTAAAAGTTATTACCATAAGTTGTTTCGGATTTTCTCATCTAATCCCATTACAAAAATTCACCTCGTTGTTATTCTGAAAAAAATAATCATGTTACATTTTATTTACTCACTAAGGTTTTTTTCCTATTCAGTGAACCCGGAAATGCTCCGATACCTACAGTATAAATTATACAATTTTATCGCTATCGTAAAACACTTATCGATAAACAACTAATTTCAGTGCAAATCTAAACACGTACACTACTTCAAACATTTGTTTATGTATGTAAACAGCAGCCTATCTCAAGATTAATGTCATGCTACTAACATCAATGTTTCGTCTGAACATAACTTTAGTCTTCACTTTAGTCTTAAGTTACTTACCTAATTTAGTGTGGTTTAAATAATGGTGTCAATTCTATCATTTCATAACTAAACTAATTTTAGTTTTTCTCTCTCTCTTTCCAATGCATAACATGAGAAAGAGACTGAAGATGTCTGACAGATCTAAATTTTGTTTTAGAGCTGTCAAATATCTTTCGATCTTGTTAAATTAGATGCCACTGAATTCATTGCCATTAAATTTACACTAGACACAAGCAAGTGGATTAATTTGACAGGTCTAAAATATATTCCATCTCTTTCACATGAAAATGTGTGCGCCGCAAATGCTGAGTTTACCCCTATTGCCCTATAAAATTTTGTATGTATTTGTGGTTTTATATGTTTTTGTTTTATGGCAATAAATTAATTTTTTATTTTTATTTTTATTTTTATTTATTTCTCATGTTATGCATTGGAAAGAGAGAGAGCGAAACTAAAATTAGTTTAGGTATGAAATGATAGAATTGACACCAATATTTCATATTGAAAGCATAGCATTTTATCTGGTGATTAAGCCGACTGGGTACCTAAATATATCAGATGAAAAATTAAAACCCGGCTAGTCTTTTTATTTTTATGATTTTGTAAAAAAATTGTATATCTTTACAATTTATTTTTTTTGTATAAGGTACCAAAAAAAATTTACGATTATTTTCTTGTCAGTCTTGGCTACATTCAGTTTTATACTCGTATAACCATTTTTTTTAAATTCGGAATTTTTCAGTGGAGAGATGGTATTTATTTACGTGATTTCTAATAAGTACAGAAATTCCGGCCAGTCCTAGATCAGCTAATTCACTTGAACTATGTTGAACTTTGTTAAATAATGATCTTGATTAGAAAAAAATGCAGAAAATACTACGCACTTCATGTTTGAAGTTTTATCTTTTTTTTTTTAATTTTGAATGACGTTTTTCCAAGGGAGGTCCTCACAACTTGTCAACAACCGTGGTCCTAATCGGGGGTGTTTCCGGAATAACAGACCAATTCAAACTCAACCTGTATATGTTCACCTGAAGGGTGGCAGCTAGCCAGATGAACACTAGAAAATACCTACCATTTATTTTGTTGTTCAGCTTAATTAACAGCGACTGCTCAGTTGTTAACTTGGCAGTTTCACAAAGCCCGATGCACCTTGTGCTAGTTCTCCATATGGTAATAACTTAAGTAACTGCTTAGGTACATCATACAGCACGCATAAAGGTTAGCCTCGACATTAAAGCATAAAAATGGCAAACAATGGCCGCATGTTGATGTATATTACCTACTCTGATGATTGACGATATATGACGACAGATAGGTAGGACATGATAATTAAAGGTGACAATCAGGGGTCAAGCTCTATCTTGGAATATAGCAGTAGGATACTCCGCGGCGCTTTCTGCGCTCGCGCATCTCAACGTTTTTGAAGATAATCATAATGAAAAATCGCATTCGGTGAATTTGCTGGTAATAACGTTACAAAAGTACGACGTACGACAAAAGTATCATTTTGATCCGATCAGGTTTTCATATATGAAAATGGGCAAAACATAAAATGGCATTTTTAGGTTTAAAACCTTAAGAATTAAAAAAAAAAAGATTTCATTTTGATCCACTTATTGTCAGCTAATTCACCGAATGCGATTTTTTATGATTATATTAAGTGATTGTTTATATTCAAAAATGTTGAGATGCCCAAGCGAGAATGCGGCGCGGACAATCCTGCCCGTAATAACTTGAATTATTTTCAATGATTAAGTCTGTTCGCGGCTTGCCCCCTTTCTGACTTAGTCTATTATACAAGTCATCAATAAAACTTTTTGAAATTCTATACTTTTTAGGAGCTCGTTTTTCAACCTAACTAATATTTAATCTAAATAAGTTCCCTTTTAGGAGTACCGGTCAACAAGGTAGAGATTCGCCCTTTTACGTACTGAGGCACTCTTGGCAACCGTTTTTATTTGGCAAAGGGCTTACCATACGTGATTACCTAATGTCATTATCAAGTAATTATGTCGTCTGATAATAAGCATAAATTAAGCACTTTGCTTGCCCACTTGTGGATTTTGCATGAAAGTAGCACGTAAATAAATAGCACTTGAACGATAATTATTGCATGTCTGACCTACAAACATTCACTGCGACATTTTTTTCTCACTACGCATGTGCATGTTTACTTGAAATACATGATTTGATTGAAGAATATAAGTAGTTACCTAAGTACATAATGGCCTCGATTCTGGTTATTCTTGCGTCACAAATAAAACACAATGTTAATTTCGCTTTCTCTCTTTCCAATAAATAATATGAGAAAGAGATGGTAGATGTTGGACAGGTCTAAATTTACTTTTAGAGCGGTCAAATTATTTTCTATCCTTGGCAAAATTTGAATACATATTTTTTTGTACTTTTTGATAACGAGACGAGCTTTTCGTTTGCCTGATGGTAAGCATAATGCTGGCCCATAACAACCGCAGTGCCACTTAGAACTTTGAAACACAAAGTACTTCGCGGCACTGCAGTGCGCTCGTTACCCTGAGAATAATTATGAGGCATTAGGTAAAGTCTCGTAAGCCCATTAATTTCACTGACTCTGCTCATCAAACCGGATGCTTGGCGGCAGACAAGAGACAATATTCACGAGCACAGCGGTGGTACACATGCAGAACAGTTAGTCCTACCACCTATAGTAATTCGGCCGTTTTTACACTAACATACAAGCAAGTGGATTACTTTGATAGGTCTAAAATATATTCCATCCCTTTCTAATGTTTTTGTTTAGAAAGAGAGAGATTGAAACTACAATTGGGTTTAGGTTTAAAACGTTACAATCGATACCATTACGAATTTAGATTTTGATGCTAGTAATGGAGGCAAAGTATTAAGTGTCGCCGAACTTGCCAGTCGATGCTTATGAACTTGGGCCTTGGCTCATCTGTCATTGTATGCAGCGCTTAAAGCTGTACTTGGCTGAGGTGTCGCAAACATGAGAACAGCCTATATAAATACGTATAATAGCATCATAAAATTATTCCTCCAGACTTGCCTCCGCTGCGCAATGAGTCACCATCCAGCGGCAGCGCTTCAAGCGGGCGTCCCTCCAGCGGTGCCAGCAGCGCCCACGTGCAGCTGAAGCGCCTGTTCGCCAGGGTAGTGGAGGAGGCTGCAGCGCTGCCAGCGCTGGCGAGGTATGCGGCGGAGCCGACCACGCCAACCATCGAGTCGTCGACCTACGAGGATCTGCTGGCCAGTGCTATACTCAACAAGGTGGGATGTCGTTAGAACTCTTCTGCCAATTATTCTTCTTTAGCTATACTGTTTTAGCCGTTAAAGCATTTAAATGCTAGGTATCAAATTTCCAACAGGTCCTCGGTCGGGCCCTACGATATTACGAAGTACGAACTCAATTCAACAACAATACTTTTGTTTTAGGGATACCCCTACCTACCTAAATATGTAATTGATTTCTTATCACAAAATTAAGTCCACGACCTAAGTACTTATTTTGCATCCCCATTTCGGTCGTTAGAAAACGTTTAGTTTCTTACAACGTATTACGTAGCCTTATTGAAGAGAATCCCTACAACGTGCATTACGCCGCCGGTGCTCAACTTAAACTAATTTAGGGTTGTCACCGCATTTTCAAAACTATTATAAACTAGCGACTGCCCGCGGTTTTCAGCCACGTTCCCACAGTAACCGTGCAATTTTCCGGGATAAAAACTAGCCTATGTTACTCTCCGGTCCATAAACTATATATGTGCCAAAAATCACGTCGATCCGTTGCTCCGTTACTGCGTGAAAGAAGGACAAACCAACAAACACACTTTCACATTTATAATATTATAGTAGGATTATCGTAACGGCTCGAGATTTTACCCGAGTAGGAACCGTATATTTTTCCGGGATAAAACCAACAGCCCATGCCACTCTGCGGCCCATAACTAGGTAAATGCTTACGCAAAGAATCGCGTCTATTCGTAGAACGATAAACCAACACATACTTTCGCATTTTATAATATTAGTAAGAATTTATACTCATTGCTGAGTTGAAATTATTTCTAATTAATTACTATGGTAAAATATTACAATATCTTAACATCAGTATAATATGTAATCAGTAATTTTAATATCGAGGATATCTACATATCCTATTGTTCAAGGACCCACATGAATTAAGTGTTTATTGTTATCTTATTAATAAGCTTACATAATAGTTGATAAAATTATTAATCTTTGTACGTATGTACTGTGTACACAAAGAAATTACCTTACTTGATTGGCAACGCTTAAAAAAATTATAACTAAGTATTATTCTTTTCCACTAGGAAAAGAATAATTTGACAATAAGTATTTTTCGTATTTAATTATGTAACACTGCTTTTTCCTTGAACTTAGTTTCATTATTTTTTTAGCGAGTGTGGCCGAGCGGGATCTTGTGCGATTTTCAATCCGACGCACCATAGTTCGAATCTCGACTCGGCCCGCACCAATGACTTACATCAAGTTATGTGCGGGTTATTCACACTCAGTGAAGGAAAACATCGTGAGGAAACCGGCATATTCAAGGACCACAAAATTCGAGGACATGTGACATCCACCAAGCCGCACTGGGCCCGCGTGGTGGATTAAGGCCCATATCTCTCTCTGAGAGGAGGCCGGTATCCCAGTGAGAGCGTAAGAGGCTGATAATGATCTTATAATAATTAAAAACATTACAAACATTATTAAAATTTATCCGACAGATTATATTAACTGATTTTCATTTCGCAAACAGCTGTGCAGAATTTAAATACGGATGTCCTAGATCGCTATCATCAATCATGGTTTCTTGAAACGCGTAGCCACCGGCCGAGAACGATTTACCGATACCAACGTATCAGCCGATATCTAAAGATAACACCGCTTGTTATCGCGATAACACGTTGTACATCCAACAAAGACACATTTGACTCAATCCACCGATTTAAAAGAAATGGTAAGCCGTAAATAAATATGAGATTATTAATAATTACATGTAATCATTAGTGATATAGGGATCAGTGCAGCGGACGAGTGGTGGCGATGCGGAGAATTTAGTGGTTGTGTTTCGGAAAAATGGCAACGTTGATAGTTGTGCTAGTGGTTGTTTTATTGTATGTTTTTGCTTGGGTAAGTCTTTCGCCGTACATCAAAGTGAAAATAAAACTGGCAGACGTCACGCTAAGCGTTTCAAATTCTCCGTAACAATATAAATAGACTCTGGCTTGTAATTGAAAAAACAATTGGGATAAAACGCGTTTCCCCGGTTTTTGTTAACTAAAATTTTTGACTAATCGATTCTTAGTTGCATCGTTAGAGCCATTACATGTAAGTACACACAAATGGAGTTATTAGACAAAATACAAGAACTGCTTGCATTATTATTAACGGCTCCGTACCTAAGTTGGTAGTAACCCTGCCTGCAAAGCGAGGGGTCCCGGGTTCGATACCCGGCCGGGGCAGATTTTGTGTAAGCATAAAGTTTGTTCTCGGGTCTTGGGTGTTTGTGATGTGTATCTGTGTGTGTCCATGCCACCTGCGACACAGGGAATCCTAGTGCGGGGGTATGAGTGTAAGCGTTTATTTATCTATTTATTATTTAAACATTAAAATGCGGTATCTATACAAATAAATAAAATTGAAGTGTCTGTTTGTAATATCAAAATAACAGTTTTTTACTAAATGCATAATATGAAAGGATATACGGTACCTATAACAAAACAACCATTTTTAAAATTTCTGTTTGTCTGTTTGTTCCGGGTAATCTCTGAAACGGCTGGACCGATTTTTACGGGACTTACACTGGCAGATAGCTGATGTTACAAGGAGTAACTATTAGGCTACGTGGGCTACATGAGCGAAGCCGCGGGCCACGGCTAGTTATGAAATACATTTTTCGTAGTTATTTCTATAAGAGATGGTAATCGTAAGATTAAGATCTAAACGACAAAACTAACACCGTTATTGCTTGCAACCATTGTTACACATTCCGGAATCCAGTAGCTGCATGCAAGTCAAGTAGCTGCATGCAAGTATCTACATGCAAGTCATTGTGTCCACAATCATGGTTATATATCTGGGACATAGTTACTACGACATTAATTGTAATGGAGAATGAATAGGCAGTTTTTGTAGAAAATAACTGGAAACAAAAATAAACACAGTCACGCAATATTTCCAGCTTAAAGTGCATTCCGCCGCACACGGTAACAGAGTGAAAACGGACGGAAAGTAGTCTATCCATGCAAATAAATAAAATTGAAGTGTATGTTTGTACTTAATATCAAAATAACAGCTTTTTACTAAATGAATATGAAAGTATATACGGTACATATAACAAAACAACTATTTTTAAAATTTTAGTCTGTCTGTCTGTTTGTTCAGGGTAATCTCCGAAACGGCTGGACCGATTGTGACGGGATTTTCACTGGCAGATAGCTGATGCTACGCGTAGTAACTTAGGCTACTTTAATTTTAGAAAAAGACTTAGGGTTGCGCGCTAAAAAATAAAACCCATGAAATCCAAAATCTCCACGCGGGTGAAACCGCGGGCAGCAGCTAGTCCCAAATAATTGCGCACAGTGAAATGATATAAGGTGATTACTCACATTACACGTCTCATGAACGCTCAGATGTGACAGTGCGAACAATGTTGGGAAAATAATAATGTTGCCACCTTTTACAAGTTTTTATTTAACTTGCAATTTTTGTATGTGGTGTTAGTTAGTGGTAGGACTAACTCTTCTGCGAGTGTCCGTCTGGGTTGTTACCACCGCTTTGCTCGTGAAGTCTGCCGCCAAGCAGTAGTGTGCAAGCATTACTGTGTTCCGGTTTGATGAGAAGAGTAGCCAGTGAAATTACTGGGCTTATGAGACTTAATACCTAATGTCTCTGAACTTCTTACCATCAGGCAAACCACCAGCTCGTCTCGTTACCAAAAAAACATAAAAAAATAAAATGTATGTAAGGATGTAGTATGTATTTTTAGGTCTAATCTTGCAAGCTAAACTTGACCCACTTTCCAGTGTTCGATTGAGCCGAAATTTTACAACCATATGAAAATCGGATTACAATACAATATAATGATATCACAGAGCTGGTCTGATGATGGAGCCGGAAGGCGGCCATTGGAACACTGGCACTGTTACGAAATGACGTAACCCTGAGTTTGGGCTTGTTTGATTTGTCTTTACGTGTACTCTGATCCTTCTTTTCCCGGGGGGAAATCTTCTGAAGATATCCGGCTGCCATGAGGAGCAGCTGGGTTATGTGGGATTTTTACCCACTAAAATCCCCCGGTTCGGTCTGCCTCGGTGCTACAACGGGAGGGCCCCGGGCTCTCCAATGGACCACACCGGTGCCCCCCTTCACTGCGCCCTCCGTCGTCGTGGATAGAGGTCGGCATCCCTGCCGACCTCTATCCACGACAATCCGTGCCACAACGAGCTGCCATCCTTCCAGGGCTTGCTTGGTTGGGTGGCCACAAGATTATACAACCAATTACGTATTTTTGTGGAAAAATATATTTTTCATAAAAAACTTGTTCTCTTGATAATATGTTGATGTAGTGGTCTATCCACAGTTTGATTTTAACTACTTCTAACTATTACTTGTCACTCTAATGTCATCTCCTTTGGGTAAACATATTTACCTATGGGAACGAGCTTCAATAATTGAAATTTATCAATGATTAGTGTAACTTTTTGCTTTACTTTAGCATTTAGAAGTTTGACATAGGAGTTCTACTTCCAAATATTTCGCAATCATTTTCGGCAATCTTTTTTTATAAAGTTATGATGTCATATACAGATGTCATTACAAATATGCAATTAAATTAATATGACGAGAAATTAAAAAAAAAACTCACTTCATGATGAAAATTAAAATTCGTTCGTTATCTAGCAAAATATATAATACTTAATTAGATACAAATATTTGAACACATGTTATTTAGAATCTCCAAAAGTGTGATAATGCTAGCTCATTATTGTAAAAATATTTTTAAACGTTTGACAACCCTACGAGCGGCATCAACCTCACGCGCCGCTTGCTACGTTTCGCAGTGCGAAAGTGCGCGCGTGTGAATCACTCCTTTTCCAAACTCATTGTTTCAAAAGTTGTTGCCTTATTACCGAGCGTTAGTGATCATAATTCAATGATAAGATCATCGAAGATGTACAATTTCTTCAACAGCTTTGTCAGCTACTTTCCCGATGGAAACCCACAGGTTTTGCTTCCTAATTTCTTCACGTCTTTGTTAGAGAATTATGCGTCTTTGTAGGTACTGTTTTTGCCTTGTAGAAATATGTTTATTATTTTATTGGCCATTGTTAGCATTGGTTCTCGAATAGCCTTCATCTATACAAATAAATAAAATTGAAGTGTCTGTTTGTAATATCAAAATAACAGCATTTTACCAAATGCATATGAAAGTATATACGGTACCTATAACAAAACAACCACTTTTAAAATATTTGTCTGTCTGTCTGTCTGTTTGTTCCGGGTAATCTCCATAACGGCTGGGCCGATTTTGACGGGACTTTCACTGGCAGATAGCTGATGCTATAAGGAATAACTTAGGCTACTTTTATTTTAGAAAAATAATTCAGGGTTCCGCGCAAAATAAAAAGCTTGAAATCCAATATCACCGCGCGGGTGAAACCGCGGGCAGCAGCTAGTAATACAAATAAATCTGAAGTATCAACTACCTACTAGCTTTTGCCTGTGATTGTCATCATTGTCCCATGTCTACGTTAAATTTCTACGATCAAGGTATAATATAGAGTAAGTATAGTAATTTTGCGTGGCTGTTGGTTGGTTTTTATTTAAACACGGTTTATTTTTTCCAGGTAATCGAGCGGTACCAGAATGAGAACGGGTCCGGGGGGCGCAGCAGCGGCATCCACTCGGCCAGCGTCAGCCCCACGCCGTCGGAGCGCTCCTCGCCGAGATCCCTCAACTCCCGCGCCACCAGGGACATCACACCTCCTGTGAGTGTTCAACCACTAAACTACGTCCGACTATTTAATTTACTTATGACAGTCTATGAGGTTACGTAATTCTACTGGGTGGTGGAATTAACTCTTCTAGCTGCGAGTGTCGGTTTGGGTTGGTACCACCGCTTTGCTCGTGGTCTCCCGTCAAACTTCCCATCTAACTAACTAATTTCAAATGGACTATCTGGGACTAAGGCTGCACCCAACCTCAATTCGTAAAACCCAAGTTAGACAAATGATTCTTGACTTTTCCCTACTTGCTTCAAGTAAATTGAACAACTTAGGCTAAGATTCAGAGACGATTCTAAGCGTAGACTTTGGCTTCCATATGTCAAAACTGTATATAATTTTGACGTATGGAAGCGTGAGTCCACGCTTAGATTCGTCTCTGAATCTCAGCCTTAGTCATCATCATTACAGTCATAATTCGTTAATCATCGAAAACCAAGCTTGCTTGCGCATTCTTAAGTAACCATTAATTACCACCAGCGACAACTTTGCCAGGTAGACCGGAACCGAACGCTATTTCAGGCATATCTTGTAAGACGGACAAAATATGTGACCAAATCGAATACTCACTCACAGGAACAATCACGCAATTTCTCCTCTACATTGCGGTTTTAAAGAGATACATCACCTAGGTTATCACTTATCAATAAGCTTGACCTTTGCCTTTAAATTCTTATACTGACCGTTTTTTGTCACAAACTAATCGCTCACTAACTAGTCTCTTTTAAGAAAAGGATGGAAAATATAGGACTAACAAATTAATCCACTTGCTATAAATACTTATTAATAATGTCCAACCAAAAATGTTGTGGCATATTCCGCCGTTGGAACGTTCTTCTCCCGAAATCATCCATCCTTTTCTATACCTAACAAAATATAAAATTAGGTACCTAATGTCTCAGGGTAGCGAGCGCACTACAGTGCCGCGCAGGCCTTTGTGTTTCAAAGTTCTGAGTGGCACTGCAATTGTTATGGGCCTACCATCAGGCAAACGACCAGCTCGCATCGTTACCAAATAAAAAAAAATTATGTACGATGTAAGAAAGAAAGAAAGAAAGAAAGAAAACATTTATTTAGACAACACTGCACAAAACAACAAAATACACAATAAAAACACAAATAATACAAAGTAAACAAAAATAGAACAAAATAAAAGCAAAGAAACAAAACCTAACAAACAGTGAGCTCAGGTTGCTGCAATGTACAGTGAGGTCTAAAATGGTCTAAGCTCAGCATTATGCTGTGAAAATCACAGCATGTACCATATATGCCACATTAATAAGTAGAAGAATATTCCAGCTTCATGAAGAAGACGACGTGTCGGACTGGGAAGAGGGTGAGGCGACAGACGAAGCCCTGGAGGTGCCGCGCCGCGTGCCTTTCCCGGAGTTCGGAGGCGATATTGTACATCACACGGGTATGCGTAATATGCTTGATCTGCTTTTATTCTAAGGCCGACCATAGCCACTAAATGCATGTTTGCGTTGTCGTCAAAATAACCATGGTTATGCAACAAGCGCGGATTACGAGGTGCTTGGAGTAGGACCATAAAACATCCACGAAACAGGCAAGAACAGCAATACGGCCAGAAAGTGTTGTCTTGAAGCCCTATCTGAGCTCAAAGCGACGACTGCACCAATTTACCGCGGCTTCTGCACTGAACAGTGAACACGCAGTGGTTTTGATACTATTTTTCTGAGTGCGTAGAGATTGTAGAAGCAGCTGCCTTGCGTCTCTTTCACTCCCTCGAAAACCACGGTTAGCGGTCGGACAAGATTTCCATCAAGCGCCAAATTAGACGCTATGATATGCGTCAAGTGGTGTTCGTGATTTTCCATAGTTTACGCGTGATCCGTGATTGATGTTTATCTAATAATGCATTGCGTCTAATGGGCCGACTAATGGCCGTCTAATGCAGTAAATTAAATTTGAATAATTAATTTTGTAAAGTCGGCTTAAGATAACGACACACTAATATGCATAATCTGCTTCTATTCTAAATTGACATATGGACACATGAGTCCAAGCTTAGACTCGTCTCTGAATATTAGCCTTACTACCCGTTACTAGGAGTAGAATATTATAATCTATTCTATGTAAAACAAAGCAGAACTTTGCCTGAAATTATTTAGTTACAAACACGACTAATCTAATCAGCCTTTATTAATTTTTGGTCTGTGATTAAAATATCAGCTGATTCGGACCTGTCAAGTTTTTTACTTGGTGACCGCTAGTAGCATTGACAAATAAGACCGTCAACAAAATCAGTAGCCTTCGATCGGCCTTAAAAATTTCGACACCAGGGTTTACAACTTGACACTCGTTTTTATTAGAAGATAGGAAGAAATGTAAGGAAGAAATGTTTTTCATGTAGAATTTATTAATATTTTCAGATAATGCCGAGCGCGAATTCGACGAGGTGTCCAGCAGCGACTTGCAAGCGACAGATGGTACTTGGGAAGAAAACTGGCTCTTCCAAAAGAAGAAGATAAAGACTATACAATCTGTACCAGTTCCCATGCTAGTTCCCAACTCTAACACAGAGTACAGAGCCATGATCGGCGACCGAGATGCTGACGATACAACAGATCTGTCAGATAATGCAAGTGACACCGAAGAACAAGCTGATATAGCTGAATACAAAAGCGACATCAAGAGAGTGCTAGATTCGAAACACGTCATAGGTGGAAAAGCTAAAATTGATAGCGTATCAGATTATGAACCAGACAGTCTCACAATCGAGGACGGCACAGACGAATTCGAGAAGCTCGTTAGTGATGAATACAAAGACGAAAAAACAGTAGACGATATCATTAACGAAATTAATGACAACACCGTAACTATTGTTGAAGCTAAAAACGTAAACGCATCTGACGAGGTAGATGGTATAATGAATGGCAATGATTCAGTTATAATGATGGGCATAGATGAAGGTCCTTTGTTGAAAGCCGAATTTAATTTGAAGGAGGAAATTCACAGGACTTTGATGAATGGGAATGTGCATGTGCCAAATTTTCCACTAGAAGCTGACACAAACGGGGAAGTTTTCGATGACAGCATCGAGAGCATTGCTATTAACAAAGGTAAGGACAATACGGTGCACAATACACGTAGATCTCATGAAATCTATTCTAGGCTAAATACAGATTTTGATAACTTTTTACAGAATCTACAAATAATACCTTGAGCCGACATGAGCGTGAAGGTGAGTATGAAGAAACAGTTACAATCCCTGTACAAAGATACGCCGATAGCTTGAGAAGAAAACATTTTGAAGATGCGCCTTATGAGTAAGTTTGGATAAAACATATTAAAATAGACAAAGTATTAAAGAAATTATAAACAAAATTTAATTAATTACTTTAATTATAAACAACATTTTTTCTAAATATTTTTAGGATACACGCTACATACGTAGAGCAAAATAATAATAACGAGGAAGAATTAATACCAGGTATGCTTTCTATTTCTTACACCTATAAAATATTAATAGTAAAAGAGTACAATTTATTTTTTACTATTGAACTCAACAGGATCGATAGCAGACAGAGAACGCAAGAAATGGCTGAACTACGTCGAAATGCCAAACAACCCTTATTCACCAGAAGCGATCCAGAAAAGACTATCCGCAAAAAGCAATTCGTCTTTATTTGACATGATAACTACCAACAACAAAGATTTTGATGAGGAAAATTATACACATCTGGAACTGGACAAGAAACAAAATGTACCAAAAGATAAACATATTGTTAAAGAAATCAGACCGCTTAAATTATCAGTAGCTCTAAGCGCAGAAAATATTAGCACAAATGAAAGAAGGTCTAAAAGTCCATCGCCTAAAGTTTTAAAAGATGTGCTAGCTGAAGAAATTCCGGAATATAAACGGTAAGTAAACCCAAAAGAAAACTCAGTGAGGATAGAGTAGTGTGAACTTAAATGTGTAAATTTCAATTTTACTTTACAGTTACGGCCGAGACTATTACATTAGAGAGGCGAAAGCATCCACGGGCGGTCGCAAAAAGAACAGTTTCAGCGATACAAGTTCCATGTCGTCGTCAATGAACAAATCAACAAGCTTAGACAATTTCGATGCAGAGTTCGCATCGCCTGTAAGTGCCAGCAGTTCATTGAGCGACATCGAGGCCTGCGCCCTCCATCAGAACATCGTCCGCGCCGTGCTCAGTCCCAGAAATGCGAGCCCCAACTTCGCCATCAATCCCATTTTCGAAAACCCCGATAGACAAAACGATACCGTTGACGAATATCCTGCGACAGAACGTTATGTCGATCGAAAGGCAAACGTAAGACAACAAAGTAGCAATGTGTGCAATGAAGGTGACGGTTATGTGGAAAACGAGGATATAGTTAGACTTAAAATACCGCAAAAACCCGAGATAACCGAAGATCTATTTGAGACGTACAACAATGTTAGGCGGAGCAACACGTTGAGGAGCGAGGACCTGTACGTTCGCTCCAAGCGACGGCCGGGCCTCAATTTCACGTTCGGTGGGAGTCTAAGGTTAAGCAGAGGCTTTCGTACCGATCTATGGTGATAGAGCCACTTTCCTAGTTCCAATGTTACCTAATACACCACCTTCAGTCTCAATAGCACTCCTACTGACAACCGAATAACTCTCATAACGTGAATCTCTACTGTATACGATACATACATAGATTCTGAAAGACCGAACCACAATTAGAATATATATATTAGGTTAAACTTTGACATCATCTTCAATCACCTTTCATGCAGAACCGACCGGTGGACGGACTTGCATAAGATAATAAATCTAAAATATCTTCGTTTTGGCACACAGAGCCTGATGTGTGTTGAGTTGGCATGTTTGTTCAATAAACCAAGACGCTGACTAACAGCACTATGCACTATTAATACGAAAACATTCTTTAGAGCTGCACTCATAGATTTGTGTTCTTTCTTTAATACCGTTTCAGTACTATTTACTACAGTAATACTACAAGACGTTAGTGGTGAGTGTTGTATGATTTTGGCAAATGAATTTTGACTAACAGTTGAATGGCTTGCCACTGGACTAACGCGATCTAAAGATTACTTCACCTAACTACATTAACTGCATTTGCTTTAAATCATATTCATGTCATCTTTTTCTTTTTTTATAATAAAAGTTTCTTAACATTTACTAACCACTATTTTATTTGCATTGCACCGTTTCTACTGCGTTTATAGCACTAAGCACATTGTATCTAAAACTTAATTAATAATATTTCTAATAAAGACTAATCTATTTGTTTCATATTCTATTACTACGACCACAGCTACAAGATTATGATTAAATTTTTACAGAATAATATACCTGCAATCTAATTTATCAAGTCTAATTGCATTTACCTACACAATAAATACCTTTCGGATTTTTTGATACCGTGCATTATCTTACTGATATGGTTTTTTCAGGGATTATTAATAAAGCAGTTCAATACAATTGCAACAAATCAACAGTACACTAAATTCGTTGGTCAAGATCAAATTGAATCTATAACCACAACGTCCAATAATAACAACACAGAAATTTTAATTGAATACGAAGATGCTAACGATCAAAGGCTATTTTCGGCAAGGCCAGCCATAGTCGATGACGACACTGATAAGAAATTCGAAGAAATTATTCAATCAGCTTATAAATCGGATTTAACGATAAACGATACCGAGCAAGGCAAAATTGACGAGCCTATAAAATCACCGATTAGTGTGGCTAACTCGTACATTAGTACTAGTAGTTTCGAGGATTCTATCAAAATCTACAACGTTCAGACAGGTGAAGTTATAAAATGTAGGCCCGAAGATAACATATCAGCAAGATACGAGACTGTAGCTGACAACAATGAAAACATCGATATAGCAGATAAGAGCATCCCAGGAGAAATTTTTGATAACTTCAGTCAAAACGGAGATTTGGACGAGGAAGCAGTGATCATTAAAGAAAACGGTGAAGAAAAGTCGGAAAGCAGCGAAATTGAGAATATTCTGGCGCAGTTACCTAAAGTGAAGGAGTTGGCTAAGAAATTCGTCAGCATGGATAACCTTAATGAGCCGGCAAAGGTAGGTGTTCTAGTCATATTTTGATTTATCAGCACTGTCCTGTGTGTTTAGTAATGACGACAACAAGTCAAGTTTATTTAGGCTTAAGCTAATTGTGATAGAGGTAATGCGGTAGAAACATAATTGTTACGTATCTATTGGTATGCTTTGTCTTGTACATTATGCATGGACTTACTATAATTATATCAAACAATAAGTCCATGACCTTATGACATTATATTTTACTGTCGTTCTATATTCGCAGAATGCGACTCATCCGCAAGAAACAACTACAGTAGGTATTTAGGCTATTTAGATGGGGGAAAATCATTTTTCTTGAAATACTATAAATATACCCCATGCATCGCACGAGTTAGCTGATAGATATCCTTACCGATTACCGAACATCTTGATCTTTTAGGCATTACACCGTCTAGCCTTAACGTTGCTTCCTACATCGAGTACAAGGAAAAAACTGGCTGCCAAAAAAACTTGGCATATTGGCGAAGGTGAGACAGTACTTCACACCTCAGGTCCGATCGTGTATGGAATACTGTTCTCACCTGTGGGATGGTTCAGCCAAGTATCAGCATGAGGCTTTGAAAACTATTGAAAGACGAGCCAAAGGGCTCATTGGGAACGATACAGTTTTTCACGCAACAGACTCCAGGGCCTAAAGCATCGCCGCAAGATTGCCAGTCTTTCTGTTTCTACAGGATACATTTTGGAGAGTGTGCATTGGGGCTGCATGACTTGGTACCCCCATCCCCATTCCATCATCGGACGACCAGACGTCCTTCAATTCGCTATCTATTTATTGTTGACATTCCTCCTATCCGCACTAAGCATTAAATTGCTTTTGCCTTCATCATGCGGACGGCTAAAGAGGGGAACTCTTTGCCGGCTTCTATTTTTCCCGAACACTACAATCTGGGAATCTTCAAGACAAAACACAGAACAGGTATCTTCTGGGCTAGCGTGCTACATCGTCGACCACATCCTCACTTAACATCAAGTGAAATGGCGGTCAAATGCGAGCTAATTTATTATATATAAAAAACTATTTTATAGCCTTCACGATGCCCTTTTAAATACAGACACGTGGAAAGTGACCCTTGCCTTGCAGTTTTATAGACGCCAATAATTCTAAAGTTACTTAAATACTTTATCTTCTCTATTTTCCAGGTCCCGCAACCTCAAACCTACTCCAAAAGACGGAGAAGCAAAGAGGATATCCTCAAGGATATGAATGCAGAAAAACCCAACAAAGTGTTCATGCACAGTCTCACAGCAAGAAGCATCTCTAAGCAGTTTAGAGAGGAACTCAAGCTATCTATGGCTACACCACTGACGATCCCTGGAGGGTCCAAGGAGATACCTGAAGGAGAAGATGTTACGAAGGAGTCCAGTAGACCGGGCAGTCCACAACCCGAACCGGGCACGATCAAGACTAAGTTAGCATTCTTTGAAAGTCTTAAAAATAAGTTTAATGGTAAATAGAAGAACGCAGACTGGTAATACGTGAATAGCATGAAATGTTGTGATATATGAAAAGACAAAAACTAAAAGAAAATCTGCAGTATAGACCTGTGTACACAAAGTTTTTATAACTTTATTTTTGACGTGACTAGATTCATTCAATGGATGTACCATAGACAAATATCATTTGTCTATGGATATACTGACTAAGCATGATCTGCATAAATACATTATGAACAGTAGTTCAACTACCGCTTTTTTGAGATAAACAAGCGATGTAGTTGAACCACTGTCTAGGGCAGGTAGTAATATTTATTTTAACTTTAGACATTCCTTCTAGTTTGGGGAGATTGGTATAATGGGGTGTTTATTTCTGTAGTATGATCATGAAAATAATCATTAACGTCAGAGATCATTATTTATAATCTCCAAGTAATTTATAAATCTAAGAATATGGTCCCAATAATTTCACTCACCCTGTATAAGTTACGTAGGTTACGGTGTAAATACTTAGTGCCATTTCGTAATCATCATATTTCCCATATGTTTAAGTCATTTAGCTAATGCCAAAGTTGTAAATAAAATATTATTGGTTTTATAATAAAATCTTAGACTTAGGCTGAGATTCAGAGACGAATCTAAGCGTGGACTCACGCTTCCATACGTCAAAATTCTATACAGTTTTGACATATGGAAGCCAAAGTCTACGCTTAGAATCGTCTCTGAATCTTAGCCTAAGATTCAGAGATGAGTCTAAGCGTGGACTTTTGCTTCTATATATCAAAACTGTATAGAATTTTGACTTATGGAAGCAAGAGTCCCCGCTTAGCTTGCTCTCTGAATCTGAGCCTTATTGTCTAGTGGTTGTGTCTGTAGATATAAATTAAATAGTCATATCTTTAGATGTGCAATAATTTTCTAACACCTGGGACCACTATGGAAATGTGATATAAAAACATTAAATGTTTCACACATACAAATGATGTAGTGTATATGGATAAGGGTGTATTGTATAATAAAGTATGCATAATATACAATGTGTCGTTTATTTTTCACCAAAATGTATACAGTATATTAAATGCCCTCACAACATAAAACTCATCGAAATACTCTCTCAACATTCATGAGTCACTGGTCTTTTGATAACTAGACTGATTACCTAATCCTTACATGTTTTGCATGTTGTTACACTGTTCACCTTGTTTAGCCTATCCACTATCAGTTAGTAGGTACCTTCCTAGGTACATAACTAGACTAACGCGCATCGAGGTAATATGAACTAACGTATGTACTAGAGGAGCTATGTGAAACAAAAGTCTTATTCCATTTTTTATGTTTAAGCTAAACTCCGCTGCAGCGCTAATACCATAATTATGTCGTCTAACCAAATAAATAAAACATGTAGCGCTAGATTGCGTCTAAAGCGTAGTTTTCTCGCGATCAAAAGGTCGAAAGCGCCCCTAATTTCACGGCGCTTACGCGTTTTGTTCAAGGATAGTTGCGGTCCATGGACCGCAGTGTGGCGAAAAATATACAATTCGATTAAAATAAGAATAGGACGGGCTCTCGGCTAACTTCACTCATATAAGTACGGTCAGCAGAACAAACTTAAAAATAGATTAATTTTAAATGAATGACTAAAAATCGTTCATTTTATAAAATTTATATATTTATAAGGTTGGCAGCACAGACGCAGTGTTGCAAAAGTTTCCGATTTATTGGGAGATCTACTGATTTTGGTCATTGTCTCCCGATATCCCGATTTAGCAATTCAGTATCCCGATTTTTGAATTATCATCTAATGTAAAATAACATTCATAAATAAACATGGAAAATAATATTCTTCATACGGCAAAACTAAAAGATCTTGAATAAATGAATATATTATTAACATAAAATACTCCAGTTTTATTCCGAATAAAAATCTCCCGATTTTTAGATGGCAAATTTAACGAATTTAATTTTTCAATTTTGTTTACTTTAGTTTACCTACCTATGATTCGTTTTTAGACTAATTTTTTCTCTACCTATCAGATAAAAAAGTACGTGCTATTACAATATAAAACAAGCCAATATTTTTTAACATTGCTTTTTTTGCACACTATACCAAGTTCCCGTAGTGACGTCACAACATGGCGCTAGGCCGGTCCTATTCTTATTTTAATCGCATTGTACCTTTGCGGTGTCAACTCTATTATCTCTGTGCTAACGCGACACCTATAGAGGTGTTATGTAAAGTGTTCATAAGGTAAATAATATACTTACCTGCCTGATGGTAAGCGTAACGCCGGCCCATATCAAAGCCCAGTAATTTCACTGGCTGCTCTGCTCATCAAACCAGAACACAGTAATGCTTGCACATTAATGCTTGGCGGCAGACTTCACGAGCAAAGCGGTGGTAACAACCCAGACGGACACCCGCAGAAGAATTAGTCCTATCACTAACATTTCACTTCATTCTCATGACAAGTTTATAATTACTGTTACTAGTGGCTGTCTACAAAGGCCTATTTGTGTACTTCGCATCTCCAATAGACATTAGTATAAAGTTATATGTGATAGACATCACCAGCAAACAGAATTAAATAATACAGATTGATAAATAGTAAAGATTATAATATTACTTGTCATTGCTTAGAGTAATAATTACAATTCTAGATACCTACTTATCCGTAACAAAACAAGCACCTTGTATATAGGTATTATAAAAAAATATCTCACCCATAATGTCATACTTAGTGTAAGCAACATTCTCACTGAATTATTAGCCTCATTAATCAGTAAAATATTCCCAAGGTCTTATGGAATGGTATACTTTCTAGCTCATCAGCATATTTCCTTCTGTAGCACCAGAGGTAGTAGTCTATAAGACTCGAGTTGGGGACTTCAACTTGCGAGTCATCCACTGCATTTTCTATTTTCTTTCTCAATAGTTCAACTGCATGGATAGAACACCCCCTGATTTCTACTTCTTTCTCTGATTCACTTGGTAACAGCCAATCTGGAAAATTTATAAATGGAAGTAAATTTAGGTACTTTCACATACATTTGTCTGCACCAGATAGTCAATCTCATTGTAGAATTTGAACTTTTGACTTATGGATTGGGTACCTCTCTAGTAATGTGACATTATCATTTAGAATAGGTAGGTAGGTAGTCAAGAAACTGAGAAAACTACCGTTTATTAGCAATTATAGCTTCATATTTCAAGACTTTGTAAACAGGTGTTTTGTCGTGTCTAGAATAGGTAATTCCGGGTGGCGGGTCTGAAGATATGGATATATAAAGAACAAAGACAAAACATAGTGTAACTAATGGTTTAGTTAAAGTATGTTGTGTCTTTATTGTTCATTGACAATTGTCAACTGAATCGAAACAAAACATAGTTTAACTATTCAACCGTTTAACACTGTTTATTGATAAGAGCCTTATCTATTAAGTTTTTATTTATTATTCTATTGGATAATGAGACGAGCATTTGTGCCTGGTGTTAAGCATAACGCTGGCACATAACGATTGCTGTGCCATTCAGTACTTTGAAAAACCTGTGTGGCACTGCAGTGTGTTAGTTTCCTTGAGACTGAAGTCTCATAAGTCCAGGAATTACACTGACTAACTCATCGCTCACACTCATCAAACTAAGCAAAGTGGCTGTACCCAGCCAGATTTATAAACTTGCAGAAGATTTAGTCCAACCACCTGTTAGTTCACATGTTTTATCAAAAACCAAAACATCTTACCGTTTTTCAATATATTCATCAACTCTTCACTGTAACTCATAGCCTCGAAATAAACCAGAACCTGCGGCACTCTATAATCAGCAAACATTGTTATTCTATCTATATCCACAAACTCGCCCAGACCTCTCCCTCCGAAAAAGTTCCAAATATCTGCAACCAAGATCTGTGCCCTCTTGTAAAAGGAAACCTTCTCGGTTTTGTATACAGCCTCATCTTGGAAACAAGGAAAGTTATTTACAACTATCTCTAGCAACTTCACTGCAGATTTGTCTGCCTCTTTTAAACAAGTTAGGAAGGTTCCTTTGTATTTCTGCAGGAGCGTTGTGCCAACTTCATGTAAGACCGATAGTCTCTCATCAAATAGGGGTATTTCAGTTTTATTGTCACTTCTCATGATGGCTTGCAGTTGCTCTTTAGTTATTTTTGAATAGTATTCAGGGTTGGTGATGTCAATGCCTTCCTGGAATCATTTTAAATGTGTATTAATTGAATGTCTAATGTGAAGTAGAGGAGTTATAGGAGTGTAAGGAATATTTGGATGTAATTTACCCATAATCCAATAATAATATAATGTGTCCTGGACACATTAAATTATATTACTTTTTACTGGATGTTAAAGACCATAGATCTGAGGCCTTAACGTTTCGATCACGGGAGAACTGTTCTCCCGTGATCATGGTGTTTGCAACAGCGCCGAAATATCGGGAACTTAATACAAATAATATAGGTACATGGTAAATATCCAGTTAATTCTGATTTTATTTGTAGTATTGATGACCATGACAGTTTAAAAAGGCTAATGAAATCTCCATTGTAGTACTTGGGAGCTTTAGAGCTATTGAATCAACTTGAGGCACAAAAGAAAGAAAGAAAGAAAAAACATTTATTCGGCACTCTCACAACAAAGTAAATAGAACAAAAGGAGAAAATGACAATATAATAATTATTAACAACGATCAAAAAATGACGCGACACAAAATTAAAAAAAAAACATCTGCAGTGATGTGGCGCCGAAAAGGATTTACCTCAGCATAAATGCCGTGTGCATAAAACACCCGATGCTGGTTTTCAGGTAAACCCTGCCAGCCATGTTGCCAGATAGGTATATTATATTAAGAACTAGATCATTTACATATACTTTTTTTTACCTTTACAGCTCTTGCTAAAGCAGCCTCTAAAGCATAGTACCCAGAATGCCCTTCAACTGTCCACTTCTTAGCTCCAGTGTAAGACCAAAAGCAGAAATTCAGTGCATCAGCAACAAATATCCAGTCCAAGACCTTAGGGTGGTCTTTGGGAAGGTAGCTGATGTTCGCTCCAGTGTCTGGGATCTGTAGCTTGTTAGACATGGATTGCAGCATCTAAAATTATACAATGATATCGTTCTGTGATGTGTTACACGTTTTAACTGGTGTGGCATAATTATTAATAAACACTTTTTTTCTTCTGTTCTACCATAGAATTAAAATTTAATAATATTAATAGAATTAAAAGGTAATTCAAAGTGTTCTACCCAGGCTCGGTTTTTTGACAATTACCAGTAGGTAAACCATATGTACTGGCTATAGATCCTAAGTTTAATTCTATGGTACTGGCATAATTAACAATCTTATCTTCGAGATCGTACAAAAACAACATATTTATAGGTCTACCTATTTATGTAATAGTAACTTAATATTTTTCAACTTTCTCACCTCCTTGCACAGTTTTTCGAGCCCATCATTATTTATTTTTACATGATCTGCATTATTTGCTATAAAACCTCCAGATTCAGCTGGTGACAGAATTCCAGGGCGACTCATGTTAATTCCTATAGACTATACTATACTATTAGAATAGTGTTAGTTGTAATAGTTACAAAAAAGTTTGACCAATATTGACTGTGAGTTGTAGAGATAAGTAATAATACCTATAATAATATTAATAGTATTAATTGAACTCTTTGAACAAAACAAAAGAAAAGAAACAAACAAGACTCTTATCACCTTATCAGCTTACCACACAGACTACCAGGGGGGGGACAGTTACGTGGATCTAGTACATTTCATTATTAATACTGCCATCTTTCTTTTGCCTCGACGCTCATCATAACTATTGAAATCTAAAAAGTACGAAATAATCACAACAGATGGCAGCAAATACAAGAAAAAAAGTTCAGAATGAGTTAGGTTAGCTAGCTGTTCCTATTAAAATATTTACTAATGTAATTAAGTACGACATAAATAAATAACAAAACCACATCATGCGTTAGGAACATAATATTAATAATTATCATATATTATGTAAGTTTTTCTTTATTTGAAGCTGGCTACACAGGTTGGTGGTTTTGTCAAATTGTCATTGTCATGAAATTTCAAAATAAAACGGTGGTCGGCGACTTTCAAGTTTATTTTCCGTTTTGTTTTTGTGAGAATTGTGATTTGTGACTCTTGATTTTGAGTTTTGAGTGATTTGCGTTGAGTACATCAGTATTCCGCGTGTGCCAAATTAGTGCCAATTTGCAAAAATGTCACGAATTTGCGCCTTCGTGTGCAAATCTACCGGTAAATTTTCCTATGATACAGCACCTCTAAACACAACTAAAATACTTCAAATGAAGCTTTTTTATGCACTTATGCAGCCTAAGTTAGTTTAGGATACTCCTGATCTAATTCTTATTCGTATACATATACGTGATAGTTCAAAATGTTAAATGATGTGTTGAATATTTATCAAATGACCATATTATGTACCCATACAATGGATAAAACCGTTTATATTAGTCAAATAATAATTATTATAATTGTTTTTTTCAGGAGGGGTCAAAGCATGGATTCCCCAATCATGAAAAGTTTCCTGAGCGCTTTAACCTTTTGTGGAGGAAAACTAGAAACAGCATGTGACTTTGAGTGCTATAAAAGGAATAAGTTTGTGACAGGCATTTTGCAGACAAAGATTACAATTGTTACAATTGACTGAACACTGGAAGTTCCTTCACTTCATATTCCAGGTAAGAATTAACAACTTTTTGTATAATAAATACCCCAAGGGCAAGTGTAACAAGGGCATCGAAAATTATTATGTTGTGGTTATTAAGAAATATATCTGGTGGTAGGACTAATTGTTCTGGAAGTGTCCATCTTGGTGGGTAACACCACTTTGCTCATTACCCAATAGTCCTCCTCTCTACTATCAAATAATTGCTGATGATACCCGACAGGGTTCAAATGCTACTAAGAATAAACTTACTACCAAAGAACCACATTGTGAAATGTAGATAAAGAATATGAGTATGAATTCTGCAGCCAAGAAATAATGTGCCAGCGTTACTGTGTTCCTATTTGATGAGCCAAGTAGTCAAAGAAATTACTATTATTAGGATAACAAGCGCAATGCAATGCCATGCAGGACTTTGTTTCAAACTTCTGGGCGGTGCTGCAATTATTATGGGCTAGCATTATGCTGACCATCAGGCAAAAACAACCAGCTCGTCGAATTATATATTATTTGTATTAGAAAAATTTAACAAACAATAATAAAATATCAATATAATTATTTTCTATTTTCAGGCATATACACACAGACACAGAGACAGACTTTAGTCAAGCTTCAACATGTCAACTGCAGAGTCTACCGAACACAGGTAATTCTAACATAATGCTGTTTTTTTTATACTATCATGTAATGAGAAGGGTAGTTTCCCTGAGGTTAAGCATCAACAATTTGTATGTTGTATAATTATATATTATGCTATATATAATTTTTTTTTTCAACGGGCTAAATGCCTTTATTAACTAGCTAATACATAAATAAACACTACATCTAACCTAGCTAGCTACAAAAACAGTTGGATAATCTACAAGCCCAAGTAGGCCTATAGATAATCCAAATGTTCTAGCCTACTACCAGTTAATAATTTATATTTTACATATAAAACTAGCTGCTGCCCCGCGGTTCTGCCCGCGTGGAGATTTAAGATTTCATGGTTTTTTATTTTTTGCGCGGAACCCTAATCCTTTTTCCAAAATAAAAGTAGCCTATGTTACTCCTTGTAACATCAGCTATCTGACAGTGAAAGTCCGGTCAAAATCGGTACAGCCGTTTCGGAGATTACCCGGAACAAACAGACAGACAGACAAAAATTTTAAAAATGGCTGTTTTTGTGTAGGTCCCGTATATACTTTCATATGCAATTGGTAAAAAGCTGTTATTTTGATATTACAAACAGACACTTCAATTTTATTTATCTGTATGGATAAAAATTGTGTGTGTCTTTTTGTTACCAATTAGCTTCAAAACAACGGTATGTAAATACTCTAGGTTCTGAATTGTTAGATGTAGTGTTTATTTATGGATTAGCTAGTTAATAAAAGCTATTAGCACTGAAAAAAAAAGTTTGATATAGGACATAGGATACTTGTAACACTTACTGAATGATCAACTATGAATTAATTCCACACCGATGGTGAAAAGACTGTTGGCTAGTCATTCTTTACATAATGTATTTAACAAAACAAGCTTATATATTATCATCAATTTATTCATCATATAACCCTTTAAACCCTGGAAGTTAATCCTACTAATGTTATAATAACAACATTTATTGTGTGTTTGTTAGTTCTTCACGCAGCAACTACTGAATTGATTTAAATTACATTTGAAGTTTACATTAGGTGAAACCTATATTGCTGTTGTATAAGATTTTATTGAATTTATGAATCATAAATTCTTATTTATATGTTAATCATAAATTCTTCTTTTTTTTTAGGGAAGTCTACAGTTTCTGAAAATGCTGTATTGGGGCTCATATTCTCAACGCGCACAATTACACCGCAGCCAGCAGAGATAGAAGACCCACCCCTAAAAAACGTAGGTTTCATTATGTTTGTCTCACTTTTTGATAACTAGACGAGCTGGTCGTATGCCTGTCCGGAAAAACCGGTTATGTAGGTGAAGAAGTTAAAAAATTAGCTGCTATATATTATAATGAACACAAACATTACAAAAACAAAAAATAAAGAATTAATTTAATTTCGTGTTTCATTCCAGTACCTACCTATCAGTTTTGTTCTAGTTTGCTAATATTGTGACCGTCATATTAGCTGAAGTTTATTACTTTCGCTCATGTTCATCTTTGCTTTCGCTGGTCGCAATATTGGCAGACTAGAGCAAAACTGTAGCTACTTCATTTTCTCCTGAAAAGCTTCACTGTCTATATAGAGTACGTAGGTATGCCTATATATATTGTTTTTTGTCGGAAACAAAATACAGATGGCGCTTCAAAACGTGTCGGCATAAATATTCGCAAGAGGGCTCTCTTTTCCCCTATGTTTATTATACTCTTTGCAGACTACAGAGGATCAGGATTACATGAAATAAATTTAAAAAAAAAAACCACTTTGTTTTTTCTTTTTTTTTTAATTTATTTCTTGACCTGGGTAGCTTATCACTACAATCTTAGTATTGACCATAGAGAAAAATAATTGGTATTGACTATTGGTAAATCTATACAAATAAATTCAAATTCAAATTCAAAATTCTTTAATAAAATTGAAATGTCTGTTTGTAATATCAAAAGAACAGCTTTTTACCAAATGCATATGAAAGTATAAGTATATACGGTACCTATAACAAAACAACCATTTATTAAATTTTTTGTCTGTCTGTCTGTTTTTTCCAGATAATCTCCGAAACGGCCCAGATTTTGACGGGACTTTCACTGGCAGAAAGCTAATGTTATAAGGAGTAACTTAGGCTACTTTTATTTTAGAAAAATAATTAAGTTCCGCGCAAAAAATAAAAACAATGAAATCTAATATCTCCGCGCGGCGCGGGTGAAATCGCGGGCAGAAGCTAGTGAGAAATTAATTTCAAATAGGTTTGAAAAATTAAGGACACCAAAATGGCAGCCTGTCCTTACATATTTAGACATTTCTTCCTCTGCTTGCACCGCCCCTCGCAGCCTGCCGCCCCGGGCCATGGCCCTTTTGGCCCTAGGGTAAATACGCCCCTGTGTGTAATATAGGTATACATAACTACCTAGGTATTATTATAGCTATAGGCACGTATGTGGGTGTAGGTACCTATATAGGTATTTATTATAGCTATATCGACGATAGTATTAGTTCCTGAATACGATGTCGGAGAGCGACACTTTCGCATTTCCTATTTTGACAGCTAAAATAGGTTTCTATGATAAACTTTTTGCTATTCCCCTAAACAAAAGTACTCTGTGGCGCCCCCCTGATCTCTATATAGTTTGTGGTACATATTCGAAATAATTTGTATTTTTAATACTAATTAGGAATGTAGTTTGTAAATTCTAACCTCGAAGTTTCAGTTAGCAATTTAGCTCTTACGTAGTATTTGACATTTGTATTATCTTTGCACTTAACCACCACTTAGCACTGCAGTTATCCAGTTACTGTTTGTTTTGTTTTTGTTTGTTGACTGACTACAAAAGTTATTAATAGTTATTCCTGCTAATCAAAGATCGAAGAAGATGCCTCTAGACGTTCAAGGCTCATTCGTTTCACAGAAGATAAATAAGATACGATGGATACCCGAAGACTATGTGGAAACAAAATGCTTCTTCACTGGAAGTTGGGACGACGACGCGAACTCTGTGAAAGTGTGGACTTTGGAGAATCTTAATGAAGACGATGAGGTGGAATACCCACGGGAGCTCTCCGAGTTTCCTGTAGACGGTGACATCACGCAGATCAAGTTTACCGATCAGAACAAAATAGCGGTTTCGTTGTCCACCGGTGAAGTAAAGTTACTTGAGATCAGTGTCTACGAGAAAGAAACGCCGCTTAGAGAACTGTTCACGTGGAAGAAACTACATAACTATGGGTAAGCAATAATAAATAATCTAAGTAAGTCCCTTAATTGGGTAAGTTCTTGGACAGAAGGCCATTCCACTCATCTCAAGATCTTTGTCCAGTGTGTTGTTTTCTTAGTAAGTTTGCACAGTATTTATTGTAGTTTGAAAAAATGGATACATTTTAGGCTCAGCTTTAGTATTTTCCCATTGTGCATTTAGTTTTTTGCAGATGGCTTTGATTATAAGCAGTACAATTCTACGGTGCGGAGATTATTTTTAACATGACATTCTAATTTTTATACAAACTAGTGCTCTTTTACAAATTTCTTTGATGTAAATGCACAATAATGGGACAATCTTCAACTCCTTAAAAATTGGTCCACAGCTGTCAGTACAGCAGGCACCGCAAATTGCTACCACACATTTCGTCTGTACTATGAACACCCTACCAATATTAACAGAGATATACCAAATAGAAATACTAAAACTGCATTGTGCATGAGCGCAATGCAGTGCCGCACAGGCCTTTGTGTTTCAAAATTCGGAGTGGCACTGCAATTGTTATGGGCCGACGTGGGTCAGGCAAACGGCTAGCCCGTCTCATTATCTATTAATATATAAAAAAAATCTCTATTAGCTGTCTTTGTTTTCTTTATTTCCTAAGCTAACTATAAATATTGTTATTTTCAGAGAAGATCAATGCTCTTGCACATCACTAGACACAATGGAGGGTGATATAGCAACTATAGGCGAAGACGGTAATGTCAACATCCTGAGCAGTAGGCGAGGAGAAGTGATGAGGACCATCAGCAATGCCGACAGCTGTTCCTTGACTGCAGTGTGCTTCATCAAGCATAATGAAGTGAGTTTGCTATTTGATGGAATCAGGCGTTACTTTGCGGAAATCCATTTTAAATAAGATTATATAAAATGAGTAATTTATAGTTTCAATTCCGCGATAAAGAATGTCTAATGGCCTAAGTTCGATTTATACTGAATGATGGCTTTGCCAACCCTTACTGCTTATACTCAGTTACTGATGGCTTTGCCAACCCTTACTGGTTATACCCAGTTTCTGATGGCTTTGCCAACCCTTACTGGTTATTTCCAGTTTCTAAATAATTTTCTTAATAACCAGTAAGGGTTGGCAAAGCCATCAGAAACTGGGTATAACCAGTAAGGGTTGGCAAAGCCATCAGTAACTGAGTATAAGCAGTAAGGGTTGGCAAAGCCATCATTCAGTATAAATCGAACTTAGGCCATTAGACATTCTTTATCGCGGAATTGAAACTATAAATTACTCATTTTATATAATCTTATTTAAGTGAGTTTGCCTTTATTAACCTTTTTTATTTTGTATGTATAAATAAACACAGACAATTTATTTTGATAGGGATTGAGAAAAAAAATATCATAGAGGAGAAATTGTCTTTAGAATGGATTAGAAATTCACTCATAGACAAGGAAAGATGTTCTGCAGATTAGAGCCAAAATTAGTATAGACAGTTAGATACCATGATTTTTTTATATATACAGTGGTGGTCATATAATTAAGAACGCTTCATACAAACACATCATTTTGAAATTTAAATGTTCATAACTATAAAAGTGTTACTCCCTGAAAAATGGTGGCTATACTGTCAGTTAGTACATTTACAAGGTTACCATAATCGAAAAAGAAATTACGAAATAATTTGTATTATTCCTGTTCGATTTAATGTCATTTAAATATTGTTCGCTTAACAGTAGGTGGGAAGCTGGACAAATAATTAAGAACGACAGAAAGACTTAATCATAATATTAACAATAATTAAATAATTCGACTAAAACTAATAATTAATTTAATAGTGTAGTGTTGTAATTAATTAAAAACACTTTTTTTATAAAATGAATTAGTAATTAATATTTAGTGGCTCTGGATAACTGCAGCATGACAGCGGCGCGACAACGACACTATCAACTTTTGGCAGGTCTCAATTGAAATAGAATCCCACTCTTTCAAAAACGAGTTATACACCTCATTAATGTTACCACACTATCTGTTTGATAGCTTTTTGACTTGACACTAAAGATGCTCGATCGGATGAAGATCTGGGTTGTTCGGAGGCCAGTCTAATACAGTTACCAGGTGACTGTCGAGGTATCTTTTTTCAGAGTGTGCGGTGTGCTTCGGGTCATTATTGTGCTGGAATGTCCAAATTACCGGGAGATTGTCTTCTGCATATGGCAGCATACATTCTTCGAGGATCTTTTTGTATTGATATTGGTCCATATTACCTTGTTGCCTACATGTTGCCTACATATTACATTCTTCCATGTTGCCTTGTAGGTCCCACACCGTAACCAGAAAAGCAACCCTAACTTTTCCACCGCTATGCATCACGGTCTTTTTCGTGTATCTAGGATTGAATGCCTTATTCACAGGTCGGCGTACGTACTGAAGACTGCTTGCCATCAGAGCATATTCTAGTTATCTTTGTTTCGTCCGAAAAAAGTACATTGTTCCAGTGCTGCTATTTACAGTCTTGATACATCCTTGCAAACGCTAGTCGGGCCTCTCTATGGCGTGGTGTCAACATGGGTTCCTTCCTCGTTACTCGCCCAAACAACTGTGCCTCCACTAGCCGTCTTCGAACGGGTCGTGCAGACTTGCCTTAAGGTTATTCTCACCGAAAACTTCATTTTTTATTTAATTTGAGCCTTTAAACGGGTCCTGCTCGGGAAGGTGAACTATTCTTAAATCCTCTCGTGGATAAGTTTTCTTGCTTTAGGTTTGCCGGGGAGATTAGAAGTTGTCTAATGTATGTTAAAATGCTTCAAAGTCTGGTACACCATCGTTTTTGAGCAATGCAAGTGATCCACAATTTTTTTATACGACCAATTATGACCACGCAACTTTATTATTATTTTTGTAGAAGTAGAGTCGCAAGATTTATTTTTTCACCATTTCAAAAACATGAATTGCAGAAAACGTGTATCCTAACAATAATAGCGCGAAAATGCAATAAAAATAGTAATGGAGTACTTTGCATTCCATTTTCAAAATGATACAAAAATAACTAAATATTTTCGTTCTTAATTATTTGTCCAGCCCGTACTCCGGGAACTTTATGAGTTCCTATGATTTAATAGATAGAAAAATAAAAAGGTACATAATTTTGACAAGATTATTACACCAAATGATACAGATCAGTCATAAAATATTCTACAACACGATCAGAGAATGTTTAGTAACAAATTGCGTACTGAAATTATGGTGAAAACATAGTATTGGTGTCGTACTATTAATCGTTCTTAATTATATGACCACCACTGTAATATAATAATATTTCGAAAATATTTTTCATTGCATTTCAGGTCATAACTGGAAATCTCAGAAGCCACATAAAAATCTGGGACCTCAGATCGCCGGATAACAACCCCAGTGCATCATTTCTACTTGCTGGGGACGAATTGGCAGCCACATGCATCACAAACCACCCTACACAGCCGCACATTGTCCTCGCTGGCACCGAGTCTGGTGCCATAGCAGTCTGGGACTTACGCGTAAACTCATTCCCTACTTCACTACTCAAAGCCCATACAGCCGGAGTTACAGAGATGCAATTCCACCCAGAGAATCCCCACAAACTGATAACATCAGCTGTTTCTGGAGAGATTTGGGACTGGGACATGGAATCTATGACTAAGAGTGCCAAAGGACCAGATAGTCAGTACACATGGATGCCAATAGAAAACAAGAATACAATGGTGGTAAATCCCTTAATGCCAACTCTTCATAAGCCAATAAATACTTTGCACTGTGACAAAGGTAGAGTACTTTGTGGTGCAGATAATGAGGCAATATATTTGATTAAGAGCTTAAAGTATTAAGATGTTGAAATCCTATTTGCATAGCATCTATGGAGTGTCCTGTGTCTTTGTTATTCAAGACGAGACCAGGGAAAATATGCGTTGAGTCATTTAATAATTAATATTGATGTTGAATGCTGTAATATGTAATTTTTCCAATCGGGATACTTGGGTAAGAAAAACAATAAACACATTTATTTTTGAAGAGTTATATGCATTTTATTTAAATACTTATTTAGATATTACACTACAGAAATATCATTCCGAACATTTAGTTATACACCAAGTCAGTCTTTGCTTGTCTAGTCAAAGTATTGGTAATTTAAAATTATAAAATATATTTACATATTTTTCAGTATATTTTGATTACAAGACAAGATAATATCATGGTAGAATAAGGCACCATATCAAATACAAACAAACAATACCAAATATATTTTTAACAAATATTAAATTTAATTATGAACAATGGTTATATCTTTGTGCCGTTTGGGGTGGAGACGTTTAGGCCCTTGGGGACAGGAGCACTCGAAATTTATAAAAGATATGGCTGGGTGGCTTGTAGAATCGATGTGTGACCAAAATGCTGGCTTTTATCTCGCTCAAAGAAATCGCCATCCAGCGGGGCAATGCAGCCAGCATTTTGGGCACTCTGCCTGATTATTAAGGATTGTTTAAACTATCTTTAGACCATTTTGTTGTCTATAGATAGTTTAAATGATTTTTTATTATTTTCTTACTTCCTGATTATTAAGGATTGTTTAAACTATCTTTAGACCATTTTGCTGTCTATAGATAGTTTAAATGATTTTTAATTATTTTCTTACTTTTTTATTGATAGTTATAGCTGTTTTAGTTTTTATTTTTTATTCCATAGCTTAATAATGCATTCATAGTGAATAGATTTGACACTTTCTTACACAAGCATCCAATTTGATTAGAGGAGTATGTATTTGGAAATGCTTATATGAAAATCGAATGTGTCTTTGTAATAGAAAGGGTCACATCTAAATCTATTTTAACGATGGCTGCCAAAACAGGTAACTTTCTCCAAACCCGTGGCAACATATTTCAAATTAAACATTTTGGCGCAGCCTCCATAAACCAGAAAAGATAATTCCTAATTTTATTAAATATTAAGAAATATGGATATTTGGCATCTCATTCACAATTCTTAAAACTTAAAAAAAGAGTAAATCGTATGAATAACATTTAAAAATTATTACTCTACTACTATAATTGTTCAGGATTAAAATAAGCACAGCGCAACTTGATTGAAAAACATTCACTAGTAAATAAAATAATATTAAATGGTAGGTAATACTTATTGTGAGCACCGTTATACTATTGGTCCAAAAAACCCGAAGCTAATACATCTGATTGAGTCCAATAACTTGACTCTGACTGGTTTGGCATGTATATTTAAACCACCTTAACATTTGCGTCTATATTACAATAAATTGTGATGTAGATAATGCTTAGATTATAAGAGCTACAAATATTTACAACGCTGCACGCGTTTTGACTGTCCTGTTTCGTTGCGATCCATCTCTTGATCTTGACATTCGGAACCTCAAGGTCAAAGTTCGTATTCTCAAGGCCCGAACGGGCCTGTATTGTGCGCAGCACTTAAGGACCCTGACCTTCCGAGTCAAGGTCACGCGGCTCTGTCCCTAGTCCCGGCGGCTCCGACTCAGGTGTGGTGGTTCCGTCGCTGCGGCGGCTTCCGTTGCGAGGCGGCGTGCAGTGAGGCGGGCACCAGCCACAGTTGCTCGCACCAGCGCATCAGGGCTTCGGTCACGTGGCAGCTGTTCGCTGCGGTCGCCAGCTGCGTCTCCAGGCTGTCGGATTGCTTGATGAGCAGGCTGGAAGAGACAAAATTTAACAGCTGGTTAATTTTAACAAGATTAACATTTCAGAAGCGTGGACAAAAGGCTTTGTATAGTCAGCACCATTCTTAATCGTCACTAAAATTTTTGTGTTGGTTTAAAAAGGGAAGAGCTCATCTCGGCGGGAACAGAGTGGGTGCGATGATGTTGTTTTAAAAAGAGAAGGGTTCACCTCGGCGGGAACAGAGTGGGCGCGATGTTGTTGGTTTAAAAAGGGAAGGCTCACCTCGGTGGAAACAGAGTGGGCGCGATGATGTTGGTTTAAAAAGAGAAGGGCTCACCTCGGCGGGAACAGAGTGGGCGCGATGTTGTTGGTTTAAAAAGGGAAGGCTCACCTCGGTGGGAACAGAGTGGGCGCGATGATGTTGGTTTAAAAAGGGAAGGGCTCACCTCGGTGGGAACAGAGTGGGCGCGATGATGTTAGTTTAAAAAGGGAAGGCTCACCTCGGTGGGAACAGAGTGGGCGCGATGATGTTGGTTTAAAAAGGGAAGGGCTCACCTCGGTGGGAACAGAGTGGGCGCGATGATCATGGCGACGTTGTGCGCGCTCATCTTGTTGGTGTCGCTGCGCGCCGCCACGTCGCGGCCCAGCAGCAGCAGCGCGCGCAGCGTGGCGCGCTGCTCGGCCGGCAGCAGCAGGATCAGCAGGTTCAGAGCGCGGCCCTGCGTCGGACCCGACAGCGCTGCAAAAGGGATAGGGCATTTAAATTCAAATTCAAAACAATTTATTCATATGGGCCCCAAGGGAGCGCCCATGAAAGATTTAAAAATAAATGACTAAGTGCCCGTCCCAAATTGTTAGTGTATGGTGTTAGCCTGTTAATTACGACCAACTCTTCTGCGAGTCTGTCTGGCTGTACGTGCACTGCCTTGTTAATGCATGATCAACTGTGGGTCGTATTGTGCCGAATGGAAAAACTGTTGGTTTTGCTGGTTCCCAACCAAACCTAAGCAGGCAATTTAATAATTGTCTCACCATAGGTGTGGTAGAAGAGCCTCATGAGCTCCTGCGACAGCAGCGGCGTGGGCAGCGCGCGCAGCAGGCGCTTGTAGACGGCGGCGAGGTCGTGCGAGGACGCCGCCGCCAGCGCCGCCTCCACGCCGCCGCGCTGCTCGTACCACTGCCGCTCGATCAGCTGGCACAGGGCCGCAATCTAACCACAACAAACAATATAAATTATAGGACAAGAGTATATATAGAAGCGCAGAACTCAAATTATCGGACAAGAGTATATAGTAGCGCAGAACTCGCTAGAGCGAGTGTGGCCGAGCGAGCCACATGCTAACACTAACATCTTCTGTTAGTGGTAGGACTAACTCTTCTGCGAGTGTCCGTCAGGGTTGTTACCACCGCTTTGCTCGTGAAGTCTGCCGCCAAGCAGTAGTGTGCAAGCATTAATGTGTTCCGGTTTGATGAGGCAGAGTAGCCAGTGAAATTACTGAGCTTATGAGGCTTAATACCTAATGTTTCAGGGTAACGAGCGCAGTGCAGTGCCGCGCAGGCCTTTGTGTTTCAAAATTCTGGGTGGCACTGCAATTGTAATGGGCCGGTGTTATGCTTACCATCAGGCAAACGACCAGCTCGTCTCGTTACCAAATAACATAAAAAAATAACTCAAAATCTCAAATAGGCAAATAAGTAAGACTACAGGACCTTAAGAACTCACCCTGTGTTTATTTCCTGAGACCCTGAACAGTCCCTCGTCACAGGTCCTGTCCCTCAGCGCGGACGCTACGGCGCGGAAGATGCTCGGCACGCAGCTCCAGGTCTCCTCCCACAGGATCATATCCTTGCGGACTAAGGTCTCTAGGGACACGCCGAATACTGATCCCTCTGGAATTAGAAATAAAGCATCTTTTAGTTTGACGTACGAATATCCGCGTTACATAGCGACGTATTAGTAGGTAAATAACAAACCAGGAACATCTATACTAATAAATAAAATTGAAGTGTTTTGTAATATCAAAATAACAGCTTTTTACTAAATGCATATGAAAACCTATAACAAAAACACAATTTTTTAAATTTTTGTCTGTCTGTCTGTTTGTTCCGGGTAATCTCCGAAACGGCTGGACCGATTTGACGGGACTTTAACTTTCAGATGATGTTATAAACAGTGACTTAGGTTACGTGAGCGAAGCCGCGAGGCACAGTTAGTTACAAATATAATAGAAAATAAACACTACTATTATATCTTTATAGACCTTTACAATAGGTATAGATGGATTTTATGATGTGGATAAGTTATAAAAGAAAACTAAGAAAGACAGAAAAAAACTTAGAAGAATTATAGTTTGGGAACATGGCATACCTTCTTAATCAGATTGGTGATTATTTTGGGTGGAGATGATAGAACACATATCAGTTTTAGCACAACTGCATGTGTTATAACTCTTTCATGCTAACCTTCTTTCCTCTTCTTCTTGGGCGGCTTCCTCTTCTGGAACGGTAGCGAATACTTGTCGAAGAGCGCAGTGAGCTCCAGCCACAGCAGAGGCGGTAGACGCTTCAACTGCGGTTCTGAGATGCTCTCAATGTCGGTTGTGCTGTCCTCTTCTGGCCAGTCCTGGAATGAAAGGCGCAAGTATCAGAACGGAACTCCATGAAAACTTAATCCTTTTTTATTGCGAACCTTCAATCGGATCACATAACCCTTGTTTTAGGTATCTACTTATTTAGAATGGGAGACTGGTGAGCGTGGAGGAGTGACTTTATAAACTATTAGCTTCTGTCCGCGGCTTTACCGCGTGCTTAGCCTATGTGTTATTCCAGAACCTAAGTTAGGTATCTACATTCCATATTTCATCAAACTCGGTTTAGTGGTCGGATTAGAGTAGGTTGCAGATCCAATGCTAGTTTCAAAGGCTAAAAAGGTTTGTACATTTACCTTATCGTTAGCTTATATAGATCAGTCTAAGGGGACTAGAAAAGTGACATAATCAAAGGAGTATGTTTGAAAAATAAGCTCACTTTGTAAGGCGTATTCATTTCCCAGAACCATCGCTTGCACTTCCAAAAAATTTAAAAAATTGTTTCGGAACAGAAAGCCAGAACCAAAGGGTTCTTAGCTGTAGTCATTACGAAGACCTTTTAAATTATTTTAGACCCTTTCAAATTATTTTAAAAATTATAACTCTCTACCGGTAGAAAAAGAAGAACATGTCACTGACCTCATCTCGGTTGAGCATCTGCTTGTCGATGTTGAACTTGTGTTCGAAGCTGAGCGGCTGCTGCGCGGACGCGGCGCTCTTCGCGCGGGACACCGACGTGTGCTTGTTGCTGCTGAAACCATGCAATCAGATGTTACTGAAAAATAGCATAAGTTCACAGGGTAATAGAGTCGACGCCGCAAAGGCTCCATGGACCGCAACTATCCCAGTTCCTCCTTGAACAAAACGCGTAAGCGCCGTGAAATTAAAGGCGCTTACGACCTTTTGATCGCGAGAAAACTACACATTGGACGCAATCTAGTGCTATATGTTTTATTTGTTTGGTTAGACGACATAACTAGGCATATCTGTATTGATTAAGAGTGGAGTACTTACATGAATGGATCGTTGTCTTTCAGTATGGATCCGTTGATTCGTTCCTTTCCTATTCTTGGTCCTTGGACTGTGCCGTATCTTTGGTAGCCTAAGAGTTCAATACCCTCTGGAAATAACAATATTATTTCAAATTAATGAAAACCGAAATGCAATCAAAAATTAAGCTCTGATCGTCACCCTGAGATATCTTTTTATTTATAGTAACTACTGAAGACTGCTGGTGCTGACCACCTTCTGATGTCTGAACCCTCGATGATGCCACAGACAGACGTCGACCGTCTAGGTACCTAGAACACCTCGCCTTATTATTTCCCATAAATTTTCATAACGAACTAGCGATCCGCCCCGGCTTCACACGGGTAATAGTTTAAAGACTTTCATATAAACTTACTATAGCCCCTTAACTGGGCCCTGTCGCAAAATCCGTTCTTAGCCGACGTCTCCTACCTGTAAACTAGTAATTACCTATCTGCCAAATTTCAGTTTCATAGGTCAAGTAGTTTACGAGATTTCGTGTTTAGTCGAAGACCTTTCGATTTAATAGATAGATTTGTTAGATAGAATATAACAAGCTCGGATAAAATAATCTAAAAAGGTAGGACCACTTGCCCCTAACCCCTTTACAAAGATCTTCACGGTTTAAATTAAGTTCATCATTAGAATGATGATCATAAAAATACTATTCAAAGTTCAGGGTAACGCTGTAATACACGTAATGACGCTGTTTAGTTTGGTAACTATCGTGACATTGATCATTTTGCCAGTTTGTGAACCTTTGGTTACGTCACGAACGACAATCATTAGTGGTCGCAATATGAAGTATTTGTTGGCAAAGTGGTTCCTACTTTGATGGTCACTTAGGTAGGTGCCTACCTACGTAATGCAGATAAGAGTCATATATGTATATCTAAACGTCTTCATTGAGAAAGAAATAAGGAGTGATTGAGACAAAAATGCTCAAAAATATTTTTATAACTGTGCCTATCTATCTCTATCTTTAACTTATTAATCCTGGTTTGCTATTGGCACTGTCCATTTAAGTCTGGATCGGAGCTAAGTACTGAACCAGACACAGTAATAATGCTTACTTTATTTCAATATAAGTAGGTAAGCTGCTGCAAAGAATACCTAAAGTTTACAGCTATACAAGTCTCAAATGCAGTCCCAACCGATAAATAAGTGAGAGTAAGGTAGCATTCCTTTGCATGTCTAATTTTAAAGCCAGAATTTGTATCGTACCAAACCATCCCCTTAGTAAATAGTAGGTGGGGGTTTTACTCACCAGTATTGGTCGCAATATCAGCCCAGTGCAGGTCGTTCGGCTTGAAGAGCTCGTGCATGGGCAGCGGGGGGGAGTGGTCGGGCGCGGGCGGGGAGAGGCGCGAGCGGCGCGGTGCGCTTGGCGCCGACGGCGTCCGGGCGAGCGGCGCGTGCGTGCCCGCTGGCGGGAAACTGTCGCTGGAAAACGGAAGACGAAAAATTAGATAACGTACTACGTATAGAGTACTGTATGTAACTGCACCTATGTATAGAGATTATGCCTGTTCAGTTAGCAGATGTATGTATCTTTACAGTTGGAGTGAAACTTCGCTTGAGATTAAAGTGTTGCCGTAACAAAAATCTTAGAAGCTGCAGTAAAATAAGCTATTTGATACCCAGCTTAGATACCTTGCTTATTTTTAATAGATCATCGGTAAAACCGATAAACAGATGTTATCATCAGGATTATGCTACAAGCGAACAGCTGGTCAACTTTTCAGTCTTAGGTACATACAACTTATAAAGGAAGAATGAAGAACTTTTGATAGATGCTGTTGACGACTCTGTGCTACGAACTTCAAGCTTCCACACAAATCTGAAGCAGCACCGACACATCCTTCAAAATCAAAACGAACACTCTAAAACTACAAAACTAATCTCGTAGAGTTGGTCTGTCTCTAACGAAGGCTGAAACTAAACTGTCTTCAAAAATCTGAGTTTTGTGGCCAAATCATTGTTTTAAAAATAATACATTGCTCAAATCCTGATTACTTGTTACAATACTAACCGAGAAGAGAATTGTCACTGACGATTCAATGGAATGTTGACAATGATGCGCGCTCGTTTCTTGAAAGACTGAAATAAATTCACGCACTTCTAGTTTGTGTACACGACACGACACTAGAGAAAAGCATGACTGAAACGGAATGATCCGATTCAGTGATTAATCCTCATTTGATATAGTGGATTGACACGCGGTATTTTTCCTAATAACAAATTTATCATGTGAAGAAGAAAAGTCAATTATTGGCAGGTGGGATTTATAATTGGTGGGACCTGTCTATGTGAATCCAAAACAATGTATGTATTCTCACATCCTTTGTTGGATATTAAGTTGGTGTCAATATTGATGTTCGTTCAGTTCATACAATAGCCGGCCATTGTTACAGTGAACGAGAATACGATCCTACGTACTTAATACAAAAAAACTCACTTTATGTAAGCCATGTAATTTTGGCGTGTGAATAGGACCACCCTACTTATTCCCTTCGATACCGTAATAGTCAGCTAGGGGATTACCCAGGGAATGCGTGCAGCAATATCCTGGGTCGACATTAAAATCCACTGCGATCACCAAGACGCCTGTCAAGCGTGATGTATTATAGCAAACCTTCGACCTCCTTTTATGGACGAGGCCTACGTTTAGCAGTGGACTTCTTCCAGCTGATAAATGATGAAGCCAGTCCGACAAAACATGGACAAACCTTGGAACAAGTAGGTTTTTTGGTTTCAGTGATGGTTTAGACATTTATCAAGTAAACATAAGAGGGTACTTACACAAAGTCCGGGGGCGTGGCGTTGTCGGCCCACTCGGCCGGTGGGCTGCCGGACCCGCCGCTCGGCAGAGAATCCAATGAGTCGGGAGTCGCACTGCGCGACCTCGGTTCACTACCGCTTGAGTTCTGCAACAAGTAGACAAAGACTTTAATACAGTGTTTCCTCTTATCGTTAGCATTAGCATGCAAGTGGCTCGTCTTAATATCAGAATTTAGTAGACCTTGGGAAAGACACTGACGTAGACTGTTGTCTACAGACATGGCCTACGGGTTGGCGTGTCCTCAGAAACATGAGAAAGAACTAGTACAAAATTTCAAATAGTTAACCACGAATTTGAAGAAGTGAAGCTTGTGTAGTTTTGTGCCGATATCAGGAATCAGCATTCTTATACCACGCGCTGCAATTTTATCCACTTATGATTAGCATTTTCACCATATAATAACTGTTTCTTAGGAATTTTACGTATTGGAAAAGATTTAGTATCTAGATATTTCATTATGTTTTCAAAAGTACATTTTCAATGTACAAGAGCTCATCTTTTATTATATTATGCCGTCTTAACGCTACCTTAAACTTGAAAAGTGAAATCACTTCTTAAACAATTTCTAAGGAATTTCGATACACAGCCTCTGCTATATTTGCCTCTAAAAAATTCCTCAATCAATTTCCTACGGTTCTTTTGCCAATCAATCAATCTATAATTACTCTAGCAAAACGCTCCATAAACACTGCAATCAAGGAAACACATTCGCTAACATCCCATGCTGCATTGTTCTCTAACGAGTCGATTTCTTGCCGATAGAGAAAGCACGTGGTTATAGGAACTGACAGTCTTGTCAGTTGGCAGGTACATGATTAATTGTGAGAATACAAGCAAGCTGGTGCTTCCTGCGCTGTTTTAATTTACCAGGTGGAAGGAATAACTCTTCTGCGAGTGTCTATCTGGGTGGGTACCCCCACTTAACTCGCGTAGTGTGCCGAACTAAAAATTGCCGCAGAAAAAACAAAATGTAGCTATTTTGAATTGAGAAATTGCAATTATATTTTTAACTCTCTCAGAATCTCTTAGAGATCAATAAGTGTCTATTATAAAAACTAATTTGCAGTTAACGAAATGTGATACGTCTGGTCCTCCGCTGGTTTTAAAATTAACGTACGCAGACCGCTCAATATGCTCCTACAGCCCAGGCTATAAATTTGCTGAACGCCCTGATTGCTCAGGAACCAGATATAGATATTTTCTATACAAAGTTTCATGACTTTGTTACCGTATGTGTTAGTTTCATAAGTAGCACTTGAAATATTTTCTATTATAATGTACTGTTCTACCTACCTGGCTGGCTGTACGCTTTGGATTTTTCTGTAAGTGCAGCAAGCAGTTGTATGAAATAAATAAATAAATAAACACTTGTATATATATCTGTACTAGCTTTTGCCCGCGGTTTTCACCCGCGCTCCCACAGGAATCGTGCATTTTCCGGGATAAAAAGTAGCCTATGTTACTCTCCGGTCCATAAACTATATCTAAGCCAAAAATCACGTCGATCCGTTGCTCCGTTACTGCGTGAAAGAAGGACAAACCAACAAACACACTTTCGCATTTATAATATTAGCATGGAAGTATGGATTACTAAATGAAACTTTTAACTGCCAATTGAAGTGACCTACTCATTTCATTAGTTCATAACAACTTCCGACCTACTTAACAGTCACGTTCATTGTACAAATTCCTAAAACCTCAATTAGAACCTCACAATGAGCTCCTAGAATAGAAAACATTACGATTGTCAAAAAGAGAAACCAAAAATTACGTATTGTGTGCATGTCCCACAGCCAGTTACATAATTTCATTCACATTTGGAAAGCTAATAGATTGATGACTGGTAGATATATTTAAGACGAATTTCGATGAAATTTTAACTATTATAACTATGACGTCATTGTGCAACTAATGACTCGGACATTATTTTTATGATACTTACGCAAGCTAATAATAAACTGGAAATTATGTGGGCGGTCGAATCAAAGAGACTGATTTAATAATGCATTTTCATTATTGGGGTCAGAATTCAGAAAAGTTCAGATGGACAATTTGTGTACCTATACAAATTAAGAAATTAAGAAATTAACTAAAAAATTTAATTAAAAAATTATTTAATTAAAAAACCACAAACAAAGCTTTAAGAAACTTCTGCAGCGCACATTATTTAAACGTAAAACGTTATCTCAGCGCGACTTCCTGTCCCAGCCTCCGAGCATCCATAATTCAGTAACTGAGGCAGCGTCGATTAGAAACGCCAGTTGATCAATATGCCAAGTTCAGGCCCACTAAGGGCATAACTACTACCTACCAGTTAGGCAGGAAGCGGGCCCGCGGTAAATGGACATGTATGTCAGTGATGGCGACACTCTGGAAACAGGAGGCAGTGAATTAACTGACAAAAAGCAACAACGGTCGGCTCAAATGATGGAGTTGTGGAGATACTGACGCCTGACTACTGACTTATAGTCATATGGTTATATGTGTACATAAGTTGGGAGAAGCCTTTATTCTAAAGATTCCTACAAAGTTGTGTACCACTTAGCATGGACCGAGTTAACACAAGGATAAACGAGACCCTGATCCTTGACGCCAAGGTGAACGACTCTAAACAAAGGTTTACTTTGGTGCTCTGGCCTGCATCGACGGTTTACTTAGAATAACCGTAAACAGACGAAAAACACGAGAGAATAACAATAGCTAGGTATTATATGACGAACTTCAGTTTTAACGCATCATTTGATATGCATGGATGTGGTGTGTACATATAAGTTAGGTTTATTACAAGGAAGTGAATTTGATACTGGTATTTTAAAGATAAACATTTTTCAGAGCTATTACCCGTATAGTTTCCTATTTTCCCTAAAAGGCTTAAATTACACCAGGAAACAGAAATCAAACTATTTTTTTAACCAGATCTAAACCTACTTTGACGATGAGCGTGAGATGATACTCCATTTTTTTTAAAGTCAGTGTTTCGTATCATTCTCAATGAGGACAGTGCTGTTTTTCTAGCAATCTTTACAGCGTAACCGAACGGTAAATTCAAGATATTAAATTGCTTTATTTACCAGATTAGTATTGATCTGCCTCATAAAGCATCTACATCGCGGTTCCTCGCGTGTATAACCTGCCACGAGTTAAGACGCACGTTACCACTTACCACCTACCAGCAATACCAGCCACCAATCAACCTCAGCAGATCATTAGGCAGGTACCGCGCGATACTTGCTGAAGTTACCTTGGACACGATAAAAACTAGAAAACAATAAGCGGCGCGCGTTTCCTGCGCAATTGGGCTTATTGACTTGAGATTAAGGTTGTATTGTGCTAAGGTTTTTGATCTCTACGATCGAATTAGTTGATACTTGTGTGACGATTGTATTCCGTAGGTAGGTACTTTTTTTTTAGTAGGTATCTTACACTCCACGGACACGTGGTCCATACTCTTATAAGATTGGGTCATATATTAAAAGAGATTAACAATATTAACATGATTAAACAAAAACATCAAGACGGAAACTATGGTCTTAAAACTAAATAAATAAACGTCCAGTCCTGGACCAGCAGGGGTATTTTAATTCACTCGGAATGATACCTATCCGTGTCGGTAGCGACTTACTAGATCGTTTACATCTCGGAAACGCATCCCGACAGAGGAATATTGTCGGGATTATATCCGTGTTTATGCAGCTGAGTTGTCAAATCTAAACGGGAAATTTCTCTGACAGCATGCGTTTCCGTGATATAATTCAAATTCAAATTCAAAAGTCTTTATTCAAATAGGCCCCAAAGGAGCACTTATGAAAGTTAAAATGACTCTAACAGCGGGCCTCTGCAACATTCATCTACCCGAATCACAAACTAAAACTAATGCTGTCTTTATCTGATCTAATCTAATAATCAGAAAATAAATAAAATATCAGGACATAATAAATGACAAAGACACCAACAGACCCAATCCGTGCTCAAAGTCAACGAACCTTCCAGAAACACACCGTGGGTTTTATTATATATTATATATGTATATATATATTTTTTTAGGTTTATTATAGGTTTTATTATATATATTATAAACGATCAAGAAAGTCGCTTCCGACATGGATATCATTCCGAGCGAATTAAAATCACCCTGCAGGTCGTTGCGATGTCGCAGCGTGCCCTCCCTGAGGAAGAGCGTCGGACACGCTCGAAACCTAGCTCGAAAATATCGACAAATGACGTGAGTTATAGCTAATAGTAAAATTATATGTTAAACAGATGAAATTCACGTCTAAGTCTTAAACATGCCTTAGTCGCGTGTTTAAATAAGCAACCACAAACCTTGATGAAGTGTAGCTAACCATTGACTAAGTTGATATTTCTGATAATTTTTCTTGTGAAAGATGTGTTGCGGTGTTTAATTTTTAGACACTGTCCAGCTAAACGTTGAATTTTGTGGTAAGAGTGAATAACTTTTATAAGCGCACGCTTTAAGTACCTATACTGAACAGAGTTAAAGGGCTTAATGACCAACACAGCAGTAAGCAGGGTTACCTAACCTTTCGAACGTAGATAACGAGAGCAGTTAAATAGTGCGTGCGATAACGATGTTTACTCAAAAAACGAGGTAAACAACTAAACAAACAGATGAGATCTAAGCTATTTGGTAATCTTACCAATTACCCGTATTCGTGGAACGAACACTTTCTATTTTGTTGTTTGTGTTAAATAGCGGTTAGGTTAGCTTTTTGGTTTGAAATAACGATAAATCTTGTCAACTTTTACTGGCGGTGGAGATCATTATTTTACCTCTAAATCTTATCTAAACTTGATTGTTTGTTTTTATAAAGTGTTTCCATATATTCTTTTGACAACTAAGTAGGGACTACACAATTATCTGCAAAGCTGTTTTACCCATTTCTATTTTTCTCTACCTTTGATACAAATCATAAAAATAGAAGCATAAAATAAAGTTTAAGCGTATTAAAAAATGTTTACCAATGCATCCAAATAGGTTTTGACTAGCGCCAGCCCTTTACAGCTCTCCATTTTCTCGCACAACTTAGCCCTCATAGTGTCGCAAATCATGGTGACCAACCCAGTGACCACGCCACGTATACACAAACAACCGCGCAACGCACTAATCAAACGCACTATGCCAATCCCTTTTGAAATTTACCGGACGCGCTGCAATTATCCGCCGACAGACGTCCGTTTTGTACGAATAGATCCTCACACACGCGCGCAACTAATCACTAATATCGCCTACTATTACATCAAGTTTTTCATAATAATTTTCCTCACCCCAAACATTTAAGTTATAGGAGAGTGTTTTGTAACAAGTGCAGTATCGAAACGCCACCACCCACGCAAATAGGTTAGCGTCCGACGAGCGCCGGTTTCGTTCAAAAACTAAACAGAGCTTGCACTCCCTAAACCTTAATTGCATATTTATCTAACTGCTGTAGTTATCTAGTGGGCCTAATTCGACTGCACGTTGACGAGGCATTAATAAACTAGCTCGCTACAAAGTTATTTTAATGGTTTCCGACAAAACTCTATTTAATTCGTTCGTTATTTTTAAATAATTGTGATCGTTCCAATGATTTGATATATTGTTGTTTGAAAATATTCATAGAAGTGATTGCAGTAGGTAATTGGGCTCGACACAGATTGAATGGCAGTCGGCACATTCATTCTTGTTTTTAAACGATTTTGACAAATTAGTAATCCTAGATAACCAATATGGAGATTTATTGTAATTACCCACTGACATCCTAACATAATTTAATTTTGTCAGGCTTTTTTCTTTTTATTAATTGATGTAACTGGATCTGTCCGTTTTAATTAAATAAATAAAATATAGATATCTACTTAAACTATGATTTTACTTTTGATTCAATATAGTTAAATTATAAGCACACAATTATACCCTAACAAATCAAATAGTGTTGTGATAGTGATCTGATTCGGGGAAAAAGTGATTCATCAATTCATAAGGTAAATGCACCAAACATAAGTAAACTAGACAACCTATCGTGGAGCATACAGAATACAATTTTTTATTTCCACGTCGTGACACGACGTAGTGACGTCATGCGTTATTGGCAAGGAATCTCATGTGCCATAGCGAATAAGGACCCTGGTGAGGTAATAGTCAAACGATAACGCATTTCTCAAAATTAAACAAAACAGTAGGTATGTAAACAACAGATTAACTGTGATGTCATTATCTGCGAACGCCTAAAGTACTTTTGTAGTTTGCAAGTATTGTGGCAATAAATTAATTTTTTCTTTCTATTTTTTATTTAAAGAGTCGCTCACAGTTTAAACATCTACCAAGATTACTAAGCCACGACATTTATCTAATAACTAAGATTAGGGTTCAAGCCCACTAAGCTGCTTTCCTATCGATTAACCTATTGAACTCGCCACGTGCTGCAAGGTGCGATGTCTCTCGCCTATCAACACAATGCCTATTACAATGCTCTCCGTGTAGTTGCTTGAGGTGAACCACAAATAGATATCGGTAAACTAAATCCAAAGCTGGATACAGCTCTACTATTCTCTACTAGGTATTAGGTAAGTATATATTAGTAAGAGCACTATACATACATATAGACTGGGTCCCAATTCTACTAAACCAATTATTATTGCTTAAAAATTCTTAATGGATTGTCAAAAAATCGTGGAAAAAAAATGGTGCAGGTACGATAAATTCATTTGATTTGAAAGACATCTCTACTTTTATGATTAAGGTAGCTAGGTACGTGTGTAATATCTTAGTTTCTACCTTGACTAATTATTATTTTTATGTTTATCATTTGTAAAATAATCAATTCAGTCATTGTCTATGTTAGAATAAACAGAAAAAAGTAAGCAGAATTACAAAATATTCACTATAAAAACTACTGATATAAAACTGAACTCGATTTTCTCGTGGGAAATTGATCATGATCAAACAAGGTATATTTTTTAATTAGCTAAAGCATACTCTCTGCCGATACACTACTCTCTATTGATGTAATGCGCAAGCTGCCGCGAAAGCTTGATAATCTTGATGGAGACAGACGTATCTCGCATTGACAGGTAATGGGTAAAAACAACTGGAATCGGCCATCTACGAGTAGTTTCTAATGTAGTGAAAAGTTATGATATAGAGCACTGGGACGGAAAAAAAAATAGCTTTTACTTAGGGCCTGTTATTGCGGATAACTATACAATGTATGAGTTGTACGTGTGACTATGAATAAACTTTATGAAATATATTTTATAGTGTTGAAATTTTTGTGATGTATATATTTATGTGAACATCCGCTAGTGTCGGTTAACACTATAAAATATATTTCATAAAGTTTAAATAATGCAAAATCTCTCGCCATTTGATTGGTACTGTAACGTATCACAATGGAGTAGGCATCGCTATAAAGCGGGTCTGCTAGATGGAGCTACGGCTTGTAAGCCGAAAAGAAATACATCATATCAAGAATTTCGCAGTCAATAGTGATTGCTCCCATGGCCTAGTGGTTAAGGCGTCTGGCCCGGCAAGCCAGAAGACGCAGGTTCGAATCCTGTTGGAAGCGAAATTTTTGTGATGTATATATTTATATGAATAAACTTTCGTTCAGGTACAATTAAATCACAATAAGCAAGTGATGATGAAGTATAAGTGTATAAATTGTTGCTATTTCCCTGTTTCTCTGCTCGATAAAGCGAGATCACAAATTAGGTGGTATAAATCTGAAAATATCATTATTATTATCAGCCTCTTACGCTCCTACTGCTGGGATACCGGCCTTCTCTCAAAGAGAGAGGTATGGGCCATAATCCACCACGTGAGCCCAGTGCGGCTTGGTGGATGTCACATAACCTCGAATTTTGTGGTTCTTGAACAGGCGGGTTTCCTCACGATGTTTTCCTTCACCGTTTTAGAGCGAGTGTGAATAATCCGCACATAACTGGATATAAGTAATTGGTGCGGGCCGAGTCGTGATTCGAACTACGGTGCGTCGGATTAAAGTCGCACAAGTCCCCGCTCGGCTCTTCGGATAATATAATGCTATAAAAAAAAATAAGCAACTTTTTAAAGCTCCGAGCATGATGGGTGAAAGTGCTGGATTCCCACTGAAGGTAAGGGTAGTTTGGGTTTCTACAAAATCTGTAAAGTGGTGTTGTTCCAGTCAGCTGTAAGTCTGTAACACAGTAGCTACACATTCATGGCGAGTATTCATTGCCGTCGCGTCGGGGCGTCTAGCACCAGCGCGTGACCAAACAAGTTCTTGAGCTAACGGTTGATAAAAAAGCATCGGGTTGACACCGGCCGCCCACGACCAGTTTAGATGCAATCAACCGTAAGTACCTATATTACTACGTATTGCTTTTATCTCAAAGACGGTATCCCTAGTAAAATAAATACGAAAGTGTGTTTGTATGTGTGTTGGTTTGTCCTTCTTTCACGCAGCAACGGAGCAACGGATCAACATGATTCTTGGCATAGATAGAGTTTATGGACCGGAGACTAACACAGGCTACTTTTTATCCCAAAAAAATGCACGGTTCCTGTGGGAATGCGGGCAGAAGCTAGTATTTAATAATATCCTTTGTTACGAGAATGAGACTGATTCTCTTTAGTCTCTTTTGGACATTTCAGCGGGCTAAATGCTAATGCCTTTACTAGCTAATACACAAAGACTACTGCACAAGCAGGGAAGAAGTAGTTTTACCTCTTAGTTATACCTTAGCTACAAAAACATTGTACTACAATAGTCCATCAATGCCTCCCCAAGTCATAGTTCACTAGCAAAAACTAAAAGACACCTCTTAGTGTTGGCTAACCTAACCTATACAAGGGTGGGAGAGGGGCGTAGACCTGACAGTTAAAACGATAAGAGTCATTAGAAACTGTAGCACTTTTTATTACACGACTGCACAAGAAAGGAGTGTAATGTTTTTATTAGCTTTCATGTAGGTATGTCTGTATGTGAGTTTCTTTATTCCACGCTAACTTTTAAACATATTTGGATGTGTAGGGTATCGTTAGAATCCTTACATCATCCCGAGTGACAGTGGCTAGGGCAGTCATGTTTTTATGTAACTTATGTTATTAAATGTGTTGTAAAATAAATAAATAAACGCTTACATTCATACCCCCGCACTAGGATTCCCTGTGTCGCAGGTGGCATGGACACACACAGATACACATCACAACCATCCAAGACCCGAGAACAAACTTTATGTTTACACAAAATCTGCCCCGGCCAGGAATCGAACCCGGGACCCCTCGCTTTGCAGGCAGGGTTACTACCAACTTAGCTACGGAGTCGTCAAGTATAATCAAAGTAAGTATAATCAAAACAGTTCTGACATATGTAATACACATCTATCTATCAGATTTTAACTGAGATAATTCTATCAGATTATCAATGTTGAATGTTATCAATGGTATCATGTTGATGTGACAAGTCCGCGATAGGCAAAATCCGTGGCTTACAAATCTATGTTCATATTACGCGGTTCATGTGCATTAAGTCGGTACATAATTGAAGGTCTGCGTTCACACATCGATTATTTCGAATCGTTTCCTCGCTCAGGCAATCGGTAATTCTAGGAAGCGCACGAGTTGAATCACCTAATCTTCCATCTTTCGTAACACTTAAAAAATCTGACTCATAAAAACGTACCTGTATTGTTTTTAGATTTTAATGTTCGAGTACCTATTAAATGCTGCGTTATAAAAAATAATTGGTTTTCTAATGCCAGTATCGTGTTCATATATCAATTGATCAAGGATCAAGCAAAAATACATAAAACTGAATAAGGAAGTTTGCTTGATGCAGTGATATATAGTTATCAAACGATTCGCTAAGTTACGTAAATTGAATACAAAGTACCAAGAACATTTTACAATTAAAAAAGAAACATTTTCAGAATAAAAAAGCAATAGTCATCGCGGATAACTAACTGATAAACAACTAACATTTTCGCTAACGTCTCACGAACATCTACTTTGGTGTCGCAGGTTCTGGTGGTTTTAAACTATTGCTATTATCGTAAACTAGCTTTTGCCCGCGGTTTTCACCCGCGTTCCCATAGAAACCGTGCATTTTTTCGTGGTAAAAAGTACTCTCCGATCCATAAACTATAACTAGGCCAAAAATCACGTCGATCCGTTGTTCCGCGCGTTGCTGCGTGAAAGGACAAGCCAACAAATCAACAAACCAACAAACAGACAAACACACTTTCGCATTTATAATATTAATAGGAAGTAGGATTACAAAGGCTCTAAATAAAGAAATTATAAATTACAAAGTATAAAGGCTCACCTCCAAATCCCTAAATACGTCTCTAATATCAGGCTTCCTGGCCCTGGAAGCAGCGCGTTTTCTTCTGACGGTCCTGTTGAGCCTCCTGACGCGCCTCCTGACGGCGGCGGCCTGCTCCCGTGGTAGCGGGCTCACGGCCTCACCCAGTTGGGCCTCCGTGACCTCCAGCCCGACCTGGAATGGGGCCGCGAGGGACCCCAGACCGGCGGCTTGCAGCCATTCTGTCTCCAACTCCCCTTCTATGGACAAACAGAGAGTGATTTTTAGAACATGGTTGTCAAAATCAATCAAATATCATGCATCTCTCTCATCATATTACTAGGTGGTGGTACTAACTATTCCGCGAGTGTCCGTCCGTCTGGGTTGGTACCACCCGCTTTGCCCGTGAAATCTGAGGCAGAGTAGCCAGTGAAATTACTGTGGGCTTATGAGAATTAATACCTACGCAGACCTTTGTGTTTCAAAGTTCTGAGTGGCACTGCAATTGTTATGGGCCGGCGTTATGCTTACCATTAGGCAAACGACCAGCTCATCTCCTTATCAAAGAATATAAAAAATATATTAGGGACAAATTAACAGTTTTAGTGAGATGCGTTGAGGTTTAATATTAAACCACCTTAGCCAACTCACCGATATTTTGTCGTCAGGTTTGGTTCAACGTTTATATAGTTGCATGAGCAACCAGGATATCTTACTTGCCCAACAGAAATGAATAGCATTAGTCATTCTGAGATACTGCGTGAATTCAGATTCGTCCGAATTTTATAATACGCAAAATATAGATAGGTATGTATACGTAATTGAATTACATTGAATAATTGAATTAAATTGAACAGCGAGGGTAAGAAGCCCACTGTGTCTGGATCATAATATGATTGAGTATATTATGATCCATTTCATAAATCGTGAAATGTTCACCTAAAGGAAATACCATATTATGGTTCGAGCAAAGTGGCCTTTTTAGCCCCGCAGATCAAGTGCAGGATTTGAGGTAGGTATTTCATTCATTGAAACACCTTTCATCTTAATAAATATTGAAACATCCAGAGCTCCCAAAAGAGGACTTAAAAAGTATATATAATAAATATATAATAAGTATATATATAATATAAAATGTAAAACCATTATTGGCTTTAGGTAATATATATAAGTAATGTTAAGATTTTTAAGAGCTGTGGTTTTTATGAATAAATAAATAAATAAATAAATAAGTATAATGAAGACTTTGCTAATCAGATTCGGTAACTATCTCTATAATATATCTACCCATCGAAAAAACAGGGTAGGTACCTGTAATTGTGTAGGTATGCCTTTATCATATAATTATTTGCCTTTCCATGTAAGTATTACTTTTAATCTTTTGTTCAAAATCACAAGCCATGGATATAACCCGAGTTAAGTCTGAAGACAAGAAAAGCTTTTCTGCTTTATTGAGACTTATTTGGATTCTATACGCGTATGAACCACACAACGATTTGTTAGGCGCATTCCCGATAAGGAGATGTGTTGCGTGCTGATGTGTGTGTCGATTCGATGCAAGTCAAAGGGAAACGTACGTGATTCACTGAAGCTAACCAGATCCACGCAGACTCACAAAGGAAGGAGTCCAGCGTGAGCAAATAAAGACACTTCTCGATATAGAAAGGCCTGATGACTTCATAAATCACGCCCTTTGAGAAAGATGTTTCGCAGTAAAGTGGCTCTGAGTCTCTTTAACTAAGTATTAGAGACATGTCGATGTTACTGTGACTTAGTCCTCTGTATGTGTATGTAGTGCAAAAATTCAAGTCCTGTGCAAGCAAAAAAGTGTGACAGTTAAAGAGTTCGCCCCTCAACACCGATTCGCAGTCACGTCGCAAGTTTTTGCACAAACAAATATCTTCCGCAAAGTTTTTTGCACTTCTCTTATAATGCGTATGATGCTGTAGCTACATGTGAGCATATAGGTACATTTTTAATGGATACTGAGCTTGGTGGTAAAAAATTGAAGGTCAAAGAACTTACAATTTACTGAGCACAGAGCAATGTTCAATATCATTTTGCACAATATGATACAGAGTGTATCGAGACACCGACAAAAAATCTATTGTTTCGGTGTTCTGTTGCTCAGACCTTTGTCATTCGCCATGTTGATTGGCGTTATTGATTACTTAGATGTAACATGGAACAAAAAAGTATGGCTTATAACCGATCCAGGAAACAATATGATAATTAAATAAATATTAAAGAAAATCAATAGAGTGCCAAAAATACAGAAAAATATATTTTTTATATAAACAGGGGCGCAAGTACGGATCTTTACGATCGATAAAATTCGACAAAATTGACAGTGCAAATCGATAAATTTGGTTTTATCGATTTTTTATATAATTTATCGAGCCTCGATACAATCGGCAAAAGTTATCGTATAGCTAGGTCGAATCCAAAGAGAATATAGAGCTACTATAATACTTTACGATCAGACTTCTTCGAAAAATTTGTCGAACCGACTTCCGCACTTGCGCCGCAGTTGGAAAAAGCTTTGTTGACTAGGATCTAGTTAACTTTTAACTCTATAGTTAACGAGGATGCGTTCAACAGGATGCTTACATTTGCACGCGGCTGCAGCCGCTAAATATAGACTGACGGTAGTCTGTCTGTCTGACTCACCAGTTAGCGTCCGGGCACACAGAGAGCCAACGCTTTTTGTTGTTTTTCAAGTTGAAATTAAGCAGATTTCATGTCAACAAACTGCACAATGTCAAACACTTAGATGTATCTAAAGAGAGTCGTTGTTGATAGATAGAGATCTACCATCTGCCCAGTGTCTTATGTGGTTTCGGCATTATTGAAGCATTTTTATAAAACAGGGTTTCCAAATTTTTTGGCAGCACTTAACTGAGATTGCTCAAAAATTTGGCACACTTGGCAAGTGTCAACTTTATATTATTATGCGTTCTTCGCTAAAACTGCAGACACTGCAGTGCTCTTTGTTCTTTCGCTCCCAAATGTCTTTGGGAGTTATTAAATATATTTTCTTTATATACATTTTATTTAGAAAGCTCTACAACTCTTTATGGTAATAAATAACGTAAATTTCAGATACAAGAATGCTACATATTTTTGTTAAACTGACTGCATCCGATTCGATTGCCTTTGATGGTGATTTAGATGCGTTGGACAGAAAAATAGCTTATCATGAAATTATTGGTTTTTGTTAGATAAAACTCAATATAAATTCAGTAGAATAAGTGTTATTCTTTAAAAATACAATAAATGTTATTGTTCGAATTGGGCGTAATTATTTCAATACCACACAGCGTACCTTTTATCACGATACCAAGCAAATAAATAGTCATTTAATTTAATTATATTTTCGCAATTTTTTGTGACACTGGAAATTTTTAGATAAATTTATGAGTATGTACGTAGTAGATACATAATATATATTTAATAATGGTATCTTAAATATTTGACTAATGGAGAAAATAAAACTGTAAAGGTATCGAAGTATATAAACTGAATGCGGTAGGTATATACTGTAGCGAAGTTATAAAGAAAACGTTTGTAATCTAACGATGGGAAACGCGTTCGGCGACAGATTTAGTGTCAACACTCTCATGTAAACATCCTGCGCACGCTTCGCTTCCCAATGAGAAACTAATGTTATGTTATACATATATAATTATTGTTTTCACTGCGAGGTGAATCTAGTATAATTACTAGCTTCACCTCGCGGTTTCACCCGCGTGGATATTCCAATAGGAACCGTGCATTTTTCCGGGATAAAAAGTTGTATCCGGTCATATAAACTATACTCTATATGCAAAAAAATCACGGTTATCCGCTGTTAGTTACTGCGTGAAAGAATGACAAATCAATAAACTCACTTTCGTACCTATGTATAATATATGGATTAACACACAGCGTTCTGCCTCATTTTTCTTAAAACTCACCGATAACATATTTCGCCTGAAAGCGACAGAATGCCCCAATCACACACATCAGAGAAACCCCACTCACAATGTCCACAATATTTAAAACGTAACGCTGTCTGACAAAAAGTCGGACTCTCTCTGCCCGCAGCTCACAAAATGAAACTTAAAAAGTAATTAGTGTCACAAAACTAAATTAACCGAACTGACTAAATTAACTGTTGCTCTTATTTCGGGGGGCAGAACAATACGCCAAACATCAATGAAGTGGAATAATGCTTTACTGATACACTTGCCAAAATGCAGACAATCATTTGTGACGGTTAGTGACGCGACTATGTGGGAGTGATTGCGAAGACACGTCACGGGTGATTCGATTTTTCAAAATACGTAGTGCTCTTATCGGCTGACAAGCAGTCTACATTTTTCTAGCATACCGTGTCTCCTCTCGTGCGACTCCCTTATCGCATATCGATAAATGTATAATAGGCATAAAATTAGTCATTATTTTTAGGTCAGCTTATCTTGCGTTAGTTCCGCAAATATTCGATTACATTGCACTTCGTTGTGACTTTACTACAAGTAGCGTGTCGCTGTCAAATCATGATTGTTTTTATGGTTTTCCCAAATTCATAATCTTGAGTAGGCATCTGTTAACAGATTTTATTTTGAAGAAGACAACCGACACCATGTTTTATTTTTTACATTCGTAGATAGTCAAAATCATGCGTTCTCAGCAGCGCTACCGTTACTCGCAGAAGTTTCACTTATAACCTCTTCACTTCTTGTACGTTTGTTTTCGTAATAGATTTTAATGTAATCTCGTCTTCATTTTAACATATGTGTCAAATCGCGTTTGACGTAAAAAAGACTTGTCGTGTGACGTCACGGGCCGGCGTCCCGTCGCGTTGTGCGCGCCGCGGCGCTCTCATGACTGGCGCTCAGACCAGAGTTTATTATGGTCATGTATTTTTAGAATTTAGTTGAAAATTGAAGTTTTCGTTGAAACTGCAGCTTGCCGTGAATTCAGTTGAAAACAACTTTGGTTTATAAAAAATAGACATAACGTAGTGCAAGAAATAGATAGTTACACTTCCACAATGCAATTGAATAATTATATAAGCTTATTTTACTAACAAAATTTGGATTGCATTTTATCTGATTAAATGATTATTATTATTAATAATTATTTATCATCAATGGCAAATGTAAATAAAGTTAAATAAGACAAACTCCAATAATTTAATTATTTATTTATGGTAAAATATTCCAATTACTTATTAAAAAAAATTAATACATTGTCTTTACTAAATTGCACATTAATTTACATTTGCATTTTTTTAAATAACATGGTTAACTTCTGCTCGAATGAAACCTTAAACTTTTAATTTATGTATACTCGTATCATACACATTTTTCAATACATTATACCTAGTAATATTTAAAAAAGAGTGATGATTAACTAGCCAGATGCAGTTGCTGCAAAGATATTTGTGTCATTGCGCCGCCACTGTCTAGACGATCTAAATTTGTAAAGCGGATTCATTTGGGAACTTCATCTAATTCATTAAAAATAATATAAGAAACGTCTATTTGTATAGGACAAAACGTCAAAAATAAGTTCATTCAAAGAGTTGACCACGTCAAGACTAACGTCATAAAACTGTCTCTATTTTTAAATTTATATTTGTAAATAAACCCCACGGCTCTAGTAATGAAGAAGTGTTAACCAAAACAGCAATAAATCTCTTAAAATAAAACTCACCAGTATCGCAGCCACTGATAAACCGCGTTGAAGTAAATCTTAATATAACAACCATTGAAACAAATTTAAAACAACGCACGAAGTTTAAGAAATAGATAAAAATACGGAACCTAATTTGTTAATCAAACTCTGGTTACAAACTCACAATACGAACTGATCGCAGCCAATTTTAATTTCTGTTAAGAAATCTTCTAATACCAAAACAGACTAAAGAGCGAGCAAATAATTAGTTAATGAGAAATATTTAACAAATAAACAGAAAGCGATTACGTTTGCAAATATATTTAACAATCAGCCTACGTAACCACAACATGGGTGAAGAACAGATTACAGCTATTGTTATAAATAGCAGGTAGCTTAACCATCGGCTTAAAGACGTAAACGATTCTTAGTAAATTAAAATAAGAATTAATCTACTTACTGAAGATAAAAACAAAAGTTTGAGGCTGCTTCATAGTTAGATCCCATTGATGGATATCTCGGATAGCGTAAACACGGTCGATTTGGAGCAAATCGCTCAATACACTGATATAAATTGCTTGTGTCTTGTAAAAAACAAGATAAGAGATATAAATACCTAAGATAAATTCAGATCTACATACAGCAATGTCGATAACTTTAGAATAATGATAAGCTAAGAAGCGCGTGATTTTTATCTTTTTGCGCATTATGTTGAAGGGATCAGCACACTTAGGTTGCTCTAGATGATATCTGACTATTTTTGGACAGATTCAGTTCAATGTTTTCATGTTACCTTGATTGAAATAGATTTATCTCAATTACTTCCTTGTCTGGTAAATATATGTTTTCTATTTATACCTTCCAATCTATTAGACCTTCACACAGCAAGATATAATATTTGGTTATATCTTCATTTAACCATGAAAGTATTGTAACATTTGATAATTTAGCTATTGATAAACAAAAATATGATTTGTCGTCTATTTTTTTGTAATGTAGATAATAAAAATCCTTGAATTATTAAAATGGGTACTGCACGCCTTTTGGTCATACATTAGTAGATCTTCACGCTATTTTAATTTAGTATGTGTCAGAGTATTAGCAATTCAGGAAGCGAGACAATGGCTTGATTTGGAGGAATTCATGACCATTTTAACGAGCCTTTATAAAAGTTTAAAACAAAGAGATTATAATAAACATTATAATAATGGTCTTAATATTTCGCTGTCATTTTTTTCAAATGACACTTTACGTATGTCCGAACGAAACGTAAACATTATACTTATTGTTTTTTTTTCAACATAATTACAGTAATTAGATGCATTAGATCAACGATTGAATAAATTATACTAAATTGTTCGTCGTCAAATCGAATGCGGAACATCGAATAAGGATGCACCGTTACGATGCCAAGTATATTCGTCCACTCATGATCGGGGATAGTGTGTTAAGCACAGATACCTGACCAGAATCGATTACTGTGCAGTCTGTTCTGCTGCTCGATTTCGCTTACCAATTTGAATAATAACTTTTGAAATTGTTTAAATGTTAAGGTTGCCTACGGAAAGTAGCGTTGCAAAAATGGAGTCTACAGATTGAGCAGCTAAAAATGTAAAAATGATCATGACATATAGTTTTGGATAAATTTCAACATAACAGATAGGTTTATTGTAAGGAGGTAAGGCATACTCTAGTACTCGCTTGCGTGTCAACTACCCTCAAGTTATTAATTTTTCCTCTTGAGGATTAGAGCTATGTCATGTCAAATTCTTGTTGTCTACTACATTTTAATATCGACACTAGAGACAGCTATAGATGTATGTAATACCCTATCACCTATGAAGTAATCTACTTATTTATTGTAGTAAATATGCTGCAGTAGGTAGCTTGCTTGAAGTAATTTCATTTAAAATGGGTTAAAGCAAGATTTGATTGGTTTGTCCAATAATGAATCTAAACTACATTATTATCTAAATATATATTGAATGGAATAAAGGAATGGAATTGATGTGGAGCGACTGTAATATAATTTAATAATACATAGCGAGTAACGGTAGCATTTACATTACGCATTCTGATCATAGACTATAGAATTGTATAGACATCGGCATCGCATATCACAATGAAAAGTGTAATGCATATCACATCGCGACCGACAGTAAAATTGCATGCGCATGCGCATGCGGGTGGTGCATTGCGAACGAAAGCGTCTGTAACAAGATACAATTTGAATAAAGAGAGCTGATGTTCTTTAAACGGCTGAACAGATTTTCTTGAATCATATCTAAGAACACTCTCGATCAAGTCAACATTCATACAAAAAAACGGTTCATCATCATCATCATTTTTGGAGCTACGATCAAGACATCACACACGTAAAAGCTTATAAAATGGAGGGGTGTTTGCGTCAGTCAGGGTTTAGTAAAAAATTTAATCTATGGTGAGATTTCGCGTTACTTCTACTCCGGTTTTCTAGAATATCCAGTTTTGTACTGGACGTTTGCCTTGTACCCTCCATACCTTCAATCTCAGATCACGTCTGTTCTGAGCGTTAAGTGCACTTAAAACCCATCTGCACAGTTATGACCCCCTTCTCGTCCCGTGCCTCTGGTCATACCATAGGCGTATTACGAATAAAGTTGACGAACTATAACCAATGTTGATCTGTCATTCAGTGGCTTAGTTTTAGCCTCCGTTGCTTTCAAAATCAAGACAACCAATTCACGGTTGATTTATTTTCAGTCTTCTATATTTTTTCAGGTTAGAAGTGGAACAAATTATATAGGCACTTTCTTTCTGTTTATAAAACCTTTGCAATGACGTCAAGATATTAATGACTAATGATATCATACATTGTTATCATCGCAGTCTATCTCTTTGTAAAAAGTAGGTCAAAGAAAAGAGAATATAATTTCGAAATAATGCAAGTAAAAGAAACATAAGTAAATAAAAACGAAGCATTTTTTATAATGAAATATTTATAGTTGAATGTTTTTACGTTGTTTCAATGACTCACTTTACAAATAAACATATTATTATAAATGATTATGGAGTGAATCGGTTTGGTCCTTTGTTTAATATTGCGAATCATTAATGATATGTTAACTTTATAACACTACATGCCCTTATTCTTACATACATGGGATAAATGCAATAAATAATTTAGGATAACTAAATAAGCCAAGACATAAAAGATAAAAAGTAAATTAAAATATTAATATGTGTGCATTGAAACTTATTGAAAGTAAGTATTCACTATCTACCTAGGTGTTCATTAAAACCTAATTAATCTTCCTGTCAAGATAATGTCCGTTAGTATTAAGAACAACTCCTTTCTAGGCTAACCAAATATTTAATAACAGAAAGGCCTGACACAGAGACCGTTAACTATTAGTGTACGGAAAGATGTACGATACGCATAGGCTAGATAAATTAAAATGAATAAAGTTAAAACTTTACACATAGGTACCTAAAATTTAATTTGTAAATTCGATACAAATTTAAATCTATACTCACCACTCCCACCAACAGGTAAATGAGATTGTCTCGTTATGTAATAACATAAAAATATAAATATAATAAAAGTAAATAAGTAAATTGCTTTGTTCTTATATTCCACAACATTTTAATCCTACTAATATTATAAATGCGAAAGTGTGTTTGTTGGTTTGTCCTTCTTTCACGCAGTAACGGAGCAACGGATCGACGTGATTTTTGGCATAGATATAGTTTATGGACCGGAGAGTAACATAGGCTACTTTTTATCCCGGAAAAATGCACGGTTCTGTGGGAACGCGGGTGAAAACCGCGGGCAGAAGCTAGTATGTGTATAAATATGCTATCATCTCGAGTTCCTTACAAACTGCAACCACCGCAAAGCATTTCAAATGTTCGACAATCATCTCTCACTTCAGGCGTTCTACTAAGGTTGCCATACTTGCTATAAGTACCTATCTATTTTTTTTCTAAATTATTATAATAGACGACTTGCTCTTCTGTACTATACTGATATGCCAAATCACTGCAAACTGCCAACACTCTTTTATGGCACCAGCTACTTTCCTATGCATATTAAAATGGCCTTAGACCAGTTTGCATCGAAGAGATATTATGAATATACAAACAAACAAGCGGGTCGAAAAACGTCGCTCGCAATGCGCGACAACGCCAGTAGTCTTTTCGTGTGTGATCCGTCTTATCATTCAGATACATTTACTGGTTCATTGTTTAATTTTAAACTAACTTTTATAATATTAAAGCCCCAACATAGAAAAGAGGCAACCCTAATTCCTTCCCACGCCTTCTTTAGCGAGAAGAAAACACCGTGCGCGGGCGCCCGTGACGGCTGTTACCCTGTTCCCCAAGGAGTGTTTACTATTTACACTTCACACCACGTGGGAACCGCTTTTAAACGTATTCTCTAAATAGACGCACGTTTCCGCAGCGTAACACGCAAGCGGAATAAGTTCTACTGATTCCAGGGTTAGATTAAAGTCTCTTGACGTGCTGTTAAATGTTTATGGGCATTTCAGTTTTCTTCTCACGTGGTGATTGGACCGGGCGGTTGTGGAAGTGCAACGAATTACTATCGATCGTAAAAAACGAGTTTACTTGTATATATATAATCATTAATAATATCATCGTAACTTTGTAAGTACCTGGATTTTGAAGCGATAATGTGTCAGTGGTAATGGCGACTCAAATCCTACAATACTGACGCAACCATTTTTTTTTTTGTTTTAATGTTATTTGGTAACGGGACGAGCTGGTCATTTGCCTGATGGTAAGCATAACGCCGGCCCATAACAATTGCAGTGCCACCCAGAACTTTGCAACACAAAGGCCTGCGCGGCACTGCAATGCGCTCGTTACCCTGAGACATTAGGTATTAGGTCTCATAAGCCCAGTAATTTCACTGGAAACTTTGCTCATCAAACCGGAACACAGCAATGCTTGCACACTACTGCTTGGCGGCAGACTTCACGAGCAAAGCGGTGGTAACAACCCAGACGGACACTCGCAGAAGAGTTAGTCCTCCCACTAACAGCCTTATCTATGCCTTAGTCTTATTACTACTTTATAAAAACTTAAAAACAATTTCGAATGACGAAAGGTTTTGCATACCTATCCCAAAATAGCCTAGTGTATTAGGTAGCCAGCAGTAACCAATTGTTACAATGTTAACTCGAAAAGAGATGTAAAGCAAAAAAACGCGTTGTCTCTTTCCTTTCTACACCGTCACACGATTTTCCAGCTATAGATAGCTAAAGCAAGGAAAGTAATACAATGTTTTCATTACCAAGCCCCTGCAATGGCGAGACAATGACGCTCCCACGTGAAAGTGCCTCACTTTGTATGTCAGTTCAAGGAGATCGGAGATGTCAACACGAGCCTGCTTCACAAACTACTGGTAAAGGCTAAGTGACAGATATGCAAGCTTCACAATTATCGCCTATTCACATTGTCGCTGGAAATATTTCAAACATAGATAATATTATTGTTCCATATTGTGTCAATGGCTAATATTGCAGTTACTGTGCCAATCTATTATAATTATATAACAATGAAAAATTTATTTTAATTAATTTTCTTGAAAAATGTAAAACCATTATTGGCTTTAGGTAACGTATATAAGTAATGTTAAGATTATTTTAAGAGCTGTGGTTTTTATGAATAAATAAATGGATCTGATTTTTTATTAGAGCTCTACAGTAGATAAATACAAAGTAAAACAGTTCCTCTTCAATAATTGAACCAAGTTACCAGATAATATTTATCAGGCGATGGTAATACCAGAAGCAAATATTATCACGTTTTGATGGGTAAACAAGTAATGGCGCGACGTTGAAGGCCAAGTTTAATTTGTAAAAACGAAAATAGATGTTCGAGTTGACTAAACTAGTCTTAAACATTCCTTTAAAATGTAAACAGTTAAAATGAAGACTATACAATAAACGTGAGATACACTGTAGTTTATGGACGATATTGATTAATTATGTGCATACATATTAATGGTTTAAAAAGACCTTTTTGCTCAAACATCTTTACTAGCTTTCACGCCTTAAGAACTGTGGTTAAATACATAAACACAGTTTATTGCACCGCACACAGTAGCTTTTTTCACTTCTTGCTAGTTAAGTGTATGTTTAACCGTGGTCTGTTCAGCTGTCAAGCGAGTTACTATGAATTGTAATGACAGGTAAAGTAGCAATTATCGGTGATCAGAGTACAGTGACGACGGAAGTACAGAGTAATTGACAGTTGCTGCGTAAGGAAGCAGTAAGTGCAGCCTTCGGCAGGATACCGCAAATCGATAATGATTACACCTGTGACATGAACTTGGCTCTGATGACTTGGATACCCTTGCTGAGACGGACAAGGATTCAGAAACAGGGTTAATGGGCGTTGTTAATCATTTTGAACTGCTGTATTGAGACCTTTTAATAAAATTGCTACCTATGTCGTAACGTTAAAAAGGAAATAAAATAATAGGTAAGTACTATTTAATTTACGACCACGAACCAGAAGACGTAGTGTAGGACGGCCCCCCACTAGGTGGACCGATGACCTTGTCAAAACCGCGGGGAACCGTTGGATGCAAGAGGCGAGTAGTCGATCCAAGTGGCGTTCTATGGGGGAGGCCTATGTTCAGCAGTGGACGTCTTCCGGCTGATGACGATGATGATGATGACTATTTAATTTTAATATCCAGAGAAGACTAATTAATGCTTTTGTAATATATTGTAATTAGTATACTAATCATTGGCTTATTCAACAATATTACTCAAAAACGTCTATTCATAATCTTTACTTCTCTTAACGTAGACTAAACGACCTCCTAATTCTTTTTTAAATAAATATCATCTCAATTCAATCCATGTTCGGAATAAACAAGAGAACTAACTCAATTAAGAAGCACAAATCATGCCGAGTAAAAAACTACACCTACTTAAACCAACTTTAGATCATGACTCGACTGCGCAAATAAAAACAACCATGTTCTAATTAAACACGGAAAATGAATGAGAACAAAGTATGATATCTAAGTAGGTACAATTGGTATTGTAAAATAACTCTTAAATCTTTGGAATAGCAGTCAGAGATGACAAATTACTTAGGATATCACATCCTACACTGTAAATAGAGGTTAACATAGGTGGGAGTGGATCGTTTGAAGTCAAATTTGGACAATTACAATTATATAGTCAAAGTAGGCCACAGCCTAGGGTCGTGAGTAATAACAATTGTCAAAATAATAGACTATGATAGAATTGAATTAGCGAAGTAGGTCGCATATTTAATCATAGTGTAAATAATGTCTCTAGATTTAATTCAGGCACATTCGCATTGTTGACCAAACGAACACCTATTTAAATATATTATTACGATTAAGAATAATGTATACGAGAAATGTACAGATAATTAATTTTAGTAGTAAAGTACGTACGTAGATGTAAAGTAATTCATCTTACAAGAATATTTGTAAACTATTCTTTATCTACTTTGACAGGAACAAACAATATATGTTTTTATTACAGATATAAACTATGAACAAAAGAAAGATCAACTTGAGATTAAGCAATAACAGAGAGTAAATTACGATAAAAATACAATAACAAAATGATCTCACGCAAATAAGGACTTTTGGCGGGAATGCGAAAATGTGCTGTTGTTGATTTTGTGTTATTTACTAAAACCTATGTTTGTTCGAGTGTTAATGTGTAATAATGGTGGATTATTAACCATTAAGTGTTCGTAAACGTGCATGAGTGAAAGGCAAATAGTACAAAGGCGAAAAACGTGTATTTTCGTATTCTATCCAAAAATCCATAGAAGCTTCAGTAAAGTATCCACCGCTTTACTGAAGCGTCACTTCGACTCGAAAATTGTTTCTAATATTGCGACTTAAGGACTATGTATCCAGGTCAAGAAATAAATTATAAAAATAATCAAAAATCACGCAAATAAAGTAGAAGAGACTAAATAATAAAAGACGATAAAAGAAATCGGAAATGTAACTACTCAAAATTATTGTACTATAAATAAGTAGGACGATGCCGGATCAAGATCTGACACATTGCACTTTACTTTTTTGTGGCAAAGATACAGCATACCTACTTACCGACATACAATACTACTCGTACGTTGGCCTCAATTAAAATTGAAGTGATGTCATCTTTTTATCTAAATGTAAAACGATGTGGAATGCGATATAGCAGGCATTAAAATAGCAACTAGCAAGGTTTAAGAATTCATTATCTATTAAAATGAATTCTATCGACAGCGAAACCAAAATTTTTTAGAAGTGGTACAGTTTAGATATAGATGATATGAAAGTATATGGACTATAAAAACGTAATGTAAACAAAAGTCAAAGTTTTATAGGTTTTTTACATAAAACTGTTGAATAGTGTAATAGCAGGTAAACTTAATCTTCCTATTTTGAATAGAGTACACATTTATGAAGCTATTCTAGCAGAAAAAGCCTCATGAATAAATTATTATCCTCGAATACTAAAGCTCATTAAATATCTACGCATAAGATTATATAAAGTGAGTACAGTACAGTAATTTATAGTTTCAATTCCGCGATAAAGAATGTCTAATGGCCTAAGTTCGATCTATACTGAATGGTGGCTTTGCCAACCCTTACTGGTTATACCCAGTTACTGATGGCTTTGCCATATACTGGTTAGTCCCAGTTACTGATGGCTTTGCCAACCCTTACTGGTTATTCCCAGTTACTGATGGCTTTGCCAACCCTTACTGGTTATTCCCAGTTACTGATGGCTTTGCCAACCCTTAAATTGAATTGTTTTAAAATGGATTTCCGCAAAGTAACGCCTGATTCCATCAAATATCTACGCATAGTAAAGCAGGCAAACTGGCTTTTAAAAAGGATTATAAACCATACGTTAAACACAATTACAGACATATCCATAACAATGTAGCAACCATCATAATGGGACATGGTCTTATATCATAACAAGCATTGATCCATATCAGTAGTGGTGTTATGCAGATGAGTAGGTACGAGCATAACAATGGAAATCTCGTGGAAGGATAAGTAAATGACTTTAAATAATCCCACGTGCTAGTCTGGTATTGAATAAGATAACGTTGTGCGTTTGCTTTTGTAATCAAATACTCGTATTCATAAAAGTGGGATACCTACCAGACACGAAGGACAACAAATAGAAAATCGGATGTCAGAATATCTATAATCAATCATCTTATGTCATTAGAAGCCTAACGTTACATTTTAACGCTTGGTTAGTTCTCTTATCTTTTTATTTGACGCGAGCCATTGGGTTATTTTATTTTTTTCGTTTTCGATCGTTTCGTATTACTATCTCTCACACTCACAGCTTAAAAGCAACTCAAAGAAATTCGACGAAGCTAAAATTTCGTTTGTAAATCCTATCAAGTCGAGTCGATACTCAATAGCAAAGACGTGAATGCCTAACAAATACCGAATACTCCTTTCACTCAAGGATACTTAGCTTAAAACTCTGTCAAAGCTTCATTGGCATGCACTCTCCGCAACTGTTGCACCAACAGCTTTGCAAATATTCTGAACGCAATGTTCGACTACATCAGTGCATTTGCCAACTCTTCGTGCTGATGATTTAGCTGGCTTAACTGCTAGAACACAAGGATCATAGTTATATGGAAGAGGAGACAATTTAGTATAAGCTGTCTTTAGAATGATTTCAAATTTGTTTAAATAGAATTTCCTAGTTTTTGAGTGTCAGTTAAATATTTTTCTTCTGAACTTGTCCTCGAATAATATAATTATAGTCGTTTAGTATTTTACCGATCTTCTATATTTTGTAACTAGAAGGCTTTTAAAAAAATGTAGCTTTGTCGAAAGACGTAATCGATAACGCAACTTAACTATTTATTTCTGACATAATTGGCTACTACTAATTATGTTACTATTAACTAATCTGTATTGAAATTTAGCATATTGGCCGCCAGTATACTGGATATAATGCCAAATGATTGCTGGATATTCAGAATACTATAGGCGGGCTAGAACTTTTAACAAGGAACTAGTCTACTAGAGCAATGCTTGGTTGCGTGGCTGGATACCTAATACTTTAGCATATTTTGTCACATGTATATTGTATATCAAGTAAAAATCTGTCAAGTCCTTACCGGGACATTCCAGCAGCATTGCTCAAGCAATGCTGCTGGAATGCTCAGCTGGAGCTCTCAAGAGCTCTACCGTATCTGGTTTTAAATTATGACTACCTTTGACCATATCAGTTTAGTAAATTCGTTAGAATCATTACAAAACAACAGAATCAGACATCACTTACTAGTAACACTGACATAATTTAGTTAGCTCATATCGTTGTTATCAAAGTTCAATGACTGGCTATAATATTTGATTTTATTTAATAGATAGGTAGGTAAGTATGAATGATAGTGTTGATAGACTGCCAGCTACCTAAATTACTAAATATATTGATCTGTGTCAAAAGAATAACAACACCTATGGAACCAAATGTCTTGAGAATGCGGAAATAGCACAGATCATCCTAAACGTGTTTTTAACAGATTATATATTGACAAAAATCACAACACTAGTAATAGTTCTACAATTCTAAGAACCTCGCGTACATAAATTATAATTATTATTATAAGTTGTACCATGAACACATGCAAATGAAACAAAATATATGATGAATCGTTAGTTGTTAGGGAATGAAATCGCCTGGGTCGCTTTCGTGTGTCTTAGTACCTACATTTGAGTATGAATACTTGCGCAAACAAGCAAATTGCAATTAGTGCCCAACTTGATATTATCATAATCGATATGAAATTAATCTGAAACAAAAACCAAGACAAGGCAATAAAATAATCGAATCTAGAGCAAGATCGATTTGTTTTGTTATTCTTAGACAAAAAAATCGGACCAAGGTTGCATGTTCAATTTCTGAACTAATAATTAATAGGTGTATTGAGTAGGCATTTGTTCAGCTATAAAAAACTATTTACAAACTTTGACGGAAGCTAGAACATGACAGGCGTATTATATACTGCAGTTAAATAGCTTCAAATAAAAGATTTTTTAGCAAAATCAGATAATCTTCAGGCACTGAAAGAAAATATGTCATTATTCATCATATTACCGATAATCTTGTTGTTATCAAAACAAGTTTCTAACAAATTTACTCGCTAAAACAAAATAACATATTTACCTCTAAAAATAAGTTTAAAGTGAAATATCTTTGTTATGTATAAATGTTAATTGAAAAAATTAACAAGACTTACGCATTATATAATACAAAAAACTTAGTTACACTATGGCGCATTTTCGATTAGGCATCTAATTTTGAAGTAATCACGCTTTTTTATTTATATTTACTCAATTTTTTACGCGCGCCTGTTTTTTAGCTTTTAACATAACATAACATAACATAAACGCTTACACACTCATACCCCCGCACTAGGATTCCCTGTGTCGCAGGTGGCATGGACATACACAGATACACATCACAAACATCCAAGACCCGAGAACAAACTTTATGCTTGCACAAAATCTGCCCCGGCCGGGAGTCGAACCCGGGACCCCTCGCCTTGCAGGCAGGGTTACTACCAACTTAGCTACGGAGCCGTCGCATTTTACACCAATGCAAACCGACAGTTGTAGAAGCTCGCACCTCTATCGTGCGATCTATCTCTCTGAGAGAAGGCTGGTGTCCCAGCAGTGGGAGCGTGATAACGCTTATGATGATACATATTTCAATTCGCTGTAGGTATATTTTCGTGGTGAAAGATATCACTTTACTGCAAATAACTTAATCTCTAAGCACATTAAGTATAACATACGTTAAAGGCATTGTCTATTATCATCAGCCGTGGACGCTATTATATATTATGTACCTATTTCCTATTACGTGAACTGATTCAATCAGAATTTCTATTATCCCAAATAGCAAACAAATACCTTGATCATTCTACGTTTATATTTATCTTTATATAGTCAATATAAACCGTATATCAGATGAGATAAAGCACATTTTCTAAGCAATAAGAGTAATATAAATATGTATTTATAAATAGCACCAATGAATTCATATGAGATCTAACCTCTAATTTTCCTTTCACTGGTGGCAAATGATTTTACTGTTTTTATTACACTTTCTATTTAATACTCTACGTGCAACTCTATTACGTATTTTATCGATGAGATAATAATTAGTAATACGTGTGTAAAGACTAGTGACTCGCCACATTTTTGTGTCTAAAATAATATTTGCAATTATATTTAGATTTACATGTCAGTAAATTGCAAACAAAGGTGACGGACGTATTCTTCAACAACTATTTAAAACACTACCAGTTTTAACAGCAGTTTGGACAGTAACTATGTATGTTTGTTATATTAATATGGAAGTGACTCTATTAGTACACCAACCCCTTGATTCTTAGTAGCAGAATAGTTCTTAGTATTACCAAGAGTCAAGACTCAAAGGCTCCAACCTTAAGCCAACATAGCTTAACTGCCAGTTTGTTATCAGCCAATTAAAAAGATTAATTCTCCATTCATAGCAATAGCAACCGCTGTCTATCAGTAGAACTGACACATAATGCCGCCAGTTAGCGTGCAAGTGCAGAATGACCGTCATACGGAGTGATTGCCAGCCGTCACTTCACAACTACTGCGTATTCTGTGACCTAAGTTAAGTAACTACTAAGCGTTCTGTGTAGCTGCGGTTGCGCAAGCGCAGATACCGATGAACAGATGGACGGATGCTGGTAAGCTATTCGCACTTTTCAATTTGGAGTAGTTAATATGAGTAGGAAGTGTTTATAGTCTTGTTGCAGGTGGTTGTGATTTAAGTTATGATATCTCAGCGAAAGTTTTTCTGATTCTACATAAACATAAACGCTTACACACTCATACCCCCGCACTAGGATTCCCTGTGTCGCAGGTGGCATGGACATACACAGATACACATCACAAACATCCAAGACCCGAGAACAAACTTTATGCTTACACAAAATCTGCCCCGGCCGGGAATCGAACCCGGGACCCCTCGCCTTGCAGGCAGGGTTACTACCAACTTAGCTACGGAGCCGTCATGAATTTATTTATTTCTTTTTACTCGTAAGTAATAGTTTTTGACCACTATATTAAGAGTGACAATTTGGTTAACACGCTAACCTAGTATGTGACTGGTTCTCGGAACTTAGCTGTCGGAAGTCGGGACACATCGATTTATTAATTACTAGCGTCTGTCCGCGACTTCGCCCGCGTGGAATCTGAATAAAATGTAGACTAAAGCACTCAGGGATAATGTAGCTTCCTATTAGTGAAAGAATTTTTAGAATCAGACCAGCGGTTCCAGAGGTTAGCGGTAAGAAACAAACAAACTCACAGACTTTACTGCTTTATAATATTACTAGCTTCTGCCCGCGATTTTCACCCACGTTCCCATAGGAACCGTGCATTTTTCCGGGATAAAAAGTAGCCTATGTTACTCTCCGGTCCATAAACTATATCTATGCCAAAAATCACGTCGATCCGTTGCTCCGTTAATGCGTGAAAGAAGGACACACCGACAAATCAACAAACCAACAAACACGCTTTCGTATTTATAATATTAGTAGGATTAGTATAGAATGCATTAGTAATCGCTTCAAATTAAACCACCACAAACAAAAGTAAACAATTACAAAAAAACGGTAAAGAATTACAAAAGACAGTAAACAATTACTAGGCAGTCTGAATTGATTATATAACTCTGTGTGTGGCCAATAACTCTTGTTTGCGGTTCTGGGTGACTTTTCCTTTTATGTTTCTCGTTATAATGGCGAAAGAAAGCGTTAACATTTCGTAACAGTTTCTAACACTAATCGCACTTAACCGCAGCTTAACTAAGCTTTGTTTATCGCTCTGCGTTTGCTAAGCCTCGCGGTTTCATTTTCGTTTTTGTAGGCAGGCTGTAATCGTAAAATGTATACCTATTTTCCGGACGGCTAAGAGAATTCTTTGCCAGCTTCTGTGCTTTCCAATAGTAGGTACAGGGAATTTTCAAGACGAGAGCACAGAATAAGTAATAGTATAAAAGTAAAGTAAAGTAAAAAGTTATTTATTGACATAAATAAATATTACAACAACTAATGAATCCATAGGCTCCCGAACTAGTAGCAACTGTGTTTCAGGAGCCAGTGTCTTCTCCCATTATGTAAAGACGAGAGTGAAAAGGTTGCTTCAAGGCAAGCGTGCTGCTCTGTACACTCTCGTATCGAGTACTCCCTGATTATAGCGGTCGGGAAACAGATGCTGAGAAAGAACAACGTTTTTAGGGTTTCAAGTTTTGTGTTAGCATTAGGATTAGTACTTATCGTTTACTATCAAGAAACTCTTGACCCACTTTCTCTTTCTATCAGATCAATTCCACAATACAGTAGGTATATTAAATTGTTTACTAAGGACTCGGCCAAAAGCGCAAAAATACTAAACGTTAATTTATCCAAAGTACAAGAACACCTAATTAATTGTCCAAACACTCCCACACCTCGGGCTGCTAATGGCAATTACACCAATTTAAAACGACAAATTAAGTTTGTTTAGGAGCACACAGTGCTCAAGGTGGACCTCTGTTTAATGTGCTCCATTAATTACACCCATTGGCCGAACCGCACTATTAACATTTTAAATTGTTTGCAAACGTAGAAAAAATAATTGTCAATGCCATATAGACATAAACCTACCTACTATAAATAAGTTTATTTTGTTAGTGGGAGGTCTAACTCTTCTGCGAGTGTCCGTCTGGGCTGGTACCACCGCTTTGCTCGTGAAGTCTGCCGCCATGCAGTAATGTGCAAGCATTACTGTGTTCCGCTTTGATGAGCAGAGTAGCCAGTGAAATTACTGGGCTTATGAGATGATACCTAATGTCTCAGGGTAGCGAGCGCACTGCAGTGCCGCGCAGGCCTTTGTTGCCAAAGTTCTGAGGGCACTGCAATTGTTATGGGCCGGCATTATGCTTACCATCAGGCAAACGATTAGCTCGTCCCGTTATCAAACAGCATAACAAATATACCCAAAGTAACGCCTATCTGTTCTTTTAAATGCTTATTAAGATTAAACAATTATTAAACGCAAAACTTAGGTGTGCTCCGGGAAATTTTGTAATTAGTAGAATTTATTAACCGACTTCAAAAGATGTGGTTATCAATTCGATTTTTGAAGCTCTTGGTCTGGAAAGGATCTGGTATCAACTTAAATGGCGAGTACGTCACTAACCTTCGTTTTGCCGATGATATAGTCATAATGGCGGAGTCGCTCGAGGATCTCGGTACCATGCTCAACGACCTCACTAAAGTTTCGCAACAAGTTGGTCTTAAGATGAGCAAGGACAAGACGAAAATCATGTCTAATTTCCATGTTCCACCTATACCGGTAATTGTTGGTAACGATACTCTCGAAGTTGTTGACGAGTATGTCTACCTAGGACAGACTGTCAAATTAGGCATATCCAACATCGACATAAGACCAGTAATTTCACTGGCTACTCTGCTCATCAAACCGGAATACAGCACATTATTGCTTGGTGGCTGATATCACAAAGCGGTGGAACCAACCCAGACGGACAATCGCATGTGGCAGAAGAGTTAGGTCCTACCATCGAGTAAAGTTGATCCTTGGGTATTATTTAATTAATTCACTTGCAAAGCTATTGAACAGCTAGATTATACTTGATTACACCCAGCGGGTGCCGTTTTGGCGAGCCATTCAAAACTAAGACTAAAATTTAAACTGCGCTATCCCTTCTCTATGCCCTCTCAAACTTGTTTTATTTTAGTTTAAGATGGTACGTCTGAATTACACCCATAATCTAGTAGTTAGCTAATCTAAGACTAGATATATTCTTACAGGTTATTCTATTTCTGATTGACCATTATCGAATGTCAGATATGAATCTTGTCAGCTCATATAACGTGTTATGTTTTGAGACCGTGATTTTAATACATGCGCATTGAACTTGATTTATTGACATGAATAATTCAACTAAATTTGATCTGATTATGAGTTGCCTCAGCTACTTCATCCTCCAAGACTAAAAAGGTGTGTCTATCTGACCACTCCGGTTACACTTAAAATGGATCTTACACCTATGATTAAGTGCATTGAGCAATCGCATCAGGTGCAACTTAGGTGTGACCTTGCGGACAAACGAAATGGGACAGAAGATAAGATATTACGCAATGACGTTTAATTATCGGATAGATATTAGATTATCATTTATTAAAAGCTTATTGAGGTGAAGTACTTGACTTACCTATGAAATGTGATAAGAGGAAACCCAGAGATTTTTTACGCGACACATTTTGGTGTGAATTTCGTATTTGAATTTTACAAAGACTTTATTAGAGTATTGGTAAGTTTATAATAATGGCATCTTACATTAGAAATTAGCGATATTTACGGACACTTGCGTTATGTTAGTGTTTTCATTTATCGACAACACAAAATATGCTAAGTACCAAGTAAGGAACAACATAAATCTTTTTTGATCTGCCGAATTCTAAAGACGAAATCTGGCGACCCTCTGACCCTCTTATAATGTTTACGAGCATATTTTAACAAAATCGCCGAACAATACAGTTCTTTGTATCGTAAGGTTCCCCGTTATTTTCACAAAAGCAATTCGCACTTTTCGATATAAAAACATGTTTCCTTTCGCACCTCTCACTCGGATCGTAACGAACTGATCAGCTGAGAATGCGGTCCCGACCTTCTGACCGGCTCGGAACCTGTCCCGATCGACTTGTCGATAGGGAATTAGCACTGTAGGCCCATCACTAGGGCTTGCATATCCATTTTAATTAAGTGACAGTTTTCTTGGCAAAATACACAAACCTAGACTGGCCACGAAAAAAAAAAAAATTAGTGACAGTTGTATTTATATCGAATCGTGCTATACTTGTACTGTGTATCGTGGATATATTGTACCTCATTTTGTGATAAACCCATTCTATAATAGATACCTGAGACGCCGCTAAATCTGATTTAAGACTTCTTAAATTCTTTAAGCTCCATGATTTTCAAAACAAAGGGCCGCTTTCAGGATAGGCCATATACTAAACAAATATTGACTGTTCGTTCTATAGTATGTTTAGTTTTAACGTCAATTAATTGCATCACATGCTTACTGCATGTAATGTAATTCGCCTAAAGAAACGGCTCGGTCAAATTAACTTGTCCAATAGTACTCCGCTCGTTTCAATGAGATAAGTATAATGTATTAGCTAACAAGTGAATGAACACAAACGAGTAGGTACAGTCAATGAAAGAAACAGCTGGGAATGCGATTCCAACCATATGACCGGATGCAGAGCCTTGTCCGTCAGATTTACATAACGATAGAGAATTAGCGTTGAATGCGTAATACCGGCTCACCTCAATGGGGGCGTTTATCAATGAATCTTGGCGGGAACGAATGTTTCACATCCTTCTAACTTTTCTCGAACATTACCTAAATCTTGTAGAATTCGACGAAACTTTTCCTCGACGTTTGTTCCTAACCTATCTTATTTTCCAGGTATTCGTTTGGTTAACCTTTCCGTAATTTAGGTATGCAGTTTGTATTGTACTTGTGGTATTTTATTTAAATGAATGTACAAAGGAAAATTGATTGGAGGGATTAATTTGAGGGCATGCTCAAGTTTGTAGATTAATGTTGTGTCCACCCCTCCCACGATAATATCGCAAATCGACACCATGTATCGATACCATCAATGGGTTCGATTACGTTTTCCTTCACGAGAATGTTTATAGCACAAGAGACAGCTTCATAATGAAAATGGATCTTTTTTTTTTAAGGACCGTGCTGTTTTTCTTGCAACCTTTACAGCATCACCGGACTGTTTACAGCGTCACCGGACTGCTTACAGCGTCACCGGACTGCTTACAGCGTCAACGTACTATTTACAGCGTCACCGGACTGATTACATCGTCACCGGACTGATTACAGCGTCACCGGACTGTTTACAGCGTAACCGGACTGTTTACAGCGTCACCGGACTGTTTACAGCGTCAACGGACTGATTACAGCGTCACCGGACTGGTTACAGCGTCACCGGACTGTTTACAGCGTCACCGTACTGTTTACAGCGTCACCGGACTGATAACAGCGTCACCGGACTGTTTACAGCGTCACCGGATTGTTTACAGCGTCACCGGACTGATTACAGCGTTACCGGACTGTTTACAGCGTAACCGGACTGTTTACAGCGTCACCGGACTATTTACAGCGTCAACGGACTGATTACAGCGTCACCGGACTGTTTACAGCGTCACCGGACTGAACAGATGCTGTTGATTTTATACGAACCAAGGGCAGTTCGATACAAATAAAAACATTATCCTTTTCTCTTAATTCAAAAGCCCTGCCTTGCATTTTCAGCTATATAATTATACTTATCTGGTAGAACTGTGATGAACAGGGAATAGTGGAGACCAAAGCATGCTTTTCCGAAAAATTAGATTAGAAAATACCTCTTTTAAACTGTTCTACTGAACCAAGTGTTTATATAAATACTGCAGTTATCTCTTATACTATTACGAAGTAAGTGAGTCGTGACGTGCTAACTTACGGCCTCAGTAATTGTTGGTTTTTATGTTAAACTGATAAACATGTGATAATTATACCGCAGGGCGATAACAGGTGTTTCATATTGTGTTGTATAATATCATATTCAAGCAACCAATTCTGTGATTAGATATTCTTTTGTTTTGTAGCGAGTAATATAACACTCTCACGGGAAAATTATAATCTGTAAAGCAAAAGATGTTTCAAGAACCAACAAAAACGTTACTAAATTTGCAACTAAAATGTTTTGTTTTTTAAAACATCAATCAAAATGAACTAATTATGTGTTGAGTGAATTACTAACTGCTTGTAATCGAACGGCACTACGCGTGTTCAATTAATCAATATGTTGTAAAACTATTTCGATGTAATTACTCGAGCTGGTCATCCCTACCCAAGGTCCCGTTACGCAGAATCTCATTCGCCATAACGGGCCCGCGCGGCACGGACCGCGCCGCCCGCTGTGGACACATGCTCGACTCTTCACGGTAGAGTAAACACGTAAACCGATGACAGGTGGGTAATCTGCTGCTTACTTAATTTAATTAGGTATACCGTACAACGTACATACTAGAAGAGATTCGTAAGAAAGTTCCAATGACGCTTGGTATAGAAATAGGTTTGATTAGATTTTCTGGTAGATAGAACCTTCAATTGCTTTTAAGTAGCCTTCCGCATGTGTAATATAATTTATATGTGTTTTACTAGCTGTAAGTTTTCCACAATAAATAAAGTAAAGTAAAGTAATTGAAATTACAGTTTTCTGTGAAATTACTGGGTTTATACCTAATGTCTAAGGGTAACGAGGTCACTGCAGTGCCGAACAGGCCTTTGTGTTTCAAAGTTCTGGGCGGCACTGCAATTGTTATGGGCCGGCGTTATGCTTACATCAGGCAAACGACCAGCTCGTCTCGTTACCAAATAACATTTAAAAAATGTAGCAGTTATTGTTACGATGTTAAGGTTTTAAAATTTCTGTACTATGTTTCAACAAAGATTTTACCTTTCTATCTATTCTTGAAAAGAGAATCTGTTCGGTTTTTATATTCTCCAAACTCTTAGATTGGACCGTAATGGGATTACATAGAAGGGATCAACCGCTCTACCCTTTCCAGGTAAAACCAGATATTTTATTAAAATCGGCATCTAAACTCTCTAATACTGTCTGCTTTAGTGTACACCCGTGGAGCACCAGCTATACATTATACAAATTTTAATTTTTATATGTCACGCGGACCGATGCGGTCCGAGCGACATTTTTGTTTCCTTTTTTCCTACGGACAGACGTGCGGCCGGCCAACTAGCCAGGTAGAGTACAGTAGAGAGAGAGTAAAGAGTATCTAGTGTTCTGTCATAACTATTTTCTAAACTGCGGTTGACTATATCTCCTACTGCCGAGTCAGTGGGTTGACTTCACGGTCACCACCACAATGCTAATGAGAAGCCGGGTTTTGGCAGGACGGATGTAAGTATTCAACGACGGTTTCGGCAGTTGGGACCAGTCTCTGGCCTACTGGTCACGGACAACAGTCGAGGTTATATAAAAAAAAATTATACCAATCCACATAACATTATTGCGAAAGTCTTGAAAGTGTTTTTAATAATTCACATAGGGGCCGATGGGAATAACAATGTATCCTTTAACGATATCTCATGTAAACCCATTGAACTTGCTTGAGTGCAAGTAAAAATTGCTTTTAAAAAAGCGGAAACTAGTCAAAAGTAAAGCTTTTCTAGAAAAAAAAATGATTGGTTTTCTTCCTATTCTTTCCTCGCTTACAATCCAAAAATTGATTAATTACAATAATAAATAAATTGGTTGTGACTTCTGTGGTTGATTAAATCGGTATGTTCATTACTTCTCAAACGCATGATAGCAACTTCTTGTACGTCAAGATGACTTGACTTCAGTACATTTCCAAGATTAGCGTGTCATTTGACAGCGTCCGACCACATCGTCACTTGTCATCAGTTGAGATAGTGGTTAAACTTTAATGTATTCATAAAATCATAAAATATAATAATAGTATAACACTATGCAGTAGCTCAAGTCACCGCAATGCACCAGAAGTGAAAGGATTTGAAGCGATGTTGGCTCATAGCTCAATGGTACTTCAAATTCAAATTCAAAATGCTTTATTCATATAGGCCCCAACGGAGCACTTATGACTTATAAAGGTTAATATAAATGACTCTAACAGCGAGCCTCTGTAACGTTCGTCTACCCGAATCACAGACTAAAACTAATGCTATCTTTATCAGGACATATACGTTTGCTTGAGCGTCTAGGGTGCCCCATATATCCCGTATATGGTTGATCCTGTTCGTACCAAGCGATTTGCCTCAACCTTCATTATGCGTACGGCTAAGGAGTCGAATTCTTTGCCGGCCTCTGTGTTTCCCAATAGCTATAATTTGGAGTTTTGAAGACGAGAGTGCATAGGTTTCTTCTAGAAGCTTGCCTAGGCAAGCGTGCTGCATCGTCGACCGCATCGTCGCTTAACATCAGGTCAGATCGTGGTCAAACGTAAGCCTATTTCGGATATTAAAAAAAATAATGACAAAGACATCAACAAGCACTGACATCGCATCTGTAGGTCGATGAGTCGCATCCACAGATATTTGTCGCATCCTACAATGAGCTTGTATTTTCAGTGAAGCAATCGTAACCATAGCTTGGTGGTAAGGCATTTTCAAGTGCTCGTTTTGCTAGCTACCATGCTCATTGTCCATCTTCGGCCACATAATCGCTATGATCAGGCAAAATCGTGGTCATATGCATTAGCATATGACCACGATTTTGCCTTTTCGCTTTTCGCTTTTTTAAAGCAATTTTTACTCGATAGATTACTATCGAGTAAAAATTGCTTTAAAAAAGCGACGAACCGACTTCAGTGACAAACTCCTGAACCGATTTTGATGAAATTTCTATGGGACCAATCTGAAAATATATCCTTTTAATAAAAAAGAATTTTCCAAATCGGTTTATAAATGACAAAGATCTGAGGTACAAAAAATTAAAAAAAAATACCCGCCGAATTGATAACCTTCTCCTTTTTTGGAAGTCGGTTAAAAATAAGGCTTTGTCGTGTGCGATACGTTTGATGTTTTCCTCAAACGAAAGAAATACCTACGATAAAGTTGAACTGGTCCAGCGATTACGCAGCGATGGTGATGTTTTCTACGAAGCGTCCGGTTTTCTCGCGGGACCCGTCGGTGGTCGCCGGTGGCCGAGGAATGCGCCCGGGGCGTTCTGCTGACGCATGCGTATGCGCAGAACTAATTCTTGTTCTACGTATATTGCTGCGACGCAGCTTGATTTACATCTTTAGATAAAATCTAGAGAACATTGTGGCAATCACTGCATGAATAACAAAGCGTATGAATTTCAAGTCAAAATACAATAAAGTCATACCTACCAGATGTTATAGTGTTTTTTGTTTATATTTAAGAACTAGAGATGCCGTCCGTAAGATATTGAATGGCGGTAAGTACCTTTTGTTACGCGAAGTTGACTTCATTCATGCAGCCAGAAATTTATTTATGGATTCATACATGTACGAACGTCTATAAAACCGATCGGTAATGGCCGTGACGAATTTTGAAACACAATAAACCTTACAAAAGGCTTTCAACGTAATTGCTTAAGATTTAAAGTCAATGTTAATTCTTGCATTAATTTAACGAACAAAATGATAAGCCACTTCCGTCGATTTGAGTTTACAAAAGAGAGATTTGGGTTTAAAGTAATTTCGTCAATATTTAAATCAAACAAAGCCCTCCTTAGTAATTGACCATTAAATTACCTGCCTGGGTCGTTTTTCATAGACCATTACGATCGGTAATGATTCTCGGAACTGAGGTAAACTCACTAAATATTTAAAAGGTTTGCTTAAGATTTAATAGGCTACGGATTATAACCACTAGATAATAATAGTAGGCCCAAGGACAAGGTAATATTCCTCCGATTATTATCACCGAAAAAGTCTAAAAAGTGGTAGAGTACGTCTATTGCCGTTTGCTGCGCTAACTATTGAACATTCTTCTATAACTTGCAAAATGCTACTCATTTTCTTACTTATATATAAAACACTAGCTGCTGCCCGCGGTTTCACCCGCGCGGAGATATTGGATTTCATAGTTTTTATTTTTTTGCGCGGAACCCTAATTCTTTTTCTTAAATAAAAGTAGCCTAAGTTACTCCTTGTAACATCAGCTATCTGCCAGTGAAAGTCCCGTTAAAATCGGCCCAGCCGTTTCGGAGATTACCCGGAACAAACAGACAGACAGACACAAAAAATTTAAAAATGGTTGTTTTGTTATTGGTACCGTATATACTTTCATATGCATTTGATAAAAAGCTGTTATTTTGATATTACAAACAGACACTTCAATTTTATTTATTTATACAGATGTTACGATGTTATTGATAAAACCTTTCATGTCACAATTAGTTGTACCAAAAAAGCATACCTAATAAAAGGGTCTATACAGTATGCTGTACAGGTACCTATTATGCGTGGATCCATCTATGGGGCATAATTGTGGATCCAAGTACACATAGAACAGCAAGAACAGCATAAAGAAATATTCTTACGATCTTAATTCACTGCCTTACTCGTAGGCACTTTGGCCCTTCTAACTTAAGTTATGGATCATACCTCTCAAAAGGCTTGAGTTTATGACTGTGGTAGAAAATCTTATCCTGACCCTAATGGATCAGGCGCGGATGGGCGTGACATCGTCACTTCTATCTAGAATTGCGAGTTGCACGAGCTTCGCCAGAGTTATGACTTTGATAGGTTTTAAAAGTGTGGCATTATTGAGTATAAAATATTTAAGTATATTGAACCGTTGACATCGTAATTGATGCGTTAGTGAAAAACATTAAACATAGTAAAGATGTTAACAGCTTATTATTAAAACGGTTTTCTAGTGGTGGATGTTTTTGTTGTGCTGACGCTTTAGCGCCGAAGGTGTGAAACGAACTTAATAGGTTTTGAACTACTGAGATACCTATATTATCTTAAAATTTTCGATAGAGTCGCAATATCGTGGAAACGATAAAGAAAATGATACAGTAAAAACGGATGATGTTCAACTTTCTGTAGACATGCCCGACAGAAAGTTGAAAATGATCGAAAAACTTTTTCCATTCAGCATCAATGCTTGTTTATTCGTGAATTGAAATAGCTCAAAATCATCGACTTTTTACCAGGAACTACTTTCTTTCGATAAAAACTGTGGTTTTTATTTATTCTTCAAAAGGGACTGTTTGTCGGTTGTCAACTCGTCACTGCGAGAAATACCGGTTCGAGCTGTTATTCTCAGATGTAAGTCAGAAAAGAAACATAATATCCAGAATTATATTGTTTTTTTCACAGATTTTTTGTTTCAATACCTGATAAAATACTATATTGTTAAAATATAGAAAGTTTCGATAAAGAAGATGGGTATGTAGGTGTTTTTCTTAAAGAACATAATATTGTTAGTTTTTTTTATATATGGTATTGTTAACAATCATAGAAAATGTCGGAAAAGTTGTCGATTTTCGGAGTAAGACCCCAGTGGTCAAACGTTGACCTATCGTGAACAAAAACTTAATGTTTATTTTCTTCTGAACTGTCATTATTGACAATTGACAGAAAATGTCAACTGTAGGTTGAAGGTGTACGATTAAAAAAACTGCTTATCTTGTTGTTTACCTTCCATGAATGGAAATAGGACGAATTGGTCATAACTACGCCTCAATTTGGTCAATACATCATTATAGTAGGCATTCATTTGATAATGTTCATTATAATTTGATAGTGTTGTTAATCAGAAGTATTGGAATTATTAGAAGACTTATTATTAAGAATTATTATTTTTCTCAGAATCGTGATCCAATATACGTGGGTCTATTAGTTTCGGTTTCCGGTCTACCGCAAATTCTTAATAGAATAGCTACAAGTTTACTATTATTAGCTGGTATTATTTAAGTTTTATGTCTTGTATTCGTTTCATAATTATTAATTTTCAATAGGTACGCCATGTAGGCGTGTACAGCTGTAGGTACCTACGTTAGTAACTATTTATGTCACGATCATTGTTATTTGTTTCTGTTGTGAACAAAATATCAGATATTAAATCATACTTCGTTAACTTGATCTTTATATTGACAGAATATCATTATAATGGACTATCTATTTGTGAGCGATCTAAGTAATCATCTATGATATTATTTCTTACCTACTACTAAATAAGCAGGAGTAATACTAAAAATGATCGTTTACAATATTACAAAACACGTAGACGAAAGAGTTTGCGTTGTTATTTAAATATACAGAGAAAAAAAACAAGACAATTAACATTAGCGCCGCATATGTGTGCGTGTGTGTGTGTGCGTGTGCCTAAAGAATAGAAGTCGCATAGTTCTTGACTAATAAATAATAAACACTAATATTAAACTTATTTGTTACGCAATACAATCTACAAATATTTCAATCAACATATTTATTTATCCACCAAAACATCGAGGAAGTCTCGCAGAACCTGTTTCGGAAGTAGCAAAAGAATTTTACAGTGTCGTCCGAAATTCCTCAGGTGGTGTATCGTGACATTTGGCAGCGGCCTTGGACGTGGGCTACTGTGAACCTGTTTGTGCGAGCCGACTCGCTGGCGACCTGTGGACACGACTTGCCTGTTCCAGTCACAGAATACGCGATGGTGATGAAAGACACGATGTGTCGAGGGTCTGGGTTTTACTGTTTGAAGAACATCGTCGTGGTTTCAAGCAAGAAAAGGTTATAGAAAAAGCAAACTTATCTGACAAATATAATGTTAAAATATGTGGTTGAAAACTCTCTTTTTCAACTTCTCTATGTGCTTCTATAACTTTTTTTGTGTTTTTTTTTATATACAAGATAGGCTTGCGTTTGACCGTAATCTCACCTGATGGTAAGCGACGATGCGGTCGACGATGTAGCACGCTTGCCCAGAAGATACCTGTTCACTCTTGACTTGAAGACTCCCAAATGATGTTTGGTAACGAGACGAGCTGGTCGTTTGCCTGATGGTAAGCATAACGCCGGCCCATAACAATTGCAGTGCCACTCAGAACTTTGAAACACAAAGGCCTGTGCGGCACTGCAGTGCGCTCGTTACCCTGAGTAATTTCACTGGTTACACTGCTCATCGAACCGGAACACAGTAATGCTTGCACATTACTGCTTGGCGGCAGACTTCACTCACAAAGCGGTGGTAACAACCCGGACGGACACTCGCAGAAGAGTTAGTCCTATCACTAACAAAATAACTGGGGAAATCAATAAAAATTTTATGAATACATCTAAGAAATATCCTACAGACTTAGCAGTATATCTTTATATTATGTATGTTTTATGTACATTTTAAGTGAGTGTATTTTTAATCATTGTTGGTACTGCCGTTGCTTAGTTGTATTTAGCACTAATGTAAGTATTTCCATGGGAAATTTAAAATTCCGAACGGTGCGGTAGCGAAGGCCAACTACGTGAACTGGCACGAGTCAAGGCCTCTCACTGGAACCACGAACCTCTAACACGAAAACACTCCATAAAAGTACCCTACTAACGCTTGTGACATGGTTTTACCAACTATTTAGGTATGATGGAGTACTCTGCTCAGCAAATCGAAGCACAGTACCTACTGCTTGCACATTACTGTATTATCAAATCAAATCATTTATTGCTCTTTACAATATTCTTTACAATTTACATAAAAATATATATACATATGTGTATGTGTAGGGCAATGGGAATAGATTCAGCGTGTGCTGCGTACACATTTTCATGTGCACGCAGCGCTGATTTTCAATCTACCCCTTTGCTCGGTCTCTGTTCTTTGCCGAGAAAAAAGAGTGCCAGCGGGTCACAGATATGGCAATTAAAAATAAAACGAAAACAAACAACAACTAAAGATTAAAAAAACAAAGAACTCTTAAAAAGCATAGGTGTAGCCTTTTTACAATAAGATTACAAAAAAATTTAGAAAAAAAAATCGATATGTTGATGAATTAAATGTTTGTGAGAGTGTGCTGTGTGTATATGTATGTATGAGAGTGAGTGTGTGGGGAACGTGTGTGTGAATGTGATGCTTTAGTGCGTATTTCTGCTTGGCTATATTAATTAAAAAACGAAAAGTTGGTTTATTTGTGGGGGGGGGCTGCACAATCGAAAATGCCGCCACTGGATGGAGACATATAAAATTAAGATAATTTATATTTATACAGTAGGTATAGTTGATGTAGTCGATCTGCAAGTTGCAAGCTAAGTTTTTGTACCAATAACTTTTTGCAGAACTTTTTTTTTTGTCATTCCAATGTGACCGGTAGAATATCCGTTCTAGGCTGGTTGGGGTTCACAAAGTCACTTAGGCTGATATTCAGAGACGACAGCTTAAAACGATCTAAGAACTGTCTTAGCCAAGCATCGGCTAAGCCGCTCAATCGAAATCGTATTCAGAAACAAAGTTCGTGCACGGTCTAAGCTAAGATCACACTCTCGTTATCTATGGCTGTTAAGTTTTTAATTTTTTCACCGGAACGTTTACCGGTTTTATCATTTATGTATGAATAGCAATACAACAAAGATAGCGATATACAAAATGTCACTGGAGTGAGTGAAACAACAATATTAATGCTATAAATCTATTTTGATATTATAATAAATGAAACATGTTAGTTTTGAAGTTTGACATTTCAATGTTTGGTTATTATGGTTTCTACCGTTATCATTTGGTGGCGCCACTTCTGTTTTGAGAGCGGCTCAAGTAGTCGATATTGACTACTCAGGCTTTGCTTAGCATACGCTAAGTTTAAGTAGTGTTCCAAATGTCTCTGAATACAAATTAGAGCGTAAGCACTACTTTTTGACATAAGGAAGACAAAGTCCACGCTTAGACTCGTCTCTGAATATCAGCCTTAAAGTCATATGAGTGGTCAAAGGATTATTTTTTTTTGTTATTAGGTAACGAGACGAGCTGGTCGTTTGCCTGATGGTAAGCATAACGCCGGCCCATAACAATTGCAGTGCCACCCAGAACTTTGAAACACAAAGGCCTGCGCGGCACTGCAATGCGCTCGTTACCCTGAGACGTTAGGTATTCAGTCTCATAAGCCCAGTAATTTCACTGGATACTCTGCTCATCAAACCGGAACACAGTAATGCTTGCACACTACTGCTTGGCGGCAGACTTCACGAGCAGAGCGGTGGTAACAACCCAGACGGACACTCGCAGGAGAGTTAGTCCTCCCACTAACTACTATCCGGAATGAAAAAAAATCAGAAAAACATGTGTTTCACGTGACTTTAACATACATATATGACATATATATTATATACGCTTACAGAAGTCAAACGTCATGTTTCTTTATAATTATGATCTCACTCAGAATTGACCAATCTCAAGCGTGTGTACGTACTGTGTTCCCCAATTCAATAGCAAACACAATTAACGCTTACATAAGCCCGTCCATGCTGCATGCAGTCGGAGGCATTTGTTAATGAATGACCTTCCTAGACTATTATTACTGTAGATGTAATATAACTGTTGCATAAAAGCACCTAAAATATTGTGGAAACGAAACCAATAAATTGGTAAAACAATAGATTAAGAAATAAAAAGCTTACAGAAACACCGAAGTAACTTTTGACCGTGGTAAGTTGGTAATAAAGTTTAGTATGGAATTGTAGAAAGTGAAAATATTTTTTCTTGACAAACTTACAGTGAAATATCGTTTCTCATGCATGGTATTGCAAAACCCTACATAATTCAATTTATTCATCAAAGCCATGGTGTGTAAGACTTTGTAGCTTGGAAGATACGCAAGCGTTGATAACTACTCCGCACACTCAAAAGCAGTTATCATTCAATTCAATTCAATATGCTTTTATTCAAGTAGGTACATTTTGAACGTCAATTACAATTGTAATTTACGTTCAAAAGTGTACCTTGTATGATAAATTATCCAATAACAATTGATATAAGGGCCATTCCACGGTAATCGATACCAGATGAGATAAAAATAAATGTTATGTTACAAGCACTTTAACATTAATTACTAATAGTAAATATGTTTAATTTTCACCTAATGATGTAAAAAAAACAAAATTCTAGCATTCACTCAATCAAATTTCATTTGAAGTTTCATCTTGCCAAGGAATTTCCATGGTAGAAAAAACACATGTGTGTTGGAAACACTGATTTGCGTTTTCTATGGGTTATTCCACGATATTTTGACTGTCAACAGAGTGCTCAAGATATCAGCTTGTGGTGGAACAATTTTTGGTGTTTCTCAGATAATTACATAATATTTTACTAATCATTTTAGCAAGGCAAGTTTGCATGTCACGCCCGTCACAAAATACATAGAAAAGTTCTCATCAAAGAGTCCAAATCACTTGCACGTTGTAATAAAGCTTACGAAAGTAAGGATATGTCGCAAAGGAATGTATGTGAATAACTTTTATTAATTTTTATGTTACTGATTGGTGTTGCTGAGCAAATTACTTTGGTCACGCCCGTCACAAATCACGCCCATCACAGTATTTTTACCTTTTTTTTAATTTATATATTATTTGGTAACAAGACGAGCTGGTCGTTTGCCTGATGGTAAGCCTAATGCCGGTCCATAACAATTGCAGTGCCACTCAGAACTTTGAAACACAAAGGCCAGCGCGGCACTGCAGTGCGCTTGTTACCCTCAGACATTAGGCATTAAGTCTCATAAGCCCAGTAATTTCACTGGCTACTCTGGTCATCAAACCGGAACACAGTAATGCTTGCACATTACTGGTTGGCGGCAGACTACACGAGCAAAGCGGTGGTAACAACCCAGACGGACACTCGCAGAAGAGTTAGTCCTAACATTAACAAAACCGGCTAATAAACGGAGTTTTTTAAACTTTCGCTTATAAATTTAGAATTTGGGTTAATGCTTATATGACTTTAGGTGATAAAATTGTTTGTTTACTTATTAAAAATTGAACTCGTCACGCCCGTCACAAAGTCTTGTCACGCCCGTCACAACTTATTTCAAGTCACGAAAACTGCAATATCAAATATTCACATACGACATATCACTGTAAATCTAGAAGGCATATTATTCTAAAAGGCGGACTAATTGAATTTAAAAAACAATTGTGTAATTAGCAGAAATATTGTGTCTTGTCGAAGAGGTCGATAATCTTGTTCGAGTACGCGTCACGCCCGTCACAGCGACTAAAATCGTCGTAACTTGTTTTGTGAGCCGAATAAGAAAAAAAATGTTGTAAAATTAGTAAAAACCATCGATGTCTTATCTATTACAATAGTATTTAAGCAATTTCGTATAATAGTTAAAGAATAAATGCCCAAAATAGAAGTTGAAATGTCACGCCCGTCACCGTGGAATGACCCATAAGTAGAATTACGTAGTCATATATTGCTTGCTTTAAATTAAATTCATCAACATTTTGCCATGCATCTTTGTCGCTAATAAATTCTTGAATAGAATAGTAGGCCTTTCCATGCAGTATGCGTTTCACCGTGGTTTTAAAAAGTGACTCCCGCATCTGTGTTAAGTGTTAACCATTCGGGTAGGATGTTATAAAACATAACACTATTCACAGTAAAAGATTTGCTGACTTTAGAAAGCCGAGTTTGGGGAAGAAATAATTTATTGCTATTTCGTGTATTGTTCTTATTGTTATTCATTAATAACGGGTCTTACCTTCATAGAGGTTCTCGTCGTCGTCGTGTAGAGTGGTGCTGATCTGGCGGCACAGGTCCTCGTACTCGGCCCAGTAGGCCGCCAGCGCCGCGGGGTCCGGCGCACGGGACATCGGCATCGCCATGCGGACCTCGGGAGCCTCCTGTCGACAATAAGGATATTAGTAAAAATCTCAGAAATGGTCAGACTTGTTAGTGGGAGGACCTTTTTTCCAGTGAAATTACTGGGCTTTTGATTTTGAGACTTAATACCTAATGTCTCAGGGTAACGAGCGCACTGCAGTGCCGCGCAGGCCTTTGTGTTTCAAAATTCTGGGTGGCACTGCAATTGTTATGGGCCGGCGTTATGCTTACCATCAGGCAAACGACCAGCTCGTCTCGTAACCAACTAACATACATAAAAAAAAAACTAAGTATTGAACTTTCCATAATGAGGGCATTTTCTAGTGCTCGTCTTGATATCTACCACCCTCAGGTTGAAAATGAAAAGGTTCTTATCGATAGGATAAGGACATAGTAATGTGTTCCGGCAACTGCACTTGAGATACACTTCTATTCTAGGTTTCGACTGCTCACCTTTTTCAACTAAGGATGATAATAATCGAAATAAATATTCGTGATCATAGACGATTTCAAAATTGTATTATCAAGGCTTTTACAAATCAGATCTAACGTGTGGACGGGCGAGGTAAATTGTAGTCGGAGACGCGTATCTGATAAGAATACAGATGTCCAATGACACTGTCTATTCGTCACAGTCCATAAATCTACGCTCATAAAATTTAGAATGATGTATTATGAAGAACAATAGAAAATAGAGGTAGTGATAGAAGATAACAGATCGATATGGTAGGTAGCAGATGTAAAATAACCGTTTCAGGTTTGGTCATACTTATCAATATGAAATTTAAGAAGCCTAATGGGAATTGACATACAATTGAAGTGATAATACTTAGAGATCGATTTTTATTGCTGAGAGTTCTGATCCCAATGAGCAAGGATAGCATAAGCCCCTACCAGATGATCCAGCATCATGTGCTCATTCTAGACTATACCTGTTTATCACATTATTAAGTCAGAGATAGTCAGCAAACGCTAAATCTATCTTAAAATAACAAAATTATTATTGATAACATGATGACAACATTTGAATGTATCTTATCTTCAAAGATTTGAACTGCGTGCGCAGTCGCACGTTATGAAATCTCGATCAGAGTCTGGTGTAAACTTGTATAAGTTGCAAGTGTCCAGAAAATAAATAGCCTCGTATCTTCAGATCAAACTGATGATAAACACTAAAATAATGAGCATTCACAACCGCCGGAGGACGTTTGTAATAAACAAACAATGAAATATGTACACAGTCGAGTTTGCGAAACTACCACATTAGTCAATCCTTTCAAACGCGGGGTAGGCAGAGACAATGTCAAACATTCACGTTGCGATATACGCATTCAAATGTAATTAGTTCAGAGATTTATATTTTGGATGATATAATTAGTTATGTTAAGAACAGCTCATTAAGATCTGATTCAAATAGCACTGGCACTTTTACTAATTTTTGTGGCTCAAATGTGAATTCACTTTCGAAATTCTCTGGCGTGCACTTAATTACAATTACTTACAGTGCTCTTGATCTAGTGATTGCTGAATTTAAAGTTTATGAAGCGTTTACGTAAATTGATGAACCCAAATAATTAAGTGCTAAATTGAACGCGAAACATAATTTTATTTTTTAGTTCCTCAATATTTAGCTGATGCATTTTTAAGAAAGAAACGTGTCAGAATTTTGAACATTCCATAATAACCAAGGTATAAGGATAACGGTTTTAGTTGTTTTGAATCAATTGGAGATCGACCGTATCTCCATTTGATCCAAAACAACTATAACCGTTATCGGTCAGGTGGCTGGCACCAACGCCACAGGGGAAGGTACGGTAACGGCGCGCGGTGCCGGTCGAAGTTACGTCACGGCACGAGTAATCAGAGATAAGAATACAATTTTACATGAATACTGTTACATCCGCATGGAGCATAATATTAACCAGTATAAGTATCACGACTTTTTTTTATCGGAAATCGAAATTTTTTTTGCTAAAGCGTTTACTTGGATATGGATTTCTTAGCGTATGAAAACTTATACCCTAACTTGCAAAAGTAGATTCCACTATATTCTTCCTGCCTTAATGACGTATGGTTATGAGCAGATGGTGCATAGAATTTGTCAAATTGTTACAGATGGCTGTTTTTGACGTGAAAGACAGCAGATTGGGCAGATACACTATCGGAGTATCGCAAGAGTATCTGTCTTCTACGTCAAATGTAATTTCCAAATCAGGTGCAAAACAAAAGCAGGCATTTTTAATGTATGAAGCCTGTAAACTAGTATCTGGCACTTTGCACTCAAGCATAGATAATGTGTGCAAACACCGACCACACCCCGAGGCATCGCAATACCTCGTGGCTAGTGACGTAGGTGCTCCATTAGCAAATACGAGATAAACCAAGGTCGGTGATACCGAGAATTAGTGCTTAATTAGTGTTTAGAGAAGGTTTATAGAGATGGTCTGTAGTAAACAAAGCCCTGCAAGGCTGCAATGATACAATAATGCTGGAATGTTTCGTTCCTTTCTTCTCGTATAGGTATATGTGGCCAACTGGCCAGCCATGATGACAATTTAAGCCATGTTTAAATTTGCAGTGGACTTCTTCCAGCTGATGATGATGATGATGATAATGATGCGTAGGCTTCTGATGTGGCTTAACGACAAACAGGAATGTTATGGTATTATGGAGTAGGTATGTGAGACCGTCGGCACAAAGCGCCGCTTCTCGTGGCGTTATTCCCTAATCTGTTTGATCAGAGGAGCTAAAAAGGCCACTTGGCCCGAACCATAATAATTATGATAATATTATGATCCATTTCATAAATCGTAAAGGGAATTCGTAAATGAGTAATTTCATAAGATTCTGCTATATTTGACGCTAAATCAATTCCTATTTTGGTGAACCATTTTACGAATTTTCGTAGCAAACTGTCAAATAGATCAATTTTTGAAATGATTCGGCACGGAGTCACTTTGTGAATTCCCTTTAGCCTCGCAGAAATTCTTTGCAATTAAACAATAATATGAATCTAATTTATTGAAAATCTAGTCAAAGGCTAGTCTCAAGTGCGACGATATAAACTCTTTTAGCCAAGAAAATGTTTAATTTCACTAAGAAAGCGAATAATTTGCACGCGGAGCGTAGCACGAGATTAACAACTAAGTTCGGTGATACCGTTAGGAATTACTATAGTAATCAACTTGTATTGACTTACCTAATATTTAGTCGGACTGTTGCGGCGCAAGTACGGAAGTCGGGTCGATAAATTTGTCGAATCGAAAAAGCTGATATATTTATCGAATGTTGCGAGTACCGAAGTCTGATCGTAAAGTATTGTAGTAGCTCTATATTCTCTTTTGATTCAACCTAGCTATTCGATAACTTGTGTCGACTGTTTCGAGGCACGATAAATTATATAAAATCGATAAAACCCATTTTATCCATTTGAACTGTCAATTTTATCGGATTTTATCGATCGAAAAGATCCGTACTTGCGCCGGGTTGGACAGATAACGATACGGTGCTTTTAAATTTTGGATTTATAGGACGTTTTTAGAAATGTTTTGTTAACTATTTTGCTGGTTTGAAAGGATATAATGGCTACATTTGTGACCAGTTGAACTAAGATGACATGACCATTACATCAAAGTCCAAACCATCATTACAAATCTAATATGTATACAAATAAAAACATTATTCAACTATATAAGTGAAATTACTGGGCTTATGAGAATTAATACCTCGTGAAGTCTGCCGCCAAGCAGTAGTGTGCAAGCATTACTGTGTTCCGGTTTGATGAGCAGAGTATCCAGTGAAATTACTGGGCTTATGAGACTTAATACCTAATGTCTCAGGGTAACGAGCGCACTGCAGTGCCGCGCAGGCCTTTGTGTTTCAAAGTTCTGGGTGGCACTGCAATTGTTATGGGCCGGCGTTATGCTTACCATCAGGCAAACGACGAGCTCGTCTCGTTACCAAATAACATAAAAAAAAATGTCTCAGAGTAACGAGCGCATTGCAGCGCCGCACAGGCGCAACTTTGTGTTTCAAACTACGGAACTGCAATTGATATGGGCGGGCATTATGCTTACCATCAGGCAAACGACCAGCTCGTATCGTTATCAAATAGTATTCAAAAATATATATGTTGTACGCAATTTCATTATGTATTTCTGTCCACTCAGTTTACCTATTAGAAATTTCTTGTTGTGATAAGATTACGTTTTGCACAACTATTTCTTATTATTGTTTGTGTTGAATTAATTTTATACCTACTCAATTTAGTGTACCAAACGAAAATGTATATTAGCTGAATAAACTAAGTTTATGAATAAATGAGTACCTACCGATTTGAGTACGTGTTGTGTTTAGTTATATAGAATTTTGTAGGTAGGTATAGATAAATTGCAATCTATATCCATACAGATAAATAAAATTGAAGTGTCTGTTTGTAATATCAAAATAACAGCTTTTTAATAAATGCATATGAAAGTATATACTGTACCTATAACAAAACAACCATTTTAAAAATGTTTGTCTGCCTGCCTGTCTGTTTGTTCCGGGTAATCTCCGAAACGGCTGGACCGATTTTGACGGGACTTTCACTGGCAGATAGCTGATGTTATAAGGAATAACTTAGGCTACTCATTGTAACATCAGCTATCTGCCAGTGAAAGTCCCGTCAAAATCGGTCTAGCCGTTTCGGAGATTACCCGGAACAAACAGACAGGCAGACAGACAAAAATTTAAAAAATGGTGGTTTTGTTATAGGTACCGTATATACTTTCATATGCATTTAGTAAAAAGCTGTTATTTTGATATTACAAACAGACACTTCAATTTTATTTATCTGTATGTATGGATTTATATTTTCCGTGCTAATAAATAATTAAATGCCCCAAGGTTTTTATTGGCTCTTAACGTCATAATTAATAGAGGTTAGATTCGTGTACTAAGAGGCTCTTTCAATCATGATTAGGTAAGGTCAGAATAACCTGCTAACTACGAAATCAAAACACAGATTACATTCTGTGAAACTACCATCGTTCACAGCCTCGACACACGTAATGGACCAAGGTGGTTGAAGTATGATATAAATATTTAACACTAACTACAAGACGTAAGTTAGTAACTCTGTTCCACTAGCGTTCTATTTCAAGGGATACCTTTAGGATTTCTAAATACATTTTTTTTTATAATATTTGGTTACGAGACGAGCTGGTCGTTTGCCTGATGGTAAGCATAACGCCGGCCCATAACATTTACAGTGCCACCCAGAACTTTGAAACACAAAGGCCTGCGCGGCACTGCGGTGCGCTCGTTACCCTGAGAAATTAGTTATTAAGTCTCATAAGCCCAGTAATTTCACTGGATACTCTGCTCATCAAACCGGAACACGGTAATGCTTGCACACTACTGCTTGGCGGCAGACTTCACTAGCAAAGCGGTGGTAACGACCCAGACGGACATTCGCTGAAGAGTTAGTCCTACCACTAACTAAGTTAGTAACTCTGTTCCACTAGCGTTCTATTTCAAAGGTTACCTTTAGGATTTCTAAATATATGCTTCTATAATAAGCCTGAAGACACATTGTCAAGGTGTTCGCAATGCCTAGGCAATGGGAAACCATTAATTTCCCAGTCAGTAAACATCACCATACTCTGTTGAGTTATCTATGGATAAAATCAAGATCCATCCACGCAAGCAAACCAACATTGTTTCTCATTGATGCATTTCAGTGTACTTATTAGCTATCTAAATGACGATCGGATAAAATTTATTGACGCCCAATAATTACCTTGTATACTCGTATTATAAACGCCATAACGTCTGAACTGTCTGACACCAAACTCACTCATTCAACAAACCGGTCAATAATTAAAGCGTATCGATCATGTTTCAAAATCCGCTACAAAACTGAACACATGTTCACTTCAAAAACAACAACCTGCGAGAATTGGTCGTTATACAAGATTACCGTTACGTAATCCACGGGCCAATTCGGTTACTCTGTTCCCAAGCGATTCATTAATTTAATAAACCAGTCGATTGCCACCGCCCCCCGCCCATTGGTCGAGATTCGAAATTCGAGCTTCTCATTTCGAAATATAACGGCTCAGCTCAACATTATCAAGAAGGTTATCGCGCCTGCTTGTTTAGAACCCAATGATATGATTGTCAATGGTTTAAGAGGCGATTGAATTGCGTGAAATAAGAGGAATTAAATCAATGAAACCCAGATAGATTTTGTAATTATCAGCTTCTTTAATGATACCACGATCATATATACGTCTAGGTACGATAGATTATGTTTTTATAAAGCTGATAACACATTTATCGCATGAGTGAACAAAGAACACACAAAGAAGAATATGCTTCCATTAATTCCTAGAACAAAATAAACGACTAATTACTATTTTCATTCAAACATATATACAATTCTAAAACTCTACTAAAATCGTAGGGTCTGACCACAAAAAAATTAAACACACGTTAAACCTGTCTTAATCACTGTTTAACGCCTAAACATGACTTAGTCGCACGATTAAATATGAGCAACCAAAAATCCTGATTTAAGTAGTGTCTAACCGTTGTCTAACACATTTCTGTTGTGACATTTCTAATTATTTTTCACGTTTATCTTTAGACGCTGTCTAGCTAAACAGGCTTTGTGGTAACACTAAAAGCGTTTATTGGCTTGTTAGTATGAAACAGGAAAGACGCTACACAACTATCACGCCGAAGGGACGCCGTTTATTTATAATACCTAGTGATTGTTTCCCCTTCCCGTCCCATCCCACGAAGAGAAACAAACAGACAAACTATCTGGAACGTCCTGCCTTATTTCCGTTTCGACTGCACACGGGCATTTAAATAAAGCTACTAGTTCTCTCTCCAACGACACTTCCTCGGAAACTACGTCAGGTATTCATATAAATAACAAACCCAGCCAATTAGTACACATCATTGACACGTTATAAATCTTATACCTAGTGTTTTGACTTTTGACCCTTTATATTTTACAAGCGGATCTGTTAAGAACTGCAACTTGACCAAACGACTCGATAAATATTTCATTCCATTGAAAGTGCAACATTAGTTTAGATTTTCCTATTCATTTGTAATTAGACGTGTGTAAAACCTGATCAATGAAAATAACACTTCCATAGACGACCGATAGATGTGCAAGAGAGCATACGGCAGATTACCATCTGATCGGCTGATTAACATATTCGTAATGGAATTTCCGAGATTCTAATAATTTATGCGCACCTTCACGCGTGTGGCCATCCACTCCGGAGGATAAATATGGATGACCGCACGATGACGTTATGCTCCGAAATAACTTAACCAAATACCTTTTATAACGACTACATTATTTCGTCGCTCAAGATTTATTAAGTCAAATTTTAACCAATAAAAATATGTGTTCATCCAAACAAATCTTTTTTTTATTCTCTTTCATAACGAGACGAGCTGGTCGTTTGCCTGATGGTAAGCATAACGCCCGCCCATAACAATTGCAGTGCCACCCAAAACTTTGAAACACAAAGGCCTGCGCGGCACTGCAGTGCGCTCGATACCCTGACATCTTATAAGCCCAGTAATTTCACTGGCTACCTTGCTAATCCAACCGGAACACAGTAATGCTTGCACACTACTGCTTGCCAGCAGACTTCAGGAGCAAAGCGGTGGTATCAACCCAGAGGGACACTCGCAGAAGAGTTAGTCCCACCACCTAGTAAAAGACACGCACGTTATGTGATTAAAATTCTCGTAGTGTTGTTTTGCTAAGATTTTATATGGTAGCTCCTTATATGTCGTTGTTTTTCCGACTCTATATGGCAATGATAAATCAATGTTAAACAAGGTGTAGTCAGCTCTGAGACAAACAATAATGATTCTGTGTATATTTACATTTATAATTCCTTTGATAGAAACTCATAACAATACGTTTATAAGTGAATCTTACAGCTGTCATCATACAATATAAAATTCAATATTAATACAGAAGATACAATGTATTTTGGGAACGTTGCCTACTTTATTTACTTTACTTTTTTTTGTAACACGACTAAAGTTTTTTCAATATAAAGTAAAAGTTGAAAGCCCTAATCTTGGAAAGCCATACGGTTTCTCTCATCCGTTCCGGATGTAGAAGAATTCGAATGTTAATGTTTTCAAGATACGCGTCAAGAATGTCGTGATGTCACCGAGGTCCGTGAATCACTGATGCATTTCATTTTGAGGTCCATTTGTATTGAACGATGGCTGGAATGTAACTTATTGTCCAAGGTGATAACATTAAACAAAGGAAATTCCTGAAATTACAGATGGTTATTTGAAAACAAAATGAGGCGACACAGCCTACAGAAGAAAATTAGAACAACATTAGTGACAATTTCTATTTTTTTTCTCGTGAAAATCGTTTCCAATCTTTCTGTTCTCAATCATTAAGTTATTAAGTTCATAGGAAAGGGCTTTACGAAATAGTTACATTTCTATCCACCAATTTAAAGGTAGTCCTTCATTTTTTTTCATTCTGTAATTAACTCCTTCACTACGAGACGACAAATTAATTTCTAAAATATTAAGCAAAACGAAAAATAAATGGGAGAAAACAATAATTTTCCACTTAAAAGGCGTCTGGGAATTATCAAAAATGACTGAATAACCTTGCAGCGTAATTCCAACGCTGTGAGACTTAAATATTATATTTTGACTGATAACTTTACCAGGCTATTTCTGTCTCGATTTAGGTTATCTATGATTTAAACGGAGTCCAATTATGAAATGAAACGTCTAGAACGCTCTAATGATCAGAATTCTGCTAAAGGCAGTCAGGATAATTGTGCAAGTCCGTTGAATCCCGGTGTTGCGACATGCTTGCACAGATATGGCGATGCACAGGCCCAGGGCCGGATTAACCATGTCGTACCCTAGGCAATGCACGTCTCGGGCCCCTTTTTTAACCATAATATCATAACATTACATTATAATAACATTATACTATAATATTTGAAATGCGTTCATAAATGTACTGAAATATGACGATATAATATAAAAAACAAGTATCTTTACCTAACTAACACTATTTTTGAGTAATAAAACTAATTTAAACGTAACTTAGCTGTCGAAGCATAAGAAAATGTCATTTTAATTGTTGCTCATATAAGTGAAATGTAATTTCTTTTTGAGAAATAAATATTCTTTAACCAGAATACAACGCGATATTAATAACATTGCCATTGAGAGTTTGTTACATTAAAGTCTACAAATTTAATTTTCACTCGAAGAAACATTTTCAATTTTTTTTCCCGGGGTTCGGGGCCCCTTGTCGGTGCTGGGCCCCTAGGCAGTTGCCTACTTTGCCTTATGGTTAATCCGGCCCTGCACAGGCCATGTAATTGTCGCAATCGCACGAGGAACCATTCTGCCCACAGTTGCATAGCTGCTGCCCGGGTCATCGACCTCTTCCCATGATAGTAGATAAGAGTCGTAGTCGACACAATAATTATTATGAATCGACATTCCATTGAGTGTCTGTTAAAATTTTATCATGTAAACTGTACAAACAAGAACATATATAAGCAAAGGACAGGTGTTGTTCTAGCCCTGAAATATATGCTTTCATAATCTCCCTGCAGTTTGTTTTGTCCGTGGTTGTCTAAATCTCAATAACAAAGGGTCTGACCACAAAACAATTAAACACACGTTATACCTCTGTTAATCATTGTTTAACGCCTTAGTCGCGGGACTAAATATGAGCAACCCACAAATCCTGATTTAAGTAGTGTCTAAACATTGTCTAACACAATTCTGTTGTGACATTTCTAATCATTTTTGACGTTTATCTTTAGACGCTGTCTAGCTAAACAGGTGACTAAAAATGGTTTTTTGTGGTAACACTAAAAATAGCTATCTTTAACAATTTCCTAATTCCATATCAATTCTACCTACTATTATAGCCAGATACGGGCCTTGCAGCATCATGTGGTGCTTAATTCAACATACTTTAGGTTATTTATATTCTACTATAAGGAATCATATTTCGTTCACTAAAATGCTTAGCGAGCGTAGTGAAGTGAGACAAGTTTCATCTCTTTACTAATTTCGGTTTTATCAAACGAATAATATCTTCATCTTGACCTCGGAGTCTCGAAGTAACTTCGAGAAAAATCTTGAAAAAGATAACTGAAGAATAAATGAATGTATGATGGTCACCTTCAATAAGAGTGTTGAAACAGCGCGGTGTAAAAATGCATTCTTGCAAAATATGCAATTAACTCGAAACTAATTAGTGGTAGGTATGACGCTAGAAATAATACAAGTTATCTATTATGTATGTAATTAATTAATTAAAAAACGTGCTCAAACATCACCACTTAATAAAACATTGACTGACACTTAAATAAATATTAATCTAACACTTGTATGAACCAAAAATCTATTGATAATCGTAATAAATTATTCGCCTATTACAAGAAACGCAAAGCGTGAAAAATTTAATTGAAGTAAGTTAACAATAGCGTTACATAATTTATGTAATGTTATTAAGTAAATTAGAGCTGGGTGTAAATTATGTAAATGGTTGTGTAACTCGCGGACCAAACCAGAACCACGTTGAGTGTATATTTTACAAAATTAATTAACATTTTTCAATGAGTTAAATATAAATAATTAGTCAAAATCTAAAATTGGTTACGTATTGTTATCGCAAAATAGCGACGAACCGACTTCAGGTACAAACTACTGAACCGATTTTGATGAAATTTCTATGGGACCAATCTGAAAGTATATCCTTTCAAACAAAGAAAGAATTTTTCAAATCGGTTTATTAATGAAAGAGATCTGAGGTAAAAACCTAAAAAAATAAAAAATACCCACCGAATTTATAACCTTCTCCTTTTTTGGAAGTAGGTTAAAAAGAAGTTGTATAGCTGTAAGTGTAGCCGAAAAATAATGTCTGTGAAGAGCTGAAGACTCAAAAGTATCCATTGTGGGTGAGCACAAGCAGATAGTTAAAGATCATCAAAGGCTGATGATGGAAAACTTTTAAGAAACCAGAACCTATTTAAAATATAAAATCGTAGAACATGGTTCTATAGTAAATCTCTTTTTCAACCATACAATCGTAGGTAATCTACACAATTTTATCGGCTGGAAAGTAAAGGTCGAGAAACCTAGACGTGACTGATGGTCAAATGCGATACGTGAAGAGATCAGTCATTGTCACTGATTTGCCAAACAGATATGGCGAAAGAACAATAGAGCCACGATCACGATACCTTAAGCAGTGTAAGCAAACCTAGTTTAGTATTTCACATTCGAAGCGGTTTCTATTTTTATTTCTAGGAATAGTTTTAATTCAAAGAGGCCGAGGTGTCAGAAGTTTTCCACTTTGCAATTTACATATTTTGTACTAGCTAAGAAGAAACAAAAGTTTGTCCTTTCTTGAACTTAGCAGCGTCTCTGCCAAATTTAAAGTCGGCTTCGGCTATGAAGTTTCATCGTAAAGAAGTACCTGACAGACAGACATAATATTGTTAGTTTCATATTTGAATTTCTCAGGTAGGTACGTAGTTAATGTGTCACATTAGTAATTTTTAAATAAGTAGATCGGTTTGTTCTTTGTTTCAAATAATTTCCGAACACGTCGAGTGCTGTAGTTGAAATATTTTCTATTTTTAACCGACTTCCAAAAAAGGAGAAGGTTATCAATTCGGTGGGTATTTTTATTTTTATGTTTGTTACCTCAGAACTCTGTTATTTATGAACCGATTTGGAAAATTCTTTTTTTATTTGAAAGGATATACTGTCAGATTGGTCCCATAGTAATTTCATCAAAATCGGTGTAGTAGTTTGTCACTGAAGTCGGTTCGTCGCTTTTTTAAAGCAATTTTTATCGAGCTTGTCCAAATCATGCACTTCTGCATGCTAATGATAGATGTCAGGACTTTAATGAAGTTTATGGACAGCTAGTACAATCTATTTGAGTTGTCAAAATATATTATTGCCTTACGAACATGTATCTTCTAAAGTAACAAATCAAGTAGAGTTGTACATGCACGCCAATAAGCGACACTCGATACTCACCTATAATCGATTATGACCTTTCTGATATCGCAATATAGTTATGCCATTCGATTGCCGGTACACTTGCATGGTGGTAACTAATCATTGCTACATAGCCACACGTAGTACTGCTGGACGGTTACCTGCCAGTCCGTTATGTTTCTTGGAAAATGTTGAATTGCAAACGGCGAGGTATGATGCGCTGTCGTCGTCATTACAAATGGGCATTTTATCGTAATGGTGCATCTCTAGTTGCTAACGTATCAGAAACAGATTCTTCTTTCAAATAGAAGATAACGGTACATTGTCACAGGCTCTAAAGGAAATAGAATAGAATAGAAAAACATTTATTCAGCACATACAATGTAAACATAGAAAAGCATACATGAGAAGAATATACACATACAATTTTAGACATTACACATACGAACAAAAAACAAAGAAGTGCTGAAAAGGCCGTGGCTCAGCAATAAGCTGATTGTCAAATGACTTTCAGCGCTGATTTTCAGCCAAGACCTAAAAAATAGGTATGTAACCTGTCTTGACATTATTTGCAATCTGAATCATGCTTCAACCAAGCGTGTCATCAAGCAAAGTTATTCCGTCATAACAAGGAATAATGAAACAGACTCTTTTATACATAAGAGTTAAATAGTAGATGGTGATAGAAATAAATTGGGCGGTCTCTATTAAGGTGCGGTGCAATTATTGAAGGGAACGCATTCTGCAATCTTTCCGAATCATTAACTCCGCATTGTGGCTCACACTCTGTTGTAGCTTCGAAGCCTTCTTTACGATCTCGAACCATTACGCCATTCAACCTTATGACGTGCAACTATTAACTAATCTGCGCTCTCAGTCTATTTGTCTCAGAACAATGGTGACGCAAGTTACGTGCTCAATCAGACTTATCGTATATATGTTTGATAGTGGACACAGCATGGATGCAATTTCCTTTGGATTCGATTTGTGGCTGCGGACCGCAAATTGTGGAGATACCGTTTCTGATCAATTTTGATCGAAAAGATCTGAACTGATGACGCTAGTATTTGTGTCACTGTGTCTGATTCTGCAAACTTGCAGTAAAACAGCTGACAACTGACAGGGCAATTATGTTTAAAAGTGAGCTGGAGAATATATAAATAGGAAAAAAGTCAAATCATCTGAGAAACAAATAGTAATCGATAAAATGTAAATTTGCTCGCGACTTAAAACAATTATAAACACCCTTCAAATTGTCTAAATTACATAAACCAGTGCTAATGACGAATGTTGCCCAGCTGGCTCCTACAAGTCCTACATGAACTGTTATTTCTGCTATCGAATCACAAAAGTGGCAAAAATATGACAAATCTGTTTATCACCGAGTTATTGTTGTCACGGTGTCTGCCAACTCCTCGCAATCGTGATTGATGGTGATGACGTACACAACCACTTCATTCAGGTGTCTCTTACGATTTGTAAAACATTTAAAAGTATATATAGAAACAAATAAAAATATTCACATGTTTAGGCATGGTAGCTATAATAGAAACAAAAATGGCCCTATACAATGGTGCGGCGTTAAAATTCTTGAATGGAAAGTAGCCAACAGAAGGCACTATCTTTTTAAGACATGAAGACACTATGTTGAACCATAGCAAATCCAACAAAATGAGTAGTTTGTAGTCGAATAGTTTACATTTTGTACAAAAAGAAAAATGGGAAGAATTTGAAAGCGAAATCTCATGAGATCAGGACCGCATGGAATAATGTCTAAGTGACTTGAAAGTAGGTATCAGAGGTTAAGATAACACAGAGAGAAATGCAAGTAATACAAAAGAGGCTTGGAGAACGGTTATTTTAATATGAATAAAATTTTATTACTAGGTACATTGGTGAAGTTTTAGAAACCAGAAAAGTGACTACAGTTACAGATCTATTTCAGAATTCAGACGTATCTAGACTCAACCCTAAATGTAAGACGACGAAAATAAGATAGAAAAAGAAGAATATTATGAGAAAATCTTAACATTGATAGAAATGTAAAGGAATGTTATACAATACCTATGTTATTAATAAAGTAAATAAATTAATCGCAGAAAAAGTTGTAAAAAGAAAACATTGTCAATGCGAAACACTATCACTGCAAAACAATTAACTAGAACAGATTACAGATGCGTTCAACAAAAAAGATCATCTCAAAGAAAGCGTCAGCGGAGAAAACTGATTCAAACGGTTTCAGAAACTAAGATCCATCATCGTCAATAGATGTAATTGACGCGCACATACCACCGAAAGAAATATTACTATTAGAGAAAACGCTAGGAACAAGATATTTTTTTCCGAACCGTTCGTTAGTACGCGAAGTGACAGTGAACACGCAATGCTAAAAATACATGGCACGCTTCGAAATAGGTGACTGGAACAAATCTCCAGACGGTGGCAAAAAAGTAATAATTTACAATCAAACAGTGAAGAAATCGTCTTAAACGTAATGACACTAATGATTTTAGACATTAAATGATACTATAATAGTTCATCTACCACCAGATCGGAAAACAATCTGTAAAACTGGAGTAATGATCATTATGTGTGTCATTGCTTGGTGGATACAAAAATTAAGCTAATATAGGTACTACAAGAAACATCTAATAAATCAGAAAAAGAGGAAGAAATGTGTAATAATGATAAATATTGTTTTATTAAATATATTTTAAAGTGTTTACCGACACTAGCGGATGTTCGCGTAGATATATACATCCCAAAAATTTCACTTTCAACAGGATTCGAAACTACGTCTTCTGGAATACTCATGTTTCATTTACTATGAAAACCACAAAAACAGTTTTTCCCTGTAATTATGAATTAATTTGCACGTAAACAGAATTGCTCAGAAGATAAGTCATCATATGCCCTTTGCTGTAAATTATAAAATACATCTGCTCTTTCATTCGTGTTACTATAAAAACAATTAAAACAATCGGTATTTAACGTTGCTCTATTTAGACAGTAAAATTCCTGCAGTGTAGAATAGAAATATAAAAAAATATATCAGTAACAATTGCACTTAACAATGTAAATGATAACTATCACACAAAGGTTGATTGACGTTAGCAACAATCAATAACAAAAAGCAATTAGTTTTTAGACTAAGTAAACAAAGAACTATTGAGAGCTAAACGCTGCAAAACATACAACAGACAAAACATCAAAATTTATGATATAAACCGATCAGTACTCAATGATGCAAGTACAATGCGATTAAAATAAGAATAGGACGGGCTCTCGGCTAACTTCACTCATATAAGTACGGTCAGCAGAACAAACTTAAAAATAGATTAATTTTAAATGAATGACTAAAAATCGTTCATTTTATTATATTTATAAGGTTGGCAGCACAGACGCAGTGTTGCAAAAGTTTCCGATTTATTGGGAGATCTACTGATTTTGGTCATTGTCTCCCGATATCCCGATTTAGCAATTCAGTATCCCGATTTTTGAATTATCATCTAATGTAAAATAATATTCATAAATAAACATGGAAAATAATATTCTTCATACGGCAAAACTAAAAGATCTTGAATAAATGAATATATTATTAACATAAAATACTCTTGTTTTATTCCGAATAAAAATCTCCCGATTTTTAGATGGCAAATTTAACGAATTTAATTTTTACTTTAGTTTACCTACCTATGATTCGTTTTTAGACTAATTTTTTCTCTACCTATCAGATAAAAAAGTACGTGCTATTACAATATAAAACAAGCCAATATTTTTTAACATTGCTTTTTTTGCACACTATACCAAGTTCCCGTAGTGACGTCACAACATGGCGCTAGGCCGGTCCTATTCTTATTTTAATCGCATTGTAACGCAATAGAATGCACCGCCGCTGCTAAGACCATAATAATTAAGAAAAGATTCGCGTTTTATAGCACCTTATCGCTTTGGTAAGAAGGTTATCTTCAATGTGCTTAAAAGCAGAAATAAAATTTTATTATCCAATGAGCTATCTGATACATTAACTGATTGTTATCTTTAGGTCGTAATTATTTTATTGATACAAATATTAAACTGAATTGTGAGATAGCTATGAAAGAAATTGACTAACAAAAAAAATAGTATGTTGAATAAGTTTAAAATTCATGAACCAATGTTGTAGGCGATTTAAAGACGGAAAACAATTGCAATGATTTTATTGTAATTAGTGAGTGAATCATCGACACTCACCAACAGCTTCAACATCCGTGGGTGATGCGAGAGCCTCACACGATTTACGAACTCTGGGTTCATAAAAAAGCTCTAAAACAGTTCTAATTGAACCATCAAGCGTCCACAGCACACACACTCACTTTTACCAAACTAATTATTGCCTGGGACCATTCGAAACGCAAGACGAGAGTTTGTTTTTATGTTCCGCCACGCGTCCGTTCGAGTGGCCGTTACGACGACGGTCGGCACTCTTCACAACACCATACAATTCGTTATTCGACAGATTCGCTTCAATAATCGTTTTCAACTACTCAAACCACTCGGACTTCGGAAATATTAGTTGCGATCACGCTAAACTTGGAGACAATAGGACGTGACACGACGGACGATAGTGTCGATCGGCGTCTGGCGCGGAACTGCGAGGGCGCGGCGGCGTGCTGGGGACTCGAGAGTCGATGGGTGCGCTCTAGAGTCTCGGCTCCGATAGGCTTCGTCGTCGTCCCTCTCGCTCCGGCACGCACAGCCTTTCCAATCCCCAAGATTGATGAAGATTGCTCTGATTATTTCTGATGCAACCTCACGCACCCTGTCACCCTTTTTTGTCATCGCTCCAGGTTCAATCGAATGAAACGACACGATTATTTTCGAAGCCAAAGCATTTCCGTTTTAAATGACCGCTGCCGCTGGCGCAGTTCACTAAAGAAAAAGAAACGAGTGGCAAATATAAATTCCCTTGAACAGTAGAGCTAAAACAAAAGCTGACTAAATTGATAACAATTAGCGCGAAGCGAGTGCGAACGATACCCATAAAATAAACTACACGAGCGAGATGCTCGCAATAACACTTGAACCGACAATGAATCACAGACACCGTATTAAAAACAAGTGGTTAGAAAGAGATTAAATGGACTTGCTGATACCATTGCCGTTCAACGTAGTCCAGAAGTTAAGTTAAACAAGGAAATTAATATCGGTAATTTGAATGGCCAATTTGCCGCAAACACCCAAAAACACACGAACCTCTGCGTTAACCTTACAGTAAGGACACAAACTAGGCATGATGCAATCATTTCTGAGCATTTCCATGACATTGATCTAAACGCATGAACTACAATCGTTTTACTCAATCTCAAACAAATTTAAACTGTATTGCGCTTTAAGTTCCGCAGTCAGTGCAAACTTTTCCACTGCTGTCAAAGTATCAAGATAAAGCCACACAAGATACTACAGAGCTACGAGTTAACAATCGTACGTGACTCTTATATGTATAAGTTTAAGGACCAATATAATATGTAAAACATAACAATGATCCTCTATTTTGAAATGCAGGAAATAAACTGATAAACATATCACTTGAGAATTGATAAACTCCAGAAGTGAATAAAAGGATTCACTTGATATTAAAAAAAATGAATGATATTATGTTTCAGTAAACGTTGATTTAGGGTTTTAAGCAGAGAGACGATAACGTACTGCTAGGTATAGGTAGTTGTTAGCAGGACAGTGATTGAAAATGTATGTTAAAATCACAGGTTAAAATCTACTTACAAAACTTTGATGTTCAAGCTTGAGAATAAATAAGAGATAACCGATAGTGTAAACTCAAACACTTAGATGATACACCTTTGCTTTTTTTAAATTTTCAGATAACCTGATCCACTGCCACATTTAAGAATCCGACAGAGCAAGTTTATCAAAGCAATGTTCCACTGTTTTTGTCCAAGAACGAGGGTCGGCGACCGAGAGATTTCGTGGCCAGTTTTTGTCCACCTCAGGTAATGAGTCGGCGCCATGCTGTACCAACTGTAATTGATTCTTAGAACAAACAGCTTGGAGCCATTAAAATAGCGACGATTGAACTGCTGTTTTCCTTGTCTAGCGAGAGAATTAACTTTCGAAATGAATTAAAACAAGAAACTGCAGTCATTATGTAGTTTGTAAAAGTAAATTATGATTGTTCTGTTGATGACCTGGCTGGCTCTTTGCCAGAATATGTATGACATGATTTTGCATGACTTACTGTATGTCTTTATGAATATTGACTGTTTAAGTATTTTTAACTGACTTGGAAACAGGGGGAAGTGGAGGTTATATCTTCGACTGTTTGTATTTTTTATGTATGTACACAGATTTCAAATTTGTGTATTCCGAATTGTGGACCGATTTTGAAAATCCTTTTTCAGAGCGCTATTCGACTAGTTGACGACCCTAATCTTACTTGTAAATTAGAATGTCATGGGGTTACCGCTGCCTATGAACGTCTGCAATACCAGAGGTATATGTCAACGCATTGCCTGGGTAGAGGCAACGCGTCTCAGAGAGGAATCTCTTATATAATCTTCACCTTTTTCTTAAAGATGGCCAAATTGTAGCACAGGGGGGAAATCTCGGGTGGAATCCCATCCCACATCTTGCAGGTACGGTGCAGAAATAGACGTGTGAAACGAGCAGTATGAGACGTCCATACGTATCTACAATAAGCGGATGAGCTTTCTCGCAATTGCCAGAGGTTCTGTGGTAAAATTGATAAGGTCGAAAAACCGAGCATTCCCCATTGTAGTACCTACAAAATATGCAAAGAGCACCTATAACCCTGCGCAGGCTCATTGGTTCCAATTTACGAGATATAATAGGGTCGTCAACTAGTCGAATAGCTCTTAATCGGGTTGGAGTCGAAAACGAAGACAATTGGTACTAGCCGGTAATGCCGCGGGTTTTTTACTCTTTACATCCCGCCTTCTTAACAGCCTCCCCTGAACCTGCGAAGTCTGAAAAATCAACCTCTCATGAACTCGAGGTTCCTGTAAGTAGGTACCACTGACCGTCGCATTGTGATTGCGACCGCGTCCGGGAACCGAGTGCCATCACATCCGGCCATTCAACGGTGTTTGGAGAACAAGTTTGAGAAATCGCTGAACTTATAAACAACACTATTACTTACTAACTAGGGTGGTGCAGTGACCCAAAACAAAGCCTGACTGGTATTGTTCGTTATTCTATGTTCCTCTAAAATCTTACGAGCTCTCGAACGAATAAATTGTACGAAAAACAAAAATTAAACAACGGTTCTTTATGTAGGTGCTCGTATGGTGTGTTCTACTTCCGAAACTGTAATTATTTGTGTAACTCTCCGTCAGAAATATTGGTTGATAATCTACCATTCTCCGTCTTTAGATTAAGGTACAAGATTAGCTAAATGAACTTTCAAGAACAATATCAAATTCAAATTCAAAATGCTTTATTCAAATAGGCCCCAAAGGAGCACTTATGAAAGTTAAAATAAATGACTCTAACAGCGGGCCTCTGCAACATTCGTCTACCCGAATCACAGACTAAAAATAAATGCTGTCTTTATCAGCACATAATAAATGACAAAGACACCAACAGACCCAATCCGTGCTCAAAGTCAACGAACCGTCTAGAAACCCACCGTGCCCGTTCCAAATTTGTATCAGCCTCTATCAACCCACTACTGAGTAAAAATTATTCATGCATTGAGGTAGGAAGCACTTTACAAGAAAAATTATGAGGCAAAGACAAATGGAGGACGAGAATTTTTACCACGCCTACATTTAAACCCAAAATCGTCTCTAAAAGAAATACGACGAGTTTTATACCCTTCGGCATACGACACACCAAAAGAATTTGTAATTACATACGAGACCGAAGCGGAGCACTCTCACTAGACTTCCTGAGATCGAAAGGCAATTAACTTCAATAAAACTAAATCAATTAAATTTGACGATCACTTCAACATCTCCAACAATTTACAGTTGCGTACGACAGTGCAGTAAAATTTGTAATAAATTTAATTAGCCCAGAGTTGCAAGTTGCAACGCTTTCTGATCAGATGTCTGGCGTAAATCAAAAGTATCCGAGTTTCTAACGGCCAGGCGACATATCTGCTTTTGCTCGTTATCATCCCAGAGCGAAATGTTTTTACTTTAATAAGCAATTACACGGAATTATCTCTGGTGGAGATGGAGAACTGTGAAATTCCTACTTACAGTCGTGTTCATTTCAACGCAAAGTACAAGTAAATGTTCAATACTAACTTGGTCTGTCTGTCTGACAGACGTAACATTGATTTGCAAACTAGCTTCTGCCCGCGGATTTCACCCGCATTCCCACAGGAACTATGTATTTTTCCGGGATAAAAAGTATGTTGCTCTCCGGTCCATAAACTATATCTATGCCAAAAATCACGACGATCCGTTGCTCCATTACTGCGTGAAAGAAGGACAAACCAACAAACCAACAAACACACTTTCGCATTTATAATATAAGGTAGGAAGTAAGAAGTAGGATTAATTAGCCAATTGCACCTCTCAGTTCCACACCCTTTCCTCCGAATACAGTACATTTTCCGATGTTATAATCTGGTACGATAAAATGTAGCGATCCATACTTTTTTTTTATATATATTATTTGGTAACGAGACGAGCTGGTCATTTGCCTGATGGTAAGCATAACGCCGGCCCATAACAATTGCAGTGCCACCCAGAACTTTGAAACACAAAGGCCTGCGCGGCACTGCAGATCGCTCGTTACCCTGAGACATTAGGTATTAAGTCTCATAAGCCCAGTAATTTCACTGGATACTCTGCTCATCAAACCGGAACACAGTAATGCTTGCACACTACTGCTTGGCGGCAGACTTCACGAGCAAAGCGGTGGTAACAACCCAGACGGACACTCGCAAAAGAGTTAGTCCTCCCACTAACAATGTAGGTTTTCTAACATCAGTCAGTCAGTTAACATCATCAGTGATCAGTTAAGGCGTATATAGCAGCTAAATAGCTTCACTTAAAAGGTTTTTTAAGCAAAATCAGATGAGGATCTTGTTATGGAAAGAATATATTATCTCATTACTCATCACACGTAGAAGATTTGACACAGGCTAACCAGTCGCTAACTGAATTTTTGCAAATTTTTGGACTTAAAATATCCTCCTGCGCAATAGGCATGCAGTTGAATTAAAATAATGCAATTAATAAATTTTGACAAAACAAACATTTCTAATTTCATATATTATGTCCCTACCAGAAGTCAATGCTTACATATGAAGTAACACGTTCATTATATGGTAACTTACTGCTTAGAATACGACTTGGCTCTCAAATGCACCAGAATCTGCAGGAATACAGAGTTTCATTATCTGAGAAGAAGTAGTTATAGGGTTGTGGTATACGAGTATTATCCTAGTAACCTTTACGAAACTATCATAGATAATTGTCGCAAAAGTAGCTTAAAAGAGAAAAACAGATATATTAAACTTCGTGAACAAAAGGAGGTGCAAAAGCACTTAGCTTTCTACCAAATTATCAGAATTACAGGTCCCGAGGCTCAACGATATAAACAGCAGCGATGAAGCTTCACCTTGACCCTACACGGCGTAGAGTTCACGACCGTCATAGACAATACAATTTACTACTACCTAGGGCTACCAGCATCTCATAAGGATAAGAATATCCAAAGTTGCTCAGACTTTCTCTTGAAATCTTTCCTACTCACTTACCATGAAGTGGATGACTTCAAGATTGAAAAATAGAAGAAAATTAATGTTTGACGTTTCTCTACTAGTTATATTATGGGACATGGGTAAACTTTAGTAACGGGATATTTACCATGTATTTTATTTGTTTTGAGCACTCGATTTTAAAAACTTATATGGGACATGGGTAATCTATAACAATAAAATGGACAATTATAGTTCCTCAGTTGTCGTTTTGATTCGTATTTTACTTTTGTCAGCTAGCAGGTGTATTTTGTGTCGTCTATGGACTTATCACGGACTCTATGGACTTTATCAACTCCCTACAGGCGTACACCGTCACCTCTTTTGACGATTACAACTAAAACTCTCTTTAAAGTTCCCGTTTTATCACAGCAGTGAAGATTTTAACCGAAAAGTTCCTCAAAAATTCAGAGCAGATGGCAGCCCTATCTCAATGCCTTCACGGTGCAGTCGTTATGGAAATCGGAACCAATCCATTGCGGGCTCGTGCGTGCAGCTCATGGAAGACGCAGCCTCTAAACTTGAAATGTAACTTGTGTGAAGATATTGATCATGTAACAACTGTATTAAACATGAGCTGGTTAGCTGATAGAATTAATGATTACAGAGCAAGTGTCGTCGAGCGGCAACTTGTGCGACTTTCAATCCGACGAACCATAGTTCGATTCTGGACTTGGCCCCGTACTAATGACTTTTATCAAGTTATGTGCTGATTTATCACACTCGCTGTAAAACGGTGAAGGAAAATATCGTGAGGAAATCCGCATTTTCAATACCCATAAAATTACAATACAATTGACATCCACCAAGCCGCACTTGGCCTGCGTGGTGGATTATGGGCCATAGTTACTCTCTCTCTCTCTCTCTCTCTCTTTCTGAGAGAAGGCCGGCTTCGGCATCTCAGCAGTGGGAGCGTAAAAGCCTGATAATGATGAATTACACTTTTAATTATTTGTAATCATTTCTAGATTTCGAATCCTGAAAACCTGGTTTTGAGTTAAATATCCATTGTCTCTAACCCATAGTACTCTGCTTAGTTTGGGACAAGACAGTGCTGTTAAAATGTCCGAAATAAGTTTTTAAATCACAAAATACGTAGGAACTGTAATCCATTTAAAACTAAGAAGAACTAGCAAAATATTTTTTGGTAGCTCGTCGGAAATATGAGAAGAATTTTCAAATTGCAAATCACGGAATATGTCACCCGATAAACGATTTTATTATCTGAAGTGGATGAAAACCCAGATCGCGGTGTTTCTTAGTGAATCGCCTACTGACTTCTTATGACGTAAGTAGGTACTTACGCATTCGGTCTTCAAGCACCTCCAGGACGTCAAGGTACTGTCACTCCGCCGGAGTGTCTTCCTCCCTCCCTTCATGGCGTAGTTCCTCTCCTGAAACAAAACAAAGAGAAAAACATTGACCTCCCTCCTAAAAATATACAGCTTTAATGATTAACTACTGAGAGTTGTTATTTTTCTATCTGGCAGGTAGGTAATCTGCTAAATTTGCTTTGATTCTTTATAGCTGTTCGGAACACCACTATTCAGTTTCACATCTATACCCAACCCATGGCGTGAGCACCCACCGAAGTGAAGAGGAAAAGACTAAACATATTTGCACAGAATAACTAATAGTTGTTTTGGCAATAATCTACTAATGGATACCAAATTACTCTTTAGAGTAAAACTAAAAACAGTGTTTAACGGATGTTTTGTCTTTTTCGAATTGTCAAAGATGATTAACAAAGGGAAAACATATTTTAACTATACCACCGATTAACACTGTACTTATTTAGTTTTACTCTAAAGAGTAATTTAGTATCCATTGTAAGAGCCTTAGGCAGTATGCTTGGTAGATATTAAAAAGGAGATAGTGAAACGGTTTCAAAATAAAAGCATGACTGTCATACTTAATATTTGCTATATACCTCTATTGCTAATAAGAAAATTAAACCAAATGTCATTTGAGACAAAAACTACAAATTTAGCACAAAAAACGGAAGCACCGACAAGGAAGCGGTAGTACCTACTTGACAAATTAGAGGCATCACGTTCTATACCTGCCTACCTCCTTCGAGCTCCGCCAAGGTAGCAAGCAGATAACGGGAATATTAATTACTCTGATGTCTGTTTGTTTGAAATATCAAGTTCATGTTTAACTGCTTTGTACTGGAGGATTATTTTTGGCTTCATTTCCTTATCTGATTTCCATAAAATTTAACTGAAAATATAGTAATATTATATGTTATTAGATTTATTAATGTAACATTTTCCTGAAGGTCTAAGATGCGACCCTTTTTGTTTTCATTAAATATACTTTAAAGTGTTTACCGCACTAGCGGATGTTCACGTAAAGCCGAAAGAAATCATTATCTCAAGAATTTCGGAGTCAACACTGATCGCTCCCATTTCCTAGTTGGTGTAGATTATCAGAAGACGCTGGTGCAAATACTATTGGCCGTGAAATTTTTGAGATATATATATTTACCTTATTGTCTTGTCTAGATAGAAATATATCTATCTCTACGATCGCGATGTTAACATGCACCGCAAAGAACTATTCTGTTCTACAAAAACTGGCAAATTATGTTGGAACATAATCTGGTGGTACAAGTGTCTGTCGGGGTGGTTATGGCTTTGCTGTGTACCTTCAGTGTTCCGGTTTGATCAAGCAAAGCAGCTAGTGAAATTACTGGACATAATTAGTACCTACCTATATGAGACCAAACTACTGTCCATGCCTTTGTGTATCAAAGTTCAAGGTGGCACTTCAAGTATTTAGAGAAGACGTTATTCTTACCATCAGGCAAACGATCTGTTTGTCTCGTTACATTGGAATAAAAAAAGCAGTAAAAACTCCATTATTTATTGGGAATAAAAAAAAAAACAAAAAAAACTCCATTATTTATTGGCCAAAAAGTAGCTAACATCTGCAGTTTGACACAAATACTATCTATATTGGGTTGAGAATCGCTTGTGCTGAATGCTAATTTCCAAAGGTGTCAATGCATACGGGCTGATTAGAAATTTCCATCAGATTTCTACTGCCTGAATTCGTGCCTACTCTATTTTGCGTATAGTCAGGGGTCAAATGACTACCGGACCAATCCAGTTTTGAGTACTAGAAATAATGTTAGAAATCGCAAAACACGTATCCCATATACGCATGAAATCAAAGACACTTTCTCCTTCATCCACAGATTTTGGAAAAAAAATATGAGCAAGCAAATAGGTAGTTACAAAAACTTATTTTTGATGCCTATCCATTCTGTTTCTTATAAGAATCACAAAACTCTACCTATAGGATTTTCCTTTTTATATCCCTGTTTCTTTTTTATATGTTTTTACCTGTGTATGGAATCTTTCTTCCTTTATGACTAATGACTTTGAGATGAGGTTACCAGGTTCCCAGTTAAATTGATCACCTGGGTTTGTGACGGGACCGCAATAGCCGCGACAATTCGCGCGCGTTGGCGCCGAATGCTAAATTCGTGAAAGTAACGAGAAAGCGCACCGCACGCAGGCGCCACTACGCTACTAGTGATGGGCCTCGATTCTTTTGATATTGTGGTTTTTTTTTCACAAAACAACGGCATCAATCGTCACTTAATGTACTTAGATCGACTTTGCTGTATATTCACTTACTTAATACAACAACTCTATGTCATTTCTCAAAACAATAATTGAGAAAGAAATATTTATTGCACCTATGTAGTTAACTTTGTAGTAGGTATCTATTTTAATTCACTACCGCTACTATACCTTATCTATATAATACAATAACATAATATACTATTTTAAGTGTCTGTTTGTAATATCAAAATAACAGTTTTTTACCAAATGCATGTGAAAGTATATACGGAACATATACCAAAACAACCCTTTTTAAAAAATTTGTCTGTCTGACTGTTTGTTCCAGGTAAGCTGCGAAACGGCTGGGCCGATTTTGACGGGACTTTCACTGGCAGATAGCTGATGTTGCAAGGAGTAACTTGGCTACTTTTATTTTGTAAAAAGTATTAGGGTTCCGCGCAAAAAAATAAAAACCATGAAATCCAATATCTCCGCGCGGGTGAAACCGCGGGCAGCAGCTAGTGTTAACTAATTTTGTTTTCCCTAATGGCACAATCAGCAACAGAAGTCATTGAATATATAAGTAAATCATAATATGTCATAATTTGTTGTCAGAATTTCCTAAACATTATTGTCATTGTACGAGTTGTTTTCATTTTTTTTTCTCGTTAGCTTAGCATTGGACCACAATCTGTTGGAAGCTGCCATTTCTCCGCATATTACTTATTTTTGTTTCCGTCCCAAGTCCCAACCGACATGATAGCGCGGCGTCCATCTCTAGCGCTGGCCGCAGAGCAAATTGCCTGAGAAGCAGTCTAGATTGCAGGTTATTTATGTTTTTGTAATAGCTCACATCAAATGTAGCTCTACTCTGTTGTACTTAATCATTTTCACTTTTTAATTGATTTCGTTTCATTTGTATCTTTAGAAATAAATCACCACTTGTTAGTGGTAGGGCTAACTCTTCTGCGAGTGTCCATCTGGGTTGTTACCACCGCTTTGTGAGTGAAGTCTGCCGCCAAGCAGTAGTGTGCAAGCATTACTGTGTTCCGGTTTGATGAGCAGGGTAGCCAGTGAAATTACTGGGCTTATGAGACCTAATGTCTCAGGGTAACGAGCACACTGCAGTGCCGCGCAGGCCTTTGTGTTTCAAAGTTCTGGGTGGCACTGCAATTGTTATGGGCCGGCGGTATGCTTACCATCAGGCAAACGACCAGCTCGTCTCGTTACCAAAGAACATAAAAAACCAACCACAAAGGTTTTTTCAGTCTATCTGTGACTGCTATGCTGTGACGAACTCTGCAAAGAGTTCGATACGTGACTTAAAATAATGTGAAATAACAGGAAAAATAAAAGTTGTTTAATTCTACTTTATAGAGACTTATGCTGCCGCACTCGGAGTCACATGATTACATAAGCGAGTCCTTAGTGTGGATTTACAAAAGAAATCAAGTAAAATAATTCTAAAGTCTTAGCCCTCTACAACTGCGTTATTAAAATATCTTATTATCTAATTATCTAAATATCTTACTATCTAATCATTGAAAGCCACCATAAGATCGCCAATTGTAACAGTTATTGTTAAATTGTTTTAATTTTAAAGGTATCTTGTGGTGTTTCAATAAAGAGTTTATCTATCTAACATCTGACAGGTCTTATAGGTAGTTACATCGGATGACTAAAACCAGTTACATGATATAACACACATTCACAATAACCCAGTAGTGATTCATAAAATCGCATCAAAATTTTAAGTGCTTGTCAATTTTTGATGCGATAACACTTATGACAAAGTATTCTTACAAAATGAGACGAAATTATTGCGACATCTGTGTGACGAAATAAGGAAATCGTCTTACTTTATTACAGCCAATTAAAAATTTGGTACTTACTCTGTAAACATCCTACTAATCCTAGTACCTATATGTATAATATTAATTAATGTTTGTACGTTGATTCTTTCACGCAGAAACGGAGCAACGGATCGATGTGATTTTAGGCATAGATATAGTTTATGGACTAGTATTACAGTAAGTGCTGCAATGGGCGGCGCTAAAAGCGATCTCTTCCAGGCAAGTTTTAATGGAAAGGATTTAAAATCGTAGAGTACGGGGTTCTACTAACAATATTACCAGACAACAGGCGTTTAAAAGTTGTTTTTGTGGTAAAAAGGCATGTTTTGAGGTAAGTATTGAACCTTAAACATACTCATTTCTCCGAATAAAATAAGAGACGAAGCATTCCTTTTAATAAAATTTAATATCTTGGCAATAATGCGAAATTTTCAATTAATAAACTGAAACCAGGTTACTAGGTAATGTTTACATAAAGAATAAAGCATACAAGGAGTAAGCGCTGGATGCATATTACAAATTCTCGTAACATGCACTCAGCTCAGAGCTGTTGTTACATTACTAGAAAATACTTTAAGTATAAGACCTAGGCAAGGCGGCTTGTGTCTTAACACTAGACCTGGGTAATACGACCTCTATAGCCAAGTACAACTGTACATTACAATAAACCTAGATTCATGTGTACTTACGTTTTATATTTTGTACATGTAATATTACTCTCATGTTATAGCTGACAAGCTATTTAGGTGTTATTTTGTTAAAAAGCTGAAAAAAGTATGTCAAAAAAATGGCTTTAAAAAAGCGACGAAACGACTTCAGTAACAAACTACTCAACCGATTTTGATGACATTTCTTCTATGGAACCAATCTGAAAGTATATCCTTTCAAATAAAAAAAGAATTTTCCAAATGGGTTAATAAATGACAGAGATATGAGGTAACACACATAAATAAAAATACCAGACGAATACCATACGAATTGATAACCTTCTCCTTTTTTGGAAGTCGTTTAAAAATGTTTTTCAACCATGTTTTTCTGCAAATAAAGAAATAATTTGAATATGAAAATTACACTACTCTTTGTAATAGTTATCTATGTTAATTAATAAGTAACCGTCTATATACTGCTGTTTCTTAATTCCTCTTCTTAGTTCTGTAGTAGAATTTTGACGTTTTAAATGCCATTTCTTCAATGAAGAATCCTGAATTTCAAAAACTCATAAAACAAGCTCAGTGTAGTTGGCCTCCAAGGGCCTGTTTCATAAAAAATATTAGTCTAATATTATGAGCTTTTTTTTTCTTTTTCATATAAAATATGAGTCTAATACTCATAATATTAGCTAATAATTTTTATGAAACAGGCCCCAGGAGTACATTATTGACCCCTTTCGGAAATGACATACCAATTTAAAATCTGGTTATATAATGAACAGGGATCAGATACATTCTAGCTTGCATTTTATGATTTTTATCGTTTCCCCACACTGTAGTTGTGACAAACACTATCGGACTATCGCAGTGCAGTTATTTGAAAGTCCTCGATGCGCCTGCGCCGCCGCGCCGGCTCGCCTACGCCGGTTTAGGAGTCTAACGGTGCTCTACAATGGGCTCTATGGTAATGTTAAAGACAATATATTTAATAATAGCTGCAATAAAGGTTGAGAAACAAAAACGTGTACAGAAATGTGTAGTTGGTGTGGTACTAGCCACATTATATACCCCGACTTATGGATTACTTCTAGAAGGCATCGACTTGATTTACTTAGCTTATTACTAAGTAGTGTAGTTCTAACCTCTATCGGGTTGTTAGAGTCCATAAGTCAAAATGACTAACAAGCAAGATTTCCAGTAGGTACCGTTACTTCCCCTCGTCCTTTGTTTATTCAAACGCCGTAATTTTTAATTTTCTCAACGAATTCCCCATTTAACAACACCAAGGTGGAAGGTTTTTTCGTCTCATTTTCTATTTTCATATCCTTGAAACTGATACCCACCTATAGAAAAATACATGTGTAAACTTATAGTTTGAAGTCAGGTATATTTTTTGGCTTCTCCAAATTAATTGTAGCTGTAGTCTAATGACCCTAAAAATGTCGAACTACGTGAACCATGACGCAATAGACACAGTCGACCACAGAACATAACAATTAATACCTCTACAGCTGAGTACCTACTGAGCACTATTTCATAGGCCAGTGCACATCACCGCAGCGAAACCAAAGCAATGAAGCCGAAGTCGTATACTGTCTAAATTGCGTAGGAAAGAAATACGATTTATTTTATTTTTTTTAATTGGTGGTTTTGCGTTTGGCCGTATTAAATCTCACCTGATAGAAAGCGAAAATGAGGCCGAAGGTGGGACACCCAGAAGAAACCTCTTTACTATCGACTTGAATACAAATTGTAAATTTTGGAAAAAACCGACAACTGAAGTGAGTTTTGTAGACTAATTGTCGAATGTTACTGGTACAACATGTAGTTTTATTGCAAGGGTGTAAGGCGAGCTTGGGAACACCATCAGGGTTTATTCGGTAGGTTAGCCTAATTGAGCCGGAGCCTGCCGTAGGTACCTATCCACTTTGTTGCGCCGGCGATAGCGTGGAATCTATATGAGATTGCCTGACGTAAAAAAAGGGTTTTTGTCGTTCTTTGTTATACAGCGAAAATCCAGAGGTATTGCCGCTACGGTTTCGCAGCGAAGGTGTGCTACCAGCCTTAATAACTAGATTAGTTCTGCCAGTTTACTACCAAATGACTGCAATCTGACAGAAGGCTGCACAAATCAACAAAAAAATTGCCTAGGTCAACTGTCTATAAGGAATGTAAGTGCGTGTTAAGTTACTTAACTAGCTAAAATGTTTAGGCTGCCTGATTATTTAGGCAATGTGTCAGTACAGTATTTGCTGTCTAGAAAATAATTGGCTTGTAAATAGTCTAGTCAAGTTATCGTGTGTCTAAGTCAAGTTTCTTTGTGTCACGCTATTCAACGCATTGATTCATTGAGACGTCTTAGGCTGAGATTCAGAGACGAATCTAAGCGTGGACTCACGCTTCCATACGTCAAAATTCTATACAGTTTTGACATATGGGAGCCAAAGTTTACGCTTAGAATAGTCTCTGAATCTTAGCCTTAGAAACCTTTTAACTTGGAATTGGCAAAATACACAACCCGTCTGACCAGAACAGAAGAAAAAATAATTATTATTTTCTAAACAGCAAAGACTAGCATCAGTGGTGTATTTTAGGATTCAGCGCCCTGGGCATGCAGGCCCCGCCGCCCTGCCATGCTGTCGCCGCTCCTTTCTGCATACACGGTACGCCTTACGAGATTTGGGCTCTTATTAATAAACAGTGTTAAACGGTGGTTTAGCTAAACTATGTTTTATCTTTGTTGTTCTTTGACAATTTTAAACTGAATCGAAAGAGACAAAACACAGTTTAAGTATTCAACCATTTAACACTGTTTACGCTTTTTTTATTTATTCTGCTTGCACCGCCCCTCGCAGCCTGTCGCCCCGGGCCATGGCCCTTTTGGCCCTAGGGTAAATACGCCCCTGACTAGCATAGGTATCCATCCATACTTATATAATAAATGCGAAAGTGTGGTTGTACGTTTGTTGTTTTGTCATTCTTTCACGCAGAAACGGAGCAACGGATCGACGTGGTTTTTAGCATAGACATAGTTTATGGACCGGAGAGTGACATACTTAGGCTTCTTTTTATCACGGAAAAATGCATGGTTCCTGTGGGAACGCGGGTGAAACCGCGGGCAGAAGCTTATTGTCATCAGATGAGATAATGGTGAATAATAACGTACCTAGGTATCTAAAGTGTGAAAGAATAAAAGCGTTCAACGTGTCGTCGTGACGCACGACTAGTCGTTATCGTGTTTAATTGAAAATAAATTTAAAAACGGAATAAATTATTTGTTTAAGGTCTTCAATATTGTAAAGGAACTGGTACTTTATATGGTGGTTTTTTATTAATGATACTTCATCAATTTTTCAACTTTTGTTTTAGCTCGTTTAGCTCTTCAATCGTACACATACTTAGGTCCTTGTTTCTTTTTAGTAACTACTACAATAATTCGAAAATTTGTTCATACTACCAAATAAAACTCCAAAACTTTAAATTTTCAATTTCAACACTCCCAACTCTTAAGTCGTAGGCCTGCGTAACGAGGAGCATGTATGACAATTATTGATATTGACAACATAACTTTATTTTCAAACATTCCAGAGATGCGATGACATAAATTAAATACAATAGCAATCGACAGCTTCCGCATGCCCATGTATCGGCATTCGACGAGCATCGGCACAAATTAGGTTTTCAAATCACCCATTCGGCGCGTAGGGATTCAGCGCACGATCTAGGAAGTTTAGCAACATGTGGACCGCTCGGCGCACTCGGCACTCGTTTTATATAATTTAACTTATATAAAATTATATGAATTTTGTTAGTGGTAGGACTAACTCTTCAGCGAGTGTACGTCTGGGTTGTTACCACTGTTCTGCTCGTGAGGCCGCCGCCAAGCAGTAGTGTGCAAGCATTACTGTGTTCCGGTTTGATGAGCAGAGTATCCAGTGAAATTACTGGGCTTATGAGAATTAATACCTAATATCTCAGGGTAACGAGCGCACTGCAGTGCCGCGCAGGCCTTTGTATTTTTTTTATTTGGTAACGGGACGAGCTGTTCGTTTGCCTGATGGTAAGCATAACGCCGGCCCATAACAATTGCAGTGCCACCCAGAACTTTGAAACAAAAAGGCCTGCGCGGCAATGCAGTGCGCTCGTATTTTAAGTAACAAGACATATCTTTAATATACACCGATGTTCCCATAAACTTAAACAATGCCATAATCAATCGTTTAAATACTCCCAGGACTGCTACATAACTCGGAAACTAGGTCCGGAAGTGCGTGTACAGAATCAGACGATACGCAGCAGTTGCGTCACATCACGTTCACGTTCACGATGGTATCGCACTTGTTACGTGTAATGTACGTCACGTGAGATGAATCGAGTGCAAAATGGGTGAAATAAGGGCTATCAGTATTCAGTAGATAGGATGTTGTTTTCAATTTCCTTGTTTTCCGAACATTGCTGGTTTTCAGATTGAAAGCACTTTCTCTGCTTTTATGTAAATATTCATAAAGCAATCAAATTATACGTTACTATTTCTATTATAACTGAAAAAATTACGGGCCTATGTGGGAAGGGTCTATGGTGAGATTGATCGTAACGAAAAAGTTAATGGTTAAAAAAAATAGTATTTTTGTAAGTAATACCAAACAATACTAGCTATTTTAGAAACCAACTAACTTAATATATCTTATTTGCCCCAGTCCCACCAGGGGCATCGGGAGATCATGTAACCCTATACTTGTAGGGACACCACACTTATAAAATGAACATGTAACCAAAATATTGTACATATATAGCGGTAGTGCTTAGTCTTATGGGCACCTTAGACGCTCAAGCAAACATACGTTTGCTTGTCAGAATAACAACGCTTTTCCGTCAAGCGCGGATTTCGTGATACTCGAAATGCGCGCTTGACGCAAAAGCGTTGTAATTCTGACAAGCAAACGTACGTTTGCTTGAGCGTCTAACGTGCCCCATACTCACTAACATTACAAAAGTTTCCTTCCAAAAAAATCCTGCTAGACAGCTAAAGTGACGAAGTAATGCCGCTCTCTGAAAATCAATTTGGCTCCTCGTAAGCGAGTGAAAATCGATGAGATAATAATTAAGATACAGTTAGCTTTTATAGAACCAGTTAAGTATATTAATTTCGCACGCTGACGTAACATATTGCGTAATGCATTCATTAAAATTATTTCAAGTTTTAGGGTTCCACGAACTGAAAAACGGAATCCTTTATAGTTAATTTTATTGCTGTGTTGTCGTTTCTGTCTGTATCGCCATTGTCTCAAAAATGGATTATTATCGTATTGACTGTTCTTTAGTATTAGTTCTATAGCGCTACTAGCTTCTGTCTGCGTTTTCACTCGCGTGGATATTGCCACGGGAACCGCGCATTTTTTCTTGCCAAAAAGTAGCCAATGGCCCATATATAACCATACTATCGATATGATGTTAGTGGTAGAACTATAACTCTTCTGCGAGTGTCCGCCTGGGTTGTTACCACCGCTTTGCTCGTGAAATCTGCCGCCAAGCAGTAATGTGCAAGCATTACTATGTTCCGGTTTGATGAGCAGAGTATCCAGTGAAATTACTGGGCTTATGACACTTAATACCTAATGTTTCAGGGTAACGAGCGCACTGCAGTGCCGCGCAGGCCTTTGTGTTTCAAAGTTCTGAGTGGCACTGTAGTTGTTATGGGCCGACATTATGCTTACCATCAGGCAAACGACCAGCTCGTCCTGTTACCAAATAGCATAAAAAAATTAAAACAAATCCCATTGATCCGTTGCTCCATTAAGAATAAACCAACATTCCAACAAACCACCCAGCACAGTTTAACATTTATTATAATACTAGCTGCTGCCCGCGGTTTCACCCGTATAATTTTAGTAATTGAGCGTGCTGGGTTTCGCACTTGACGGATGAATAACTCATCTTGAAACAATGTGGAGCCATCTGCGAATCATTGGCGAATTTACAACAAATTTATATTCAACAAAAATACATAATTTCACTGATTATAGAAACATTGTACGACCTTCCGCATGTTACATCATCCCTGATTTCTATCAGATTCGCGTAAAATATTCAGCTTTAGGTAATAATTACGTAATGTGATAATGACCTCGATTGGTGATTATTAAATATAAATAAACGTGCAATAATGCATATTCATGGTCTTGGATTTCTAAAATATTTGCACTTCCATGCTTGTTAATAAGTTAGATATTATACTGAAATTAAAATCTGTAATTTCGCTTTAGCTTACAGAATTTTAATTTCTAACATAACAATTGTTAACAAATTTATTCACCTAATGAAGAGTTCTAAGTCATAGCCATAGGAACTCTGTAAAGAGTTCCTATGGCTATGACCGCCTTCCGCCTCCGTCATCAGACCAATCCGATAGCATTGTCACCCAATTTACATATTTTATGTTTGTAAAACTCAGCTCAACTGAGCACCGGGAAGTGGGCCAAATTTAGCTTAGGTACAAGATTTGACCTAAACAAACAAACATTGCAACAAAAAAGCGAGCCAAATACGTGTTGGGTCCACGCAAAGTTAGGCCACTCACTTTCACATCTATCCAATCTTTCCTAATAAGTATTCCTAATTTGTTTCCAAGAGATTACTTATATAGGGATAAGACTGCCTATAGGTTTACCTTTATTTTTAATTGTTTAATTTGTATGTAAAGTCATGTATTGGTATGCAATAAAGAGTTTTTTTTGTATCGCACATTAGTCGTCTAATTGTAATCTAGCATGAAAAGGTCATGCAAAAATGTGAACTAGGTCAATGGCAAGTGACCACTTCCACGTGTGCCAAGCTACTAATGACCTGTCCGTGAAAAAGTTGTTTAGCAAAATCTAGATTTTGAACGCGAATATTATTCAAATATGATCATCTGATAGTTCTTAGATGAAGATCAATAAAGATCAATCCTTTATACATGGTGGTTTATAGTGGATAGCTAACATCATCAAAACATACAAGAAATTTTAATCGAACTCACAACTCTTACGTTTTCCATCGACCTAAAACTAAACCACGAGAGCATAATCTATACATCGAATAAATAAAATTGAGGTGTCTGTTTGTAATATCAAAATAGCTTTTTACTTAATGCATATGAAAGTATATACGGTACCTACCTATACTAAAAAAACAATTTTTAAAATTTTTGTGTCTGTCTGTCTGTTTGTTCCGAGTAATCTCCGAAACGGCTGGACCGATTATGACGGGACTTTCACTGTCAAATAGCTGATGTTATAAGGAGTAACTTAGGCTACTTTTATTTTAGACGAAAAATTAGGGTTCCGCGCAAAAAAATAAAAACCATGAAATCCAATAACTTCGCGCGGGTGAAACCGCGGGCAGCAGCTAGTATATTATAAATCCGTAAGTATATTTGTTGGTTTATTAATTCGACCTTTCACGCAGCAACGGAGCAGCAGGCAAAGGTAATCTTTGTGCAAGTACATATTTTATGCCGGAGGCCGGAGAATATGCTACCTACTTTTTACGCTGAAAATACTACGCTACGCTAGTATTTTAGATCGAACACTAGCAATCGAGGTGTTATGAATATCTTCAACATAATTACATAGGCGTAAACAAAGACTTGATTACGATTCGTGCCGGCGCGTCTCAGCCGTCATGCGCCATGCTAATCTCGCTACAGCACGTTGTATTCACTCATGCATGCACGTATTTACTTGACAATTTAGCGCTTAAAGTTTAACTTACGTACCAGCGTCACCACACGAACGTACATAGGTTGGGACACAGTGGGGCACTTGCCCCTGCAACTTGCACACATTTGACTAGAAAATAATATCGGGACTTATTCTATTTTTAACCGACTTCCAAAAAAGGAGAAGGTTATCAATTCGTCGCGTATTTTTTTTTTATGTTTGTTACCTCAGATCTCGGTCATTTATAAACCTATTTGGAAAATTATTTTTTTATTTGAAAGGGTATACTTTCATATTGGTCCCATAGAAATTTCATCAAAATCGGTTCAGTAGTTTGTCACTGAAGCCGGTTCATCGCTTTTTTAAAGCAATTTTTTCTATATTACATTCATCATGACTTTGCCCTTATCCCATTGCATTATATTTTTCTACAATTTAAAGTAATTAAGAGATTGATATTGTTTAGGCTACGATGGGACTGGCATGCCATTGTATGGTAAAAGTCCCTAAATTAAACGAAGAATAAAAAAAATGTTTTCTTCAATACATTACGGAGTGCGTTTCTGACTATTTACCTACAGAACCTACAGTGTAGGGCTGTAGTAATCCCTCCAAAACTCCTTTTTGTCAAAGTAAAATAAAATAGACGAGAGAAACGTTTAACTTTCAACATCTATAGCAGTCCTATAATGAGCATTTTTCATCATGGTGCAGGTGCCCCGTGGGTCACGTCCTGGCTACGGCCTTGTTTATTCATAACTAGCATTCAGCCAGCCGGCCTGTGCCCATGTGACAAGGAAAATCTTGAGATGCAAAGATGTCTTCGTGTTGACTTTGTATGGAATGCACGAGCGCTCTGTAAAGCAGTATGTATAGACAAAGACTTGCAGGAACATTCAGCCTTCATTTAACACGACATATAACAAATATGCAAATATGTATTATGCACCTTGCCTAACAATCCGTGCTGCTATACCTACAAAGAGTATGTAGGGTACCTGGACAAGTAAAACTTGCTTGTTATTGCGAGTTTCTTAAATTCTGAGAATGAACATCAATTCTGATCGGTAAAGTACACGCCCATCGCACTATAAAGAGTTAAACATTTAATAACCTGGCTCTGCCGCTGATCAGAATACAAACACATATATAATAATATATAAAAATGTAGGAAAAGTTAATGTTCTTCATGATGTAAATCCTACTAATCCTACTAATATTATAAATGTGAAAGTGTTTGTTGATTTGTTGGTTTGTCCTTCTTTCACGCAGTAACGGAGCGACGGATCGACGTGATTTTTTGCATAGATATAGTTTATGGACCGGGGAGTAACATAGGCTACTTTTATCCCGGAAAAATGCACGGTTCCTGTGGGAACGCGGGTGAAAACCGCAGGCAGAAGCTAGTTAAGTCATAAATCGTACTTCTCGTAGATACGATAAGAACCGTGCAAACTGTAGATTCGTCTCATAAAATTAATTACAGCGCTTTCTTGGCTAATTACACTTTCTGGTCAAGAAATATGAATCCGTTAAAAATAGCAACTATTAATATTTTGCAAGTGCAAGCCAATAAAAGTGGAATAATTGTGAAAAACGAAGAGTTAGACGCTCTCGGAAAATAGGCAGTTTATCATTATAATCAGAGCATCACAGCATGGATCCACCGAGAACAACGCGTAACACTTTTTTGTTACATAAACACTCATTCTACGTGAGCTCGTAACTAAATCTGTGACCAGAATAACATTTGAAAGTTTTAACTTTGATAGCTCTACGGATAATGGCCCATGATGGGCGAATAGTGTCGTGTAAATTGTGTATTCAATTGTTTCCAAAAGGGCCCTTTAAGCTTTGATGCTCGAAGGCTATTAATTGCCGCAATGGTGGCAAATATCCGGACTAACAAGACAAACTGTAAAACATTCAATTAAAAACAGAGGATCACCGTTTTACAAACAAGAACTAGAAGACGGCAGATTTGTATAATTACAGTACCCAACTACCCACCACAAACTATACGAGTACCGTCATAATTTTAACAAGCAGAATTTTAATACATTACAGCAGGGATGCACAGACTTATTAAGACTAGGGGCCACTCGGGCAAATTATGAACTGATGGCGGGCCGCCAGAAGTATAGGTAATTAAAGACAATAAAGAATTGATAATTATGTATTAAAATTGAAAAAGAATTTATTTACCGACGCATGCATGGCGCATCGATAAGCGCACTTAAGAGCGCGCGCGCGAGATTCAAAATACTTTTCGAACATATTTTTTTTGGTTTTATTCTGGAATAGAATTCAATATTTTTCGAATGTACGAGAGTATTATTTTTGCAGTCGGCGGGCCACCAGTATTCGACCGGCGGGCCGCGGTCTGTGCATCTCTGCATTACAGTGACATGTTGCAGTATTTATTAATGTATCTATTGACATGGTCCTCGGCTGTGGCATGGTTCCAGCCATTGAGTGGCTCAATGGCTTTCATCATGAAATGTTTCAGCGGCTGACAGACAGTGATGTCACCGCTCTATTGAATCTAAAATAACACTGCCCAGATGGCGTTATACAGGCTGATTTTTTAAACGACCTAAAAAATTGTTTTGCTGATCTGGCGTTTCGATAAAGAATGTAAATCAAAATGCATCATCATCATCAGCTCATAACGGACCCACAGTACATATGGCCTTCTCTCAGAGAGAGTATAGCTTAATTCACCACGCGGGCCCAGTTCGGCTTGGTGGGTGTCTCATTTCGTCAGACGAGCCAAAACGCTCATTGGGAACGATGCGCTTGTTGACGCCAGGCTCCAGAGCCTAGAGCATCGACGCAAGGTTGCCAATCTTTCTGTTTTCTACAGGATACATTTTAGAAAGAATTTCTCCTATCCTCACTATTACATTTTACGGGGACGTCTTACGCTATCTATTAACAGAGTTTAGAACTAATTGACCAACGAATTTAATATGGGAATTCAGCTACCAACCCAAATCTACCTCTACTTGATAACTACTTTTGTTTGCTTTTAAATAGTTTTTGCATTTGAAACAAATATTATGTTGACCGTGCACAATAAAGTAGCGCACGAATATCTACTCTATAATATAATATATCGAATACTCTAACATCTACGCCGCCGTACTTCTGAGACCGCAGGCGCATAGCGAATGTACAATTATTGACGAGCTATAATAAACCCATGTACTTAAATTCCGCAAGATGCTACATTTATTGATACACACACATAAATTGAAATAATTATGGCGTCTATCTTAAAAAGCATCACCCTCTAATAGATAGTTATATCAAAGGAGTGCCATCAAGTAGCTTGCGGTTCATTGACCAGCCATGCCACGATATGTTGTCATCGTCTCTGCCTATTTCTGATCTGACTGTCCTATATGTCATTGCATTATGTCTATAGATTAGATCCTTAGAAATATCTGTTCCTGAAAGAACAATATTAATTAGTTACATCCTATTTAATTACGTAGTGGCTTTTGTAGAGACGAAAACCCACCCCAGCAGGGCTAACATGCGCGCCACGACAAAATTTTGTCTAATGTTTTATCTCGCTCTTTCTCTCGCCAACATGAGACAAATGCACGACATAAGCATCGACAAAATTTTGTCACGGTGCGCATGCAGATCACATCATAATGCTTATCTCTAAACACAGTTTATTATGCTCCTACCTACACAGAATACCACTACGAATAATCCTACTTATCCTACTAATATTATAAATGCGAAACTATGTTTGTTGGTTTGTCCTTCTTTCACGCAGTAACGGAGCAACGGATCTACGTGATTTTTGGCATAGATATTTATCACGGTAAAATGCACGGTTCCTGTGGGAACGCGGGTGAAAACCGCGGGCAGAAGCTAGTAATAAGTAATAATAATAAAATCTCAGACTCAGCAGGTTGATTTATTTATCGATTGCACGAAAGCCATTGTTAGTTGTCTTAAAATTTTATTTTATTTATAAGCTGAATCTTTTGTAACGTTGTTACAAATTAGTACAGTCGGGCCCCAATTAATATTTGGTAATATGTAACTGTTATCCAACTATGTGGTAATTAATTATCACAAATGTAATTATGCTGTTTATAAATTAAATGCATAAATTACAATACCGCAACTTTTTATTCAATGCAGTAAAATGTCAGATTGTTGGTTGCCAGTATCTGAGAAAACAATACATAGTGATGTGAAAAAAAACGGTTCGGTGGTGCCTTGTAGCCACTGTCACTCTTCACAAACAAATACTCTATTATGTTTATTAGGGTATTTATAATTATTATTTTATCTCTGTAATCACAGTTCCGATTCTAAAAAATCTTTCAATAATAATAGGAAGCTATAACATGCTCCCTGACTTCAGTGATAGGGGCACCTTAGACGCTCAAGCTAACGTACGCTTGCTTGAGCGTCTAAGGTACCCCTTACAGATTAATTTTCATTCATGGCTGGCAGACGTCGATATTAATACAGTAGTTATGATTATGAAGAACATTAAGAGCGGTCATTTTATTGGATTTAATTAAGATGTAGAGTATTACTCTATTGTTTGTGTGGCTGTTGTGCCCGCGTTTACATAAATATGCTGGGCACGTACACGAATGAATAAACACACTAGAGATATGCAAGGTTGAATCCTAGCACAGTATGTACAGTACAGCCAGCAATAAAATGTAGGAAGGACGAAGAAAAAAATAATAGAACACCATATTATAACCCTGTCTATAATAACTTCGAGACTAAATAGGCGTTATGAGCATACCTATAGTTATCTTATCAGTACCATTTATTGCATTTTACATTAAATTTTTTATGTTAAATAATATTTTAATTATTTTATGTCTTACCACAAAAAAGTTAAACACACTCTAAACACGTTTTAAATAGCGTCTAACCCCTAAACATGCGTTAGTCGCGTGTTTAAATATTAACAACAACAAATCTTGATTTAAGTGGTGTCTAATCGTTGTAACTCCATTCTGTTGTGACATTTCTAATCATTTTAGACGTTTATTTTTAGACACTGTCTAGTTAAATAGGCGACTAAAAAGGGTGTTTTTGTGGTAACACTATTCAATTTTATTTTTTGTATAGAATAAATGGGGTGCGGTGTCGGGTAACCTCCACGTGGTGTACCCTGGGTATTTGCCAGCAATTGTTTTTTGTGGTAGCGCGGTAAATATTGAATGTGGATTCCCATTGCATAATGCAAATAGATGTTGTATGCAGAAAGAAGTACTTATTTGGTTGGGTAGTAAAATCATCAGTAATGTACGAGTATAGAAGATAGGAAGTGAATTGCACTAATAATCCTGTTATCACTTAGTATTGGTGGTCTTAGTAAACTTCTTTGCATACGGATAACTACACTCACTAAACTACTTTCCATTCCTTCCCCTAAGTTGGTAATGACCGTGATCTCAAGAAAAGTAAATCTGAAATGTTTTTAAGACTCCAATTTTCGGTACTTTTTCAAGTAAACACATGCTAGATGTAGGTAAGAGTACTTAGAAAGATCAATTCATCAGCTTGAATCAAGTGGTACAACCACAGATCTCTTGGTACAACACGCATTCTCACGTGTAGTCATTTGCGTTGCAAAGTACGTCATTCGCAGGCTTCCAAGCCAAGGCATGCAAAAGATATGCCATAATTGTTGACTTGCGTGTTTGTTGTGGTAGTTATTATGTAGAACCTGTCTTGTGTATGGTACTTGTCATGTTTGCAGGTTATTTCTTTGCGTTTAAGTGAATGCTCACCACAAGCCGTACGACAGCAGTTCCAGTTTGAGAGTTATTTAGTTCATACTAGCTTCCGCCCGCGGCTTCACCTGCGTGTTATATATCGTTATCCTATATGTTATTCCAGAACCTAAACTATCTATATTCCAAATTTCATCAGCATCGGTTTAGTAGTTGCGTAGATACGTGGTAATAAACATTCATACACACACACACACAAACTATCGCATACTATAAGTAGGAATATCTACCTAGTAGGTAGGTAGTACTATTAGTACAGGATTTATCGCTCTTTGTATAAGTAAATAAAAAACAAATAGCTGTAAATATTATCTTAAATTAAACCTTTTCCCAGCCCTTGCAGTTGACAAGAGCTGTACTGCTGGGATAAGCTCTTTGATGGTGTCCATTTTCATTTAATTTTGTCCTTCCATCGTAACGTTTTTCTCGATACTAATATTTTGGTGATATTAAAGATGATTATGATAGAAAAATTGCTAGCTAAATACGCAGCTAATACTTAAATTGGGTAGGTTTTTCATATCTCTAATACATCATAGCTAAATAAATGTAAAGCTAAGGAGGTTTTAATAACTATTATGCGTAATTTACACTGGCAGGTATTTTATCTAATAAAAAACGTGTTTTAGTCTAAACAAACAGTTTTACGATGGGTAAGTCTTATAATGAACGTAACAAAGGAAACGAGTACCTAATCTCACACGTTATTTAGCCATAAAAAACAACTGATAAGGTTTCCATCAAAAGCCTTGCAAAAACAAAGGAACCGTTGCAAAACCCACTGGTTTTATAATTTAAAAATATGAGACTGGATTTGCACAAACTTTCTACTAAAACATGTGATGTAATATTGAGCTATGTTTGGCATCGTAAACATTTTCGACGTCTTTCACAATCCTTTAAAGGCGACGTGAAACTGTTTGGAAGCGTTCTCTAGTTAATTTTGATTTCAACGGTCATGACACCTGAATAAAAAATTACTCATTATTAAACGATCATGATGCAGTACGGGTCGAGTCTATCGTCTCTACCATCCTCAATATGAGGCCAAATTACAATTTATATACCTATACATATACCGAATAAAATTAAAAAATTAAAATTAAACTTCCTATCAATAAAGGAATAAGGTATTTGAACTATCTAAAGACAACAAAATGATAGATAGTTCATATCGAGCAGAGTTCCTGAAAGGCTCGCTCAAAGGCTCGCCTTGCCATCAAGCGGGGTAACGCTGATCCTTTGAATGAAATAAAAGCCAGCATTTTGGTCGATTCTACATGTCACCCCGCCTTACTATGTACCTATATGCCATATTATCTTTTAAATTTCGAGTGCTCGCGGTCCCCACGGGCGTTCCGTCTCTACCAACTGCCCCAAACGGAACAAAGATAAAACCTCTTTCAAGGTTGGCATATTTGCGCCGTTTGCAAACTAATATTTTCTCTGGCTATGAACGCTCTCATCTTAAGTATATACTAATTGCTGTTCGTAAGATATTGGTACGATTATGACGTCACCGACCTAAGCCTAATGTTTGTGTCGGTCTATATTGCGATTGAGTGCAAAGCTCTACCGCATCTCGCTTTACAGCAGGCACATCACCAATTAACTTGACATCAGGCTATGGACGTAAAGAAATAATTCTGGAAGCAAAACTAGTTTCTTACCTTTACATAATCAATTTCGCACTGCAACATGTTTCCATCAGTACTTGTTTTCAAATAATCGTAACGTCCATGAATGATTCATTCACAATAAAGCCGTTCTTGGACATAAACCGCGCACACCACTTATGTAAACTAAAGTAAACCCGGCTATGTGCTCAGTTGGCACACTTGTAGATAGAGCGAGATAAAAGCGATACCAAGGTGGAAATAACTAAGTTTTCCTAAATTTACTTCGACCACAATGTCAAGCTATCGCTCTCTTAGTGATAATAATCTCTTATCGTGTCAAATGTTGTTTATGCTGTAGCCGAGCACGTGACAAGGTGGCTCTGGTACATATTATACATCTTGCATTATTCATGATGTCTATGCATCTCATTGATGAATTTAATATCTACGAAATTTCATAAAATTACCACAACGACGTGCGAGCTTATTTTCTTTATTAATTTGCTAGTACATACCTATATACTTACTACAACTATCTTTCTTAATATATATAAATTACGCGTCACGTTGTTTGTCCGCGATGGACTCCTAAACTATATTACTCAAATTTGCACACCGTGTGCAGTTTGATCTAACTTAAAAGATAGGATAGCTTACATCTCAATTTATAGCCGCAATATTATTTTATTGCAAATTCTATTAGGGTTCCGCGCAAAAAAATAAAAACCATGAAATTCAAAATCTCCACGCGGGTGAAACCGCGGGGCAGCAGCTAGTTATAACTAAATATAAGTAACTAGTAGGCCAGCAAAGTGTCTAGATTTCCAGTTTTCCGTCCATGGCATGTTAAAAATTGTTTTCAACGGAAAATACCGAATACAAACCGGATTTTCATTAATTGAGTTTCTACTAAGTATACAGATTAATATAAGATAATGAATTCTGCCAGTTACCTGTCTAGCTACCTATAAATCTCGCCGACCATACGGCTGATTAAAAAGTTTGATGAAAGACTTACAATAGACGTACGTAAATAGGGGTACAATCAGGATATCATTTCATTATTTTGTTAGTGGGAGGACTAACTCTTCTGCGAGTGTCCGTCTGGGTTGTTACCACCGCTTTGCTCGTGAAGTCTGTCGCCAAGCAGTAGTGTGCAAGCATTACTGTGTTCCGGTTTGATGAGCCGAGTAGCCAGTGAAATTACTGGGCTTTTGAGAATTAATACCTAATGTCTCAGGGTAACGAGCGCACTGCAGTGCCGCGCAGGCCTTTGTGTTTCAAAGTTCTGGGTGGTACTGCAATTGTTATGGGCCGGCGTTATGCTTACCATCAGGCAAACGACCAGCTCGTCTCGTTACCAAATAACATAAAAAAAAATGTATAATTCAACCCAGTTTTTACGTACCTATAAGGATTTGAGAAGGTCATGTTATTTTTTAATATCCTAAACTGAAATCTACCTGATAATCTATCTACTACTGTGGCCTAATAAACATGCGAATATTGACTATAGGAGATTTATACTCAGCTAAAAGATATTTCTAACCTAACTCATTAATATAACCTAATTATAAGGGAAGACACTGCCTTCTACAACACAGTTTACACTAAAGCAGCAGGCAGGGCTTCAACTATTTTCTTGTACACTTTTTTATATACAATAAATAAATTTTGTATTTGTATTTGTATTTAATGTTTGTTAAAATATAATCATCATTAACTCCTAACGTGACTGCGGTAACCAAAGCAGTTATACAAAGTATAAGACCTACGACAAAGCAACAATTAATAAGAGAGCCCAATTAAACGACGCAGCCACTCGGTTCACCACGGGCCGGCCAACGAGTGAAACTGCTTCCTGGACCACCCGCGACCACCTTCCTCGTATGGAGTTATGGGGTGGCCGTGTTCGGCCGGAAATGTAGACTACGAGTATCTACCTTACCTGCTAGCTACGTCTATCAAAAGTAATAATGAGCGAGAGTAGGAACTAAATGATAGACGCGGGTGATGGGGAATCGATTCAAAACTGACAAACGATAGAACATTTAGATCTACGTCGATTATAGCTTTGCACATGATTATAGCCTTGTTGTACGCTGGTGTCGACCACCTGAGGTATACTTGTTTAATGTCGTTGTTTTTTCGACTTTAAATATTAACTAGTAAGTACGATTTTTGTCGTAATACTCGGTCCTGCTGCCTTATCAGCTAACAATCTCGTGTTCGTTTTCAATACCAGACTGATTAAAACCAGCGGTCACTAGTCTTCGTGTGGAAGGAATAGTCTGGAATTTTCACTGGTTATTAAAGAAATAAGCTCTTACAAAACGAAAAGAAGCGACAACTATTGACAACTCCTTCCACACGAAGACTAGTGACCGCTGGTTTTAATCGGTCTGGTATTGAAAACAAACACGATATTGTTAGCTGATAAGGCAGCTGGTACTGGATACTTGGTCCTGGTACCAAACTCCACGGTTGTCAAAAATCCGGAACAGCCTTTCGGTCTTTTGCCATTCTTAGAAAAATAATAGTAGGATCTACCCTCTAGCTTCACTTTATTAGATCTATTGCAGTATAATTTCCAAGATGTCTTCAATATGTTGTCAACATTGAATGAATACAATCGTGACTTCTGAAACATCCAGACGATCGTAACTTAGAACTGCGATAAAATAAATGACAAATCGCATTCTAACGTCTCCGTTGTCGACGCAGCTAGAGAAATTAGATCGAGAAATAGTTTACTCTTCTCACATATTTATAGGAAAAGTTGTGTGATGAAATATGTAAACTATAACAATTTTGACGTCGACCCACTTTATTTATACTTATTTAAAAAAAATTCAATTCTTGCAAAAATGGACAGCAACAGCTCGCGTAATAGTTGAAAGTTGTTCCCTAAACCAGATCTCGTCATTCTTTACCAACTTCGACCTAATTAATAAAATCATTTAAGATCATATGCGCTCAATCATAATATACTGCAGTAGGTATATAGCTAGGTATATCAACAGAAAATATTTTTTTTTTGCCTTCGCCTATTACTCTACCTATGTTGTGTTATTAATTTAAGAATTTTTATCACAAGTATGTCGGTTTCGATGACTACCCAGAATGGCAGGTAACCCTGGGTGTTGCGTAGTCCTATGATTGCTGACCAGCTGCCCTAGATTGGGTCCCAGCGGCGTCGGCATGCAAATCCCTGCGCAATGCAAGTAACTGCACCTGACGATCGGGGCTAACGGAACTGCCATCGTTTATAAATTGCAGGGTTTTCTTTTTTCTCATAGCACAAACCACTCAAACAAATTAGATAAGTAACTAACTGATGTACTGAAACAAATACAAGAGGAACCAGACCACACAACACGTTCCAACCTTGCATAACTTTCATATTTTCAGTGTCTATAAACGTACACAAATATTTGCTCTGACAAATCCTTTCGCATTTCCTCAATTGCAAACCCGCGTTCAAAATGCAAACAGACCTCGTTTAGCACCGACCTTGCCGAGTGCGTAACTTATGGCAACGTGGAGCCGGCAATTGGGAGATGTGGTAGATTACTAAAACATAGAAAGTCAAAATTTTACTATCCCTACACCGTTGCCATATGAAAGAACTAAAGATCTTTGGAAAGAACTGATATTGTCCATCGAGTTTACAAACATTGGTTTCAATAAGAACAAACAACCTGACAAATACAATTTATTTATTTATTGATAAAAACCACAGCTCTTAAAATAATCTTAACATTTCTTATATAAGTTACCTAAAGCCAATAATGGTTTTACATTTTTCAAGTTACCTACTACAAATAAAACTAAAATATCTATGACCGACTATCAATTATGAAGTATATATGTATTTAAGTTTACAATAAACTGCACTAAGAACTTAATTTTACGAAATATTACTAGTACAAATATTGTGTGTAGGTAGATGTGGTTGTAAATAATGGGGGTAATGTATATACAATGATAGTTACGTACGTAACTGTTGTTGAAACAAATTGGCACCCAAAAGTATTATATATTCTGTGACCCAAACTAGACGCTTGAAGTACTACATATACTCACAATACTGGTCGGCGAATAAAAAAGTTAGATGTGATACGACTAATTAACCTTTTATACCTGTGTTCAGAACTTCAGACATAGATTTTTATTGATGCCTCAAATATAATCGACATTGAATGGGATAGACTAACAGATAATTATATGTTATAAACGAAATGATGCCGTTATTTCACCCGGGAGCCACATCTGATGGAGTGACCGTCTGTGTGCTCGAAATTGGATTATCGTTCCACTCAATCCACGACACGCGGAGCGATCGTGAATGGACTTCACAGATCACAAAACTGGGACTACTTTATACATTATAACGGGATATTTACCGTGATTTTTAGGAGCTCGTTAGTCTTATTCTGGCTCTTAATCATCAACAAAATATACTTTAATGGATATAATATTTAAAAAAAATACCAAATTTTTTTAATAAATCCCACTGCCACATCCACACGTTTGTCCGGAGGCTTCTCTCAGTCCCCGGTTCCTAGTCGGCAACGCACGCATTGCTTCACATACGAGGCAAAGGAAGTAGGTAGGTATCCATGCTGCTACCATGATGGTGCTGTGAGTGGGCTCTCTGCACCCTTATGTAGCGGGCAGCAGTGCCACGGAAGGGTGAACTTTATTGCTGAAGTCGTAGTGATTGAAACCGCGACTCGGAAAACTGTTGGAACGTGAGGATGGTGTAGCAGGTTATTTATTCGACGAGTGACTTTTTAGAAGTGAGTACAATATTGACGTGAAGAACAAGTTTACATTTTGAATTTCATTCTTTTGAAACCTATACTGCCAGGTACAATTTATAACTAAGAAGTATCACTTCAACAGATGGCACAGTATCATTAAAAGAAATGTTTTGATTTTGAGCCTCATTATTAATGTTGAACACTTACTCTTTATGGTAGAGCAGGTGTATTGTAGTGCGGGATTCAATAAGTAGTGTTTTGAAAAAAATGGTGAGACATTAACAATGGTGTTTTAATTAGATATCGTATGTAGGTGTCATAGCCTTGCTCTCTGAAGGCTCCGTAGGCTGTAAATGTAAAATGGAGAGTATGTACCTAGGTAGGTACTCGGCAGTAGGAATAGCACGAGTAACGTTATAATGGTAGCTACCTAATCCTGGTAGCTGTACTTGAGAGCAGGGGCGTATTTACCCTAAGGCCAAAAGGGCCATGGCCCGGGGCGGCAGGCTGCTAGGGGCGGTGCAAGCAGAAGAAATTTAAAAAAGACTAGTATCTATTTTAGGCTCTTATTAATGAACAGTATTAAACTGTGTTTTGTCTCTTTCGATTACGTTTAAAATTGTATTAAAAAAGGGCGGCGGGACCTGCAGGCCCAGGGCGCTGAATCCTAAAATACGCCACTGCTTGAGAGCCGGTCCTAATGTAGGTTTAGCGAATCCGCTATCTTCGACTACCTGTAATATACAGCCAGAGTTTGAATGGGTGTACCTATGCTATCCCGAGAGAGGCTCGATCTACTTCTGGAGGTCAACAACATTTGTTTTAAGACTTGACGGCTCCGTAGCCAAGTTGGTAGTAACCCTGCCTGCAAGGCGAGGGGTCCCGGGTTCGATTCCCGGCCGGGGCAGATTTTGTGTAAACATAAAGTTTGTTCTCGGGACTTGGATGTTTGTGATGTGTATCTGTGTATGTCCATGCCACCTGCGACACAGAGAATCCTAGTGCGGGGGTATGAGTGTGTAAGCGTTTGTTTGTTTGTTTGTTTTTGAAATTCGCAATTTTCCATTAAGAAAAGATCAAAATTCTAATAAAGAATTTACGGACAGACCTAAATCAGAACTGAAGTTGAACTTTTTGATGATGTTGATTAGAGGAGACAAGAATCCCAGAAAATGCCACGCACTTCATGTTTTAAGTTGAATTGATTTTTGTTATGGAAATTTGGAATGTTTTATGTATATACAAGGGAGGTTCTCACAACTTGTGGACAACCATTGTCCTAAGGGGGTGGCCCCTTCCGGGGTAACATATACCTACCAATGCAAACTCACCCTGTATACATCTTGCTTAACATCAAGTGAGATAGCGGTAAAACGCAAGCCCGTTTACTAAAAAATAACTTTTTCGGTATTTCAACATTTTTGATCATTGATTGAGAAATACGCAAAAGGTTTTGATGAAGGGTGGAAATGTTTAAAAATATATGACGTAATCTGTATGACGTAGAAACTTGAATCTAGAGCAGTAACTATATAAGGCTTAAACCTTATTTCAACCACATACGACTCGTAACATTAGGTACATTACATTTTGATTTAACTACTAACTACTAAAAAAATAAAACTAAAAATACTAAAAAATAACTTTTTCGAAGTTACTAAATTTCAACATTTTTGATCATTGATTGAGAAATACGCAAAAGGTTTTGATGAAGGGTGGAAATGTTTAAAAAATATATGACATAAGTATATCTGTATGACGTAGAAACTTGAATCTAGAGCAGTAGCTATATAAGGCTGTAAACCTTATTTCAACCACATACGACTCGTAACATTAGGTACCTACATTACATTTTGATTTATCTATAAGCCCTACATTGGCTTGTAGATTATCCGACTGTTTATGTAGCTAGGTTTGTAGTGTTTAATGTTTATGTAGTACCTACCTAACTAGTTAATTAACCTAGTTAACTAGTTAATATAACTGGTTTTAGCCCGGTAGAGAAACAAATATCGTGTAACTCTATGCGTTTCTAACATCAACAAAACGTTATTTTCCTTTCGAGGTAGGAATAGGACGAACCCTAAAAAACGGGTCGAATTGACAATCTTCAAATTAGACCTCATCATTTCATTCATCGAATCTCAACCAATCAAAAGCTCATCACTACACCGTACTTGCACATATTATCTAATCAGCCTATGTTCTATCTCCACACATGGCATGCACTTTCGATTTCATCCGCAGCACCAGCCTATGATCGAGTGAAAGTGTGTGCAGGTGTTAAGCGGGTGTTGACCTCTGTCAGCCCTGGCGGCGGCCTGAGGGCTCGGGCGTGGCCGGTTTGTGATGAAAAGACTTGTATCTACATACCTGTCTTACCATTGCCACCCATAATCGAGTGTCAGTGACACCGAGCGATCTCTCGCGTTATGACGAACGTTTTAAGAACGTTGCTGTACTACCAGAGTACTGCAATTGTTATCTATACAATCAAGCGTAGGTCTACATGCTGATGCTGATTGTCTCGATAAATAACATAACACTGAACACTCAAATTATAGAAAACGGGTTAGAAAAGCAGTGAATGAGACCCGGACAGAACCGGAAAGGACGGCCATGCAGTAGATAATCTATACAAATAAATAAAATTGAAGTGTCTGTTTGCAATATCAAAATAACAGCTTTTAACTAAATGCATATGAAAGTATATACAGTACCTATAACAGTTCAACCATTTTTTTAAATTTTTGACTGTCTGTTCCGGCTAATCTCCGAAACGGCTAGACCGATTTTGACGAGACTTTCACTGGCAGATAGCTGATGTTATAAGGAGTAACTTACTGTTACTTTTATTAGATAGGCGAAGCCGCGGGGCACAGCTAGTAAATAAAAAGCTCAATGTCAAAATAAAACACTTCAACTGTTAACTTCATATGTTGTATTTTTTATTACAATAACCATGTAAAGCTTCCGGTATTCCTTACAACGTCCATGTTCTTAGTGAAATCGGTATACAAGAATACAAGTAAAAACAATCCATACCTCATCTAAGGTATTATTAATTCCCTTACGAATCTGTCATAAAATCTTTCATTCCGAACTGAATACAGTATAACACAATATTATACACTTCTGTTGTGGTAGTGGCAGCTAGGAGCCGTTCTAGCAAGCTAGCTCCCGTTTTAGTTATAGCTAGATCTTGTTATAGTGTCATCTAGCTTGTTGTAGTGGCATCTAGCTTGTTGTAGTGGCATCTAGCTTGTTGTAGTGGCATCTAGATTGTTGTAGTGGCATCTAGCTTGTTGTAGTGGCATCTAGCTTGTTGTAGTGGCATCTAGCTTGTTGTAGTGGCATCTAGCTTGTTGTAGTGTCATCTAAATTGTTGTAGTTGCATCTAGCTTGTTGTAGTGTCATCTAGATTGTTGTAGTGGCATCTAGCTTGTTGTAGTGGCATCTAGCTTGTTGTAGTAGCATCTAGCTTGTTGTAGTGTCATCTAGATTGTTGTAGTGGCATCTAGGTTGTTGTAGTGGCAGCTAGCTTGTTATAATGGCAGCTAGCTTGTTATAGTGGCAGCTAGCTTGTTACAATGGAAGCTAGCTTGTTATAGTGGCAGCTAGCATGTTATAATAGTGGCAGCTAGCTCCTGCATTAACAAGCTCCTATTTCAGTGGCAGCTAGTTCCTGTATAGTAGTGGTAGCTAGCTCCTTCCGTATCGCGAGCTAGCTCCTGTTGTGTCGGTTCCCCCAGCCGCGGCGGTGGTCGTCCTTGTACTCGTCCATGCTACGTTGACGCGCGAGCTCGTCCGCATCATCAATTTCCACCAGACGCTCCTGAAATTGAAAAATGAAAATTGTATTTTGAGTCGGTAACAGAATTATATCACCATCAGAACTTCAGAGTAATCTAACAATTGTCTAAACAATTCTAATAATTTTAGACACACTATTTAGACGTTGCCTTACGAAATGTCTAAACGTTGTCTATAATCATTTTACTTAATTATAAAATTTGTGTTACTGTATTTATCTTTTAGACAGTGTCTAGCTAAACAGGGTCCTAAAAGTTGTTTTTTGTGGTAGCATGTTTACGGTAAACATAAGTTAGTTAAACCGGGTGGCTAAGAACAGTACCATCTCTTCACGTGGGTGTCGTAATTCTATTCGTCTATTCATCATAGCTGTAACATCATAGTAATAATATGTACATACCTAAATCATAGTATATTTTGTAGAAATTAGAACAGAAACAAATCTGAACAGATATTATTTGTGTGAGTAGTTACATTACTGTTACACTTAATCAACAAAATATACAGTCGATTAATACACAAGTCATAAAGTGAATATCGATTTCATCGAAGTTGTCCCAGATCTATGCGAGACTTTTTGACATGTGTCATTTTAATCAAGCTACATTTAAAGGAGTATAGGTGTAAGTGAACCGTACCTTACTAACTTGCTCCGACTCATCTGTTTCCTCATCTGCAGTTTGTATAGTCGCGTGCGGGATGTTGGTCCCTGACGCGGGAAACCTGCGAACACATTATAAAGACTATAAGCATGAGTTAAGGTGCAGAAGCCAGCGCGCCGCTATCTCGCTCGCGCATCTCAACATTTTTGAAGATAAACAATCACTTAATATAATCATGAAAAATCGCATTCAGTGAAATTGCTGACAATAAAATTACAAAGGTACGGCAAAAGTATCATTTTTATCCGATCAAGTTTTCATACATGAAAAAGGGCAAAACATAAAATCCCATTTTTTAGGTTTGAAAACTTGAATGGATCAGTTCGTGATATTTCATTGTTTACAAAAAATATCTAAGATTTTGGAACAGAGTATAGGGGTTAGTTCCTTGATGACTGTAGTAAACTGAGTACTCACAGGCCCTCCCGCACGCGGCGGTCGTAGAACTCCTCGACGGTCATGGTGGGCAGGGCGGGGTACCCCGCGCCGTACACGGCCTTCTGTAACGCATCTTTCGTGATGATCACAGGCCGGAGCGGCGGCGCGCGCGGCGCGTGCTGTTTCGGCTCTGGAATTTACAAACAATATCGGATGAATAATAGGGATGTTGACTCCATTTTTTTAAGATCTCAATCAATTCGTTTTCTCATGACAATCAAATGTCTACATCGAAAAAACTGGAAACCGTAGAAACGTCCAAAATGAGAGTCACAGTCGTGCGTATCTACTGAGCGCTAAAACGCCCCATACAAATTGGACGGAACATCTGACGTCACTTGTTCTACGCGGCCCGTAAAGCTATACTAAAAACAAGGATTTTGTTGATTTGGCCGTAAAAGCTGCGTTTATCTTGCACGCGTCATAAAATCATTAGATTTTAAATGGGCACTACATAACCTAGAAGAAATTGGTTTCCAATATTTTTTGATGTGAAATGCTTCGATCCACAGCTTCCGCTCTTTCTCGTAATAATGGAAGTGTGTGTACCATTATTTTAATACTGAAATGCACTTCACAGAGGCATATACCACATTGGAGAGACGATTTTTTTGTTTACTTACTAAAATGTTATAATGCAGTTTGGTAGCGCCACACCAGCGATAATGCGCCACCGGTCATTAAGACCCCCAAATTATAGTTAGCTACCTACAGATTCATGGCAGAGGTCCACTACCACTGAGTTAATACCATTATGCCCATTTTTCATAGATATAAAACTCACCACCAGCATGCTTGGCCATGTACTCCAGTAACGGCTTCTCCTGGTCGATGCTAGCAAGCTCATCCAAGGCCTGGTTGACATAGCTGTCCAGCAGAGTGGTGAAGTACTCGCGCTTGGTCTGGTCATCCGAGAGTGGGCTGGCCATGGCTTTGGATAGTGTAGCGAGCTTCTCTTGCAGCTCTTTTAGTTCCTTGTACCGCTTGATTTTGGCTTCTCGAGATAGCACCTGGCAATTTTAAATTGACACTACTAAAAATTATAGCTTTAATGATATCTATTGTGTCTTCATGTGGATTTAATAATTAAAAGCACTAATAATCAGCAGATCTGAATTTATTCATGATTTTTCAATTGACCAACTAACTTTGTTCACTTGTAGGGTATTTATCGATTATAATCTCAAACTACCTACATTAATTTATCTATACATAACAATATCAATACGGTTTCCACTATGCTAATATGTAGTGTAATAGTTGCACGAGACTGACTTGTCAGTCTCATCACGAAAATCCAATTAAAAGAGGTAGTTTCAGTTAGTTTTCAGTGGCCAGGTTGTAACTGACATAAAGCAACGAATTGATAGTGAATATTGTAGAAGTATATAGAAACCAAGTCTTGCTTTTTTATTTAACACAAATTAAGGGATTAGTGTTAGCAAAGTAAACATAGAATAAAATCGGATCTTAAGTGCAACTGCCGAAACACACCGATTGGTTCTTGGCAACTGAACTTAGACTCAATGGGTTGCCAAGTGAGTGTTATAAAAGTTACAAGTGTGCTAAGGTTGCATTACAATGTTTTAATCTTACCATATTTGCAATTTTAAGTTGTTCACTAGTCGGTCTAGGTACACCATTGTCAGTTTGTTCACCGTTTGGTGGTGCCACCTCTATGTCTGTTACTCCATAATCTTTGCACCTTTGTAGAAAATCTCTGAAGTAAATTATAATTATATATTAATAATGTTGGTTATGTTGGACATACATATTCAGAGCCAAATTCATAAACCTATCAGTGGGACAATTAGCTTGAAGCTGTGTGTGTGTATAATCTAATAAAATATAATATTTATGCCCCAAAAAGTGGGAAAAATGTTACTTTTTTAACCAACTGCCAGTAAAGGAGCACTGTTTTTTTTGTTTGTTACCTCATATCTGCCAATGTTAAACCGATTTCGAAAGATTTTTCTTTATTTGAAAGGATATACTTTAAGATTGGTCCCATAGAAATTTCATAAAAATCGGTTCAGTAGTTTGTCGCTAAAGTTGGTTCATCGCTGATTTAAAGCAATTATACTTGTTCAATGTGACTATTGATTACAACTGCTAAAAATTTGGCTAGTGACATAAATAGAGCTGGGAAGATATGGGTTTCAAGTCTACTCACAATAAGCAGGTTGGATGGAAAACTTGCTCATAGGAAAGTAATAGCAACCATGAAAAAGGAGAAAGTCATTTATAAGATAAATACTTAGTGTATTATACATGGTATACATTTATGTTTTTTTATTAATATGAGTATGTTACTCATTAGAACCCAAGTGAGCGTCAAACATAGCTATGTATAAGAAAAATAGTGTTACCAACCTAAAGTAAATCTCAGCTATATTAATAACATCTTTCCGCGGCTGGTTGCAGAGTTTTAGGCTAAGCGTCCCGAGGAGTGCCGGCAGCAGTAAGTACTGCAGAGTCTCTGTTGGTAGCTCTTCAATGCTCTCATTCTTGCTAAACATGCCTGTGAGCGAGACTAGGTTTGTGGCCTTCTCAAACTTTGAAATTGCTGATTTTATACTCATCTGAAATTAAAAATTTCACAAGATATCATGAACAAATCATTGAAATATACAATGTAAATTGAAGCTTGACATGAACACAAAAATAATTTAAAAAATGCTGTAAATAAAGCCTAATAATATACACTAGTACAAACAGTGGTGGTGGTGCTGCTGCTGATGATAAGTGTTGAATATCAGGTAAGAGAGGCAGTTGAGTGATATAATGTCAGCATGATGAAGTTTTTTAGCATATGACCAACAAAATAATGTAGTTTTTACACAGTTGTTTAGCACAGTCTAGAATGTTAGAACACACATCACTCACAATACCTTCCTTAGGATAGATCACAACCACAGATCACAACTTTTGAGGTGTTAATTGAATCGCAATTAGACTTGTATCACGTTTATAAGTGTCCTGTGATATCGTAGAGCGACGTAAACCGATTGGAATAAAAAGAAAGCAACTTACTTGCATAATATCGCTGTTAGTTGGTTCTTTGCTGTTTTCAATTGTGTCTAACAACTTCATGGCTTGATCGAAGATGTCTTGCAGAGGTTCTTCATCTGTAGATTGGCTAGCGTTGTTTTGTGCCATTGTGAAAACTGTTTATTTTTGATAAAATAAACCTAAATCAGCGCGCTACGCATTGCAAACTTACGTAGTGTTTGTATCAGTTTGTATTCACTAATCTCTGGTGCAAACCGCTATTCGCAACCTAGATCAAGATTCTTCTTCTTCTTCAAATCTTCAGATTATGGCCAAAAGCATGTGAGAAGTAATTAAGAAATGATGGCCACAAACTAATAGGAGAACAAGTCACAAATTAATAATTATCTAGGGAACAAGTTAAAACTGTAGTAAAAGGCAAAGAGAATCGGGTAAAAGGCTTAGCTTTTTTAAGGCAGTGGCTATTTTCACGGAATTTCACACATACATAAAATTACCACAGATAACTAAATTTATATCTGTGCTGCCATGTTTCTGAGACTGTAAAACCCGTGAATGGAAAACTTCAAACTTGGGCTAATCTGCGGCGCAAGTACGGATCTTTTTGGTCGAAAAAATTCGATAAAATTGACACTTCGAATCGATAAAACCCACTTTATTCGATAAAATTGACAGCTCAAATCGATAAAACCCACTTTATCGATTTGAACTGTCAATTTTATCGAATTTTATCGGCCCGAATAGATCCGTACTTGGGTTGGTACCGCGCCGCTTTGCTCGTGAAGTCTGCCGCCAAGCAGTAATATGCAAGCAGTGGTGGATCCAGGATTTTGGTTTGGAGGGGCTTGACCTAGGTGAGAGTAGGCTTTATTTTTCTCATTTAAGGCATAGGGAGTCTGTCTGGTACCTTTTTTATACTATTGGACTAGCTGCTGCCAGCGGTTTCACCCGCGTGGAGATATTGGATTTCATGGGTTTTTTTTTGCGGAATTATTTTCCTCCTATAATAGTAGCCTAAGTTACTCCATATAACATCAGCTATCTGTCAGTGAAAGTCCTGTCAAAATCGGTCTAGCCGTTTCGGAGATTACTGGAACAAAGAGACAAACATTTTTTTTAAATGATTGTTTTTTTATACTTTACATACATTTTCATATGCATTTAGTAAAAAGCTGTTATTTTGATACTACAAACAGACACTTCAATTTTATTTATTTGTATAGACAACGAGACGAGCGGGACATTTGCCTGATAAGTAAATCTTTTTCCTAATTCCTCACTGCATTCGACTGTGGCGTGCGGTGCAGTAGTGGGGTCCGTATTAAAGAGAATTTTAAACCAAGTAAACCCGATGATTTATGTTTTTTACATTTTTTGGATTCCATACATCTGAATGATAATAATTGGAAACTTTATAGGATCACTCATATAAATGTCTATCCGTATGTCGTAGCCAATTTGCTCCGAATCTACTTCTTTTTAACTGACTTCAAAAAAAAGGAGGAACTGTTACCACTTAAAACAACTTTTGACGCCTGTTTAGCTAGAATGTGTCTTTAAAATATCACAATAGAATTGAATTAGACAACGTGTGGAAAATGATAAGTCACTGCCATTATTTCCAGGTAATATGGTTCATTTTCGCTCGATCTGCCTTCATCTTTATTTATGTTCAGTAACAAATGCAGTTGTTACGTAGTATAAGTTACTCCTTAGAAAATCAGATATCTATCAACGCAAGTCCCGCCAAAATCAATCGAGCTATTTCAGAGATTAGCCGAAACGTACAGACAGTCAGACAAAAAAAAATTTAAAAAAAATTTTTGTTTTGATAAATCTGATTTGTTTTTTGTTTGCATTTAGTAAAAAGCTGTTATTTTGATATTACAAACAGACACTTAAATTTTATTTATTTGTATAGATATTTATATTGATATACATTATTTTATTTATTTATCTTACAATATGGTTTAATTTGCTAGCAAAGAAAAGTAATTATTTAAGATATGATAAAATTGTTCTCTACAATAATTCCCTATTTGAATTCATATTTGTATTAATTCAAAAATCTGCGTTGAACGAAACGTAATCACCACTAATCGTACGCAAGAGGATCTACATGTACACGGAAAATCATCGACAAGGTAAAAAGCTACATAAACTTTCAATAATAGACCTTATCCTTATGGTTATACGACTGCTAATGAACGCAGAATTATCTTGGTATGACGTGAAATAAGAATCAACAAACCATTATAAACGTCAGAAACTGCACACATAGATAGAATCATAGATTAAATGAACACACATGCAAAGAAATTTTACTCACACATAACCAAAAACGGAATTTAAAATTGCCAGGATAAATAATTAGTCTCAATCTTCATTTCGCTAGTTTTGTAAATCAGAAATAGTGAAAGTAAAAATTGTTAATTCGTTTTATTTTACTTCTAAATATTTTTCCTTCAATAAACTGTCTTTTTTGGTCTATAAACAACTTCCAGGAAGATTTTTTGTCACCATGACGGGCATACTTACACGTCATTCAAAGTAATTCAGTTCCATCTATCATTTCCTACCTGAAAAAAGTGTGGGTTTGTCAAAATGGAGATAAAAAAATTCTTACAAATAACACCTTCGAAATAATATTTTCCTCCAAAAAACTGTCTGTTTTGGGCTAAATATTTCAGGCAGAAATTATTTTTGGTCATATAATTATGTCGGGCGTACACGTCACAGATAACTATATACGTTCACATCATTCACCTTAATAAAGTTCATTCATTCCATTCGGTCTTGGAACTGTCAAAATGGAGGAAAAAATGACGTACAAATAACGACTTCGCTTTTTTAATCCACAGACGTCCACAGAGTAGACGGAGTAGACGAGTACTTTTGTTTATAGGGGAATAGAGACATAAATATATCTCAGTCTCAGCTGTCGAAAAATAAATAGGAAATGCGAAAGTGTCGCTCTCCGACATCGAGTTCCAGAACTAATACTAACTTCGATATAGCTATAATAATACCTACCTATATACCTGCACCTACATACGTGCCTATATTATTATTATTATTATTACTTTTCCTTTACAGTAACAAAGAGGAAACATATAATATAACATAAAAGAATATCTGCCTACATAAACATTACTTATTTTGAAATGAAATGAAATGAAAAAATATTTATTTGTAACAATTAGCCTTAAACCTTAATACAGCGTAACAAGCACTTACATAATAATTTTAACATTGTAAATTGTCACAAAACGGTCCAAACTCAGCAACAACTCTCTTATTTTGAGAATAAAACAACTCTAGCTTTTAATTATCCCTTTATTTATTTATTCTTCTAAAACATTCTTATAATAGGTATCAAGGTTCCAAAATCCATTGAGTCTTCACTGTTGTAACAGTTCTTAGTATTTTTACAACCGCCACAATATTTAGTGATTTCTAAGTTTGTAGCATAATAATATAGCAGTTACTGAACCCAATCATAGATGGCAGTATTTAACATCATTGTTCAAGCGCACAGATTTGTTCAAGCGTTAGGACCACTAGTCGGTGTTATTATTTGACTACGTGATTTGATTGGCCGCGAGATGGCCGTTTTATCAGAAAACACGTTTGTTACTTTGTTTTCAGTTTTCAAAAACGCGTTGCCACAAAAGCTAGAGTTGTTTTATTTTTGATCTATGAGTTATGACTATTTGTGAACGATCCAACGCAACTTATTTGATGTATCCTGGATATAGGGATTTACCTAACATCTGATCATGTTGATATTAAAGATTAGATATCGTTCTTAATATTGTCACATATTATAGCTCAAACCAAACATTCCAAAAAGATAACGATATGTACCCTACTAGTCTGTGTGCAGGGTAGTAGGTACTTATCTTAGCAATTATCTATTCTGTGGCACGATGAAAAAATATTAGAATTCTACCAAGAGAAGAGAGTACATGTACTACCAAGCCTGTTTACCTTACGGAGTATGCTATTTGTTTTCAGCGGCAAACACACGCCTCCTATTTGCCCAACTATAATGTAGATAGGTATCTAGTAACTATGTACGTCGCGATAAGTGGTGCGTGGGTGGTTTTTGTCACTGAATCACGAAAAATTCCTCGTATAGGGTAAATCGGCAATAGCAAAGTTGTTATTATTTTTTGGACTATAGCTACCCATCTACGCGCGTTTGAATTTAATAGCAACGCCCTTAATCGTGACAACGTAGAATTACACAAGGCAACCAGAGATTAATGCCCGTTTTCACCAACCCTAGGAGATGCCTAAATATTTAGGAACTTCTAGGCCACTGCCTAGGACAAAAAAATGCTGCGCCAATCTTTAGAAGTGTTCAAACGGTTTATGGTTAGAACTTTACTTAAATTATAGGAGTCACTTATTTAGGCGTTGCCTTATATCTCGTTGGTGAAAACGGGCAGTATCCAATCTTCGTTTTTATGCACCGTTAGCACAGACGAAAGTAAAAAAACTATAATGATCTACTAAACTAGGTACCTTGAAGGGAAGTAGACAGTATTTAATGTTCGACGGAAAATGTCAGGGCCGTAAAGACAACTGTAGAATTATAGCCAGTCAATTCAGCAGCAGGGAGGGACTAGTGGACTGGAGGTGGTCCTAATATCCCTCATGTCTGCACATAGATCTATCTAGTTTACTTATCTATAACACAATTATTAGACAATTTTGTAGCAAATTTTCTGAGTTAAATAATTCGGTACCTTAAAGTACCTATGTGCACCTTTTTTGTTGTCGAAATCAATGAGAAAATCATGAGGTACCAGGCGGTTGTTCTGTGGAGCTCCCGAATTATGAGAGGTTTTTACTAAATTGGACCTACTCATTAAAAGCCCCCGGTGCTATACAAAGGAGGGTCACGGGCTCTCCAAAGGATCCGCGATCATTCCCGTCCACACCGGTGCCCCCTTCCCTGCCGACCTCAATCCTACGACAGCCCGACCACACTGAGCTGCCATTCTTCCACGACTTGCTTGGATGAGTGATCAGAGCCCCACCTTCAACACCTACAAGCCCAAAGATCCTTTTTTAATCGCCTTTTACGACAGCAACGGATATGTATTCTTAAAAACCAGCAGCTTACTCAATGTCAACAACCAACGTATTAAAGGGCTATCGACATGTCGATTCGACTTGCTGATCACATCCCATGTAGGACAAATGGTCAACACTAGCCGCGCCGCTGATTCAGTACTTCAGTAGACACCCGCTGGCCGAGAGGGGAGCACGCGGTCTCGGATTACCACACATGTAAGTTCCATGAATGCACCGTTGCGGAAAATCTGTGACCCCCGACATAATCACCCTCGGATGTGAATCTAGTGACGGAAATAGTGAAGTTTATGGCGAAATAAAACGCTCGTTTTGTTAACAGTGGCGAGTGAATGTGTCTTGTTGGTAGTATTTAGGGCCCTTGCAAGCGCAGGTGAAACCCGACGGATCGGCCCGAGTATACCCACTATAATAGTGCAGTTGTTTCTTTCTAAGCGTAACGTTTTATTTGTACCTAGCAGCTATTGTATGATGTATTCTAGTTCAAGTTTCCGCGGTTAGGTACTGTTTATCTACTCGTAATATATAATTATAATTGGTGATCATTAAACAATTGAATTAATTGAGTTAGTTAAACGTTCATTTCCGACACACGTAAATTGTATTAGGTAGGTATAAACTTTATACTATGGGTACCTACTTAACTCTACTTACAATGCTCTTCCGCTTTATTACCCAAGGTCCAAGGTAAACACCATGAAAGCTGACGCTATCACGTAGGCAGGTACTACTACTGCAAGTGTGATAATCTTTTTGTTAGTGGGAGGACTAACTCTTCTGCGAGTGTCCGTCTGGGTTGTTACCACCGCTTTGTGAGTGAAGTCTGCCGCCAAGCAGTAGTGTGCAAGCATTACTGTGTTCCGGTTTGATGAGCAGAGTATCCAGTGAAATTACTGGGCTTATGATACTTAATACCTAATGTCTCAGGGTAACGAGCGATCTGCAGTGCCGCGCAGGCCTTTGTGTTTCAAATTTCTGGGTGGCACTGCAATTGTTATGGGCCGGCGTTATGCTTACCATCAGGAAAACGAACAGCTCGTCTCGATACCAAATAACATAAAAAAAAAAAAGTAGACTTTACTGTTTCTAATTGAAATCAACGCGATAAATATCTTGATTCATGACGTCCCTATGTCTGTAATGTACCTACTACCTATACATATATGTCACGTGTTGCAATTATATTTTATTATGAAAAGGGGCAGACCGTAGCTACTGAGTCCGCGAGCGGTAAGACAAAAGGCGGTTCATTGAATTTTCGACCCTGAATCAGTACAACCACAACTCACAAGTCTCCTGACTCATCAGCAGTGCTCGAAGACGTCACTGCATCATAATATAACATCGTAGGTAGGTACTTAACGTTTGCTGCGGATTAATGCGGATCTCCGTCAAACATAGAGATCTGGTGATCTATGCCCTCAAGGTTTTTAATAATAGTCCACAAAGACAACAAACATGTTAGTGTGTAGGTACTACTCAAGTCCAACTAGCGTGCAGAGTGCTTAAAACAATCTGGAATACAGGAGAAATGAAAAACTGCTATAGATAAAACGTAGTTGAAATAAAAGTTTAGATAAAACGTTTTATCTAGCAGTTTTTCATCTCTCCTGAAATACACTAACAAAACAGCATACAAATCATAATTCATACCTAATTAAGCATGGTATATTATTATTTCACCATTTGAACTTAAGGTATTTAGAACCACTAGGTTCCTATTTATAGTACGGAATACATTTACCACTATAAATAAGCGATAGTGAATTAATTACCTACTACTTGTATTAATCTAACCTATGTTATGCTGAAAAACCAGTTTATTGCTTGTTTGACTCGCTTTCAACTCTCAATCTAAATCAAGTTAACATTCGACACGACATTTTGATGTGTGCTCGCAAGGGCGTGACCTATTGGCATTATGTCAGAGTTTCTGGAAAATTCTGGCGGGAAACGGCTCATGCCGACCCAAGCAGGATGGCGGCTATTACTGTTATTGTCCCGTCGCTCCTTGCACAAGCGTCGTTTTAATACCACTGAACCGTCTCGACCTCTCTCGACACAAAGAGAGTCCATTACATATTGGATTCAAGGGCAATCGATTGTGTCAACTGCCAACTGTTGCGTAGCTCCCCTAATTTTGAACTTATTGACAGTAAATCCAAAGCAAATTCTTAAAAGTCGACGATTACCTACAATGTTATTAAATCCGTGTTTGTTTACTAACATAACACATTTTACAATTGAAACCTCGTGTATGTGTTTTTGTCATTCACACATCTCTGTAACTATTTATCCGTTTGATTAGTAACCGCTCTTCTAATCGATGAGACATGTCTGCTAAATATTCAACACTCACAACAGACGTCTTCTTTGCTTACAGGTGTAATATGGCTGCAAGAACCTCATTCTAAAGACTGAGAAAATGATACCAAATTTCGACATGGCTCGCACCACGGTCCTTGTTTTCTGCATGATGACGCTTAGTTTCACCTTCGGATTCAATGGAGACAGCTTCGAGCTGGAGTGTCCTGACGAATGCGACTGTCACTACTTCAGGATCAACTGGGTGACAGATTGTTCAGAAAGCAACCTCACCGAGGTTCCATACGACGAGCTCAGCCTGAGCGTATACATTCTGGATCTTAATGGAAACAATATCACCACTCTGAAGCCGTTTCCCAACGACATCAAAATGAGGAGGCTTCAAATTGCCGATAATCGCTTGATGAAAGTAGAAAAGGAGTCCTTTAGAGGATTGGGGTATTTGATAGATGTAGATTTGTCGGGGAACAATATCAGTTATGTCGACCCAGAAGCATTCATGTGAGTAAAACTTGTCCCGTGGCGGCTCTAACCATTCATATTTATCTATAGTAAAAGGAAGACGCGTTATGTTTGACGGCTCCGTGACCAAGTTCTTAGTGCCGTATATCTGTGTGTGTCCATACCACCTGCGACACAGGAATTCAAGTGCAGGGGTTGAGTGTGTAAGCTTTTACGTTATGTTTATGACGCATTATTATTGTATAATAGACTACAAAACATATTAAACATAGATAATTTATAAAAAAAAAATACACAGAAAATAGTATCGCTCTACACAAGCAACGTTTTTAGGACTGTTATGAGTCATATAACCCCGTAAAACTGTAGCTCATTAACTTTACCCCATACTATTTCACACGGGCGTCCATTGTCCGGCCGACGCTGACATTCATCCGATCGCACAATGCGTGCTGATGATAAAATTGTTTAAATTGCTCGTGATCTTGTTATGGCGGTACCCAGAACCGCGACAAATTGCTACCAACTAGTGCCAATATTAGATAATGGGTCTACAACGAATGCAAATTGAGTTTTACTCATACAAGCTACTGTTGTAAGATGTTTATGCTCATACTTCTAAATATAGGACTTAATATATTATTATCTTAGACATATTACTTATCTTCGTTACAAGTAGCTCATCATTGTATTTTGTCTATTTCAGGGATTCACGTGGCCTTCTAAACGTGGAACTCCAAGACAACCCCATAAGCGCCGTCGAAGGTCCCTTCCTGATCTCGGCAACGCTACAGTTCCTGGACATCAGCAATTGCAACCTCAGCATCATCAACCTGCAGTTTTTCGACAACATCACTTCGGTGAACACCGTCGATCTCTCCAACAACCCTCTCAAAACATTGGATGCAGGAATATTCGACGCCTTAACAAGTCTAGAAACATTAAAACTCAACGATTGCAAACTCACAAAAATATCTGAAATCACATTTGCGACCGCTGTCAACCTCAAGAATCTGGAACTAGCCGGCAACAGCTTGAGCGACACTGATTGGCCTGAAATATTAGGAAACTTGATTAGGTTGGAATACTTGAACTTAAGAAAATCAGGCCTCACCTCGCTGTCTGAAGATACCTTCTCGAACTGTACAAACTTAGTATCACTCATTTTAGCAGACAATGAATTGCGCGATATGGATGTAGCAGCCACTTTAGGCAACAGCGTTAATAATTTGGAGTTACTAGATTTGTCCCATTGCAAAATTCAGGGTCCTATTTCAGGCGAGGCCTTCGCTAACGCTACTAGGCTTAAGAGTCTCTACTTGTCTGGCAACCCACTGTTCGCACCAGATCTGCAAGAGGCACTCGCTCCTCTTCCGAAACTAGAGAAACTATTTTTGAGCAAGTGCGGACTGAGAAATCTGCCAGACAATTTTAACGTTTTTGATAATCTTCAAGAGTTAGACATATCTCATAATCCACTCGTTAATGTTTTCACTAAACTGTTAGCTCCACTTGAGAACCTGGAGTATCTCAACATGGGTTACAGTAATTTGTCTTTTGTTGGCCCGGACTCATTTTCTAAGATGACCTCGATGAAACGTCTCATACTCTCGGGCAATGACTTGCTGTCTCTCGAGGCTGGTTTATTCGGTAACTTGACCCAGTTAACCACTTTGGAATTAGAGTTCTGTGGTCTCAAAAGACCTCTAAATGCGAACGCTTTCTTCAAAAACCTAACGTACATGGACTTGAGAGAAATCCGGCTTGGCGGAAATCCTTTGGTAATTCCGGAAAAGGGACCTCTGTTCCCGAAACAACTTTCACAGGTTACAAATCTGGACCTAAGCAATTGCAATATCACCACGCTAAATATCGACGCTTTCAAAAACACAGAGAATATAACGGATTTGAATCTCTCTGGAAATCGATTGAAATCTAAAGATGGTAGTTTGTCATTCCTGGAAACATTACGTCATCTGGAAAAGATAAATCTGAGCAACAACAACTTAACCACGATCGATCCTTTAATATTCGCAAACAACCCAAGATTACATTCCTTGAATCTGCTCGGAAACCCATTCGTTTGCGATTGCAAGATCGCTGAAATGTGGGACTGGGCGAATATGATAAAGGGCGACTTGGATGTGCTTATCGGAGCCAAGAGCGCCGAAAAAGATATCGTCGTAAAAGGTAATAAGAAGAAGAAGCATCTGTACTGCCACTACAATGAGACGCAGTTGCGCAACATAAGCACGACACTAAATAAAACGGTGCCAGGACGAAGGCCTTTCATGAAGCCCAGAGAATTGACGTATCCGAATAGGACCTGGGCGAAATACGTGAGAGAGTCGGGTTGCGAACCGGTCGTCAAGATCTTGAGACCCATCGCCTTGGTAGCGGACTTGTTCGACTTTAAGTCAAGTGATGGGACCCAGGTTCCTGCAGGAGTGGCCGTTCTGGCTGTCCTAGCCCTGGCCTTGGGCGGTGCCACGATTGCGATGACAGTGAGGCTTCTCAGAAAACGGAACATGGCCTACATAGACACAGAGACAAACAGAAAAGCCAGATAGCAAAAGGTATTGAAGCAAAGTCATGACACGCCACGCAACTGTCGTGTAAGAGTACTACCTAATAAAACTAATTTAAAAAATTATATAATTTCATCCATTTCGTTCTTAAAATACTATTTTTGTACTTTTAAATTAAGTCTCTCTAGATTTTGTAGACAATTTGATGTGTCGAATTTATCAATAATTTCATTAATTATTACGCAGCCTCGAAAAGGAAGTGTTTTGTATTTTACTAGTCACATGTCTCGAAAATAAAACAATGAAGTCACGATTCTGGTAATGTGAACTAAGTTAAATATTTTAGTTTTTAAGTTATCATCAGTATTGAACTTTAAATAAACCGTACTAGAGATAATTGCAATTTAATTTTTTCACCCTTGAATACTTCGATCAGAAAATATTAAACTTAGACCTTAATTTTCATAGCCTTGGTAATTGGTAGTTTCGTACTTGCCAATAGACATTTTTTGCTATCAGTTTATTGGTTTCCTCACATTACATCTGCAACTTGTCTCACCGTTAACAATCGACTCTTGCTCAAGACTGAATCTTAGTTTTCGCCAATCTAAAGAAATTCGAGAGCGTAACCGTGCAGATACTATTGCCCACTGAGGTTGCTTATAAAATAGTCAATAAGTAAGTTTTAATGAATAGCCTACAAATGTACGTACATTAAATTATTAAACAAAATGTACGAAAGTAGCTAAATAGAAATAGCATACATTAGAAAAACCTGAGGGAAACAGACAGGGTCTGCTTCCCTTTATTTCCTCTGAAATTACGCACATGTAAAGCAGCTACTAAGCAGTAAGTACCTAGGTAGCTGCTAATTTACGAGTTTCATTTCCTACTGTTGCGTCTCAGAGCAGCCAGCGTTTCTTTGAATCCGGTCTGTAGCATGCAAAATCGTTCCACGGATATTTTTTTTTGCTTCCTCCACGCTGACTGACTGCAGACTAGAGCAATACTTTTTATTTACCGATAAACTACAAATTGGCGCAAGAAATAGCTATCGTCACGTAATATATTGATTGGTAGATAGCGAAAGTAAAATGCGTTGCACAATCGCAAACCTCGGCTGCAGTGAGTAAATAAATGATGTTTATTGAAATAAACAAGTAAATAAATAACTCTTTTTTATTAATTTACAATTTAGCGCATAATAATATTACAACTAGTAACACACAACAACAATAAATTAATCTTATCAGCTATTTGGCCCTGCGTCTGACAAGCTAGTTTTCTTAATATAGAAATTTTCTTTGTATATCTTTTTCCGCGTGCCGGGCTTTTCACTTTCGGGACTGTTGTTGGTCGCCATCGCGGCTAGCTCGCTGTCGAGTAGCCGCGGTATCGAAATGGGCTCGAATCCGTACTGGAATTGAGGCTCCACGAAATGCGTGTTCATCTTGTAGCTTTGGAAAGGGCGCGAGGCGTATGCCGAATTATCTTTCATGATTGGCGCCCCTTTGCTGTAATCATACTCGATGACGAACGGGGCGGAGGCCAGCGGGGTCGCCTTATACTGCGCAAAAAATTGTTTATTATCTCCTTGTACTGGATAATACGAATACGGTATCGCCGTAAGTTTTGCGCTCTGTTTCTGTTGATTTTTGCCACTGTCTTCGTGTAATACATATTTTTCTGGCTTTTGGTCTTTGTACAATTTGTAGTAATTCACTTTATTCTTGTATCTGTCCACTAAGCTTTCCGGTTTACTGACCGAGTAATCTAAGAAATAGTCCTCCTTCATTTTGTCGCTGTTGTCTTTGTAGCTGAGACGTGTTTCCTTGGGGAAGTCGTCGCCTTGATCCTGGTACTGCTGGAACGGCGAATGGTCGATGTTGTAGGAACTGTGATCACGAGGCACGCCATAACTTTCAGGGTTGTAGATATCTTTTTCAATGTCCGTGCCCGATTTATCGTATGCAGGAAAACCGAAAGCGGCATTTTTGTACGCATTTTCGAAGTCTTGCTCTTTATCTGCCTCTTTACCGAACATCGATTTCATCAGTCGTTCGCCGTCATTATCATCATGTTCGGGTGTTTCTTCCTTTATGTAAACTTGTTTAGTTTTTTCACGTACATGAGTAGAGGGTGGTTCGTGGTGTGGTTTGGAGTCTGATGAGTAATGTTGTGGGGTGGGGGAAGGACGTGAATATTGTTGTGCGGCGGGAGACGTTCGGGGTTTCTGGGCGGGCTCCAAGTGCGCTTGCTGTACATGCTGGTTGGGGTCCACTTTAATAGGAGCACTGAAGCCGATGTCTTCTTCATACTGTTCTACATGCTGGAAGGGAATTCCATCGAGCGTGTGGTATTGCGCAGGTTGATGCTTATTGGAGTCATGATAGTGCACATTATTATGTGTGTCAGAATTGTGTTTTGGATGGTAATCCTGTTCTTTGTGCTGTACGTTATGGTGTCCGGCGGAACTAGGCTTTTGGTGATAATTTTGTTCTCTGTGTTGAACATTATGATGTGCATCAAAATCGGGCTTATGGTGGTATTCATGTTCTCTGTGCTCTCTATTGTAATGTGAGTCAGAATTTGGCGTATGATGGTATTCTTGTTCCCTGTGCTCGGGTACGTAATTATGAGCCGGTTTCGGAGCTTCCTTACGTGGTGACTGATGTACTTTATGTTCATGGTGGTGCAGGCGATGTGGAACTTCATCTTCGGAATGTTCGTTAGAATCTCTAGAATCATCAGAGTTGGGTTTAGATTTTTCATTTTCCGTGTTATGTTGTCCCGCCTTGAAATTGTAAATGAGATGTTTTGGAGCCTCTCCTTTGCCTTCGTAACGCACTTCCTGGATGTGTACTGGTTCCTTTGAGCTATGCGTGTAAGAATAATGCACCGGTTCCTTATTAGTGTTCGTTCCGTAAGTGTAATGCACAGGTTCTGAGTTTGTTTCTTTGTTATATTTCACGGCTTGCTCTTTATACGTTTCTTTGTAGTTTGGTGAGTTGATTTCGTAGGTTATCTCCGGAGCATCATTAAGTCCCTGGATCGTTACCGTCGGCCTGGCAGTCGCCGCAGGAATGTATTCCTCGTGATAGGTGTGGTGGACTTCTGGCGACTTTTGTTTCTTTTTCGTTTTCTTAGGTTTTCCTTTGATGACATCACTGTCGTAAATCTTTGTTTTCTGAATAACAAATTCCTTTTGATATTTTTTATCTTCATGCTTATCTAATTCAGGCAGTTTATAATAAGTAGCTTCATTGATTCTCGGCAAGAAATGCTGCACCTGGGGCACCAGCGGGTTTGCAAACGTCAAAGGTTCGAGGAGATTTATATCCAAAAGAGGAAGCGGCGGTTTTGTTTTTACATTAACAATAGTCTTTTTTCCATTCACCACAGTCGATATAGGAGTTTCCTTGATAGCAGATACTATTTCTTTCGTTGTTACTTTGTGGTTCACTTGTCGTACAGGAGCAGAGTGTTCTTCTGCAGAATAGTTTTCATGTGGAGCCTCTTGTAATCTCTGGAACTTTTGTTCACTCTTCAAGTGATGATAGTGTTCCTGCGGTTGCGTGTTGGCATATACAGCTTTGTGACTCGTCGATTGCTGTTGAGCGGAAGGGTGTTCATGATTTTCCGAAACAGAATGAGAAACATTAGTTATCGGACTATTATTCTTCTGGGAATCTTGAGGCGGAGCTGACGAATGTACGGGGACGTGTATTACAGGTCTATATTGAGGACTATAAGAGAACGAAGCCGGCGCTAAGCTCTTAAAACTGTTTGCGTAAACCCCGGGATGCACAAAGTTGTACTGCTGGTTGATAGGCGTCGGCGCAGGAGACTGCAAAGGCAGCCTGTAATGCGAGCCGACGATGATTTGCGGCGCCTGTTTGTACTGGTAGTTTGGCGGTGTCGCAGCCAGCGGCTGGGTAAAATGCGCCGGGAGCTCCTGCAGCTGCACATACTGTTGCGGGAACGGCTTGAACGGAAGTGCCTTCATAGACTGCAACGCCTCGACAAACCTGTTCCCGTAAGAATCCTTCAAGTATCCGTTCGCATGCTGTAGACCCAAGCTTTCTTTCACTGGTATAATCCTGGAAGCCGCAGGTTTTTGCGCGCTAATGGTCGGTATCTGGAACGAGTAGGCTCCGTAAGGCGCGGCGCTAGCGTACACTGTCCCCGTCGCGTGCCGGTACAGTCGCGAAGCGCTTTCTGCACCCTCCTGATCTTTGAATAAGAAACTATTCACTGCTAATGTTCCACTGATCGACAGCCAACTGAGGGCCGCTATTAAAACCTGGGAACAAGAATAAACACCGTTTAAAAAATCACAAAAACAACTTATTCACTCACAATTACTGATGAACTAAGTACCAGTGTAAGTAAATAATTGATGATGATTAATTACCTCTCTCCCCATGGTGTAAACGTTGTGTCGGAGCCAGTGGGAGCGGCACTGCGGCGGCGCGCGCCCTACCTGCGCTTATATCCGCTGCCCAGCCGGCCCGCGACCGCAACAACGACGCGCGAGCGACCAACGTCTTTTTTCCTCCCAGCCACAGAACCTTCCATCGTTATATCACTCTCATTTGACAAAATACAAGATTTAATTTAATTGTCCACAAATAGATTGCTTCCGAAGCCCAGTTAGTTGTATCGTGTGAAGTAATTTTGGGTAACCATAATAGTGTCAACGCGTTATGCAATGGCGAATGGGTGATAGCTTTTAAACTGTCTATCACAAAAAGACGAAAGATTGATAACTTCACGGTTCCTTGTGCAGCACGTAACACCACAATCTATGGGGAACTTAAGTTTCCATACCGGCACACGAGTTATCAGACCTCCATCAATATTCTCTCATTCTCTCTTGCAGTCCTGTTTAATCAGATCAGGTCCACAGGTTTGTTTTAGAAGAGTTCCACAATTTAAAACAAAAAATATAATGAAAAATATTAAATTATAATAGGTTCAGAACTTCATAGGCTCATAGCGATGTGGCTACTTTGTTTCAAACTCTATGAAGACACTATACTTAGATAGGTACCAACATCATGATATTTCATACCAACACTAGCTTCATTATATCGACATTATCAAAACCCATCTAAGGGTAATTTCTGTTGATGTAAAATAATGAAATTGAAAATTTGTTGGATTTCCATTTCTATGAGGAGTTGCTACGTTCCATCCTTAGTCCTATTTGTAAGTTACGCGCCTTTGATGCGGGCACAACTTGTACAAGTCACAAGAATTACAGGATCTCTGGTAGATATTCCAAAATGTAGTCAAAATTATCGTTACTTAAATATTCCCACACTGAAAGATAATTTTATGATGCCTAAATGTAAAGTTGATAGTTTTAATACAAATACCGACTCCGCGGCGCGAGTACGGAAGTCGGTTCGATAAATTTGTCGAATCGAAAAACTCGACAAATTTATCGAATGTTGCGAGTACCGAAGTCTGATCGTAAAGTATTGTAGTAGCTCTATAATATTCTCTTTGGATTCGACCTAGATAACTTTTGTCGATTGTTTCGAGGCTCGATAAATCCCACCTTATCGATTTGAACTGTCAATTTTATCGAATTTTATCGACCCGAATAGATCCGTACTTGCGCCGCAGGTAGTACTTAATAAATAAGTTATGAAAGAAATGGATACCAACTTGACCAGTGGTCATAAACCGAAGAATCTGATTGCTTTCTTAGCCTACTAACTTTCTTTACACGGTCACGGTCACTAGCTGGTGCCTGGTTGCTGGAAACCTAGTGAAAGTACACTGAGTAACCCATTCTTTGTTGACATTCGATCCCTTGCTCTGTGCAATGAAGGGAGATGAAGGAAACCTGCAGATATAAAAAAATTGCTTTTTAAAAAGCGACGAACCGACTTCAGTGACAAACTACTAAACCGTTTTTGATGAAATTTCTATGGGACCAATCTGAAAGCTTAGATAAAAAATAATATTTCAAATCGGTTTATAAATGATGGAAATCTGAGGAAACAAATAAAAAATACCCATCGAATTGAGAACCTTCTCCTTTTTTTGAAGTTGGTTAATACTAGACTGACTTGATTTTTTACTGTTTGGCAACGAGAAGAGGTCTTTAGACTGATGGTAAGTATTGCACCTGCCCAAAAACTACAGTACCATCTACGACTTTAAAACACAAACTTTTAAAGTGATAATGGCACAGTGTTTGTGACGTCGGCCACCGATCTGCAAGAAGCTCAGTGTTTCAAATCCTATATTTTTTTTATTATTTCTCTATACAATTTTTTTTATTATTTGTTAGTGGGAGGACTAACTCTTCTGCGAGTGTCCGTCTGGGTTGTTACCACCGCTTTGCTCGTGAAGTCTGCCGCCAAGCAGTAGTGTGCAAGCATTACTGTGTTCCGGTTTGATGAGCAGAGTATCCAGTGTAAATTACTGGGCTTATGAGACTTAATACCTAATGTCTCAGGGTAACGAGCGCACTGCAGTGCCGCGCAGGCCTTTGTGTTTCAAAGTGCTGGGTGGCACTGCAATTGTTATGGGCCGGCGTTATGCTTACCATCAGGCAAACGACCAGCTCGTCTCGATACCAAATAACATAAAAAAAAAATACAACCTGAGTTTAAATTGGGTATTTTATCCCTAAAAGGGGTCAGTCTACTCCTGGAGAACAACAACATTTATTTCACGAGTTTTTGTAATTCGGAATTGGTTTAGTGGACTAGAGATAAGCTCGTTGTTGGGTTAGTCCATCGACCCACAGATCGTAGACAGACGTCATAGCCATAATCGATTCCGTTAAACAAATTGTTACTTTAGCCTGAATTTTATTGTATAACTAGCTGCTGCCCCGCGGTTTCACCCGCGTGGAGATTTTGGATTTCATGGTTTTTATTTTTTTGCGCGGAACCCTAATTCTTTTTCCAAAATAAAAGTAGCCTATGTTACTCCTTGTAACATCAGCTATCTTCCAGTGAAAGTCCGGTCAAAATCGGCCCAGCCGTTTCGGAGATTACTCGGAACAAACAGACAGACAGACAAACATTTTAAAAATGGCTGTTTTGGTGTAGGTCCCGTATATACTTTCATATGCATTTAGTAAAAAGCTGTTATTTTGATATTACAAACAGACACTTCAATTTTATTTATCTGTATGGACAAACAATGAAGTTATTTACAATTTCAGCTAGCTGCGAACAAGTAACAAGATTACAATGACTGTTTTACAATCCTAAGTGGCGACCACAAATTGTGGGTGACATTACGAGGTATAACGTAAATTATGGTTTCGGGTACCCGGCAAACGTTTCGCAATGTAATGACTTTTGTAATGTTTACAAGCTACAGCGAATCCCTTTATCTACCTCGATCGAAGAGGAGCTATTTATTATTCCGACATTTTGTACATTTGTAATTTATACCTTAATAAACGCGATATAAACTTTACTTTCCTATTGACTCTATAATGAATTCGGCAAATTTTTTATCCTGGAAAAATGCACGGTTTCTGTGGGAACCCGGGTGAAAACCGCGGGCAGAAGATAGTCTGGTATATGTGATTACTACTTCTATCAAAGTCAGAGTTACAGAAATACAAAAAATACTAAAATTTTCAGTTTATTTGTAACAAAATATTTACACTTTTTATAGGAACCTTATTTCTATCTTAAACATAATACGTATCTTAAATTAAACATAAAAAATCGTGTACATTTATTATATACATGCACAAGAACAAATATTTTAGAATGATGTCAAAAAATTACAAACATTGAGGCATTCAAATAGTACCAACTCGACTAATAACAATTGTTAGAAAGTAAAAAAATATAATTAGATTTGAAATCGACCACATAGAGATTCATACGTATTGAAATTATGTGAGACCATGCATGGGGTTTGTATAATAATCATTATTCCAACCTCTTTCATTTAAATTTCTATACAAGCCAGAGACAAACTTGATACAATATCACTTGGTGCGAACACGCACCTACTATAGATATATAATAAGATACTGGAAGTCGTTAGTTAGTCTTCAATTTTATTACAGAAGTTATGCTTAAATTTTCACAGCAAATGCTGTGAAATATTTGTGAAGTTTTTAAATATTTGTTGGGTTCGCAATATAAACATATTTTGCGAACTTAACTTTTATTATTCGCTTTTGTTTTGTTCATAATCTGCAAGCACGGAAGTAGATCGAAAAACCGCAGTTGTTCCATCTGGAAACTAGACAATAGAACTACTGGTCTACTGTGAAAGAACCGATGGGAATATACCCCCGGGGCCCGATTCTCGCATTGTACAGATTATGTGACCATAGAGATATACCAAAGAGGTATGATTCCATCGCTTTATTCTTTATTTAAACCTTTCTTATATATCTTATTTGAATCTAAGAAAACGTTCCGATTTACTTAGGTAGATTTTTTGTCCGATTTTATTGTAAAGTCCCTAAATAATGCTTGAGACGACTTTCATATTCAATCATCTCACAAACATAGAACATGATTGATCACAGATTAGATTGTTTTTTTTTTAAACCTTGATAAATCAACTTTCTACTTGAGTGAAACGAAACGTTTTTCCGTCCAGTGAATTTAGTAGTCTAGTCTAATTTATCAAGGATAGAACATATTTGACAGCTCTAAAACTAAATTCAGATCTGTCAAACATATTCTATCTCTTTCGCATGTTATGAATTGGAAAGAGAGAGCGAAACTAAAATTAGGTTTAAGTATGAAATGACAGAATCGACACCATTATCATCACAAAGCAAGGATCGGCCTCGAGTTGCAAAAACCGATACAAATTTTAAGTAAACACTTAGTACACTTTATAATTATTAAAATTCATTTAAAAACTATTTTTAACAGCTTCAAGTTACTGCTGGCCGGATTCAAATTAGGATTTCACCCTACCATATTATATTATAATTTTATGCGTGTGTTAGGGTCCGGTCCCCAAAATCGCGCAAAAATATCGACCTAGTCAATCTTTAATACTATTAACAATTTGAAAAATAATTCACTATTAGACGAGATTTCGTAGTTTTTAAAATTATGACAAGTATTTAGTTCTGCCGTCAAGGTTCTTCTACTGTACATCACTTGATATCACGAGATCAGAAACAAAATTATTGAAAAAAAAAACCAATTTCATAGCCATAGGTAATAAAAATTCACATCAACCAGTTAAGACAAAAATGTTGAAGACGACAAGTTCCAAATTGGTTCCGTATTTAAATTATTTCAAAACCTACAAAAAAATTCTTGACGCCAGGCCATATAAGAACTTTACCGTAGAAAAGCTTGAGCACTCAAAAATCATTTATTAAGAAACGTGTGCAATAAACTTTCTGCAATTGCAAATGATCAGAAATAAATATCCACTAGCACAACGAAAAATGTTGACAACTCAACGGATAATCGCAGTAAGAAAAGCTATTTGTTTGGCAGTCAAAGAAAATAGTAATGAGCGTAAGGATTCGTCTACCAAAATAAACGACCTTTACCGAGATGTATCAAATTCTTACAACCACGAGTTTGAGGAACACAACAATTGCAAACCTTATTATTGTGAAAGCGAGAGCAAAAGTGAGAATTTCGTTCTTAAACTAAGAGCATCGGCAATGTGAAACCGAATCCAGCATATTATCGGGCTACTTGCTTCGAATCGAAGTTTAATCCATGACGTGAACAGGAATCGAGAGGAAAGATTTAACAGCGTTATAGCGAAAGTAGTGGGAGAAAAGCGTACCAACTTAAGCTCATGTCAGACCTACCAAACCCGCTGTAATGCAGCAGTAGTGCCGTTTAATACTAAAAAACATGTGTAAACGTAAAAGAACGCATTGGGATTTAGTCCTAAATGCAAATCAAAACTCTTAGAGCAACGCAGAGGCCGAAAGAATATTTTGTGCAATAGGTAAGCGCGACAAAAAATACGTTTTTCAAATGTTAATACTGCAACTGACAAACATTACGGCGAGAATTGTCAAATACCGGACTTGGCTAAAGAAGAAATGGCACAACTTAAAGAGACATTTCTAGGAAACCTAAAAAGAAACTGAGGAAGAAAAAGAGGACTGAAAGTGCGACTGCAATTCAACGAGACAGTAGTGAATGGTTGGAGTTACGTAGACGTCTAATTTTGGAAAGATTGTTAAAAAAGAGATTCGACCAACGCATCGATTGTAACGCTTTGTTGTACAAAAGAGACTTATCCAATGTGACTTCCATAAAACATAGAATTGAATATGAAAGTAATGCTTTAAACCAGCTGTCTGCTCAACTTAACGTCTGCGTGTGGCTTATGTGGCTGTGGCTTATTTATTGATCCCGAAATTCCATATTTAGGAGCAACATCAGATGGCTTGATTGGAGGAGATCAGGTAGTGGAAATTAACTGTCCAGTATCAGTTTTAAATTCAACGTCATTAAAGGAAGCAGTACAAAAGAAAAAACTCTCATTTTATAAACCAGTTCAGGACAAAGTTGTAGTTAACAAAAATCACGATTGGTACTGTTGGCAACACAACAAATTACTTATTTCTAACTACACGGTTGCCCAGATTGAATTAGGTGATTTTAGTAGATGTATCGGGCAACCCAGTTCTTTTTCCCTCTTGACGTGTCGGTACTACCGAACAAACCGAAAAGCTAAACTCAGTGTTTTCTCTCGAACTACTACGACCACCACGAAATACAGTCCACTACTCTACAACTGAGGCTACAGGTACTTTCAAGTACAGGGACAACTACAAATGTGACATCTCTTTATTTGTTGCCGCAATTTTCTCGGTGATCAACTTGCACAATGGCCCATGCGGCGCCCCCTCGGGGCACGGCCAGAACAAATCTTCCCCGCAACACTTTTAGCTGTATACAGATTAACCTTGGGCGGTCTCGCAATGCGCAACAGGAACTCGCTGTCCATGCAACGACGAATGAAACCGATATCATTATTGTAAATGAACAATATAACAACTCTAAATTTTCACCTGTAAACATACCAGGGTACCATACACATCAGACCCAGGGGCGTATTTACCCTAGGGCCAAAAGGGCCATGGCCCGGGGCGGCAGGCTGCGAGGGGCGGCGCAAGCAGAAGAAATTTAAAAAAGGCTCTTATTAATAAACAATTGAATACTTAGTTAAACTCTGTTTTGTTTCTTTTGATTCAGTTTAAATGGTCAAAGAGCAACAAAGAAAAAAGTATGTTTAACTGAACCCCCGTTTAACATTGTTTCTTAATAAGAGCCTAAATCTCGTAAGGTGGTCGTGGGTGTAAATTTGATAGACACCAAGACCCGGGGCTATCGTATATAGTGACAAGCGCGACGGCAGGGCGGTGGGGCCTGCAGGCCCTGGGCGCTGAATCCTAAAATACGCCACTGATCAGACCCGCGTCAACCACCCTACAAGTGACTCCAGCGATGTTCAGTAATGCAGCTGTATCATAATATTTAATAAATATTCACTTAACACAGCACGAGCGAAAACGTTATTGTTCAAAACAATGCAAGTCTCGAAGGAGCCTGGGTACAAGTACTGTTGACACGCTAATGGTAACATTTTTGGTAAAAAAAGACCGACTCAACCAAACCCAATGCATTTTAGGGTTCCGTGCCTCAAATAGAAAAAAAAGGATTAAAGGATCACTTTGTTGTCCGTCTGTCTGTCAAGAGACTTTTTCTCAGGGATGCGTGGAGGTATTGAAATTAATATCAAATACTCGGGTTTGTAATCCCTTGGGAGCTGTAAAAAAATCAAACTTATAAGCCAACGCAATCAAAAGATACGGCCGTTTTTGCTGCATATTTTGACACTCACAAGGGAATCAAACCCTATAGGATACTTTTCATTGTCTTGAATCATGAAATTTGGTATGAAGGCTTATAGCAGAGGTAAAGGAATAAATCCGAAAACCATAGAAACACAATTTTTTTTTATCCGGAACCATCCCACCTCTCCGACTCGCACTTGTCCGATTTTTTTACTTTAACGGTTATTCACAACTGTATGCTTAACATGATTATTTGCCATGGTTATTTATTATAGCTATCTGGCGAGCACCTAGGATTTTGACACTTTTGCAAGCATCATCTTCACGAGAACACCCGTTTTTATATTCATCTATATACAACCGTTTTGTAGTTGATTTACACAAGTTTTTTTAATAAGTTAGTAGCTTAAAAATGCACAACATTATCCACTATGAATATAAAATATCGATCAACAAACAACACAATATATCTTGTGGCACAGCCAGTTTATGTCACTTGTGGCAGTCACTAATGTCACTTCTGGCAGTCACTAATGTCACTTCTGGCAGTCACTAATGTCACTTCTGGCAGTCGCTAATGTCATTCGGGGCAGTTACTAATGTAACTTGTGGCAGGCACTTATGCCACTTCTGGCAGTCACGCACAATTCGTGAACAAGTCACACATAGTAACGAAACAGTTCCTATCACATCTCACCATTCTCGAATATCAAACACCCAGTCTCTTGAACACGGTGCTAGTGATGGTGAGATTGTTGACGTTCTTCGTCCCCAGACGAGCCTTGACCCCATTGTGGGGCTCGGGCAGGGACAGCCGCCGCTCCGGCTTGTTGAAGAACGACGCGACCGTGGCCCTGGATACTACCGGGGCCTTATTAATAGGCTCGATCTCTTTGTACTGAACATGGTTTGAGAACTTAACTGACTTTGGTTTAGACAGGGCGAGCTTCTCCTTCACGCTGAGAGGAGCCTCATCCGCTCTCATCGTGCACGATATCTTGCGTACGTTTTGGGTTGTAGTGATCGTTACCATCTTCTTTGAAAGCGATGGGCTTTTGAGAATGCCCTCGTATTTGAGCGCGTCCTTGTCTATGGGTATGAATTGTTCCTCGGCTGGTTTGGTCTCAGACTTGATGCCGAGTCGAGAGAATATCGGCTTGGCGGCTGGTTTTGCCGCGACGAGCTTGGGAGCTTCATTGTTACCCAGCCGGGAGAATACCGTTGTATTGGTATTGCCTGCAACAAAATTGCACATGCGGTTGGTAGTTTTATTGTGATAAGAAATTAATGCCCGTCTGCACTAAAGTTTGACAGCGCCTAAGTAACGAGCGCACTGCAGTGCGCTCGTTACCCTGAGCCATTAGGCATTGAGTCTCATATAAAAGCCCAGTAATTTCACTGTTTCATAATCAACATCAAACCGGAACACAGTAATGCATGCACATTACTGCTTGGCGGCAGACTTTACGAGCAAAGCGGTGGTAACAACCCAGACGGACACTCGCAGAATAATTGGTCCTATACCATCTAGTAAATTTTACATTATAAATCTGTCCAAAGAGTGTTTGGGCACAGGTAGAATATGAACGAATTCTGATGAGAGTTATGGCCCAATTATTATGTCTATCGAAAATACATCCTTGTCTATATTTTAAAATCATACAATTTCTATTATAAATAACTGAGCCCGCTTTCAAAATAATTGAGGTTAAACAAATGTTAAAGTATGCAATGTACCTTCTTTGACGGTGGTTTTTGGAGGAGATGCGAACCTGATCATCCGCGCTTTCTTGTTGGAAGCGTCTGTTCCAGTTCTGTAAAGAGAGTTTTAGATTTAGGATTTCTAAAACAATTCGTGTAAGACGCGCAATAAGGCCGGCCGTACACTAATGCATGCTTGCGTTTTGCTGTCGAAATAACCATGGTTTTACATCAAGCGCGAATTACGAGGCAAGCGCGGCTTGAAGTAAAACCATCAAAAATCCACGAAATGGAAAAGAACAGCAATACAGCTAGGTTGTGCTGTCTCTTTCACTCCCTGCCTGGGCTCAATGCAACGACTGATCCGCTTTAAGCTACATACATCACTTGCGCACCACCGCCTATTTACCGCAGCTTCTTCACAAACACGCAGTGGTAGTGAAAATATTTTTTGAGTAGAGATCGCAGAAGCGACTACAGTGTGTCTCTTTCACTCCTCTAACCGTGGTTGGGTTAGCACTCGGGCTAAATTTCTACCAAGCTACACCAGTAATCAGTGAAATTACTGGGCTTAGACTTAATACCAAATGTCTCAGGGTAACGAACGCAGTGCAGAGACGCGCAGGCTTTTGTGTTTCAAAATCCTGAGTGGCACTGCAATTGTTATGGGCCAGCGTTATGTTTACCATCAGGCAAACAACCGGCTCGTCTCGTTCAAATTCAAATTCAAAATGCTTTATTCATATAGGCCCCAAGAGAGCACTTATGAAGGTTAAAATAAATTACTCTAACAGCGGGCCTCTGTAACGCTCGTTTACCCGAATCACAGACTAAAACTAATGCTGTCTTTATCAGAACACAATAAATGACAAAGACATCAACAGACCCAATCCGTGCTCAAAGTCGACGAATCGTCCAGAAATCCACCGTTCCCATTCCAAATTGGTATAGGCGTTACCAATAGTAACGAAAAAATACTATCTTGAACTACTAAAATGTTACAATAACTTGCCAGTCAGTTCTAAATGACGTCAAATCGAAAAGAAAGTAAAACCGCTGTCATAACACACACCAAATTCATCACATCAAATTCAGAACTTTTACATACCCAGTCTGAACAGTCTTCCTCTTCGGCGCCTGCGCCGCCGGCGGCTCCTGCACGTGCGGGTTCCTCGTGTAGCGCTCCACGATGCGGCTGGCGGCTGGACACAGTTAAACAATCAACATCTGAAGCTTATTTATGAACCCGGAGAGATATTCCCAGGGACGGATTATCCATAAGGCAAATTAGGCATCTGACTAGGGGCCCACACCCGGGAAAAAAATTGAAAATGTTTCCTCAAGTGAAAATTTAAATTTGAAGATTTGTATGTAACAAACCCTCAATGACATTTTATTACTATATTTATTTTATTACTAATATTGCGTGGTTTTTTTATATTATATCGTCATATTTCAGATCGCATTTCAAATTATTATAGCATAATATTATTATGGTTAGAAAAGGGGGCCCGATACGTGCATTGCCTAGGGGCCCCGACATGGTTAATCCGGCCCTGGATGTTGCAAAGAGTGTATCTATACTAAGCCCAATGTTATGTTGAACTAAGCACTTGCGTCATTGCTCCTTAACGGAGATTCTTTTCAGCTTTTTTTTAATGAGGTTACGAGTTACAACCCGGTTCATTTTGGCCCTGTATTCAGCTAGTATTTGGTATACAGCCAGTATAATTAAAAAGTATAAATTTGTGTCTGTCTGTCTGTTTGTTCCGGGTAAACTCCGAAACGGCTGAACCGATTTTAACGGGACTCTCACTGGCAGATAGCTGATGTTACAAGGAGTAACTTAGACTATGTGGGCGAAGCCGCAGGGCACAGCTAGTTATCTTATAAATTTACTAACACCAGCACTAGTTTCCCGATCAGGTTGCCCACACTAAATACAGGCCTCCTCTAGAAGTCGCCATTCCAAGCTTTCCTGCGCCAGGCTTTCGGTAAATCATCTTCATCTTCCCACCTTCTCTGTGGTCCCTTTGTTCTCTGCCCATCTCTAGGGTACCACAATATTATCTGTCTCTTATAATTTCCTCAAAATTCATATAGAATGATGAGAGTGGAAGGAAGCATTTAATATTAGTTACGCACTGCAGTTTCCTATTAATTACAAGTTTCTTGACTTGCATGTTTGCATTACATGAGCATCGCGTCATTACCATAATAAGTAGGTCTGTGGGTACGCTTTTTATGCGTTGACACCCAGCAAGCGTGTGCAACCCATTTGTTAAGTAACATACATTATAAATTTACATAAATCTTCATATATGTATGGCTTGTAATATGTTATATAATTTGGGTAAGGACGAATATTTAAATTTTTTCATTTGGACATAAATAAATACACAGAAAGATATGGAGATAGTGGACTCGCTAGCTGATAAGCAATTCATGATGTTTCGGTCCCTAGAGCTCTACCAGCAGGGTCAATTTAATTGACTCGGAATGATATCCGTGTCGGAAGCTACTGTCTTGATCGTTTATATTTCGGAATCGCATAGATAGATAGATAAAGTTTTTTTTTTAGATAAATTTATTTGTCAAAAACATGTGAGGTTACACACATATCCGTGCATACATGCAGATCTTTTTTTATAATAATGTTGTCAACATGTTTTGCCTAGTAGGCGTACAAAATGCAAGAGAATGGCTTATCTAAATACATGTCAAAAAATAAAAATTTACAAATAAAAATACTTGTCAAAAAGAACGTAGTAGGTACAAGAGTCAAAATACAAATTACAAAAAACATAAATGTCAAAACTAATTAAAATAATTCCAGGTCCAGTTCCTTATCATTTAAAAAGTCATTCACGCTATAATAGCATTTTCGCATCCAGAGAAATTTCCGCTCGTCAGAGAAATTTCCCTTTGTGATTTGACAAGTCAGCTGCATAAACACGGATATAATCCCGATAATATTTCTCTGTCGGGATGCGTTTCCGAGATATAAACGATCAGAGGGGTGATTATAATTCACTCGGAATGATTCCGTGTATAGGAAGCAACTGTTTCTAATCGTTTACCTCTCGGAAATGCATCCCGACAGAGAAATATTGTCGGGATTATATCCGTGTTTATGCAGCTGAAGTGTCGAATCTAAACGGGAATTTTTCTTTGACGGGATGCGTTTCAGAAATATAAACGATCAAAACTGTCGCTTCCTACACGGAATCATTCCGAGTGAATTAAAATCACTCTGCAGTTGTAGGATCCGAAACATATGGTTGAATTTGGTGAAGTAAAACGTCGCAATGCAATAACAGCGCGGTGGGAGGGCATTTTCGATGCCTGGCTAACAAACACTTGCCCTCAAGCTAAGAATCAGTCGCTAAGCTCCCATTCGGAGAGTTCCGGTATCCTGATCATCACTTGAGAGGTGTCCGTTTTAAGCTTAGCATTTCACAAACTACTGTCATACAACCACTTAAGATCACGTAAGATAAAGGTCAAACGCTAACATAATTACAGTCTTAACAACTTAGCAAAAAAATTTAACACACCGTAAACATGTGTTATAATACAGTGATTAACTCCTAAACTTGCCTCAGTCACGTGTAATTATCAACAACCACAAATCTTAGGTAGTAAGTAGAAACAAATTTTAACGGTCTCACCACAAAAAAATTAAACACACTCTAAACATATGTGCAAACCAGCTTTTAGTTTCAAAACATGCCTTAGTTGCATGTTTAAATATCAACAACAAATCTTGATTTAAGTAGCGTCTAACTGTTGCCTAACTTCATTCTGTTGTGATATTTCTAATAAAATTTTAGACATTTAGTTTTAGACACTATCTAGCTAAACAGGCATTTAAAAGTTGGTTTTTATGGTATATGAATGCATTATAGGAATCATTTATGGACAGACTAAAATGTAATGGGTATGTACTAGGTAATAAATACTTACGTGAAGAAGGCTGTGCCACTGTAGACCGGCCTGTGACAGTAGCCACGGGCACCTTGATGCAGGAGGTGGAAGTATTGTTCAGCACCTTGTCACGTGCTGTGATTTCGTGTACTTGCTTTGCATGCCTATAACAAAAAAACAGTGGGTAATATAAAGAGAGGCTTTCAATTTGTGTTCATAAAAGTTACATCTCTATAGACTCTATATACTTTCGGTGCCAATTTGGAACGGGCACGGTGGGTTTCTGGAAGGTTCGTTGACTTTGAGCATGGATTGGGTCTGTTGGTGTCTTTGTCATTTATTATGTTCTGATAATGACTAGTTTTAGTCTGTGATTCGGGTAGATGAATGTTGCAGAGGCCCGCTGTTAAGAGTCATTTTAACTTTCATAAGTGCTCCTTTGGGGCCTATTTGAATAAAGACTTTTGAATTTGAATTTGAATTTGGTGCCTGTTTGACTCAAGCAAATATTAGAGAAGAAAGGCAAATAATTATTAATGCTACCTCAGTATTGCAATAACATCCCCCATTTGTGTGATGCCCATGTCCCGCAGGTACTCCTTGTTCAAATCCAGTAGCATATCATTTTGGATGCGGTTCTCTGTGAATGTCAGTGCATATGTGGCCGCCACATCCGACGGTATTCCTGCCGCGGTGAAGAAGTTCACCCACATTGCTGTAAGGAAACGGAAATCGATTAGAATTGTATAGATGAAATTGATCAATTAATTTTGACAGCTTAGTTTGTCAGAGGAGAGTAAATAGCATGTGATTGAGAGATTGATATTAACAACTCTTTGGCTAATTTGGTCTACCCTTCCTGCTAAGCAAGAGATTCATCCGCAAACATTGTGTGGTGAGTTTAGTTTATCCTTGGGATTTATATGTGTTGTTTAACTGTGTGTGTCCATGCTAACTGCAACACAGGGAATCTTAGTGAAAGCCTACAAGGATGTGGAGAGGGCTTTTGTTTGTTTATTATATTGATTTTGGAACAAAATAACAAGTTGTTTACAGTTCAGTTTCTTAAGCATTGAATTTGATAATAACCCATACTGTTATTTATTTATTTTACTTTAATTAAAACGGCATGCACCAATTACAATAATTAAAGATAAACACACAGATAAGACAAAGACACAGCAAAATATTCAAATTGGAAGAGAAAATAATAATATAATAATAATGTAATAAAATCTATCAATATCTACTATATATATGTGAAAGTGTGTTTGTGTTGATTTGTCATTCTTTCATGCAGCAATGGAGCAATGGATCAATTTAAAGCCTATTACCTTTTTCCCTGGAATAATGTACATTGCACAATTCCTGTAGTTATCTCCATGCAGGTAAGCCGCAGGCAAAAGCTTTGCAATTGTAATTTGTCTAATACCTACTGCTAAATATAATTTATGTATTACTCGTAAATGCGTCATGAGTATCTTTTCATGATCTCCATGAAAGGTTACCCAAGCAATAACAATAGCCGTGTCACTTCACTAAACTCGACACAACTATTGGTTTTTGGCGTTCGTAGAATAACACTGCAATTTCGCCAATGTACGTACAAATACAAAGTTAGATCATCGTATGAAAAGATTCGAGATGAAGAAATACCATGAGTATTATTCTTGAGTTTCATGACACCAGAAAATAATATTTCACCTTGATAATTTCTGATGGTTTAAGGCCTTTTACTCATCTGCAATTCTGGAAATAGTACATATTTATTTACCAAATAGTAGTATAGATGCAGATGATAATTTACTTACCAGTTAGATTTGATTCAGTTTTGCTATTCATATTTCTTTTCACAAAAAATATCAAATTACACACTTGAGTTATAACTATTATTCTATTTCACCAGTGTTGCCAACTTTATTTTAACGAACCCACTAATTGTGGTGTCGTTACCCACCAGAAAACCACTAAATTTGGCGATCCCTCAAACCACCAGAAAACCACTAACATATTATGCCAGGCAGACATGCTTCAAAATATTATTTGGAAATAAAACATCAATTACCGGCTGTAATTTATACTATAAAATTATAGTTTATTTTTGTTAACAAAAAATAAATCCTTATTGACATTAGTCATATCTTCGGAAGAAGTGGGAGGACTAACTCTTCTGCGAGTGTCCGTCTGGGTTGTTACCACCGCTTTGCTCGTGAAGTCTGCCGCCAAGCAGTAGTGTGCAAGCATTACTGTGTTCCGGTTTGATGAGCAGAGTATGCAGTGAAATTACTGGGCTTATGAGACTTCTCAGGGTAACGAGCGCATTGCAGTGCCGCGCAGGCCTTTGTGTTTCAAAGTTCTGGATGGCACTGCAATTGTTATGGGCCGGCGTTATGCTTACCATCAGGCAAACGACCAGCTCGTCTCGTTACCTAATAACATAAAAAAAAAGGATAGGCTTCTTCTACAATGGGGATGTTGACTGCCCATTTATCACGATAGGTGGCGCATCGTCGCCATGGCCATTGAAAACTGTCAGTTTCATACATTTTATAACCTATAACTCAGTAAATCTTAATTTTATTTAATTATATGCCACTGTGTGCTGTACCAGGATGTTTGAACCCCGGTGTACATTTATTTCCCAAGGATCCAATAATAAAAAAGAAGCTATACGTCGGAAAAACTTTGTACTATACAGCATACAAGGTTATGCCGGAGTCATTTCCATGAATCTGATTATGTAGAAGAATCAGCTTATACAGGTGAATTATTATGTGTTTATTTCGGTCATCAAGTGTCACAGATCGTCTTATCTTAATATCTGTGGTTATTTTTAATAAGTAGCTTGTAAGAGTTTGTTTGAAACTTTTTATTGTTTTTCAGGAGATCCTCAAATATGCAGATATCTCAAAAAGAGACTGTACCAAGCGTATTCCCTTGGTGCACTTGAGTTTCAACAACACCTACATCAAGAAGCCTTCGGTATTTAGAAAGAAGCAAGAAGCTATTCATTTTTATACGGGCCTAGAAATCTATGATAAATTCATGCTGGTGATAGACACATGTGTAATAACTTAAATTACAAGGGAAGTCAAATTATTAATGTTTGTGTTGGTGATCAACTACAAAAATACCCATAACAAAGCCGGTGAATCCTGTAGCACAGCAAGTAACATTTAGCAGCTACAAACACAAAAATACTGTGAAGGCAATGATTGGGCTATGACTGGTAGTCTTACATCTTGTCTCAGAATGTTATGGAGATTCAGTCAGTGATAGACAGATTATAGGAAGATCCAAACTGGAAAATCTTTGTGCCAGTGGTGATTCTATCATGGCAGACAGAGGCTTTAATGTACAGAACATTTTTGTTTCAAAAGACATTAGTATAAATATTACGATGTTTTTGAAAGGAAAGACAAATACCAAGTGTTAGAATAATACTGGACCGGAAATTAGTGAGCAAACATGTTCATATAGAACATATTATTGGTCTAGTTAAGACATAGGTACAAGATTTAAAAAAATGAACTAACCCCATATTATGTCCCCCTAGCATCTAGGATTTTATTTGGTTGTGCTATGGTTTGTAATTTTAGAGAGAATACAGTGAAATAAAAGTTTTTGTTACTTTTTATTGTTTTATTATACAGTATAATTATTCTTTCTTATTCTTATTCAAGTCGGGGCGATAAGGCTTGCACTGATGTCCCGCTTGAGGTTTATTGTGCATTTCCCCCTGCCAGTATTTACCCAAGCCATCCCAACTCCTTTACATAACGGAGCGCGGCTTTGGGTTGCTGGCACAGCTGTTCCAGTAAAGTTGTAGGTGGTGAACATTTTCTGGAGTCCAATCTTGGTCAAGCCTCTCTCCGTGATTCGCCGCGTTGCAAGAACAATCTAAAACAAGAGCCATCATGTTAAAATAAGATCCGGATAGGGGTATTAAACATGATTTCATTTACCTTTAACATTGTATAGATAGAAACTACCTGTCAATTGTATAGAAACTACTTACATTGCATTTATTGCTTGATAATCTTCGGCAATATGGTGGAACTATTGACGTCTTGGTAAAGTTGTACAGCGGAAACGTCGACTGCTCGGCTTTCAGACGCTGTTAGGGCTTTGATGGCCGAAACTAATATTTCAGTCATAAGCTTCTAACCTAAAAATAATAAAACCACATATTATTATAATTAATGGTCTGTGATTTTTCGTAAATTTTCCTAGCATGAATCAAGTAAGTGTTAACGTGTTACATTAAAGAAAAGCTGTAAATTGTGTAACTTAACACTGTTAAAAATATTTTATTATAAAAACGTCTACCTCTCAATAAGATCTGCTTTCCTTCCAGTTATCTTTCCTCCTAGTTTTTTCAGTACATCTTTCAATTCTTTAAGCTTCCAGGTACCATACACATTATCCATTATGATGATTCGACCGGTTTGAACACAAAAAAATATAAAAAATCTACATGTAAACAAAGCGAAAATGATTTGACAGTGGCCATCGCGCCGCTGGCGCCATCTGCTCTGAGCTTTGCGCGTGGATCCCCATTTTTTGAAGATAAATTTCTTTATTCCCATATTTTTGTACATAATACGATATTTGGTAATAATATGTAGCTATTGCAGCATCTTCCCTCGCGTTTTAAACTAGTACGGACTGTGAGAATTGAAGATAGCAGATATAACTTCATTCGGTTTCTGATAAATAATCGCTAATGCATAGGAAATAATCACAAACACATCTTTTCAATTCAAACCAAACTTGACGCACGGCAGTATTCATATGAATAAAGTCCATAATCAAAATTATTCAAGAAATTGACAAACTGTTTTCGGGGAATCCCTGAAAACCATCACCTCAGTTCTGTGTTGCCTACACATCAAAAAATATACACTTGTACTGTAATGTGAACGTTCAAGTACTTTCCTATATTTAATTCGTGCTAGTGGTTAAATGGGACCTTACCACTAACTGAAACAACCTAAGCCACTAAAAAAATCCACTAGCCACTAAAACCAAAATTTGCCCACTAAAAGGTAAGCCTAAACCACCAGATCTAGTGGAAAATCCACTGAGTTGGCAACACTGTATTTCACAGACCAGTAAGAGTAGTTGTTCTATTTATCCACAGACTACTTAGAGGTACTACATATATTTATCCACCACAGAGTACTTTTATATCCACAGACTACTTAGAGTTAGAGAGTAGAGATACTACGTATAATAATATATCTATAGGTAGAGTCTGTAGTAATACTCTGTATCTAATACAAATTATGTATAATTATATATACCTCCATGGTACATAAAAAAGAGAATTATAACCACTACGTTTGGTATGGTATGACCAATGATTAAAGAAAAGTAGAGGATATGAACCAAAAGTACGTATTGCGCGCCGCAACAGAAACAAAAATGGCGTCAAATGTCGAGCCACAGCTCTTCACACAGCACTTTGGCATGGTAGCCTGTATCACATGCAACTTCTCACTTGCATTAATAGTTCTACAGAACTATTTTTATATAAGTTAGTCACACGATTTAATTCAATGACACTTCAAATACTCGCTCTGGACTGGAAAACAAAATGTCAGCCTTGAAAAATCTGCCGATGGGCGGGACGTGTGAGACGTCATCAATTGGGATGTTGACTGTATTCAAATAAAAATATAATTTTGCCGCGAAACGGTAGTTTTTGTGACAGAAATCCTATAAAACACAATATTTTTGTTTATTTTTAAGGAATATAATTTTAATTTAATAATCAAAATGTAATCACATCACTCCGAAGTCACGTGACATAAAACGCGCGTGACGTCACTTTCTCAATCGGAATGAGTATAATGTTCTCTCTGCCTAGTATTTTAGAGTGATTTCTGTGAATATAGTCATCTGTGCCAGGAATCGTGACGTCACATCGACCACGTGACCACTATTGGCGTTCTGGAGCAAAATTTAAAACGGCGTTTAAAATACATGATAATTAAAATATTAGTTGTTTTAAATAGTAAATTTAAATATTTTGAGTTATATTAGGCCCATACGCATCGTTTTAAACACTTTCCCAAAATCAATCAACATCCCAATTGTACTAATTATCTAGTACACAATATTTCCATAGATCATCATGCCCACTCTAACTATGTATTGGAATCTCTTTGAGTATGACAAATGACAATTGTCAAAATGCCTGATATTGATGTGATATATTAATATCATATCATACAATATGTCTAAGTATGTAAAATATCAAACTCGAGTCAAAATGCGTATGATTTGTCTTTACAAGTTATCTGTTTCTAGATAATACCCCGAGTCCTGATGATGGAGCCGGAAGGTGACCACGAGATTACAGTACCAATTATGTAATTTAAGTAATTACTTTGATTTATGTTGTGAATAAATATTAATTCCCCAGAATAATAGATGCTATTGATCATGAAAAAAAATATCGATACCACGATATCTTCTTAAAATATCGATATTTAGGAGATGCCATTATCGATATGAAAATATCGATATTTTGGTCATGAACATCGATATTTCTCCAATATCGATATATATCGCCCATCCCTTATGTCTACTCTACGAAGTATAGCTAGAGCTACATAGATTAGCTACATACCTATAATATACTAATATGTCAGTCATCTGCATAGTGTAGTACCACAGACTACTAAGAGAACAAGTTTGTAGTACTATTTCATCTGTGACGAAGTACGATTTGTGTTCCTCCTTTTATTATAGTACATAGCATACTACATAGTACTGTCAACTGTGATAGTTAGTAGTGTTCAAAGTTGCTTTATGTCTATAACTTGCTTAATGCTATTTGCTTTATTTTAAAAGCATGCTATTTTTCGTGCTTTTTTTTATAGCATGCTTTTTTTAAAAGCATATTTGTTACGCCAAAACGGGCGGGCACGAATAAAGCATGCGAGGAGGTGACTGTTAACTCGCAGCTCCTACCTTATCGTTGGACAGACAGCATGCTTTATAAGAATATTATAAAGTAATTAATAATTAAAATTACGTATTATAATTAACCCTACGTACATCGTGTATATGAATTTATTACGATAAAATAGAACAGTAAAAAAGAAAAATGAACTTTCCTTCATACTTTCCAGGCTTAGGACTGTCTATAATTGATTAAGTGTTATTATGAAATAAAGTATGTTAGTATGTAAGGATTGTAAGGCGATAATAATTATAGTCAATATTTCACTTAAAAATCACAACGCAAAATAGCGCGTAGATCGCAAATTCGCACGCGGGGCGTTATACGATGACGCACGGCGGCCGATAGCAATCGCTAGCATGCGACGACTGGCCGCCGCACGACGCCCGGCGTGCTACTTGCTTTGCGTTGCTACTTGCTATTGCTTTGCATTGCGACTTGCGATGCGCGATGGACAGATAATATAAGAGAGTGCGAAATAAAGCAAATAGCATCAAGTGAGAGCCACGATAGCATTTGCTATATGATATGTATAAAAAGCACGGTGCTTTATTTTGCTATATGCTATATTAACCACCACTAGTGATAGTACTCATATGTCATATAAATTATAAAGTAATCTGTGATAGTACTACTCTATGGACTTGTGTGAAAATTCAGAATTGTATTTTGCTGCGACGCGAATGTTTAGAAGAATCGTGCCTACTTCCTATTTCATAAGTTTTATATGTGCTAAAAATAACTTAACTTTAGCTCCGAAACTTTGTATGTTGTGACTACTATTTATTTATAAAGTCCTACAAAAAACTAACCTCTAATGACCGGTTCAAAAATATTCATCAATTTCAGGTTCTGCTTCAAAGTTGAAGATGTCTTCAGTGTCTTTAGAAAGTATAGCCAAAGTAGATATTGATCCATCGGGTGTGTTTAAGTACATATTGATAAAAGTACATGATCTAGAAGATAACAATGAAGAGTCCTCCATCAATATAGTACGAGGTTACAAGAGGTGTAACTACCATTCGGATATTTATGATGAGGTATAATAATAGCCTTATCCTTAACAAATTAATTGTTATCATTGATGTACCTATCACATATTAATCTCTACACTTCACTTTAGAAACATTCTATGCATTTTACTATTCATGAAATAAGTACATGTACTAGGATCTCTTAGTGTAAACATTTTATGGAAGTAAAAGCACACAATTTCAATGATTTTTAATTAGCTAAGATAACTTAGCTACTACAGAAAATTTTAATACCTACACACATACTTACATTGTTGCTGTTCACTGCCAAATATCAGCCCAAGCATTGGAGACTATTAAATGGCATGCAAAGAAGCTCATTAGTACCAATAGGTTGTTTGAGACTAGGCTTCCGAGTTTTGAGGATTGATGCGAAGTTGCAAGTCTCTCAGTGTTTTACTGGGTACATTTTGGAGTGTGCGACATCAATGGGACGATCTTCCAAAAGTGGTTAGTTTTATGGTGGCTCAATATTTAATAAAATAAAAACTTCGGATAGAAGAGCCCACTTTGAAAGCTAGTATCTCAGCGGTTATTAAAGATAGAATTTTTTATAAAAATGCGGTATTATATTGCTTGTAGATTTTTTAATATTATTAACAATAATCAATGATCGGCCTCATTGTCATGAACTGCAATTCGATATACATACCTTCGTATGTTTAAATGCAAACTCCAACATAGCTCAAGTCTATGAGTTTTCGTTTTTTATCAATTTGCATGAGCATGCTAATATCAAACTAGCTTGCTTATTTATTACTAAATCAATAAACATACTTTTACATTAATAATAGTAGGGATATCATGTTATACTAATAAAACTTTCTTTTTCAGGTGCAACCTCAACTGGAACCGTTTGATGCAGAGCCCTTAGGAGGTGGAAGAATATCTCATGAGCCTGACAACAAAAAAATCCACATATATGGTTACTCACAAGGCTATGGCAAGGCTGACCATGAAGTTACAGCTAAACTTATCAAAGATGCTTACCCTAGTTACACTGTTACCATTAGTGATGAAGGATACTAGATTTAATTTTAACTCAATTACAAGATTCTCCTTGATCTGTCAAAGAAAAATTTTTTTTTTTAATTTGTTAACCAGACAAGCTGGTTGTTTGCCTGATGGTAAGCATAACGCCGGATATAAATAAAATGGATATAAATGGTACTATTTTTCTTGATTAACTACTATAAATCGTACTATTTTTTTATAATTATACAACAAAACAAGCCAGTTTCTATAGTAATTGATTTAAAATTAAATCAGTAAAGTTTGTGAATTTGTTTGTTACTGGTAATCTCTGGCAAAGCTGCGCGCTTGTCTGAGTCTGAAAATTCATTCACTAATCGGAAGCTACATTATCCCTGAGTGGTATAGGCTATGTTTTATTCAGATTCCATGTGCGCTAAGCCGCGTGCAGTAGCTAGTGATAGATAATAATCATTAAACTCGTGGTTTGGTGAGGTGGTTATAGCCATTAATTGACCAATGGCAAAGTTAAAAATAATGGATATCTAATGTTCCAACTTATTTGGAAGTAATTCAAATGATCATTGTGTATATAAAATTATTCCTTTTTTTGTTATTATGAATCAGCCTCAGTGATATACACTTTGTGCTAGGGTGTTATTTTTAAACATTAGGTACTCCAAAATTACTTGGTATGTTGTGAGAGAAACACCAATGTACAAAGGGATGCAAAAAAAAGAATCAATTTCTCCTGTAGGGTGATTATAATTCACTCGGAATGATTCTGTGTAGGAAGGCACTTTTACTGATTGTTTACATCTCGGAATCGCATCGCGACAAATATTTTCGGGATTATATCCATCCGTGTTTATGCAGCTGAATTGTCGAACCTAAACAGGAAATTTCTCTGACGGGATACAATGGGTCTGACAAACGTTTTTTTACTTTACATGCCAAATAAATCTACAAAAAATTACGATAAAAACTGTGTTTTTACTCATTTTTTTATATCTTAGAATTTTCTTTAGGCTGAGATATTTACGATCAAAGTGCGTATTTCCGGCCGAAGGTTTTAAACGCTGGCGGGCGCTCACTAGGCCGATGACGTCACACCTCGGGTCATTCGACAGTCGCGCTCTCGTTCGCACGTCGCTGCGCAGTAAAAATCAAAACTATAAAGTGGATGACAGCCGTCAAAAGAGTTGATTCAATAGGCCCTAAAACTGTAGCTGTAGCTGTGAAGATCATTTCGACGTACTTAAGTATTTGTATAAACTATTTGTTAATAATAAGTTTACTTTTCCTTGCCACATTTGACCTACTTAATCTACCTAATATAGATTGTTTAAATAGGTAAGTATCCTACTACCTATGTAAATAGTCCTGACGAAATATTAACTTATTAGAAGATAAATAAAGTGCTCGCATACTGAAAGGCTCAATAATTTTGATTATAAATCATTATCATTAGGTATGTTTTCCCTGAACTACCTCTATAAAAACCTGCCGTGCCCGCGCACGTAATAGCTGAAGTTAGACTGGCCCACACATAAAACCAACACTGACCAACGAAATTTGACCCACCTGCCGCACGCGCGCGGTTGCCGGTATATATTCTCTTTGGCCGGTATTGCGGTAAAGTTTCGTCAAAAAAGCTCATTATATTAGGCTAATATTTTTTATGAAACAGGCCGCTGGCCAACGTTATTTATATGCAAGCAACTGTGGGAAAGGGACACAGCGACTGAAAAGTGAGTCTCGAGACCGTTTTTCCTAATAACAAAATTGATATAAAAAATAACGTTATTCAGTAGTGATTAGGTTCATAATCCTTTTTACACTAAATGTCGTGCGAACTTTACAGTTACGTAGTGAAGTTACAGTTACGTACTTTTTAATACGTAGTAAACAAATCACTTCGAGCCAAAAAAAAATTAAATATCATTGCCAGAACTAAATCAATAATAAACGTGACTTTGTCAATGTCATTGTCAATAAAAACCCGTAGTGAAATTGAAGAATACAAAATTACAAAATATATTACAAATACCGTATTATATTATCAGATCGTATCTCTTAGTAGTTTCAAGTTTGTGACAAATACTACGTACTGCGTTGGCTCTGCTAGTGTTTTGTGAATAATAAATATTATTATTGTACTAACAAAATGGCAAATTTTGCAACTGATGGAAGCCTATGCATGGAGCGTGAGCTACATGTGACCCATTCAGATGAAGAGTTCGACGATTTAATCCAGCGTTTTGAGATAATCGAAACTTGCAAATGGATAACAGTTCATAATTTTTCGAAGGTAAAAAAAAATTTAATCGCAGTACATAAATAAATAGCAGCAATATATTAGTAATTGACTAAATTAGGTAATTAATGAAATTAAACCAAGAACGAAAATGGTTTGCTACAGGTTTGTCTTCAATTCCCCGATGGTTTGCTGAGCCATAGTGCAAAAGTTTATGAAGAAATTAAGAAGAGAGTGGATGTTGATCTTTACATTCTCGGTGACACATCATACACAAGGTACACTAAGTTTATTTAGTTAGCCTTGCTATAAAAAAGAAAAGTATAAGGAACGATTAATACTTATCTGGTTTCAGTTGCTGTGTGGACTCTGTTGCTGCAATGCATGTACAGGCCAATGCCGTGATTCACTATGGTCACACTTGCTTCTCAAAGTCTAACATACCTGTATACACAGTGTTGCCTAAGAAAAAGTTGGATATTGAAGGTGTTATGAAACAACTGCATGAGCAGTTCAGGTCTGATAACGATGATCAACTGTGCTTGTTTTATGGTGCAGAGTTTGAACATCTTAAAGGTAAGGTATAATTGAAGATTATGTATTGCATGAGTATATTGTTTATGCAACCAGTCACTGTATTTTTCAGTTGCATTCTTTATGTTATAATCACTAGTGCACGGATCTAGTTATCAATGACTAACTTTGCCTATGCACCAATTTCAGATGCTCTAGCCCGGCAATGGTATATGCAGTACCCTCGCAGCTATGTTGCATTTGTGGAAGTGGAGGACGGACCTGACAGATACATGGCAAAGCTCATTAGAGATGCGAATGGCAAAATATTTCCAAAAGAAATTTTAAAGGATTGCATCTGCATTCACATTGGGTCAAGAGGCCAAACATTGTTCAACTTAACTGTTACTATTGGAGGTAACAAAAATGATAAAACATGAATGCAATTCTTTTTGTGCTAAGTATTGAACAATTTAATATTTTCTTTTAGCAAAAGCATGGTATCTGGTAGGAGATGAAAACATAGTCGAAAATTTGGATGAGACAGCTTGGTTCAAAAGGCGTCGATTCCTAGTGGAAAAGTGCAAGGATGCAGCCACAGTAGGGATCCTGATCTGCAAACTGTCCGGAGAACAAACCAAGACCATCATCCGTCACTTAAAGCATCTGTGTAGAATCAACGAGAAGAAGAGCTACATTATATCTGTTGGCAAGCCGAATGTCGCCAAACTAGCAAACTTTCCTGAGGTGAGACATGTTCATCACTGTGTAATTTTACAACTATAGAACTTATAAGATACTATCTAGGTAATCAAGGAAAACAATATTATTTCAAGGCCTTTGTAAATTGATAGAATTACACACCTTTATAACAAAATTATCTGTATATCTTGATTCCAGATTGACATCTATGTTTTAATAGCATGTCCAGAAAATGAGCTCTATGGTGAGAGAGACTTTTACAGACCTATTGTCTATCCATATGAACTGGAAGTGGCTTTAAACTCATGCCGAGAGCCATACTTCAACACGCATGTCACTGATTTTGATGAGCTATTGCCAGGCAAGCGGCATTACTGTGATATCGAGCACATCAAGCAGGAAACAGATGTCAGCCTGATCACTGGAAGGATTCGTAAAACTAGAGTAAACACTTTTGATGGAAATAGCACAGAGCTAGCAGAAAACCAGAACTGGGCACTTGAAAACATTGGACACAACTTGCAAAACAGGTCATGGACAGGTCTCGAACAAAAACTAGGTGAAACTGAAGTCCATATAGCTGAAGAGGGGCGCAAAGGAATACCTTTGCAATACAGCAATGAACCGGAATGAATTAATCAATATTTATTTCCAATTTCGAGTATATGATTATCATAATGTGTAGACAGCACTTTCAATAATAAATATTAAAATAACTTGATAACATTGAATTTTCTCGATTTTATAAGCTATTTATGTTACAATTACACATTAATTAGTTTAACACAATCAACAATTAGTAAATCAACAGCTTTTAATAATTAAACTATAATTTCTGATTCAGTGGATTTTGTGGTGACTTGAGCCATTCTTTCCGGAGAAGCTGCTTAAGCTGTGAGAGTCGGAGGCCTGGGTTTTCTTCCTTGAGTCGAGGGAGGTGCAGCTCTTCAAATGCTGTGTAGGCTGCTTTTAGTCTTTTCTCTGGGTGTTTGTCCACTTCACTTTTGTCACTAGAAATAAAGTATTTATATAAAATATTAATTAAACCTCATATAAAGTGTAATAAATCATAACCACATTTAAAGAACAATAGTCAAGGTAAAAATTGTAAGTTATATAACCAAAATTTGCAGGATACTTTTATTTAGATATTTATAAAATATGCATTTATAGAAAACGAAATAAAGTTCAAATATTTATCAACAAATTGTAATTGTTTGTTATTTTATGAATGCGTAATCGTCGATCATAGTATCTACATTATTGCACTTACTTGAGTATAGATAAAGCTTCATCTATAGTTTGTGCCACCTCTCCATCCAGTTGTATCCTGTTGAGATTCTCTTCCAATGGTGGCTCCTCCACAGTGACTCGTGTAGGCTATGAAAATTACAATTTTAATAACATGAACCCATGTAGAACTATTATGGATTTATGGTGCTACTTTTCTGTTATTAAAGTTGGTTAATCATAACTATTATCTTCAAATACTAAAAAATACAAGTTGGCATTTCATCTGCTAAAAATTTTTTCTCTTTTAAACCACAATTCTAACTGGAATTGATTATGATCACGAATCAGAAGGTTATAATTATTATTAAACACATGCATTTTACTTGGGATATATTAAACATCTCCATCACCAGCGTTTCAGCTAGATGCTCTCCCAAATCTTTGATAGGCATGATGTTAACATTATATAGATACATACCACGGGAGTAGGGGGTTCAGCCTTAATAGATTTCTCTTTAATGTGTGTGATTTGAGCCCGTGTTATCTTTGGTGGAGGTGCTGGAGCTTTGGTGGTTTTTATGGACTCCATTTCTTTTTCCAAGAGGGCTTTAGATTCTTCTTTCTTTTTAAGCTGTTCAAGCCGCTTCTTTTCTTGTTCCTCCTTGAAAAAGAAGACATTCTTTTTAATTTCGAACTTTTTATTAGGTCAAAAATATCCTAAGGCCAAATTAGGTTCTGCAGAAATATTGTAGCAACCTCTTCTTAATATGTAAAATAAAAAATTAAACTACCTACCTAAAAAATAAGTTCTGTACAAAATTATACCAGCTTTATTGTAGGTAAGAAACTATTCTAACCTTTTTTTGTTGTTTCTTTTTAAGTTTATCATCATTGTCTTGCCATTCTGCGTCATCTACTAACTTCTTCACCTTCAGTTCCTGCTCTTGCTTAGCATTTTCTTTCCGCAGGCGAGCCGCTACTGCTTTGCTATTCTCACCCACAAATTTTTTAGGCATTGTATTCTAGAACAACCAAATGATTTTTGCATGAAATCCAAAACAGGTGTATCAGATGAGTAATGATTAAATCACTACAGTTAATCTTACTGGTTAGTGGTTACTTCTATATAGCCACAAACTATATTGAGATACTACGTATTATAAAGCCACGAAATCATAAATGATTGAAAATGACAGTAGATTCTCGTACTATGATTTTAGAAAAATATTTGCAATGGAAAAATTGCTTCCAAATAAACCAAAGAGAATAGGAAGAGTTGAGTTTATTATAGTACTACTCTATGAGTTGAGGAAGAGTGCAATCCACAGATATCACAGACTACTGAGAGAGAGGATCAGACGGATGACTTTCATAGAGAAAAAATCGCCGTAACGAGGCTCACATATAGATTTTGACAACTGCTTCGTTTTTTTTTGTATGAATGAGAATATAGTCTTTTACCTATGCAATTACATTTTTTTTCTTTTTGGGTTCAGGTATTTTTGCCATGTTAGGTACCTACGGGCTATATAGGAATATCCCTAATTAGGATTAGAATATAAAAAAACTACATAGTATATTCACTAGTTTTTTATTTTTCAATTTTGTTTTACATTTATTTTATTATATGGTTTTTCTTGCATGCAAGGCAAACTTTTATTTCTTAACCTAAAAACATCTGTGCCTTTTAATATTCTATTGATAACACTGCAGCAGTTAAAAACAGTTAATCGCAGATTCATATCAATAATGCATTCAGAAACAACATCACAATGTTCTCCATCACAGAGCTCCATTAGTTATCTCTTCATCAATGAATAACGTTGGATAGGCGTGGATACGCAGACGAGACCTCTGCAGTGCTTTTGTGAAAAACCTTTATTCAAAATTCTTTTCACATACAAACAGCTTGTGAAGATCTTCGAAGCTCAAGTTTCTTAAATTTTCACAATTGATTACACTGTGACCACTTTTGGAGTCTTATCTCAGTTTTTGGAAATCTATGCAAATTGACGTCCTTTCGTCTACTAGCACAATTCACAACACAGCACTTGTTGTACATAATGCTACTTGTATTACAGCTTCACAAATTGAGAGGTAAGGTACTGAATTAAATCGACGCAAAACTTCACTCGATCAACCATAAAACTGTAATGGCGGTTATTTACTTATTTAGGTTTGACAAATTAAGATTTGACATAAAAATCAAACATGGCGGCAATGGACTGTCATTTTCTATATGTGAGCCATAGACACTACGGCGAGTATATTTTGTATCAAGATTGGCACCCGTGACAGATATGTGGACCTAGCTACATATTACTGCGGCGCGAGTACGGATCTTTTCGATAAAATTGACAGTTAAAATCGATAAAGTGGGTTTTATTTATCGAAAAGATCCGTACTCGCGCCGCTGATCTGTGGTTTATTCTTATATACTCTTTGGTTTATTATATTCTCTTTCATATCATAAGGTCATTTGACATATCACAATTGTCAACATTCAACAAAAATCTTTATTTTTGTAGGTCTGCAAACTATTAGATCAAAGAGAATACAAATTACAAATACTACGTAGATATCAGAATATTTATATTGAAACTAAAGAAAGATCAACATTTTGAAATGGCTCTAGTAGCTTACGATAACAGTGATTCAAGTGATTATGAAGATGACGAGAATGCTATCCCAACAATTGCCACATTGATAAAGAAACCTGAAGGTAAACATTTCTTGATTATTGCTTTGGTAAATCTTCAAAAATCCTACTGTGCTGACATGATAACTAATAATAGAGCTTTGATTATAGACCTTATAATTCTATGTAATAGAGCATAAAAATCTTTTTAAATTTATTTGATTGCTTTAGGCTCAGGACCCTTTACTTCTATCCAACCCCGAAAAAGTTCAACGGAATCTAGTGTAGAGGATGGTCCAAGTTTATTCAACTTGCTGCCACAGCCGTCGACCAAAAAACCAGCCGTAATAGAGGAAGATGATGAGTTTTTGCACAAAAAGGAAAATGTACAAGTTGTGAAACCCAAGGCTAAGATAACAGTACCATCTCTTAGAGATGTAAGTAGTTTTATTTTCTTTTAAGACTTCAATTAAAACTGAACAATACTACTATTGACCATTTTGGATATTAGTGAAACTGGTTGAAAAAACTAGTATATTATATTCTTTAGCAGCTAGCTAATATCATTCACTACAGGGCTTATATCTTAGTCTTACCAGTCTTGCCTTAGTAATCTTAGTCAACCTATGTAGTTATTGCTTGTTGCATAACAATCAATTGATACCTATTAATGTGTTGGTAAAACATAATGGTTTGTCAGAGGTAAGAACTTGGTACATAATAACAATTTTTTATACACTATAAAAGTTCAGACTGCATGACTTACCTACTTGTTTTCTCAAAACATGTAATCGATAACTTTCATGGTTTCAGTTTAAAGATGTCGAGAGTCCAACACCAACACCTAAAACGAAAGTTTTTAATGAAGTAAGTTACTGACATTTATATTTTAAATAGTATGGCACAAAGCCACAAACAGATGTTGTGTTTTTTCGTCAAAGGCAAACTTTTAACCATTTGTGTTTTGTATTGATGTTTTAGAAAAAGTCTGGCTTGCTCAGCATATTGCCGCAACCCAAAAATGGTTTTACAACAACTACATCAATATCACTATTGCCTCACATCTTAACAAAAAAGAACAATATCAATGCAATCAAAAAAGTTTCTGTACCTCCAAAAAAATCTAAAAATAAGTCAAATGATTATTCTGATGATGAAAGTGACAATGATGATGTCCAGAGTGACTTCTTCTCAATAAACAAGCCTGTTGACATACCTGTTCATATACCTGAAGATATTGATGAGAATCTAGAAGCAGAAACTCCTGAAAGCAGTAAGATAAAGAGGACAAAACTGGAGTCATATTTCAAGGACTCAATAGATAATCAAGTGGAACATGAGCCACAGCCTATGGAAGTTTCTGAAGAGTATGCCAGCTCAGAAGCAGGGTCAAGCTACAATAGTAACAATGTAGATGGAGAGGGCACGTCCAATGGTGATATTGTAATTGATGAAGAAGCAGTAAGTATTATGTGTTTATTGTGGATGGAATATTCCCATACTATTGCAAAACACACATACAAAATATTGTATTTATCATTCATAAATGCAGTACAAGTTGTAGTTGATGCCTTGGCTGCTGCTTTAGTGTCAACTGTGTTTAGAAGCCCTTACATTAATTATCAAGGTAACCTTTACACAAATTCATTTCAGATTATCAAGTTATGTGGAACTCGTGGCAAGCGAAAGATGGAAGACATCCAAATTGTAGATGTGAACCAGAGAGATGTATTAGGAGATGCAAGAGAGTGGTTGCTAAAAGGCCTAATGGATGACACTACGAAACGAGTCTCCTCCAGCAAGAGGAGAGGAAATGAGCCCACTTCACAGCAGAAACGAAAGCACCAGATTACTTATTTGGCTCACCAGGTAAACAAGATATATTATTTTGCATTTAAGATTAATTAAATTCACTTTTTTTACCAAAAATATGTTCGGTAGCTGTAATATCTCTGTAAAAAAATTACCAAATCCTAAAAATAGTGTCTGTAAAGATGTATGTACTGCACCATATACATATATAAAATGGGACAAGGGCAGGAACAACATATATTAAAATTTAGACCTAAAACTTTTGTTGCTTATTGTTTCAACTAAAATTTTTGACATCTCAATCCCTTTTTGATAGTTTTATATGTAAAACACCACCAGTTTTTCACAACACATCTCAGATGCATGTAACAAATCATTTGGTTTAACTTTTTATTACAGGCAAAAGCAAATGAAGCAGAATTACAGAACCAATGGGCAAACAGCAGGATGTCAAGGAGACAAACTCAAAACAAATATGGATTCTAATTCAAACATGTAACATTATTCTTACTTATAAGCCATGTAAATAAAAATCACTATTAAAAATATTTTAAGAATTTACAATTTTATTACACAACTAACATAATAATTATCTAGGTACATTTTACAATCTTCTGGCCTTCCTAGGTCTTGGAGGGTTCCATGATACATGTGTATTATCAGTGATTGACACAATATCAAGTCCTCCCATTTGTAGACCTTTTACTGCTGACTGAAATTAAGAAGACAAATATAAATGTATGGGTTAGATTTGTAAAGTAAACAATAATTATTTGTTTGGTAGTATGTTCATTGTGTATACAGGATATTAAGACAGAATAATATTATTAATATTTAACAGGGGCTTATTAGGATAAATCAACATTAGACGGAAGTTGTCCACTGCTGGGCATAGGGCTCTCCTATAGAATGCTACTTTGTATACTATATTTAAAATAGCCTTTTGGCTATTCAAAAATCGGTAAAAATGAAAATAATATTATGACCCTTACCAATCTTCCAGGCCCCAATCCTTGTACTTTGACTCTTACAGTTTTTACTCCTCTGTTGATAGCTTTCTGCAAAATATATAAATTAAAATGTATACAATGGATGATTAAGGCCAGTGTCGCAAAAGTGATTCCACCTTAGTTTCATCCCCAGCTATTTAGAGCATAATGAAAGATATAAAATTGTTCTTTGAATAAATATTTAGGAATTGCCCGACTGATAGGCAATTGCCTAGCATTGTGTTCTAGCAGCACTACAGAAGAAAATATTTTTTTAGTAAAAACATAATTATTTGTAATGTGTGTGGTGTTACTTCAAACATTGACTTCTTCACTTCACTTTATTGGTTTTCTGGTATGCTATGTCACGCATACCAGATTATAGTATTAAAATATCTTACGGAAGCAATTGCAATGGCAGTAGTCTGTGCAGCTATATTTGTTCCTTTTTTGGTATTTTTGAAGCCCTCCATGCCACATGACCTTATGGCCTTTACTTGTCCTGCGGCATCAGTCAGTGTGAAGATAGTATTATTGTGTGATACCCGGATATTGCAGATTGGTAGATCTTTGTAAGCCGTTCCATCAAAGATATGGTTATCTGATTCCAGATTAGGGAAGAGCATCTGTTTTCTAAAAAAAATTAAAAATTAGATATACCTTAAAGTTGCAAGATGCCTAATAATACACTAATTTTTTTAACGGGCTAATAGCCTTTTTAACTTGCTAATACATAAAAAAACTGTACATCTAGCCTCTACAAAAACAGTTCTATAATCTACAAGCCAAGGTAGACCTGAACATAATCCAAAACCAGTTCGAAGTGTACTCAGCGTGCTGGCGGCATTGCCTCATTGCATTCATTAGGTACTTTTGATATATGTACATTATTTGTATGTAGATACTTACGACTTCAAGATTGAGTCGAGATCCACGACTTTTTCTCCCTGAACTCCCTCATCAGTTTGTGGAATTCTTTTGTGATCAAATTTTTCGGTAGCAACTGGCGCAGACGTTTGGAACATCCGTGCCACCCTGGTCACAGGCAACCGTAACCTATTTCTAATAGCATTCAGCATTTTAATGCTGGATTTTCAATTTTAGCTTAACTTAATCAATAAGTCAATAACACAAATCCTAATTCCTAACCTAATAATCATGACATTGACATTTCTGATTCTCTGAATAGTGAAGTGAATACTGATCTCAATTCTCATTTTCTCATACACAATATACTCTGTGGACTGCGATTGTATTTGTAGCATAGAGTAGTATGTTTAATCCGTAGCCTGTGGTTTAATCTAACCGGGCACAGGCAGAAAAACGTAAAGAGCCATCTGAGGAAAACGTAGTACTATAAGGGCCTTACCACAAAAAAAATAAACACACGTTCACACGTTAAACACTGTTTATCTCCTAAACATGGCTTAGTCGCGTGTTTAAATATGAGTAACCACAAATTCTATTTACCTAAGTAGTGTCTAACTTTTCTGTTACTTATGACATTTCTAATCATTTTAGAAGTTGTCTAGCTAAACAGGTGTCTAAAAGTATTTTTGTGGTAACACGGTAATTGCTGATAAGATATATATTATATATATCTTATCAGCATTTTCCGTGCTATCACAAAAAAAAACATTTTTAGACTCCTGTTTGGCTAGACAGTGTCTAAAATGATTAGAAATGTCACAACAGAATGAAGTTAGACAACGGGTTTGCTAGCGTAGTCTGCCACCAGGCTGTAATGTACAAGCATTACTGTGTTCCGGTTTAATGAGCAGTGGTTAGCAAAGTAGTCAGTCAAATTACTAATGTCTCAGGGTAACTAGCGCAATGCGGTGCCGCGCTTTTGTGTCTCAGTTCTGGGCGGCAACTGGCACTGCAATTGTTATGGGCTGGCATCATGCTTACTATCAGAAAAACGACCAGCTCGTCTCGATAGCTCAGTGGTAGTAACTAGCACAAACTACTAAGAGATACTACGGGTAGTAACGACGGCAACCGATCTCTAGGTTGAACGTTAGAATACTGTTTGACCTTTCGGTGAATGAAAACAATGTGATACAAGCATAGCATATTATGGTGTTAGGGAACTTCTTGGGCTCTGACTAACTAGGCACGCTGAAGATGAAAATCTATCGTCAAGCAGTGTTTAATGTGTCCCGGCCACTCCCGGCAGCTGTATAGGTACTTACTTGAAATCCAGTCCTATCATCTAGGTCTAGTGTGTTTTACCACAATGTCGATTAAGATCAGGCGATATAGTGGTCAAAAACTCTTTTCAACAATTTAACATCTGTTGCTTGTAACTTGTGAATGTTTACTAGGTAGTGGTTTATTATAGCCTTTTAAATACACAGCGCATAGCTAAACCACTTTTAACTCTAAAACAAAAGTGTATGATAAAAATGTTTTTCGAAAGGTAAACAAATTTACCGACAAAAATAATAAACACGATTCCTTAGGCATAATTTAATAACTTAACAATGCATATTCAGAAATATTATTTTTTAAACAGCGCCGTATCCCTGTTAAACATCACTGTTTCCGAAAACCCACGAAGCTGGCTCGGTATCCCCGCCGCAAGTAGGAACAGGTTTCCTGCTTCAGCGTAACAGTTCCCCTTGACGAGCTCCGCAGTGGCCCAGGGCACGTCGTAGACGCAGTCTGAGCTCGTGGCCGCCGGCTGCGCCACGAGCCACGCCACGATGTTGTGGAACAGGACGGTGGCCACCAGCGAAATGAGCATCTGGCTGTCGAGCAGCTCTTTGATAAACGTATCCTCGATTTCGAGCGACCTGATAATTTCCTGGAATTAAATAATATGTTTGAAATGAAATGAAAAAAATATTTATTTGAAACTAGCTGCTGCCCCACGGTTTCACCCGCGTGGAGATTTTGTATTACATGGTTTTTATTTTTTTGCGCGGAACCCTAATTATTTTTCTAAAATTAAAGTAGCCTATGTTACTCTATGTAACATCAGCTATCTGCTAGTGAAAATCCCGTCAAAATCGGTCCAGCCGTTTCGGAGATTACCCGGAACAAACAGACAGACAGACAAAAATTTTAAAAATGGTTGTCTTGCTATATGTACCGTATTTACTTTCATAATTATGCATTTAGTAAAAAGCTATTATTTTGATATTACAAACAGACACTTACATTTTTTACTATACATAACCTTGAATGATATTTAAAAATGAAAAAGAGTTAACAAAATAAAACATTATATCATTATATTAAATTAAAACCAATGCTAGCATGGAAATGAAAATAAGCATACCCTGACATGTACTAGACTGCACGAATTCGATCCTATTCCTAATTCTCGTTTGGAATCGAGTTTCAAGAGTGAACCTGTTCTTTATGGCCAAAAGGTAAATAAGCAGACCCGATGATAACACAGTTTTCTTACGAGACGTCAACTTTGTAGTTCAGCTGAAAAACTGCGGGTAGGAGTTAGTTCCCCATTTTGCAAGCAAGGAACAGAAAGCGTCCATTGATGGTCCATCAAACGCACTTACATTCGTAACGATTTTATATCAGTCAACAGTATTGTTAAGAGGACTTACCTGACCGTGTGGTCCCCGCTAAGAATACCATCCCCCTCTTCCCGTGGGTGCTGTAAAAGCTGGAAGATATCCAAGGATCGGCAGCAGCATTTCCCCCGGTCAACACCATAATCAACTGCGATCATGGCGACGCCTTCCAAGGTGCTGTATTATGTCAAAACCCCCGCTTCATGGGAGAAGCCGATGTCCAGCAGTGGACGTTTTCCAGCTGACGATGATGACTTACCTGGTGTTCCTGAACCAGTTTCACCGATGATGACTTACCAGGTGTTCCTGAACCAGTTTCACCGATGATGACTTACCTGGTGTTCTAGGACCAATTTCACCGATGATGACTTACCTGGTGTTCCTGGACCAATTTCACCGATGATGACTTACCTGGTGTTCCTGAACCAGTTTCACCGATAATGACTTACCTGGTGTTCCAGGACCAGTTTCACCGATGATGACTTACCTGGTGTTCCAGGACCAGTTTCACCGATGATGACTTACCTGGTGTTCCAGGACCAGTTTCACCGATGATGACTTACCTGGTGCTCCTGGACCAGGTTCACCGATGATGACTTACCTGGTGTTCCTGGACCAGTTTCACCGATGATGACTTACCTGGTGTTCCAGGACCAGTTTCACCGATGATGTCTTACCTGGTGTTCCAGGACCGGTTTCACCGATGATGACTTACCTGGTGTTCCTGGAACGGTTTCACCGATGATGACTTACCTGGTGTTCCTGGACCAGTTTCACTATATCTTCCTTGTGTGTGTCGCCCTTGTGGAGCAGCATGATCCATATCACGTTGATGACGCACTCCGCAGGCGCCGTCTGCGCCAGGAACTTCACCTCCTGTTTGACAATCGTACTATAATAAATGCGAAAGTATGTTTGTTGGTGTGTCCTTCTTTCAAGCAACGGAGCAACGAGAGATTTTTTTTATTTTTTTTTATGTTATTTGGTAACGAGACGAGCTGGTCGTTTGCCTGATGGTAAGCATAACGCCGGCCCATAACAATTGCAGTGCCACCCAGAACTTTGAAACACAAAGGCCTGCGCGGCACTGCAGTGCGCTCGTTACCCTGAGACAGATCGTGATCAAACGCCTATTTCAGATAAAAAAAAACACGATGGCCACAAACTACCACATTCTACAATCGCTATCGATAGTAGAAAAGTCAAAATGCTACTGACTACTTAATCATGGTAACTAATTTACATACAGGCTTCGTTGACGTTGCAGCAATAACATTTGTAGAATTAGAATCACTTCGAAGTGAATGCGCTTGTTTAGTTCTAGCCCGGTTAGAGATTATGAGAGGGCCTAGACTGTGTAGGCTAGGCCCTCTCATACCATCAGCAGCTTCTGAAAATCAGAATGGAACGATTCACATTGAAAGATCCTTACCTCGTCGGTGAGCAAGGGCCGCTGCAGCAACATCTTAATGTAAACTAGCGACTCTTTCTCAACCTTGGGGTCGGACAGCAGGGAATGTATAAATTCGCAGTGCAGGCTCCGCGCATCTCTGTTGAGAAAGTATTTATTTTTATCTTATTTGGTAACGAGACGAGCTGGTCGTTTGGTAAGTATAACGCCGGCCCATAACAATTGCAGTGCCACTCAGAAGTTTGAAACTCAATGGTTTGCGCGGCACTGAAGTGCGCTCGTTACCCTGAGACATTAGGTATTAAGTCTCATAAGTCCAGTAATTTCACTGGATTCTCTGCTCATCAAACCGGAACACAGTAATGCTTGCATAGTGCTTGGCGGCAGACTTCACTCACAAAGCGGTGCACGGTGGTAACAACCCAGACGGACACTCGCAGAAGAGTTAGTCCTACCAATAGCATTTATTATATGCGATTAACCTACCACAAACGGCATTGGAGTTATTTAAAAGTGTAGAAAAAAGACAGGGACTACCGAAATGCCTGCTTTTTTGAACAGGGACATTGGAAACTACGTATTCCAGGCAGGAAGAGAAGAGGGGAGCAATCATTAAAATGCATGGTTTTAGTATAATAATAATAATAATACATTTATTGCAGGCAACAGTACATCGTAGCGGGCCCATAGAATAAATACCTTATAGACTAACATACATACAAAATATAATACTTATAGTTAATTCACACGTTTAATCAGCGACGTGCTACGTAACTCGGTGTCCGGTAACCGACCTCTGAAGCGCCGGAACACGACACCCTTCGGCCAAAACTGCACACTATTGAAGGTCGTTAGATGACTAGTTGGAACTCTCACCACAAAAGAATTAAAATTCGTGTTGTGGCGGGACTCCAACTGCACAACCCTCAATGACAGTTTGGTTTTCAGGAGCACATATTCCACCACCTCTTCAGTCGTAATGGTGTGATCCAGGCGCGACACGTACAGCTGCGTCGTAGGCGTTGCAGGACGCAGCAAGTGGTTGGGTCCGGTCGGTGCTGTACCGCACTGGTTCCGAGAAATAGGCTTCTTTTTTCGCCTACTTTCCACCTTGATGAAGCCATCCTTGTCACACCGTTCCCTCTGCGAAGCCGTAGGCTCCGTCACGAGATCTTTTTTGTGACTCTTGTTTTCCTTGGGCAGCGACAACGGCAGCGTAAGGACGAGGGGTCGACGCGCTATCATGTGACGTCAACACCTTCGGAGCAGAGGGGCAGGCGGCGGAGCGCGGCGTGCGGGGCGCAGGGTGCGGGGTGCGGGGCGCGGGGCAGGGGGCATCGCTTGCGTTGACGACAGCCGATGAAACATCAAAACTGCCGATTGATGCATTTTGCGCACCGCGACGACATGTGTTCACATTTGTGAACTCAGGTGACCTACTTACCGAAATAGTGTTTCGTAAAGATACTACTTCGGCTCGCAAATCACCGATCGTTACTTCCGAAGCGTCTAGCTTCCTCATCACCTCGGCCAGGCTGGACTTCAGAGTAGTTATATCCCTGAGAAGTCTGGTGACGTCCACGTGATCGAAAGTGACCGGTGGTAGACGATGCAGCTGCTTCGCTACGAACGCGGGCACGTCGTCTGGATCGGTCTCCTTCAGCAGGGTTATAATATCCTGGAGACTCTTCTCGCCTCCGTCTCTGCGGCGGGACGGCATCAGGTCAGCTTTGCCAAGCGACTGGAACACCAGAGACTTGGCACTGCAAATCTCTTCCTCCTTGAAATTGGATTTGCAGATCTGCAGGATGCTGACCTCGTCCATAGTGTCGATGGCGTGAATAATGAACGCCAGAACTTCATTAACTATGAGTTGTTGGGAACTCATCGTTACGATAGCGGGCAGCGGCTAAAGCCGCGCGGTTCGCGAATTGCAAAATTCGAGCCTGTGCACTGGGGGGCACGTCCGTTTCTGAGCGCGCAACGCACAGCACTGTATAGCTTTACGGCCCGCGTTGAACAAGTGACGTCAGATGTAATGTCCAATTTGTATGGCGCGTTTTGGCGCTCAGTAAATACGCCCGACTTTGACTCTCATTTACGTTCCTAGCGTTCGATTTCCAATTTTTTTAATATAGACAATTGATTCTCATGAGAAAACGAGTTGTCGAAACGAAAAATTGAGTCTACATCCCCATTATGTACTTGTGTTCCATGCAACATCCCTATTAAAAATGTGTTCGTAGTTCGTACCCCTCCCTGTGGGGCGGCCAGCAGGCGAGCACGTCCACGAGCGCCTTCCGTTGGTGCAGCGTCCCCGACGCGGCCAGGAAGTGCTGGAACGCCGCGCGCCGCGTCGCCTCGCACACCAGGGACTCCTCTGTCACAGAAGGGACCTACTTCTACAACACGTCACCACAAACTGTACAATAAACTGCCTTGCTGCGCAAAAGCGCCCAACCAGTTAGCAATTTTTTTAATGTGGGGTAGATTTAAACTTGCGCCTCAAGGTGATCATACAAATTCAAATTGCTTTATTCGTATGCTGTTTCATTATTATGTTTGTTGGTAACGAGACGAGCTGGTCGTTTGCCTGATGGTAAGCATAACGCCGGCCCATAACAATTGCAGTACCACCCAGAACTTTGAAACACAAAGGCCTGCGCGGCACTGCAGTGCGCTCGTTACCCTGAGACATTAGGTATTAAGTCTCATAAGCCCAGTAATTTCACTGGAAACTCTGCTCATCAAACCGGAACACAGTAATGCTTGCACACTACTGCTTGGCGGCAGACTTCACGAGCAAAGCGGTGGTAACAACCCAGACGGACACTCGCAGAAGAGTTAGTCCTCCCAAAACGTCCCAAGGGAGCACTCATGAAAGTTAAAATAAATGACTCTAACGGCGCGGCGTGCTGCTGTAACGTTCGTCTGTTCGTCTACCCCAATCAGAGACTAAAACTAATGCTGTCTTTATTAGAACATAATGAATAACGAAGACATCCACATACCCAATCCGTGTTTAAAGCCAATGAACCTTCCAGAAACCCACCGTGCCCATTTCAAATTGGTATATATCGAGCAAGAAGAAGGGCAAGAAACTCGTCTCGGTATGAGATGCGCGAGCGAGATAGCAGTAATCCTGCCCTTAACGGGCAGAATACGACGTGCCGCTTTCTCGCTCGCGCATCTCAACATTTTTGAAGATAATCAATATCTTAATATAATTATGAAAAATCGCATTCGGCGAAGTTGCTGGCAATAACATTACAAAAGTACGGAAAGGTTTTCGTACATGAAAATGGGCAAAACATTATATCCCATTTCTAGGTTTGAAAACTTAAATGGATCAAAATGAAATTAATGTTAAACTTTTGTAATGTAAACAGCAACATCACCGAATGCGATTTTTCATAATTATATTAAGTGATTGTTTATCTTCAAAAGTGTTGAGATGCGCGAGCGAGATAGCGGCGCGCCGAATTCTGGCCCTTAAACGACAGGTCTATCTCTCGCACGCTTCAAGGATCCGGATGACAATTAAACGCGGATATTACAGATATAATGTGCGCGAGAGAGATAGCGACGCGCCGTAGTCTGCGCCTTAAAATATAAAAGCTTGTAAAAACAAAGTCGGGTCACCTGTGAGATCCTTCAGATAGGGATCCTTGGGCCAGTGCGCGCGCAGCAGGTCGAGGCTGAAGCTCGCGGCGGCGGGCCGGCCGGGCGCGGCGGCGCGCTCGGCCAGCGCCAGCAGCGCCACCTGGCGGTGCGGCGCCAGCCCCAGCGCCGCCGCGCGCGCCAGCGCCTGCTCCACCAGCGCCGGCGGGAAGCGCGCGCCCAGCCGGTGCTGCGCGCTCAGCCGCGACACGAACACCTGCATGTCGCTGCCGACCGCCGACCGCCGACCGCACCAGAGGGTTACAATACAACCTCACTTAGGCTAAGGCTGATGTTCAGAGACGACAGCTTAAAACGATCTAAGAACTGTCTTAGCCAAGCATCGGCTAAGCCGCTCAATCGAATTCGTATTCAGAAACAAAGTTCGTGCACGGTCTAAGCTAAGATCACACACTCTCGTTATCTATGGCTGTTAAGTTTTTAATTTTTTCACCGGAACGTTTACCGGTTTTATCATTTATGTATGAATAGCAATACAACAAAGATAGCGATATACAAAATGTCACTGGAGTGAGTGAAACAATAATATTAATGCTATAAATCTATTTTGATATTATAATAAATGAAACATGTTAGTTTTGAAGTTTGACATTTCAATGTTTGGTTATTATGGTTTCTACCGTTATCATTTGGTGGCGCCACTTCTGTTTTGAGAGCGGCTAAAGTAGTCGATATTGCCTACTCAGGCTTTGCTTAGCATACGCTAAGTTTAAGTAGTGTTCCAAATGTCTCTGAATACAAATTAGAGCGTAAGCACTACTTTTTGACATAAGGAAGACAAAGTCCACGCTTAGACTCGTCTCTGAATATCAGCCTAAGATTCAGAGACGAATCTAACCGTGGACTCGTGCTTCCATATGTCAAAATCCTATACAATTTTGACATTTGGAAGCAAGAGTACACGTTTAGACTCATCTCTGAATTAGCCTTAGAGGTGTAGCACAATGTACAGGTGTAGTGACACGGTATCGAGTGAGTGCGTAGGCGCAATACAGCAGTGTGGGGTGCGTAGGATATACAGAATACGTGCTTCACACCTCTAAAAGGAATGTTGACTCCATTTTTTATGACGTCAATCGATACGTTTTATCATGAGAATGAAATGTCAATGTCCGAACTTAATGTTTTTTTTATCATCCAATAGTAATTTAAATAATGCCATCGGATTCTTTACATTTGAATGAATAAAAAAATGTATGACAACTGTGTACGATACGATGTGTAAAAATGTATGACAAGTTGAGTTGCAGTTTTTCACGGCCAAAATCTACAAAATGCATGTTTTTAGTACAACTTTACGATCCGCGTTGATCATGTGATTTCACGGTTTCAGTCCAATTTTTATGGGGCGTATTAGCACTCAGTAGATACGCCCGACTTTGACTCTCATTTTTGACGTTTCAAGCGTTCAATTTCCAGTTTTTTCGATATAAACATTTAATTCTCACGCGGAAACGAATTGATTGACCTAATAAAAAAATGGATCAACATCCGTATTGAAAATAATGATTACGGCGCGGTACTCACTCGGCGGTGTGCAGCCAGCGGTCGGCGATGTAGCGGAACAGGCGCGCGGGCTCGAGGTCCACGTGCAGGCACTGCAGCAGCGAGCCCAGTGCCGCGCCGCGCAGCTCGTGCGCCATCACGAGCCGCGCCGCCGCCGGCAGCATGCACGACACGTCGCCGTGACTCTGCTCGATCTCCCTGGAAGCGGCGGCGAAACGTGTCGGTACTATTAATTATTTTTCGTAAACAAAGAAATGTCACGAAAAGTCAGTCAAAGTGACATGCCAGTTGCCCAAAACATTTTTCACTTGTGAAAAATATTTTTGTTTCTATTTCCCTCGGCTTTGCTCTCGCGCGGCACAATTATAACGTAACAAGAAACAAATAACAAAAACTTAAACAAAACCACTACAAAATAACAAGATATTTAATGTTAACACATGTGTTGTTCTCAACACATACGCAGCAAGTTACACACTCGAGTTCGTAGATTGGGACAGGGGGATTACCAGTACCACCAACTTGTAAAAAACTTTCATGTTTCAAGAACGTATTGTTTCATGGTTACAATAATAATGCCCAAATTCGTACTACGATGTCCAAAAAACAATATTGTTTTCTCCTTGCTTAGTGTTGGGAAAGCATGAATGACAATCTATTACTGCTATAAGAGAGAACGAGACCATTTAATTTTTATATAGCGTTGTCACTTTCGCTCTTTTAACGTTCCGGATCACGCTCTAAGTTTTCAGATTTTGTTAACTTATCATAAATTCAATTTCGTAAGAGACAAACGTAAATAGTATTAATAAAAGAGAAATCCTATGTATCTCTTACTATTACCGGCAAATGTAAATTAAACATTATAATTTCGTAATATGGAATGGTTTTTACGTCGTATCAATATAATGTGAACATATTTGGCCATTTTTTTGCCATTTTGGCACCATTACTTGCTGGATCTAGACTAACAGAATCCCGCACCAATGACTTATATCAAGTTATGTGCGGAATATTCACATTCGCTCGAAACAGTGAGGAAACCAGCTTGATCAAGAACCACAAAATTCGAGGACATGTGACATCCACCAAGCCGCACTGGGCCCGCGTGGTAGATTATGGCCCATACCTCTCTCTCTGAGAGAAGGCCGGTATCCCAGCGGGAGCGTAAGAGGCTGATAACGAAGATGATTGTAGATGATGGTACTAACTTCCAAACCCCGTCGTCCCGCGGCACGTTGCAGTTGTCGACGATGTTCTGCACGGTGGCGGAGTGGAATGTCTCCAGGAAGCGCGCCCAGCGCGCCAGCTCCTGCCCCAGCTGCGCCCACGACTGCTCGCTGCACACAGTACGACCTGTACTACCTACAACCCACGTACACTCACGGCAGAGTCTCACGCTAACATTCAGAGACGATTCTAAGCGTAGACTTTGGCTTCCATATGTCAAAACTGTATAGAATTTTGGCGTATGGAAGCGTGAGTCCACGCTTAGATTCGTCTCTGAATCTCAGCCTCAGAGCGGAACTTCTCGCGAGCTCTCGGTACTATGTACACTCATGATGTTTCTCCCTTCTGTTCTCTGGAGACATTACTACCTATAGTACCAACAGCCAGGGCCGGATTAACCATGTCGGGGCCCCCAGGCAATGCACGTCTCGGGCCCCCTTTTCTAACCATAATAATATTATGCTCTAATAATTTGAAATGCGTTCTGAAATATGACGATACAAAAAAACAACGCAATATTAGTAGTTAGTGGGAGGACTAACTCTTCTGCGAGTGTCCGTCTGGGTTGTTACCACCGCGCCGTGAGTGAAGTCTGCCGCCAAGCAGTAGTGTGCAAGCAGTACTGTGTTCCGGTTTGATGAGCAGAGTATCCAGTGAAATTACTGGGCTTATGAGACTTAATACCTAATGTCTCAGGGTAACGAGCGCACTGCAGTGCCGCGCAGGCCTTTGTGTTTCAAAGTTCTGGGTGGCACTGCCATTGTTATGGGCCGGCGTTATGCTTACCATCAGGCAAACGACCAGCTTGTCTCGTTACCTAATAACATAAAAAAAAATATATTAATAATATTGTATTAGTAGTATTGAGGGTTTGTTACATACAAATCTTCAAATTTAATTTTCACTCTAAGAAGCATTTACAATTTTTATCCCGGGGTGCGGGGCCCCTAGTCGGTGCCGGGCCCCTAGTCGGTGCCGGGCCCCTAGGCAGTTGCCTACTTTGCCTTATGGATAATCCGGCCCTGCCAACAGCCCATAAAGACTCACGGCGAGGAGTCTCAGAGCGGTACTTCTCGCGAGCTCTCGGTACAATCCACACTGTACTATACAGTTTTTTTTAAGATGAAGAACTAGATATTACTTGCGTTCTGCAATAATGACACACACGTGCACCTGACGCCACTTCCTAGTTCGCGTTCATAACTCACATGAAAACTACTACCAGGGCGTATTTACCCTAGGGCCAAAAGGGCCATGGCCCGGGGCGGCAGGCTATGAGGGGCGGCGCAAGCAGACGAAATTTAAAAAACCTACCTAACTAAGACTCTTATTGATAAACAGTGTTAAATCGTTGAAAAGATAATTCGATTCACCTTAATACTGTCAAAGAACAACAAAGACAAAACATACTTTAACTAAACCACTACGGTACCGTGGGTGTAAGTTTGATACACATCCAGACTTTGGGCTTTCGTATATAGATAGATAACACTTTATTGCACAATAAGGGAAAAAATAATAATTACAAAAGCTCTTACAAATTAGTACAATCGGCGGCCTTATCACTAAGCAGCGATCTCTTCCAGGCATATACTGACTGGCAGGCCGGTGGGGCCTGCAGGCCCAGGGCGCTGAATCCTAAAATACGCCACTGACTACTACCACTAGGCAAGCTTGTCTGAGCGAATAAAAGTAAAATGATATTGATATCTGATGAGATGTTAATGTCGTTTTACATATGCCTGCCTTAGCCTGTGTTTATAGCTATAAGATGCATACATCTAATTAAAACTGCAAAAAATAATGAAATCCTGGTCAAGACATTAAACGTTTTACAGCTTTTATTTTATATCACTAAAATTAAATAGGTAAAATGTTGTCAATTGACACAAAAATATATTATAGGGGCACCTTGGACGCTCAAGCAAACATACGTTTTACAAGTACATTTTACAAGTATTGGGCCGGTTTGGAAACCTTTACATTTATAATATAATGTAATGGGAAAATGCAACAGGGTGCAAAGAGATGCTCACCCACCTTTTATTGAATTTGAACTCATTCTCCTGTTCTTGCTGACAGTAGTCGACGGCTTGCATTATCATCACGTGCCGCGTGCCGTGCGGTATCCTGAAGTAAAGATTATAAGCCTATATTAACGTGATTTTTCTAAGTTCGGGAAATTGTAGTTAGTTGTAAAATTTTTGGATAGGGCGTTATTAAACTACTGTACCGTTATTCGAAACCTAATTAATACATGAGAGTAGCGTACTTGATTATCGTTCCGTACTAGCCGTGCTGTGATTGGCCCTGCTCGTATCCGTCGTCCCGCCGTCCAATCAGCGTCGACTTCCGCTCTCTTAGCGCCTCCCCCCACCATCACCACCGCGGCAGTGCGCTGCGCGCAACTTAGCTTCATTGGCGTTTGGATTTTCGTCCAGAGCGGTCGTAAATATTAAAAACTAATAGTTTACGAACCCATTCGTGCTATTGATATTGAAAAATATCTTTTACTTGCTTATATATTTTTATATAACTATATAAATATATTTGAAGCAATCGGTAAGTAAGTAATTTAACGGTGTTACCGTTCGGCTTTCATTACCAATTTTTTTAACTGTTTTAGTTTTGTTTGTTAAATGGATGATAATAGCGGCCCAGCTCCAACGATGGAAGTGACGGAAGATCAAAGACGACAACAGCCAAGGAGGAAGTAGAAGTTACGTGAGTAATCGAGCTCAGAATCCAGTTCTGACTCTTCAACAACCTCTAGTTCGTCATCGGACAATTCCGGAAGACGCAGGAGGAACAAGCGCAAGAAGAAAAACCGTAAGTTAGACAAATTATTTACCGAAATAGTTGAAATAAAATCCTGTTTGAATGATACCAATCAAGGTAATCATCACCATGAGTCAAATTACAATGATAACTATCTGAGCCTTTGTGCACCAAACACGAGTGGCATTTTTTATAAAGACAAAAACAAAGGAACCTTTTATCCCTAACACAACGTCGGCTCATTTGCTGAAAGAGCTACCACGTTTTGGACAGCCGGATTGGAACAGTGTGTGCTATTCTCAAACTCAAAAACACTACGGCTCCATAGCTCAGTTGGTAGTAACCCTACATGCAAAGCGAGGGGTCCCGGGTTCGATTCCCGGCCGGGGCAGATTTCGGGTAAGCATAAAGTTTGTTCTCGGGTCTTGGATGTTCGTGATGTGTATCTGTGTGTGTCCATAACACCTGCAATACAGGGAATCCTATTGCGGGGGTATGAGTGTAAGAGTGTATTTATTTACTACCTTCATTCCCTCTGGTTCACAAGTTTTTACTCAAACGAGGTCAAACATTATGATAACTTTAAGTTCTCAGCTCGCATGGAAAACGCGTTTGCAGGATTGACATATGTTTTACTCCAACAATAAGAAGCCCTTCAAGCAGATTTGAGCAGATTCACAAACAACGTACAACAGGCAAGTGCGAACGCCTCTGAAATTAGTGCAAAACTAAATGAAACTCTTTCAAACGGTGAGTTTGCAAAGGTTACAAGCGATTTTTTCCAGATAGTATGTGGACACAGGGCTAAACTTATTCAAAACAGACTTGAATCAATACTTTCTGCAGTAAGACCCATTCTTTCGAAAAATGTTAAAGAAAAAAAAAAAAAAAAAAAAAAAAAAAATGTGAAAGATGTGAAAATGAAAGGGCCGAAAAATGTTTTCTGGCAGCATACTGCTCCCAAGGAACGCCATTCTGATCCTCAGAACGTTCCGAGCTCATCAAAGCCAACATATAATCAACCCAGAAAATACCAAGGTAAGCTTCCACGAAACAGAACGTGCCTAAACAATTTGCCTCGAACGACAACTTTCGGGGAAGCAACAGAGACGACATAACGATCAACCCTACAGATGACGTAATTCCCCTTTATCCCACCGGGATAGGAGATAAATAATCAGAAGTTCTGACTCGAAGCCATTCCACGCCGGTCAGCCACAAAAATATTACTCTTTGGGAGAATGCTCGAGGCCCCGCCTTACATTCTCAACATAATAAGCGGCAACCGCATACCTTTCAAACGTGCCGAACAACCACACTACTCAAATACCTCATTCTCTAGAAATGACGCGGGTTATTCACAATATGCACAGTTGCACACAGGTGTCATAAAAGTTGCAAAACAATCTCCAAGCTTTGTATCGTCGATGTTTCTCAGACTACAAAGCGACGGTACGATGAGACCAATTTTCAACTTGAAAACCTGAACAAATATGTCGCCACCGACAATTTCAGGTTTCAGGTGATGATTCACCGTGTGCCCGACTTCCTTCAAAAGAAGACTGGATGGCCAAAATATACCTTCATCAGGCCTACTTTCATATTCCAATGTCGTCGAATCATCAATGCTTCCTTCGGTTCATGTACGACGACATAATTTACGATGACATGCATACCATTCGAGCTCAGCTCGGCTCCAAGAACATTTGCCTCTGTAAGCAATTGGATAGCTCAAAAGCTTCAAGAACAAGGCTTGCGAATATTAGTGTATCTCGGCGATTATCTTCTAGCCCATCAGAACCCACATACACTACAGAGCCACGTGGCAACTGCCACTAGCTTTTTCGAACATCTGGGTTGGAAGATAAACAAAGAAAAATCATTACCGGAAAGGTCACTAAACAGACTCAAAAACGGACTGTCGGCAAGGATAAAATCGAAAACAACAAATCTGAAAGAATTTTAAAAACTGACAAGAGTTCTCAACTTTGCGATTTTTGTCGTTCCAAGAGGACGGCTAAACTATCGAACGCTTTACAAGCGAACACACTAATAAAGTCCCGAGCACTTGCTGCTATATTGAACCCGAAGGCATTACAGGACAGTTCCTGTATCCACCATTGCAGTCAATGGTGGGTGAAAAACTGCACAACCAGTTCTTGCATACACCATCGTCAGCCATCACATTACCTAACTACAGATGCGAGCGACATAGGATGGGGCGGCAAATTGAACAACCAAGACTTTCACGAGCTTGGTTGCAGACCGAACCAAATCTTCATTGCAATCAGAAATGATTGCAATAATAAGAATCCTACAAGATCAATGTCACTACCTCCAATCGAGTGCACTACTAATTCAATGCGACATCAGGACAGTACTGTCATATCTTCGCAACGAAGGCGGTACGAAGTCACAAGCATGAGTGAATCTTATAGCCAAAAAGGTACTCTCGATCTTAGACTAATACAATATTCACATAACAATTTATCACCTACCAAGCAATTGCAACACAGATGCAGATCACATGTCTCGCCAAAAACCTCGCCCAGAGTGGCAACTTCTTCCAAAGGTAACGAATACGACATTCGAGAAATGGGACGAACCGGAAATAGACATTTTCGCGTCCCGCCAAGCCCACGTGGTTGTCAAATATTGAACGATCGATAGATGGGATTCTCAAACTCAATGTTACGATGCCCTTGGAATGACCCGGAACTGCAAACTAGCTTGGATGTTCCCGCCACCATACCTAATACCAAAAGTGTTGAACCACTTGAACAATAGTAATATTTAAACTTTCGCGATTCAGATACATTGTTTATTTTAAAGAACGGGACTTAATCGCGTTTCGCGATAAAAACATAGGTTTATATTTACCTTGACGTTTCGATCAAGTTGCATTGATCGGGGTCACGAGAAAACTGGAGAATACGGGTGTCAGCATCAATAAAATGTGTGTGTTGTTACCAACTACCCACATTTGGCGTTATAAAAGTCTGGGCTTGTCACGACACACCACTTGAACAAGTCTACAGGAGTTTTAACTAATAGTCGTTCCATTATGAGAAAAAGTGTAAAGGAGACCAGACTTGAAAAACAGAGCACTGAGCTCCCCCCGCCCCCCATTTACGATCAAGGATCTATCCTTTGTCCTAATAGACGTAACCACCGGCCAACCTCCGCCGAGAGTAAAAGAAATGACACGGGAAGTCTGGAGATGTGGGGTTGAGATCAGAGCTTAACCGACTGGAATGAACAACAGAAATAATTTCTATCTTCTGCTTGGAGACAGTCCACCTTAAACACATACAAACCAGTCTGGAAAAGGTGGCTCTCATGGTGCGATAAGAACTCTGTTAGTCCACGGAAACCTGACGGATCACAACTGGCTAGATTTTTGGGTTGATTTACATCAAAAAGAAAACTATCTTTAAGTACAATACTAGTTCACAAACCAGTGGTATCGACTTTCTCTGACCCAAATGACATTAGTCAGCTTAGTTCGCATGCGCTTGTAAAACAAGTTTTAAAATCACTATCAATAAGATATCAAATCATTTCACTAGCCAAACCGAAACAGCACAATCGCCCGTTTGGAACATCGATACTTTGTTACATCATCTCAGCCAGAACTCCACCGAGAAAATGAGCTTTTATGCAACTTCAGGGCACACAGCTGCTATCCTCCTCCTATGCTCAGTACGAAGAATACACGACTTGACTCTCCTTAGAGTCGTCGACTCGCGGAGCATTGCCAAATATCCCAAAATAGCATAGTTCTTTGGCCTACATATGAATCAAAAACCGACACCTCCAAACAACAACAATCGGGTTGGAAACTTTTACAAAACGAAAATAGTCGAAATTTAGATCCAGTCTACTGGGTCTCTAGATACAATAATCAACGGAAAGGCGAGAAGCTATTAATTCAGACTATCTATTTATTACCACTTACGACAAACCAAAACCAGCTACACGAGCCGTGATCGCTGGCTGGGTGAAAAGCCTCCTTAAAGAAGCATACACTGAAGCCATGCCTGGCAGCCTTCGATCAGCAGTCGCATCAATAAACTGAATAGAAAACATCAAATTCAACGACATATTGGCAAGAGGAAATTACGAATCACCCAATACTTTCAAAAAGTTTTATCGCAGGGAAATCTTGCCCTCTAATGTAAACTCAAATCAATCGCGACATGCTTTGAGCCAAAACCTAATTGTAACTTTATCAAATGATACTTTGCAATTCTTTAAACTTTGCTATACATACCTATCGTTGATTTTTAGTACTATAAGAAACGATAAATTACTTAAAAGTTTCGTTTCTATCAATATTATATACACTAGTAAAATAAAATCACATTGGCGTCACCATCACCACCAGGCGATAACAAACACATCTCTCATGTATTAATTAGGTTTCGAATAACGGTACAGTAGTTTAATAGTGATGTTTTACCTACAAATAAAACATTTATTAAACATACTTACCTTATTCGAAACCTAATACTTTAAATTTCTGCCTGGTGGCCATAACATGAGAAAACCAATGAAGCTAAGTTGCGCGCAGCGCACTGCCGCGGTGGTGATGGTGGGGGGAGGCGCTAAGAGAGCGGAAGTCGACGCTGATTGGACGGCGGGACGACGGATACGAGCAGGGCCAATCACAGCACGGCTAGTACGGAACGATAATCAAGTACGCTACTCTCATGTATTAATTAGGTTTCGAATAAGGTAAGTATGTTTAATAAATGTTTTATTTGTAGGTAAAACATCACTATTAATATTACAATATACTTAGATACATCAACGATCAGATTGTTATCTGTGCTTCTGTTGAAATAGTGATTACACCCTAGACTACCGAAAGTAAAAAAGTAGAAACAGGATAGCATAACAAAGTGACCGTTCGAGGTCGTGGTGACCTATTCGAAGCTCTGTTGACTGCCCCAGGCCGTAGTGGCCATTCGGCCACATTAGGCCGCGGTTACGGTTCGAGGTCACGGTTACGGTGCAAGTTCATGATTACGGTTTGAGGTCACGGTTAGGGTTTGAGGTTATGGTTTGAGGTCACGATTACGGTTAGAGGTCACAGTTACAATTAGAGTACGAGGTCAGGGTTACGGTTCGAGGTCACGGATACGGTTAGAGGTCACGGTTACAGTACGAGGTCACGGTTACGGTTCGAGGTCACGACTACGGTGCAAGGTCACGGTTACGGTTCGAGGTCACGGTTGAAGGTTCGCGGTCACTAGCACGGTGCGAGGTGACGGTTACCGTTCGAGCGCCGCGCGTGAGAAGCAGGCGTCGTGGACGAAGCGCTGCAGCTCGTCCTGTGACAGCTTGTTGAAGTAGCTGGCGCACTGCCGGTACTGCTGCATCCACTTGTTGCTGCTGCCCTGGGTGGGAGGGCACGGCTACGGTGCGAGGTGACGGTTACCGTTCGAGCGCCGCGCGTGAGAAGCAGGCGTCGTGGACGAAGCGCTGCAGCTCGTCCTGTGACAGCTTGTTGAAGTAGCTGGCGCACTGCCGGTACTGCTGCATCCACTTGTTGCTGCTGCCCTGGGTGGGAGGGCACGGCTACGGTGCGAGGTGACGGTTACCGTTCGAGCGCCGCGCGTGAGAAGCAGGCGTCGTGGACGAAGCGCTGCAGCTCGTCCTGTGACAGCTTGTTGAAGTAGCTGGCGCACTGCCGGTACTGCTGCATCCACTTGTTGCTGCTGCCCTGGGTGGGAGGGCACGGCTACGGTGCGAGGTGACGGTTACCGTTCGAGCGCCGCGCGTGAGAAGCAGGCGTCGTGGACGAAGCGCTGCAGCTCGTCCTGTGACAGCTTGTTGAAGTAGCTGGCGCACTGCCGGTACTGCTGCATCCACTTGTTGCTGCTGCCCTGGGTGGGAGGGCACGGCTACGGTGCGAGGTGACGGTTACCGTTCGAGCGCCGCGCGTGAGAAGCAGGCGTCGTGGACGAAGCGCTGCAGCTCGTCCTGTGACAGCTTGTTGAAGTAGCTGGCGCACTGCCGGTACTGCTGCATCCACTTGTTGCTGCTGCCCTGGGTGGGAGGGCACGGCTACGGTGCGAGGTGACGGTTACCGTTCGAGCGCCGCGCGTGAGAAGCAGGCGTCGTGGACGAAGCGCTGCAGCTCGTCCTGTGACAGCTTGTTGAAGTAGCTGGCGCACTGCCGGTACTGCTGCATCCACTTCTTGCTGCTGCCCTGGGTGGGAGGCACCTGTTGCACGAACGAAATAAAACAATAAACTACCATGACTGAAGTTGAAGTTAAATAATAATTATCTATAGGCAGTAAGAAACTAAAAAACACGCGTCCACTTCTTAACTCCATCATAGGAACCTCGACACCAATATTTAACTCGTCAAACAGAATCATATGAGCCCAAACTCGAAGGGTTTACTTGTAGCCACTGAACAGCTCCACTATCCACCTCCTGGCTCCATCATCAGATCAGTTTCATAAAACCAAATTATTGTATAGTCGTATACCTATACATAAAAAGTTTGATAAGTTCGGTATGACAATCAGAAGTAGGTTAAATTTGACTTCTAAGATTCCATTGGTTTAATTAATTACAAATGAAACTAATAGAAGTGTAATAAAAAATATTTTTTAACACCCTCTCTCGTAAAGCTGATATAATTCCACCGGTTTTAAATATGTAAAGCGGGTCATAAAAAACGCGTGTGTTATCAAAGCAAATAGTTAAGTTATAGTCCATACAAATTCCATAACAGTATTATTTGCCATTTCAAATATGGAACTGATCGCCGCCGCACCACTCCAGCTAGTGAGCAGCGCGCTGTTGCTATTCAAGCGCGCTGGTAAAATGGCGGGAAAGCAACAGTGTGCATTCACAGATTGAGTTTATTTAAATGTTTTTTTTTTCCTGTTTACTCGCAAGTGTGTTAAAAAACGTCGTACGATATACGTGCGTATTGGTTATATAACATCTTTACGCACTAATATCGTAATGTACTAATATAATACACACCCCGATGGTAATAATTCCATTACAGTGCTACACTAAAATTTTGGTTCTTGTAATGCCCGTCATTCATTTAAGCGTCATTCACTGTCACGGGTAGGGACTCGTACTATCCTGGCTTGTCGACGACGGGAGGAGCCGAGGCGGTGTGACCTCTGGCTACGTCGGTAGGGAGCCAGGACGCAGGGACGAGCTGGAGTGGTGCAGTGCAGTGCAGTGCAGTGCAAGCCGAGATGTAGGAGTCAGCAGTCAGCCTCAATGTAGGACCCCAATATGGGGTTTTAGCACTGAATTTATATTATTGTACGATTTTAAATAAAAATATTATTATCGTAATATCTCACGCACGGCACGCGTACAGAGCGTAGTGATTTTAAAATGAAAATTGGACGTGCGTTCGCCGCGATACCAGCCAGTGGAATGTGAGGAGCGGCCGCGCGCCGCTTGCCCGTGCGCCTCTGTCGTTTCTCGAAGAAATCATTAACGAGCGCCCGGTAATGATAGCAACAAAATGTTAGGTTTAGCTTTATTTTATTTTTTACTTTATTTAATATATTTATTAGGTAGTTTAAGAATGTAAATGTATTATCTATCCTTGCAATGCTAGTATTTATGTAGTTGTATGTAAGTATAATATTATATCACTTTAATATGTATATGTATTTATTTATGTATGTTATATCTTTATTTATTTATTTTTATGTTAGATATTGGTATGTATGTGTAATATGTATTAGTATATAGGTATATCTTTGTATCTTTGTACACCACCGACCACATTGTTTTTCATTTGAGTCCTGTCCATCCAAAGGTTGTCTGGAAGAAATCGCTATAAGCGATAAGACCGCCCAATGTACTACCATTTTAAGTTATTGTTTTCTTTTTATTATTTTCCTGTTAATTTTTTTGGTGTGCAATAAAGTATTATTGTATTGTATTGTAAATTGTAAATATGTGAATACTTATTTAGTTATTTAGTTTTAAATGTTTAATTGTGGAAAAAAAATGTTTATTTAAATAGTAGGTAACGTTTCAACGTTACAACAGCTTCAATAAGCTTAGTTTTATTAAAATAGAGTATATTTATTACGTAACGTAGTTTGCCTATTGTCTAGACAATTACTGTACTGTAATAGACAATAGACAACATGCTACGTTACGTAATGCATTTATACTACTAAAGACATTCACTATTAGCTGGCTGCTGAGTTGCTTGCAGTGCTTAAAAATCAATATACACAAATCAAGCATGCTTATTGAATATAATAGATAATGGATCAGCTCTGTTGATCGTCTAGAAAGATTATAAGTAATACTTATAAGATACTCACGCTAAAGAAGTATTTAGTAAGCCATCGGGTGTAGAGCAAGTTGACCGGTATCGGTATTTTGACGGCAGGCGGCAGTGTGCGGAGGAACTTGGCAATCATGCCAATGTTCTCGGGTTTTATGATCTGCAGCATGTGCGCCGCGAACTGATCCCCGTCTACTTGCTCCAGCAGCATCTTGTAGTCGAGATCTGAATATATAACAATAGGAAAATTAAAGGAAATATTGTTTGAAGAAAAAAGGAAACCTTAAATCTACCATTTCCTTTAGTCACATAGCATGATGATGAGTACCTGGAGATGCCGCCTTAGCTTTCTTCAGCAGCTTGATATGTTCGGCGGCGGTGAGCCCCGCCACCGCCGGCTTCTCATCCACCGCCTTCAGCAGCGAGAACAGAGTGATGAGCGCCGCGTGATCGGAGCCGGGTATTTGCGGATACAGGGCTGAGACGATCCTGGGAATATTTCAATCATTAAGGGGCAGAATACAGTGCACCGTTATCTCGCTCGCGCATTGCAACATGTTTGAAGATAAACAATCAGCCACACGTCCACGGCGTCCAGCGAGTACTTGCGCGCGAGGGTCAGCGCCGTGTCCAGGTGCTGTGTGTGCGAGTGTGCGCGTGCGTCGGTAGTGTTACCGTGCGTGCGTGTCCGCGGGCCTGGCGGGCGGCAGCGAGTGCGCGGTGAGGTGCGGCCGGTGCAGCGCGGCGGCGGCGTGCTGCAGCCACACGTCCACGGCGTCCAGCGAGTACTTGCGCGCGAGGTCAGCGCCGTGTCCAGGTGCTGTGTGTGCGAGTGTGCGCGTGCGTCGGTAGTGTTACCGTGCGTGCGTGTCCGCGGGCCTGGCGGGCGGCAGCGAGTGCGCGGTGAGGTGCGGCCGGTGCAGCGCGGCGGCGGCGTGCTGCAGCCACACGTCCACGGCGTCCAGCGAGTACTTGCGCGCGAGGGTCAGTGCCGTCTCCAGGTGCTGTGTGTGCGAGTGTGCGCGTGCGTCGGTAGTGTTACCGTGCGTGCGTGTCCGCGGGCCTGGCGGGCGGCAGCGAGTGCGCGGTGAGGTGCGGCCGGTGCAGCGCGGCGGCGGCGTGCTGCAGCCACACGTCCACGGCGTCCAGCGAGTACTTGCGCGCGAGGGTCAGTGCCGTCTCCAGGTGCTGTGTGTGCGAGTGTGCGCGTGCGTCGGTAGTGTTACCGTGCGTGCGTGTCCGCGGGCCTGGCGGGCGGCAGCGAGTGCGCGGTGAGGTGCGGCCGGTGCAGCGCGGCGGCGGCGTGCTGCAGCCACACGTCCACGGCGTCCAGCGAGTACTTGCGCGCGAGGTCAGCGCCGTCTCCAGGTGCTGTGTGTGCGAGTGTGCGCGTGCGTCGGTAGTGTTACCGTGCGTGCGTGTCCGCGGGCCTGGCGGGCGGCAGCGAGTGCGCGGTGAGGTGCGGCCGGTGCAGCGCGGCGGCGGCGTGCTGCAGCCACACGTCCACGGCGTCCAGCGAGTACTTGCGCGCGAGGGTCAGCGCCGTCTCCAGGTGCTCCTTTTCTGGGGACCTACGAAACGAAAACTTTTATAGTATTCTTTCTCGTGCAAGTAGTCCTGATGGAACTACTTATGCAGCGAAACTAATTTAAAAAAGGAAGATTTTAGAAATTTCAGATTCAAACAAGGTAAACGTAATATTATCATTTATTACAAACACTTAATTACCCAACGTAATGAGTATGGAATCAAATTTGCCATAACCACCAGGACACTAGCAACAAATTATCTTAGGTTAAATCGTAGTCCTCTGACCTGGCGACGCGGTAGATGATCTCCCGCCGGTAGTCGTCGTCGGCGTTGAACAGCAGTCCGTTGACGGTGACCCCGAGCGCCCGCAGCGCGGTGCACTCCGCCATGCCCGACAGGCGCGCGATGCACTGCTGGATCACCTGCATCTGCTCCTCTGTCCCGTTCTGTTTTTGTAATGTTATTTCTGCCAGCTGAGGACAATGTTATATAATTTGTAATCGACGTGATTTCGTAAGGGACAACGAATCCGACTCTCCGAGTCTATGGTTTTGGTTATTTTTATCAACTTTTCAGTCTGCCTCTTTTGTTAAGTTGAAAAGTTGATAAAAATAACATGAGACATGAGAAATGATGTCTCAGAGTCAGGGCGGCCATTGTCGTGCAAGGCATTGTTTTAGATAGCTCTACAGTCTACACGTTACAATAAGGAGACAGCAAAAAAGTCTATGCTTAGTATAACGCAGTATGCGTATGTGTCTGTGTCCACCGAATGTGTTTGTGTGTTTGTCCACATTGTGTGTGACTCACCGCCCTGGGCCTCGTGCGGTACACGTGGTCCCGCAGCGCGGCTCCGTTGCAGCGCAGCAGCGCGGCGTAGAGCGCGGCGGCGACGGCGGCGTCCGTGTGGTGCGCGCCCACCAGCCGCCGCGCCACCGTATGTGTGTGACTCACCGCCCTGGGCCTCGTGCGGTACACGTGGTCCCGCAGCGCGGCTCCGTTGCAGCGCAGCAGCGCGGCGTAGAGCGCGGCGGCGACGGCGGCGTCCGTGTGGTGCGCGCCCACCAGCCGCCGCGCCACCGTATGTGTGTGACTCACCGCCCTGGGCCTCGTGCGGTACACGTGGTCCCGCAGCGCGGCTCCGTTGCAGCGCAGCAGCGCGGCGTAGAGCGCGGCGGCGACGGCGGCGTCCGTGTGGTGCGCGCCCACCAGCCGCCGCGCCACCGTATGTGTGTGACTCACCGCCCTGGGCCTCGTGCGGTACACGTGGTCCCGCAGCGCGGCTCCGTTGCAGCGCAGCAGCGCGGCGTAGAGCGCGGCGGCGACGGCGGCGTCCGTGTGGTGCGCGCCCACCAGCCGCCGCGCCACCGTATGTGTGTGACTCACCGCCCTGGGCCTCGTGCGGTACACGTGGTCCCGCAGCGCGGCTCCGTTGCAGCGCAGCAGCGCGGCGTAGAGCGCGGCGGCGACGGCGGCGTCCGTGTGGTGCGCGCCCACCAGCCGCCGCGCCACCGTATGTGTGTGACTCACCGCCCTGGGCCTCGTGCGGTACACGTGGTCCCGCAGCGCGGCTCCGTTGCAGCGCAGCAGCGCGGCGTAGAGCGCGGCGGCGACGGCGGCGTCCGTGTGGTGCGCGCCCACCAGCCGCCGCGCCACCGTATGTGTGTGACTCACCGCCCTGGGCCTCGTGCGGTACACATCGTCCCGCAGCGCGGCTCCGTTGCAGCGCAGCAGCGCGGCGTAGAGCGCGGCGGCGACGGCGGCGTCCGTGTGGTGCGCGCCCACCAGCCGCCGCGCCACCGTATGTGTGTGACTCACCGCCCTGGGCCTCGTGCGGTACACGTGGTCCCGCAGCGCGGCTCCGTTGCAGCGCAGCAGCGCGGCGTAGAGCGCGGCGGCGACGGCGGCGTCCGTGTGGTGCGCGCCCACCAGCCGCCGCGCCACCGTATGTGTGTGACTCACCGCCCTGGGCCTCGTGCGGTACACGTCGTCCCGCAGCGCGGCTCCGTTGCAGCGCAGCAGCGCGGCGTAGAGCGCGGCGGCGACGGCGGCGTCCGTGTGGTGCGCGCCCACCAGCCGCCGCGCCACCGTATGTGTGTGACTCACCGCCCTGGGCCTCGTGCGGTACACGTGGTCCCGCAGCGCGGCTCCGTTGCAGCGCAGCAGCGCGGCGTAGAGCGCGGCGGCGACGGCGGCGTCCGTGTGGTGCGCGCCCACCAGCCGCCGCGCCACCGTATGTGTGTGACTCACCGCCCTGGGCCTCGTGCGGTACACGTGGTCCCGCAGCGCGGCTCCGTTGCAGCGCAGCAGCGCGGCGTAGAGCGCGGCGGCGACGGCGGCGTCCGTGTGGTGCGCGCCCACCAGCCGCCGCGCCACCGTATGTGTGTGACTCACCGCCCTGGGCCTCGTGCGGTACACGTGGTCCCGCAGCGCGGCTCCGTTGCAGCGCAGCAGCGCGGCGTAGAGCGCGGCGGCGACGGCGGCGTCCGTGTGGTGCGCGCCCACCAGCCGCCGCGCCACCGTATGTGTGTGACTCACCGCCCTGGGCCTCGTGCGGTACACGTGGTCCCGCAGCGCGGCTCCGTTGCAGCGCAGCAGCGCGGCGTAGAGCGCGGCGGCGACGGCGGCGTCCGTGTGGTGCGCGCCCACCAGCCGCCGCGCCACCGTATGTGTGTGACTCACCGCCCTGGGCCTCGTGCGGTACACATCGTCCCGCAGCGCGGCTCCGTTGCAGCGCAGCAGCGCGGCGTAGAGCGCGGCGGCGACGGCGGCGTCCGTGTGGTGCGCGCCCACCAGCCGCCGCGCCACCGTATGTGTGTGACTCACCGCCCTGGGCCTCGTGCGGTACACGTGGTCCCGCAGCGCGGCTCCGTTGCAGCGCAGCAGCGCGGCGTAGAGCGCGGCGGCGACGGCGGCGTCCGTGTGGTGCGCGCCCACCAGCCGCCGCGCCACCGTATGTGTGTGACTCACCGCCCTGGGCCTCGTGCGGTACACATCGTCCCGCAGCGCGGCTCCGTTGCAGCGCAGCAGCGCGGCGTAGAGCGCGGCGGCGACGGCGGCGTCCGTGTGGTGCGCGCCCACCAGCCGCCGCGCCACCGTATGTGTGTGACTCACCGCCCTGGGCCTCGTGCGGTACACGTGGTCCCGCAGCGCGGCTCCGTTGCAGCGCAGCAGCGCGGCGTAGAGCGCGGCGGCGACGGCGGCGTCCGTGTGGTGCGCGCCCACCAGCCGCCGCGCCACCGTATGTGTGTGACTCACCGCCCTGGGCCTCGTGCGGTACACGTGGTCCCGCAGCGCGGCTCCGTTGCAGCGCAGCAGCGCGGCGTAGAGCGCGGCGGCGACGGCGGCGTCCGTGTGGTGCGCGCCCACCAGCCGCCGCGCCACCGTATGTGTGTGACTCACCGCCCTGGGCCTCGTGCGGTACACGTGGTCCCGCAGCGCGGCTCCGTTGCAGCGCAGCAGCGCGGCGTAGAGCGCGGCGGCGACGGCGGCGTCCGTGTGGTGCGCGCCCACCAGCCGCCGCGCCACCGTATGTGTGTGACTCACCGCCCTGGGCCTCGTGCGGTACACGTGGTCCCGCAGCGCGGCTCCGTTGCAGCGCAGCAGCGCGGCGTAGAGCGCGGCGGCGACGGCGGCGTCCGTGTGGTGCGCGCCCACCAGCCGCCGCGCCACCGTATGTGTGTGACTCACCGCCCTGGGCCTCGTGCGGTACACATGGTCCCGCAGCGCGGCTCCGTTGCAGCGCAGCAGCGCGGCGTAGAGCGCGGCGGCGACGGCGGCGTCCGTGTGGTGCGCGCCCACCAGCCGCCGCGCCACCGTATGTGTGTGACTCACCGCCCTGGGCCTCGTGCGGTACACGTGGTCCCGCAGCGCGGCTCCGTTGCAGCGCAGCAGCGCGGCGTAGAGCGCGGCGGCGACGGCGGCGTCCGTGTGGTGCGCGCCCACCAGCCGCCGCGCCACCGTATGTGTGTGACTCACCGCCCTGGGCCTCGTGCGGTACACATCGTCCCGCAGCGCAGCTCCGTTGCAGCGCAGCAGCGCGGCGTAGAGCGCGGCGGCGACGGCGGCGTCCGTGTGGTGCGCGCCCACCAGCCGCCGCGCCACCGTATGTGTGTGACTCACCGCCCTGGGCCTCGTGCGGTACACGTGGTCCCGCAGCGCGGCTCCGTTGCAGCGCAGCAGCGCGGCGTAGAGCGCGGCGGCGACGGCGGCGTCCGTGTGGTGCGCGCCCACCAGCCGCCGCGCCACCGTATGTGTGTGACTCACCGCCCTGGGCCTCGTGCGGTACACGTGGTCCCGCAGCGCGGCTCCGTTGCAGCGCAGCAGCGCGGCGTAGAGCGCGGCGGCGACGGCGGCGTCCGTGTGGTGCGCGCCCACCAGCCGCCGCGCCACCGTATGTGTGTGACTCACCGCCCTGGGCCTCGTGCGGTACACGTGGTCCCGCAGCGCGGCTCCGTTGCAGCGCAGCAGCGCGGCGTAGAGCGCGGCGGCGACGGCGGCGTCCGTGTGGTGCGCGCCCACCAGCCGCCGCGCCACCGTATGTGTGTGACTCACCGCCCTGGGCCTCGTGCGGTACACGTGGTCCCGCAGCGCGGCTCCGTTGCAGCGCAGCAGCGCGGCGTAGAGCGCGGCGGCGACGGCGGCGTCCGTGTGGTGCGCGCCCACCAGCCGCCGCGCCACCGTATGTGTGTGACTCACCGCCCTGGGCCTCGTGCGGTACACGTGGTCCCGCAGCGCGGCTCCGTTGCAGCGCAGCAGCGCGGCGTAGAGCGCGGCGGCGACGGCGGCGTCCGTGTGGTGCGCGCCCACCAGCCGCCGCGCCACCGTATGTGTGTGACTCACCGCCCTGGGCCTCGTGCGGTACACGTGGTCCCGCAGCGCGGCTCCGTTGCAGCGCAGCAGCGCGGCGTAGAGCGCGGCGGCGACGGCGGCGTCCGTGTGGTGCGCGCCCACCAGCCGCCGCGCCACCGTATGTGTGTGACTCACCGCCCTGGGCCTCGTGCGGTACACATCGTCCCGCAGCGCGGCTCCGTTGCAGCGCAGCAGCGCGGCGTAGAGCGCGGCGGCGACGGCGGCGTCCGTGTGGTGCGCGCCCACCAGCCGCCGCGCCACCGTATGTGTGTGACTCACCGCCCTGGGCCTCGTGCGGTACACGTGGTCCCGCAGCGCGGCTCCGTTGCAGCGCAGCAGCGCGGCGTAGAGCGCGGCGGCGACGGCGGCGTCCGTGTGGTGCGCGCCCACCAGCCGCCGCGCCACCGTATGTGTGTGACTCACCGCCCTGGGCCTCGTGCGGTACACATCGTCCCGCAGCGCGGCTCCGTTGCAGCGCAGCAGCGCGGCGTAGAGCGCGGCGGCGACGGCGGCGTCCGTGTGGTGCGCGCCCACCAGCCGCCGCGCCACCGTATGTGTGTGACTCACCGCCCTGGGCCTCGTGCGGTACACGTGGTCCCGCAGCGCGGCTCCGTTGCAGCGCAGCAGCGCGGCGTAGAGCGCGGCGGCGACGGCGGCGTCCGTGTGGTGCGCGCCCACCAGCCGCCGCGCCACCGTATGTGTGTGACTCACCGCCCTGGGCCTCGTGCGGTACACGTGGTCCCGCAGCGCGGCTCCGTTGCAGCGCAGCAGCGCGGCGTAGAGCGCGGCGGCGACGGCGGCGTCCGTGTGGTGCGCGCCCACCAGCCGCCGCGCCACCGTATGTGTGTGACTCACCGCCCTGGGCCTCGTGCGGTACACGTGGTCCCGCAGCGCGGCTCCGTTGCAGCGCAGCAGCGCGGCGTAGAGCGCGGCGGCGACGGCGGCGTCCGTGTGGTGCGCGCCCACCAGCCGCCGCGCCACCGTATGTGTGTGACTCACCGCCCTGGGCCTCGTGCGGTACACGTGGTCCCGCAGCGCGGCTCCGTTGCAGCGCAGCAGCGCGGCGTAGAGCGCGGCGGCGACGGCGGCGTCCGTGTGGTGCGCGCCCACCAGCCGCCGCGCCACCGTATGTGTGTGACTCACCGCCCTGGGCCTCGTGCGGTACACATCGTCCCGCAGCGCGGCTCCGTTGCAGCGCAGCAGCGCGGCGTAGAGCGCGGCGGCGACGGCGGCGTCCGTGTGGTGCGCGCCCACCAGCCGCCGCGCCACCGTATGTGTGTGACTCACCGCCCTGGGCCTCGTGCGGTACACGTGGTCCCGCAGCGCGGCTCCGTTGCAGCGCAGCAGCGCGGCGTAGAGCGCGGCGGCGACGGCGGCGTCCGTGTGGTGCGCGCCCACCAGCCGCCGCGCCACCGTATGTGTGTGACTCACCGCCCTGGGCCTCGTGCGGTACACGTCGTCCCGCAGCGCGGCTCCGTTGCAGCGCAGCAGCGCGGCGTAGAGCGCGGCGGCGACGGCGGCGTCCGTGTGGTGCGCGCCCACCAGCCGCCGCGCCACCGTATGTGTGTGACTCACCGCCCTGGGCCTCGTGCGGTACACGTGGTCCCGCAGCGCGGCTCCGTTGCAGCGCAGCAGCGCGGCGTAGAGCGCGGCGGCGACGGCGGCGTCCGTGTGGTGCGCGCCCACCAGCCGCCGCGCCACCGTATGTGTGTGACTCACCGCCCTGGGCCTCGTGCGGTACACGTGGTCCCGCAGCGCGGCTCCGTTGCAGCGCAGCAGCGCGGCGTAGAGCGCGGCGGCGACGGCGGCGTCCGTGTGGTGCGCGCCCACCAGCCGCCGCGCCACCGTATGTGTGTGACTCACCGCCCTGGGCCTCGTGCGGTACACGTGGTCCCGCAGCGCGGCTCCGTTGCAGCGCAGCAGCGCGGCGTAGAGCGCGGCGGCGACGGCGGCGTCCGTGTGGTGCGCGCCCACCAGCCGCCGCGCCACCGTATGTGTGTGACTCACCGCCCTGGGCCTCGTGCGGTACACGTGGTCCCGCAGCGCGGCTCCGTTGCAGCGCAGCAGCGCGGCGTAGAGCGCGGCGGCGACGGCGGCGTCCGTGTGGTGCGCGCCCACCAGCCGCCGCGCCACCGTATGTGTGTGACTCACCGCCCTGGGCCTCGTGCGGTACACATCGTCCCGCAGCGCGGCTCCGTTGCAGCGCAGCAGCGCGGCGTAGAGCGCGGCGGCGACGGCGGCGTCCGTGTGGTGCGCGCCCACCAGCCGCCGCGCCACCGTATGTGTGTGACTCACCGCCCTGGGCCTCGTGCGGTACACGTGGTCCCGCAGCGCGGCTCCGTTGCAGCGCAGCAGCGCGGCGTAGAGCGCGGCGGCGACGGCGGCGTCCGTGTGGTGCGCGCCCACCAGCCGCCGCGCCACCGTATGTGTGTGACTCACCGCCCTGGGCCTCGTGCGGTACACATCGTCCCGCAGCGCAGCTCCGTTGCAGCGCAGCAGCGCGGCGTAGAGCGCGGCGGCGACGGCGGCGTCCGTGTGGTGCGCGCCCACCAGCCGCCGCGCCACCGTATGTGTGTGACTCACCGCCCTGGGCCTCGTGCGGTACACGTGGTCCCGCAGCGCGGCTCCGTTGCAGCGCAGCAGCGCGGCGTAGAGCGCGGCGGCGACGGCGGCGTCCGTGTGGTGCGCGCCCACCAGCCGCCGCGCCACCGTATGTGTGTGACTCACCGCCCTGGGCCTCGTGCGGTACACGTGGTCCCGCAGCGCGGCTCCGTTGCAGCGCAGCAGCGCGGCGTAGAGCGCGGCGGCGACGGCGGCGTCCGTGTGGTGCGCGCCCACCAGCCGCCGCGCCACCGTATGTGTGTGACTCACCGCCCTGGGCCTCGTGCGGTACACGTGGTCCCGCAGCGCGGCTCCGTTGCAGCGCAGCAGCGCGGCGTAGAGCGCGGCGGCGACGGCGGCGTCCGTGTGGTGCGCGCCCACCAGCCGCCGCGCCACCGTATGTGTGTGACTCACCGCCCTGGGCCTCGTGCGGTACACGTGGTCCCGCAGCGCGGCTCCGTTGCAGCGCAGCAGCGCGGCGTAGAGCGCGGCGGCGACGGCGGCGTCCGTGTGGTGCGCGCCCACCAGCCGCCGCGCCACCGTATGTGTGTGACTCACCGCCCTGGGCCTCGTGCGGTACACATCGTCCCGCAGCGCGGCTCCGTTGCAGCGCAGCAGCGCGGCGTAGAGCGCGGCGGCGACGGCGGCGTCCGTGTGGTGCGCGCCCACCAGCCGCCGCGCCACCGTATGTGTGTGACTCACCGCCCTGGGCCTCGTGCGGTACACGTGGTCCCGCAGCGCGGCTCCGTTGCAGCGCAGCAGCGCGGCGTAGAGCGCGGCGGCGACGGCGGCGTCCGTGTGGTGCGCGCCCACCAGCCGCCGCGCCACCGTATGTGTGTGACTCACCGCCCTGGGCCTCGTGCGGTACACGTGGTCCCGCAGCGCGGCTCCGTTGCAGCGCAGCAGCGCGGCGTAGAGCGCGGCGGCGACGGCGGCGTCCGTGTGGTGCGCGCCCACCAGCCGCCGCGCCACCGTATGTGTGTGACTCACCGCCCTGGGCCTCGTGCGGTACACGTGGTCCCGCAGCGCGGCTCCGTTGCAGCGCAGCAGCGCGGCGTAGAGCGCGGCGGCGACGGCGGCGTCCGTGTGGTGCGCGCCCACCAGCCGCCGCGCCACCGCGTCGTCCTGCACGGCACGCAGCAGGCACGACACGCTAAGAGCCGTGTCTTTATACAGAAGCTCCTCAGCACACTTTTGGACGACTGCAGGAATAAAACAAGCACGGATTACTCCTCTTCAAAAAAAACTTCCTCTTGCAAAAATCGATTTATTCACGATTTTTCAATATCAAGTTTATCGTGTTATAATTTAAAATCAATTAATAATAATGTCTATCATCAAATTGTGGATTGCACAGTTTTCTATCAATTTTTTCGTTCTGTCAGCCCCTTTGTTTACATTAAATATCTAAGATTTTGGAACAGCGTATAGAAATATAGTGTAACAAGCACCTTCGCACTCCATCTCCCCGTTGTATTCGTCCGCGAGGCTGTTCTGTATATAGAACCAGCTGAGCACCGCGTGTCCGACGGCGGCGCGGGCCTCCAGCGCGTCCGGGATCGAGAACCGGTCGTAGCTGTAGTAGTCGTCCGCCGCGGCGTGCTCCGGGTACAGGGACCTGTAGAACTCTGGCAGGTGCACCGTGCGCTCCGGTACCTCCGTTCCGGCGGTCGTCGAGTCACTGGAAAGCGACACTTGTGCTGATAGAGTTACAATTCAGTTTTGCCTGAAGGCTGCTTAAAGTTGGTGTCTATGGTTCTGGCAGCATCTTTCAGATGTGTTCTATCTGTTGATTAAGTCTGTTGAATTAATAACTATGTTTCGTTTGATAGTTATACTCAAATGGATAAAGTAGAATTTTGTTTGGCATCATTATTCAATTTGAAATCCGTTGAGATCGTTTTTGTCTTAAAATCAATTTTGTTATGTAAAGTACTACTCGAATTGAACTAGATGGCGCCACTGGTTAGCTCGCGGTGGCGTTACATTCACGCCTGACAGCTTCATTGTGACTGTCTGCGTGCATTTTGAGAGTTGTTGGTACGAAGAGAAATAAATAGTATTGGCTCGCATTTACGGCTTTTATTTCGGGAATATTTTTTGGTTTGTGGGACCTTTTCCGCGCTCAACAAAATCAGTAGCCTAGCAAGCATATAGTTACTAACCTCAAAGAAAATTTATTCTGGAAAGAGTCCAACAGGTAGTTGAAGAGCGGTATTTTCTTCTCGCTGGGAGCCACCAAATCTTTTTTCTCTATCACAGGCTAAAAATAAATGAAAACAAAATTAGAAACATGGTTCAAAACCATGTTAAGGCGGATCAAAAACATGTTTAAGGCGGGTGTATTTAAAGTAACCTCTTACCGTTGTAACTGCATCTGCGAACTCGTCGTCAGTGGAGGGCCAGCGCGAGCACTGAAGGTGGCTGGTTTCCTTCAGAGAGATACCCATCTGCTGCAAGCCCTCTAGCTCAAGTTGCAGTCTGAAAATACCAACGTACACTTTGTTTATACTCCTAAGTCCGCATTAGACATGTAGCAAGTTCCTTCAGCATTCGGATTGATAAAAGGTGGGTGTTGCGTGAGATAAGCTTTTATAAAATACGTAATTGGTACTGTAATTCTGTAGCCACCTTCCGGCTCCATCATCAGGACCTTGCACATCATCTAGGATCAGTGGTATATATTAAGGTATATGTATAATTGTGGTGTTTCTGTCTATGTATGTAATACCTCGCTTGCAGCATGTCCTGTATGAGCGGCGCCGGCGCGTGCGCGAGCGCGGCGGCGAGCAGGTGGCGGCGCGTGTGCCGGTCGGCGTGCGCGTGCGCGTGCGCCGCCACGTGCGCCAGCAGCGGCGCGGCGCCGGGCGCGCGCAGGGCGGCCAGGCGCCGCGCCGCCTCCACGCCGCCCGCCCAGCCGCCCGCGCCCGCCGCCGCCGCGGACGAGCACACCAGCTGCAGCACCGACGCCTCGCTGCCCAACGACAACGCGAACGGTACGAGTTATTACGTACCTAGATAAACATTTGTTACTGGGAGGACTAACTCTTCTGCGAGTGTCCGTCTGGGTTGTTACCACCGCGCCGTGCACTCACGGTGAAGTCTGCCGCCAAGCAGTAGTGTGCAAGCATTACTGTGTTCCGGTTTGATGAGCAGAGTAGCCAGTGAAATTACTGGGCTTATGAGACTTAATACCTAATGTCTCAGGGTAACGAGCGCACTGCAGTGCCGCGCAGGCCTTTGTGTTTCAAAGTTCTGGGTGGCACTGCAATTGTTATGGGGGCCGGCGTTATGCTTAACATCAGGCAAACGACCAGCTCGTCTCGTTACCAAATAACATAAAAAAAAGACTATCGTGTGGGGTTTTCTAAAGTCACACGTACGTACCAATGCGCAATGGATCGATGCCCTCAGTCAGTATAACCCAGATCATCGCTCAAATTGCGAAGTGCGAAACCACGGCGGTCATTAATTGAACGGTTTCTGGAAGTTTCGTTGACTTTGAGCACGGATCGGGTCTGTTGGTGTCTTTGTCATTTATTATGTTCTGATAAAGACAGCATTAGTTTTAGTCTGTGATTCGGGTACACGAATGTTGCAGAGGGCCGCTGTTAGAGTCATTTATTTTAACTTTCATAAGTAATCCTTTGGGGCCTATTTGAATATAAAGCATTTTGAATTTGAATTTGATTCCATATATATACCGAAAGGAACAAAAAGGCACACCAAACAAAAAAATGAGTAAATCAGACACTGCTTGTTTTATTCCATTTCAACATTCTAACCCTTTAAAAACAACAGTAGTAATACTATCTCACCGAGTGTTCTCGTCGTCCCCGGCGACCCGCAGCAGCGTGGCCAGCTTGAGCAGCTTGTGGCTCTTCATGAAGGCGCCGTGGCTCGACTGCAGGCAGCTCTCAATCAAAGTCAATTTGTCTTCGCACAGGCGAACTGAAAACGTACATTACATCTTCGTTTAAGCTTATAATCGGATATGGTTTCCCTTATAGAAAGAATGAAAGAAAGAAAGAAAGAATGAAAAATCATTTATTTGACGCACAAAGATTAAACTCATATTGGAACAAAATATTCATTCATTTGTAAATTTTACGGCGCCAAAAGGGATTTATCTCAGCACATGAGTCAAGTGCCCCAACTTCGTTTAAGCTTATAATTGGATATGGTTTCCCTTATAGAAAGAATGAAAGAAAGAAAGAAAGAAAGAAAGAAAGAAAAAAAATCATTTATTTGACGCACAAAGATTAAACTCATATTGGAACAAAATATTCATTCATTTGTAAATTTTACGGCGCCAAAAGGGATTTATCTCAGCACATGAGTCAAGTGCCCCAACTTCGTTTAAGCTTATAATTGGATATGGTTTCCCTTATAGAAAGAATGAAAGAAAGAAAGAAAGAAAGAAAGAAAGAAAAAAATCATTTATTTGACGCACAAAGATTAAACTCATATTGGAACAAAATATTCATTCATTTGTAAATTTTACGGCGCCAAAACGGATTTATCTCAGCACATGAGTCTAGTGCCCAATAACACTTGACGCTGGTATTCTGATAAACCCATTATATACCATACTGATAAACCAGTCATGAAACTCAACAATATAGTATAAGTTAGGAATGAGTAGCATAGACAAATATATATGTATACATTTGTCTATGGTGGTAGTGAAAAAGCGATTTTACTATATAGATGGACGGCTACTTAGCCGGAAGGACAACATATTTCAATAGTTTCGTCGGTAACAATACTTATTAGAACAGCACAAAAGCTGAAAGATTTAAAGAGCGTTAGCAGCGATAATTTTTGTGATCTATATTTGTGTAAGGTCAACTACGCACCTTGAATAGGCAGAATATTCAAATGAAACGAGTGCAATATTTGGAGCGCGGCGATGAGGTCTAATTCCTCTTTTATTTCTTCGTTTTCATCTTTTATTAGCGTCAAGCAGCATCTGCGAAGTAATTACAGAAAAATATTGGAATTATCTTTTTGTTGTGCGGTATAATAAAATATTAGCATGCATGGATTATTCCGTAACAAGTTATACCTAACAGTGAAGAGTAGGAACAAGCCGATTCCCAGCGGCTTCCCTTTCGGTGTCCACCATAATTAGGTATAGCTTGTTACGGAATGTGTTGTAAGAATAAAGGTAGAACATGGTATGGTGCTGTGGTGCTACGCTATGACGTCAGCAAGTCAGTGCTACGCCGTCGTCCCAGCGCTACGCAAGGGGAAGACGCGGGGAACGACAGCAGTCCTCATTGAACTACGAGTGAAAATACACGTGTGTCGATTATTCAAACCGAGTTGTCTCATTTCTGGACCTAACAGTATGTACCTAGTGCCTACTTGTTTCTACGTTTATTAAAACTAAATAGTGTATGCTAAACAATAACGCCTTTCGATAGCGAAGAAAGTTAATCATAAAATATAACTCTATTTTGCGCCGGGTTTATCAACACCACAGATTGAGGCATAGTCACTCTGGGATTTCTATAAGGGCCATATATTGGTGATATCGTGTAGTGCCATTGTCTCATTCACACCAATAGAGAAATGTCGCGCTTTCTTTATCATAAGCCACCAGTTTACCGGCATATTAAGCTTCACTAGCGGCGATTGTGGCTTCACTAGCGCGACAATTCCTGCCCATTAATTTCAATGAAAAAAGAACAGCTTAAAATCATGTATTTCAAGTTCAGTTTATTTGAATTTGTTGTCTTTTGTGCTAATTTTGAGACCGGCTTTCTAACATCCCGATCCTACATTTAGCCAGTTTCGAAGAGGAGTTTGCAATGACGGAAAACTTTAATGGTCACCGACCCGAGTGACTGACCATAGTTTGTAGACTGGCTTGCATTTAAATGATGAGATGCCCAATGTCGATTACCAAGAAAAGACAATCTCCTAATAAAGATATTCTGAGAATAAGAATAATTGTTTTATTTCTTGTCGTTTATAATTCGACTACGATAATATTGCGACACGCAGCAAATATCGGCCACCAGATATCGAAGCGATTGTCGCTCAGACCTTGCCGTAAGTGAAGACTCACTCTGCGAGCTTCAACGCCGGGTCGACGAGCGAAGAAGCCGAGTTGAAGTATTCTCTGGCGGCCGCCAGCACCAGGGCCGCCCCCCGCGCCGCCCCCGCGCGCCCCCCGCCCGGCAGCACGCCCCCCGCCAGACGGATGCTGGCCGCGTCACCCGAAGTCAGCAGCGCCGACATGTATATCTAGAGGAATAGCCAGCGGTGAAGCGTGACTTTGACTCAACGATTTCTAGACTTTGACAATTTCAATACGTTAATACTAAAATTTGTTATGGACTTGGCACTGGCTGAATCCGCAAATCGCGTGGAACCAGACTTGAATAAAAAAGTAGTGTCGTACCTCGTGGCACTCTTCTTTGGTGATGCACTCGAACACAGTCTCCTGCAGCTCCAGCATGTCTTTCAGGAGCTTCTCCCAATCAGACTGAGACGGTTTGTTGCCGCTGAAAAAAAAGGGTCATTTTTTTTATACAGTATGTATATTATGTAAAGTGGCTCAATATTCAAACGCAATGTCATATTGGGTTCTTAAGAAATCTAAGAAGTAATTGTAAATCCATATCAATAAAAACCATTTACTAAAATTTCATTAGACTTTGAAAGGTAAGTACGAGAGAATATGGACACCCTAACGGTAGTCGGTCAGTGACACGATACAGCCAGCTGCCTTATTAGCTAACAATCTCGTGTTCGTTTTCAATACCAGACCGATTAAAACCAGCGGTCACTAGTCTTCGTGTGGAAGGAGATGTCAATAGTTTTCGCTTCTTTTCGTTTTGTAAGAGCTTATTTCTTTAAATAACCAGCGAAAATTCTAGACTATTCCTTCCACACGAAGACTAGTGACCGCTGGTTTTAATCGGTCTGGTATTGAAAACGAACACGAGATTGTTAGCTGATAAGGCAGCAGCTGTCTATGCCTCCCGCACGGCTCGCACCCGCGTCGATCCTGCGGCAGACGTGATGACTCTGTTTTGTAATAACTATTCCTTAGTTATTACAAAGCAGAGTGTAAAAAAAAACGGTATCAATTTTTATGTAGGTGGATATACAGGTGATATACGACACGAAATAATAGAAAATCTTTTTTTTCTATTTCCAATTCCACTCTGTTTTGTAATAACTATTCCTTAATTATTACAAAAAAAAGATTTTCTATTATTTCGTGTCGTACCTGTATATCCACCTACATAAAAATTGATACCGTTTACGTATACACCTTGTATAATAAATTACTGGTGTTTTTTATACTGCGCAGATTTGCGTTTGATTGGCGCACTGTAGTGTTACATGTAGTCCGTGGGTGCAGTGTACTCACTCGGCGGCGAGCGAGCGCGCCAGCCTCGTGAGCAGCGCGGCCGCCGCCGCATGCTCGCCGCGCGTGTCCCGCAGGTCGCACAGCGCCACGCGCACACCGCGCCACGACAGCTTGCTGCTGCCCGCCACGAGCCTCTCTAACTCGGACACGCGACGCACCAACTCGCTCTCGGATATACTTCCATCGCTGTACAAAAATATAAAGTTACACTAATTCATTTTGAAACGATAATGGCTTAGTGGTTGGGCAAATTCTAGTGCTGGACTGGTTATCACCCTCAGGTTTAACATCTGTCGACAAGTATCTTTCTGTGTCTTCTGGCAGTTGCACTAGAGAGCCATTTCTAATTTAGGTTTAACAGAGGTACGTAAGCCGAATGTCCCATACAAACGAACTTCCCTGTTCATTTGAAAATTACGACTCGTTTTGAACTGATTATTTTCATATAATAAACTCGTTCAATCAAAAATCTTTTGCACCTTACCCCTCGGTAATATAGTCAACTTTGAAAATAATACATAGTAATTGAAATAGATTACGTCCATTCAAAATGAAAAAGGAACTTCGAAAAGTTATCAAAAAAATGTAAAATACTGTCGACATTTTGTAACCGCTTCGTCACACGCGGGGTGAGGTAACGGGGAGACGCAGTGAGGCTACGGAAACTCCCGAGTCCCGACAATTGCCAGTTACAAGTGAAACAGGAACAATATTTACCGCTCGGCGCTAGGCCCATCACGGAGTTGGGCGAGTCATACGTACCCTTCTTAACACATTCAGTACAGTGGTCTTAATGCTAACATATTGAGTTTGAAAAGTATTCATTCTTTAAAATGATAACTGTAGTGTGCATCTCAAATGGTGTATCATAGCTAAGAGCCAAACTAGACATAATTTACTATATAAGAAACCCTATTTATTTGAATGCCAATTTGTGGTGATGTGTATAGGATCAATAATTTAAATTTACCATACCAGATTATAATTAAAACAAATAAATGTATATTTAATTTCATTTTGAAAAAATATTATCTGCCACAAGAGCCATACTTATTATCAGCCTCTTACGCGCCCACTGCTGGCATACCGGTCTTCTCTCAGAGAGAGATATGGGCCATAATCCACCACGTGGGCCCAGTGGCGGCTTGGTGGATGTCACATATTGTAACGGTTCGTTACAAACTTCCTACTTAAATTATCTAATTTTCATTAATAATATTTACATCGCTCTTTCATAAAAATAATAACTAATAAACTATCTCTAATTGAATTAAATTAATAACATAAAACTATATACATTATAACCATCTATTATTATTTACAACAGTTTCTTTCAGTTCCTCGAATTTTGTGGTTCTTGAACATGCCGGTTTCCTCACGATGATTTCCTTCACCGTTTTAGAGCGAATGTGTATAATCCGCACATAACTTGATATAAGTCATTAGTGCACGCCGAGTCGAAATTCGAACTATGGTGCGTCGGATTGAAAGTCGCACAAGTTCCCGCTCGGCCACACTCGCTTTTCAGAGCCATACTTAGATAGAAAATAATATAAACTCCATACTAATGCACAGTTGTTAGTGGGAGGACTAACTCTTCTGCGAGTGTCCGTCTGGGTTGTTACCACCGCGCCGTGAGTGAAGTCTGCCGCCAAGCAGTAGTGTGCAAGCATTACTGTGTTCCGGTTTGATGAGTAGAGTATCCAGTGAAATTACTGGGCTTATGAGACTTAATACATAATGTCTCAGGGTAACGAGCGCACTCCAGTGCCGCGCAGGCCTTTGTGTTTCAAAGTTCTGGGTGGCACTGCAATCGTTATGGGCCGGCGTTATGCTTACCATCAGGCAAACGACCAGCTCGTCTCGTTACCAAATAACATAAAAAAAAAATTCGTTGTGACTCGCCTCTCCCGCAGCAAGGTGTCGAGCAGGTCGCAGGCCAGCGGCAGCTGGTCGGTGCCGCTGTACGCGAACATGCAGCGCTCCGCCATCTCCAGGTGTGCGCGCGCGTCCAGCCGGTACTCGGCCGACTGCAGCAACTGCGCGCAACACATCGCACTCAACAGACTCAACGGGCGCGGGGACGTGGGGACATCGCCAGAGCGGGGACATCTGTATTCTCTCTTATTGCATACATTTATCTACAGAGAAGTTGCGTTCTAATACCGTCCTATTCTGGTATTAAACAACTAGGCTCTTATTAATAAACAGTGTTAATCCATGATTTAGTTAAACTATGTTTTGTCTCTCTCAATTCAGTTTAAAATTGTCAAAGAACAACAAAGACAAAACATAGTTTAACTAAACCATGGATTAACACTGTTTACTAATAAGAGCCCTAGTGAATTGAGGTTTTTTTGACTTATTTTTTTTTAATTTTATTTTATGTTTGCTGGTCTTAATCTAATATTAATTATATCTTTTCTTCTCATCTATCATAAAGCAAGAAGCCAACAAATGAAAAGAGTTCATTTGTTGGCTTCTTGCTTTATGATATCATTTTTAAAAAATATATGAAAACCGTTTGGACTACAACTAGTTTTCTAACTCGCCCCATTATCAAATAGAACAAAGAAAAGTTTATTGATTGCTTACAAAGGAAGTAAATCTTATTCCGAACAAAGACGTGATATCGTAAAATATAGAAGGGATACTGCCCTGCAGACTATGATCTGTTGTCACTGATAATGGTGATGACGGTAAATGATGATGGCTTACCAACAGAATAGGAGACAGGTCATCCACGCTAATGCTCTCCAGGTAGTCGAGGATGCAGTTGTAGCAAATTTCCTTTCTATTTTTCACAGCTTCATATCGCTTCAGGAACTTCACCACATACTCTTGCAAATCGTATACGAATGTATCGGGAGTCGACTGAAAGATAAAGAGTTAAAATGAGAGAAAAATAATTAAGTATAATCTTTTTTGTTTTTTTAAACAATTTTTTTTTTTTTAAACATTTTTTTTTTATTTTTATTTCCGTTTATGGGATTCATGGTTTTGTCATCAACAATTTTTCTTATAACCATGGGCCTTATCGGCTAACAATCTTGTCATCGTTTTCAATTCCAAACCGATTAAAACCAGCAGTCGCTAGGTCATCGGTTGGAAGGAACAGTCTAGAATTTTCGCTTCTTTTCGTTTTGTAACAACTTTTTTCCTTAATAATGTTCTTTCTAAAATGATAAGCAGCTAAAATTCTAGACTATTCCTTCCAGCCGAAGACCTAGCAAACGCTGGTTTTAATAGGTTTGGATTTGAAAACGAACACGAGATTGTTAGCCGGTAAGGCCCCATGTCAGTAATACTGGAGGGGAGTACGGTTTTTATTTGTTCCTGCATTCAGTTTGTGATTTATTTGCAATCCAAACACTTCTTTCCAGGATCAATAGCAGCCAAGCGATAATGCCCCCTCTTACTATCATAATAATACATACAAAACATTACCATCGCCATGAGCGCAGTGCAAGTCTCCAATAGCGACATCTTCTCAAGTTCCTTCAGCGTAACGCCTTCAAGGTTAATGTCATAGATAAGCGTATCCAAGGTCAGCAGGTGAAACAGTATGTTGTCGAGCCCCTCCACGCCGCCGCCGACCTTGCCCAGCGTCACGAGGTGTAACGCGTGCGACACGAGCCCACTGCGCTCCTCTATCTCCCTCGCACGCCGCTCGTACCACTTGACCATGATGTCTGTGTCGTCGTTTACTTCGGAAGCTGTTTCCGAGTCGGGCGTGGTTTCCTCGGACCAATTGGAGCTCCATATTGATCTAGTTTGAAAGACAAAGACGCTTCGTTTATTCTTATTCATTTTAAATAAATAGCTTAGTATTTTATGTATACCTATTGTGTTCTGCCTCCTATTTTTTAGGCCTTGGCTGAAAATCAGCGCTGAGAGTCATTTGACAATCAGCTTATTGCTGAGCCACGGCCTTTTCAGCACTTCTTCGTTTCTTGTTTGTATGTGTAATGTCTTAAATTGTATGTGTATATTCGTCTCATGTATGTGCTTTTCTATGTTTACATTGTATGTGTACTGAATAAATGTTTTTCTATTCTATTCTATTTAAAGATGCCACCCCTCAACTCTGATTTACTATATTCCAGTTAGCATACGTAACAACGATATACACAGCAGTTCCTTTAAATCAGGTGAATTTGGTATTTTTGAAACGCATACATAAAACTAGTTGCAGTGATGACATAAAAGAAGTTAATAGCGCACGCACAGTCATAATCGTGCGTCGATTCAGTCGTTCACTATAGTCTATGGATTTAATCTAATAACTTTAAAAGAGAATTTTTTTATTATAATAATTTATTTCACTATCTACTATCTCGGAAACGGCTCTATTTGTATGCAATTTTGTATTTAGATAAGGTCTTGCTTTTTAAGTATGTAGTGTAAAAACACAATTTAAAAAACAAAGAAACTGCAGCGAAAGGTTAACGTAATTATTATTCGCAACAGAAAAAAATTATGGATTAATTTAGTATTTCTTCCGTTTCTGAGGCTTATGAGACCCTTGGACACCTTGGACCCTTGTAGTTTCTAATTCTCTAGATAACTTAGTAATAAGAGGATTGTTAAGTAAAATCTATTATAATCATAAATAATTATAAAACACTTACCTAAACACTTGCTTCCTGCACCAATCAGGCGGAGAATACTTTTCCGGCAATTCGCCCCATTTGGGGTCCATTTCAATAAACATCCGCGGAGTTTTCGACGGCAGCAGATGTTGATAGGATATCGGGCGAATGGTTTCTGGCAACTGATCTAACACTGCCAACTTCATGGACATTGTCTATGGAAATAAATATTGGTTTTGTCAACAAGTTGCGGAAAAGCGCGCGTAACTAGAGGAAACTAAAACAAAATAATACAAGCTTTATCTCAAACTAACACTGTGCACCACTTCATTGCTTCTACAATTATAGTCTATAACTGGAATTGTATACCAGAAGACGTTGTGTATGAGACCACAATAAATTCTTCTTAAAAATAGACTTACAAATTGGTTACGAGGGAACAACACTTCCTATCTAAATATAAACATTGTAGTGACATTCAACATTGTGTGATATTAAGATCAGCACTCATGGCGCCCGCCTATAATAAATAAACAAACAATTTATAAAAAAAAGCAAGTAAAAAAAACTTTAATATTGATAAATTTAGTTCAACTAGACACAATTAAACTATCCTCCAGAGTAATACAATATTAGCATTTGAACAAAAATGTACTATCATGCCTTTTACCTCTATATGCGGCCATAGACAAGTGAGAGCCGCGATGCGGCCTTCTCTCGCTATTTCTATAGCGCTCCGCATCACGCTGTTGCTGCGCAGGCGGTCGTACTCGTCTTTAACGTACGTAGACTTCTCGAATAACAGGATATACTGCAAAACAAAATTACACTAATTATACAACCTGAGTTTAAACTGGTATGTTATCCCGAAAGGAAGTCAATCTACTACGGAGTTTTGGCGGGAATGCGAAAATGTGCTGTTGTTGATTTTGTGTTATTTACTAAAAGCTATGTTTCTTCGAGTGTTAATGTGTAATAATGGTGGATTGTTAACCATTAAGTGTTCGTAAACGTGCATGAGTGAAAGGCAAATAGTATAAAGTCGAAAAACGTGTATTTTCGTATTCTATCCAAAACTCCATAGAAGCTTCAGTAAAGTATCCACCGCTTTAGTGAAGCATCACTTCACCTCGAAAATTGTTTCTAATATTGCGACTTAAGGACTATGTATCCAGGTGAAGAAATAAATTATAAAAAAAAATCAATCTACTACTGGAGGTCTACAACATTTGTTTTACGAGTTTTTGAAATTCGGAATTTTAGGCATTTATTGTTTACGTCAAAATTCTACTACAGAATTTCCGGACAGCCCTAGATCAGCTGATACACTTGAACTATGTTGAATGATAATGTTGATTGACAAGAGACTTAGAAAAAAAAACACAGAAAATGCCGCACACTTCACGTTTGAAGTTCTTGTCGTTTTTTTTTAATTTTGAATAACGTTTTTCCAAGGGATGTTCTCACAACTTGTCGACAAACATGGTCCTAATCACCCCATTCCGGGATAACATACCAACTCGTACTCACCCTGTATATTAATACCGATAGTTACTATAAAGACTACGACGCTAAAAATGGAAAGAGGCAAGATAGGCTCTTGGCCTTTAGTAGAAAATGGGCAAATAGAATACACTAAAATGTATGACCGGTCTGAGTACGCTTGCGCTCCGCCCCTCTCACTCCTGACCCCGCTGGACCTACAACTATTCAAACAGGATTCGCACTAATGTTCACACATGCCAAAGAGTTTAGCGTAAAAGAAGACAAACAACTTGAGCACTAGCGACGGACCACGTGACCTGCGCAGGAGCAGATATGCGTTATAAATCGTGTACTGCGCAGGTCACGTGGCGCCTCGCCTGCGCTCCCGTTGTTTGCTGTTTTGAATGCGCTGTACCTGGTACAGCATCAGCCTCTCTACGTAGAACAGCATGACGTGGCGGCAGCGCAGCAGCTCGCTGGTGAAGGCGTTCAGGTGCTCCGGACCAATGTCCTCCGGGTCTGTGATCTGCTCGCTCTCCGACCGGTCCTTGTTTATCTCTGTACAAGGCATGTATAGACAATTTGTAACTGGGAATAATTTTGTATGGTTTTTATTCAACAAATGCGGTAGTTCGGGTAATCGAATTTTAACTGCTCGTGAAGTCTGCCGCCGAGCAGTAGTGTGCAAGCATTACTGTGTTCCGGTTTGATGAGCAGAGTATCCAGTGAAATTACTGGGCATATGAGACTTAATACCTAATGTCTCAGGGTAACGAGCGCACTGCAGTGCCGCGCAGGCCTTTGTGTTTCAAAGTTCTGGGTGGCACTGCAATCGTTATGGGCCGGCGTTATGCTTACCATCAGGCAAACGACCAGCTCGTCTCGTTACCAAATAACATAAAAAAAAAAACTGCGAAACTCACACTCAACACACTGAACTTGCGGGCAGCCCTAGATCAGCTGATTCACTAGAAGTATGTTAACTTTGTTAAATGATAATGTTGATTAGACGAGACTTAGAAAATAATGCTGAAAATGCCGTGCACTTCACGTTTGAAGTTTTTTTAACGAAAAAATTCCAAGGGAGGTTCTCACAACTTGGCGTCAAATATGGTCCTAATCACCCCCTTCCGGGATAACATACGAATTCAAACTCACCCTGTATATTATATATCTCGCCGCGTGCACTCCGAGGAAGAGCGTCGGACACGCTCGAAACCTAGGTCGCCAATATCGACAAATGACGTGAGTTATAGCCGGTTTTTAACAATCATCCTGTATATTATATAAATATTATATATCTCGCCGCGTGCACTCCCTGAGGAAGAGCGTCGGACACGCTCGAAACCTAGGTCGCCAATATCGACAAATGACGTGAGTTATAGCCGGTTTTTAACAATCACCCTGTATATTATATAAATATTATATATCTCACCGCGTGCACTCCCTGAGAAGAGCGTCGGACACGCTCGAAACCTAGGTCGCCGATATCGACAAATGACGTGAGTTATAGCCGGTTTTTAACAATCATCCTGTATATTATATAAATATTATATATCTCGCCGCGTGCACTCCCTGAGGAAGAGCGTCGGACACGCTCGAAACCTAGGTCGCCAATATCGACAAATGACGTGAGTTATAGCCGGTTTTTAACAATCACCCTGTATATTATATAAATATTATATATCTCACCGCGTGCACTCCCTGAGAAGAGCGTCGGACACGCTCGAAACCTAGGTCGCCAATATCGACAAATGACGTGAGTTATAGCCGGTTTCTAACAATCATCCTGTATATTATATAAATATTATATATCTCGCCGCGTGCACTCCCTGAGGAAGAGCGTCGGACACGCTCGAAACCTAGGTCGCCAATATCGACAAATGACGTGAGTTATAGCCGGTTTTTAACAATCACCCTGTATATTATATAAATATTATATATCTCACCGCGTGCACTCCCTGAGAAGAGCGTCGGACACGCTCGAAACCTAAGTCGCCAATATCGACAAATGACGTGAGTTATAGCCGGTTTTTAACAATCACCCTGTATATTATATAATAGTGAAGGAAATGGAACCAATCGCGTTACCTTCCAATATCTTCTCGTTGGTGAGCTGCAGCCCAAACTCGAGCAGCTCCAGGGCCGCCGGCATGGTCTCCGGCAGCCGGTCCACGCACTGGTGCACCGCCCAGATCTTCTTCGATACTTTGCTCTGCAAATAACTATCACTTGTCAAACATAACTATTTATTGGTGGAATAAATATCGTACTATAAAGACCTATGTTATGTTATATTACCAAAATACTCTATCAATATCATTAGTTAGCAATTACCAGAGTTGTCAGTGTAAACAGTGAATTTTCCACGACGAAAAATCAAATGATCTTATTGATAGGAACACATTTGACCTGTCGATTATCTGTACGTCTACCGAATTCTAGACAAATTCGCTTAGGAGGCACGATTGGGAAACAATAAGAATCCAATGTTTCACTTTTACTATGTTAGTAGGAAGCATCGAAATATTAAGACGCGGTCTTATCGTGATTTTAAGTTCGTTTTTCACCCGCTCATTCCTCAGTCAATTTTTTGCCTAATGCCCCTTATTTTAAGTCGAAAATTGCAAATCACACTTGTTGGTGATGATGTCTTGGTGTTCGAAGTTGTTGTATATTTTTGCGGGTTTTCATTTAATTACTTTCAATATATATATAAAATTAAAAATCTAATTCGGTACTCTCTTAGACAACTAGCTTGGCTATTTGTTTTGTAAAAAAAAGTGGGTGTCGTCGCTGAAAATTCGGAGTACTCGAATTTATGCAGCTTTTTGAGCTGACTATTTTTATTTATTTTTTTAAAGAGAAACCGGATATCTATTTACAATTATATTTCGGTTCTCCACCTCCACAGAGTTTTGCCTACCTACAGTATTTTTTATATCTCACCGTTTTGTTTTTGTTACCAACACACTAAGCGTTTAGAAATACCTCTTTTAGTTGATTTCGGAATAATACCGCGCCTTAACCCTTGAGGTTAATATTTGTAGATTATCCAACTGTTTTTGTAGCTAGCTAGGTTAGATGTAGTGTTTATTTATGTATTAGCTAGTTAATAAAGGCATTTAGCCCGTAAAAAAAAAAAATATTTCGATGCTTGAGGTTAATATTTGGGTGCAGTGACGTTTGGTTTGCACGAAATAAATTCCACCATTTTTGCCTAGAGATAATGCGCTCTGATTGGCTAAGCCACCGCCTGGAGCCGATTCCCCGTGCGCTGATACGCCGAGCGCTGATATAACTTATAGCAAAATCAATACATTGTTGTGAGATCGCATAGCCTAGTATTTTATCTCTCGGGGTTAGTATCTCGATGGTATGACGTGACTTTGGGTGAAATTGTTCCACTAAGTATCAAATAGTTATTCAAAAAAAGTCTACCAAAACCCGATGATATTTGCATGTAGATAGTGTAACTTACTAAATATTTCTGAATGGCTTCAGTGGACACCGGATTCTTCCGCCACTGCTGTTGGTACACCAGATCGCTGTCCAGATTAAACGTCTCCGCGAGAGCGAGCGCTTCGCTGTAGTTCCCACTCTCTATCTGCAAGATAAACATGTCATTTTCTATATTATTTAGTCATGTAATCCGACCGCATTACACAATCCTAACTCTTACATTTTGTAATTCATTGACGGTATTATCAAATTCAAATTCAAAAGTCTTTATTCAAATAGGCCCCAAAGGAGCACTTATGAAACTTAAAATGACTCTAACAGCGGGCCTCTGCAACATTCGTGTACCCGAATCACAGACTAAAACGAATGCTGTCTTTATAAGAACATAATATGTAAATGACAAAGACACCAACAGACCCAATCCGTGCTCAAAGTTAACGAACCTTCCAGAAACCCACCATGCCTGTTCCAAATTGGTATAGGCCGAGCAAGAAGAAGGGCAAGAAACTCGTCACGGCGTTCTTTTTAAAAAAAATAGTTTTTTACAATGATTTTAATGCTAACAACTAACAATTTAAAGTTTAGTAGTCGCCAGGAGGCTCCTGAGCTGTTTGCCTCCATGCATCCTATATCACGTATGTTATTAGACATTTCCGTTTTTTATGTCCTCGATTATAGTCCATTTGGACATGAGAATTGGTAATATACACAAGAATACGCATTTTGACTCGAAATCGATATTTATTATAGACCCAGCGCATGATATCATATTAATATATCACATCAATATCACTTTTCAGAGAATTGGGCCCCCCTATTCATTTTAGAAGTTGGTGTCTAGTTTTGTACGTCTTTGTGTGTTTGCTAAAAATTAATTTATACGATTTTGAAATTTTAAATTAAAAGGAGATGATACCGGGACCTGTCAAAATAGCTATATTTACTGTTTATTATAAAGCACAAAAAATAGAAAAATAAATAAATAAACGCTTACACTCATACCCCCGCACTAGGATTCCCTGTGTCGCAGGTGGCATTGACACACACAGATACACATCACAAACATCCAAGACCCGACAACAAACTTTATGCTTACACAAAATCTGCCCCAGCCGGGAATCGAACCCGGGACCCCTCGCTTTGCAGGCAGCGTTACTACCAACTTAGCTACGGAGCCGTCAAGATAAATATCTTGTTGGTTTATTTTAAGGAGGGGGGTGTTACTGGTAGGACTAACTCTTCTGCGGGTGTCCGTCTGGGTTGTTACCACCGCTTTGCTCGTGAAGTCTGCCGCCAAGCAGCAATGTGCAAGCATTGCTGTGTTACTGGGCTTATGAGAATTAATACCTAATGTCTCAGGGTTAACGAGCGCACTGCAGGGCCGCGCAGGCCTTTATGTTTCAAAATTCTGGGTGGCACTGCAAATGTTATGAGCCGGCGTTATGCTTACCATCAGGCAAAAACGACCAGCTCGTCTCATTATCAAATAACATAGAAAATAAAAATTGTAAACACTGCCCCGGGTGCCAGCCCGTACTGAGCCGCCACTGGCTAGCAGGCTAGCCCGCAGCTCCAGGCACAGCTCCTCACCTTCCTGCAGAACAGCTCGGAGGGCGTGGTGCTCTTGACGGCCAGCAGCCGGTACACGCGCGCCACACACGTGACGCGCCGCGGCTTCGGCTGGAACGTCTCCATGTCCGTGAACAAGAACAGAACCGACTTCAACAGCTCCTTCACCAGCTCGAACACGTTGTCGTCCACGTCTTCTTCTACTTTTACCACTTCCATCTGGAGGACATGCACAACATTTTGTTATCTTCATTATCAGCTTCTTACACTCCCACTGCTGGGATACCGGCCTTCTCTCAGAGAGAGAGGCATGGGGTCATAATCCACCACGCGGGCCCAGTGCGGCTTGGTGGATGTCACATGTTCTCGAATTTTGTGGTTCTTGAACATGCCGGTTTCCTCACGATGTTTTCCATCACCGTTTTAGAGCGAATGTGAATAATCCGCACAAAATTTGATATAAGTCATTGGTGCGGGCCGAGTCGAGATTCGAACTATGGTGCGTCGGATTGAAAGTCGCACTGTAAGTTTCCGCTCGGCCCCACTCTCGCTCTATTCATTGTTATCTTAACGGTATTATATTATCTAAATGCTACACTAAGTCCTATCGTGTGTGAATCAACCCCAACGGTCGCAGGTGACATAGACACAGTCAGATACACAATACAAACATCCAAGAACAAACTTTGAGCACACCGCACAGTCTGTCCTGTAGGGCTAACATGCGCACCGTGAGAAAATTTTGTCGATGCTTATGTCGTGCATTTGTCTCATGTTCGCGAGAGAAAGAGCGAGACAAAACAGTAGACAAAATGTTGTCGTGGCGCGCATGTTAGCCCTGCTGGAGATCGAAACCGGGGACCGCAATAAGGCTAGATAGTGCTGTCTCTTTCACTCCCTTAAATACTGCAGTCAGCGTTCGTACAATCAAATTATACAGATTTCTATCATATAACCATCATTCACGATTTTAGAGTGTAGGTTATGTGTTAATCGGTAATAGGGATGTTGACTCCATTTTTTTATGATGTTAATCAATTCGTTTTCTCTTGAGAAGCAAATGTTTACATCGAAAAAACTGGAAACCGAACGTTTGAAACGTCAAAAATGAGAGTCAAAGTCGGGCGTATCTACTGAGCGCTAAAAGCCCCATACAATTAGACACAATATCTGACGTCACTTATTCTACGCGGGCCGTAAAGCTGTACTAAAAAAATGCATTTTGTTGATTTGGTTGTTATAAATTTTTTTATTCATCAAAATGTAAATGATCTATTGGTATCGTTTATATTATTAATGGATAATAGAAAAAAATTGTTGAATTCAGGAAACTTTAAAATGCCGTTATCTTTGTGGAAATTATATATTTATTATGAACTTCATATTTATTGTGTAAAAGCGTTTATCGACAGAAATGATGTATTTTGTGTTTCAAGCATCCCAATTGTGGTATGTCCACGATCGGCGTGAGATTTATGCATTTATATAAATCCATCATCATAACAACAACGCACCGCGTGAACGAGCGTGTAATGCTTGCCCCATTCGCGAATCGTTTCAGTAGGCAACCGTCGTGGACTCACCCTCTCGTCGGCGCGGCGGCGCCGGGCGGGCAGCACGCTGGTCTCGCACTCCAGCGCGACAAACGCGGCGTCGTGCGCGCGCGTGACGCGCGCCGCGCCCTGCAGGAACACGGCGCCCGCGCGCAGCACGCTGGCCAGCGAGCGCGCGCCGCACACCGACACGGCGCCGCTGAACCGGGACACGATCACCTCCTTAACAACACCAGAAGGGTTATTTTTTTCTTTTTTTTATGATTTCTGCGGCGCAAGTACGGATCTTTTCGATAAATAAAATTCGATAAAATTGACAGCTCAAATCGGTAAAGTGGGTTTCATCGAGTTTAACTGTCAATTTTATCGAATTTTTCGATAAAAATGACACTTAAAATCGATAAAGTGGGTTTCATCGATTTTAACTGTCAATTTTATCGAATTTTTCGATAAAAATGACACTTAAAATCGATAAGGTGGGTTTCATCGATTTTAAATGTCAATTTTATCGAAAAGATCCGTACTTGCGCCGCTGGTAACGAGACGAGCTGGTCGTTTGCCTGATGGTAAGCATAACGGGATAAACCTTATGATGTGTCTATATAGTGTAAATTTAACGGCCATGAAATTAGGGACGCCTAATTTGTCAAAGGTAGACGATATTTGACAGCTATAAAATTAAATTCAGAGCTGTGAAGCATTTTGATAGTGGGAGGACTAACTTTTCTGCGAGTGTCCGTCTGGGTTGTTACCACCGCTTTGCTCGTGAAGTCTACCGCCAAGCAGTAGTGTGCAAGCATTACTGTGTTCCGGTTTGATGAGCAGAGTATCCAGTGAAATTACTGGGCTTATGAGACCTAATACCTAATGTCTCAGGGTAACGAGCGCACTGCAGTGCCGCGCAGGCCTTTGTGTTTCAAAGTTCTGGGTGGCACTGCAAATGTTATGGGCCGGCGTTATGCTTACCATCAGGCAAACGACCAGCTCGTCCCGTTACCAAATAAGATAAAAAAAACTCTAAACCACGAGAAAGGGGTAGCTTTCTCGTGTTAGTTATTGGAAAGAGAGAGCCAAACTAAAATTAGGTTTAGGAATGAGACGCCAGAATGGACTGTTAGTTTTAGTTCCACGCGAATATCGATTTACTGGCAACGAGTTTGGTTTTGTACTAAATACTCATGTTACAGCCTGAGCCATCCTAAGGCCCTAAAGCATAAATTTTACTATTTTTTAACCTATATACTACGAATTTTTTAGAAAACATAAAACAGCTATGTTGTATGATGAGTTGATGAGTCAGAATATGGTTCAAATTCAAATTCAAATTCAAAAGTCTTTATCCAAATAGGCCCCAAAGGAGCACTTATCAAAGTTAAAATGACTCTAACAGCGGGCCTCTGCAACATTCATCTACCCGAATCACAGACTAAAACTAATGCTGTCTTTATCAGAACATAATAAATGACAAAGACACCAACAGACCCAACCCGTGCTCAAAGTCAACGATAATATGATAACGATGACAATGGTATTGGGCTTACATCTGAATATGCCTCAATACATATTTAAAAGTGTACCTAATAACACAAGTAAACCATGAGATGATGAATGTGTACCTCATTGCTCCACCAATTAATATCAGCAGCATGGAACTGCGTGACATCCTTCTTAGGCACCTTCTCCTCGGGGACCAGCGGATTCTTCAGGTCGTGTCCGGGCTGGCAGGCCAGCGGGATCCGGTCCAGCTGCTTCAGCAAGGGCAGGCGCCACACGGATATGTCGCCATTGCAGTGCAAACAGACTAGCTTACAGTTGTCAGGGGACAGTACCATTTGGACTATGAATGCCTAGAAGATACATATTATAGTGTGTGATGATTTTATATGTGTGATAAGTTATAGTTTTCTTAAAAATACTTCATAGTAAAAAGAACAACTAAATTAAATATTTATCTGTCAACCATTTTCTCTTGCATAAGTCTTTATTTTAAAAAGTTTTGAGTGAAACTCAAAACTTGAAGTGCTTGAGTGCTCGTGAAGTCTGCCGCCAAGCAGTAGTGTGCAAGCATTACTGTGTTCCTGTTTGATGAGCAGAGTATCCAGTGAAATTACTGGGCTTATGAGACTTAATACCTAATGTCTCAGGGTAACGAGCGCATTGCAGTGCCGCGCAGGCCTTTGTGTTTCAAAGTCCTGGGTGGCACTGCAATTGTTATAGGCCGGCGTTATGCTTACCATCAGGCAAACGACCAGCTCGTCTTGTTACCAAATAACATAAAAAAAAAAACTATTTGTCATTGACCAATTTAAACTTACCAAATTCTTAGCAGAAACAAATGGAATGTAGAGCTGGAACTTGTCACCAGCTTGTCCTTCCAGCTGGTCAGATACCACAGATAGCTTATAGTATGGCTCATCATTGAGAATCCTCCATGCTGTGATACCTGCATTATGGGCTGAGTCCTGATCCTAGAAAAAGTTAAAAATAAATAAATAGTAAACACTTTTGTTTTTGATTATCCTAGCCTGTTAGATCTGTTCAAAAACTTAGGTACCAGTTAGAGACAGAAATTGAGAGCCTTAATTGAAAGCTTTAGTACCTTGTGTGATGTCCGTGGAACTCCTGCCACATACAAAGTGGAATGCAGTTCACAGTATGCCACACAAGCAATTCCTCCACTGAATGTGCTAGTGTGGTGTAATGTGAACCCATCCATATGAGATACGAGGTATCCTCGAACCTTGCCATCGTAGTTGACAATGAGGACTTCCCAGCTCCTTCAATAGAGAATAATTAAGTATTAAAACCACTTCTTAGAGAAATTCATTGAAAAATCATTGAAAATTGCAGGTTCTAATTATTCAGAGTTGATTTTCTTTCTAAATAAATTTAAATAAGAACCTGATTTCATTTTTTGCTTCCGAAAATTAACTGTAAATGGGCGTTTAATCTTGGTGCACATCCAGATTTTTACTTAGAATATTCTTTACCACTATTTCTTGCATTTTGTTACCAATATTTGTAAAGTAATTGTACTGAAATTCAAACTTGTGTGGTTACGTGATTGTGTATAAGTAAATAAACAATTCAAGGAAATATCTGATTAGTAAGTAGCAGAGTCTTTTATTTTAACTTTCATTGGCCTTTATGGCTCCCTGGGGGCCTATATGAATAAAGTATTTTGAATTTGAATTTGTAAAGGTCCTAAGTAAATTTTCACCATCCGAATTGACATAGATTAATTATAATTTCTCACCATTTTGTATCTTTTACCCTTAAAGGCATAAATATTATATCAGCAACCGCATGAGTGTTGTCTGTACATTCTAATCCACCTGGTCGTGAGCAATCCTGTAAAATAAACATAAATCAAATAAATATATACTCTTTTGAAATCTTTTAATTCCCCTCCATCCAATGTTTATCTGGAAGAAGTCAATTTTTAGCAATAAGACTGCTCATCATCATTGTACAGTCGAGGTCACAGATATGTTTACATTTGAGTGTTACAAAAATATATTTAGGTACATTTAAATAAGTTGGCATACAATGTGATTAAAACTTGTTGATAAAGCACATAACAGTTTCATCTTTGTGGTCAATGCTCATAGAATAATTGTTAAGTTGTGAAAAAAATTGTTTATATAACACATGTTACAGGATAATATTTCCTTTTTTTGTGCCATAATTATATCCTATATATATGTCACTTCAAAGTTTACCTAAAGATACCTATATATACACCTTTTGCTATAAAGAAATGTTTACAGTTCTATTGAAAGCAATGATCTTATTTTAAGATGATGTCTCTTTTATTTTGGGCAAGTCGTCATTGACGCGTCATTTGTTTGACGCCATTTGATTCGTCTTAGTCAATTTCAGGGTTTTGGAGTTTTCTATGCTATAGCTACTAGCTTTTGCTCACAACATATGATAATTATTCTATGAGAAAAAAGTCGTATTCATAACTATGTAGTATTGAGTGGAAAAATGAAACTGTCCTGTGCTTTATCAACAAGTGTTTATCACATTTTATGTCAACATATTTAAATGTAAACATATTTTTGTAACTATCAAAAATGTAAACATATCTGTGATCTCGACTGTACTATTCCTGTGTCACCCCAAAAAATAACTTTTAGGCGCCTGTTTAGCTAAAGAGTATCTAAACATAAACTTCTAAAATTATTAGAAATGTCACAACAGGAGAAAGATAGACAGTCGTAAGACACTACTTAAATAAAAATTTGAGGTTGTTCATATACTATATATATATAAATATATATACACGCGACTAAGGCATGTTTAGGGGTTAGCCGGTGTTTAGCATGTATTTAGAACGTGTTTAATTTTTCTGTGGTAAGACCATAATAGTCTACATTGATTTACGTTACTTTTGGTATACAATAAATAGTTATCAATCTAAATAAATGCACTCTTCAAGATACTTACTATTGGAATGTTAAATAGATTTGAAGCTGTCAAATCAAAAAAGCTGACTACTCCATTACCATAAGCCAGAGCCACAAAGGCACAATCTGGGCTCCAAACAAGCTTACGCCATTGAGCATATGCATCACGGCCCACTGAAAACAAATATTTTTTGTAGACACAAAATAAAAAATAAATATAAATTAATTTATTAAAATATTACATACCGGTAGTTCTTGCAGCAATAGTAGCATAGTCAGACCTTTTTGTTCTAATTTCCAAAATATTATCTGTCAAAATAGCTATGACTTTTCCTTCATCTCCTAAAGCTATTTGCCACTTTTGTTGTCTTTCTTTATGCCTGGAATTTTATTTATTTTTCTTTTAGTCTTGAATTAAATTAAAGCTATAGTTTTACATAGCAATATAAAACCAGGGGCCCAATTCTTGGGCATTAGATATATTATCACATTAGATAAATGTCACAAAATCTGTCAAATTATCTATTGAATAATGATATCCATATTCTCGAGATGCCACCATAGATAAATATAGACCTAAAACCGTTAGATATGTATCGAGTGGTCCGATATTGCAACATCGAATAAATTATTGAATGTGACACAATCACAAACGTAAAGTTGTGGCAAAGTTATAGATACTAGATAGACATCATATTCCAAAATGGACTATGATGCTTGTTAAAAAAACAAACATCATAGTTAAAAAATATAGGAACTAATTATAAATCCACAGAAATTGAAAAAATCCACTAAAATTTCACATAAACTGAAACATAATTGGGAGAAAATATGGACACCCTTATGGTCAAAGACACAAGACTGCCAGCGTGAGATCTGGGGTGACTATGGTCACCACGGAACACAAGCTGGCAGTCTTAGTCTCTAGTATACTTGAGGAGATAGCAAGCATATGGGAGACGAGAATGAGAGCAGTTCTTGCTTATGCGCAGCTTGATGCCTAAGCAAGCGGTTAAAAGACATGGGACTCTGCATTGTTTAAATTAAGGATATTTTGGTGATATAAGGGGATAAAATTGTGTATTCATGTTTTTAGTCACCAGCATATTCCGCTACATAAAAACTGACACTGTTCATGTCGCCATGCTTAATAAAATCATAGTATTAGCAATAAAGATTACATAACAAATAATCATTAACTGATTGGACATATTGACACAGGACATATTGAACAAGATTAAAAAAATATTTCGATTGTTGTAGCATTTTTAATGAAAAATTATTTTACTTAGAAACTAGCTTCTTTGCAGCTTTGCACAAATGGAATAGAGATAAAAAATAGTCCACAGGGAAAATGTAGCTTCATGTTAGTGATAGGATTTTAAAAATCAGACCAGGGGTTTTAGTGATTAAAGGTAACTTTAGGTATTTGAAATATTACAGAAGAATACATTATCGGATCCAGTGCTGTTTTCCCACAAGAAGTTAGCACACTGTAACCAGGCATTACACATACTATATATGTGTAACATGCAGAAAATGAGACTGAAACATTAGTTGATTTGTCTTGTAAATATGATCATTTAATTACGGAAACTTACACTGTGACACTGTCTATCAGACTTTTCTTTGGCCCCAAAAACTTCATCCACTTCCATAGTGCTGATATATTTTCTGGTAAAAGGCCATCAGGTTTTTGCTAAAATTAGACATTAACCATGTTACCACAAAAAAACTACTTTTGGATGCCTGTTTAGCTAGACAGTGTCTAAAGATAAACATCTAAAATGATTACAAATGTCACAACATAATGGAGTTAGACAATGTTTTTGAAGAATAATTTAGACATAGTTTAAATGTGGTTGAACAGTTGATACAAAATTAAAAACCGTAGAGATAAATATGTTCAGTACTTACAATGTATTCGGGCTCCGGTTTCCACTCAGAATAGACATATAATTCATGCAGAATTGACTTCGATTCTTCCATTTTCAAGTGTCCTTAACTACTCATGAATTCTTCCTACTTTTCACGAGAATGAGATGAATATGATCTATCAATTGTGGTGATAAAAATTATGATTAGTTTGTGCTTATGATCACAAATTATGATTTATTCGGCCGCGACTATTTTCACGGACATATGTTTATTATACTCTTTGTTGCACAAATACATACCACAGATAACTAAAATGTTTGTTTTCATTTTTTTTTTATATAATTTATTTCTTGACTTGGATACATAGTCCTTAAGTCGCAATATTAGAAACAATTTTCGAGTCGAAGTGACGCTTCAGTAAAGCGGTGGATACTTTACTGAAGCTTCTATGGAGTTTTGGATAGAATACGAAAATACACGTTTTTCACCTTTGTACTATTTGCCTTCCACTCATGCACGTTTCGTCCGTCTGGGTTGGTACCACCGCTTTGTTCGTGAAGTCAGCCGCCAAGCAGTAATGTGCGAGCATTACTGTGTTCCGGTGTGATGAGCAGAGTAGCCAGTGAAATAACTGGGCTTATGAGACTTAATACCTAATGTCTCAGGGTAGCGGGCGCATTGCAGTGCCACGCAGGACTTTGTGTTTCAAAGTTCGGCACTGCATACCGGGATTATATTCTCTTTGGCACTGCCCCAGCTTTGAGCTTTTTGCTTACCATCAACCAAATGACATAAAAAAAATTCTATGTTTAAAATTTTCTAACCGGGCAATTAATACCGTACACTGGCCTCACTTTGACTTTGACGCTCGCAGAAAAACGTCAAGCAGCGTTTTTTTTTTGTTTTTTTTTGGCTCCACGCGATTAGCGTATTTAGACTACTTAGCCAGTGTCAAGTTATTTAAATAATAATAAAATTATAATAAATCTCTAGTTTTGGTGCATGAAAGTCGTCGAAGTCACGTTAAAGTTTAGTCTAGGCGCGGTCAAGTCGAAGTGATGCTTCAGTAAAGCGGTGGATACTATACTGAAGCATCTATGGAGTTTTGGATAGAATACGAAAATACACGTTTTTCGCCTTTGTACTATTTGCCTTTCACTCATGCACATTTACGAACACTTAATGGTTAATAATCCACCATTATTACACATTAACACTCGAAGAAACATAGGTTTTAGTAAATAACACAAAATCAACAACAGCACATTTTCGCATTCCTACGTCAAGCACAAAGAGTATAATAACTATCCATAAAGCAGCGTTTAAAACTGTGTTTTAGAAGCCTAGACAGAGAAGGTCCGTCTACGTTTAGAAGCTATACTCGTACGTTGAAGAAGAAAGAGGAAAAATCGTAGACCTGAGACTCTGTCTACAGGAAAAATAGATTTTGCTAAATTTTACCTACTTGCTACATATTATTGCTGATCTGTGCCTACTTGACATTTTGACATTGGCGAACATTCCACAAAAGCACAGACTACTGAGAGGCACAAAAGCCAGGAAATCTCCTTTATGGAAAGTTATTATTTTTGCCAGTGAAATCCGAGTTCCAGGCAAAAATATCTTCCCACCGAACAATCTCCTTCGTTTGATGTTCTATCGTACCACACGATATTGGCGAAATTGTGGTGGCATCCTACATTTATAGTAATCTGTGGTGGCACCTCCACAAAAGCCACTTATATATAATTTGTGCCACTTATGAAGAGTTGAAGTTGATAGTTATTATACCCTTTGCAGGAAATAAAGAAAGAGTTGAAGTAACAGAACTTACATAGTACTTTTCTTATATAATTTGTGCTTTTCTATATGATTGAAGATACCCTATATAATTTGTGGATTAAAGTTAAAAGTTGAAACAGAAACATGATGTTTGTGGATGATGTTATTGAGAAGGTAAGCCCTAAACTAGCGACTTGTCCTAAAATCTCCATGTATGTATATCGTCTACAACTTCCATTTGTTGGTTCCTATCAGTAACCTCTGTTAAACAATAATGCTTTGCTATTTCCAACTGATTATTGCGTTGCATGGAAATGCGTCCAGTGAGTTACCGCTGCTCATTCTTTGTCATTACAAATTTGCTCCTTGAAATCTCCCTTTTGAAAAGGGGGTGCGGAGACCCTTAGCCTTTTTTGTAATTCACATGTAACAATTTTTCCAATAATAACAATAGTAAGAAAAAATTATAAAATGCTTGACTAAATTAAGCTGAGCACACATAGTTAAAATTTAACCTAATATTTGACTGTTCGGGGACACAACAACACAATTTTGTCAGTGGGAGGACTAACTCTTCTGCGAGCGTCCGTCTGGGTTGTTACCACCGCTTTGCTCGTGAAGTCTGCCGCCAAGCAGTAGTGTGCAAGCATTACTGTGTTCCGGTTTGATGAGCAGAGTATCCAGTGAAATTACTGGGCTTATGAGACTTAATACCTAATGTCTCAGGGTAACGAGCGCACTGCAGTGCCGCGCAGGCCTTTGTGTTTCAAAGTTCTGGGTGGCACTGCAATTGTTATGGGCCGGCGTTATGCTTACCATCAGGCAAACGACCAGCTCGTCTCGTTACCTAATAACATAAAAAAAAAAATAAAAAAAAAAAACAACATTAAGCTATCTGTAAAAAATGAATATGCTAGCTTACCAGAAAAAATACTAAAGTTGAGCCAATTAATTCATCTTCTATGATAAATGGATCTAAAATGGTCATTTTGGATGGATCATAGTATATAATGTGAATCATATTTAAAATTACAAATTGGTCACACGATTCAGCATCAACATAGAATATAAATTTGCTGTTGAAATGAATAGTGAATGATTTGCTGAAAATGTGAGCTTATTACAAAAATTAGAGGAGCTGCTTTGCAGATGTTTTCAAACATAAATTATTTAAAAATATTCTAAGTGTCTTTGCAATCTTTATATCCAATTATCTCCATAACGATGTTAGAACATTATGTTATCTGACATTTTTTTATGTGTCCCCAACCCTAACATATATAATTATATTTCATTGCACAATGTAATTTTTAAAAAAAAAAAACAATATGGTGGGACGGGACTATGCCGGCTTCCATATAAAAATATTCTAAATACTTTAAAAAGATGATAAGTACTGCAATTATTATGAGCTGGTGTTAATGCTTACCAATCATAACAACTATAGCATTTTTATTAAAAATAATTTTCAGATGTTAGACGATAATGAGAAGAACCTTAAAACATGGGAAAAGCACCTTGATAGTCTAAAATCAATAAATTTTGATGTGTACGCTGAAAAATTTAAAGTTCCCATTCTAGTGCCAATCGGAAACAAGATATTTTTTAGAGGAGAACTAAAGCACACAAACGAAGTAACAGTAGCTCTTGGAGCTGACTATTTCGTCAAATGTTCAATTAAACAGGCTGAGGTCATAAAACAGCACAGGATAAAGGGTATGTAATGAATTTTATACAACCCTTTTGCACCACGGCGAGGTTATCCGACTTTGCACCCCAAATTTTATATACAAACCTGTTCTAATGTGATCTTGTAGAAGTGAGCAGTAGTTTTATGTCAATGGTTATATTATTCACTTCATTTAAATATATGAGTACAATCTTATTAAATCCTAAGTTTTTATAATATTCCTATAAAAATATAAAAAACCTAAAACTAGGATACCCAAAGCAGCGGGGCAAAGCCCAAGCTACTAGTGGTATATTATTATTATATTAATATGTATTTGCTATTACATTTCATTACCAAAGTGGTTTTCATGAATTAATATGTATTGTCTAGTTATTTGTCTGTATCCATAAAATAAATTAACATTTTATTTCAGAAGCCATATCTAAAATAGACATGTACAGAAAAGAGAGAGAATATGTGGAAGCCAAAATGTCATTTACCAAACAAAATGTGCTTAAGGAAGATGGTCAAGAAATTTTTGAAGTGTACTCTGAACAAGAGGATAAAGCTTGGAGAGAGAAACATAGAGAAAATGTTAAAAAACACAAACAAGAGACAGCTAAAAGCGAAACCAAGAGAATAAGTGATGTAACTGATGAAGAGTTATGGGAAAGACTTGAAGAGCTTGAGTTACAAGAAGAACTAGAAAATGAGCTTTTAGAAAATTACAATGAAATAACAGATATGAGGAAAGAAAACACATTTCTAGTAAATGAAAAAACTTTACTTCTTAATTCATTCAAAAAGGAAAATAATAAACAAGTAGCTGAAGAAGTTATGCAAAGCCAGGACAATATATTTGACAAAATAAAAATTAAAGATGAAGTTAAATCAAATGAAAATATTGTAGATATCACTGCAACAGAAAAAGTCCTAGAAGAACCTTCAAAACATGATTTATTACGGCAGGTACTGGATAAACAAAATGAATTAGAAAATAAGCTTCATGAGTTTAAGCACAGAGAAAGAAAACAGAGCAAAACAATGGAAGATCTTATATCAAAATTAGATGAAATTGAACAAGTTGATGAGATTGAAGATGAAATGGACAGATTAGTTAATATGCTACAAATAGAAGAGGAAACAGATGAAGATTCTATTGATACAGAAGAAACTACCAAATTAAATACCACACAATTAAAAAAAAGCATTTCATTTGCAGATGACAATGATAGTGAAACACTGGTGATACCATTCTCACATAGTGATACAGAACCAAATAATGATTTATTTAATCCAGAGAATGGTATTTCAAAACCAAGTGATGTGTATGAAGTTTATTCACATCTTTTTGACAACAGAACAACATCAATACTAAAGAAATCGAAATATGGACCTGAAGATGTAAAAGATGGTCAAACTCTGAAAAAAACAAATCAAGTGATGTTTAAAGAAAGTAATAAAGCTCCCGAACCAGAAGAAATATCAGTAGATAAGACAATAGTAATCAAAGATGTTGTTGAGAATGTAGGCGTCAATCAACATAACATAGAAGGTGGTGCCAGACCAACAAGCCTTTTTAAAAAGAAAAGAATGCAGAATAAATCTGAAAGGAATTAATGTAAATCATTAATTATAATTATAGGTTTCGTAAGTGGAATAAGAAATTTTTTAACCTGCCTGAAACTATTTATTTACTATCTTATTCGTAACTAGCTGCTGCCCGCAGTTTCACCCGCGCGGAGGTATTATTTTACGGTTTTCGTATGCATTTGATATTACATACAGACACTTTAATTTTATGTGCTGTAATTATATGTTGCTCAGACCTATACATATAGGAACATATGTAGGTATACATATAGGTATTATTATAGCTATTGTTAGGGACGTCTCTTTTTCATCACAACGGACCTACCGTCATCTATAAAAGCCGAACGCCTCGATAAGAACGGTCACTTATCTTTCTGCGCTCGAAGCGAACGGACGGCTGCTAGAATCCTTGTCGATCGTTATAAAAGGTCACGTCAGTCATTTTATCGTGATTAGTGTTGGTTTTACAAGTGTGCAATCGTTATTTGAATTATGTGAACTGTGAGTACTTTTCCTTGGTTTAAATGTTTGATTTAATTCGTGTAATAAACGGAATTCTTGTTCTAACTTGTTTTTCTTAAGCAAATTCCATTTCTGATTCTAACATCAGAAGTGGGATAAAGGACTAGTTCGCCCACTTAAAACAAAACAAGGAAACTTGTTGAATTTTCGAGGGAACAAGAAAACCGTTGTTTTTTTAATTGCGTAACGATTGCTAACCTTGTTATTCGATCTTGTGATTCTTATTATGGGGCGTACGTCACGTAGTCCTAAAAGACAAACCACTCGAGATGGTCGCGTAACCAAGAGTGACGTAAATCTCGGAGTAGGAGAGATACGTGAAGTAGGTCGCATGGTCATGGTGATTCGCGGCGCATCTTGAGCGATAAAAGTCGTGCCTCGCGAATAGTGTCATGTGTCCGGGATCGACGGGATTCTCGCAGTACTGAAGGGCGTCGACTGCGTGATAGGATTAGGCGTAACGATTCTCATCAGCGTAGTCGCTCGCGAAACAATAGGTCACGGTCCCGTCTGCGTAGGGATTCGCCTAGTTGGGGGCATCCTACCCTCATCGTATACGAGCCCGCACCCGTGACTCCAATTGCTGTACTTCTTGGTGCCAGTACACAGTATTCTGTGGAGTCGGGTACTCCCTGTTCTGAGTTACTTGTGTTTGTCCAGGTATTCTAATGAGCGACGACTGTTAGGCATTTGTGAGCATGTCCAGGGTCTCTTAACGCGTGGACAACAGTGGATGCAGCCAGCGGGCGCGAGGTGCGCGATGTGCGGCGTGCCTCACGGCGCGTAGCAACGTGCCGGAGAGCACACGTAAAGCGTACAGCGTGCCTGGCGGCATGTCCGGCATGCCAGATCGCGTGCAGCGCCCCAGAGTGCGTGCAGCGCGCCAAGCAGCGTGCAGACGCGCGCCAGACCGCGTGCAGCGCGGCATACCGCGTGCAGACGCGCGCCACACTGCGTGCAGCGCGCCAAGCAGCGTGCAGACGCGCGCCACACTGCGTGCAGCGCGGCATACCGCGTGCAGACGCGCGCCAGAGTGCGTGCAGCGCGCCAGGCAGCGTGTAGACGCGCGCCATACCGCGTGCAGACGCGCGCCAGACCGCGTGCAGCACGGCAGAACGCGTGCAGACGCGCGGCAGACCGCGTGCAGCGCGCGACAGACGGCGTGCAGACGCGCAACAGACTTCGTGCAGTGCGCGACAGACTTCGTGCAGCGCGCGCCAGAGTGCGTGCAGCGCGCGCCAGACAGCACGCCTGCAGCGGGTCAGCAGCGCGCGCACCAGGCCACGAAGTCAAAACACGAGTGTTTATCTCGCGCGGCTTCTTGCTTAAAGGGTTAAGGTTCTTCTGCGCATTTTAGTGACTGAGGTTGAGTATTTGGGAAATTAGTAAGTCAGGGTCAGGTTAGACCGAGTCCGTGAAAAGTAGCCTTAGTAGCCTTAGTGAACACTTCATCTCCAGAAAATGTGAATCAGGTACGCCAAATTCTGGGCTTAGCTAGCTACTTTAGGAGATGCATAAAAGATTACGCCACAAAAACTACCCCATTGCTCATCCGACCCACAATGATGTAAAATTCAATCGGACTAGTAAACCAGTTCTTGCCATTTTTGATCCAAGTCTTCCCACCAAGGTTCATACAGACGCTAGTAGTGCCGGCTATGGTGCTGTCCTTTTTCATGTCTACCCCGATTCCTTAGTCTTATTCGAGAGTTTCTAGAGTTTTGGTTGACTAACGTTGCTTTGATGCGAGAGTATTTGGTTTTCTGAAAATAATCGTTCTATGGTACTTGGACTCTGAGGTTTTTAGTTTGATGCGCGGTACCTTCCAGTACTTGGACTGCGAAGTTTTTAGTTTGACGCGTGGTACCTTACAGTACTTGAACTCTGAGGTTTTTAGTCTGACGTGTGGTATCTTGTGATACAGTCGAATCTTTGCGTTCCTGTAGGGAAGCGCGTGTGTAGCAATTGTATTTGCTGTAGCTATAGCAATAGCTGCTGAAGACGAATGATGTAGCTGGGGTTTTGTTAGACTAAAATTATTTTGATGTGAAACTTATTTTGTTCTTTAAAGATAATCAATGGCACTTGAGCTCGGAAGTTTTAGTTTCATGCGTGATATGGTAACACAGCTGCTGCTGTAACTGAGGTAGTTTATACTCTGTGTTTCACGTTGTGGTACAATTGGATCTTATAGCTAAGACCATAGTCAGGTTTAGCCGAGCGGAAACTGTGCTGTGTTTTCATGTTTTTCATATTAACACACGAGGACGTGTGTTATCGCAGGATGACCGTGTCGTTGACAGCCATATTTAGATAGTCTGTGGTAGTGGTTGGTTGTCTATTAATTTAATGAAATGGCGACTCAGTGACATTAGAGAGTAAATCGACGGTTAACCACCAATACCTCCTAACTGACATTTTTTGGCAAACTGCTTTTTTTAGTTATTCAGCACAAAAACCGTCTATCTCACACGATAGAAATATGTCCTTTATAGAATTCATAATATTTCTTATACTTTTACGATCGTGGTAATAACAGCTAAATAAGCGAGGGTGAAATTTGGTGGCAATTGCTGCTAACTTCAGCGTGCGCGACCCAACTTATATGAACCGGTCACATTTTTCGCGCGCTCACTGCTTTAAAGGTAAGATTTTTGTATTTTGTTGTATTATAACAATATTTTATAGATCATATATAAACATATAATATGTCTTTGTATAGTTCTAACGTTTTTAGTGTAAAAAATTATATATATTTTGAGTAAATTAGTTGTAAACAAGCAATGTGTAGATAGTAGTTATTAGTTGTACATGATTTTCGGGATTGTTTACAAAACTAATACGGTCTACGGAGCATTTAGGAGTTATTATACTCAAATTTAAAGAGGGTAGTTTAGTTTAACTATTAAATATTGTACGTGAAAATCTTATAACTAAGTTTTGATTTAACATTTCAGAATGAGTCATCGATCAAAAAACATGATCCAGATCTGTTTGACGACTAAAAACGAAGATGCAGACCTAAATTCAAATTATACCTTATACATGATTCCACCACATCACCATTCATCGATTCTCCAATTTTGATCAACTTAGAGTTTATTGAACAATCTACTATTACTGTCGATTCAATACAGATCTCGAACTTAGAAAATTCAGTCAAGACAATAATTATTTAACCGTTCCTACACTAATTAAAGCAGACTTTCAAGAAACATTAGAATTAACAGTAGACCATTGTGCTGCCGAATTAAATGCACTCAGCTCTGTCAAGTTGTAGATCGAACATTTATCTCCCCTAAAACAATAAGACAGTTAGACAGCTTAGAAACTGAGGTGCCTTTACCTGACGATTCGTCACTGATTCAGTCTTTAGTTCTAGGATTTACCAATGAGTCTTAACAGTCAACAAGAGCTGAAGATAATGTTGATACATCAACCAATGAAGATAATGACTATGCTCCTGATAAAACGGATACTACAGCTTCTGACACTTCATAAGTGATGTAGAAAATACAGTACAAGAGGTACAAAGTTATCATAACACAGAAGATACAGAACCATTTTATGGCGATATTTCTGATGAGAGAAGGAAAAATAGGCTGCCTTTGGGCAATAGAAAAAGAACCTCAAAAAGAGACTTCTGATAGAAACTAACTGAGCCTTATTTGGGCCATGAGGCTCCAAAAGTTCAAAAGCGCAATAAAACAGACCTGTATAATATTCTAGCTAACGCGTTGCTAAATTTATCTATACGCCATAATGTACCTGTTTACCAAAAGTTTTTGGAAGTGGGGCACACCCTCATGGAAGGAGATTATATAATCTCCTTATGTACATACATGGTTAGAATAATAAACTTACTAAGTGATTATGTAAAATCTACCAAAGAGGCAAGAATCAAACCATTTCCCTACAAGACAGTGATGCTGCAATATTTTTCTAACTATGCCAATTCAGGAATGTGCTGGCGATATTCCTCGATAAGACCAGATAGAAAAGCCGGTGACTCAATTAAATAATAAAAAACTCAAGTGACCAATATAAAAGCTATTGCTTACTTACCAGATGGACTGATACGAGTAAAACTTGATTATAACTCTGCATGGATGGAGCTTCCTCAGAGACTAAAAGAATTTCCTGTCATAGAACATTATGAATCATTATATACAAATAAGTAACCAATTCTAGATTCTAAATATAGACATCTTTAGGAATTGAAATGCTGACTGCCTGCAGATTGTCAGCTTTTCTATGATTCTTTACCTCATATTTAAATTAAGTATGTAAAACTTTGAAGCCAAATTATTTACTAAGTTGATTTGAAAAGAAGTACTTAAGTACAAACTTAATATCTCAATTTTTTATTGATAGTACTAGATTGATTATTTACACGAGTGCATAAAAAATAAGTGTCAAAAAAGGAGTGTATTTTATGTATTTAGGTTTCATGTATGTGTGTATGTTTGTATGTGGGTTTCATATTCCACCATAACTTGTAAATTCCTGAACAGATTTGTATTTATGGTGTACTAGAATCCTTACATGTCCCGATGACACTGCCTAGGGCAGTCATGTTTTTTATATAACTTTTGTTACGTTAGTAATATCGTAGATAGACGTTGATGTTTGTGTTACAATTTTTTCGAAATTTGGTAAATAATTTAATAAAAACGTTATTTTCTCATAATTGCAATAACTTTCATTTCGTATGTTTTTGTATATTCCACAACAATTTTGCAAATAATTGCTTCTATATGAAATGACAAAACCTCCTATCTACATTTTCAGCCTTTTTAAAAAATAAAAAATACTTCTATCTTACCTATCTATTTATTTAAATAAAATAAATGAAATTAATTATCTTAGTAGTGTAAAGAATAATATTTAAAACCAACTATATTTTTGTTTTATTCTTATTCCCACCCACATTAACTGTAGAAGGTTTTTTGTGCCTCCTGTAAACTTTAGTAAAATTGAGTTAGGAGGTCTTGGTGGTTAACCGTCGAAATGTCATGTTAGCTAGCTGTCAGAAGCGATCTGTTATGTTTACAAGCTGTCTTAGTGGCGAGGTATATAGTCGGTGGCGTTATGGCAAGCTGAGCGGACCTCTCCTACAACTGCTCTTAGCTCTCGGTTCTCAAGCCGAACAGACCTCTCCTATAGCTGGAGGTATTTGGTAATGTTGTGTTGTCTTGAGTTGGCTCTTTAGTGCAACGGACGTCTCCTGCTGTGCTGGCCGCTATGCTGCGCGGTTAGTCCCACGTGATGGAGTGCTGGGATCCGCTGGGCGAGACGCGCGCACCTCCGGCCGCGAGCTGTGTGTTCGCTGTTCAGTGTGGTTGTGGAAGAGACGAGGCGACGAGGGTGTCGCTGCTAAGAAAACTATACTCTTCGCCTGCTTAGCGGTGGCTATGGCAAGACCATGCAGGCCACAGCCCAGTGTATGGTGCCGCCGAAGGGAGAGTGGTGTCCCGACACTTGCGCTGCATTCTTTGAGCGTGAGTATTACTTTCATGTAGAGGACGGACTGCGGGACGATCCTTTTGGCAACAGACTGCGGGATGTTTGCCCTACATGAACATTTGGTGAGATGAACTGCGGGGCATCTCAAGGACGGACTGCGGGACGATCCTAGTGGCAGCAGACTGCGGGATGCTTGCCTTACATGTTTACTGATAATGTTATGTGAGATGAACTGCGGGGCATCTTAAGGACGGACTGCGGGACGATCCTAGTGGCAGCAGACTGCGGGATGCTTGCCTTACATGTTTACTGATAATGTTATGTGAGATGAACTGCGGGGCATCTTAAGGACGGACTGCGGGACGATCCTAGTGGCAGCAGACTGCGGGATGCTTGCCTTACATGTTTACTGATAATGTTATGTGAGATGAACTGCGGGGCATCTCAAGGACGGACTGCGGGACGATCCTAGTGGCAGCAGACTGCGGGATGCTTGCCTTACATGTTTACTGATAATGTTATGTGAGATGAACTGCGGGGCATCTCAAGGACGGACTGCGGGACGATCCTAGTGGCAGCAGACTGCGGGATGCTTGCCTTACATGTTTACTGATAATGTTATGTGAGATGAACTGCGGGGCATCTCAAGGACGGACTGCGGGACGATCCTAGTGGCAGCAGACTGCGGGATGCTTGCCTTACATGTTTACTGATAATGTTGTGTCATGTGTGTGATAAACTAAAAATGGTGAAAGTATGAAGACGGTCTGCGTCAAGTGTCTGTGTTTCAGATCATGCTACTGGTGGTGGACGGACTGCGGGACGTTCCTATGGCAAACAGACTGCGGGATGTTTGCCCTACATGATGTGTGATGATGAATGTCACTTAGTAGACGAACTGCGGGACGCTCTACGAAGTGAGTGGTGGACGGACTGCGGGACGTTCCACGTCGGGTTGCCAGCCTCAAGGGAGGACGGACTGCGGGACGCTCCTATGGCAGACAGACTGCGGGATGTTTGCCCTACATGATGTGTGAAGATGAATGATTGATGTGAGGACCTGTGCAAGTGATGAAGTATGTGCAAAAATCTATGAAAAGTTAAGATTATGTCCTAGCGTTTCATGGAATCAACCTATCGGGTGTGTTTGTTTAAGTGAAAGAGGAGCATGAAACATTGTCTAGACCAAGACAGTGCTGAAGCATCAACGTCATGTCGCGGTGACGTCACGGCGCCCCCTTCGCGTCGTGGAGATGTCACGCCGCGCCGTGCCAGCGACGTCGCGGTGCCCTGTGAAGAGGATGTTGCTGCCGGTGCTGCTCCGTCGGTCTTCGAGTTGGCTGCGAGGACGCCGCCGTGTCAGGAGAGGCCGTGTTAGGGACGTCTCTTTTTCATCACAACGGACCTACCGTCATCTATAAAAGCCGAACGCCTCGATAAGAACGGTCACTTATCTTTCTGCGCTCGAAGCGAACGGACGGCTGCTAGAATCCTTGTCGATCGTTATAAAAGGTCACGTCAGTCATTTTATCGTGATTAGTGTTGGTTTTACAAGTGTGCAATCGTTATTTGAATTATGTGAACTGTGAGTACTTTTCCTTGGTTTAAATGTTTGATTTAATTCGTGTAATAAACGGAATTCTTGTTCTAACTTGTTTTTCTTAAGCAAATTCCATTTCTGATTCTAACACTATAATATCGACGTTAGTAATTAGTATTAGTTCCTGAACACGATGTCGGAGAGCGTCACTTTCGCGTATCCAATTTTGACAGCTGAGATAGGTCTCTATTTCGTACTCTGAGTCGAGAACCGAGAGTCGACCTCGACTACCCTAGACGATTTAAAATTGTCCAAGAACAACAAAGACAAAACACTCAGTATAACTAAACTAGTTACCGATTAATTTTGTTTACAAAGATCAAGTCGCAATTGGAGCGTTCGGTTGCACCCGGTGTGTAGGTAGCACGACTAGCACGTAGGTAGTGAACGCAGCCCATAAGATAGGCGGTATCTACGTAGTATTATTTCCTCTGTGGGCGGTATGGTCTTATGACATTGACAATAGCCTAAACAAAAGGACGGACCAGAAAAAATAATTGAACGAAGATTTTTAGGTTATGTTGTGATTTTTTCTTATTCTAAAACTAAGTTAGTTTTTAAACTATCTTAAAGGTGTACCATGCTGTCTCGCAACTGGCGTCAGCTATGTCGACGGTATTCACAGGCGGTTACGTTTCGAACTTCAGAAGTCTCTCCAGTAAGTAACCTACAACTTACAGATAAAACTTAAAAACTGTATTTTCTTCAATCATCAGATATTTGTATTGAATAGAGGCTCAATTTTTACTCTGAGAATAGAGGACTCATTGGTATTTTTTAAAAGACTGCAGCAGGCTCGTATTAGAACTCTTGATTATTATTGACAATTTGATTAAATGCCCCTACGTCCAGTATGTTGCCAATTAATTTATACCCTATATTATTTTTAAGGCTCAGCACAACGACAACCAGCTCGGTCTCTTCTACACCGTGAACAAAGATGTCGTCAAACAGTTGTTTAGTCATGGAGGCTTTCCTCGGAGTTTCCAGAAACAAACAAAAACCTTTACAGAGACAGCTTTAATGGTGCGACAGCCAGCACTTGAAATCATCGAATGCATTAACGCTTCGAAAATGGACAATCCAGTCATCAGATATGTGCTTTGTATCCTTTAAAACAAGTTGTGTTACCTACCGGAAGTATCATTTCATTTGAGGGACAATAGACTATTGATAATTGAAGAAATATTTGTAAACATCTTGTACAGTTATTTTTTATAGAAATCATTCTAAAGCATTCAAAATTGAGTAAGGTAAGGGACAATTAAAATTATTAAAAAGCCAAACCATTTAGCGGGAAATCCTGAATCCAATGTTATTATAACATATTTTGCCCAACCTGTCCCTTACATTACTTCTGAAATTTATACATGTAGGTAAATATGCAGATGCTTTTTATCAATCGCTGCTTCATAAATGATCGTGGTAGATTGAAGTAAATGTTAGACAAAATATCTAGCTAAAACTCCCAAAATAATACTTTACTGTTACATTTTTTCCTTAATGTTTTGATCAGATGGTGAGAATGGTGTTGGCAAGTCTCTCACTATGGCACATTTGCTCCATTATGCTCATGAGCAGGACTACTTAATAGTCCATGTTCCTTGGGGTAAGTCTTATTGTGCAATTTTAATATTAAATGTATCTTTGCACTGATTTAAAGGTTACTACTTACAGGCCTAACCGTTTACTATTTATTGTAATAAAAAGGTGCTTGAAGAATGCCTCCTTCCTCTCCTGATCCTAAGAGACTAGTCTATGGTGGATATATTATTCAAATCCTATCTAGCTGCTATAACTGATCAGCTAGGTTAGAGGGAACCTTGTTTTTAAGGAAGAGAACCTTGGATTTCTAATCCAGGTTCAGCCCAGCACAAATTACTTAGATCAAGTATTTGCAAATTTACCACACTCACTTGTGAGAATGTGAGGAAACATATTCAGGAACCATAAAATTAGGAGACATTAGAAATACTGTTTTCAGTATGTCTTGGTATTGATACTTATACTATTCTTGGTGGATTATGGCCTATTCTCTTTCTCTGAGATAAGGCCTGTAACCCAGCAGTGGGAAGGCTGAAGATGACTTGTCAGAGGTAGAACAACTGTACTATTTATCACCGTGTTTTATGAAAATAGATCATTTGAACAGGTGATCTATTTTATCCAACCACCAGGTAGGAATGAATTAATGCCCAGTTTGTGTTGGAAGTGTTAAGCTAATCTTCTAAGTTGTCTTACATTTTTTGGTTCCTATTTACAGTATCAGAATGGCTGCGCCGTCTGCCGCGTCACAAAGAGATGGCGAACTCACAAAGTCGCGAAGGTTACGTAGATTTGCCACTCGACGCTGCTGCATGGCTCATTCATTTCAAAACTCAAAACCAGGTTCTCCTCAAAAACCCTGAGGTTAGATTTTTTCGCCTTTTCCTTTTACAGTTACCTATAGCTGAATATAACAAAACTACATATGTCGTCCGTTCGGGCGCATCCAGATCCAGAAAGCCATGCGAACGAAGTCGCAGGCACAGCAAGTACTACATAAGTACCTACTCATCCTACTTCCTACTATTATAAATGCGAAAGTGGGTTTGTCCTTCTTTCACGCAGCAACAGAGAAACGGATTGACGTGATTTTTGGTATACATATAGTTTATGGACCGGAGAGTAATGTAGGATACTTTTTATCTCGGAACATTGCACGGTTCCTGTGGGAACGTGGGTGAAAACCGCGGACAGAAGCACATCTATAAAAACAGTTTTTTTTCAGCTGAAGGTATCGAAAGAGTATGTGTGGAGCAAGCGCGAGACGACGGCGGCGGGCGCGCCGCTCGCAGAGCTGGTGGAGCTCGGCATCTCGCGCGTCAAGTACTCGTGCGACGTCGTCGACGCGCTCGTGCACGAGATCAAAATCTTGTCCAACTCCAAGCAGTAAGGAGAACTATCTGTTACAGCGTTTTTTTTTTTTGTGTTGTTTGGTAACGAGACGAACTGGTCGTTTGCCTGATGGTAAGCATAACGCCGGCCCATAACAATTGCAGTGCCACCCAGAACTTTGAAAAACAAAGGCCTGCGCGGCTCTGCAGTTCGCTCGTTACCCTGAGACATTAGGTATTAAGTCTCATAAGCTCAGTAATTTCACTGGATACTCTGCTCATGAAACCGGAACACAGTAATGCTTGCACACTACTGCTTGGCGGCAGACTTCACGAGCAAAGCGGTGGTAACAACCCAGACGGACACTGGCAGAAGAGTTAGTCCTACCACTAACAGTTTTACTGTCTTGAATACTTTCTGGTAATGAATTTCGAAAGTCAAAACAGCACTGCACATAATGCACGTTCAGCTCTTCGGTCAAGTGGGTAATAAGACATCAGTATAATAGTTCATACATTTTTATACAACAATTAATATAACATTGCCGTGCCATTCCGCTCAAGATGTTGTCTAGTTCTCTATATAGTGTGACGTAAAGAATGGGTAAACCTTTACCAGCGGGTTGGGGACATCATGACTTCAGAAAATCAAAAATTATGTTCAGTAAAAACCGCATGGTTTTCGAGTTTTACGAAATTTTCTAAATTTTTAAAAATTGACGTCCTGTCTCACTCTTTACAGTGCCCCGATCACAAATCGAGGAATTTTTTCAGTCTATTTTTTGAATTGTATTCCTGGATAAACGTGCTACCAAATGTAAACTTTAATTTTAGTGCCACAGGTTTAGTGAAGTGTTAAACTTAAAGGTTGTGTTTCAGTTATTTTTTATCGTAAGTTTGAGCTGTTTAGTTTCATGCAGATTCTAAAATGGTATAGCACATTCTATTTCGAGCTATCATCTAGAGAATAATCCGAATAGGATGAACAAGATCTATTTTTTTCAAATACAAATTATACCAAAATGTACTTGATGATGAATTTTACAAATAATATTAATGTTATCATCATCATCCGCCAAAAGACGTTCACTGCTAAAAATAGGCCTTCTCCGTGTGAGGGGTTCGTCTTAATAAACCACGTTTCGCAGGCGTCTAAGGCTAAGATTCAGAGACGATTCTAAGCGTAGACTTTGGCTTCCATATGTCAAAACTGTATAGAATTTTGACGTATGGAAGCGTGAGTCCACGCTTAGATTCGTCTCTGAATCTCAGCCTAAGTGATCGAAGTAGAAAATGATATTGACGGAGAAAAATCCTGCATATTCCCTTAATCGCCTCGTACAGCACCTGCAGGAGGAGCTGGGGTGGTGTCATTCATAAGCCGGAACCACGCGGCCGGTTAAATTGGAAAGTAACTAACTCCACGACATCACAATACATGACCATTACTTAGTGGCCTATGGCCAGTTTCAAAATAGCGTGACAGTTCACAATTATTTTGAGAACAAATTTATGTAATTTCACTACAATGTTCATACATACTGTTTCAGAATCAAGACGTTCGTAGCAATAGACGGGTTCAATAGCTTCTTCTACCCCCTCACGAGGCTTAACACGCCCACAAAGAAAAAGGTGAAACCAGAGGAAGTTACACTTACCACTTCTTTCATGGAACTTACTAAAACTGATTGGGTAAGATTATACTAATTATTTTCGTGCGGAATAGAGATATCTCTTCATGTCTACCGGTGCTAGCATGCAGCGCCAAAAATCGTCTCATTGTGTCAAATGGGTTCCCGTGAATATTAAATCTTTGATTTGTTGGAATTTAAACTTCTGTATGAGAAAGTTACATGTGAGATACCTACGCGACATATTATCTCACGCAGTGCACATTTAGTTGAACACACTGAAGTTATTTTCAAAAGTTGATTATTAAATAGTTTAGACTTTTAAATAAATAAAATTGCCCAACAATCGCATATGGAGACCCTGAGCCTCTGTAGGCTTTCCTATATCTAGAGTAGAGAATCACTAATCAGGAACTACTAGGACCAGGGTCCAAGGTCTACAACACTATGGTGGACATGGAACAAATACTTGAGCTTTTTTAATGTGCACAAGTATTTGTACTGTTGTAGGAATCGAAAAGAAAACTTGGCTACTAAAATTACATTCATCAACATCAACATAGGGCCTTTCAGTTGAAACAAAATGTTATTTAGAGCAAGATTGCCAAATCGTCGTCATCATCATCAGCCGGAAGACGTCCACTGCTGAACATAGGCCTCCCCCATAGAACGCCACTTGGATCGGCTACTCGCCTCTTGCATCAACGGTTCCCCGCGGTTTTTTGACAAGGTCATCGGTCCACGTAGTGGGGGGGCGGCCTACATTACGTCTTCCGGTTCGTGGTCGCCACTCGAGAACCGTTCTACCCCATCGGTTATAGGTTCTGCGCGCGATGTGGCCTGCCCACTGCCATTTCAACTTGCTAACTTTAAGAGCTTTGTCGGTGACTTTCGTTATCCTGCGGATCTCCTCGTTTCGGATTCTATCATGCAGGGAAACCCCGAGCATAGCCCTCTCCATAGCTCGTTGTGCAACTTTGAGCTTGTTATTGAGCCCAACAGCAGATTGCCAAATAGCAGAGAATTATTCAGAAAGGCTTTCATTACAAATTCATTTTGTGAAGAGCAAACAAACAAAGAGTACAGGTTACCAGCTAAAATTTATGAAAAATCTCTGCCTACTTCAAGAGGGACTTTACATGATGTTGATAGCAGTGGAAGTAGTAAGTGCAAAGGTGTTCTCCTTGTGTTTTCTCTCTTGGCCTTTAACAATTTCTGCTGGTTCTACCCTATATTGATTTTAGAAATTTTACAGACAAATGGCGCAATAGTAGTCACGGCAGACCAGTTGGCTGTTCCTGAAGACCACCATGACAGCTTCTTGCCTAAATACTTACTGTACAAAAAGGTAACTTCATGTTGTAATCTCTCTATTTAGAAGTGTGATATTTAGAGCAGATCCACTCCCCCATAACAAATAAAAAATTTTTGACCGCCAAGCTATGCTACAGCTGATGGTCAATTAATTTGACTTTTTTTCTTTTTATGTTATTTGGTAACGATATGAGCTGGTTCTTTGCCTGATGGTATGCATAACGCCGGCCCTTACACAAAGGCCTGCACGGCACTGCAGTGCGCTCGTTACCATGAGACATTAGGTATTAAGTCTCATAAGCCCAGTAATTTCTCTGGCTACTCTGCTCATCAAACTGGAACACAGTAATGCTTGCACATTACTGCTTGGCGGCAGAGTCCGCCAGTAAAGCGGTGGTACCAACCCAGACTGACACTCGCAGAAGAGTTAGTCCTACCACTAACAACTACTTTGGATTATATTATTAAACATTAAATTGCAGAAATTTTACAGAGTAGAACTGTGTTGCACATCTGCAATGTGACTGTTTATTTTTCTAATATTAAATTTCAAAATGTTCTATATTTTAGAGATATATATGCTGCCATCGTAAGGAAAAAGGGCACAACTATCATTTAAAAAAAATGAGTTATATAATACATATTTAGAATCAGGAGAAAGAGGTGGATCTGCTCAATTTTTTGTAGATTTTTATCTTTAAAGAATTCGGAGATACAGCACAGAATCAATAGGTTTCCGCACTATGGAGCAGAATATAGTGAAAACTTTAATCCTTATTATCTCGGTTTGACGAAAATGATAGATGTGCCCTTTTTTCTTACGATGGCAGTATGTATATCTAATGATATTAAATTATTAATCTGTTTTTCTTTACAGGGATTCGAGCACTTAGACCCCTTCATCCCGGTAGAAGTAGGCAGATATGATGCAAAAGAGTTCCTGACCTGCGCCAATTATTATAGAGACCGGCTATGGTTAAGAGGACCCCCAGAAATTGAAACAGAGCTCAAATTGACTAGTGCTTGTAACCCTTATAAATTTATGGAACAGTGTGCACCATTGTAATGTTAAGATTGTAATATAATTTGTATTGTATGTAGTTAAAATATTGTTTAATTTTTCCCTTTATGCTTTACTTGTAAGAGGCCTGAGAATGTACCTCTTGATGTGATAAATTAAAAAAAAAGTGTATTACTTTGACAGTTCTACAATAATATACTTGATGACATTCTCTTCATATTGTTTCTTTTTTGTTATTCAGATTATGGCAATGATAATAGTACACTATTTGGATTATGACTTTAATAATTTGTTCATTACATATTATGCATTCTCACTTTTAGTCCATTATCAAAGGAGTTCAATTCATAAATATTGACAAATTCAACTAGTTTATTTATAAACAGTTAACGTTAATAGGTTGACAGATCAACAGTTGATTCATACTTTGAATCAACCCTCATCAGTCATCACTAGTTAGTTGCAGTGTCAGTATGAAAAAAGAAATGTTTATAATGTAATATTTAATAACATGGCAAATAATATCTTGAATAAATGTCATAGTTTGTTTTGGTAAAGGAAAACATGCAGTTCCAATAAATTCTGAATGATTTCCCAATAATTTATTCACTGAACATTATATCTACAGAAGTACACTTAAATCATTATTTAGACATCATAACCGACAAGGTGGCGCTTGCCAATACATTCACCAACATAGAACCAGAACAGAACTTCAGCGCCAACAAGGACATTGAGGGTACCCTGCTTAACAGTCTGCTGCTTCCAGGCACCAGTTTTGAAACTGGTCAAGAGCTTGCCAATGCCAGCCTTGATTTGAGGGATTTCACTGACTTTGGGGGGTGCCAATTCCACTCGTGCGTACTTCATGAAGATGTTGAATTTGGGACGGGCCTGGGCGAGCGCCGCTGAAATTAATGTAAATTATAACCTAATACAGCCGTTGAGGAAGGGCAACAAAAGTGATTTTGTTTCTTTAAACTCTTAAGAACGGTCTGAACGAAATCAGATCAAAGGTGACGAAATTAAAAGAGTTAACAGTATAGGTTAATTATTATCTTAAAATATTCTACGGGAAAATAGAATTACATAACTGTGAACCTAACCAAAACAACTAGTAAGTAAAGAAATATATACTTTCAAGATATACTTACAGCTGATGAGTGTGGGCAGTTTTGCTGCTGCCATTTTGTTAATTTAATCAAAACAATTGATTTTCCAACAAGCAGGCAGTAGAATTTCGATTTTTGATTTTGGAATGAATTCGGGAAATGGCTGTCAAATCAAAATCCAAATTGACAAAGTAGAACTGACAGTCAGACGTCAGTATGTGAAAAATCCACAGACCCAGAAAAAAGTATGTAGTCAATAAGTTATTTGTTCTTTCTGGTAACCTCCATGGGTAATCCAGTGCTGTCATCGTAAAAATCTGAACGGCCGTATGTCACAGTCTGGATTGCCGTAAATTGAGGAAAACAAAACTTAATTGCCGAATTTCAGTATTTATTTAAAAAATGTCTATTGTTCGTTTGTTTCTTGTCCTTAAAGGTTTGTTATCGTTTCTATTACTTAAGATTAATGTTTATCTTTTACAACGTTCGTTAAATTTGTTCCTACGCATTAGTCACAATGAAACATCGAATTGTGTCGTTCACAACCATAGCTTATTTTGATCAGTTAAATTACGAATAAGCGCTGCATCATATTGAAATCGTAGGTGAAAGAATTTACTTTAGTCAGTATTATCTATTCTGTGCTTTAGTAGGAAATAACAGCAATACGTTGTCTCATTTGCAACTTTTTCTTTCATTTTTAAGGAGAAGAAACAAATGAAAAATAGACATTTTTAAAATAAATACTGAAATTTGGCAATTTAGTATTTTGTTCCCTTAAGATACGGCAATCCAGACTGTGTAGTGCGGCAACTCAAATTTTTACGATGGCAACACTGAAGTAGTGCTACGTCGATGACTACATGTCAAACAATAATGATCATTGATAAATTGTCAATTTGTCATTCGTCTTGTCAAGTGGTGGCCGGCAATTATTAGGGCCAATTTTAGGGATATTCCAACAAACTAGAGATTATATTTTGGAAATCAGAGCTAGCTCTGATAAGATATTGTTTTGCGATGCGTTTATATGGTATGGTTTCATTTTTATAACACATTTTACTCAGTCTATGTGCTACAGTTTTGTCTCGATTTTTGTGTGTTTAATCAAGTTAAATTTCATAAACAGCGTTTTAAATAGGTATTTAAAGTATGTTTACCTGTATACTAAAGGTTTTTGTGCCAAGTTATAGTTTTAACCATTGTATAGCATAGGACACGTCATTGTTATTCGGGCGCCGCTGCCGGGTTCCCAGGCTATGTTTTTAGGTTACAGAGCTACAATTATTAATGTTTGTCTCATAGACGTCATTTGCTTAAGTACTTATATTTAATTTTCTGATTGAAATTTGTCTAATATGATCTATATGTATACAAAATAATAAGGATGAATGTTATAAAAAGTTTCTTAAATTTTAGCACTGTTCATCGTTCTTTTAAGTACACTTGCACTAAGCAATGGCAACACTCTGCAGAGCACCATAGATGTAAAGCGTTTGCAAAGTATCCTACAGGACTCCACAAAGAGCAAGGACATTAACACATTATATCATGCTATCAAAGGCCTGAAGATACTTAAAGATAGTCTACCAAATATATGTGAGGTAAGGTAACTACTGATTATTAATTTGTTACCATGTAATAAAAAGAAACAAAATAGCCTTCGGTGGATTTTAAATTGCACAATACAAAATTCAACTCTTAGCTATATTAAAAACCAAAATTTATCAGAGCAGTGGCACAAGTATACTGCCGTCGTAAGGAAAAAGGGCACAACTAACATTTAAAAAAAAAATGAGTTATATATATATATTTAGAATCAGGAGAAAAAGGTGCATCTGCTCAATTTTTTTTAGAATTTTATCTTTAAAGAATTCGGAGATACAGTACAGAATCAATAGGCTTCCGCACTATGGAGCAGAATATGGCGAAAACTTTAATCCTTATTATCTCGGTTTGACGAAAATGATAGATGTGCCCTTTTCTCTTACGACGGCAGTATATATGGAATGTTGTAATCCATATCAATTGATAAATTGACAGTTCAATAAGTTAAAATTAGAAATAGGTATGCCTTTTTTATTTTTTTCAAAAGCGAAACAACCTTTTTCCCTAGAGTGAAAACTAATCTCCGAAACTAGTTTTGCGATGACAATAAGTTTTACCTGTAACCTGTTGTCGATTGCATTTCCTACACAATAAAGTCCAATATTCATTGCATTGACCGAATAACTAAATTAGCAAGGTAATTTTCATGTCAAAACTGTGGTGAACTACGATTAAAACCATTTACACATTTATGTTAAAATAGTCTTCATTCCATAAACAAGTCTTCAAATTGTGAAATGCAAATATTCACTTCATATGGAAGAAAGTATATTTGGTTTGGTTTCGAAAATATCAATAACTACCTATCTCTAATTTAAATTTTTAGCCATTCGAACTGTCAATTTTATTTATCAAAAAGATCCGTACTTGCACTGCTGGTAATACATGATAATTTTGATTATAACCAAGATGTTACAATCATTATTATTTCAGAAACAAAAGTTATTGCCAAAACTAATATAACTTGAACACATTTTCAGGATCTGAAATCAATCAAATATGATCTCAAGAATATAGAGCAGGTATACTACCTCACAAATGTTGCTGCTCTCACAGGATGCCAGAATTCCTTAAAACCCGAGGTCCTCTCAGGGCCCACACAGTTGCTAGATAAAAAAGATGCAACCATTCCGGAATTGTTCTATGCAGTGTACTCCTTGAAGGCACTGGGGAAAGGATCGGTTTATGATAGAGAAGATGCTCTGAAGAATCTTATTCAGTTGCTGAAGAAAGATGATTCTCCAGCCAAGTGAGTTGTAATTGTTACTGTCACAGTCTAATATCCTTTTTGTAAATAAGATAGTCACTAAATTAAGTCTTGGTCACTTTAAGATTAAAATATAGAACACTTTTCTCATCGTGAAATTTGGCAATAAATTGTTCTTAGAAAGTTTGAGTACATTTTCAGCAATAATAATTTTATAAAATGTTTTATTACAGTTATGGCTATGTGTTTGCTCTTTGTGAACACATGGGCTGTGGAACATGGACCACTACACATGCTGAGGGAGTCCTGTTGGCAGCTGATGAGACAGACTCCAAGTCCCTGCATTTTGAAGGAGGCCTGCCTGTTACATCACTGCTGCTTACCACTATCACAAGGTTTGTAATCAATTAATGATAAAAAACTAAATGACTTTAAATACTATTCAATAGTCAGCACTGGTGTCGATTCTGTCATCTCAACTTCAACTCTTCTATGTGGCTTCTGTGGAGGTGCCACCACAATTTCGCCAATGTCGCGTGGTACGATAGAACATCAAACGAAGGAGATTGTTCGGTGGGAAGATATTTTTGCCAGTGAAATCCGAGTTCCAGGTTAATCTAAAATACACATACAAAAGACACACACAATTATATTTACATGCATGTATTTAACATATTATATACTTATACAAATATATAAGACATAAATGATATAAATAAAGTTTTTTTTGTATGCACATAACATTCATTTACATAAATTTATAACTTAATTTTATTTTTTTTAATATATTTACACAATATTTTAATAAAAGGAGTAAATGTGAGAGAAAGGAGACATTTGAAGGAGGTAGGACGTGGGATATCAGAGGGGATAATGTCGAATAAAGACATCCGCATTTTAGGGCAACTGAAGAATATATGGTTCACGTCACCGTCGTCCAAACCGCATTCGCAGAGTGAGTGATCCCTAATCCTAAGTTTGGCCAGGAAAACGGGAGTGCAAGAGTGGTTTAGTCGTACTCGGCAAATTGTTGAGGTTGTTGCTTTATCAGCCATATATTTAGAAAACCAGGGCTTATGTGGGATTTCAGGTTGAATGTCACCATAAAATTTACCTTTCAATGATTTTGAAGCTTGCCATTCTTTGGTCCATGCCTTATACAAGATTTGTCCAAGGGTGGTACAGATGTCATGTGAGTATATTTGTGAATGTTCCAGAGAACCTGTTTGAATGGCATTTTTAGCGCAAGAGTCTGCAGTTTCATTTCCCAGAATGCCGGCATGTCCTGGGATCCAGGCCAGGACAATACTAACACCAAGTCTATGGCTGTGGTAGAGTGCCTCTCTTATTTTTATAATGATTGGAAACCTAGATTTAGATCTGAAGGGGTTGGATAGAATTGACTGAAGGCAGCTTTTAGAGTCAGAGAAGATGATAGATTTGTTTAAATTATGGGAGATTATAAACTTAATAGCTTCTAAGATGGCAATTGATTCTCCAGTAAACACAGAGGTGGTGGGAGGGCATTTATAATTTAAAATGATTCTAGAGGAGGGAATCCACACTGCAGCACCAACTGGACTGTCTTCAAGGTTTTTGGAAGCATCCGTGTAAATTGTGAGCCAGTTTTTAAAGTCAGTTTGAACCTTATGGTTAAAAATAACATTAGCTTCTATAGAGCTTTTGTCAATCCCAAAGTCCAAAATAATCTTAGGTTGTAGCAACAGTGCATCATAGGGTGCAGAATACAGTGGTAAAATGTGGTTTTGGAAAAGCGGATTAGGAAGGCGAGTGTATTGTAGATAGCTACGGAGGAGACAGGGGAGTTTATCATCAGGATGGTGTCCAAGAGTGTTGTATAGAACAGACAGTTGATGTAATTTATGAAGAAGTGGATGACTAGAATTTTGTACTAATTTATAGAAGAATCTATTAGCTAGATATTGTCTACGCAGTGAGAGAGGGGGTTCAACACATTCCACCTGCATTGCATTGATAGGTGAAGACTTCATTGCACCAAGAATGATGCGTAAACATTTAGCTTGTATTTTGTCAATTTTTATAAGCCCTGATTTATTAGAAGGGTCTAATAGAAACATGCCATAGTCCATATGGCTTCGAATTATGGCGTTGTAAATTAGTCTTTGGGTAAAGGGGTGTGCACCCCACCAAACACCAGATAGAGACCGGAGGACATTTATATTTTTTTCACATTTTTGGGCAACAAAATCAGTGTGTGCAGTGCCTGATAGTTTTGGATCTAACCAGACTCCCAAAAATTTCACCTTATTTTCCTGGGGAATATTCTCATTGTAGACTTTAATATTAACAGGGGGAACTAGCCTTTTTTTTGTGAATACAGTCACAATGCTTTTCGAGGCTGATAAGGATAGTCCATGCTGAGTGAGCCAGTCGGTTAGGTAATTTAACGCAAAAGTTAGATGAGATACAGCTGTATCTAGCGTCTTTTCAGATTTATATAAAACCAAATCATCGGCATACTGTAATACTTGGCAGAATGGCTCCACTGAAAGTTCTAAGTCATGAGTGTATAGACTATATAGTAATGGACTGAGTACAGACCCTTGAGGCAAGCCTTTCCAGACCGTTCTTGGAGGAAGGAGGTTATTTTGATGCTTAATTGTGATGGTTCTTTCCATGTATAGGTTGCATATGAATCGCACCATCTTCTCGGGAATACTCAGCTGAGTGAGTTTACTCCTGAGTACCGGAAGTAGCACGCTATCATATGCAGCCGCAATATCTAGGAAGACTCCCACTAGATACTCTTTCTTTAACAAGGAGGCGCGTATGTCGGTTGTTAGCATGCTAAGGCTATCTATAGTGCTCATGCCTTTTCTAAACCCGTACTGTGTTTTGCCTAACATGTTTCCATTTTCCACTAACCATTCAAGACGATGTTTAATCATATGTTCTGTTATCTTAGCTAACACCGATGATAAAGCTATTGGTCTGTAGTTGTTTGGATTCGTAGGATTCTTTCCTGGTTTGAGTATTGGAATTATTACTTGGCATTTCCATGATGGAGGAATCACGCCATATTCATAGAGGTTATTGATTAGCTTCAAGTAATACTCCTTACTTTTGCTTGAAGCATTTTTCAGGAATGAGTAAGGGATTCCATCTGCTCCTGGAGCCGAATCCACCAGTCCATCAAGTGCTATTTGAAGTTCAGAGAATGAGAAGGAAGATTCAAAATTGTGCAAAGTCGGAAGAGCTCTTGGAAGAGTAGGGAAAGAATCAGTATTTGGAACATAGGCAGGAGATATTTTATCTGCAAAGGCTTCGAGCCAAGATGATGGGTCATTAGATGAAATGTTCTCCGTGTTGCATGAGCCTCTGTAGCGTTTTATTTGTTTCCAAACTAAGGAAGCAGGAGTCCTTGGAGACAAATTCTCACAGTAGTGAACCCAGCCATGTTTTTTCTTTTTGGACAAGAGTCTTGTAGCCTTGGCAGCAGTCTTCTGATAGTTAAGGAAATTGTCTTTAGTCATATCAGTATTATAACTATCTTCAGAACTGTTCCTTTCTTTAACAACTGCTGTGCAATCAGCATCCCACCAGGGGGTCGAAACTATGAAACTAAAGGGTTTTTTAAGGGGAAAGTGTTGATCTGCGCTGGAAATTACAGAGTCAAGAAATTTATTATATGAGTCAAGAGAGTTGCTGCTAACAGGTATAGGAAGAGACTCTACTTTGCTTTCAAGAGAAAATGAATAAGAAGACCAGTCAACATCTGTTAATCTGTATTTAAGAGAGGGGCAAAAATTAAGTGCTGGTGATGCTCTGTTGGGTATAGAGATAATTATTGGATAATGATCACTGCCATAAGAATGGTTTAAAATATTCCAAGTGAGAAGAGAAGCCAGGGATGTGGAACATGCAGTGAGGTCAACAGCACTGTTAGGGTTTTGGTTAGGAAGTACTCTCCGAGTGGGTGAGCCATTGTTGATCACACAAAGATTTGCTTCATCAAATATTTCTAAAAGCAAAAGGCCAAAGGAATCATTGTGACTTGAGCCCCATGAAGCATGATGGCCATTGAAATCTCCCATTATAATAATGGGAGGCGGCACTGAAGATAAGGCATATAAAATATCTGGGATTAAGCTTGAATTAGGATGGGGGATATATGCAGATAAAAAGGAAATATTGAAAGCCCTTACAGCTACAATATTTATATCGGGAGTTAGAGGGGGGAGGGAAATTTGCGAGAAGGGAAGGGAGCGCCTGACAAGTAGTGCGCTACCGGCATACCCGTCAGCCCTGTCATCCCGGAGGCAGGAGTACCCTGGAACTCGAAAACGAGTTCCAGGAACTAACCATGTCTCTGAGATGGCAATGACTGACGGGTGGAACTTATTTATCAAGTGAAGAAGCTCATGCTTCTTTCGACGGATGCTTTTGGTGTTCCATTGGAGAACGGAGACTGGATCCATAATTATTACCAGTTAAAGAGAAGATCTGGGTAAGTTTCTGGGCAACGTGGGACGGTAGGTTGGTGTTATTTTTGGAAATGATACTAATGATCATGGTGAGAAGTACTTCCAGGAGGCTATCATCCTGGGAGGTAGATGGGGTATCAAATGGTTGAGGGAGTATGGCACAGCCATTGGGCATGGTGGATGGCTCATCAGCAACAATGGCTTGATGGGCAGTCCTGTCAAATGATTTGCCTATAGGGGCTCTACTACGAGGAATGAAAATAGTTTTCTTGTAGGATACTCTAGAGGGGGTACTGTTAGTCTGACTAGGTGGAGAAGATGCATAAGATGTCTGGGTGTGTTGGAAAGTACCTTCTTGTGCTACCTCAGCATAAGGTCTCATGACCTTTGGATATTGAGATGAGGCTTCTTCATATGACATATTCTCTTGTGACATGAGTAACTTTATAGACTTTTGTCTTCCATACTCCGGGCAGCTCCAGTTGGTAGCAAAATGTTGGCCTGAGCAGTGAAGGCAAGATGCATTACTTTCCACAACATCGCATTCGTTTCCTGTATGGGGTTGCGTACATTTAAAGCATCGTGGCTTAGAGCGACATTGAACTTTTACATGTCCAAATCTGCAACAATTCTGGCATTGGATGGTGGGAAACTGGTATGTTTCGACTGGGAGGGAGGTGTGATAAGAAAATATTCTTGGGGGGAGAATTTGGCCCTGGAAGGTAACCACAACCGTTTGAGTTGGCACCCAGGTGGTTTTACCTTCCTCAGAATTCTTTCTATTAAGTCTGCGAGCTTTTAGGACAATACCACAGCCACTGGGGAGAACTAAGGAATCTACAAACTCGTCCATAGACATGTCCACTGGTACTTGGCGAACAATACCCATTTTAGTAATGTTGAAGGTTGGGATAGTAACAGAATATTGGCTCTTTTCAAGAATGGGGTTATCAAGGAATTTATTTGCATCAATACCTGTTTCAAATTCTACAGATATTTTATTTCTACCCACTTTTTTAACCCCATCAGGGCAGATTTTGGAGATTTTGTTGCGGAATAAAAACTGACCAAACTTAATTGGCCGAATCGTGGTCCCAGCGGATGGGTCCGGTTCTGTCCTGGTCACGTGAACTATATAAGGACCTTTGTCCAATGCGCAGTAGGCTTACCTATACCTATACCTATACCTATTACTAGGCTTGAATGGATGTAGACATTTTGAATTGATGCTGCTGCCATGTCTTTATCTACAATTGTTTTTTTCGGAGCGTGTCCGTCTTGGCTGTCGTCTATGATACGGCGCTTGCCACTGCTTGATGCAGCGATAGGTATTATCATTGGATCTGGAGGTTCAGGGGGATCGGGAAGAGGATCCATCTTGGACGCCTCTTAAGTGTTTAGTAGCACAAACAACTATGTTAGGACACACTACTTACTCATCCGCTTTACCACACACAACCCAAGACCGTCTAGACTAGTTAAAAACCCAGATTTGAGGCGTTTTGTCACTTAATTTTGAAAAAATCTCTCTAACGCGTGTGATGACTATTGGATGCGACCACAGCGCACTTTTTAACGAAAATCGAAAACTTCTGTCATCTCATACCTAAATTTAATTTTAGTTTCAACCTCTCTTTCTAAATGAGAACATGAGAAAGAGATGGAATATATCTTAGACCTGTCAAATTAATTCACTTGCTTGTGTGTGTTGTGTAAATTTAAGGCCAATGAATTTATTGGCGCCAAATTTTCCAAGGACGGAAGACATTCGACAGCTCTAAAACTAAATATAGGTTTAGGTATGAAACGACTGAATCAACACCCCTGTATGAAATAGACATTATACAAGCGGATTAATTGTGAATAAATAAATAATTGGTAATGAAGCATCGTGCAAAGAATAATATTGTACAAAACATTTTCTGCAGGGCATACAAAGAGCAGAAGAAAGTGTCCCCATTGACGGAGGAGCAGCGCTACAAGTTTGCGGAGTACCTGACGTCGCGGCGCTCCGTCACCACGGCGCGCGGCGCCGCGCTGCTCCTCGACGCCGCCCTCGCTCTCGCTGACGATGAGGTGAGCCTTCACAATTTCCTTTTTTTTATGGTATTTGGTAACGAGACGAGCTGGTCGTTTGCCTGATGGTAAGCATAACGCCGACCCATAAAGACTCCACAAAGATACTACATCTTTTTCACGAATTCAACGATTTTTTTTATCATCCAATAATAATTTAAATGATACCATCAGATTCTCTACATTTCAATGAATAAAAAATGTATGACAACTACGTACTTAAACGTAGTTTTTCACGGCCAAAATCAACAAAATACATGTTTTTCTATAGTACAGCTTCACGACCCGCGTAAAAAAAGTCACGTAACGTGTTCGCTGAGTTTGTATGGAATGTTTTAGCGCTCAGTAGATACGCCCACTTTGACTCTAATTTTTGACGTTTATTTTAGTATTATTTGAATTACTATTGTATGATAAAAAAAACGTTAGATTAGGGAAACATTTAGATGCAGTACTTCTGTATTTGTAGTGGTTACACTAAACTGGAGATATACATCATAATTAAAAGTGATCAGACATATTAATAAAATGATTTAAATTTCCTGGTAAAAATCATGTTGGATATTTTTCACCAAGCTAAAAATCCTAAATCAGTCTTGAATTCTCAAACAAATGACTGTCCCATCCAACAGCCCACACCGATCAGCATCGCAATCAAAGGCAAGAAATACATCACGTCCGATTCAGACTCGATTGAAATCGCAATCACTGACGTCATCGGGCGCCCGATCAAAGGATTGAAGCCCGACGAAGTCATCGCGCAATCCGGCACCAGACTGGCCGACGACGTTGTGGTCTTATCCAAGCAACCGCTCACTCCGAAACCCAATGAGCCGTCGACTTTCGTCCTTAACTTGAGCAAGATTAAGGCCCAGTACGGCTTGTACAAGATTGCACTGAGCGCGGGCAGCAAAGCGGCGAGTGTCAACGTGGCGGTGTTGGGGGAGATTCAAGTCAGCAGCGTGGAGATAGGAGTCGGCGACGTGGACGGGACCACGAGCCCCAAGATCACCACCGTGGCGTATCCCAACAAGCTGACCGAGCCGCTGCAAGCTGATCATTTGCAGAAGTGAGTATATCTCATATCATATATCTTATGTTGTTCATCTGTGTACGCTGGCACTCTTCTTCATCGTTCTCGGTAAAGAGTAGAGATCGAGCAAATGGGTAGATTAAAAATTGTGCTGCGTGCACCTGAAAATGTATATGCAGCACACGCTGAATCTACTCCCATTGCGCCTATATATATCATTCTTTTTATGGTAATTGTAAAGTATATTGTATGGAGCAATAAGTCGCGCGCGGGCGCTTCCGATTGCAGGACGCGTTCTGTTCGTTCTACGCTTGTAACCGGTTCGGGCAGCTCGCTTCGCGTAGTGCATTGTTTACGTTACGATGCGCCTATTTCGTACGAAATGAATGAAGATATTACTATTGATAATGTGCAAGACAAGACGAATGATATAAGTATTTTGATGCACCAGTATAGTGAGATGACTAGGAGCTGTGAGAGTGTAGTTGACATGGAGGAAAGTATGGAAGAAAGTACTAATTTAGAAGAAAGAAGACCGCACAAGAGAAATCGACGATTAGATCAGGAGGAATTATGGACTACAGTCGGCAAGAACGGAAAACGGTTCGCGCGAGCGACAGACATAGATGACTCGACAAGAATACCAGAAGAAAACATAGAGGTGAGTTTAACTGGCACGGAAAAACTACCTAAACAGTTTAAATTGGCAAAATGTCTTAAAGCTGAAAACATTCAAGATGTTATACGGGTGAAGTACATAAATGGATTCAAAGTTTTAATTCAATTTAGTAAGGAGCAAAGCGCAGAGAAATTTTTAAATACGAAACTGTTTAATGAGAACGGATTACGGTGCCAGAAAACTTTTGAAATAAACCATACTTATGGGGTTTTAAAGGGCATAGACCTAGACCTAACCGACGAAGAAATTCTAGAAAGTTTAGGCTGTGAGACAGCAATTACGGGAATTAAAAGGCTAAAACGAAAAAATAGCTTTGACGGCCGATGGGAAAACAGTGAATCGGTACGCGTCTGTTTTAAAGGATGTTCATTACCCTCACATGTCTACATCTTTGATACAAGGGTCAACGTAACAGCATATGTTCACCCGGTTACTCAGTGCTCGCACTGCTGGAGATACGGGCATACACTCAAAATGTGTTCAGCTACTAAAGCGGTTTGTCCAAAGTGTGGAGGTGTACATTCAAACTGCGAAACAACTTCATTTACATGCAACAATTGTGGAGGCAAGCATATGGCTCTGGCAAAAATATGTCCAATATATATTAAGGAAAAGAAGTTGCGCGAACTCATGTCAGAGTTTAACTGTTCTTATAAACAAGCTCTTATTATATACAAACCGACGCCACCTACTCCTGAATATATATTTCCAGCAACCTCGTTAAATTCTAAAAAGAAAGTAAATGATGAGCTAGTCCTACCTCAAACAAATAGTGCTGATGTGCAATCTGAGACATATGCGACTGCAGTCAAGGAAAAAGGAATAAAATTAAATATATCTACGAAGAAGACTAAACAAAAGAATAAGAAAAAGAGTTGTAATACCACTAATGACGATGTTTTGAATGGTTCTATGTTAGAACCCAGTGAATGTGAAAGTTCTATCCATGAGCAACTTGGTACTGAAGAAAGAGGAAGAAGGAAGGAAAAAATATCTTGGCAGCTATTACTTAACAAATTAAAAGAGAAAATACTACAAAAAGACCTATCATGGGAAGAGAAGATAAAAAGTAGTATAAATATTATATTGGAAGGAGTTATATCATTAGTTGTACACTACATCTCTGACTGGCCGTGCTTAAATTTTCTAAGCGCGTATGGATAGTCACACCTCACAAATAACTGATGGACATACTGCGCATTCCACTGCAGTGAATATACTGCAGTGGAATGCGCAAAGCTTGCGACCCAAGATCACCGAGTTTGAGTTGCTATTATACCAAGAAAAAATTCACATTGCAATGATTAGCGAAACTTGGTTTGACCCAGATTCAAGTTTCCGCATCAGTGGATATAATATTTTTAGATCAGATCGCAGTGATGGATTTGGTGGGGTGGCGATATTGACACATCGGTCAATTAAAGCTCAACAATGTCATTTACGTGTATCTAATACAGGGATTGAAATTATGTATGTCTTAGTACATAACTGTGAAGATTTACAAAACGTTGTGTCGATATATTGCGCCCCGTCTGTTAGAACCACTACGGCAGATTGGGACCAACTCTTCTCACAATTAGGTCAAAAAACTATTATTGCGGGTGACTTCAACGGCCACCATTCTAACTGGTCGACTAAAACAGATCTTAGAGGTACACAGATTTTTGACTCAGCTTTAGACAATAATTTGATTTCTATAAATGACGGCAGTCATACTCGTATAAAGCTAGTGAATGGTATGGTCCATAGAACATCTCCTGATTTATCTCTAGCAAGTACAGATATCGCACTTAAATTTAACTGGAAAGTAATAAATGAAAATTTAGGAAGTGATCATCTAGTGATGAAGATAAGTGTAGATATAACATCGTCTACATCTTTTCAAAAACGAAGGCTTTTTAAAAGAGGGGATTGGTCAGGATACAAACTTAAAATAGAAGATGAACTTAGAAACTACACTCTGCCAACAGATAATCAAAAAGCTTACGACAGTTTGATTGACATTATGAATAGGTCTGCAGATGAATTTATTCCAACGACTAAAGTACACGGAAATCCTGTAAGACCTAAAAATTTTACCCCCAGACCTTATTGGACTCAAGATATTTCTCGGTCAGTGGCTATTCGTCGCAGGGCTCTCGCAGAATTCAGAAAAAACCCCACCCCTAGAAACTTGGAAGTTGTACAAGTAAAAGGTGCAGACTCTCAGCGTTCGATTCGTCGTGAAAGGTCTAAATCAATGCGATCCTTTTGTGAAAGCATAGACAATGTTACTTCATCACGTGAAATGTGGCTACGAATGAAATGGCTCAAGGGCTATAAATCGTCCAGAACTGTCATAGATCGTGAGAAATTAGAAGTCCTATTACGTAGTTTAACACCAGATTTTGTGTCTCCTGATATGCCGAGTTTCATCTCAGATAATCAGCAATTATGCTCCCCGATTTCGGTACAGGAGCTAAATAATTGTATTAAACGATCAGATACTGCACCCGGTGCAGATAATATATCATTTTCCATGATTAGTAACCTTCCCGAGGTGGGTAAATTGGCGCTAGTGTCTTTATATAACAGGTTTTTATCCTCAAGCTTCATTCCTCACCAATGGAGAAAAATCAACATAGTTCCTGTACCAAAACCAGGTAATCAAAATTCAACGGCATTGGGCATTAGACCTATTTCCTTGTTATCATGTCCTTGTAAAGTTTTACATACAATACTTACTCGAAGACTGGACTGGTTTCTGGAGAGAAATGACTGTTTGTCTGATGGAACTGTAGGATTTAGAAGATCACGTTCTTGCATGGACAACTTGAGTAGATTAATTTCTCGCATACAGATTGGCTTTACCAAAGGCTACTCGACTATAGGATGCTTTATAGACATTGACAGTGCGTATAACAATGTTAACTTAACAAGTCTTACGAAGATTTTGGACGATATTGGGGTGGGATCACTGCTGTGCAAATATCTATGGCAATTTCTTAATGAGAGAATCTTATCGATTCGCGTAAATGACAATGATGTCCTTAGTAGAACAACAGGCATAGGAATAGCTCAGGGTGATCCTCTGTCCCCTATCCTATTTAACGTGGCCACAATCAAAATTTGTCATAATATTAAGCAGGTATTTATATCCCAGTACGCAGACGACTTTGTTATGTATTGTTCAAATAAAAACGTGTCACTTGCAATGGTTGATTTACAAAGTGCATTAGAAATTTTGTGTAATCTTATTGATGAATTAGGCCTTCGAATCTCATATCGAAAGACTAAGATATGTTTGTTTAGTAGGGGTAGGACGAAACATAATATAAGCATTAATTTAAATAATAATATAATTCAACAAGTGGATAGCGTTAAATATTTGGGCATGTGGCTTGATAGATGTTTGAAATGGGGTCGACATATCAATGAAATACGAGATCAAACACTAAAATTTTTAAATGTATTTAAAGTACTTGCCGGAGCAAAATGGGGAATACACCCTAAACACCTCAGACGGCTTTATATAGCGATTATTCGAAGTCGACTCGACTATTGTAGCTTTCTTTATGACTCGAGTGTTAAAAGCCATCTGAGTAAGCTTGATAGAGTGCAAAACCAAGCTATGCGAATCATAGGAGGTTTTATTAGGAGTACACCAATCCACGTTATGGAGAGCGAATTGTATCTTCAACCGTTGCATATCCGGAGAATGTACTTAGCTGGCAAATTTTGGTTGAGGTCTAAATCTATTGAGGGGGATGTAAATATAAGTATTATAGAACAACTTAGCGACGTTATCCACTGCACCTATTGGGCTAGAAAAAAAATACCGTTACTAATTACTATTAATAGCATCTTCAAGGACCAACAGATCCAGTCGTCACGTAAACTGCAAATTCACTTGTTAAATACCTGGATAAGTAAGTTTGATTTGTCGGAAAATATCACAGTGACTATAGACGGAGTCAATAGCTCTAAAAGACAGATTAATACAGTGAAACTACGAAATGATTGTACGGAATATTTAAATAATATTTATAGTACACATTATAAACTGTTTACTGACGGATCTAAAGATGAAACAGGATCAGGCGCAGCTTTCTTTGATCCTCAAGTAGGTCTATATGCAAAATTTAAAATAGAAACCAACATATCAATAATGCACAGTGAACTCATAGCTATTTCTGAATCACTATCTTATGTTTTTTCTATAGATAGCAGCCAATTTGTTATCCTATCTGACTCAAAGAGCGCACTTTTACATTTAGCTAGGTTAACCTCGACTGTTCGAGGCCACCCTATAGCTTATGATATCCTAGACTCCATTTACAAACTACGGGATTTAAAGAAAAAAATAGTACTGCAGTGGATACCCTCGCATATTGGTATTGTGGGTAACGAGGAGGCAGACCGAGCGGCGAAGCAAGCGATCAATGATGGAATTTATTTTTCTTGTTTGCCGTTACACAGCGAATTGTTAGGTAAAGTTAAAGATAGATGTAAACAAAATTGGCAAGAATATTTTGATGAGCGCTCGCGGATGAAAGGTATATGGTATAAAACAATCCAGACTGTACTTCCTCGTTATCCGTGGTTCGATATGTTACCGATTAAGAGAAAATATGTAGTGGCTCTTTTAAGACTTCGATCCGGACACATCCCATCGAACAAGTTTAAATTTTTAATGAAGATGTCCGACACACCAAACTGTGTTGATTGCGGCCAGATAGAAGATGTCCAACATGTATTGATGGAATGTATCCGAAACGAGGCTTTACGCCAAAGTTTACTTGTAGCCGATGCTAATATTGGTATGTGTAACAGTTTTTTGGCCTCTCCTTCATCGGACGAGGCCAAGATACTGCTAAAATTGTACTTGTTCCTTTATGGAGGAACCTAACAAATTATTGTGCTTAACTTTATTTTTAAATTTACATATGTGATTTGTCTTACGGGAGTGGCATAGTCAAAAATTGACCAAATTCCCAGGTAATAAATAAAGAAATTAAAAAAAAAAAAAAATGGAGCAATAAATTATTTGAAATTTGAATAATAATTTGGTTATGTTCTTAAACGATTGCTATCCACATCCCCAGGGTGACCCTGAAGCTGACGGTGCGCGACAAGTGGAACAAGCCGGTGCTGGTGCAGCAAGCTTTCGTGCGCGTCGCCAACGAGCTGGACGAAACCATCTTCGTGGCGGAGCCCGACGTGGCCAAGGCCTACAAGCTGGAGCTGGTCAGTACGCCGCGTATCTAGCCGTATCTAGTGTTCACGGCCGCCGTATCTAGCATCAATAAAAGCGTTGAGCGTTGTCAACAACTACCCACATTTGACGTTATAAAAGTCTAGGACCCGACAATGTTCAGTTTAAAAGTTACTATATAATTTAATAAATTTATTATTATTCTTTTCTTTATGTTTCTTTGATCTGTGTTTTGCATTTGAGCATTGCATTATTTGTAATCGGGTATGGGTTTATTGCCTGCAACAAAGATTTTTTATTTTATTATTTAACTAGCTGCTGCCCGCGGTTTCACCCGCGCGGAGTTATTGGAATTCATGGATTTTATTTTTTTGCGCGGAACCCTAATTATTTTTCTAAAATAAAAGTAGCCTAACTTACCCCTTATAACATCATCTATCTGCCAGTGAAAGCCCCGTCAAAATCGGGCCAGCCGTTTCGGAGATTACCCAGAACAAACAGACAGACAGACAAAAATTTTAAAAATGGTTGTTTTGTTATAGGTACCGTATAATATATACTTTCATATGCATTTAGTAAAAAGCTGTTATTTTGATATTACAAACAGACACTTCAATTTTATTTATTTGTATAGATTTTGAATTTGCCTCCTTTATTAATTTGGTATCATAACCTACTTACTTTATCTACTATCACCAAATTTCTAATATTGTACTAACTTTTAACAGTAATTAATCGAATGTTGCTGGAATGGAATGAAGATTACGTAATGAATAATTATTATATAATATAGATTTCTTAAAAGTCATCGACTACATGTTGCATGTGACTTTCAGAACGTGGGCGCCATCGCCAAGCACCTGAACAGCGAATCGGGCGTGTACTCGCTGACGGCGTACCTGGGCGACAGCGCCGTGTCCGCCCCCGTGGCGTGGCCGCTCGGGGACGTCCACTTCAACTTCGGACACGCGCTCGCAACCGGTCAGTGACGTCCACCCTACACAAACACCTCTTTCAAATTCAAATTCAGAATCATTTATTGCAAATAATGTAGGTAGAAAAAAATAAAGATGTGTTCCATACACTCTACCCCATTTGGAGGTGTGCAAGTTTCGTGTTTACGATTAATTACATTTATATGACTATTTTTCTTTACTTTTGATATGACGATGTCATCAAAGTGGTTAAACCTAGAACGGGGGCTTTACCAGCAACAAAATCGTGGTTTTTACTCCAACCCGATACAAATTACAATGGTATCAATTCTGGCGTTGCATCCCTAAACCTAATTTTAGTTTCACTCTCTCACTTTCTCTCAGATTAATTATCTTTTTTTTATTTTGTTTGGTAACGAGACGAGCTGTTCGCTTGCCTGATGGTAAGCATAACGCCGGCCCATAACAATTGCAGTGCCAGTCAGAACTTTGAAACACGAAGGCCGGCGCGGCACTGCAGTGCGCTCGTTACCCTGAGACATTAGGTATTAAGTCTCATAAGCCCTGTAATTTCACTGGCTGCTCCGCTCATCAAACCGGAACACAGTAATGCTTATATCTAGTGTAAATTTAATGCCATTTAGTGACGCCTAATTTGTCAAAGATGGCAGTTACAAAACTAAATTCTGACCTGTCAGGCATCTGTCAGCCGTCGTGTTAGTTATTGGAAAGAGAGAAACTAAAAATTAAGTTTAGGAATGAGAGGCAAGAATCGACATCAATGTCTCCTCTCCCCCTGCAGCGTCCCCGGCGGCGGCGTCCCGCGGAGCCCTGCCCGAGATCGCGCATCAGTTCCGCGTGGCGGAGCCCCGGCCGGCGCGGCTGGTGTCGGACGTGTTCGCGTGCGCGTGCGCGGCGCCGCTGGTGCTGCTGCTGGTGCTGTGGGCGCGGCTGCGAGTTAACTTCGGCAACCTGCCGCTGTCGCCCAGCGTGCCTGTCTTCCACCTCGCGCTCGGAGGTACTGATACAGACTGAAAATTTTCAACGGAGGAGCACGTCCCTTTTCGATGGGGGCTGTAACTGAATTTTTACATGTTGATTTAGTTTGGGATTTTTTTTTGAGACGAGCTGGTCATTTGCCTGGTCGTAAGCATACCGCCGGCGCATAACAATTGCAGTGCCATTCAGAACTTTAAAACAAAGGACTATGCGGCACTGCAGTGAGCTCCTTACCCTGAGACATAACAAAGTTAAAACATAGTTGTGAAAATAAACTCCACGGTCACGCAACATCCGCGCTTATGTACCTGTATATTAGTGTTATAACGGCGCGTCGTGTCCGCAGGCTCGCTGGCGCTATACGGCGTGCTGTGGCTGCAGCTGTCCATGTTTGACACGATGCGCTACTTGCTGCCGCTAGGCGGCGCCACCTTCCTGTCGGGCCACCGCCTGCTGCGCCGCCTCGCCGCCGACAAGGCGCGCTAGTCCGATGCAGGCCGAACGGCACTGCACTTGACAACACACTTCTAAATAAATATATAGATCATTCATCATACAATAGAACCTAGCCTAGTTCTTCTAGTATGGAATTTTTGATGATGTTCTACCGTTGCTTGTATTGTTTACAGATCAGTTTTATTTTGTCGTTGCTACTAAAAAGCTAGTTTATATTATAGTGTTGAGGTGATGTTATCTCACCAGTGACGACTGTTTGGTGTGTAATTTTAGCAACAACTTAATTCCAATGTTTGGTTGATTCAAATTGTGGCCCTGAATGTATTGAAGATCCGTGTTTTGGATACTGCTTGAAAACTTTTTGTAGGCGCTACGGTATGTGAACATAATTGTTTTTTTTTAATCTCTGAATATTGTAATGTGGGCCGTCAGCGTAACACTATTTTCAGAAAAAATCACGTTTATAATTTTATTGTAAGATCATAGAATAAGTAATAGTATGGAAAGATACAAAAAGGTGCATGGTTCCGGCAAAATAAGATTGTATTTAAATTAATTTATAGGATGTTTTATATGCGAGTGTGTGGAGTGAAAGTTAAGAAATAAATACTTAATATTAAATACATTTGGTTTTTTATTTTTGGGCTAAACCAGGAATTAATAAATAATACAAGCGTGCTGTACTTTCGACATCTTTAGATAGATAGATACATTCTTTATTGAAACACCACAGTACAAGGAATATTTAAAACTAATGGGCGGTCTTATCGCTCATAGCGATCTCTTCCAGACAACCCATCTTAGTATTAGCTCGAGGTCTCTTATTTGGTTTGGTGCAGGGTGATTCACTTGGAATGATTTCGTGTAGGAAGCTACTGCTTCTAATAGTTTATATATCTGGGAATTGCGCATCCCGACAGAGAAATACTGTCGGTATTAAATCCGTGTTTGTCTCTCCGTCCACTTAGCTCCCCTGGGGGATTCAACTACAGATTTTTTCTCCTCTGGGGGATTCCATTTACATTTTATTTTTTACACACAGATCCCGCTGAGTTGTCGAATCTAAACGGGGAATTTCTAGGACGGGATGCGATTCCGAAATATAAACGATGAAGTCGGACGCTTCCGACACGGATATTATTCAGAGTGAATTAAAAGATAACCCTGCAGGCGTCGCCTGTACCCTTGGTATCACAACCAGACAGTATTGTGTCAGTGCTGCATAAATTACTGTAAGGAAAGAAGGAACTAAGGAAAAGTAATTTTCGGCATTAATAATACCGAAAATGACTTTCCCTTAGTTTCTTTTCAGTTTGTAGGTGAAGTGAAAAACACTAGTAATTACAAGCTTATAAACTTTAATGTCATTAAACATACATACATCTCTTATCAGTTTATTATATATCACACAATTTGATTGTAGTTCAACTTATTCTATTGGGCCATTTTCAGATCGTTGATTTGCACATGAACTGGGCTTATCTATTTTACACAATGATATTGTTAACATCAGAACAAATGAATGAAATGAAAGTTATGAAAATTAGTTAATAAGGAATGTAATAATTTTCGGTGATGAAAACATGTACTATTATTATACTATAAGTAATGCAGACTCCTGAAAACGGCCACTTTTTTAACAGTAAAGTTGATTTCAACCAACAATTCTTAAGCTAAGTAATTTTAAAAATAGGTACATAAACATATATATCTCCATTGCTATGAAATAAAGAAAACTCACATTGATTAACATTCTATGAAAGAAAAGAATAATCTATCAGTACGAAAATTCAACTGGTACTAAGTACCACCACATACCAAAAATTATAAAACTGGGATACTCGTGTTTACTTGAAACTATCGAAAAATATACAATTCAAGAAACAATACAGAAATATTTACAAAATCATACAATTTTAAATTTTTGTCTGTACATTTAGTGTGACACCACAATAATTGATCGACGTCGATTGATTGGTGTGGAGGCTTTTTCAGACCGATATGGTTGATCAACAAACCATCAGCGATGGAGATACTTGATCGATACCTTTTATGGATCCAAATATGCTAAATGCGTTTTTATCATGCTAATAAGGCCCGAAAATACGCCTCATTTTGATGCCATACCGTCGATCAATTTGTGTGGTACCATCTGAGAATCGACATCGACTCATCCATTCTATACCGTCTCGATTCGTTTAGTTTGGCCTTACGTTGCCGATGTAGTACAACCAGCAGCGCAAACAATGAATCATCCCAATTCTTATGTCGAACTTGTTTGTGTTATTGTTACATATATTGGAATCAATAATACTGTCAATCTCTTTGTAAAGATGGGAGTTAGAATTCGGCGTCAAGCGTGAAAACGTTGTCCATGGGGTTGGCCATCACTCCCCACTTCTGGTATTCTCCAACTTTCTTCTCAAAGAAGTTGGTCTTGCCTTCCAATGAGATGAGATTCATGAAGTCGAATGGGTTTTTGGTGTTGTATTGCTGTAACAAAACATTACAAATGAGATGTTGTAAACGGGACATAATGAAATATGCGTCAATAGATAAAAGATGTTAAATATGAGTAAAACAGCCTGTTTGATTTGATTTTAATCCCAACTGAAAACACCTATTCTGTGGTGCTCAACATTCACATTGCAGGCCATTCAATTTTATGCAAAAATGAATAGTACCCAATTCGTAAAGTGCGAAGTTTTGCTCTTCGACGCTTTCATATCTGCTTCGATTTTCAGCAATAATATACATACATAGAAAGAACTGCGACTACAAAAAACTACGGAAAATCTAGCTGGCTAGGTCTAAAAGTTGAACACGACACAACTTTCTCAAATATAATGTTCAGAAATGTCACCCCAGAAGTGAGTTAGACAACATTGGAGTTATTGTAAACAAGTTTTTGGTGTTTCAATTTTTTTGTGTTTAGAATAAATATGTAGACAAAAAGCTATTTACCTTTTCTCCAATCAAATCCATCAGCAGTCTATCAGCGACAAACTCGATGTAGTTGGACATTAGCTCGCAGTTCATGCCCAGCAGCCGCACCGGCAGGGCGTCGGTGAGGAACTCCTGCTCTATAATCACGGCGTCTTTAATAATTCGCAGCACGCACTCTTTGCTCGGCTTTTGCACAAGATGCTGGAACATCAGACACGCGAAGTCTGTGTGCAGGCCCTGGGGATGAATTAATGTTTAAGAATAGAGGATAAAATAATTGTATGGTGTAAAGTTCATAATCAAAGGGTGTTATATACAATTTGTTTTAAAAATTTTCAGTTAGTTTAATTTTCCTCATTGGTAAATTAGACCTCAGCTTCCTAGTTCTAAATAAATTAAGTCAAAGTACATAATAATATAGAAACTATCATTTATCAAATAATCAAGTATTGGCAATACTATCGACAATCCATATACTATAAACGCGAAAATGTTTTTGTTGGTTTGTCCTTTTTTCAAGCTGCAACGAATCAACAAACGTGATTTTTTTCATAGATATAAGTAGTATATGGACCGCAGGACATAGGCTATTTTTTAACCCGGAAAAATGCGGTTACTGTGGCTATCTCAACGTGGCCCGTGGTCGAAAACTTGGGTAGAAGTTAGTAATATTATAAAAGCAAGATTTATGTTATCAACTACCTACCAATTGATATCTAGCCACGATTTTCATTTTACTCCATACTTATTATTAGGTTTATGATAACACAATCACCCATGTAGTATCCAAATCAAAGTGTTTATTTACAACATCAAGATAAACCGTACGTGAGAAAATCCATTAGATATGTGAATGTATGTCATCTAACAGGTAGTAAAGTTTTTATGCCTAATCAATGTTTATGAGCAAGTAGGCAATGACTTGTACCACTATGTGAATTACTTGTGTGGAAAATTCTAGACCTCAATACCAATGAGAAACTGGCTATATATAACGGTGAAATCTTTCAAGTTATTATATAAGTCAATACTTTGCATAGGATTCGAATCTTCGACCTACAGATCCGCAGGTGACCTTACTGCCTGCACACTGGCCTCGCGCCAGAAAACTCCGCCACTGATCTGTGGACTGCAGTTTTCATACATTTTGTTTGAGCCCACATCTGTGGGCGCTACACGTCACAAAACGCCGGCGTCGCTTCATGTATCGGGCAGCCGACGCGCCTCGACGCTGACCTCTAAACGACCAAAATGTAAACATAATTAAGCTTCATGTGGCGTTTTGTAGCTGTAGCGCGAGGCCCATGTGCGGCAAGTTAGTTATCACTTCAGATGCTCTATAGGTCTTCTCTCGACTCTCAAGTGAACAAATAATGATGTACTTAGTGCGATAAATTTGTCGAATGGGTGGGGCGGTACTACGGTGCTTTTCCTTGTTTCCTGCTCATTCTAACTTTGACTCTGCATGCTACTATCACAGAAATTGACAAATTATAGCACACTGTATGTGTATATCTATGTCTCTGAATATAACTATACAGTAATTTTTTATCAAGTACCTACCTAATCAAACTTACCTCATCTCTAGAAATGAGTTCATTACTGAATGTCAAGCCTGGCATCAGTCCGCGTTTCTTAAGCCAGAAGATAGAAGCAAAACTGCCCGAGAAGAATATGCCCTCGACCGCCGCAAAAGCCACGATGCGTTCGCCGAATGTCGCTGTTTTGCTGCCGATCCATTGTAGCGCCCAATCAGCCTTCTTCTTGATGCAGGGGAGGTTCTCAACAGCATTGAAAAGGAAGTCCCTACAAGAAAACATGTTTTAATCCAATGCTTCTTTTTAGTACAGACTTCATGACAGGTGGTAGTGAAAAAGATTTTGAAGACATTTTTTTTTTTTTTTTTTTTTTTTTTTTTTTATTATTATTAATAAGTCTACGTTTGGCCACCAGCTCGCCTGATGGTAAGCGAAGATGTGGCCGAAGATGGAGCACGTAGACTTAGAAGATACCTATTCACTCTAGCCTTGAAGACTCCCAAGTTGTATTTCAAAGGAAACAAGGAAGATGGCAAAGAATTCCACTCCTTGGCGGTGCGCACAATGAATGTGGATCCGAATCGCTTTGTACGACATGAGGGAATATCCACAGTGTAAGGATGAAATCGAGCCGATCGTCTACTCGTTCTGTTATGAAAGGGTGAAGGGGGGATTAGGTCATGTAGCTCTTTCGCACACTCACCGAAACAAATCCTATAAAATATCGACAGGCTCGCTACCCTACGACGGTGCTCGAGGCTAAGTAGTTTTGAAGCGACTAGTTGGTCGTCACCTATAATCCTCAAAGCACGCCGGTCCACCGACTCTAAAGCTTCCAGCTGATACTTAGCTGAGGCATCCCAAAGATGGCTGCAGTACTCCAAACACGACCGAACTTGAGCTTGATAGAGATTAAGCATCTGCCTCGGAGTGAAGTATCTTCTGACCTTGCCAAGGATGCCAAGCTTTTTACTAGCCAGTTTAGCCTTAGAGTCAAGGAAGGCTCCAAAATTCAGCGTAGGAGTAAGAGTAAGTCCCAATAGCTCAAGACGGTCCGCTAAAGGTATAGGAGTGTCACGAAAAGTAGGAGAAAGGGAAAATTGACACTTTTTGGCGGAGAAAAGACAAGCCTGCGTTTTGTTGGCATTAAACTTGACTAGGTTGGCATCCCCCCAGTCGGAAACGGATTTAAGTGCCAGATTGACGCGGTCAACCAAATCTTCTCTCAACGCCTGAATTTCCGCCTTACTAGCTCGTGGACCGGATGTGTACTTCATCACTACTGTGCTGTCATCTGCGTACCCAATGATGCCAGGTATGAGCAAATCGTTGATGTGCAGCAGAAATAGAGTTGAGGAGAGTACGGACCCTTGAGGAACGCCGGCATTGATCGCCAAGGGATCGGACGAGCAACCATCAACAACCACCCGAATCGATCGATCCCTCAAAAAGTCTGCAATCCAGGAACATAAGCCATCAGGTAGACCGTACGAAAGAAGCTTGTTGATAAGGCCGTCGTGCCAAACCCTATCGAAGGCCTTTGAGATATCAAGAGATACTGCCAAAGCTTCGCCGTATCGCTCGATAGTCTCGCCCAATATATGAGTAGCATACACAAGGAGATCCCCAGTTGACCGATTTTGACGGAACCCGTATTGTCGGTCGCTGAGAAGGTCGTTGTCTTCAAGGTATGATAATATCTTCCTATTTAGAACACGTTCCATGGTTTTACACAAAATGGAAGTGATCGAAATAGGCCGATAGTTGTTAGGGTCGGCACGGCTACCTTTTTTGGGAACAGGTTGTATGTTCGCAAGCTTCCAACCCATTGGAACTTTGCCTGTGGCAAGTGAAAGGCGGAACAAGCGTGTCAAAATGGGAGACAATTCAGGTGCACAGTTCTTCAACACTATTGCCGGTATACCATCAGGACCACATGCTTTATTCACGTCCAATGCACGCAACGTTTTGAGTACCTCTTTTTGATTGATGCGGATGTCGTGCAAAGCGACACCACATCCAGGTATGCTAGGTGGTGTTTCATTTGAGGCATTTAAACGTGAATTTTCCGCGAAGAGAGTTGCAAATAAGTTTGCTTTCTCTACTGCGGTGTGAGCAAGTGATCCATCCGGCTTCAACAGTGGAGGCAGTGAGGGGCGGACATGGAAAAATCATCTTGTGCGGCACTGCCCTTATTACTTTATAGAATTCAGTTCACACACACAGCAATTTAAGCAGAGTGTAAATTGTTTTGTTACTCGAGTTCACTTGTCAACACAGAATTCAAGGAACACATGAAAATTAAACAATCAAACAGAAAACTATACAGGCAGGATATTTTCAGCAGATGAGTCATAAATCATAATGCCACGAATCATGATGCAATAACTTGTTAAGGTATAAGTAGTAGCAATCATAATGGTGGCCCTTAGACTATTTTGTGCACTGTGCACCTCTCACTCTTGTACACCTCATTTTGATCTACAGACTACTGTGTAGTGGGACTTGCACTGCTGACACGTCAAAAAGCTTGGGTGTACCATGCCTATAGATTTTAACACAATTAACTCACCTCTCCTTAGGGTCTCTGATGTATGTTTCAATAAGTAATGAGTACATTTCAGAATGTACATTTTCCATAGCAACCTGGAAGCCATAGAAGCACCTGGCTTCAGTCACTTGCACTTCTTGTGAGAACCTTTCCACCAGATTTTCATTGACAATACCATCAGAAGCAGCAAAGAACGCCAGAACATGCTTGATGAAGTGTCTCTCGCAGTCTTTCAAGCTTTCCCAGTCTGACAAGTCCTGTTAGAATTTTTTTTTATGTTTTACTGAAGCTTGTATCTATAATACATCATTCATACTGGGTCAAGGTATTGATTATGAGTAGGTTTGTTATTGATCTTGTGTTAAATTAACAGCAAATTATTAGTTAAAATCTAATGGACAGTTGTACAATAGAACAAATTGCCATGCCAGTCTATAAAAAAATATCTGATGATTATGAACTGACTATTGATGTAAGCTTTGGCTTCATCAGTTTCAAAATATGCTTAAATAAGGACCATAAGGTCTAGACTAGACAGGAAAATCAAGGAAAAATTTGATAACTAAAATTAACTTGGTTCTTTAGAATTTACCTTTGATAGGTCAACCTCCTCTACAGTCCAAAAAGACGCTTCTGCTTTTTTGTACATTTTCCAGATATCAGGATACTGAATTGGGAATATGACAAATCGTCGGGGGTTTTCCCTCAATAGAGGCTCCTTCTGAGGGTCGAACTCCGCTACCTTGTCCTCTTTTTCCACGTCCATTTTCTCTTCCTTTACGTTATCATCTTTTTGGGTCAATACACCATTCTTCACTGGAGACTACAAAACAATAGAACAATTAGGCGATTAATTTACAACTCACAATGATAAAACTACCTTTAATTAAGTATTGATCAAAGTGTAAATAGCTAACCTTAATGTGCACGTTGTTAATAGCACTGAGCAGATTCTCTTTTCCGTTTACTTGAGACATTATTGCGTATTGAATTGTATTGCTATATTTTATATTTGATAGTATTGTAAAAGTTGAGTTTATTCGTAGTGAACAGCTGACCACTTGGAGAAAACGGCGCTAACTGCACGCTAACTGATATAAAAATCGCGCAAACAACAATGTTATTTCACAATTGGCGGGAAATACGACGGTCCAAATTGAGTACTTGACCATAAAATGGCGTCTTAATACCATTCAAAATATTTTTAGTCAATCTTCATAGGTTAGTTTGAATCTGGTTTTATATTTTTAAAGTAATTAAGTTTGCTAAATATGGTGAAATGAAAACTAGGAAGTGCTTTAAGTAGAACTTTGCAAATAGTTATTCACCAGATGTATGAGTATACATTTTAAACTGAGCTAATTTTGGACCAAGAAAACGTATAAAGCTGTTTCCGAGTTCAATGAACCATTCAGAATAGCTGCAGCAAAATGGCGCGAGTATACTCTAATCAATGTGAACATTTTTAAGTAGTCAAATTAAAAATGATATGATAGTTATAGTGAATTTAAGCTATTTTATAGACTTTTTAATGTGATTTATCAACTTGAAACAAAAAATAAATCGCCATACTACACACAATTTAGCTATATCTGTTTCCCGCTAAATTAAATTAATTTTCGATAGAATAGCTCATTGGCTACAATAACAACCAATAAAAGATCAGTAACGAATAATGCGTTCATAATAATATTTTGTAAGGTAACCGCCAGCGCCATGTGGAATGTTGCACACACTAACGATAGTAATTGTTTCGCACAGTTTCGGCGAACGGAATTATAAAGAAGAGAATGCAAATACTATACTACGTAAGAGCGAAAAGCCTCCATCAACATCTCGAGAGGCTCTCGCTAGACGGTTGGATCACAAACTACTAAGGGATATGGTTGGATCAAGAGTCGGATCACAAAGTACAAGAGATACTACGATGGTCGGATGCAGAAGGCAGCTGTACTCCAGATATGGGACAAGGCGGGTAGGACGTAGTTTTAATGGGGATAGCTGCTGCGCATTGGTACAGTTGCGCACTGGCTAAATAAGGCAATTGTTAAAATTAACATGACGCAAGACATTCAAAAAAATATTTAATTAATTTTTGTGTGTAGCTAACAAGGAATTTATATAATATTACGTGACAGAAGAATCGCTGATACCAAAAAACGTGACCGAAAGAGACTAAATATTAAGGAGGTGTGTCTCTTTCTAAACGGGCGACTTTATGAACTAAACGGGACAGATTTTAGATGATTTGTTATAGTATTTCATTTGAATTTGTTGAATTAGTACAGTCAGCAATATACTTAAAATATATAAGTATATAGCAATATACTTAAGGGGCAGAATCCGGCGCGCCGCTATCTCGCTCGCGCATCTTAGCATTTTTGAAGATAAATAATCACTTAATATAATTGGGTTGTTGACTGTATTCAAATAAAAATATAATTTTGCCGCGAAACGGTAGTTTTTGTGACAGAAATCCTATTAAACAATATTTTTGTTTACTTTTAAGGAATTTAATTTAAATTAAATAATCAAAATGTAATCACATCAATCCGAAGTCACGTGACCTGAAACGCCCGTGACGTCACGGTTTCAATCGGAATGAGTATATATATTTTTTTTGTTTTGTTTTTGGCTCCACGTGATTTGCGCATTTAACTAGTGTCAAGTTATATAAATAATAATATAAATAAATCTCTAGTTTTGGTGCATGAAAGTCGTCAAAGTCACGTTAAAGTTTAGTCTAGGCGCGGTCGAGTCGAAGTGACGCTTCAGTAAATTGGTGGATAGTCTACTGAAGCTTCTATGGAGTTTTGGATACAATACGAAAATACACGTTTTTCGTCTTTGTACTATTTGCCTTTCACTCAGGCAAGTTTACGAACACTTAATGGTTAATAATCCACTATTATTACACATTAACACTCTATAAAACAAAGGTTTTAGTAAATAACACAAAATCAACAACAGCACATTTTCGCATTCCCGCCAAAACTACAATGAGTATATAGCTCGTTGCGCTTAACTGCTTAGTATTTTAGAGTGATTTCTGTGTTTATTTATCTGTGCTGTGAATTCCGCGCCTATTTTTCTAAATTTATTTCGACTCTTGAATATTCTCCCATGATGGAAAGTGGCTTCATAAAGGCAAATAATTCCAATTTGCCGAGAATTGATTGTTTTACGGTGGCCAATTTCTTCTCGACAAACGATAATTTCTGCTCTGCTGAATTTAGAAATGTGAAGACCTCCGTGTAAGTACCTACTTATTATACCAAAAATCATTATTTCTATAACCAACAATGAATATATAACAGTAATCGTAGATTCTAAGATCCAAAGTGTATTAATTAACCAAAGCATATATATAAATCAATAAGCTCAAAAAACTTAGAACTCATATTTTAATACATAACAATACCACAGACTTTAAAAAGTCTGTGACATACACAGAAAGCATCGAATGAACTTGTCACTAAACGTAGCACAGACTAGGTAGTAGTGGTTATATTCTCTTTGCTTGTCACTTTACAGTGTTATAGAAAATTACTCTGTGGTAATTGAACACGTGACGTCACTGCCGTTTTGGAGCAAAATTTAAAACGGCATTTTAAATACATGATAATTAAAATGTTAGTTGTTTTAAAAAGTAAATTTAAATATTTTGGGTTATATTAGGCCCATACGCATCGTTTTAAACACTTTCCCAAAATCAGTCAACATCCCAATTATGAAAAATCGCACTCGGTGAAATTGCTGGCATTAACATTACAAAGGTACGGCAAAAGTATCATTTTGATCCGATCAAGTTTTCATACATGAAAATGGGCAAAACATAAAATCCCATTTTTAGGTTTGAAAACCTGAATGGATCAAAATGAAATTTTTGTGTAACCTTTGTAATGTCATTGTCAGCAATTTCACCGAATGCGATTTTTCATAATTATATTAAGTGATTGTTTATCTTCAAAAATGTTGAGATGCGCGAGGGAGATAGCGGCGCGCCGGATTCTGCCCCTTAAAGGCGATACGATACCTACCGACAATAATAATCACTGTTCGAAAGAAACAGTAATACCAGGGAATCAGAGATAATATTGCTATTTTACAATTTGAATCTGGTTATTCAAACTATCAAGAGAAGCAAGAAAAAATAATTAATGTCAATATTTTAAATAACGTTCAATGTCACATTTGACATTTTACTATTTTGAGATATTTATACATTACATTTTGACATTTGTCATTTTGTGAAATTTCAATTTGTGGTTGGTTTTTGGTTGGATTGGATTGATATCTGTGATTGATGCTTTGAATACATACGTTGTCATTGAAAAAGTAAATAGAATACGCCGAAAATGTCTGATGTCGATGATGATTACATGTGCGAGGAAGAAGAGGACTACGGTTTAGTATGTATTGCATTACATTTACCAGTCTATGCTTCATAACTGCTGATACAACGTACATCTGCTTTCAAAAGTTTCTCTACGAGGTTTTATTCATTGCTAATTAGCAGCCCAGCTACATTTCATATAGTGCTGAAAAAAATGCTCCTTACTAGCTGTTATCACGCTTTAAGTCATCATTCTCTGCTTATCTAAAAACAAAATTTCAGTTAGAATTATTCTTACTTCTACTTAGCATTTACTATCAGTAGTCTTACCATACTTAGTTATAAACGTAGAAATTGCTTTAAACGTCTAATGGGGGTGGAACCCTTGTGAAGAAATACAACTTGAAAGGAATGGTATAACCATTCTTGTTTGAAAATCAGTTAGTAACATAAAAATCTTGCTAAATGTCTGTGGTGCAAACTAAGCGCAACAGCATAATTTATCCAACAAAGTTTTTCTTAATAAATTTAAAACCAACAGGAATACTCTGAAGACAGCAATTCAGAGCCCGATGTGGACTTAGAGAATCAGTACTACAATAGCAAAGCTCTGAAGGAAGATGAGCCAAAGGCAGCACTCGTTAGTTTCCAAAAGGTTTTGGAGCTGGAAGGAGGGGACAAGGGCGAATGGGGTTTCAAGGCACTGAAGCAGATGATCAAGATTAACTTTAAATTGGTTGGTTGCTTTAAATAATTAAGCATTTAAATCCAGATTTTCTTATTTTTTACATACTCTATTCGAAACATAGCATAAGTTTACTTATTTATTTATTATATTGAACACCAACACAATGTACATTGAAACAAGTAATATATAAGAAACACTGTATAGATAAAAGATAAATGTCATCACAGTTATAGGTGAAGACTGTATGTGTAGTCAAACAAACAAGTAACAGAATTGTAAAAATAATTATAATTATGTTAAAATATTACGGCATTGACAAAAAATATAGTATAATATAAATTGAATAGATATATCCATTATTTTGGCTTATGTAAATATTTATGCAAGTCATGTAGAGTAGCTTGCTGCAGGTCCAGCAGGGGAATAAACCAGTGTGAAAATGTGCACAAACTTAGACCTGCCACAAAATTTAGTGCTGGCTGTAGTCTGTACACACACACACAAACACACACAATATCACAATATGTTACTGTAAACAATATGTCACAATATGTTATGCACTTTACATTAACAAGTATATTTTACATCAACAGGGCAACTTCACAGAAATGATGACCAGATACAAACAACTACTCACATATATCAAGAGTGCTGTCACCAGAAATCATTCGGAAAAGTCCATCAATTCTATACTAGACTATATTTCAACTTCTAGAAATGTGAGTAATAATATTTGGGAAAGAGTGTAAATATACTATACATTCGACAAATTTTTCTATTTCCAGTGCTGAACAACAATCTTTACCAGCACAATGTATATAATAGTAGAATGTTATAAGGAATTTTCAGTGTTTTCAGATGGAGCTCCTCCAAGACTTTTACGAAACTACTTTGGAAGCACTCAAGGATGCAAAGAATGATCGGCTGTGGTTCAAAACTAACACTAAGCTAGGCAAGCTCTACTATGATAGAGGTGACTTTAACAAATTAGCCAAAATATTGAAACAACTGCACCAGAGTTGTCAGGTAAATTCTAATTTTTATATAATGCAATGGTGACTTGGCAATAGTGAGGTAGCCCACAATTCATTGATCAAGATTTGAAGTCTTATAATGCTTTTGGTGAACTAAAAGACATTGTGTGTCAATAGCACAATGATGTGTCATTTTTTAGTGTTTGGCTGGATAGCTACCACTGCACCCTCATGTTGGTCTTATTTGGTATAATCTTGCAGTTGTGTTAAAAAGCTAGTCTTCGTCTAGCCTTTCCTCATTCATTTCCTTGGACCGTAACTTAAATTATCAGTTATCATATTAGTTCAGGTGATATAGTAGTAAAACACTAATATTGAGAATAAAAAAAAGGAAACCAGTTTAAAAATCACAATAACAATAGAAAAATAAAAATCTATTTCATATAAGTATAATATAACATACTATGCAATCAAGATGTATTCAGAAAACAATAATTGTTACATAAACATTTCAGACTGATGATGGTGAAGACGACCTAAAGAAAGGCACGCAATTGCTTGAAATTTATGCACTTGAGATTCAAATGTACACCGCACAGAAGAATAACAAGAAGCTTAAGGCTTTGTATGAGCAATCACTGCACATCAAATCTGCAATACCACACCCTCTCATCATGGGTGTAATTAGAGGTAATCATTTAACAAGAAAAAAAAAATATGAGTACATACCTTTATTTGTTGGTTGCCTGAATGTTGCGGGAGCATAGTTCTAGTAGCTTCTGATTCCTTAGACACAGAGTCCTAGTTAGCAGTCAGGGTCTAATGTATGTGATTCTTGGGTGTTGTTTATTAGTATTCCTTTCATTATCAGCCTCTTACGCAATATAATGTGACTTGACAAATACACCGAAATAGGTGGTTACTGTTTCAGGTGTATTAAACTCACCTGAGAACTATTTTTTATCATGATGTACAGATGACTTTTACCTTTCTTTGAAATTAAGCAACTAAGGTTAATATTTTAGTTTTTAATAATAATATGTCTTATTTTCAGAATGTGGTGGTAAAATGCACCTGCGTGAAGGTGAATTTGAGAAAGCTCACACGGACTTCTTTGAAGCTTTCAAAAACTACGATGAATCCGGCAGCCCTAGGAGAACAACTTGCCTCAAATATCTAGTCTTAGCTAACATGTGAGTGATTTATAACATGCGCAGTTGTACTACCTTTTCAATTACAAGAACCTCATAGTTACGTAAAATGGACTAAGCAAATAGGTTTTTTTTAATTTAATTATTATACTCTGCAAGCTCCAGGGCTTGCACCCTTTTTTTGCTATTTAAATTATTTTTACATTACAATTTCTTAAAATATTATCCAGTTTAAGTATTACTGTGTTTCGTTGATGAGTAAAGTAGTCAGTGAAATTACTGTTACTCAGACTAACGAGTGCACTGCACTGCACTGTGACGCGCAGGCCTTTGTGTTTTAAAGTTGTGAGCGGCACTGCAATGCCGGCGTTATGCTTACCATCAGGAAAACGACCAGCTCGTCCCCTTATCAAATAGAGAAAAACAATTGTTTTTGTGCTTGAGAATAAATAAATGCCAGTTCAGAATATTCCAATAGTGTAATCTTTTTCGTCTGTATCACATGCAGGCTGATGAAATCCGGCATCAACCCGTTCGACTCGCAGGAAGCGAAGCCCTACAAGAATGACCCCGAGATCCTCGCCATGACCAACCTCGTCATGGCCTACCAGAACAACGACATCAACGAATTTGAATCCATACTCAAACACAACAGGTATCAGTAAAGTCGTCCAGTTATTATTGCCCTTCATGGACTGTAGTAAAATGGGGAGCCACGTAGCATACTTATCCCGCTAGGTGGCGCATTAACGCTGGTGTTGTTTACTACGAAATTTCATTATAAAATTTTAGTAAGTGAACATAAAATCGTCATTGCAATAATGTATTGTTAGTGGGAGGACTAACTCTTCTGCGAGTGTCCGTCTGGGTTGTTACCACCGGTTTGCTCGTGAAGTCTGCCGCCAAGCAGTAGTGTGCAAGCATTACTGTGTTCCGGTTTGATGAGCAGAGTTTCCAGTGAAATTACTGGGCTTATGAGACTTAATACCTAATGTCTCAGGGTTACGAGCGCATTGCAGTGCCGCGCAGACCATTGTGTTTCAAAGTTCTGGGTGGCACTGCAATTGTTATGGGCCGGCGTTATGCTTACCATCAGGCAAACGACCAGCTCGTCTCGTTACCTAATAAAATAAAAAAAACATGCCTCTGTAAAGTGCAATTCAGTGTAAAATTAAGGTACACACGTTTCCCTTTTGACGAGAAAAAACGGAAATTGCGGATCAAAGCATTGCCCATCAAAAATTATTGGAAACCAACCTCATTTGACCCCAATATATATAATCAGCGCTTAGCGTATCAGCGCACGGAGAAAGGGCGTGAGGCGGTGGCTTAGCCAATCAGAGCTCATTATGTGTAGGCAAAAAATGTTAGAATTTGTTTCGTGCTAACCAAACGTCCACTGCATCTCTATACTCTGTTCCATAATCTTCGATTATTTTGTAAACAAAGAAATGCTACGAAAAGTCAGTGACATGCCAGTTGCTCAAAACATTTTTGGTTTGTGAAAAATATTTTTGTTTCTATTTCTCCCGGCTTTGCTCTCGCTCGGCACAATTATAACGTAACAAGAAACAAATAACAAGAACCAACAACAAAAACTTAACAAAACCACTACAAAATAACAAGATCTTTAACAATAACACACACGCAACAAGATAGTCACTCGAGTTCGGAGATTGGAAGAGACCACCAGACAGAAAAAGAAAAAGGCTACAAACTAAATCTCCTTTTACTATTATAGTTTTGTTTAAAATAACAATCTTGCCAAAAACGATCCATTAAAAATTTTTCAATTATCATGTTACTTATAATTTAATATCACTTAATAATAATAATGTCTATTAACAAATTATGGATTCGACAGTTTTCTATCAATTTTTTCGTTCTGTCAATCCCTTGCTTACATAAAATATCCAAGATTTTGGAACAGGGTATAGGGGTTAGTTCCTCGATGTCAGTAGCCCTGTCCGATGCCCCCCTCAGGAACAACATAATGGACGACCCGTTCATCCGCGAGCACATCGAGGACCTGCTGCGCAACATCCGCACGCAGGTGCTCATCAAGCTCATCGGGCCCTACACGCGCATCCACATCCCCTTCATCTCCAAGGAGCTCAACATCGACGAGAAGGAGGTCGAGAACCTGCTCGTCACCTGCATCCTCGACAGGTCAGTGCCGAGCTATTTTTTTTTTGATGGCGTGACTTTCCTGTCCTTTGCTGAATGGTGAGCATAACACCGGCCCTTAGCAATTGCAGATGCAAAGTGAAAGATTTGCTGTCAATCAGAAACTACAAGGATTATCCCACCACATCCAATCACGAAATTAATATATTTCACTCTTTTTTGGATGCACAAATGTTTATAAAAATATTCATCTCGTCGGGGGGTCGACCAAAACCTAATGTAGTTAGCTTAACCACCTGATACAAGAATTATTATTGCAGTGCAGAACTTTTCAAGATTTCTTAGCCAGCAACAAATGGAGAAAAACTCCCTTTGGCCACCGAGCGTTTTGCTTGAACCTTCATACGGACGGCTAAGGAGTGGAATTCTCTGTTTCTCAATAGTTATAATTTGGGAGTTTTCAAGACGAGAGTGAATAGGTTTCTTCTAGGCAAGCGTGCTACATCGTTAACCGCATCGTCACTTAACATCACTTAACTTTATCTCCTATTGTTTACTGACGGCAAATGAGTAAAGAAGTATGCATGTAATTTTGTGTATGTTTCTTGTTCCACAGCACTATCAGCGGCCGCATAGACCAAGTGAACTCCGTGCTAGAACTGCAGAGCAGCGCGCGAGGAGCCGCGCGGTACTCCGCCCTCGACAAGTGGACGTCGCAGCTCTCCTGCCTCCACCTCGCTTTAGCAAACAAAATGGCGTAGAACACTCGCCAAATACTATAGAAACTAATACGGCAGTCTCCATTACCCTTATTTATATACCCTGTTCCATAATCTTAAATATTTTTTGTAAACAAAGAACTGCCACGAAAAGTCACTGTCAAAGTGACATGCCAGTTGCCCAAAACATTTTTGTTTCTATTTCCCCCGGCTTTGCTCACGCGCGGCACAATTGTAACGTAACAAGAAACAAATAACAAGAACCAACAACAAAAACTTAAACATAACCACTACAAAATAACAAGATCTTAAACAACAACACATACGCAGCAAGATACACACTCGAATTCTATCGTTGGAGCCGGCAATAGAATAGAGAGAGAGCTATCTGGCTAGGAAGTGTCTTAATTGTTACTATTATTTATAACCGACTTCGAAAAATGAGGAGCAGGTTATATGTTCAACTGTATAATATTTTTTTATATGTTCACCGATGGACATTGTCCGTGACAGATTACTAATGATTATTATTTTAGAGTGATTGTCCGCATGTTTATATAGAGCGGTGCTGAAAATAGGGACTGCAATATAATCTCTATAGATATCGTAATAATGTTGGATGGGTATTGGAAAATGTCATATTACCAGAGTCCTATAGTATTTGCGTCAACTAATCTTAAATAATAATATTACGTCGTGAACACCTGTGATTAATATGAAATAATTTCAAGTTTTTTTTATGTAATAATTTGTAAGTTATTACTGGCAATGATCCTTGTCAAATACTGAGAAATAAATATGCTGTATGAATTAAATTAGTGTTTTTTTTATTCTATAATTATCAGACAAACAATAATGAGACACTATAAAAAAATAAGTTAGCGTTTCATCACTCTTCTAATGCAGACCGTAGACGCTTACGCAAACGTGCATTTGCTTGTCAGAATAACAACGCTTTTGCATCAAGCGCGGATTTCGAGTATCTCGTAATCGCCAGCTGACCCACTGATAGCTGACGGTGACATTATATACATACTTGATGGTGGTTACTATGTAGCACAGAGTACTTTGTAATATACAGTAAAAAATCCATTATGGAATAAAGAAAAGAAGTTTTGTAAAATAAGTTTTATTATATTGTAGTAAGACTACATAAATGGACGGATTGGTATATCACAGGTTAGTTATATACATTTCCCATTAGTTTGTATAAAAGTAGGTATACAAATATATTAAATAATCTAGCACATATAATTAATAAATCAAGTAGAACATTAATAATACTTTACAAATTCGCATAAAAAACACATTTTTTTATCAGATTTTTTTAGAATAATTATGTATAATTTTAGTTAATGGCACAGTTCCTTTTAAGTACAAATCCAATCACTGGTTTATGATTCAACATAGTGCTATTTCATCAAAAACTTAGAAAATGATATGTCTTTGAAGAAATTGAGATCTCAATTTCTTAACTCTATAGAGTTAACATTTAATTTTATATAAGTTTGGCAGAGTTGTTTTTTTATTTCTAAGTTTTGATCTCAAAAACCTAAAGCAGTTTAATTTAATAAAATATGTCACTGGCTACCAATATTGCACCACAAAAAATGATGTGGTTTAAAAACAATCTCGTGTCTAGAAATATGACTTATATTTCTTAGGTCCATATTTTATAACTTTTCTAATAATGTAAACGACGCGCTCGTCTCGGTATCAAATAGTATAAAAAACTAATTTGGCAGATGTCAACTAATGAAATAAAATAAATAGTGATCAGCAGGCATATTCTAAACTCAATCCGCCTGGTTTCCGTTCGGATCCACATTCTTCGTCTCTTTCATCCTGAATTTCTATGACAGAGACGAAGAATGCAGATCCAAACGAAAACCAGTCTGATTGAGTTTAGAATACGCCTACTGAATGTTAACTAACCAATTGGAGTTGGATTTCTATCTATATAATTGGTTGGTGATCCGCCATTGTTATTTACATTATTAGACAACATAAAAAACATGGACATTAAAAATTAAGAGCATGCCCAGATGAGGCGTTTTTGAGCGAGTAGAGTCGCGCGTAGCCGATTGTTAAATACTATAAACTTGTACATTTAGTTACGTTGTTGCTAGAAATTCGAATTTTAACGCGACTCGCGCGTTATACGGCTTATCTGAATAAGCTCTAAGGCTGAGATTCAGAGACGAATCTAAGCGTGGACTCGCGCTTCCATACGTCAAAATTCTATACAGTTTTGACATATGGAAGCCAAAGTCTACGCTTAGAATCGTCTCTGAATCTTAGCCTAAGACTTAATTTGAATGAACTATAATGTAGTAAACTTTTATTATCAGTACATATAGAACATAGCCATATTCTGCCCCTTTGAAGCCTTTTACTGAATACAGTTGGCAGCAAGTCACTGCAAATTGACAACCTCCACACATTGGGCTTCTAGTTTTTTTGTAAATAACTAGGTCATGGTTGGAGGAGTCTTAGGGATTCTAGCCAAGAGCTTCTTCTTTTAACAAAACAATTAGAAAGCAAATTGTATAACTTTTGCTTTCAGTAGTGTCCATAAATGTCAAAAAATGCTTAAAGGCTTTAAATTAAAGCTATATACTTTCGATGAAAAGAAGTAACAGTTGGCTAGGACCCCAGAAACTATACAAAATACTTTATATTCGTTGGGCGTTCATAATGTATATTATTTTAACAACGCACCTTAATCGTTATCACTTAGTTTTAGTAACATTAGCTCCTTCCATACATTTAATAGGGCGTAGCCCTGCGTGGGCTAATCAGTGGTCGTGAGGACTACTGATAGTACTGATCAATGGTCTTGTGGGCTACTGATAGTACTGATCAGCGGTCTCGTGGACTACTGATAGTACTGATCAGTGGACATGTGGGCTACTGATAGTACTGATCAGTGGACCTGTGGGCTACTGATAGTACTGATCAATGGTCTCTTGGGCTACTGATAGTACTGATCAGTGGTCCTGTGATCTACTGATAGTACAGTACTGATTAGTGGTCTCTTGAGCTACTGATAGTACTGATCAGTTGTCCTGTGGGCTACTGATAGTACTGACCAGTGGTCTCGTGGGCTACTGATAGTACTGATCAGTGGACCTGTGGGCTACTGATAGTACTGATCAGTTGTCCTGTGGGCTACTGATAGTACTGACCAGTGGTCTCGTGGGCTACTGATAGTACTGATCAGTGGTCCTGTGGGCTACTGATAGTACTGATCAGTGGTCCTGTGGGCTACTGATAGTACTGATCAGTTGTCCTGTGGGCTACTGATAGTACTGATCAGTGGTCCTGTGGGCTACTGATAGTACTGATCAGTTGTCCTGTGGGCTACTGATAGTACTGACCAGTGGGCTAGCGGTCAGTGGCCCTGTTTCTCATGCAGCCAGGGGCGGAAGATGGGCAGCGTGGAGGGGTAGTGCGTGGGGGGCGCCTCGGCACTCTCGTCGCGGAAGGGGTACGTGCCGAGCAGGATCGGTAGCTGCAGCTTCACTTCCTTCTCCAGACTTTTTGGCTCGATTATGAACTGTAACAAGTGTTTCGTGTGAATAAGTTGTATAAAATTAACATGCTGCTGTGGCAATAGAACTTCTTTTGAACAAAAACCTCAGTATGTTTGGTTTGGTGTCTGTTTGTAATATCAAAATAAAAGCTTTTTACTAAATGCATATGAAAGTATATATGAGTTGATGAATATCAAACGTCAATATGTCCACTATGGACAAAAAACTGTTTTTTTATACTAACATATAGTAAAATAAAAACTAATTATTCTGGAATTTTAAAATTACACATATGTCCACTTATTTGCTGTGAAAACCGCGAGTGAAAACCTCGGTTTGTTTCAAAATACATTAAGTCCATAAAGGCATTCGTAACAGAAACCAATATGTCCCAACCGTCCAATCAAATCAATCCGTTTGGCTATGATGGCGGGAATTGGTGTTTGCATTAATGGCTAACTCGGCGTAGCTCTGTGATTTAAATTAATTTTAATTAGTTTATATTAGTGAAAATGGACTCAAATGTTAAAAGTGTTGACCCTGATAAAGCCAGGAAAAGAAGTAATATAAAGACGCAGCAAAAGAAAGCAGAGGAAAAGCGAAAATTATAAGTCAAATTGTTATTACTTTAGCTAAAGTTAAACTAGTCGCAGGGCTGCCACCAGCCCACCACAATGGCATTTTGATATCCTCACTAAGTAAACTACTATAAATTTTGAATACATAACTATCTTTATTATATTAATTACAAGCTTTGATTTAATGTGTACGTTACATACGTATGTATGTAAACATTTTTTTGTTTGTTTAGGACAAATCTTGCAAGCTAAATTTGACCCACTTCTCGGTGTTTGATTGAGCTGAAATTTTACATATATTTGTGAATCGGATAACAATGCAATATAATTATGGCACAGAGCTGGTTTGATGATAGAGCCGGAAGGCAGTCATAGGAACTATGTAATGAAACAGACATAACCCCATCGAGTTTGGGCTCGTTTGATTTGTCTTTATAAGTACTCTGATCCTAGATGATATCCAGGGTCCTGATATTGGAGCCGGAAGTTGGCCACAAGATTACAGTACCATTACATATTTTATAAAAGCTTGTCTGGTAGACGAGCGTTACAGAGGCCCGCTGTTAGAGTAATTTATTTGAACCTTCATAAGTGCTCTCTTGGGGCTTTTATAATAAGCATTTTGAATTTGAATTTATCTTTGAGATTTTAGCCATTTAAATAATTAAACTTGTGACAAAATAGTTTTTATTTTATTATTTAATACCTAACTGTAGTAGTTTAAATCTTGTCTTCGGTAGTATGTCTTCGGTGGCAACCCTTAGCCGTGGCGCCATTATTTCGTTACAGTGTTTTTAATCAAATTCTGTTATGTCCGGTCATGACTTTTTTTCAAAAACAAATATGTCCATTGATTTTATTCAAAATCCAATATGTCCAACCAGTTTTAAGGATTTTGAGGATATTTGAACGTAATTCGTTATATTTCTACGTAGTCGGGGATAAACATTGTCAAAATAAGCTAAATTAAACATTAAAATCGCCGAAACAATGTCGTTTGCATCTGCAAACAATTATATTGGTCTATCTTCTTTTCACTTATCAAGGACATATTGACGTTTGATATTTATCAACTCATATGGTACCCTTATAAAAACAACCATTTTTACATTGTTTGTTCCGGGTAATCTTCGAAACGGCTGGACCGATTTTAACGGGACTTTCACTGGCAGATAAATGATAATAAAAAGCTATTATTTTTATATTACAAACAGACACTTCAATTTTATTTATTTGTATAGATATTATGACACATACCTATTATACAGATTTCTTTAGTAAATGTCTTTATGATAATCAAATTCTTCTTTATCTATCATTTTATCTTTATCTGAACGCCACATAAATCGTAAAACAAACATCGCTAGGTCACAGTATTATAGTACTTACAAAGACGTCGTACTGCACCGATATGAGGTGGCAGCCGCGCAGGTTGGTCGGCGGCAGCGGCGGCACGTACAGCAGCTCTTGCCGCCACTGGTCGGCGCCGCCCGGCCGCGTCTTGCCGTGCGCCAGCGACGCCAGCTCGCGCACCTCCTTCGCCGCCACTTTACCGTGCGCCGAGTACTGTATCGTCTGTGAAAACGAACAACCAGCTTACTAAATAAAAAATTGCTTTAAAAAAGCAAAGAACCGACTTCAGTGACAAACTACTGAACCGATTTTGATCAAATCTCTCTGGGACCAATCTGAAAGTATATCCTTTCAAATAAAAAAAGAATTTTCCAAATCGGTTTATAAATGACCGAGATCTGAGGTAACAAACATAAAAAAAATAAAAAATACCCGACGAATTGATAACCTACTCCTTTTTTGGAAGTCGGTTAAAAAATAAATTACTGAAGAGATCAAGTCAACGCTACTTGCCCATACTCTCCGACTCTTTCAATAAATGTGCGGTGGAAGGTAGACTATACGTAAAGGGCGTGGGAGTTTTGTTAGTCGGAGGACTAACTCTTCTGCGAGTGTCTGTCTGGGTTGTTACCACCGCGCCGTGAGTGAAGTCCGCCGCCAAGCAGTAGTGTGCAAGCATTACTGTGTTCCGGTTTGATGAGCAGACTAGCCAGTGAAATTACTGGGCTTATGAGACTTAATACCTAATGTCTCAGGGTAACGAGCGCATTGCAGTGCCGCGCAGGCCTTTGTGTTTCAAAGTTCTGGGTGGCACTGCAATTGTTATGGGCCGGCGTTATGCTTACCATCAGGCAAACGACCAGCTCGTCTCGTAACTAAATAAAATAAAAATAAAAAAGGCCGCGCGGCAGTTCCACGAAGAAATTTTTCGCTTTTCGGAAGCGGCGCTTTGTACCCTCTTCGAAGCGTTCAATCTGTTGTAATCTCACAATGCAGCCGCGCAGCCCTTGCCTCGTAGTTGTACGCACCTCAGTGAGCGCGGCCCTCGTGCACTTGACGGTGGTGCGCGAGCGGTTGACGAGCGCGGCGCTGAGCACGATGCTCTGGCCCGGCACGTAGGCGCCGCGGTCCAGCTCCACGCGGCACGCCACGGCGCCGCCGCCCACGCAGCCCTTGCCTCGTACTCGTACGCACCTCAGTGAGCGCGGCCCTCGTGCACTTGACGGTGGTGCGCGAGCGGTTGACGAGCGCGGCGCTGAGCACGATGCTCTGGCCCGGCACGTAGGCGCCGCGGTCCAGCTCCACGCGGCACGCCACGGCGCCGCCGCCCACGCAGCCCTTGCCTCGTACTCGTACGCACCTCAGTGAGCGCGGCCCTCGTGCACTTGACGGTGGTGCGCGAGCGGTTGACGAGCGCGGCGCTGAGCACGATGCTCTGGCCCGGCACGTAGGCGCCGCGGTCCAGCTCCACGCGGCACGCCACGGCGCCGCCGCCCACGCAGCCCTTGCCTCGTACTCGTACGCACCTCAGTGAGCGCGGCCCTCGTGCACTTGACGGTGGTGCGCGAGCGGTTGACGAGCGCGGCGCTGAGCACGATGCTCTGGCCCGGCACGTAGGCGCCGCGGTCCAGCTCCACGCGGCACGCCACGGCGCCGCCGCCCACGCAGCCCTTGCCTCGTACTCGTACGCACCTCAGTGAGCGCGGCCCTCGTGCACTTGACGGTGGTGCGCGAGCGGTTGACGAGCGCGGCGCTGAGCACGATGCTCTGGCCCGGCACGTAGGCGCCGCGGTCCAGCTCCACGCGGCACGCCACGGCGCCGCCGCCCACGCAGCCCTTGCCTCGTACTCGTACGCACCTCAGTGAGCGCGGCCCTCGTGCACTTGACGGTGGTGCGCGAGCGGTTGACGAGCGCGGCGCTGAGCACGATGCTCTGGCCCGGCACGTAGGCGCCGCGGTCCAGCTCCACGCGGCACGCCACGGCGCCGCCGCCCACGCAGCCCTTGCCTCGTACTCGTACGCACCTCAGTGAGCGCGGCCCTCGTGCACTTGACGGTGGTGCGCGAGCGGTTGACGAGCGCGGCGCTGAGCACGATGCTCTGGCCCGGCACGTAGGCGCCGCGGTCCAGCTCCACGCGGCACGCCACGGCGCCGCCGCCCACGCAGCCCACGCCGAACTTGTGCTCCACGCTGCACTCGAACTGTTGCTAGAAACAAACTTACAAACTTACAACATACAAGAGATCAGTCTGTTTTATACATGACTACTAGTTGTAGACACTTTTAAACTCTTTCCTAATAAGTACAGAAGATATCTTTTCACTTAACACCTCGGAGAAATGATAAAATTAGAAAAATTTCGCCAGTTGTGCTCACCATCCCAAAAGTTAAATTAAAGTAGCAGCAGTTATTTAAAGTCTAGATTTCAATATTCTTGTGTTAGCATTAAATGTGCCAACCAACTGTAGACATGAATACCAGAATGTTCTTTGATATTCAAATGATGAGATTGAAAAACACCAAAATGTTTTGTACCAATTTCAAACAAAACTTGTAAAAGAATGCTTACATATTTATGTCCTAAGTTCTACAGCGTATTGAAGGCCGTGTTGAAATGAAAATGAACATAGATATATGACTATATAAACTCACTCAATGGCATTGCCCCTGGATAATCCCAGTAATCCATTACATAACAATGCATACTGCAATGCCAGTCTACCTGCAATAGCCTTTCTCAACTAGACCTAGTGGTCTGATTACAATGGACAATGAGGTAAATTTCTCATGACATCAGTGAACAATGTTCTTCTATTGTATAATATTTGTGTAACTTGTGGGCAAAGCTTGTAAAACTCAATGTTATGAAAATATTATACAGAAAAACAGCATAGAATTAAAAATCATGATTTCAAATATGAATTGAATGATTATGAGTTGAGTATGTATATGGTTTCTATACATAGTTTTTATTCCCTGCTAATGTATACATATAAGCATGCTGGGTACACTTCCAACTGGTAGTGGGCTAGAACATTTGGATTATCTATAGGTCTACTAGGGCTTGTAGATTATCCAACTGTTTTTGTAGCTAGCTAGGTTAGATGTAGTGTTTATTTATGTATTAGCTAGTTAATAAAGAGTATAATTATTATAAAAAAAAAAGAAAAAAAAAGTAAAATAAGTGTCTATTTGACACATGGGTATGTATAGGTATGAATTTTTATTTTTTAGACCATGAAAATAAATCTTTAGAAAGAAACATTCTCACTGGAACATGTAAACTGTGGTGCAGCTGTGGATCACAACTAACTCTATGAAACAACACAAACACTTACAGATAATACTGGTGGCTCCAAATTGAGATCAATAGGGTTCATCACAATGAAGACTTGCTGGTTCTTATGTGTTAGTCCATTGGGCTCCCTCAGTGCTGCTTTACAGTAGTACTGCACCCAGCCGTGTGTGCCCAGGAAGGTCGAAGGTAGCCCCATTGGAAGGCCTAGCTTGAATGGGAAACTGTGGATGCCGGGAGACAGCACTGATGTACCATGACCTATGGGTTATAAAAATATATATGTACTAAAAATGCCACTTCCCACACTGTTTTCCATCACCACATTTGAAAAATCAAAATCAAAAAACTGTTTCTTCCCTCAGAAATGCTCAACAATTAGGATAACAAGACAAGTCATTTGCTTGATGGTAAGCATAATGCCAGCCCATATAAAATGCAGTGTCACTCACAACTTTGAGATAAAATTTATTTATGTTCTAACATAAACTGAATATTTAAAAGGATAGAAGGAATTATTTGATTATCTGTTTGTCTTTGTGTACTTGCCCATAATTAAGTAATAATGCCATTTCAAACCTTAAACAACTGCTTAACTGGAGCTAATGTTATTTTATCTCACAATGCATATTACTCGTTTACAATACAGGAAATAATGAATATGCCAAAATCAACTATGATTAAATAATACCTGGTTCTCCAAGCAGTCGCATTCTGAAGTCAATGTAGTTCTCTTTGTCAAAGAGCCTCTCATGTCTTCCCGAGCCAACCCGTACTACTCCTTCACCAACCACATGAAAATGCAGACCTGTAATAACAACTTTTTTGTAGGATGCTGAACAATTAGTCCTTTTTAATAATTTAGTACTTACTAAATTAAAATGTTATGTACTGATGATTTAACTTAGACACAAGACAATGCATGTTGTCATGTGGAACATAAATTTGTACTAATTATTGATACATAGGTTTGTAGTTTGTACTTTTGGAGATGTCAGTTTCTTCACATTATGTTTCTCCGTCATTTGTAGTCATTTAGTTGCTTTTAAAATAACTACAAAATATAAAAACCATACATCTACACCATGACAGTAATTACAGCTGATTGAAATGTGCATATAGTAACATATTATTAACATTTTTGCATAAATTGTATGACTCATTGAGCAGTAAAGTTTATGAAGAAAGCCATTTGAATTACAAATGAGTGCCACTCACCTAGCACTGGCGTGTCATCCTGTAGTTCCATCAGCACTTTTCCTGACAGGAACTGGCCAGGAAAGTACAGCAGTGAAGTGTTGTCAAACACTATCAGGAACTTAAGGAGCTTTCGCGGCATTTTGTCTATTAAATGCAGTAACACCAGTTGATTTTACAAATGATTACTGACCTATGTAACAAAGGAATTTTGGTTACAACTTAAAATTCGGTAGAACCGCATTTCCAAATACCATTATATTTGTTTATGAAAACGTATATTAGATTATAAATTTAGAGCCGCAAGAGGATTGGTGTGTTACTCAACAATAATTAAAATAACTTATGCCTAATTTTTTTTATCATATGGGATAATCTGAGGGAACCTTGTATGCACGAAAGTCACGCCCACGGAGACATTATCCTCAATGCTTCTTACATAGTCGGCTGTGTATAAAGTTGAGAAATATGATAATCGAAGGCCATCAACTATAACTACACAACACCTACCTTTATTTCGTAAAAGACAAGCCTTTAAATGAAAATGTTGTATAAATACGGTAAAAATTACTTTAACTCAAAGAAAAAACACAGAAAAGGGCTTTTTATAAATCTCCCTTTTGTTTTAAAAATAATATTAAAACTACTACATTAACTTTTTAAACTTTTTCTATACGACTTCAAGTCAAGATTTCAAAGTTTGACAATAACTTGACATTACATCGTAGACGGACTATCTATAGACGACTGGTTTCCGTGCCGCATGTGAGATGGAACGATATTGGGTGGCGTTGCCATATCAAAACCTTTACCCTGGTTTTTAGCAATGCCAGATTTGCTCCATAATTTGTCTAAAGAGATCTGTTCTGTAATTAACTAGCAGCGTTACACAATAGGAACTCTTTTTTTGTGATCAAAAGTTTAGAAATATGTATACATATATATATAGAACTTAACGCCAATATCATTCAGCCATGGCTACTTTTGGCATTCTTTTTCATCACCACGTGGTTAAAACAGTGGGCCGCAGCTAGCTAATAATATTAGTGTGATGTGATTATTTTACCTATGCGTTATGAAAAAAATAAAACAATATCCATGTTAAGTAACATTGTATTAAAAACAAACATACCTACATTTTGTAACGGGCCAAATTTTTTAAACGGTCTTTATTACCTACCTTTTACAGGATTACATAAACACAACATCTAACCCAGGTATACCTACAAAAAACTTAGCAGTTAACAGTAAAGAAACCTATACTTTCTTTACTGCCCCTTAAATAGTACATATCACACTGTATGTACTACGGTGCCACAGACACACATTATAACACCCCTCCTTTTTTGCGTCGGGTTTTAAAAATAGTGGTATAATTGACAGAATGAACTCATCGTTTTGGATTTATTTATCTGGGCTTCTTCAGTTGCACTCAACGTGGCCTCTGATTCTTCAGCCTGAAATAACAACAGCCAATTGTATATAACAACATACAAATGGGTGTGCCATAGGAACCAATTGTATGGTAACATTCTTTTACTTTATTCATACTTATTTAATTTATTACTTACAAAATTCACTTGAGTCTTTGTATTTGAACTAGATTGAGGTAAATTATCATCAATTTCAATAGATTCTTGAACCTGGGAACTTGTTGCAGGTCTGTGAAAATTTATATTTCAACCATGAAACATAAAATGTATGAATTAGTAAGTATCAAGTTAAGCTTTTCAATCATGTTTAATATAGACAACAAAGTAAAATTTTTCAAAACCCCTATCTAGAGAAGCCAATTATCTTCAAACGGCTTGAACTATGGCTAAAAGCACTCCATCAAGTAAACTATTCAAAAAAAAACGGTGTATACTAATGATAATAGCTACGTTGCCATAGACAGATACATTATAACGCCCCTTCTTTTTTTACGTCGGGGGTATAAAAATAGTGGTATAATATTATAAATACCCACCCACTTACAGTTTAGCAAAATACTTACCAGCAATGGAACAGCATTAGGAAACAGAACTGTTAGCTTATTCTTTTTGATAAAGACATTTTTCTCAAAACGAGTGTCATCAATCGAAACAAATCGTTGACGACATTTTTGGAGTCCAATTTTTTCAGCCCATGCCTTCTATCCAAAACATCTGTATCTCATGGTCTCGTGGAAAGCTGTAACAAATATGACATATAAAAATGTGTTTGAATAAATAGGTATATAATTATGATAACGGTCTGAGAAGTCCTTCCACAGATTATAAAGAGAATGTATGTAAGATCTATACATTATCATTAAAATATTCTGTATAGCATATATTTACATGGTATACATAAAAATTACCTCCTTTTGATACAAAGTAAAACAATATTATTTAAATATTTTATGACATAAAAATACGTGGTCTAGGGAAAAATAATTTCGAATGCAGGCAACACCAAAACTGGAATGTTTTTGGTTAGAGGATTCTAACACTGATTGAATTCAACTTTTATGCATATTAATGAATAAAGTTCTATTCTAAATGTTGTTGTCTAGAGTGGTTATATATTTAACAATCAATTTTCAAGCCTAAAATAATCTAAAAGCACTGTACTTACGAGTGAAAAGACAAATTGGGTAGCTTCTGTTCACTGTCACTTTTACATCCTAATACACTACACCGAACCATATTTTCATAGCAAATCTGTTAGGGAAATTGTTCTTCACAATGTAGAAGTAATTCAACGTGTTCACAAGTCTGGTTTCAATTACATTTTATACATAAAAGCGTCAAAACTATGGTGAACTCCAGAATATAGTGCGAACTGTCAATGTTTGTTTCGCACAATAGTAAGAATGACCTTGGAAAAACCGGCACGCGACATGAAACAAAAAGTCATATCGTTCTATCTCTTTTCTTTACATGAAGTATGCATAAGTGGTTCTCTTTCTTGTATGAATGAGATGCAAGATATCTAGTCGTCTATTACCTTCTCTGTCTAGGCATTACATGAATGATTGCAAGTTATGTTGACATGAGTCATGAGTGACATGACAGTTGACAATTGAGACGACAAGGACAACTTGGCAACTTCCAGTGCTAGCTCGACAGTGACATATAACAAAGTACTCTGTGACAGTGACTTTTATTTCCGAGCTCGATGGTCTCGTCTCTAGGGCCCGACAGTCTGTCGAAACTGCTTTTGATTAACTATTGTATTGGATTCTGTCCGCGTTTAGCCAACCTAACCAACCTTCAAACTCGCCAGGTTAGCCAACATCATAAGCGTTAACCAAACATCAAACTCAAATTGAAAAATTCGTTTGTGACATCCAGTGTTGCCAGATCGTCCTATTTAGGACGGTTTACCGTCCTATTCAATGTTCGTCCGTCCTATCGACGTCCCTTCAACAAGACCGTCCCTTTTAGGACGAATCTTCAGATCAACAGGAATTTGTAAAACATACACATTAAGCACACTTTAACATAAATTAAAGTATTATTTATTTTATGAGGGCTGAATACACAATCATTTTCAAAAGTTTAAAAAAGAACAAAAAACGCGCGCGGTCAATTTGGTGCAAATGTAAGTTTCATACCGAACTGAGGATTTTAATTTGATAGTTTCTTCTCAAGTTGGAGAAACAACGTAAACAAATCTCGGACGAAACCGCAATTAATGGCCTCGACAGTAATTTTATTTATTTATTTTATTTATTTAGTCATAAAAACCACAGCTCTTAAAAATCTTAACATTACTTATATACGTTACCTAAAGCCAATAATGGTTTTACATTTTTTTGTTACTGCAAATAAAATTAAAAGATGTATGACCGACTATCAATTATGAATGTACCACTATTGTGTACGGATTATATAAAATAACACTTTTTTTTAAAACCGTCCGCTAACCATCAAAACCGTCCCTTTTCAGACAGATTATCGTCCGAAATCGCTCATATGCGCTGGCAGCACTGGTGACATCAGACATGGCGGAAATTTTCACATTCACGTTTCACAGCAAGTTTGTATTTAATTTGTTTGGAGTACCTACGTTGTAAGAAATATCTGCTGCTAAATTCCTCACCAGAACGTTAAGTAGAGCCCATCCGGGCTTCTCCGTTTTGGTGCTGCCGTTTGGTATTGAAGTTTGAAACGAGTTGTGTGACCTAAGTTCTGTGTTGTGTGGATTAGTATTTATAAGAGATTATCAGTGATATTGTCTCAAAATGAGTGGTAAATGAGTGTGTGAAGAGTGCGTTATCAGATAAAGCCAACGGGGAGGCTTCTTTGCCAGTATTTTGCGCCAACACAGTCCAACAAACAATCATGGAACATGCTCCAATTTTATTGGTGCTTTAAAATCTTCGGTTGTATCAGGTCAGGTTTAACTGCACCACACAGCAGAGGATCAAATTTCCAAAAAGATGCAAATGATTTTATGACAGATTTTCATTATTTAGTGTTTAGTAAAATAAGAATAAAGAGACAACAAATGAAGAGCCCTCCCAATTTTCCACAGAATCTGCCACAACCAGTATTGATGTTTCCAGTAATCCGGAAATATTTTTAAGCTGACCAGCGGCGCAAGTACGGAAGTCGGTTCGATAAATTTGTCGAATCGAAAAACTAATTAACTAGTTAAGTTATGTAGTAGCTCTTATTAAACTAAATATAAGTAAATAGTAAACAACACCGTATTAATATTTTAAGACTGCTAATATTTGTTCATTTTATTCTATCATGTAATAATGATTAGTTATTAACGTTTAAACTGTAATTTTTAATTAAAAAATGTAATAAGACACGAAGTAATTTAATTATTTACCTCCGACTTCCTAACCTACTACAAGTTTGTATGCACAATACATTTGTACATGCAGTTAAATGTTTTTATGAATGATTGAATTACATAATAGTAGAGATTATAGGCCCAATCATCGATAATTTTGTCGATAAAAGACATCACTAGTATCGATATATGAAGGTCACATCACTATCCAACGAAATACTTGGTTTCTTCATGTTGGCGTAACGTAGTGGATTTTCTCTTTGGTGTTGGCAATTTATGGACAGACGCCCATATATTTTAAAAAATTTAAAATATGTTCCAAGTTCCGTCTCTTCTACGTAGTATTATTTCCTCTGTGGGGCCCGACTAAGGAACTGTCATAAAGTGTGCCCCTTGGGATAGACGTCAAATTGTGCGTCAAATCAAAGAGCGGCTGATGTTTTGTTTATTAATTTTTGAATCTAAATAAATGGTACATAATTGTTGGATATTTTACGTTTTAAGTATTAATTAAACAATCAAGATGCCAAGTGAAATGATAACACTGCAACTCGGTCAATGCGGGAACCAAAGTGGGTGTGATATTGTTTTGTTGATAACAAGCGGTTATTTTCAAATACGTAGGCCTTTATTTCATATATTTAATTATTAAACAGTTGGCTTCGAGTTCTGGAAGCAGCTGTGTATCGAGCACGGGATATCTCCGGAAGGTATATTGGAGGAATTCGCGTCAGCAGGCTCAGACAGGAAGGATGTGTTTTTCTACCAAGCTGACGACGATCATTACATCCCTCGGGCAGTTCTCCTGGATTTGGAGCCTCGAGTCATTAATACTATATTGACATCGCCTTATGCTAAGGTAAAATAAAAGTGCAATCTTTAATGCACAAAAATCCTTAATTTTGTAGCTAATAAGTACTTACATAAATACTAAGTACCACTTTTAACATCTAAACTAAGCGGACATATAAACTAAGCGACAAACAGTTGTAGAGTAATAATAATATTATTTACCTTAAGTTATTATTATATAATACATTTACGGATCAGCAGTGCAGTTCTACAAGGAATACCGCCAGCATTGGGTACACTTCCAAGTTCGAACTGGTACTGGGGTACAATATTTGGATTATCTATAGGTCTACTTTGGCCTATTTTTGTAGCTAGGTTAGATGTAGTGCTTATTTATGTATTAGCTAGTTAAAAAAGAGAATTAGGAAGCCTAAAAAAAATCAGGCAACACTACATCATTGCAAACCCATAGAATAAATACCATATAGACTAAAATACATACAAAATAATAATAGTTAATTGTCATGTTTTGTCAGCTACATGTTTAATAATAATTTTGCAATAGTTTTGTATCTTATTTAATTTCATAAATATTTACTGATTACTGAATAAGCTTAAAGTTTGGTTTATTAAGTATTACAGTTTTAAACTGGCGACATATGTACAATTACGTTAAGAATACCTTCGTCAGTTTTCAATGCAATGCAATGCATTTAATGCAATGATAACAAAGGTTACAATTAACTTAAACCAATGTCTAGTTTACATCAACATTAAACCTTCTCAATAGCCAGGCTATCTAGAAAAATAAATGTAACTTGTTTTATTTAACTGTCAAAATCAGTCAGTATAACAGAATTGTTGTCACAGTAACACAATACTGACATAGACTAGACAAATATGTTTAATTGAGGACTCCTAACACAAAACAACTACAGCACAAACAAAAATAGACCTTAAGGTGACAAACTGTAAGGGTTTTTTCAACAGGCACTAATAAAGCTTTAAAAACAAAATACTGGCAACTACAACTAACTTACGATAGGCACAAATACAGTTGGATAATCTACAGGCCGTACTTTAAAATTAAGCTTACCATTTATAATTTGCATAAATCTTGAAATGAAACATGCAGAAGTATGATCATCATGAGTTTTATAATTTTAGCTATACAATCCAGAAAATGTGTACCTGTCCAAACATGGCGGAGGTGCGGGCAACAACTGGGCATCAGGCTATGCCCAGGGCGAGAAGCTAAATGAAGAAGTGTTTGATATTATAAACAGAGAAGCAGACGGCAGTGATAATTTGGAGGTAAATTAATATTAAGAAAATGATAAAGCGATGATCAAAGTTCTGAGTGGCACTGCAATTGTTATGGGCCGGCGTTATGCTTGACATTAGGCAAGCAACCTGTTTGTCTTGTTGTCAAATAGTTTGTAAATGACAATTCATTTTATTTCATGCTAAATGTTGTGAATCTATGGTTTCAGGGGTTTGTGTTGTGTCACTCAATAGCAGGGGGCACAGGATCAGGAATGGGGTCATACATTCTGGAGCACCTCTCAGACAGATTTCCAAAGAAACTTGTACAGACATACAGCGTGTTTCCCAATCTAGATGAAATTAGGTGAGTGTAAACATCAGTATTTATTATGTGTTGACAAGACAATGTGACAGAAAAAGTATTCTTTGAAGCAGTAAGTGATAGCAGGATCCAACATTTCAACCAATTCCAGTTTATTGTTTTTATAGTAAACGATACATGTTTAATTTGGTGGAGGTATTTAGCAAATAAACCATTTTATCTATAATCAGTATGTAACACATGGTAAGCAAATGAATTACAAGCTCCCGCTTGCAAAACGGATGTACATCTTATTAGATTCTTTATTCTTAAGTTAACTAAGTGGAAGAGTGTTCTGTGACTGAACCGTGGTGGCCCAGTTTGGAGTGTGGACTACTGACACCCCAATTAGGCGGTCTGTTCCTGAGACTCCACTGTACCAATTGACATAAATCTTTATTACAGATTGTCTTTTTGTTCGCAGTGATGTTGTAGTCCAGCCGTACAACTCCCTCCTAACGCTGCGTCGACTGACTGAAAGTGCGGACTGCGTGATGGTCCTGGACAACACTGCTCTGAACCGCATCGCCAGCGACCGACTGCACATCAAGAACCCTTCGTTTGCGCAGATTAACACACTAGTCTCGACCATTATGAGTGCCAGTACCGCTACTTTGAGGTAAGTCCAAATAACATTTTTTGATTTACTATAGTTTAGCGTTTGACATAATCACACCAGATTTTTAGTTTAAAGGTTAGCTAGGTGAGCTCTAGATACATAATACTTCACTGTCATGCTACAATAGGGATGTTGGATGAAACACATATTAAATTTCGTCATACCGGTTTCAAAACATCACATTAACACAATAAAAATTAAATTCACAAAAAAATATATAACCTCCACAAAGATATTGCATCTAAAAGTTTCACGAATTCAACGAAGTTGAATGATACCATGAGATTCTTTACATTTTAATGAATAAAAAAAATGTATGACACGCAGTTTTTCACCGCCAAATCAAAATAAATTCATGTTTTAGTATAGCTTTCCCGCCTGGATAGAATAAGTGACGTCAAATGTTCTGCCCAATTTGTATGGGACGTTTTAGCGCTCAGTTGATACGCCCGACTTTGACTCTCATTTTGGACGTTTCTAGCGATCGATTTCCAGTTTTTTCAATATACACATTTGATTCTCATGAGAAAACGAATTGATGGCCATTATAAAGAAAATTGAGTCAACATCCCTATTGCATGACAATATTTTCCTTCACTCAACTCAACTCAAGGTGCTACCACATTGGAATAACTTGCCAAAATGTAAAGCAATGCTCAAAGGAGTTGGTCCGTGGTGCAGGTATCCATCGTACATGAACAACGACCTCATCAGCCTGGTGGCGCCGCTGATCCCGACGCCGCGGCTGCACTTCCTCATGACGGGCTACACGCCGCTGACGGCCGACCACGAGCTCAACACCGTGAGCAATGTACGTAGAAGCAACTTTAAAGTAACTACGCTTGTATGCTTAGGGCCAGAATCCGCCTAACTCGCTAGCGCATCTCAACATTTTTGAAGATAAACAATCACTTAAAATTAATTATGAAAAATCGCATTCGGTGAAATTGCTGGCAATAATGTTGCAAAGGGACGGGAAAGTATCATTTTGATCTGATCAAGTTTTCGTACATGACAATGGGCCATATATCTCCAAATTTTGTATGATCATCATCAGACATCAACCATCACTCTCTTCTCCAGAACATCCTTATTATTCCCCTGGAGTGTTAGTGGTAGGACTAACTCTTCTGCGAGTGTCCGTCTGGGTTGTTACCACCGCTTTGCTCGTGAAGTCTGCCGCCAAGCAGTAGTGTGCAAGCATTACTGTGTTCCGGTTTGATGTGCAGAGTATCCAGTGAAATTACTGGGCTTATGAGACTTAATACCTAATGTCTCAGGGTAACGAGCGCATTGCAGTGCCGCGCAGGCCTTTGTGTTTCAAAGTTCTGGGTGGCACTGCAATTGTTATGGGCCGGCGTTATGCTTACCATCAGGCAAACGACCAGCTCGTCTCGTTACCGAATAACATTAAAAAAAAAAATGCTTCCTCTCATAGCCAACCTTTGTTCAGGCTCCAAAAATTCGTAAAACGACAGTACTCGACGTGATGCAAAGACTGCTGCAGCCAAAGAACATGATGGTGTCTCTCAGCCCGGACCGGACCAACCAGCACTGCTACATATCAATACTCAACATCATACAGGTATGCAGTATGCGCAAATCACAATCGACACCGAGCCTCTTTTTTTTGTTTATTTTTTTTATTGAAATAAATAAAAAAACGCTTACACACTCATACCCCTGCACTAGGATTCCCTGTGTCGCAGGTGGCATGGACACACACAGATACACATCACAAACATTCAAGACCCGAGAACAAACTTTATCCTTACACAAAATCTGCCCCGGCCGGGAATCGAACCCGGGACCCCTCGCTTTGCAAGCAGGGTTACTACCAACTTAGCTACGGATCCGTTTATTTATTTATATTCAAACATACAGCAATTCTACCAAACTACTGCATAGCTTGTAGGCAGACGCAACTGTCATTAACATAATAATTAAGCTATGCAATTGTATGTAGGCATTAAGAAAATTTATAATTTTATTTATATAGTTATGTACATACATCTCGTTCATTTAAATACATACAAGTCCATACATTTAAGGAGTTGCGCACTCACACATATAGGTACACACATCCCCACACACGAAATATACATGCATTCACATGCACATACATAGACAATAAGCACCGATACATGCTTATTATACAAATCATGTTTTTTTTACGGGATTTTACGGGAGACTCGGCCATGACCGAGAATCACAAATTGTTTACTTGTTTTATAAAAATGCGTTTATTTATTTACTGCTACTGTTATAAGTTTAACGTACCTGAGTCTGCCTGTGGCATCATAGCTCCTAAACGGATGGACCGATTTTGATTTAGTTTTTTTTGTCTTACCTTGGCCTATAGTGTTCTTAGCTATGATTAAAAAAATCCAAAGAATCGGCTCATTTGTCGGAGCTTTTTAAAATTTTAAATTTTTTCTTGTTTTATAGTAAGTAGGTACATAAATATTCAATTTAGATAAAAATTAGGCATAGGAAACTATGATTATGTGCACGCACACCCAATGCTCAAGTTCATTGTAGGGTTTGAAACCTTTACTTACAAATTGGCGATCGATAGAATTATAGGGACCTACTCAGCCTCGTGGCAGTCATCGATTCAATACATCCATACAAAACATGATAAAATCGTCATTCTCTACACCTGACAGTGCAAGTTCAATGGCTTATTTATAGTCTGTGATTAATAGTTGTTTAAATTAATATACCTTTAGCACGCGACTGGATCCAATATGAATCAATCATGCAGATAACACCAACCTTTCTACTTTAAGATCACGATTTTAATTTCACGGCGGTAATCGCTCGATATTTTATGATTCTGATTCATGTTTTATTATACAGGGCGAAGTGGACCCGTCACAAGTACACAAATCTCTGCAGAGGATTCGTGAAAGGAAACTGGCGTCATTCATACCGTGGGGACCCGCTTCTATACAGGTATACATGTGACTAATTTGATTACCTACTTCTTCTGCGGTGCAAGTGCGGGAGTCCAAACGATAAATTTGTCGAATCGGAAAAACTGATAAATTTATCGAATGTTGCGAGTACCGAAGCCGCGAAGTCTGATCGTAAAGTATTGTAGTAGCTTTATATTCTTTGAATTCGACCTAGCTATTCGATAACTTTTGTCGGTTGTATCAAGGCTCGATAAATTATATAAAAAATCGATAAATCCCACTTTATGGATTTGAACTGCCAATTTTATCGATTGAAAAGATCCGTACTTGCGCTGCTGTTTAGGGTAGCCTAGTGTACTAACGTAGGTTAATCAAGGTGACATCATTTTAAAGTTGGCCGAAATACACGCTACTGTATTAAAACCTATGTGAATATTGTGTTTTCTTGTTATAGAACTTTCACTAGGATTAAGTCTGTAGGAAAACCTGCTAAATAAAACATATACATTTAAAAAGGCTGTAACTCAGCGTCATGGTGATTGCCAATAACATTCAGCATTTGATTTCAATGAAAACCGTGTGGAATATGTACTAAGTATTATAAACTTCCAGGTAGCCCTTTCGCGACGGTCGCCGTACGTGCAAGCCACGCATAAAGTTTCTGGACTGTTACTTGCCAACCACACAAACATATCTTCTGTAAGTAATCTGACATGTATGTTTAATATACTTAATAATTTTTTAAATTAGGTATTATTATAGCTTCCGCGGTTTTCACCCGCGTTCCCACAGGAACCGTGCATTTTTCCGGGATAAAAAGTAGTCTATGTTACTCTCTTGCGCCGCAATATAGGAAAATGTCCTACCGTCATGATATCGTTGCATTTCGTTGTTTTCTTTCACTGTAAGCTCAAGTTTATTGTAGGATTTGAACCATCGACCGTAGTAACAGCGGGCGACGCGACGTCTCTATACAACTGAGCCTAATCGCTCTGCGGCGCGAGTACCTACTGATCTTTTCGATAAATAAAATTCGATAAAATTGACAGTTAAAATCGATAAAACCCACTTTATCGATTTTAATTCCGTACTCGCGCCGCTGATGTAGGTAAACTGAAATTTCAGAGTCTGATGCTGGCATTCGTACATAAGTCGTAGGCCTTGATGCCCGTACACGGTACATAAGACTGCGGTAATGTTAGTAGCGTACCTCCTTACCTTATTATTTGGATCTAACTTGTGGTATAGTTACTTATGAAAGGGAGGGTTGCCATAATACACCACGCCTGTGGCCCAAGCACCCTAAACCGCAATGTCAAAATAGTACCTAATGCTTTTGGTAACGCAACATGGCGTCTAGCGTTTTCGCCAATTTGCGCGTGGAAATTCAAAATGTAAAATTTAAATGCATTTTGACGGCTCCGTTGCTAAGTTGGTAGTAACCCTGCCTGCAAAGCGAAGGGTCCCGGGTTCGATTCCCGGCCGGGGCAGATTTGTGTAAGCATAAAGTTTGTTCTCGGGTCTTGGTGATGTGTATCTGTGTGTGTCCATGCCACCTGCGACACAGGGAATCCTAGTACGGGGGTATGAGTGTGTAAGCGTTTATTTAAATGGCATTTAAGGATCGAATATAATTTTAGTAATTTTTCTAGTAGTTTATTATCACCTTAGGATCAAATTGGGACAGTTTTCAAAACAGGGTGTAATACCCTATTTCAGTTGTTTAGCGTGTTCGGCCCCTTGCTCTGACCAACCCAGACGGGTGATCCTATTCGTACAAAACATAAGCGCTACCGCTCGCGCTGTAAGTTGTAACGGTAGCAACGAATCGTGTCGCAGCTGTTCGACCGCTGCGTGCAGCAGTACGACAAGCTGCGCAAGCGCGAGGCGTTCCTGGAGGTGTTCCGCAAGGAGCCCATGTTCAAGGAGTCGCTCAAGGAGTTCGACGAGTCGCGCGCCGTCGTCGCCGAGCTGGTGGCCGAGTACCAGGCCGCCGCCACCTCGGACTACGTGCACTGGAACCCAGGTCACTATACCCTGTTCTTCTTCAGATTATGGCTTTTAAACGTTGCTTGACGTTTTTCTGCCAGTGTCAAAGTGAGGCCAGTGTACGGTATTAATAATTGCCCGGTTACAAAATATGAAACATTGAAATATAATTATAGTATGTAATTAAAATTAAAGGTTTAAAGACATAACAACTATTTATAAAATATATTTGTTATGTCTTTAAACCTTTTAACCTGTTCCATCATCTTATATATTTTATGTAAACAAAGAAATGTCATGGAAAGTCACTGTCAACGTGACATGCCAGTTGCCCAAAACATTTTTCACTTGTGAAAAATATTTTAGTGTCCATTTCCCCCGCCTTTGCTTTCGCGCGGCACAATTATAACGTAACATGGAACAAATACTACACAACACTACAAAATAACAAGATCTTTAACAAAAACACATACGCCGGTATTTTTTTTATTTGGTAACGAGACGAGCTGGTCATTTGCCTGATAGTAAGCATAACGCCGGCCCATAACAATTGCGGTGCCACTCAGAACTTTGTAAAACAAAGGCCTGCGCGGCACTGTAGTGCGCTCGTTTTCCTAAGACATTAAGTCTCATAAGCCCAGTTCTTTCACTGGCTACTCTGCTCATCAAACCGGAACACAGCTGCACATGCTTGCACATTACTGCTTGGCGGCAGACTTTACGAGCAAAACGGTGGTAACAACCCAGACGGACACTCGCAGAAGAGTTGAGTCCTATCACTAACAAGTCCAACTCATATTAAGTTCCATTAGTCTCTACTAGTTTTATTCTCGACTATCTGTGCCCCGCGGCTTCGCCCACGTTACTCCTTGTAACATCAGCTATCTGCAAGTGAAAGTCGCGTCAAAATCGGTCCAGCCGTTTCGGAGATTACCCGGAACAGACAATTTAAAAATAGTTGTTTTGTTATAGGTACCGTACTTTCATATGCATTTAGTTAAAAGCTGTTTTTTTATATTACAAACAGACACTTCAATTTTATTTATTTGTATAGATTACTTTGTATTTGTACATTATCACGCCATGCAGTCGAACATGGTGAATATTCTTAACCTAGAATCGCACTGTCTACCAAGTGCAAGTTGAACCACACAGATAGGTGCTTGGCTAAAGTTATTTTCAACTTGCGAGTGGTCAGCGAGGATTTGTTAAACACGTTTTTGTTTGTTTTCAGAAAGCAGTCAAATATAACAATCCCTGGATCTAAAGACTGGAGTAATGCACTATCATGACAAAGGTCGGGTTTCAGAAAGGCATTCCAAAAGAAGACAAAAAGTATTATTGAAATGTTCACTCACCGTTGTTATAAGTATTTGTTTAACCTGTGCCATTTATTGTTGAATAATTAGTAATCTCAATTGTTAACTTCTCGAATATTAGCCTAAGACACATTAGAAGTTAAAAATTTACATTTACACAGAGGCGAAATAAAATTAATATGCTTTTTTACCAAGAGTTTATTTTAATAATAGCTATCTCATATACATTCCTTTATTCCATTCACATATCACTCTCATGCGACTCCCTACACACATTGTGGTTTGTATGTCCCTGAACAAGTATCGATATTTTAGACATCAATATAATGAAATTACTTATTGCTATGACCAATATGGTGGCAAGCATTAGCTGTAGTATGTAGGTCTCAAGGAACTGTGAACGAAGCTTTTATGAAATCTGAAAGTTAAAAAATAGATTGATCTACGCTCAGTTCCTAGAATGCTCGGATACTGCTAGTACAAAAATAAGAATATATCACCTATATATCTTATAAAAATAAAAACTTTTCAACTGCTTCTACTTCTGCGACTACACTTTGCATCTAAAGAGCAACTCTAAAAGTTCAGTGCCGTATTCTGAACGTTGAAAAGAAAAATAGCAATATGTACAGGGACAGACTTTTTCATCAAAAAATACTAATTTTATGATTTACTTAGTACACACGTGATTAAATGAATATGTATAAAATAAACATGGTGCTTACATCAAAAGTTCAAACAAAATTAGGTCATAAAGGAACTATAAAGCTTGAAAATGTTTACAAAACTGATTTTCACTCAACTGTTGAAAAGTGATGGCCAATGTTACCTTGGTGTGTTCTGTGAACATGTTACAGCAAACATGCCACTAGTTGCATTTAACATTTGTATTGTAAGAATTCATCAGGTTAACAAAGAGATAAAATCCCACACGACATTATGACTAAAGGTAGTGGACAACATGAAATATGTGGCGAAATTTATACATATTACGGCGAATAAATATTTAAATATGAAGGAAGATCTTGGCATTAATTGGAACATTCAAAATACATCTAGTTACTTTAAAACTTACCCAAGCAAACATGAGGTTTTTCTTGTCGTCAATGCGAGTTGCAAAAACGACGAATTTTTTTTAATGGTTTTTCACGAATGGGTATCTTTAATTCTAGTGCACGTGTTGTTCCAACTGCGGCGCGAGTACGGATCTTTTCGATAAATAAAATTCGATAAAATTGACAGTTAAAATCGATAAAACCCACTTTATCGATTTTAATTGTCTATTTTATCGAATAAAACCCACTTTATCGATTTTAACTATCAATTTTATCCGAATTTTATTTGTAGAAAAGATCCGTACTCGCGCCGCTAATGTCATACTTTCTTATATAAACATCTAATACACATACAATTTGGCAAAGATGAAATGTTTGCAACATTATAATGCTCACATCGTCACACAACCATACCCTAAATTCTGTGCCCTAATATTATACATTAATATAACAGTTGTTCTTATAAAAGTTTTGTAATTTCAACATAGACTACTAGTTATGATTAAAACATCACAATGTTGATATCATATAACTTTAGTGCAATGTGTAAATCAGACTTAACAACTAAAAAGTTTTATGTTGAGACTGCGCCAACATCAATGAAATTAAAGCGATGCATTAGTGCGATGCGTAGGCAAAAATATAATGAGGGATTAATCAATGAAAGGGTCAGAGGGCTGGGATGGATTTTTGGCTAGGAAGTCTGGCTGGATGGCTGGAATTTCGGCTGGATAATGGATGTCTTGCGGATGGGGACGGTTTCTGGTGTGGGAATAGCATCGCCGGTTGATATCTTGGGAGGCACAGCGGGTGCCTTGAATGGTGCTGCGAGGTTACCCGGCCGCTGCTTCGCCATCTGGTAATCACCTGAGTCGAAGAACTTTTGCTGAAATGTAAATAAAATAATTATGAGTAAACTCTACTCACTTTATTATACTTACTAAACAGAGATATTACTACTATTCTATTTATTATAGATTTATAGTACAGAATAGTGTAAAACAGCTACCATTATTTCGTATTTTTTTCTATCTTAATATGCAGTTTATAAGCTCATGAACCCAGAATATTTTGAGTCTAATATACTAACACTAGAAATTATTTATTTGGGTTCAACTCAATAATTCAAATATAATCTTCATCAATATCTTGTCTATTTTTTCCTTGGTAGTCTATCTATATATTTAAACCTTTTATGTTTCATTTTTCCTGTTTGTCTCCCATAAAATTACTTCACAGCTAAGCAAAATTTTAAGTATGTTAAGTTTTTTTTTTTTTGATAGATCCAGTTTGGTGGAAAAATCTATTTTGAACATGCACACTTAGATCTATTACCTACACCACCCCACACCACCAAAAAAGTAGTTTTAAAATGATGAAAACACAAACAAAGAAACATACACAAATTCTAAAATATCTTACTTCAATTAAGTTACTGTTTAAAAATCTTCCATCGCCTTACCTTCAAATTGCATCATGAAATCTATTACCAGTTTCAAAAGTTTTATAACAATATGCTTTAGATTTTTATGCCTAAATACAGGGAATCCTAGTTAAAGAGGTTAGAGAACCATGGGTTGGAGAGATTACATTATGTCAACAGCGGTTAATTATATTGTGTTAACACATTGCAGTGAGGTAGACTTGAGTTGTCAGATTAAATTGGTAAATAATCTACCCTAAAATAGGGAATACCTTAAATAAAATTTTTCCATGAAAATAAACCACTCTTTAGGTTCTATAATAAATAATTCTCACTATTTCCTGCTCCCACATCTACTCCAATAATTGATATGGGTGTGGAATTGTGGACTGTCAAAAACGAAACTAATAGCTACAAAAAAAAACTGCTGCGATTTCGATTTTGGTGAGAAATAAAACTTTTTTATAAAATAGCTTAGTTGTAGGAAATGTTTTTGTTTTGAACAAAAATATGACTGCAGTGTTATTGTGTGCCAATCAACAAGTTAATGATAAGAATTAAATTGTGCGAAGCAATGCTATGTGACAAAGCATCATCATTTTTATAATTTTCTGTCTTTGTGATAGTGTCATTGTAAAGGATAGTGTGTGAATATGTGTTTCATTGATTTAGTAAAGATTTTTAAGTGAATTGCAATCTTAACACCTTTACTAATAAGCAGTGCATAAGGGTGGTATAGTTAAACAATATTTTGTCTTTGTTGTTCATTCTCAATTTTAAACTGAATTAAAAGAGACAAAACATTGAGTAACTATTCAACCGTAATACAATGTTTAATTACTAAGGCTGTAAAAATGCAATTTCAGTTTACACAAAAATAATGCTCATTCAGTTTCAGATTTGGTGAATCACAACCATTGCAAAAACATTCACTCATTACATAATAAACATCCATATGAAAGCTGATTCTCAAGACATTTACATATAGGCCTTGTAGATATTCAAACCAAAAGTTGTCCAAGTGTATACACTCTGTATTATGTACCTAATCAAGAATAAAAAATATAATGTTTTTTACTCATTGCTAAGTCTCTGATCACATTCAAATATTAATAATCCAAGTGCAGTGTTGCGCAGGCCTTTGTGCTTCAAAGTTCTGAGTTGCATTGCAATTGTTAGGGGTTGTTGTTATGCTTACCATCAGGCAAACAACCAGGTTATCTCTTTATAAAAACCCCAGCTTCAATTTCAAGTAAAACCATAATCCCATTAAAGTAACATGCATTTAAAAGCATAGTAACATGACTCAGCTATTTGTATGTAATTTTGATGATCATCCATCCTGCCTGTACTGTCCCATTGTTGGACAAGGTCTCGTCCAAAAAACAGCTATCTTACCTGCTGGAAAAAGATGTAATCTTAATATTCTAAAGTTGACAAACTACATGTATGATCAGTCATCAGTGCTCTTCACAAAAATTGTAACTTACTCCTTTAGCTAGCCTCTTCTGTAAAAATGCTGAATGTCCTCCAGGCCCTCGTCCGAGCATTGCATTCGGGAACTTAGCTTTTAGTTTAGCTTCTTCCAATTTTTCCAATTCTTTGGGCTGGAAAGTATGAAATAATTTTATTTAGTACACACTTTTAGATCTGCCGGAGGCTTGATTTATGATATCATCAACACTGTAGGTAAGCAATGTAGTAATTGCAAAAATAGAAACATCTGTCACTGTAAAAACACAGCAGTAGAACTATGACCATGGTCTTGTGTTGTGGCACTCATCAAATTTTAAAGATGAAGGGTAACCTACAAATACCCTAACAACCCTAAAAACCTAGATGGAACTTGGAAGAAATTGCAACTATTTTCTATCCAAAAGAATTACAAAATTCAATTCATATAAAAGTTGGCAAGTATAATGCTTTATTACATAGGGCTGATTATAACTTTGTTGATCTAAATTTAAAAACAATAACATACTTGTGTACTTATTACTTACGTCCTTCGGAGGCTCATTCTGATCTGGTGAATCGCTCATGGTGATGTCTGAAAACCAAGCAAAAGCGCTAAGAACAAACAAACAATTTTATCGGCAAACGAATCTACAAATCTAACTATTGCTTTGTTTACCCTCATGCCCGATTAATGAAAAAGCAACTTAGACCCCTTATTAAAACTTTGAAATTACTTGGGATTCTTTTACTCTAGGCTCGAAAATATTTTCATAGTAAAACTAAGAACACATGCCTCTGATAGTAATTTCGTAAAGGTAATTCAATAAAGTCCATCCAACGGAAAGTTGTTTACCTTGATGAAGTTCTTCGTCTATCAAAATAGCAAAATGCACTTTAACGCCCTGTTAAAGTACAAATATTTTCGATGCTCTTCTGGCAAGAAGAACACAAAACAATCAAAAATATCATTAACAGCAATTTCCTAAATCGTAATTCTGATTTTCGTACAGTAAAAATGGCGTTTGACGCAGTGATACCATATTTGAATTCCAAAATAACTGCTACAAATAAAATAACAATTTTCACAAATACATGTAAAATATTACATATTTTTACATACTTATATATTTTTAAAGGGTTATAAAACTTATAAACAATGTTTGTAATGACTTGAAACCATTAGTCATTACACATAATTTTCTTAGGGTAGAGGATGGGTACTTTTATGCCAAATCTATTTTGGTTCAACTTTCAGCTTTCAGTGTTACCTAAAGCTGGAAACTTAAAAACTTAGTTTCCGATAGGGACTCTTCGGTATCGTTTCAAATGGTTTATCACCGTATATTAATTTCGATAGTGGTTAATATAACCCACAAACTATATATAACCGAATACTTTCTTCACTTATATAATCCCTTTTTCATAAAGGTACCTGAAATTGGGCAAGCGCGCAGCGTGTGTATGTGCGTGTGGAGTGGAGCTGCCATAGAGTAGTACTATAATAAAAGGAGCTGCTGTGTGGAGCGAAAGTTGTATGTAGTATATTAGGTTGGGGAAAAAGTCTTTTCGCATTATAGTATGTATGAACTTGTAATAAAATCTCTTTGGCTATACTATTTGTATCTGGCTGGTTTTGGTATCATATGAAAGTTTAAATTTTAAAGAACATAATTCCAAATTCAAATTAGGAAAATGTGTGATTTTCATTTGTTTTTCGTACTGTCAAAATGAGTGAATCTAATGAAGAAATTCGATACATTTTAAAATTTTACTACAAAAAAGGTAAAAATGCAACGCAAGCCGCGAAAAAAATTTGCGATGTTTATGGACCTAGTGCAGTGTCTGTGAGAGTAGCACAAATTTGGTTTAAGCGTTTTCAATCCGGAAATTTTGATTTCTGGTCGCCCTATTACGGATAAAATGGATGCCATTTTTGAAAAAGTGGAACAAGATCGGCATATCAGTAGTTACGACGTAGCTGAAGAACTGGGAATTGACCACAAAACAGTTTTGGCGCATTTGAAAAAAACTGGGTACACAAAAAAGCTCGATATTTGGGTACCTCACGAGCTCACTGAAAGAAACCTAATGAACCGTGTACTCATTTGTGATTCTTTACTACAACGTAATGAAACCGAACCATTTTTGAAGAAGCTGATAACTGGTGATGAAAAGTGAATCACGTACGACAAGAACGTGCGAAAAAGGTCGTGGTCAAAGACCGGTCAGGCTTCACAGACTGTGGCGAAACCCGGGTTAACTCGCAACAAGGTGATGCTGTGTGTGTGGTGGGATTGGAAGGGCATTATTCATTATGAGCTGTTACCACCAGGCAGGACCATCGATTCTGAACTCTACTGCGAACAACTGATGAGATTAAAGCAAGAAGTTGAGAGAAAGCGGCCGGAATTAATCAACAGAAGGGTTGTGGTTTTCATTTTCATGGTTTTTCATGATAACGCTAGACCTCACACATCTTTAGCCACTCAGAAAAAATTAAGAGAGTTTGGCTGGGAGGTGTTAATGCATCCGCCGTATAGTCCTGACCTTGCACCTTCAGATTTCCACCTGTTTCGGTCTCTTCAGAATTCTTTAGGCAGTGTCAGGTTAACATCACGAGAGGACTTCCAAAACCGCTTGTCGCGGTATTTTGATCAGAAGTCCCAAAATTTATATAGCAATGGGATCATGTCCCTACCTACAAGATGGCAAAAAGTTATCGAACAAAATGGTACCTACATACTTTAGTTAAATGTAAATAAACTATATTAAAAAATGTTTTGAATTTTCTTAAAAAATGCGAAGAAACTTTTTCCCCGACCTATTAGTATGTGTGCGAGAGGAAGCGCGCCACCACGCAAGGCCCGCGCCACCACGCGCCATTCCATCTAGTACTCGCTTGGAGTTATTATAAAAGCTTGATAATAACTCCATGGGTACTCGGGATGTGCATTAGTGACGTACAACGTTGCCGTATTTCTCGTTATTTATTTAAAAGCACACACACAGTTTGTAAACAAGGTCAAATTTCGCTATCGTAATTCTATACCGGTATCTTTGATAAATTTTAATTTTATAACCGGTACCTTAACCCTAATCTTCTGTGCGCTGCAAACACGAAGATATCGTTAAATAACATTATTCCAGCTTGTGAAAATCAGCTATTCTTTGGTACTTAGAGTTAAAATCACAAATTATTGGTTAAAATTCTGACTGTCCGTCGCTTGTGTGACCTTTATTTCAACGAAAGTTTTTTAAGCAGTTTTTTTTTTCATTTTGTAACGAGACGAGCTCGTCGTTTGTTTGTTTGTTCGTTGCGTTCTCGTTCTCTCTCGAACTTAGTTGATCTTTGATGGATTCAACTAGTTAATTTGTATACAGTTAACGTTAATACGTTGTTTACCTAAACAATGTTAATCTTCGTTTAGCATTCGGTTGCATTCAGTGTGTAGGGTGTAGGCCAAAGAGGTGTAGGCAGTGAACGCAGCCCGGAAGTGCTGAGAGATGCTAATGTTTGTTGTCAGTGTCACTGTCATTGTCAATCAAATTTCTTGCTGTCATAGTAATTTCGTTTTGTTTTTCATTTGGTTTGGCGGAAAAACCGGAAAGATGATTGTATAGATCGAAGAAGATGGCGGTTATGTTTGAAAATTTGTGAAATGAAAAATTAATAACAAATTAATTGGCTGCTTCTGTTACGCTGTGCTTTATCAAGAACTGCTTACAAGTGTGGCTTGTGTTGGTTAGTGTACGTGTTCGGTAAATTAATCATTCTCTAAAATTTGGTTTAAATTCATACATTTTTTTCATTGCATTACAAAAAAACAATTGAATGCGCATTTGAAATCTCTCATTTTTCTTCGGAAAAATGAGTGTTAATTCCGATTTGTGGAGTGATCCTCCGGACGTCCCCCCGGACGACCCTCTGGATGACTTCATGATCAGCCCTTCCTCGTCGGAGACTAGGAAAAGACCTCATGATCATAAGACATATGATGACAGCTCTATTCCTAAAAAAACTAACATAAACCCTGCTTCATCGACTCAACTCATTTATGTTGTCCCTGAATTTCAACTGACTAAAGATCTGCGTTTTGATGAGACGGACTTGGGTCCGTATCTCGTTCATGTCGCGACAATGGTTTCTGACCCTTCTTCAGGCACTTCAATGAGAGTTTTAAAGCTGGCCCAAATGCTTTTCAAAAATAAAGTTTGTGGTATTGCTACTGACGGAATTAAATCTATTGGTCGAAATAAAGCTTCGATTGAATTCAAATCTATGAAAGATGCAAACAATTTTCTTGACAGCTCTTTTTTGTCCTTGAACAACTTCGAAGCTAAAATTCCGGTGTTCCAAATTACCCGGACGGGTATTATCAAAGGTATTCCCATAGAATGGTCTATGGAAGAGCTAGTGAACTCTCTGGAATGCCCTCCTGGTTGTGGCCCTGTTCTTAAAGCGAGACGATTAAACCGAAAAACGTTCGTAGATAACAAACCTGTGTGGGTTCCCTCCCAGACAGTTACAATCACTGTCAAAGGAAGACTTCTCCCAAAAAAAATATTTTGCTATAATGCGGCGATTTCTGTAGAGTCATATCAACTGCCATCTATTCAATGTTTGGCTTGCTGCCGATTTGGTCATATCCAAACTACATGTCGATCCAAATTGCGATGCTTCAGGTGTGCTCAACCTCACTCTGGCTCCTCATGTTCAATTGTAGAAGATGAAGCTACGTGCTTGTTCTGTTCCGGTAGGCACTTTGCTACTAATAAAAAGTGCCCCGAACAAGGAAGACAAAAATTAATTAAAACTATTGTATCAGAAGAAAATATTTCATATAACGAGGCAGCTGCTCGAGTCCCCACGGTTAACCGCCGCTTATATGCGGATATGGTTAAGTCTAATCCAGCTCCAATTGTTCAAAATATTTCAGCTCAGGACGTAAAATCTTACAGAAAATCTGTTATAATTCCTCGCCGCACCTCTCCAGCTCTAGGCAAATCTTATGACAAAGTTGCTCACGATGCTATAATTGCAACTCCCCCCCCTTCAATGCCCGATGGTTGTTGTCTCAGCTCGGAAAGTTGTCCTCCTTCTCCATCTGACAACCTTCTTGAGTTGATGGCTTATACTCTTCTCAACATGATTTCTAAGTTTGACGACGCCCTACCGAACAACATCCTGCAGATTCTGCAAAAAATTTCTTCACTTACTAATACTCAGCATGGATTGCTTCCTTCAATGGAATGTCAGGAGTGCCCGATCCAGAAAACCTGAAATTATTTATTTATTTAATAAATATAAACCCGTCGTTGCGGCCATTTCTGAGACATGGTTTAAGCCTGGCACTATATTTCGAATGCCTGGCTTCGCCTGTTTCAGAGATGATCGTGACGACGGGTGGGGAGGTTGCGCCCTCCTCGTTAAAAAAACTTTTTCATACTCTCTTCTTCCTCTTCCTACTCATAGCAATAACTTTAATGTTGTTGCTGTGAGATGCTTAGATATATCTTTTGTCTCTATTTACATCCCTCATCCTAGTGCTTCTATTATTTCAGAACTTTGTCCCATTTTTTCTGCCCTTCCTTCTCCCTTGATCATCCTTGGTGATTTTAATTGCCATCATCCAATGTGGGGTTGCAATGTATCGGACTCTTTTTCTACTAATCTTATTGATCTCATGGATGATTTAAATTTATGCCTTCTGAATGATGGCTCTCCTACTCGCTTTGGCTCGCCCCTACAAAATCCCAGTGCGTTAGATTTGTCTTTATCTTCTCCCTCTCTGGCGTCCCAACTGTTTTGGTCTGTTCTTCCTAACTCTCATGGGAGCGATCACTTTCCCATACTTATTTCTACCTCTTCTCAGTACTCTATTTCTCCTCCTATGCCTCCTCTTTTGAAATACAGACTTGCTAACGCAGATTGGAACAAATTTTCTTCTATTCTTGACTCCAAAGTTGCTGCTCTCCCTCCTGTTGATGAACAAAATTATTTACTCCTCTATTCAGAATTTGTTAATGCTATTATTGTTTCTGCAGATTCTACCATCCCTTTAAAAAAACCTTGTTCTGGAATCCCTTTTCCTCCTTGGTGGGATTCGGAGTGTACCTCTATTGCCAAAGAACGCAATGAGGCTGAAGATTATTTCAATGACAATATTACCATGGACAATTTTGTTCTCTTCAAAAAAGTTTTAGCTAGATCTAGAAGGCTATTATCAAAGAAAAAAAAAATATCCTGGATTAAATTCTGTGAGAGCCTTTCTCCCCGCTCTCCTCCTTCTGTTGTTTGGAAAAAAATTAAAGCTTTTCGTAATTTTAGAAATGATATTCGTCCTTCGCCTTGTAATGATACTTCTTGGTTAGAAGCATTCATTGACAAGTTAGCTCCTCCTTTTGTACCTTCTGAAGAATTTATTTCTACTTCTCCTGTCAACCCATCTCCTTCATCTATGGATGGTCCCTTTACCTATGATGAACTTTGTGCTGCATTAAGTCATCTCAAAGACTCCTCTCCAGGTTTAGATGGAATTCCATATTCATTTATATGTCGGTCGACCGCATCTACCAAAAAATATTTTGTGAACATTTTAAACAAATTGTATGAAAATTGTGACTTTCCTGAAATATGGAAACATCAAATAATAATACCAATTTTAAAACCAGGTAAAGATCCATCAGATCCTTTGTCATATAGACCAATTGCGTTATCCTCAGTAATGGTTAAAATATTTGAAAATCTGCTTAAAAACAGACTGGAGTGGCTGTTGGAGCATCGGGAAATTTTATCCAAGTCTCAGTTTGGATTTAGGAAAGGTTTTGGTACTACTCATAGTCTTGGTGTTTTCACTTCGGATATTCGACTGGCTTTTTCTAGGAATGAAACTATGGTTGGTGTCTTTCTAGACATTACAGGTGCCTATGACAATGTTCTTCTTCATGTCCTCCGACAAAAAATGATTCACCTGAGTTTGCCAACGAGGATGACTCATGTTATATTTAGCCTTCTAATAGGTAGGCTCATATCGGTTAGGTTTCAAAATACACTTTCTTCGCCGAGATTAGTTTGGAAGGGCCTTCCTCAAGGATCAGTCTTAAGTCCTCTATTGTATAATTTGTACAGTTCTGACCTTCACCAAAGTGTAGATTCATTTTGTGATATACTTCAATATGCGGATGATATAGCTCTTTATTATTCGTCGGACTCTATTTCTGATTTGGTATCTCGTCTTAATACAGCTCTTATGTATCTCAATGACTGGTTAAAAAGACATGGCCTGTCTTTAGCTTCAGATAAAAGTAATGTGGTTGTATTCTCAAGAAAGAGATTAATCCCAGATATTCAAATTCGAATTGACGACTATTGCCTTGCTGTTAATAACCAAGCAAAATTTTTGGGTCTTATCTTAGACTCCAAGTTATCGGGTTCTTTTCACATAGATTACATAAAAAATAAATGTGAAAAGAATGTGAATATTCTTCGTGCTCTCTCTGGGGTTTGGTGGGGTTCACATCCATTCTGTCAAAAGCTTTTGTACAATGCCATCATTAGAAGCCATTTTGATTATGCTACTTTTCTTTTGGAACCTTGCAGTAAAATTTCGTTAAGATCCTTTGATTCTATCCAATATAAATGTCTTCGTATTATTTCAGGAGCTATGAAATCTTCTCCCACAAATGCTCTTCAGGTGGAATGTGTTGAGCCTCCCCTTTTTATCCGTCGGCAATACCTTTGTGATCGATTTTTTTTTCAAGCTGCTCAATTTTCATGCCACCCACTTTTAAATAAGCTTCACTCTCTTTCTATTCTAGTTCGTACATCGGATTACTGGCGTCATAAAGACCCTTCTTGTCTTTTGAATTCTTTTAATAAACTTTCTAATATGCCCTTTTCGCTTTACCAATTTCCTATTCACCCTCTTTTTAGTGTTCCCTATGATTGTTTAATATTTAGACCTAATATACTTTTACACTTTGGTATTGATAAAAACTCCCCTGGCGCTGATAAAATTTTTCATGATAATTTGAATCGCCATTGGCCAAATTGGGTGCCTATTTTTACAGATGCGTCTAAGTTATCAGATAGCGGATCGGTTGGTTCCGCTGTTTGGATCCCCAAATACAGAATAGTTTTGAGTCAAAAATGCCCCCGTTACTCATCAGTTTATTCTGGTGAGTCAGTAGCCCTTTTAGAAGCTGTCAAATATGTAGAGTCTCATAAATTAAATAAATCTATTATATTTTCTGATTCTCTTAGTTGTTTGCAAGACATTAATAAATTTCCATTTCGGTCTAAAGATTTATTACACTCTTGTCTTAAAATAAGAGAAATTTTGTATAGATGTCACAATTCTGGTATCAAAGTAGCTCTCGCCTGGATCCCCAGTCACTGCGGAATTGACGGTAACGAAACTGTTGACAATTATGCCAAACAAGCCGTTGAAATTGGTCTGGACACCTACTCCAAAGGGTTTTCAAATGATCTACGTTCTTTAGCGAAAAAACTCCTCTATGAGAAGTGGTCCAACGTTTGGAACAGGTCCAAAATCATCAAAGGTAGACATTACAGTGACATTCAGCCTTATATCCCAGTTAGACCGTGGTTTTTTAAGTATAAAAAAGTTGATAAATGGGTTTGTTCAACTATAATTCGTTCCCGTTTGGGTCATGTTTGCACTCCAGTTTTTCTAGCCAAAATTAGGGTCAGGGACCATTCTCGCTGTGAGTGTGGTCTAGATGATGGAACCTTAGACCATATTTTCTTCTGCTGTCCTAAGTTATCATTTTCTCTTTATGATATCATAAGTTCTGACGTCCCTCGTCCTTTTAATTTTAAATTTCTTCTCTCATATGTTTTTACTCCATTTTTATATATTTTATGTAATTTTATTAAGTCTAATAATATTCGTTTATAAACAAATGTTATGTCTTTAAACCTTTTTTTCTATAATTATATTTCAATGTTCCATATTTTGTAACCGGGCAATTATTAATACCGTACACTGGCCTCACTTTGACACTGGCAGAAAAACGTCAAGCAACGTTTAAAAGCCATAATCTGAAGAAGAAGAAGAAGAAAACCGGAAAATCAAATTTTTCAAAGTTTTCACCTAAAATGGATACTGAAAACATAGAAGTAACTGAAGATATAGATGGCTCTATCTGCAGTATTCATGTTAAGAATTTCTTTTGCCATGAAAATTTGGAAGTGAATTTGAATAGAAATGTTAATTTTATAGTTGGACGCAACGGTAGCGGCAAAAGTGCAATTTTGACCGCTTTGGTCGTCGGTTTGGGAGGCAGAGCCTCTGCCACGAATAGAGGAAGTAATTTACATTGTAAGTTGGCTCTTAATTCTTATCCCTTCTTATTCTTATAGGTATTATTTTTCAAAATAATAATCACAATCTTATCAAAATCAACACTATTTGCAAAAATACAGTGTCACAAAGATATCTAGATCAAAGTCAGGTACAGCATTCAGCCTGCAGGCAGACATGCAAATATTTAGCTTTATTTTTATAATTAACATTAAGATACTCCCTAATACTATAGAAAAATTTGCTTAAAAGCCAGTCACATAACTGTTTCTTATCACTATTTCCTTCTAAAATTTTAATTACATTGGATAAGTTATTATAAATAGATAGGTATACACATATTGCTTACATCCTACTATATGATGTAATATAATATTATAAATGTGAAAGTGTGTTTGTCTGATTGCCCTTCTTTCACAAAACAACGGAAACATATCGACGTGATTTATGGCATAGATATAGTTTATAGACTGGAGACTAACGTAGGCTTCAGTTTATCCCGGAAAAATGCATGGTTCCTCAGGGGAAGTGATTAAAACCACGGGCAGAAGCTAGTTTTTCTTATAAATGTCTTTGTGATAATACGTTGTCAAGGTGTCTTTTTTGTCTGATCACTTCACTACATTTTCTAAAATATTCTGGGTGAGCTTTGGTGAATAAGCAAATATCCTTGATGTACATGCAAGGCAAGGGATGAACATTGCAAACTTTAAAAAAGTATCTTATCTATCAGGCCTTGTTAATAATGTGGACACACTGGTTCTGAACCTTGAAGGCTATGTCCATTTCAATTGAATTGCCTCATATAATTAGTCCACAGCTAAGAATAGAGGAGACTTAGCCATGTTAAGCTATTAAAGCTGCTTCCAATGAAACAGTCTGCCATAGTTTCTTCAGTACAAAAATGAAATGTTTTAGGTACAGTATAAAAGGAAACTGCCATTGCCATTCCGTTTGCAATCCCATTTAGTAACTCGCCTCTGTAATGGAATAAATCCGATTCAAATATTTACTAAAAATGTTGATAACATATCACTTTTATAAATAAGTGTATAATTCCGTTAATGTTTCAGCTTTCATCAAAAAGGGGCAAAATTCTGCAAATATCGAGATCAAAATAAAGAATAACAGTGCAAAAGCATACAAAAGAAATGTGTATGGAGATTATATTACTATTGTAAGGAATATAAATGCATCTGGCGGATCTAATTATAAGGTCAAATCTTCATCAGGTAAATTATTGTAATCTATACAACTATATCTATACAAATAAATAAAATTGAAGAATTTGTATGTAACATCAAAATACCTATGACAAAAACACAATTTTAAAAATTTTTGTGTCTGTCTGTTTGTTATGGGTAATCTCCGAAACGGCTGGGCCGATTTTGATGGGACTTTCACTAGCAGATAGATGATGTTGCAGAGAGTAACTAAGGCTATTTGGGCAAAGCCGTGGGACACAGCTAGTTATTTAATAAAGTCCTATTATCCCAATTATAAATATACACCATTTTAAAGATAAGTTGTCATTTTTTTTATACTATTGGGTAATGGGACGAGCAGGTTATTTGTCTGGTGGTAAGTATAACAATTGCAAATAACAATACAGTAAATACTACAATTTTATATTTTAAAGTTAAATTTAACTACTGAATTACACCTTCAAATATTTTCCTTTGTTCTTGAATTGTTACTAAAAGTAATGGTTTCTGATAATTTCTGGTAAGTACATAGTTACAGAAAGTTGGTTCACTTATGTAACAACCTTTTTAAATAAAAAAATTTAGGTTATACATGGTGTTTGCCTTTTGTTCAATATTAAAATATGTCCATCTTTAAATTTAACTTTTCAGGCGAAGTTATATCAACAAAGTTTGAAGAAGTCAACGCAATCATACTTGCCCATGACATTCAAGTAGACAACCCGATATCAGTGCTTAACCAAGATGATGCACGGAGTTTTCATGCATCAGATGCCAAGAAGAAGTACTCATTGTTCAGGAAAGCCACCAATTTGGACCAGACAGAGACTAACTATGTCCGTGCTCTGGAGAATTGCAATAAGGCTACTACTACATGGAATAAGAAAAAGGATGTAAGTTATATACAGTAGCTGTGTACAAAAAGTTTTTATTTAAAAAATATTACTGCCTGCAGGGCTTTAAAATTGATGTTTCAGGGTGATAAGATTACAATTATTACATACATTATGTGAATAATATCTTTATATATTTTTTTTCTGGCTAAATGCCTTTATTAACTAGCTAATACATAAATAAACACTACATCTAACTTAGCTAGCTACAAAAACAATTGGATAATCTACAAGCCCTAGTAGGCCTATAGATAATCCAAATGTTCTAGCCCACTACCAGTTGGAAGCGTACCCAGCATGCTGGCGGCATTGCCTCGTTTAACCTTTATATTATATATAATTTATTATGTCAAATATTATATTCAGGGAATAGGCACAAACATTTTCCTCAGTCAACATCATAATCTAGTATTATCACCAAAACACAAGCCAAGCATGGTGTGTTATGGTAAAGTCCCTTTCCATGGGGGGGCCAATGTTCGGCTGTGGATGTTATCCAGCCGATGATGAAAGGTTACTTGCACTGCAACTATTATTGTTGAACAATACGAGAAATAAAGAAAAGCTACAGGTACTAATAACTAAGCTAACTAAAACATATAAGCAAGAATGTAATCTGAAAATTGATATGTATAGTAAATTTCCTCTTGGTTTAACTAAATTAACTATAAGTAGAATTTAAAACCTGTTGTATATACATACGTCTAGTTCTAAGTTTGCATTTGATTGAGTCAATTTAGCTTACCCTCATACATATTTCTTAATTCACATTACTACCCTACTCTTGTTGATTTGTCACTTGTATTTCTATGCTACTTAGCTCAATACACGAATTACCTAATTTGGTGTTTTATTAGAAATATTACATTGGCGACGTAAGGAAAACATAAATAATGGAGCGTAAATCAGTGAAATTTCATGAGTTTAATGTGAAATGTGATAATTGGGACAATTACATTGATAGACTAAAATACTGTTTCGAGGCGAATGGCGTCGTTTCAGACTCTGTTAAAAGGGCAAATTTTTACACAGTGTGTGGTGCACAAGTGTTTGAGACTCTTCTGGCTCTAATTACACCTAGAAAGTCTAGTGAGGTGACATTTAGTGAAATCGAAAATATCCTAACCAAACATTACAGCCCAAAACCTAACGAGATTTCTGTGTCTTACAAATTCTACAAGCGCGATCAACAACATTGTGAATCGGCGTCAGAATACATAGCACAACTTAGGAAAATCAGTGCCGGCTGTAACTTCACAGACATGGAAAGAATGCTTCGTGATAGACTAGTGTGCGGTATGAACAATCACAACTTGCAATACGAACTTTTGAAGAAAGATGGTTTGCGATACGAAGACGTAGTGGATGCTATGTTATCGGCCGAGAGTGCAGGAAAAGACGCGCGTATGATGCAGGGCGCCTCCGTCGCCGGCGCCGCCGCCAGCTACGACGCGACGGCAGCGAGCGCCGCGGTGGTGCCGCCGCCTTCCTGTGAACCTATGGACGTCAATGCAGTGCATTCCAAAACAAATGTTCGACTGTGCTATCGATGTGGAGAGCGACACGGGGGTGAATGTCGTTTCGTTAACGCTGTGTGCCACTTTTGTAAGAAAAAAGGTCACATTGAGAAAATATGCACTGCCAAAAAGAGAAATCGTACTGGACAAATTAATTATGCTGAAAACGAGCCTGACATGCAGCTTAATGGTATTTACAACATTGAGAGCGCGAATTTCCGCGCCCCTGCCTATGAGGTGAAGCTGCTACTGGACGGTGCACAGGTGAACATGGAAGTGGACTCCGGCGCCGCTTTCTCTCTGGTGAATCAGCAGACGTGGACGCGTATGTGTTCGCGCAGTGCACTGCGCGCACTACCCCGCCGTCTTTGCACGTGGAACAGTTCACCAGTCATAGTGATGGGACAAGCTCAAGTGCAAGTACAATATAAGGACATTAAGTGTGATTTGAATGTTATTGTAGCCAAGGGGTCTGGGCCAAATTTATTGGGACGTAACTGGTTCGAAGCACTAGGCATTACTTTAAACGTTAATATGATAACTGAAATAGATATGACCGCGAACAACCAGATTGTAGGCAAGCACAGCGAGGTGTTCAGGGACGGACTCGGTACTTACAGGGGGGATCCTGTAGCTATACATTTAAAACCAGGTGCAACACCTAAGTTTTTAAAGGCCCGTCCGGTACCGTTTGCTATTAAAGACAGAGTTGAAAACGAGATAGATCGCTTAGTAGGTGAGGGGGTTCTTCGCCCCGTATCTTTTTCAGAATGGGCGACTCCGGTTGTTCCAATACCCAAACGAAACGGGGACATTCGTCTTTGCGGTGACTACCGCAGTACGGTGAATCAGGCTACCGAGTCTGATACTTACCCTATGGCTACTGCTAGTGAAGTGTTTGCTACGGTTGCTGGGGGAAAATATTACACGACGCTCGACCTTGAACGTGCCTATACACAAGTGGTCGTCACAGACGCCACCGCACAGTTACTAACCATAAATACGTGCAAAGGTTTGTTCGCAGTACACAGATTGGCTTTTGGTGTGAAAGCTTGCCCGGGAATTTTCCAGCGCTTGATGACTGCATTGCTGGCGGGCATTCCCGGCGTCGCGGTACTGATCGATGACGTCATCGTCAGTGGCCGGACGATGCCGGAGATGACACAGCGCCTCGACACTGTGCTGTACCGCATCGGTAAGGCAGGCTTACGGCTCAACCGGAACAAATGTAAGTTTGCGAAAGAGAGAGTAGAATTCCTGGGATTTGTCATAGACGCTGAGGGTATTCATCCCGCACCCAGCAAAGTTGAATCTATTGCCAACACTCCTGAACCTAAGAACGTTCAACAACTACAAGCATTTTTGGGATTGTATAATTTTTATGAGAGGTTCGTACCTCACAAAGCCACTATACTTGAACCTTTACATAGGTTGCTTGACAAGTCGCAACCGTGGCAATGGTTAGACAGGGAGCAATCGAGTTTTGACACAGCTAAACGGTTCCTATCATCTGACTTGACACTCGTTCATTACGATCTAAATAAGCCGCTGGTACTCACCTGCGACAGCTCCGAATACGGCGTCGGCGCTGTGTTGTCACATGTGATGGAGGACGGACACGAGCGTCCCGTAGCGATGAGTTCCAGAACTCTACATACTCACGAACGTCGTTACTCACAACTAGACAAAGAGGCCGCTGCCATCTCATTCGGTGTTGGTAAGTTCCATAACTATCTAATGGGAAGATCCTTTACTATAGTTACGGATCACAAACCGCTGTTGGGTATATTCGACCCTAAGCGACCTATGCCCCCGGTGCTGTCACCTCGCCTAACGAGGATCGCGATTGTTCTCACTTCACACAATTATAACATTGTGTATAAACCGGGGCAACAGATTGGTCATGCTGATGGATTAAGCCGATGGCCGCAGCCTATTCCAGACCAACCTGAGCAGCAGCTGTGTGATGTGTTACTGATGGCAGAGACACCTACTGACTTCCCTGTCGATGCCGACCAAATAGCAATTGCAACGAAGCGAGATAGATTATTATCTCGTGTCAGTCATTATGTGCTTAGCGGTTGGCCAGCTAAAGTTGCCGATGATGAGCTGCGTCCATACTGGTTACATCGTTCGGAACTTTCTATGCATGAAGATTGCATCTTACTTGGTTGTCGAGTGGTGGTACCGCCATCTTTGCGTGAAACCGTCCTACGGGCGCTACATAAGACACACAACGGCATCGTCCAAACGAAAGCATTGGCCAGAAGTTATGTTTGGTGGCCAAAATTAAACGAAGATATTGAGGCATTAGTAAGCGGATGCAACAAATGTCTCGAAAATCGGCACATGCCCCCGAAAGCAAAGTCTGAGTGGATCACGCCTACAAAGCCGTGGTCGCGAATAAATGTGGACTTTGCGGGGCCTTTTCAAGGTAAATACATGATGATTGTTGTAGACGCTTTTTCTAGATGGCCTGAAGTAATAGTGGTAAACAATATGACTTCGGGAACGGTTGTCAGACATCTCAGAAATTTGTTTGCTATTCACGGCTTGTGCGAGACACTGGTTTCCGACAATGGAACATCCTTTGTATCAGTTGAAGTTAAGCAATTTCTAGAGGCGAATAAAATAAAACATATCACGACAGCGCCTTATCATCCAGCAACAAACGGCTTGGCTGAAAGAATGGTCCAAACGGTTAAAGACAAGTTGCGCAAAATGGATGACATTTCGTGGGATGTTAAGATTCCTCGTATGTTACTGGGATTGAGAGTAACCCCTTGCACCGTAACTAACAAAAGCCCAGCGGAACTCTTGATGAATAGGCGCCTACGTACCTTGCTAGATGTTATACATCCTGACAATCGTGTTCGAAATAAAACTGATCAACAGATTACCAATAATGCACAAAAAGTAAACCGAGAAACAAATGTTGGCCAAAGTGTAATGTACAGAAACTATAGTAGTGGACCTCGTTGGTTGCCTGGTACGGTGGTAAAAAAGCAAGGGCCATCTAACTATCAAGTTGCAACTGATGATGGTAATTTAGTGAAGCGACACATTGACCAATTGGTTAGAAAGAAAAACACAGATGTTACAGACCAGAAAAGAGAAGAAGAAGTAATAAGTACTGAAGAATCAAGCTTAGAAAAAGAAAACACAGATGTGGGAAGGGAAGGAGATACAGACATGAGTGAGGAAATAATTGAAATACCGAGTCAGGACAAATGGGCAGAGATGTTAGGTATACCTAGTGATTATGAGTCTGGTTATTCTGGGGGCAAGATTAAAAGTAAAGTATTGTCTCATAACAAAAGCCCTTATGAAAGGCCCGATTCATTGTATATCGCATAGGCATATGGCTGAGTTGAAATCTAAATAAATGTAAAATTATTAACCTAAGGTGTAGCTATAATGAGTTATTATATAATTGATATTATATGATACAAAGCTCGTATTATATAAAATTGTTATCTTTAAGTATAAGTTAAAGTTAATATATATTTTGTATACTTGGGGGAAAGGTATGTTGTATATACATACGTCTAGTTCTAAGTTTGCATTTGATTGAGTCAATTTAGCTTACCCTCATACATATTTCTTAATTCACATTACTACCCTACTCTTGTTGATTTGTCACTTGTATTTCTATGCTACTTAGCTCAATACACGAATTACCTAATTTGGTGTTTTATTAGAAATATTACAAAACCAAAACTAAAGCCAAAACTAATAGAATAGAATAATATTTATTTCCAAAATACATAGAACTGGTTAGTGGTACACAAGTATGCAAAAAATTCTTAAATGTTCTAGATGGTAATATACAGCGAACCTCAAACTAGGCGTGAGCCTGTATCTTGGGGCTCAGAGATACGATTTACATAGGTAGTGTTTTAAAAGTATGGACAATACCACATCACTAATGACTTAATAAACCATTTTATTCATTACATTATTTTATGACGAAATATTATGAGGTGCAGGAATTCAATTTCTAATTTGCTATAAGAGATTAAAAAATAATTTGGTAGATTTTAAAGCTGTATTCTGCAATGTCATTGCTTTAACAATTATTATTAAACTATCAATAGTTTTATTATAAGTGGTACTCTTTACAAGGATTTTTGATAACAGCAGAATATTTTATTTTATCAGTTTATACATGTCTATATACACTTTACATATTGAATACTAGCTATTCTAAATAATATAATGTATGAATAGTATTTTATATTGATAACATCTAATAGTTTCTCTTTTTCTATAAATGTGCTAACCAATACACACATTACTTTAGGCATGCGTAGAACTTGAAAAAGAGTACAAAAAATGGAAAACAAGCCATGAACAGTTACAATCCCGCGATGAGATTGAAGTGCAGAAGCAGGCACTCCAAAACGAGTACTACTGGAGTGAGATAGCAGATTTTGAGAAAGAGGCCAATACAATACAGGCAAAGTATGATAAACAAAAGGCTAAAATGGAGAAGCTTGTTGAAAAACTCAACAATATGGAGAAGAATTTTGGTAGCAATACTGATGCTATTCAGTAAGTTCTTTTTAATTATTTTTATCATAATATGGTTGTGTTTGTCTACTATTTTACCTGATCTTAAATGACAATAAGATTGAAGGTGGTGACCAACCTAAACTATGAACTAAACTTTTTCTATAATTATAATTATTCTAAATAATCTTTGTAACTTTAATAAAACCAGCCAGTGAAATTACTGGGCTTATGAGACTTAATACCTAATGTCTCAGTGTAACGAGCGCACTGCAGTGCCGCGCAGGCCTTTGTGCTTCAAAGTTCTGGGTGGCACTGCAATTGTTATGGGCCGGCGTTATGCCTACCATCAGGCAAACGACCAGCTCGTCTCGTTACCAAACAACATAAAAAAATAAAGTTTAGGCTTAGAACAGAATTTCTCTTCATATTGATGTGCGATTGTAACATTGGCTTATCAAGGTACATCTTATAATACTTACTTAGTTTCCATTCAAAATGTAAACCGATATCAATCACTCATAGAATTGTTTGATTTTTCAAAGAGGCCTAAAGGAACAACTCAAAGAGAAATCCGAAGAAAAAGTAAGTGCGGAACATGAGTTGCGCAGACTGGAGTCTGAAGTCCGCGACGCGCAGGCCACGTGGCGGAGCGCGCAGAACTCCTCCGGCAAGCGGAAGGAGCTGCTCAACAGAGAGAAGAGGAAAGTGGCCGACCTTGAACGAGAGATACAGAACATCGAGTGAGTTATCAACTGCTCTACACATAAACCGTGTTACCACAAAAAACACTTAAACGCCTGTTTAGCTAGACAGTGTCTAAAGATAAACATCGTTTGTTAGTGGTAGGACTAACTCTTCTGCGAGTGTCCGTCTGGGTTGTTACCACCGCTTTGCTCGTGAAGTCTGCCGTCAAGCAGTAATGTGCAAGCAGTACAAAGATACTGTTAATGTGGTTTAAACATCACATTAACACAATAAAAATGATATTCACAAAAAATATAGGTACTGGATCTAAAAGCTTCCCGGATTCAACGATTTTTTATCCTTCAGTAGTAATTTAAATGTTACTACCAGATTCTTTACATTTCAATTAATAAAAAAAAAGTATGACAACTATGTACATAATAGCAGCACTTTGGTTTCCAGGTTCTGCGGGTAATGCCACGTTCATTTACCTAATAATGTAATAATGTTCAATTTGAAATATATTGTGTCAGGTCGGGCAACGCTAGTTCGCGTCGCGGCGCGCTGGAGGCGGCGGCGGCGGCGGCGGCGCGCGCGGCGGCGGCCGCGGCGGCGCGCTACGACACGGCGCAGAACGACGCGGCGCAGGCGCGCGCCGCAGTTGCGCACGCGCAGGCCGCCGCCGACCAGGCGCAAGCGCGCGCGCAACGCCAGCGGGACAACATTAGTACGTACTCTTTCGCTTTTTTTAACCCCCGACGCGAATACGATGTGTGTTATAAGTTTTAAATATATCTGTGTGTCTGGTGTGTGGTATCTGAGCTCCTAAACTTCTTGCCCTTCATCTCTGCCGCGTTTCCTGTCTTGTAGCATTAAATATATGTGAGGTTCGTAGTTCTCCGGTCTTCTTGTAGCCCGCTCCCCCCACAGAGCAGCTGCAGCAGCAGGCGCGCGAGCTGGCGTCCCGCGGAGACGACTCGCTGGCGGTGTACGGGTCGAACATGGTGGAGCTGTGCCAGCGCGTCAAGAAGGCTGGCAAGCAGTTCAGCGCGCCGCCGCGGGGGCCCGTCGGTCGGTATAAGCGCACACACCTACACACATGCACACACAAATACGCACAATTCACACGCAAACACACACATACACACGCAAACACACCCACATTACACACGCACGCATACACACACAAATACGCGCAATACACACGCAAATACGCGCAATACACACGCAAACACACACACATGCATACACACACACGCGCATACACACGTAAACACGCACACATACACACACACAAACACATACTGATATATTAGGGACTATTGTATTATAAATGCACTCCATAGAAACAAAGTACTAATGAAAGATGGCTGGCTCGTTGCGATCAAACCACAGAACAACATTTTTAAAGGGCAATAGATATTGCATTGAAAATATATACACAATAATTTACGCCATCCTTGGCGTTTAACAAAGTTAGTTACAAAGTAAGTTGAACAATTTTTAAATGATTTTTCATTATTTTTATTTACTGGCGGTTCAAATACTTTGCAATGAAAATTATTATTCATTCTAATAGCGATAGTTTTGATTAAAACATAATTATCTATACCATAATAATATTATAAAGAAGTAAAGTTTGTAAGTTTGTTTGTTACCGCTAACCTCTGGAACCTCTGGTCCGATTCGAAAAATTCCTTCACTAATAAGAAGCTACATTAATCCCTGAGTGCTATATAGGCTACATTTTATTCTGATTCCACGCGTGCGAAGCCGCGGGCTGATGCTAGTTGTTCATATTTCTGTTATTTATTTTCTAGGTTCATATTTGAAAGTGAAAGAGAAGAAATGGGGAGGCGCTCTGGAGCATATTATCGGCGGATCCATTCAAGCATTTTGTGTGAACACGCCTGAAGATTCTAGGAAACTGTTCGAAATCATGGGCCAGGTAAGTTAACGGTCAAACTGATTAATCCGTAGGAATTTCACTAGGTGGTATACCACCGCTTTGCTCTGCCGCCAAGCAGTAATGTGCATGAATTACAGTCTTCCGGTTTGATGAGCAAAATAGTCAGCGAAATTACTGGGCTTATGAGACTTTATGTCTCAGGGTAACGAGCGTACTGTAATGCCTCGCGGACCTTTGTCTTCCAAACTACTGAGTGGCACTGCAATTGTTTTGTGCTGGCGTTATGCTTACCATCAGGCAAACGACCAGCTCGTCTCGTTACCAAATAACATGCCGCCTGCGCGGCACTGCAATGCGCTCGTTACCCTGAGACATTAGGTATTAAGTCTCATAAGCCCAGTAATTTCACTGGATACTCTGCTCATCATACCGGAACACAGTAATGCTTGCACACTACTGCTTGGCGGCAGACTTCACTCACAAAGCGGTGGTAACAACCCAGACGGACACTCGCAGAAGAGTTAGTCCTCCCACTAACAAACATCTTTGATGATAACGAAACCGTTGTCGTCCAGGTGTACGGCAACGCTGCCAAGCCCGGCGTGACTTGCAGCAAGTTCCTGAAGAGTCAGCACGACGTGCGCCGCAACAAGGTGCAGGCCGCCGGGTTCTCTTGCGCGCTGGACTCCGTGGACGTGGCCGACCCGGTCGTCGCCAACTACCTCATAGACAATGTCGGCCTCGAGGGCATCCTGCTCGTGCCCGACCATGGTAACTAGCCGTGCATACAGGGTGTTTGGACCGACAGGTGTAATCTTATTTAGAACTAGCTATAATAAAACATGTGAACCGACCGCTCAATAATTTTGAAGCCCAAATATTGTGTTGATAATATTCACAAAAATATAACCCACAATCCAAACAAATTAGAATTCTAAACTATAACACACCTCCTAGTTCCCCCCCCCCCCCTCCCGCATTGCAAAAACGATGCCGCACCGCAAATTGATGCGTTGATGTAATGTAAACATTTAATCGCATGCGTCAGACAACACTGATCATTCGGTGCGGTATCGCATCGGAAATTTTCATGACGCGTTGTCCGACGGCGTTGATTTTTCACGATGCGTTGTCCGACGTCTTAGATTTTTTTTGATGCGTTTTCCGACGCCGCAGACTTTTTACGGTGCGTCGTCGCTATGTTACGGCCTCGCCCTGCACCCTGCTTGTGTTGGTCCAGATGACGCGATCCGCCTGTCGAGCAGCGAGGAGAACGTGCCCGAGAACTGCTCCAAGATCGTGACGCTGGACAGCACGGAGTTCCACCCCGCGCCCGCCTACCGCAGCTACGGCGGCGCCGGCCGCCAGGGCCGCTACCTGCAGATCAGCACGGCCGAGAGGAAGAGGTCGCTTATCTTATTCACGATCGTAATACCATACATAAATGCAAGGCTTGACAACCGGTTAAAATTTAAAACCGGTAACTCCCTAAGTAGGTACATGTGAAATCTTTTGTGTTTTGTTCTACCTTTAACCTCTATTGACCGAAAAGAAGTGAGCATCATTTTTAAAATTGCTTTGTATTAAATACCGGTTTTTAACGGTTTTCGCCGGTGACGGCGGGGGATGCGGAAATCCCTCCGCCACTTCGCCTCATCCCACCCTCTAGGCCGACCGTAGGGTGTCGCGCAATAAATAGGTTTATTAAGATTTTCAATTATACTCTTTTATCGCTCGCGTTTCGAACGAAATAATCTAAAAAACCGTTAAATACCATTACTAAAAGGTTATTTATAAACCGGTTCCAAGCCTTGCATAGATGAATAGCTGTGCAAACTACACTGGTACACGTTTATGCAACACAAAAAAATGCAACTTGTAATGTTGCTCAGGCAAGTGCTAGCCGAGATTCAAGAAGCGGAGTCAGCTCTACGAGCGCTGGAGGCCAAGGCTGAAGAGCTGTCCCAGGTCGCGAAGCAAGCTCGCGACGTGGAGCGTGCGGCCTCGCGGGCGCTGCAAGCGCTGCTGGCGGACAGGCACGAGAAAACTGAGGCGGCCAAGGCAGCGGAAGCAGCGCTGGAACAGCACCAGACTCCACATCACACTGTTTTAGTACGTAAAAATATCTGCACTATTTTTTTTAAATTTCGGAGTATCTGTGCAGGATTGCGAGACTACCCTCATTTTTCAATTCGGTATTAGCACAAGCTGAGTAAATATCGCACGTATAAGATAAACATTCTGCTCATTCGTACAAATGGCTTTTAGGTCAACTCTTGCAGTATGCGCTAAGGAACAGAACAACTTTTCTTCTTATTTTGTTTTCTGAAAACTGTACCTGGTGGAGCTTCAAAGCATATGGTATCTTGTAGATCTACTTACTAACCAATAGAACGATCTAAATTCGAATTCAAATAGCCGTGAAAAGTCAGATCAATTGAGACAGACATATTTACTTTCGGAATTATATTACTAGTCATCGGTTCATGTGCAAGAATGATTTTAAAATCCTTTTGGATGTGGGCGAAAATTAGTAGTTGTAAAGTACTCCATACCAATGTCTTCTCAAACAGGTGGAAGAACTGAACATATCCAAAGATAAGCTTCGTACGTTGCAAGAACAAGTGGACGCGTTTACAAAGAAGGATCAAGAGTTCCGGACACGTATCGATGAGTACGACTCCCAAATGAAAACTGTTAAAACGCAGTTGGGCGAAGCCACCGCCGCTTGTAGAAGTCTCAGTGTGAGTAAAAACCTTGGCCTATGAAAATATTCACAACTACATTTTTAATTCTCGATAGCGTTCACTAGCATCATAATAACTTGGCACCGAGACGTGTTCTCTTACCCTAAGATTCAGAGACGAATCTAAGCGTGGACTCATGCCTCCATATGACAAATTTCTATGTAGTTTTGACATATGGAAGCAAAACTCCACGCTTAGAGGCGTCTCAGAGTCCAGCCTTACTGTTGTCCTAATTAGCAATCTAAAAGTTGCGCAACGAGCTATGCTTGGGGTTTCCACGCGTGCCTGATAAAATCCGGAATGAGGAGATCCGCAGGAGAACGAAAGTCTTCGGATATAAATAGCTCTCATAATTAGCAAGTTGTAATGGCAATGGTAGGTAGGCCACATCGCTTGAGAACAGAAAACCGAAGAAAGATTCTCGAGTGGCGACCACGAACCGGCAGTGTAGGTTGGCCCCCCAAATGGTGGACCGACAACCTGGTCCATATCGCGGGGAACCGTTGGATGCAAGAGGTCTCTCCGCCGTCGAGTTTCTTGCCCTTCTTCTCAATTGTGTAGGCTTCGGAACGAGGCAACTAGAGTCACTACAACTTCCGCGAGCGCCCACCTTGAGCCTGCGAGAAGTAGCTATAGCTAGATTAGAGCCCACTTTAAAGGGACGCACTCGTGCGCTGGGGCTATTCTCTCTCGACCCCACTTATTAAAGAGGGACGGCCCAAGCCGAGGTTCGTACTGGACGTGGTTCGAACCCACGCTGTGCTTTGAGCTAGTCGCCACACACAACTTTGTTTTCTAGTTTATGATCAGAGTGATCATAAACAGTGGCCTAGCATGACTTGATGTGAAATTAAATTTCTACCATCTTTAGGAAGAGATAGAACAAGAGCAGATGAAGTTAGACCAAGGAGTCTCAGAAAGACGCAATTGGCAACAGCGCGTCGAAGAAGATAGGATCAAGCTCGCTCAAGTCGAGTCCATACTGGAGGAGAAACGTGAAGTCATACAGAAGAAGGAACAGGAGGCTCTTACGCTGTGTGCCAGGATAGAGCGGCCGAGGTTTGTAATTAAAAATTGAAATATCTACAATCTACATATTTTACAATAGCGGCTGCCAGTGGTTTGATATTCGTAGCCTGTGTCACTCTTCAGTTCATAAACTGTAATCTCTATGGAATTACATTAAGTTGCTCAATTGTTGTGTCATAGGCTGTGATTTATAGTAGTACTAGCTTCTGCTCTCAGCCATGCTCCCGTTCTATTTGGTACCACTCAAATCCAACGATTTCAACTTGGTTGTTGCTTGTAAATAGGTTGATGAAATTAGGCGTGCGAAGCTACGGCCAAAAGCTGGTGCCAAGGTCGTTCTCAAATCGAGTATTTTTTGTGCAGGGATAAAATGATAGTGACAAACGAGCTGAAAAAGACGCAGCTGAAGCTGAGTTCGATTCGCAGCGACGGACTGTCGAAGGCGCAGGTAGCGGAGCGTCTACTGGGTGTGGAGCGACAGTACCGCCGCACAAAGGACACGCTCGACCGACTCAAGCGGCTCATACACGAGGTCAGTACCGCCGCACAAAGGTCACGCTCGACCGACTCATACACGAGGTCAGCACCGCCGCACAAAGGTCACGCTCGACCGGCTCAAGCGGCTCATACACGAGGTCAGTACCGCCGCACAAAACTCACGCTCAAGCAGCTCATACACGAGGTCAGTACCGCTGCACAAAGGTCACGCTCGACCGACTCATACACGAGGTCAGTACCGCCGCACAAAGGTCACGCTCGACCGACTCATACACGAGGTCAGTACCGCCGCACATAGGTCACGCTCGACCGGCTCATTTACGAGGTCAGTACCGCCGCACAAAGGACACGCTCGACCGACTCAAGCGGCTCATACACGAGGTCAGTACCGCCGCACAAAGGTCACGCTCGACCGACTCATACACGAGGTCAGTACCGCCGCACAAAGGTCACGCTCGACCGACGCAGAAGAGTTAGTCCTACCACCAAGTAAAAATAAAGTAAATTAATACACTATTATAGGATTATATTTAATTTTAGGTTATTTTTAGCAGGCTTTTTTGCTGATTGCTGACTTAAAAATGTTGTCCACAGATTAAAAGCACGACAGACACTCATTTGAACTTCTGCCATCGAGTACAGACCTACATCGCTAGACGAGTGCAGTGTTGTTTCCAGTCCATTTTGAATTTACGCGGTTATTCGGTACGTATGCACAGTTTATTCTAAGGGGCAGAATTCGGCGCGCCGCTATCTCGCTCGCGCGTAGTATTTCACCTCACGGGGTTAGTACCTCGACGTGGCGGCCATACAATGATATCTATTTGAAAATTCTTTTATCGAAGGATACGCGCTTGTTTTAAAGGAACTGTACGCTTAGTTGATCCAAGTATCTGGAACCGGTTTACGTTTGCTACCAGCCGAACGCGTAAAATTAAATTATATAATCTTAGCTGTGCACCTTCTATTTATTCAGTAACTTGTTGTGTTGTTAACTTTCGTCTGTTACACAATTATTTTGTCTTGTACCTTATTTTATAAGTTCATTTATCATGACCGTTAGCATGCTGGGTGCACGGGTTATACCTCCAATTTGTAATCCAAAGGATGGAGTCGAGATCCGGGAAACAGAAACTTCTCGTCCGGACTTCGACACACTCTGTTAAGGAATTAGGGACTATTGTGTACTTTTAATTAAGTTTAGCATTAGTTACCAACATTATGAACAGTAGAGATTATTATTATTCACTGTATTTATTTACAATTTTAAGTCTAAGTTTTTTACAATATTTCTATAAAAATACAAAATATTACAAAAAACCTAAACCTAGAGTGCCGCCGGCAGCGGGGCAGGGCCCAAGCTACCGGTGGTTAGGGCTGCAGAGTGAGGAACCTCCTGACAATACGTGCCGTGTCAAGGAGCACTGCCTTCTGCATCCGACCCTTGATCCAACCGTCTAGCGAGAGCCTCTTGAGATGTTGGTCGAGGCTCTTCGCTACAAGGCCGTTCGCCGAAACAACTATCGGTACAATGATCGTTGAATCAACATTCCACATGGCGGTTACCTCGTGAGCCAAGTCAAGGTACTTGCTGAGCTTGTCCTTCTCGGCTTTCACGAGGTTCTCGTCATGGGGAACGGTGATGTCAACGAGCACTGCCCGGCGTTGGGACCGATCTACCAGTACGATATCAGGCTTATTGGCAACAATAGTCCTGTCCGTAATGATAGAGCGGTCCCAATAGAGCAATGCACGACCATTTTCGAGAACTGGCGCCGGTGCGTACTTATAGTACGGCACCTCAGACTCGACAAGGCCGTATTGAAGGGCAATTTGCTGATGGATGATCCTGGCTACAAGGTTATGTCTGTGTAAATACTCGCCGTTAGCAAGATGAGAACAACCGGAAATAATATGACGAAGAGACTCTCCCGGACGGCGGCATGCCCGACAGATGTCGACCGTACCGTCTTTCATAATATATTTCCGGTAGTTATTCGTCTTGATAACATCATCCATAATTGCACAGACAAAACCCTCGGTCTCCCCAAAGAGGTCACCGAAACGTAACCAGTTCACCGACGCGAGCAGGTCCACATCGGGCCCTGAGAACCGCCCGTGCAGCTCCTTGCCCTTCCATACTTCCTTGCGGTCCTCAGTGGTCATCACCACTGGTTTGCGCCAATTCTCGTTTGCCAACGAGAGGCGTGAGGTTTCTCTCAACTGCCACCACATCGCGATGTATCCCACGCTCGTTGTTAAGGAAATATTCCCTGAGGCTGCACACTTCGCGGTTATGAAGCGTCTTGGCATTCAAAAAGCCACGACCTCCCCATTTCCGTTTATTATGATGTGTGGCGGGCAGGGCCGCATGGACATCGAGCACGCGCGCGGCGCGCTGGAGATCGTGTGCTCGGGGCGCGAGAGCAGCCGCACGCGCGTGGCCGCGTCCACGTCGTCGCTGTCGGGCGGCGAGCGCTCCTACTCCACCGTGGCCTTCATCATGGCGCTGTGGGAGTGCGTCGAGCTGCCCTTCTACTTTATGGACGAGTTCGACGTCTTTATGGTCAGTATTTTTTTTGTTTTGGCTCCATGCAATTTGCCTATTTAGCTAATGTCAAGTTTATAACGATTGTCAATCTAACCAAAATCACGTCTAAGTCTAGTCACGGTCGAGTCAAAGTCACGCTCCTGTAAAGCGGTGGATACTTTATAGTTTTCAATAGAATACGAAAATATAATACACTAGCTTCTGCCCGCGGTTTTCACCCGCGTTCCCACAGGAACCGTGCATTTTTACGGAATAAAAAGTAGCCTATGTTATTCTCCGGTCCCTAAACAAACACTTTCGTATCTATAATATTAGTAGGATGTAAAGTTAATAAGAGAATTATCAAATTCTAGCCAGTCACGTCTAAGTCTAGTCACGATCGAGTCAAAGTCACGCGCCAGTAAAGCGGTGGATATAATATATGCTTTATATAAATGCGAAAGTGTGGTTTGTTGATTTGTCTTTCTTTCACGCAGTAACGGAGCAACGGATCGACGAGATGTTTAGCATAGATATAGTTTATGGACCAGAGGGTAACATAGCCTACTTTTTATCCCGGAAAATGCACGGTTCCTGTGGGAACGCGGGTGAAAGCCGCGGGCAGAAGCTAGTGCTTAATAATTCCATCGTAATTACACATACCACTCGAAATTACACAGGTTTTAAAAAAAATACAAAATCGCCAAAAGCACATAACGTGATACTTACCACGCCTATTTATTATTTAATTTGTTAAACGCAAATTAATCGAGACGTGACGTGATTAAAAACATGTCTGAATGAAAATTCAGGTCTATTCTTGAACTAATCAACAAGGTTTTTTTTTACTAGTTCATCACCAAATTTTCTGTCGTACACAGGACAACGTAAACCGCAAGATAGTGATGGAGCTTCTGATCGACCACGCACTCAAAAACACGAGCCGTCAGTTCGTGTTCCTCACGCCACAAGACGCGTCCTCAGTTACCGCACAACCGCAGATCAGCATACATTTGTAAGTTATAAACATTTTTTTTAAAACAAAATAAATAAACGCTTAGAGGTCTTACCACAAAAAAATTAAACACACTTTAAACTTGTTTAACTCCTAAACATGCCTTACTCGCGTGTTTAATAAGAGCAACCACAAATCCTGATTTAAGCCGTGTCTAACTCAATTCTGTTGACATTTGTAATCATTTTACACGTTTATCTTTAGACACTGTCTAGTTAAACAGGCAACTAAGTCACTCATACCTCCGCACTAGGATTCCCTGACTCGCAGGTGGCATAGACACACACAGATATACATCACAAACATCCAAGACCCGAGAACAAACTTTATGCTTACACAAAAACTGCCCCGGCCGGGAATCGAACCCGGGACCCCTCGCCTTGCAGGCAGGGTTACTACTAACTTAGCTACGGACCCGTTGATGATTCTGTATAGACTGAGTTGTATTTTTGAGGGTATTTCTATGTTTGTTTCCTCGTAACTGAGTGAAAACAATTGCGGCTTCACCACACTAGAAAATTATGGCTGCATTATCAGAGTGCACGATAGTCTCAAATTTATTTGAGTGCTAGTGTAGGGGAAGTCGCCTTAAGTGCGTGCGTTTTAATACATTACACATTTTAAACACTAACGCCCAGAGCCTAATGTTTTTTTAAAGATATATACAAAAGATAAAATATGCGCCATTAGAGGTTCTGTTGCTCGTTTTTAAACTACACGTAAAATGTGTTAACTTGTAGCAAAACACAAACTTACTCTATATAGACGCTCTTGTCTTGTATAAGCTCTCAACTGCATTTTTAAGTATAAACATCAGTGTTCGCGCATCCCTCTGCTACGCCGTAGACATGTTTATGTCTACGTACTGTTGTAGCACATGTGTCAAGATCTCGATAAAATGTTTATATTCCTGTTTCAGAATGGCGGATCCGCGGCCCTAGTACGTATAAGCATTATTTTTAAAATCCAGTGGATAATTTTTTATGTTGATTATGATTTGAATTCAGATTCAATTTTATTTCTGATGCCATTGTTACATACTTGTAATTAAAAGAACGAAGCCAATTCAAATAAATACCTCTATTTTTAAATGTATCTACTTGTTTTTTTAATCTTAAAATCCTGGCGATTTATTTTCACACAAAGAATAATTTAGTTATAGGTAGGTCTCTAATATGTAGATTCAATAATCAGTGACGTGTTCAAGCAAGTTTGATGAATACTTCGTGATGGCTATGGTAAAGTCAAAACTTACAATTTAATATTGTGATTAAAACAATACAATGAAATTTCAACACTTTATTTAATACTTTTACAGCTAAATTGCCGTGACTTACAATGAGTACAAAATGTGATCGAATGCATTTATTGCACAAATACAGTACCATCCGACACATAACATGGGCAGTTCCGTGAACAGTATAATGCAAATAATTATATTAATTTATTTTAATAAACTACTTTAACTTTATACAGTTTAATTTAAAACCTATCATTACAGTGCTCACGAACTAGTGTTGATTTATGGAACTTTTTGAGATCACGCATACCTCATCAGAATACAATTGAAAAATAACTATTACAAGTAAGTTTTTATATTAGTTTTCAAAATAAATTGATATAAAAATAACTTAAATCTAAGTGTGTTCTAATCGAGCTAAGAATATATTTAAATTATTCTGATAACAAATCTAAGTCTTATTTAAAAGGCGAGGTCGCCCTACAGGATAAGCGTCATCGTTGGACTTAATTCTAAGTGTATTTTTACTAACAATCAATATAAAATACCCGGTTTGCTTTAGGTACGTTACACAGTAACTATTGAATGGAGTAATTTATCTGTTAACATTTCAATATTTTGTACATTTTATTTTCGTTCTCTATGTTTGACACAGACATGCAGAATTGATGAAGAGTTACAACATTAAATGAGAACTGAAGAGTGAACACTTCTAAGTAAGCTTAATGATATTGTGATTCTATTTTTAAATATTTATGAATATATAAGTTCAGTCATTTTTATCAGAGCTGAACAGTAACAATCTTAGTTCCTAAATGTGTCAGTAGGACACTCGGTTATCTATTCGTTTCCCAGCTACAATATTTATACATCTATTGAAGCATTTCTGTATAAGTAATATTTATATATATTCTGTCGTAAAAGATGCGATTAGTAACCGTGGGTGAGCATTTTTTTTACAGATTTATACTGAATTTCTTCAGCATTTAAACAGCTTTAAGCAAAATGTTCCAGCATTTCAAGATCATAAACAAACCGCCAAGAAGTTATAAACGCAGCAAAAACATGTTACCATTTAAAAGTACAGGAAATATTCAATTTTAAAAATAAGTATTACAAGAATACAAAAGATCTGATTCCAGAGCGACAGTCTTTGGTTAGTCGAAATAGCCGCAAAAGATACCTTTCGTCGCGAAAATAGTTCACTAAAAGTTTATTCAATATTTTAATAAGAATTTACGATCGACTCAGAAAGTCTTGTAATCAGTCTCATGAACACACTTTTTGTTCATCATCCAGGAAACAATTTAATCAATTATTTACAATTTAAATTGAGAGAGAAGTAATAAACTAAGCATCGATAATATATAATTATGGAACAGTTCAACCTTAATTAATTATTTTAGAATACGAATAAGTTTATTTGATTCAGATTTAGAGAAAAAAAAGCTAAAAAAAACTGTAACCCGCATGTAGTACAGAAACACAAAACAAGTGTTATACATCTAAATAGTTATTCAATGACTATGACGTTCTCCTGTTCCACGCATTGACAGGTGGCGCCGCCTGGTGGAAATAGAACTGAAGCAAAATGTCGCTAAGAACCAGCCAATGAGAGAAAAGGATGTTGCCGCCACAAAAGTGACGTCATCGTAAACATAATTCGATACCTGGCCAGTCGCCATTTTGCTCAGGCAGTTCTTCTATGGATTTAGAGTAAGCCAGATCGGCAAAGGAGTCTGTATGGTTTTTGGATTATATAAAGCTAAGTATTCTTCTAGTTAGGTAAAAGTAATGTGCTAAATATCAAAAGTGTACTTATGTAATTACAGAATGAGTTGTCGTGTATTGAATATCAATAATAAAAAAACAGTTCCGATGAGTTTCTTGCCCGTTCTTCTCAACCGGACTAAATCTTTGGAACGGGCACTTAGAGTCAATTGCCTAGTCAACTTAAAGTGAATTATTGGAAATACAACAATATTATGTGATTTAAGCTGTTTTATTTATTCTTGTAAGTAATGGTTGTAACAATTTTCAGAAGTGGGATGAGCTCATCCATTTCTGCCCGCACATGCAGCCCCATAATGTGAGAGCTGCCTGGGAGTTTTAACACATCTTGCTGTACTTCGAGCAAGTACGCACCGTGGCATCCGCTGCAATATGCGCTTCGGGATACCTGCCTGCATCGAGAAGCTGGAATAATCTGGTAGGATCTATTCATGTTATATCAAGTAATGGGTAAAGAATAATTTAAGTATATCCATGGTCACATTAGACTGAGTTTAATCCGGCAAATATAATTGGATGTGATACATGGTTGGAAAACTTTGAATAATAGTGGGAATAGTAACGTATACAGGCAAGGTTGTTTAGGTTACAAAAAGGCACAATACTTTACATGGCTAAGAATTAACGTGGTTTAAATGGAAGCAGAAAATTTAAGGTTATTTTTGGTACATAACAAAGAATGTTTCTTTTTCTTTCTTTGCTGAGTTTTCTAAGTCTTGGCTTACTTAATGTTAGTAAGTCGATGTAACAATAGTGGGTAATGTAAGGATTCTGATGATACACCATGCATCGATGTTTGTTCCGACATTTAAGTTATGGTGTAATAAAGAAACTTGCATACAGACATTCATATATACGCATTTTTATTTTGAGCAGTCGTGTAAAACAAAAAACTGGATAACTTTTCTGTGATTTATATTGATTTGACTTTATTGTAAATGGATTGATATGAAATTAAAATGTTTTACTACAAAGTTTGTATTTTACCACATCTGGCTCATTTTATACTTAAAGAAAACTTACGTACTTACATATATCATTATGAGCTGCAGTATAGGTAATTACCGATTAAGTAAAAACTCTGTTGCAACCTACCCACTTCAATACAATACAATTAAAATATAACAACTTTTCAGTACCTAGTTTACAATTCTTCGAATTGAGTCGGCCGGTACCACGTAGTACCGGCGGCAAAAAATAAAACACATAGACCTTATTCAGTGGTGATAAGGTTCAAAATAGATTAACCGTTATGAACGAATAAAATTGCTAACTATATTGGACCTTAAGTCGGCCGGAACCACGTAGGTAAATAGAAACAGTTAGACCTTATTCAGTGGTGATAAGGTTCAAAATAGCTTGAACTAATAAAATTGCTATTTTAAAAGAAAAAGAAAAGAAGACCTAAGTTAGTCATACTGGCCAAATAAATTTACAGTTACCTTCCAAACTAGTGATAGCTATAGAAAAGTACTCTGTGGTAATAACTGTATGACGGCAGGGCGTCTCGCAGTACTTACGTACAGAGCTTGTTATTTTCTGTTAACAAATTTGTTAATAATTAGGTATTTCTAGTACTTGTTTGATTATTATTAGATTTGTTTTAAACGAGATGTAGGGTAGGAAGAAGGCTTCCTATTCCTTCCTTTTTCGTCAAGACGAGAAAGCATACAGCCAACCCTGGTGTCAGAATTTTAAATCGTCCCAGGGCTTTCTAATTTCTTGCACGCTATTATAACCACATCTACGGGAAAGCCAATAACAAAACGAAGTATTAGTAGAACGAAGTATTGTTGTTATTGCGTATATATTAAAGTTCATGTGAACCCTTTGACTTAGGACTGTGGTTGGCTAAGTTTGAGTTGATGTAGATTTTTTTTCTATTTATGGGTTTCAACAGTACTCCCAATAAAGACTTGGACAAAGGTCAGTGTCAGTTGTCTCGTTAAGTTCAAAATAGTTACATATACAGTTATTAATACACTGTAACATTGAACCAGTCACAACACCAATTTCTCGAGCTTCACGAGTAGGACGAGAATTGGATTTAAACATTTAAAAACAAACCAAAGTAGAACTTGACACGGAAATCGTGGTGATGAGGACGCCTGAGGGGCGATGGAGCAAATAAAGAGTCACCACGGAAATCGTAGCGATGAGGGCCGCCTGATGGGCGATGAAATAAACAAGGGCCACCACGGAAATCGTGGTGATGTGGGCCGCCTGATGGGCGATGAAATAAACAAGGGCCACCACGGAAATCGTGGTGATGTGGGCCGCCTGATGGGCGATGAAATAAACAAGGGCCACCACGGCAATCGTGGTGATGAATGAAGGCCGCCTGAGGGGCGATGAAATAAACAAAGAGTCAACACAGGAATCGTGGTGTTGGAGGCCGCCTAATGGGCGATGAATAAACAAAGGTCACCACTGATATTGTGTTAATGATGAGTATGATATAGGAAATGAAATAAACTTAGGTCATTATGGAAATGAAAGGATGTAAATGTACATTTTGTTGATAAAAATCTTTTGAATTATGGTAACTGGTCGTCTTATTGGACGATGAAATAAACAGCTTACATAATGCAACAATTTATTTTAATTCATAATTAATATGAAATAAACAACAGAAGATAAGTTACTAATGATTCTGTTTAAACAAACGCAGTATTAAATTTTTCATTAAAAGTTAGCAAGAAGGAAGCTATGTACCACTCGACCAAGCTAAATAAGTGAGGTTGAATTGATATTGATACAGTTTGGCTATCATTTTAAAGCTGTTGCAGATTGTGCAGCTGGTAGGTCATATTTTATCAAAAGTATACATGAAATTTATAGTTGGGGTGTTCATGATAGTGACACAAGAGTAAGACATGGAAGTTGAACATAGATTGCGCCAGTGTTCCTTTATGTAAATGTCGCTAAATCGTTATTTATTTCGGCTGGGTGGTATGGTATGACCTTAAACTCAATATGAGATTTTTTATATTAAAATAAGTTGGATATGGGTAGTGAAATATGGGATAGTAAAACGGAAAAACAGATATTGGATAATGGTTTACATAATAATAGACTAAATTGTAAACAATAGCGAATAATAATAGTTAGTGGCTCTTTTCAATATCTATACAAATAAATAAAATTGAAGTGTCTGTTTGTATAAAAATAACAGCTTTTTACTAAATTCATATGAAATTATATATGGTACCTATTACAAAACAACCATTATTTTGTTAGTCTGTCTGGTCTGTCAGTTGTTCCGGGTAATCTCCGAAACATCTGGACCGATTTTGACGGGACTTTCCTAGGCAGATAGCTAATGTTACAAGGAGTAACTTAGGCTACGTGGACAAAGCCTCGGTGCACAGCTAGTAGTATATATTATAATATAATGTTTTTGAGAAAGTATTTATAGTAACCTTTGTATTAAATTCTGGGTTCGAGCAAATAAATAAGAATAGCTTTCGGTTTGTTGGGATGACTAAGTTTGCCCATAAACTTGTTTCGAAGTGCTTGTTTAGATTTCCTTTATGAAACTAGCCTATAGGGTAGACCTAAAAAAAAAAAAACTTAAAGGGAAATGCTAAAGAGTGCTGAGGAATAATAATAGGAAAAAAATAAAGTAAAGTAGTTAGACAGTCAGTATTTAAATTTTTGGGTTCAAATATCAGGTTCTATTAACCTTGGCATACACCTAATAATGATTAAAATATATGGAATTTAATTTAATGGAATTATATATAAAGTAAACTTAATGAAAAAGAAAAACAGTTATCAATTGATAAATATGGAGAAGTTCTAAGGAAAATAAAGATAAGATAAGATACATTTTAATTGTTTAAAACATGAGAATTATGCCAACTTAAAATTATATACGTAGGTACATTGATGTTATAATCATTAGAGGATCATCATGTTATGCCTAATATGTAGGCGTACAAATTGATAGGTGGAGCTACTTATCTGTTATTAATTTACAAAATCTGTATTAAAATATTAACAAACTGATAATTTCAAATTAAATATAGAAAATGAAAATCTTCAATTCTTAAGTTATTTGACATTTTATACAAAAAAAAAATGAAAAAAAAAAGGAAAATTATAATGTCCAAAAGAAAGACTTCCAATTAAAAACTTAAAACAAAATGTCAGTGTTATGTAATAAAAAGACTGCATATCAACTTTAATCACTGTTGTATACAATAATAACTAAAGTCATTGTTAAAACGTATCCTTGAGAAAGTCATTAATATTATAATGACATTTTGTTTAGTTGTAAGCTTTCTAAATCTTTTTATAAGTTGGTACCTAAATCTGTAGCTACAAGGAATTTAATTAAATATATAATGGGTTCCACTCTATTACGAATAAGTGCAGTCAAATTTATTTATTATTAGTATTATGTTCTGATAAAGACAGCATTAGTTCTAGTCTGTGATTCGGGTAGTCGAATTTTGAAGAGGCCCGCTGTTAGAGTCATTTCTTTTAACTTTTATAAGTGCTCCTTTGGGACCTATTTGAATAAAGCATTTTGAATTTGAATTACATATAAGTAAATGTAACCTGGTCATTTTAAAAAAATATTTATGAAATGAAAGACAAACATTACCAAACTAAAAAGGTTTCATTAAACATTATTAACAAGTTAACAATTACAAAAGGACGCAATTTTGGAGAATACATAATTAATATTGTTAGTTCAGTCCGTACCCAATAAATATTGGTTAATATTACTTTGAAGGAAATTTAATTTTGCTTACACTATTGATTGCACTATGGTTGCACTATTGGTTGTACTTATTGGTTGTCTACGTATTATGTGCTTATATTACTAATTATGTTTGATAAAATGGGTGACAAAATGTCACATTGGTTATAAATGGGTGACAAAATGTCACATTGGTTATAAATGGGTGACTAGATGTCACATTGGAAATTAAATGGTTGACAAAATGGAACATAAGTAATAAATGGGTAACTAGATGTTATAATGGGTATTAAATGGGTTACAAAAGGTCGCAAACGAGTAAAAGTCACTTTGGATTAATTGGGTGATCAAGTAATATTCTTTCAATTGCATTTCACAGATGTTGACAATTTAAAATCCTGGGCAAAATACTTCTAAATTGTGATGAACATTTTATTGCATTTAGTATTTTAATACATAGTTGTATAAAATAATGTAGTTTATGGATTTTGCTTGTTGATGAAGAAGTTAATAATTGGAATATGATTTTAGGTTCTTAAATTATAGTTAGATAGCGTTATGAAACCTGAGATGCGCAGTAAACAGAGCAGTAGAAAGAAATGCCATCATTTAGGTCTTGTGAAATATGTATTTCATGTGTCAAAGAATATAATACGTATTGTTATAGTAGGCTGATATTTAAAAGGAAAAAAAAAATAGTATAAAAATATATTGCACTAATTTTTAAATATTTACTAACAATATAGTACTTTATTGATGAGGATTTCGGTTACATGTTTTCTTGAAAAAGTAATCTATTAAATATTTTTATGTACATATGGGGGCGAAGTTGAGTGTATTTCCAAGAGTTCGGTATTATTAACTATATTATTGGTTCTGATGCCAAACATACTCGTCACATTGGCTTGTAATTAAATAACAAGGTGTCACATTGGGTGACCGATCATAATCCCGGCTCGTCATAATTTTGGTACATAAATTTCTTTTAGGAGATATTGATAATTAAAATGTGCTGACATATCTGTTGATGTTGACTAAGTAAAATGTTGCCTTAACTATGAATATATATATGTACACCTAACTTTATCCTTTGCAGGGACGCAAAGCTTGTCAGGATGGACGAACTGTTATACATCTAAATAGTTATTCAATGACTATGACGTTCTCCTGTTCCACGCATTGACAGGTGGCGCCGCCTGGTGGAAATAGAACTGAAGCAAAATGTCGCTAAGAACCAGCCAATGAGAGAAAAGGATGTTGCCGCCACAAAAGTGACGTCATCGTAAACATAATTCGATACCTGGCCAGTCGCCATTTTGCTCAGGCAGTTCTTCTATGGATTTAGAGTAAGCCAGATCGGCAAAGGAGTCTGTATGGTTTTTGGATTATATAAAGCTAAGTATTCTTCTAGTTAGGTAAAAGTAATGTGCTAAATATCAAAAGTGTACTTATGTAATTACAGAATGAGTTGTCGTGTATTGAATATCAATAATAAAAAAACAGTTCCGATGAGTTTCTTGCCCGTTCTTCTCAACCGGACTAAATCTTTGGAACGGGCACTTAGAGTCAATTGCCTAGTCAACTTAAAGTGAATTATTGGAAATACAACAATATTATGTGATTTAAGCTGTTTTATTTATTCTTGTAAGTAATGGTTGTAACACAAGACAATATTAGTTTTAGATTTGTGCCAACTCATTTTAGACTTAAAGATAATAATAATAGGAATACATGTACTTATTACTGATTCAAAATGATCGGAAAATGCATTATTTATTCATTAATCCTATACACACCTTTAAATAGATACATTAAAAGAACCAGAATTGAACACAACCATCTCTCTATACATTTCATCGACCATTCACTCAACATACCATGTTAGTAATGAGCTTAATTCAAGGATGGAATCAGACTGAACCTTAATTATGAAAAACGATAATTATATGTACACTGGTGGCAATTCTATCATTTCATACCTAAACTGAGCGATAAGACCGCCCATTGTGACACTTAGTTTCTTAAGATTTTAGTTTTAAATATTCCTGTACTGTGGTGTTTCAATAAAGAGTTTATCTATCTATCTAATTTTAGTTTCGTTTTCTCTCTTTCCAATACATAACTTGAGAAAGAGATGGAAGATGTCAGACAGATCTAAATTTAGTTTAGAGCTGGCAATTAGCTTTAAATCTTGATAAATTAGATGCCACTGAATTCATTGCCATTAAATTTACACTAGACACAAGCAAGTGGATTAATTTGACAGGTGGGCCATTCCACGGTAATCAATACCAGCGGCGCGAGTACGGAACTCGGTTCGATAAAATTGTCGAACCGAAAAACTCGATAATTTTATCGAAAGTTGCGAGTACCGAAGTCGTCGTAAGCTTTTGTCGAAAATTCTCTTTGGATTCGACCCACAGATCAGTATATTCGACCTAACTTTTTTTAAATCTATTTTTAAGTTTAGTGGGATAGTGTATAAAAATAATGTTTTATGATATTTTACTTCAATCACCATATTTTATTTTTAAAATGAATTGGTTTAATATTATTCTAACATTGTGACTCTGTATACTGGTAAAAAATAAATAACAAAAAAGGTTTTCGACCATAGTCATATTATTTTATTATTCTCTTTGTTCATTTTGTTCATACTACCAAAGAGAATATAATCATAGTTCATACTACTTCATACTGTCAGACTTTAATATTATTTTCACAAACTACTAAGGGATACTACGTATCAGACGGTCATGTTACCTACATCGACGATGTATCGTTGCAAAGTTAGAAGATGACAGTTGAAACCGTGCTATATATACATATTTGTATACATTTTCATAGGTATGTTTATCGTACCTTGATATTTTCCTACTAGTTCTATATTTTGTAATATTATCTATTCTGTGCTAGTTCCTACTTCCTACACTATAGAAGAGTAAATAAAGATGGACATGGGTTAAGAAAAAAAGAAACGAGCAAATGACTCAGTATTTTTTTAATACACATAATGACGTCACTAAACAATGTTAGATATAGTGTTTATGGCACACAAACAGTAAACACTTTGTTAGACGCTGTCCATTCAGTCCTTTTTTCACAGTTAACACATTTTAACTTCTGGTTCCGTTTTCACAAGAAATCTATGTAATTTAACGCCCTGTCGTTGGCTATCACACTTAGGAACACAACCCTTACGATACATTTTGTTTTGCGGTAGTCAAATCACGTTATTACTGAATATTATGTGGATTAAAAAGATTAATCGACGCAAACACGTGGCAAACACTTTGTATCAACACAAACACAAATCACAATATGGCCGCCGGCACCGGGCAGAGGCGGGCGGTGGCAACCGGCGGGGGTGAAGAAAGAGGAGAGACGAGACACTGACGTCATTTTCTAACCTTGCACCTCAATTCCCTACGGCTATAGATTTTACTAGGCAGATTAACAGGCGTGATTATTTTATCCATACTCCATCCATTCTTCGTCTCGTTATTTTTGTTTGATCGTCTCGAATTCCGTGAGATCGGGTTCTTCTTATGTTATCCTCGACACCTTGAATAAGTACCAAAGCAATTTCCTTCGAAATTCGGAAGAGAGTTACAAAACGCTCTTCAGAGAGTTCCAAGGGATTATTTGCATCCCGTAAGCCGCGCCTGTGCATCATCAGCGAATCTCTATCTCTATTGGGTCTCCGCTCTTCTGCCAGTAACAAAATTAAACCGAAGTCCATTTTTGCACTTATAAATGGCGTTATTCGTCCGCATCGACTTATATAGTTTTCATAAGTTTTCGGTTCGGACTCGATCATAGATAATTTATCGAGAAAAACCGTCATATTTCGCTCCTTTCGGTAACTTTTGTCGATTGTTTCACACCCACGTGACGGCTCGATAAAATCCACTTCATCGATTTGAACTGTCAATTTTATCGAATTTTATTATCGAACCGACTTCCGTACTCGCGCCGCAGATGAGATAAAAATAAATGTTTTGTTACAAGCACTTTAACATTAATTACTAATTGTAAATATGTTTAATTTTCACCTAATGATGAAAAAAAAACAAAATTCTAGCATTCACTCAATCAAATTTTATTTGAAGTTTCATCTGGCCAAGGAATTTCCATGGTAGGAAAAACACATGTGTGTTGGCAACACTGCTTTGCGTTTTCTATGGGTTATTCCGCGCTATTTTGACTGTCAACAGAGTGCTCAAGATATCAGCTTGTGTTGGAACAATTTTTGGCGTTTCTCAGATCATTACATAATATTTTACTAATTATTTTAGCAAGGCAAGTTTACATGTCACGCCCGTCACAAAATACATAGAAAAGTTCTCATCAAATAGTCCAAATCACTTGCACGTTATAATAAAGCTTACTAAAGTAAGGATATGTCGCAAAGGAATGTGTGCGAATAACTTTTATTATTTTTTAAGCTACTGATTGGTGATGCTGAGCAAATTATTTTGGTCACGCCCGTCACAAATCACGCCCGTTACAGTTTTTTTACCTTTTTTTTATTTATATATTATTTGGTAACAAGACGATCTGGTCGTTTGCTTGATGGTAAGCCTAACGCCGGCCCATAACAATTGCAGTGCCACTCAGAACTTTGAAACACAAAGGCCTGCGCGGCACTGCAGTGCGCTTGTTACCCTGAGACATTAGGCATTAAGTCTCATAAGCCCAGTAATTTCACTGGCTACTCTGGTCATCAAACCGGAACACAGTAATGCTTGCACATTACTGCTTGGTGGCAGACTTCATAAGCAAAGCGGTGGTAACAACCCAGACGGACACTCGCAGAAGAGTTAGTCCTATACCATTAACAAAAACAGAGGTTTTTAAACTTTCGCTTATAAATTTAGAATTTCGGTTAATACTTATATGACTTTAGTGTGATAAAATTGTATGTTTATTTATTACAAATTGAACTTGTCACGCCCGTCACAAAATCTTGTCACGCCCGTCACAACTTATTTCAGGTCACGAAAACTGCAATAGCAAATATTCACATACCACATATCACTGTAAATCTAGAAGGCATATTATTCTAAAAGGCGGACTAATTGAATTTAAAAAACAATTATGTAATTAGCAGAAATATTGTGTCTTGTCCAAGAGGTCGATAATCTTGTTCGAGTACCCGTCACGCCCGTCACAGCGACTAAAATCTTTGTAACTTGTTTTGTAAGCCAAATAAGAAAAAAAATGTTTTAAATTTAGTAAAAACCAACGATGTCTTATCTATTACAATAACATTTAAGCAATTTCGTATAATAGTTATAGAATAAAAGCACAAAATAGAAGTTGAAATGTCACGCCCGTCACCGTGGAATGACCCAGGTCTAAAATATATTCCATCTCTTTCTCATGTTATGTATTGGAAAGAGAGAGAACGAAACTAAAATTAGTTTAGGTATGAAATGATAGAATTGACACCACTACCCGACAAACTTAAACGCGCCACAGGTGGAGCCACTGCTGCGCATATAGGTCTGTATACTAAATCGGTATGATGCGAAAGTAAACTTGAAAATGTGAATAAGACAGCAAATATTCTTTCACTTCGTTTATAAATCGTGATCAGCGCTACACAATTGTAAATTCGAAGAACTTGAGAGGTGGATTTTAATTTGGCGGGTATTGTATTTGTATATCACTATAATGATTTAGACCACACTTTTCAGTAAAGTTTTTAATTTAAGCCCGAAGCAAACGCAATATTTTTGAATCAGCGACTTTTACGCATCTATTCCGCAAGTAAAGTTTTAGACAAACAGGCCAATTTAATTCTAGAAAGCATCAAGTTATATTTTGGTGAATCGAAACGCGGCTAGGGCCTAGACATGAAACTTATAAGCTGCCGTGGTGACGTAAGTCAATTCATTACATTTTTTGCTTTTTTATTATCGATAGCGAAAATCGCTTCGAAGCGATTACTGTTTGTGTAGGCCATCTGGAAGCAACGATCGCCAAATCGTTGTGCAAGCGCCGATGCAGTCGATCACGTGACTGAAATGATCAAGGCAAGTTTCCAATAATAGTAGACATATTATTGCTGATAATGCTAAAAAATATGCTAATGCTTTTTTGTCAGAGCGTTTGATGGATGCGACGCGTAACCAAAATGCTGGTACTTATTTGGCTCAACGGATCAGCATTGCGGTTCAACGTGGCAATGCCGCCAGCATGCTGGGTACGCTTCCTACTGGTAGTGGGCTAGAACATTTGGATTATCTATAGGCCTACTTGGGCTTGTAGATTATCCAACTGTTTTTGTAGCTAGGTTAGATGTAGTGTTTATTTATGTATTAGTTAATTAATAAAGGCATTTAGTCCATAAAAAAAAAAATGCTAAAAAATAGCTGATCCCTGATGAGTATATTATTGTGTTGACTTTCTACTGTCCTTATTGATGAGATTGTGGTTTTATTTATCTATAAAAATAAATAAAATTGAAGTGTCTGTTTGTAATATCATAATAATATCTATATATCATAATATATCATAAATGATATCATAAATGATATCTATGCAATGTTGTCTACAATTATTTGTAATGAATTTGGCAAAGTGTGCCCCAAGAAAACAGTAACAGTAAAGAACAGATTTCAATTTAGTGACTGGGCCACTAAGGGTATTAGAAAAAGTAGAGATGTTATGTACGAATTATACTATAAAAAATCACTCACTAATAACAAAAAATTTCACGAATATGTCAGTCAATATTCAAAGATTTTTAAACGCGTATGTATGCAAGCTAAATCCAACTACATTAGGGATAAAGTAACAAAATCTAATAATAAAATCAAAACTGTTTGGAAAATTATTAACACAGAAACTGGTAAAAATAAAAACAGAGATTGTGAATTTAAACTAAAAATTAACGATAAAGTAGTTACTGATCAACTCGATATAGCCAATGAGTTTAATAAGTTTTTTACAAACATACCATTGGAGGCTACTAAATCACTAGACTCTTCTCCAGCAAAAGCAGAAATGCTTTTGCAAAACAGCTTTTCTAAATTAATTCCGGATTTTAGTTTTCGTTACATAACAACCACTAGTATCAAAAAAGCGTTTAAATCTATCAATGTGAAAAACACCGAAGACTTGTGGGGTATATCGGTAAAAGTAATAGGATCCTTAATTGATACAATTGCGCCCTATCTAGTTATTATTTTTAATCTTTCTATAGATCAGGGTGTCTTTCCTGATCTAATGAAACACAGTAAAGTCACCCCTATTTTTAAATCTGGTTGTAAGGACACCCCCTCTAACTATAGACCAGTTTCTGTACTTCCAGCTCTTAGCAAAATCTTTGAAAAAATTATATTAGAACAGTTACTTTCACATTTCAACGAGTATAGAATATTGCACGGTCACCAGTTTGGATTCACGAAAGGCAGATCAACAGTCGATGCCGGAGCTAAACTGATGTCCCACATCTTTGAAGCTTGGGAGAGTTCACAGGATGCTATTGGAGTATTCTGTGACCTCTCCAAAGCATTTGATTGTGTGGAACACAGAACGCTTATTAAAAAAATGCATCATTACGGCGTGCGTGGGACAGCTCTTGATCTTGTAAATTCTTACTTGACGGGTAGACAGCAGAAGGTTGGCATCGATAGAGTAACATCTTGTGGTTCTTCAGTGAAGATAGGCGTGCCGCAGGGATCAATACTGGGCCCCTTTCTCTTTCTAGTATATATAAATGACTTACCCTTTATGACAGACCATATAGCATTGGACATAGTTTTGTTTGCTGATGATACTTCACTCATTTTTAAAACTGATAGGAAAGACAGTGAACTAAAGGAATTAAATGATAACCTTGACAAAATCTCAGAATGGTTTGCTGCTAATAATCTACTACTTAACGCTAGTAAAACTAAATGTATTAAATTTTCACTTCCCAACGTACCACACGTGGAATCTAAAGTGGAATTGGAAGGCAGCAAACTTGACCTGGTGAATAACACTGTATTCTTAGGATTAACTATTGACTCCAAAATGCAGTGGGGTCCTCACATCAATGCCCTATCGGGTCGTTTGAGTTCCGCTGCATTTGCAGTACGTAAAATTAGGCAGCTGACTGATGTGGCGACGGCAAGGTTGGTATATTTTGCATATTTTCATAGTTTGATGTCTTATGGCGTCCTACTTTGGGGATCTGCTGCCGATATAGATACCATTTTCATATTACAAAAGAGAGCAGTACGCGCCATCTATGACATGGGTCCACGCGAATCTCTAAGAGACTTTTTTAAAGAAATAGGTATTCTAACCCTGCCTTCGCTATACATTTTGGAAAATATAATGTATGTACGGAAGAATATTACTAAATTTAACTTAAAAAGTGATGTACATGAGTTAAATACTAGAAGTAAACATAAAATTGTTGTACCCGGGTTCAGATTAAGTAAAACTAACAAATCGTTCCTGGCAAATGGTGTCAGATTCTACAACAAAATTCCTAAAGTATTAACTGAATTACCACAAGGAAAGTTTAAACGTATAGTCAAGAGTGTATTAATTAAAAAAGCGTATTATAAAATTAAGGATTATGTAGATGACAAGGATGCATGGAGGCAAACAGCTCAGGAGCCTCCTGGCGACTACTAAACTTTAAATTGTTAGTTGTTAGCATTAGAATCATTGTAAAAAACTACTTTTTTTAAAAAGAATGCCGTGACGAGTTTCTTGCCCTTCTTCTTGCTCGGCCTATACCAATTTGGAACGGGCACGGTGGGTTTCTGGAAGATTCGTTGACTTTGAGCACGGATTGGGTCTGTTGGTGTCTTTGTCATTTATTATGTTCTGATAAAGACAGCATTAGTTTTAGTCTGTGATTCGGGTAGATGAATGTTGCAGAGGCCGGCTGTTAGAGTCATTTTAACTTTCATAAGTGCTCCTTTGGGGCCTATTTGAATAAAGACTTTTGAATTTGAATTTGAATTTGACACCTTTTTACTAAATGCATATGAAAGTATATACGGTACCTATAACAACACAACCATTTTTAAAATTTTTATCTGTCTGTGTTTGTTCCGGGTAATCTCCGAAACGGCGGGCCGATTTTGACGGGACTTTCACTGGCAGATAGCTGATGTTACAACGAGTAACTTAGGCTACTTTTATTTTAGAAACAGAATTAGGGTTCCGCGCAAAAAAATAAAAACCATGTAATCCAAAATCGCCACGCGGGTGAAACCGCGGTGCAGCAGCTAGTTATAAATATAAAAGCGAGTCAGATACAGACTGTGAATTATATAATAATCTGAAATGTATATCTTTACAAAAATTATACAACAATGTAAATAATAGCGGTGTATTATGAATTTCACCTGAATGTTATATGAAAATGTGATGTATGTTTGGAATGTTCAAGCAGTATGTATGAGAAATGTTTCAAGTGCAAGACGTCATTATACAGTGCAAATTGTTTATGTAAGCGTGGCTATCGTACCTGAATAAAATTTAAGAGTAGGTACCTCACAGCTTTGGTTCCTAAAAATCACTACTACTAAATTGAAATTTTGGGTTCAGTTCTTTTTTGTTCTACTAGAATCTGGGGTCTATCGTGGTGTTATTATTACTTTGCTACACTAACGACAAAAAAGTTGTATAAAATTGCTTGTCTCTCTTGCAATTAGACAAACATAATACATGGTCTGCTCGGCATGTCATATTTTTGTGTTGTTCCCACAGACCATTAAACCTATAGAACTCCGCTTAGTCGGGCACCCCCCAAGGCTAAGGTTATGCATTATCACTGCGTATCGCCATTTCAGTAAGCCAATCACAACACGCCGTCTTCCCTCGTCCCTCGCCAACATTTTACGATTGTTCTCATGCAAAACTTGGATTATGCGGCGTCTAGGTTTACTGATCTGTGGTTGTTCCATAAAAAAAGGGACCAAATTTGCTTACTTTAAAATTTAACACTATTTAATCCCTCCAAGTAAAAATTAGTTCCATGCACACTTCAAAGCTCTGTTAGTTACAGTCAGTGTGTTAGGAAGCTCACACTCAAAAGCGTTATTATCACGCGGGGTTTAGTTGTCAATTGGAAGGATTAAATTGCTGGCCCATTTCTGATGATTCCAATGCTGATATTTTTTATACCTGGTGATCTTTTTTGTCAAACCGAAAAGCTGCAAGATCCAGATGGTATCTTGTTAAACATCATTATTAAGTTAAGGATGGTAAATAACAGTTTTTAATTCTCCAGATTATGTGGTATGTTCTATTCTGTGGGCAGTATGTTGTACAAAATTGTTCATCAACATTGTCTGAAGATTCGGAGACGATCTAAGCGTGGACTCATATGTAACATGTCAAAATTCTATACTTTTGACGTATGGAAGCTTACTCTTTTCTAAATCTTAGCCTTAGATCAAGATCTGTAGGTATGTATATCCACAAATTTCAAATTTAAAGCAGAATAATTGTGGAGAATTTTCTTTTAATTTAACAAGTCGCTCTTGTTGATAAATAATTATGTGAACTTTCACAATGATAACAAAATACAACAATAACTATGTACTGCTTTGGGATATGCGGTGGTGATAATGGAGGTCAAACAACCCAAAATACAAGCGCTAAGCAAATAATAACATGTAACGACTAAATGTTGACAACGAGCGATCTTTGCGGTTTTATGAGTAACGATGGGGTAAATAAAAAATAACATGAAATGTATACACTAAATGGTAGAACTCGTTATATCAAAGATTTTTTTTTATCTGCCTTATTTGAGGGAAATACCATCCGCTGCTTACGAAAATCAGGGCTTGCTTACATGTTGTCAGTAAAGCTACTGACATCATGTAAGCAAACAGTCGCTAAATCAAAGAAACCCATACATGTAAGGGGCAGCTTAAACACTCAAGCAAACCTACGTTTGCTTGAGCGTCTAAGCTGCCCCTAAGCATCATGGAACATTCACAAGGTCGCGCGATAATGGCGTCGATTCCCGCGTTACAAACCTAAACCTAATTTTAGTTTCGCTTTCTCTCCGTTAAAAATACGAGAAAGGGATGGAAGATGTATGACAGGTCTAAATTTAGATTTAGAGCTGTCAAATAGCTTCCATCTTTGACATTTGAGACGCTATTTTAGATTCATATGGCTGTTAAATTTGCGCTATATAGATAAAATTAAGTGGATTAGTTTGACAGTTCTAAAATATATGCCATCCCTTTCTCATGCTTATATTTAAAAAGAGTAAAATTAAAATTGGGTTTAGATTTGAAATACCATAATCGTCACCAATGTTATCTGTGGTATAAACATGCAAAATCAGAACATATCCTTCGTCCCATTTATGTCTATAGCAGATTACATTTAATTACCACTTCACCACTAATTAACAGACGTTTAAAATAAATAAAATGGCTACCAATATCGACGGTGCAACACTACTGGAAATCGGGCCCAGTCACAAACAAAATAGTCAAGACTAAATTGTTAAAAGTCAATTGTACAATAGCGTACGTGTTGAAGTATTTCAGCCCTTATCCGCAGTGGCACGCTTATACTGGAAACCAATAAACAATCTCAGATTGAAACCATGGTTAGATTAGAATATCCACGCCATTGCTGAGATGGAAATTGACAAGTCAACCAACACCGTGATTCGCAATCTTATATAAATTTTCTATCTAGACATACAATATACAGAAAATTCATACAATATACTGAAAATTCATAGTGTTAACTATGAATTTTCTTTGAATGTTATTATATAAATACGATGAATTAAGGGGCAGAATACGGCGCGCTGCTACCTCGCTCGCGCATCTTAACTTTTTTGAAGATATATAACCACTTAATATAATTCTGAAAAATAGCATTCGGTGAAGCTGCTGGCAATAATATTACAAAGGTACGGCAAAAGTATCTTTATGATCCCATCAAGTTTTCATACATGAAAACGGGCAAAACATAAAATCCCATTTTTAGGTTTGAAAACTTGAATGGATCAAAATGAAATTCTCGTTTAACCTTTGTAATGTTATTGTCAGTAATTTCACCGAATGCGATTTTTCATAATTATATTAAGTGATTGTTTATCTTCAAGTGTTGAGATGCGCGAGCGAGATAGCGGCGCGTCGAATTCTGGCCCTTAAACGACAGGTCTATCTCTCGCATGCTCCAAGGAATAACAATTAAACGTGGATATTACAGATATTATGTCTAGAATGACATATAAAGGAAATACACTATACTGTTTACTCATCTGAGAGCAATCTGACGTCAGGTACAGGCGACTGCAGTTGTCTGGTGGACGGGGTGGTGGTGGGCGTGGAGGGGCTCTTGTGGTCGGATTGCGGCGGCGTGGGCGGGTACATGTGCTCGGGCGCCTGGGACGTGGACGCGCCCGAGTCTTGCGTCGACGATTGTTGCTCTAGAAGTTGCTGGTACACTTGATCCTGGAGATAAAATAAAAGTAGTATTTCACTTTTACTCAAGCAATAATCTATACAAATAAATAAAATAAAAGTGTCTGTTTGTTATATCAAAATAACAGCTTTTTACTAAATGCATATGAAAGTATAAACAGTACCTACAACAAAAACACAGTTTATTAAATTTTTGTGTCTGTCTGTTTGTTTCGGGTAATCTTCGAAACGGCTGGACCGATTTTGATGGGACTTTCACTGGCAGATAGCTGGTGTTATAAGGAGTAACTTAGGCTACGGGAGCGAAGCCACGGGACACAGCTAGTCTTCAATAAAGTAAGGGTTCCTTACTGTTTATATTACTAGGATGGGTTATAAAATTATTTCATTAACTGTAGGTAATTAATATGGAATAAGTTGATAAAAAAAATAAAACAACAAGGATATTGTTAAAATTTCGACATTTTCTACATCATTTTGAAGTAGAGGATCAACTACTAAATGATGATGATGTCAAAAAAAAATAGTTGCTTTATATCCTCTACATCAAAATGATAAAAAAAAATAGTTGCTTTACTTATAAAGCAACTAATTTTTGTAATACTGGAGTTTAGCAACTTGTGAAAAACGCTTTCTATGATACTCTATGGTGACGACTAATTTCGATCTGTTTTAGAAGCTCTTTCGATCGAAACGCCACATCTAAATAAGACTGCAATGGTCAACGGCACGGAACAAAATACTTGGGTTTTTTTTTTCTAAACTCAAATAGAATTTTATCCCATTGCGGGAATCGCAATCCGCAATCCATAAGCGTTATATACAGAACAAACCGCTATAATATTACTTAGATACTCAGGGCTCTGTTATTGTTTTGGTATTAATATAACATTTAACTATGTTCATATTGTAAATGGTTTGTTTTAAAATTAAACACCTTTCCTTTTTTGTGATACGCAATGCGCCAGCTAACCGCAATTTCCGGATGTTCGGTGCGATAAAATAAGCAAACGAATATTCCGCACCATAATTTTTTAGCTGGTATTATTGTTTTGTTAATAATTTTTAGATTTTGTTTTATGAATTATAAGAACTTTGTGATTGATCTGAGTACGTATACGTTCCGTCTCCCTCTGCTCCTATCCCAAGCTCGTACACGCACAATAACACTGGTCTATATTTTTTTGCTGTCTAATCACAGAAAATATTTTTTTCCGTAGTCCGCTTGACCGGACTACTGAACCGTACTACGGGCAAAAAGCAATTTGCCTGATGGTAAGCATAACGCCAGCCGAGTTTCTACAATAACTTGTTCATCAACATTCTTATCAGCCGGAAGACATTCACTCATGCTAAACATAGGTCTCCCCTATTTTAAATGACAGTGAAGTACCATAATGCACTACGCTGGGCAAATATCTTAATCATCGTAGATTTTGATGCAGTGCGAGAATGCAGCTGCACATTCCCTGGCTCTTACGTCGAAAGAGATGGGGGTGGTTCTATTAAAACAACACCGGGACTATGTCTAACATGTCACTATACTAGCGTGTGACCGGTCTGAGTATAAGCGTACCCTCTTATCCCGCTGGACCGGCAAGACTCGTACCAGTTTTGACAGATGTAGTTTTTTTTTCTTTCGTGGCCAGACACGGTTTGTGTATTTTGCCAATTTCAACAGTGTAGTTGTTGTACTCACAAACATGTCGAGCGAGACGTTGTGCGACTGTATCCGGTGCGACTCGTCCCGGTTGAGCCCCGGGCAGATGTGGTCGAGGCCGGCGCTCGCTCACACGTGTAGTTGTGTTGTACTCACAAACATGTCGAGCGAGACGTTGTGCGACTGTATCCGGTGCGACTCGTCCCGGTTGAGCCCCGGGCAGATGTGGTCGAGGCCGGCGCTCGCTCACACGTGTAGTTGTGTTGTACTCACAAACATGTCGAGCGAGACGTTGTGCGACTGTATCCGGTGCGACTCGTCCCGGTTGAGCCCCGGGCAGATGTGGTCGAGGCCGGCGCTCGCTCACACGTGTAGTTGTGTTGTACTCACAAACATGTCGAGCGAGACGTTGTGCGACTGTATCCGGTGCGACTCGTCCCGGTTGAGCCCCGGGCAGATGTGGTCGAGGCCGGCGCTCGCTCACACGTGTAGTTGTGTTGTACTCACAAACATGTCGAGCGAGACGTTGTGCGACTGTATCCGGTGCGACTCGTCCCGGTTGAGCCCCGGGCAGATGTGGTCGAGGCCGGCGCTCGCTCACACGTGTAGTTGTGTTGTACTCACAAACATGTCGAGCGAGACGTTGTGCGACTGTATCCGGTGCGACTCGTCCCGGTTGAGCCCCGGGCAGATGTGGTCGAGGCCGGCGCTCGCTCACACGTGTAGTTGTGTTGTACTCACAAACATGTCGAGCGAGACGTTGTGCGACTGTATCCGGTGCGACTCGTCCCGGTTGAGCCCCGGGCAGATGTGGTCGAGGCCGGCGCTCGCTCACACGTGTAGTTGTGTTGTACTCACAAACATGTCGAGCGAGACGTTGTGCGACTGTATCCGGTGCGACTCGTCCCGGTTGAGCCCCGGGCAGATGTGGTCGAGGCCGGCGCTCGCTCACACGTGTAGTTGTGTTGTACTCACAAACATGTCGAGCGAGACGTTGTGCGACTGTATCCGGTGCGACTCGTCCCGGTTGAGCCCCGGGCAGATGTGGTCGAGGCCGGCGCCGCGCTGCACGAACTCCCCGTCGCCGCCGCGCACCACGCACACGGCGCCCTCGCGCCGCACGGCCGCCACGAACGGCGCCAGCCACCGGTAGCACGGCTCGATGCCGCTCCAGCTGTACCCTGCAATACACAAGTGCGTGCATACATCAACGCATTGTTGGATGCATCGTCTGCTTCAGGGTCGCTACGCTTTGACAGAGCGGTCGTGGTCGTCGTGTAGTACTGGTGGGGACAGATGTAATGTGCCACAATGTCTCGTCATCTCTTTCTGTTAGAGGTCATACGGGTGCACTCATGCACGGGACCGCCCACAGCAGATTTGATATGATCAGTCCAACGCTTGGGAAACCTCCCACGCAGTATAGTGCCTTCCACTTTTCCCTGGACGAGGAGACACTATGGACTGGTTGTCTCGTCTTGAAACGTGTCCAAAAAGCCAGTATGCGGGACTGCACTACGGAAGACAGACGCCGCTTGATGCCGAATTCTTGAAGTATCGAGACATTTGTACGAAACTCGGTCCACGATACCCCAAGCATTCTTCTCCAGCACCACATCTTCAGAGCGTCTATCTTGTTATGCTGGATGCATCGTAGAAAGGGATAAAACTAAACAATATTACTATTGACTAGACTGCAACAACAGCATTTTTATCTTTTTCTTGGAGTGTTATTGATTCGATTCTTTTAAATTACTTACGCCAAAATTACCGCATCCCCGTTTGTGAATGAAATTGTGATGAACAGAACTCATTTCTAAGCAATGGGAGAAAACTCACTGACAAATAATGACTCAATCAAATATAACATCCTGAAACATCATATCATTATTATTTCATTGTGTCATTGCCACGGTGTAAGAATCGAAAGTACAATTCTACACCATATCTCACAGCAATCTCACCTCACACAGTCCATAAATAGCGTAACAGATGCGTCAAACAAAACAGTCACAAAATGTCATCTCACCTGAGACCCTGACCGCCAAGTCTTCGTTAAAGGAATGCGCTATCGCGGCGGCCGCGATCGCACTGTAGGAAAACAAGTTGACGTCCACATGCAGCACCGCCAAGTCGATCAGCTGGCCGCAGACCACAAACTCCAGCGACGAGTACTGCGGGAACACAAACGTGTATCCTCTCAGCGCGTTTGCTCCCACGTCACTCTCCCCGAGCAATCTGCGCTTCGCACTCCTCCCTTCGCTAGCCAACTGCATGTACACATTCAGCCAGCTGTTGATCGTGATCGGAGTTATGCTCCACGATAAAATCTTCAGGATGAGCAACTCTTCGAGTAAGATCTCGTCTGTGGTGCAAGCTCCGTCTGTGACGTAGGCGAATTCGCCAATTTTAGGCGGGTAAACCTCTTCTACCTTTGCGGCGATGAATAAACATGTTATGCCTGAAATTGAGACGAGTACCGTTTGAACTACATTGCTTATGTAATGCTTATGTAAAGCTTATGTAATACATTTTTTTGGACTGATGATGAATAGGGTTTGCTGAAATTGAGGTAATCGACGTAGATAGTTTTGGCACGCACTAGACATTATCAAATTCAAATTGCTTTATTCATATAGGCCCCAAGGGAGCTCTCATGACGGTTTAAATAAATGACTCTAACAGCGGGTCTCTGTAGCGTTCGTCTACCCGAATCACAGACTAAAACAAATGCTGTCTTTATCAAAACACTGTAAATGACAAAGACACCAACAGACCCAAGCCGTGCTCAAAGTCAACGAACCTTCCAGAAACCCGCCGGGCTCGTTCCAAATTGGTATAGGCTGAGCAAGAAGAAGGGCAAGAAACTCGTCTCGGCATCGGCATTTGCATACCTATGTATCTACGTGATTCTAATTGTGTAGTAATTGTTCAATTGTAATAAGGAGTTAAATCTTATGGTAGTAGTTTCTAAGTTATGGAAGTCACATTACCTATGAGCTGCAGTCGTCCTTTCTGTACATCTTCTGTGTTTGACAGATATCTGTCTATGTAGTCCACTGTGAGATGGAACGATTCTCTGTGCAGCTTGTACACTTCACATACCTGATGAATAAATACACTTATAACTATCGTATTACTGGCAGGTATCTCAGAGTACGGTTTGGAGCCACCTAAATCGTATATGTGAAAGACGTATAAACATACTACAAGCTAAGAAATGAAACAATAAGATTCACCAACAACGCCCAATGTTCACATTCAGTATTCAACCCCAAGAGTCCCTGTGTGTACGAAATCAATGTAAAACGGTACGTCAGCAAGCATTTGGCACAAGGGAGAGGAGGCGTATACAACCTGAGTTTTGATTGGTATGATATACCGAAAGGGGGTCAATGTACTCCTGGAGGTCAACAACATTTGTTTTAAGATTTTTTGAAATTCAGAATTTTTAATGAAGAAAAGGCATATAAGTTGTTCGTCAAAATTCTACTACTGAACCTCCGGGCAGCCCTACATAAGCTGATTCGCTTGAACTATATTGAACTTTGTCAAATGATAATGTTGATTAGAAGAGACTTAAAAAAATCCAGATAATGCCGAGCATTTCCAGTTTGAAGATTTTCTTTTTTGTTTTGGAAATTTTGAATGACGTTTTTCCAGGAGAGGTTCTCACAACTTGTCGACAACCATGTTCCTAAGCAACCCCTTCCGGGATAAAATACGAATTCAGACTCACCCTGTAGGTACCTACGTAGAGCTGTGAGTCAATTAAGAATATTAGTGAATATGAAGCATTTCTTTTTGTAATTGAGACCAAATAGTGATATCGTGAGTGTGTTTTGTCGTGACTTTCGAGTGAGTTCCGGTGGTGCGCGTAATAAACGACTGAGAAAGCGGGTAGACAGATTTGTCTGCTCGTAATTTTCGTCTACAAACCACCCGCAGTCTCGCCAGTATTCCCGTGAACATGATGCTTGCAACAGCGTCGAAATATCGGGTGCTCATCGTTCAATAATAATCACGGTAAATATCCCGTAACAATGTATCAATTAGTAAATAACCGTGAAAGTTTAAAAAAGTGTTTCTTTTTGTAGTTTAATCTAGTGTCATGATCCCACAATACAACTAAACAGTAACGACAAACACACTGGCTATGTTTTTTTAATAAATATCGTGTCTCGTACTATATTAATAAATAAATAATTAAAACTATGTTTCGACTAGGTACTATAGGGGCTTCGACTGAAAATATTCATTCCCTGCCATAAATTATTTTAAAAAAATGTCATAATACACTGCAAAATTATAAGGCTACCAAGGATAAAGGCAGTAACTTAGGCAATTCCAGCCTACTTAATGCCACAAAAAATATAGACAATTTATGACTTAACAACAGCTGGTCCTAATGAGGGCTTTTCTATTCTAGTCTCATTTTTTGTGGCGTTGATGAGTCAACAAGCGAGAACAGTCGATTAAGACTTGTTAAGAGTACATTCTGTTGCTTTATTAACATGTATCCACATTTCCGGGTACAATTCTAACTAATTTGACAAAAAAACGTTTACACAATCTCCATTCAATAAGTTCGTGGACAATGCAAGCTGTACATAGGTACGTCGCACATTTGAATTAGGTCAGAAACTTATCTGAATGTATTTAAATCGATAAAGCAAGGAGGCCCATTGGGGCGCATCGATCGTAGAAAAATATCGCTCTTTTTTGTAGAAGCTGTATTCTAAAAATGAATCTGCATTACGTTTCAGTGACGCTTTGTTATGACGAGCACTAAATAATAACAGTTATTTAGAACTCTTTTGTTTAAATCATTAAAGCAAATTAATTAGCAATAGCTTCATATTAATTGTTTTATGAGCGACATGAAGATAATAATACATCAGATTTTAAATAATAAGGGTATAACCACAAAAAATTAAACACGCCTAAACATGCCTTAGTCGCGCGATTAAATATGAGCAACCACAAATCCTGATTTAAGTAGTGTCTCTCCGTTGTCTAACACAATTCTGTTGTGACATTTCTGATAATTTTTGACGTTTATCTTTAGACGCTGTCTAGCTAAACAGGCGACTAATTGTTTTTTTTTGGTAACACTATAAATTACTAAACAATTACTTTTAGAATTGATTTACCGTAATCATTGTCATCATATTGGCGTAACAAAAAGAGAGTCGCGATGGTGTATTTAATTTTATTTTTCATTTGAATTATTCATGCATTGGATTTCTTCCAAGAGGCCCGGGCCACTCAGTAAATGAGCTAACTGTCTGCAGTTTCTGTAGCCAGTACGTTCCATGTCATATTTCTACATCACGTCAAAGAAAACAAACGAAGATCATCTCATATTGTCTTGTAATTAAAATCATCAATCCGTATCGCAAACAAACCTATGTTTGCACTAACTCAAAACGATTTCACGGAAATTCTTCGAGTACAAGTTAAAGCTCTCAAACCCGTGCCTCTTATCGCTCTATTGTAGAGGTGTCCCACTTTCCATGCGGACTTGGACGAGTTCAATTAGTACCCACACGCTTAGCCTATGTTATGCCAGAAGTGCTTAAATTGATATTGCTTTTGTATGGGCTCAACCTGTCATTTAATTATTAGCTGTGGCCGTGTGGGTAGAGGTGTTAATTAATTTCTTTAAAGTACTTTAGTTAATTGGAATTATCTTGAAGACCCTTTAATTCTGCTAAGTATGGGTCCTGAGCTTGCAGTTTCTTAGAGCTATACAATTCATATTTAGAGCCCACATACACGAGCACTCCAATCCACAACATTCCAATAACCGCCCGTGTGTGGGGAACCTCAGATGGATTACGTGGAGTCATAGAAATATTAGAAAACCAAACGTTCCAAATCGAAAATTCCAGTTCATTGTTAGTGACCGATACGACGATCCATTTCGCGCTCAGTTGGCAGTCGAGACGCAGAATGACCGAAAAAAGGAGCGATGGCTAATGGCCCGAGCGTGGCGCGCCCGGAATGGAGTGCTCGTCTGTGGGCTCGAATTTGGACCATCGTTCCACATAATCCACGACGCGCGGATCGATGGACTTGGAACGCTCGTGTATGGTGAATATAACTTTATGATGGTGAACTATAGTTCTCTCTCTATAGAGAGAGAATATTCAGAAGGCCTTTTGCTCTTGATTCAGGAAAGTCACAGACCTTGTATCAAATAAAATTATGTTTGATTGAGGTTTGTTTAACCGGCCTCGCGTAAAGTTAAATACCTACATAATCAATTAAGACTAATACTTCAGTGCTTACGCAAAAAACGAGGTGAATTATATAGATAACTGTTAAAACGGGAAAAAAACCAATGGTGGTGGATTGGAATCACTCAGAATCGCGTTGGTTAAGAGGTCGATGCACACCGCAAAAAAAGGGTCATCGACCTTTCGTTACACCACTTTCTTACATACCTACGGGATTATTATATAAAAGTTGGCGGTAATCTTACCTTCTTCTGTTAATCTCTTTTGCAGCATGAAAAACACAATATTAGATTAAGTAATTATATGCTGTTTGATACTATCCTTTGACTCGGTCGGAAGATGACGATATCAGGACTTTTAAGTTTATTTTACACCTGCATATATGCAAGTAGTTCCTATCTTGCTAATGCAATAGGCTTCTCTAAGCTTATGATTAAAGAAAAATATTCCTCACACATAAAAGCTAGCTAAGCAGAAAGTATATAAAGATAATTTATTTTTAAGTGTTGTACATGCAGTTACTTTTACCCTATCCTACATCCCTTTGCTAAGTTCTTCATTCACAATAGTTGTCTGCAAGAGATTGCTTATAGCGAGAAGACCTCCAACTGTGGCCTTTTTAGTTTTCAATTTGCTGTTTTATAATCCTTTTGGTATTACTGCACCCTACTGATGATAATAATAGATCACTGCTACAGATAAGATCACCAATTGTAAAATTAAGTTACAATTGGGGTATTATAGAATTATAATTATGTCCATCTCTATTGTTAAGGCTTCATGGAATCATGTTTACAATTATTGTAGACAAGTCTAGACAGTAGCCTTATCTACACTTAAATAGAGAAGCCTTTTAAACCTAGCAATATCTATCTAGTCAGAACTTTAGAACTCACTAAACACACACTACAGCTATCAGCTTCTATTTCTATCATAGATCCTAGATTCCAGTTGAAGCAACCATCACATTTGCACATGCTCTTCCAGACATCTGGGTGTAATAATAAATAATGTAACTTTAAAGTCAATTCATTTGTCAGCTCGAGAGTGTACCAATTCTAAATTTATTAGTCATAAATAATTAATGTTAAATAATTATATTGTGATCCTGAGAGAAATGCACAGCCCGTTTTACAGAGCTCAAGGGAATCACAGTAATCAAGGGACCAAATTGTACAAGGATTCATTGTAAGACTCACCTCATTAAGCCAGTCCAGGAGGATAGCTCTCATCCGCGGCTGCAAGTTGGGGTGGTTGTCAAACATGTTGGGATTCCTCTTGGCACTGGAGCGAGCATCACACTCACACATGGTGTTCCACACATCTGCAGGGTCTGCCCAGGATAGCCCAGGGAGGGGGCATTTACGTTTAGGCAGTATCGGGCATGGGGGCTTGTTGGGGCTGGAAGTTAGGTTCAAGTCAGATATTTGTTAAGCAGAATCCATGCAATACTAACTAGGGTTTCAATTAATGCTTCATTTGAGATCTTCAGGGGGTCTAAGAGTATAATACAGACATGGATTAAATGAGAAATGTGACACAAAATGGTAAGAGTTTATGTTAAAGCAGTTGGCAATTAGATGATTGTTTTCCTCTTTTTTAATAGAACCTGAATAATGGAGCTGACTTGGTCACTTGAATGAGGTGATTGCGGTGTAAACCCACAACAAAGCTGTGGGCTTGTAACTGATTGTGAAACAATTTACCACCATCAGCAATCTAAGCTGCTCTACTTCAATCCACAAGTGACACAGATTTACTTTCGCATACTCAAGTGTTTATAAAAGAATGTGGCTGGATAAGCAGTTGATGAAGTCATAAGTTGGCACTTATCTAAATATGCAACAACCCACCTATCACATTCTAAAAATAGCTGATATTCAATGTGAGCTCTTTGCTAAATATATTTTAAGATTGGGGCCCCAATTGCCTGGGATTGTACCATTATTGATTCCAAATTTAGAGCTTATTAGAAACTTACTTAGGTCTCTTGTTAGAGTGAGGAGTAGATTCACCCCTGGCAACATTTTCCAGAGGGCTGAGTACACAGTTCTCTGGTAAACTTGGTGGGCTTAAGAAACTGTCAGGGTTGAAGTCTAGGTCTGTATAAACACTCCTTGGTTGCTCAATATCATACTGGGAGCCCTCGTCATCACTGGAGCAAGAAGATGACTCCACAACAACATTCTGTGCTGGCTGGTCATTCAACTCCTCGTCAAGTTTCAGAGCAGCCTTTGCCGGAGGCATGTTTTCAAGCTACAACATCAAATAAGAATGTAAAGTACACATTTGCATTCACCTTTATGAATAAATTAAGAAATGTACAAACCTCATCATCAGTGGAGTTTCTTTTCCGTTTCAAGGTCATACGTTTCTCAGTCTCTTCACAGGAGGAGCTGTGAACAAGTGTCACCGGTGGTAAGTAAACAAACCATACCAAGGTCAGAGTCCCATTGATACAGGGAGCAAACATCTACATACCCGGTTTGTGCCATTATAGCTGAGCGAAGTTCTCTGGCACTCTATTCCCGCAGTCTAAAACATAACGCAGGTTAATTATAGGTATCGATAAATCCATTTTGAGGCTTACAAATAAGTGCAAATAGCCCAAAATTACCGCATGTCATGTTCAAGATGCAAATAGGGTTATGTCACTTGACGACCGCAATTGAGGGCATATATCCAATTTTATCATAAAGCACGTTTACGCCAAATCAGCAGCAACTATCCTAGATTAGCATAAAACACTTCACCATGGAATAATCATGCGTAAAACACTGCATATCAAAGGATGTCCCCACAGCGTGCCCCCTGCTGATTGGCGGGAGTTTTTCTTTCAAGTGATATTTGAATGGTTAATAGCAAGAAAATATGCTTATATAGGTGTTTTATAATCACTACAGTTCATAATCTATCGTTTAGCCTAACGAAAATGCGAAAAAATATCAATCAACTGCTGTAAAAAATGCCACGAATCCGTCACATTCGCGCGCGAAAATCCTCCCGTCAGCGCCATTAGACACGTCGCAAGCTTGGGTTTCTCGCCACATCCACTTATGGAAATTGATAAAAATAGCACTAGCACCACATGATATCGTCACAATAGAGATACTTCACCAAAATATCACCTTTTATAATAAAATAAATGCATCTGTATGTTTTAATCGTTGACAACTTAATTGGCTTGGCTTATCGCCCACCAAAGGTTTCTAACCTAATTATTGTTGGAAGGCTAGGATTATTGGTGAATTAATTATTTAAAAAAGGTGATATGTATCTTTTAGTCACTATTCGTGGTAATAGAACATACCTGATCATTCACAAATTATTCCAAATCAAACGAAACTCAATTTTCTTAGGCACTAGATACGTAGGGTGATCGTAAAGCACTATTCTCACGCTTATAGTGATGTTTTACACAATGCAGTCTTGTATTCACTAACTATAAATAAAAATGGTACACATAAGGTAATTTTCTAGATTTACATGTCCTTTTTCAGCTTTTCACGGCTCGATAACGCCCGGCTTTCCGCGCGAAAATGTCGCGGCAAAACTCAGTGCTCAGCGGGTTTACAAGTGACTAGCTTCACGTTTGTTTCTTCTGAAAAAGTACGTCAATCGGAGGACACATTACGCTTCACGCAGAAAATACTTTATTGGAAAAGTATGAAAAAACAAGGTACTAATGTTCTAGTTTAATTATTATGAGGTAATAACTGTCCACAAAAAAAATTTGGCATCATAATGTATTATTTACTTTGACACGTTAAACTAAATGTCTTAATTAAAGACGTTTATTGTAACTAACTTCATAACCTGTTTAAAGGAAATATTAAAGTAAGTTACAAAAATAAAAATGAACAAAATGACACATAAATATATGTGATTGAAAAAAAAACTCAAATTAATTACAAAATAATCGAAACAAAGAACGTGAAATGGAACTGCGGTAGAAAATGAATGCTGCAAGGCGATTGGCTAAACTGTAAAAATGGAGAATCAGTAGTGCCAAACGAAGTATTTTGTTTTTTTTTAAGGTTGGTGTCAATGCAAAACTACATTCACGTTTAGCCACAGCTGGGCGCCAGCTGATAGAAAATTGAGCGAGAAAAGTCAATAAAGTGCTTATATTTCAGTATTGATAACGTGGCAAGACAGCAAATAATAAAGTATATTATGTGATAAACAGGTGAAGTTTGAGCAAATATCGCTTTAAGAATGGCTGCGCAAAATATAGCTGTAAAATTATGTGGTGTACTTCAAGCACAGGGTGACGAAGGTATGTCACGTCTAAAATCAATATTTTTGTATAGAAGGGCGTTGTTTATTAAAATTAACATCTTTTTTTAATACTTCCAGAGGTAACGGCGCGAGAATGGCGCTTGCTAGGCCAGGAACAAGATGGATCACAACTGTTGACATGGATATCAGATATGAATGGCAAAGAAGTTTTAAATATTGGAGTATACACAAATCGAACCAAGACCCTGGACCGACTACACACTTTTGACGAAAAGTTAAACATAATACAGGCGTCTGTGAACGCTACGCGAAGTTTATTGGTTTATGTTGAGAAAAAATTGCCTTCTGAAGATTCTGATATCAAAGATTCATTGTACTGTCCATATTTGATATGTCTATTACCTGATAAGAAAAGAGATCGTGAAGTTGTGGAAGAAGGCTCAACCAAGCAAATAATGGTGCAGTATGTATATGGAAAAAGCAATAAATACAGTCCCGGGATCCGAAATGACCGATTCCTTCTATTCAAGCATTTGGCATGTAAGATTTAAATTATAATTAATAATTCAATCGCCTCTCTTTATTCCTGACTCTTAGGTCCATTGGTCCCACGGTGGGGGTGGGATCAGCCTTCCTAAACATCCACTTTGCTCAATCCAAGACATCAATATTGGATACTTCATATTACTAACCTACTGGCTCTATAATTTTAGGAGATTTCATACAATAAATTGTCTTTCTTAATTCTAGGTATAAAAATCTACCGCACACCCATGTTTCTGAATGAATGTGATGATGGAACGGACAAGTGGGGTTTTGATGGAATTTACCAAGATCCTGAGACTATTGTAAAGGTTTTCTCTTGGGCTCAGTGGGATTGTGTCAATCAGGTAATTCATACTATAAATGTACAATGAAATATGTATTTATAAATGATTTTTCCTTGTTATTTACAGGTAAGTTATTATAATACATTTAAGTAATTTGCTATCTTACGGAAAGCATGATTACTGATTTATTGAATAGGTATTAATGTTAACATTGGATAGGTACTTAGTAAAAACAATAAAAAAATCACAAAAAAAATTATTCCGTTTTTAGCGTTATAGTTGAGGAGCTATTGAATAGGTATTAATGTTAAAATTGTATAGGTAGTTAGGTACTTAGTAAACATTAACAATAAAAAAATCACTAAATTAATAATTCATTTTTTAGCGTCATAGTTGAGGAGCGGATGATTTTCCAGTTAAGGTTGTTGAGGAGATTCTTTAGTGCAAAGTCTGCTCATTGTATCCTTAATTTTTCAGGTCCTTTACTACATACACTACCGTCCGCCGACGCAAAGCTTTGCAGAAGGGGAGGAGGTAAAATCTCCCTGTGAAATGACACCCACATTGTCGGCTTTTCAATTTCATGCTGACTTGCCTTATGAAACTGTTGTAAGTATACAATTATTATTATGCCAATCAAAGCATTTCTCCGAAAGAAGGTACATACTCAACTCTACTGAAGTAACAGATTCAATTTTTTTTAGATTAGGTAGTTATCTATGATTATTATTCTATTTGCGAACAAAACGCAGCTTGATAAGTACACGTGTACGTTCACGTCTACCTATATGTACATACCTATAGGTATGCACCTGGTGTGCTCAGCCTCCGTATTGTTTGCAAAAAGTTGACTTGTGATTTACAATTATTCGAACTCAGAGTAGAAAGCCTTCGGATTTATTTGAAATGAGGTTTCCTTATTTGACATTGCGCACGTAGTATTATTTTTTGTTCTGTGATTGCGCTTATCCTCCTGTATTCCTGTATTACGCCTGTTAAAGGTATGCATATCAGAAGTATATTAGTAATAAGTAAATGTAAAACTAGAAATAATTTAATATGTGTACGGTTGGTGTTTCAAATAAATAAATAAATATCCTAATCCGGATCACGACTATTCACGACCGGGTGTACTTTCCATTGGTGGGCGGACGGATAATTCACGTTTACCTCTCCCAACCACTGAAGAGACAGTAGGGACTCAATCTCTTCTGTGCTCCCCACCCACTGCGCTAGAGTTTACGGAAATAATAGTATTGTTATCAATAAAACTAGCTGCTGACCGCGACTTCTTCCACGCCGTATCCATGATCCAATTGAGGCACGTCTAATACTCAAAAAAGCATTATGTACTATATAATCAAAGTACGTACCCAGACGCGAAATTCATCACCTATTTAATGATTGCGTTCGGAAACTAAAATTATGTAAAACGATAGAACATTAGCTTATCCATTTAGCGAAAATAGTATAAAAAAAATATAATTACCTAGTTAAAAATTCAATATTATTTTATACCATATTGGAAGACAAGTGTAGCAAGATATCGAGACCGTCGCGCGTCGGAACGTTTGGCTGATGATAAAAATAACGCCTGTACAATACTAGATAAGAACATACTAACATACAAATCTCAAGGAACTTGATATTTCACTGAAAATATTGAATTTATCTTAGCTTAACATTCCACTGAGCTTGCCCCACGTGTCAAGCTCCTCTGAAGGCGCGGCGTGCGGTGCATACGAGGATGACCCGATCCCGCTGCGCGTCCACGACTGCAGTCTTGACCTGCAGATCGTGTGCGATCAGAGAGGAATCCTGTGTATTTGCCATCACTATTTATACAAGGTACGTGGTACGTAGCGTACGTAAATGCTGTAATACGGCAACCTGTTATATACACCCCTGATGCACTAGAATTCGCTGTGTCGCAGCTGGCAATTGGCATATACACTCACAGATGCACATAACCGTCAGTTTTGTATACAACACTGTAAAAGTAACCTACTTGTAGTATCGATATGGAACAGCTCGGTGATTTGTTCAGCCAGGCTCTGTCTTCACTTTAAAACTGTGTTCTGTTTTGAGAGACGTAACCCGACTGTGTTGCTTTGTTTCTGCTTACTAATCAAGTAACCAAAATGAAGTGCTCAATGGTGATTATTACCTACTCATTAATAATTGCCATTGAGTCGTCCATGTCAATGTCAGTGATAACTTAATTAATTGGGTACCTACCTATACTACGGGTGAGAAATATATTACAGGCTTAAAAGACTAAGTTACAAGTGGAACTTTTGGTTCACGGCACGGCTGGGTTACAGAGCCGCCTACAAAGCGGGATGCCCTATAGTTCGATCTCCGGCCAATGTTTTTTTTTTTTAATGTTATTTGGCAACGAAACGAGCTGGTCATTTGCCTGGTGGTAAGCATAACGCCGGCCCATAACAATTGCAGTGCCACCCAGAACTTTGAAACACAAAGGCCTGCGCGGCACTGCAGTGCGCTCGTTATCCTGAGACATTAGGTATTAAGTCTCATAAGCCCAGTAATTTCACTGGATACTCTGCTCATCAAACCGGAACACAGTAATGCTTGCACACTACTGCTTGGCGGCAGACTTCACTCACAAAGCGGTAGTAACAACCCAGACAGACACTCGCAGAAGAGTTAGTCCTCCCACTAACAAAACGTAGACTGTAGACGTAAATTGTAGACTTTGTGTGGGTGTGTGGGTAGTCCAACTATTGGATGTTTGTAGTGTGTGAGGTGTGTCTATATGTCCATTGTCCATGCCACCTGCGACACAGGTATGAGTGTGTATGTTTGCTTTTTAGCCACTCGATGACTCTACAACATCTCTGATTTTGGATGACAGTGTGGATTTGAAGGACTCTGGAGTTAACTTCGCGTACTCCATAACACTGCTGCAGCACGGCTGCGTTGTCCACACGGTAGTTCCAGATTTGCCCTGGTCGCTGGCGAAATCTCTACGTCCATCTTACATCTTATATGCTGGTAAGTTTGTTCTACCGTCTTTGTAGCAAATAATTAAACGGTTTCCTAGACTATATCAAATAATATGCACCTATAGTATATGGAAAGGTCCTTATTAAGTAAAACTATCCTACGATACCATCTGTATTTTTTCTGTAAAAAAAAATTGCTTCTATATTCTAACTTCAGAACAAATCATTAGCTTGATCATAATTTTAACAATTTTACAAAAAAATATGTATAAACATATTTAGGATTGCCTACAACCTAGATATATCGTTTTCAACAGATACCCAACTCCTCGTTAAAATACCTATGCTTTACACACATCTGCTCGACATCAGCCTTCACCATGAACCTTGCTGTACCATAGTGGTTCCTATGGAAGAGTGCGAGAGTGGTCCCAGCCTCGCACCCATTTTAGGCTGGGGGGCCCACTCTATGGTCGACTTGAAGACCCTCGATGTCGTGACCATGACTGTCCCTGAGAAAGACTTAGCAGCAACTTTTAAAAGTAATACAGTCATTGAGAATAAGCTGGCGATTCTTCATTACTTGATACAGCATGAAGGGAACTTGGATTTAGCTGACGAGGTGAGAAAGCATGTGCATAGTTCTAATGCATTTATTGTAGGTAAACCAACTGTACTTGTACAAATCACTATTAGATACTTACTCATACTTTCAGTAAATGTTTCAATTTTGTTGTATAGAGTCAGCTATGTGAAGATGAAAATGTAGACTTAATAAATATTGTTATCTAATTGCAGCTGTGCTACTTAATTCTCTGACTGTTTGTTTTACTCTATGATTTTTTCTTTGTTGCTATTTTTATGCTCATCGTGATATTGACGAAAAGATTTATTCCCTTCCCCAAATCTCCGTACAAAATCATACAGTGTTTTTTATTTAATCTATTTTCCTCTGCAAGCTCCAGGGCTCGCACCCTTTGTTTCATAATTCAAATTATATATACAGAAATTATTATTTTTTAACTTATCATCAGCTTAACAAAAGTAAACTTACAGTGCTTCAAAAGCATCGTTGAATGTTCCAGCTAATATCCTGGATGTGTCTAAACCAGCGCGATGGGTTCAACTCGTTCCAACGCGTGATGCAGGAGTACCTCGTGAGCACCACGTATGCTCTGACGCGCCGTTCTCTGCCCGCCTCCGCGCTCAACCTCATGAGGATGCTACCATTTACACAACACTTGAAGTTTGCTGACGTTAAGGTAGGGTTTAAACCCTAAGCATTAATGCTTAGGTTCATGTCAATGCTATTGCGTGTCTGGGCGAGCTAGCTATACCTCTTCCCGCATCATAATAAAATTGGCGCAAGCTCGTGTTGTGGTGTCGCTGCGGGCCTGTTGCAAACGTAGTTATGTTTGCTTTTTCTAGGAGATTAGTCATGCCCAATTTGTCTATTCGTAAATATAATGTACTACTCAAAACAATTCTGTTGAAATCATTTGAATCAATTTACCAAGGCGTGAAAATTGCAACTGATTTTTGGATAAGATCAGAGAATTGTCTGTCAAGTTATACCTAATATTTAATCTTTAATTTAAATAGTTCATGGCCCTAGTTCTATTGTACATCGCATAGGAAAATAATATTGTAAATCGGTAAGAGCGTTCTGTTAATTTGATGTTTGATGATTTGTAGCGCGTAACGAGCGTAATTAATATTGTTTTGTTTATGAAATGCGTTCAAGGATTACAGTGAATCGTTATACCTAAATACCTATTTACTTACGTGATAGTTGTAATAGATTGGGTAAGTAGGGAATTGGGAGCAGCTTCGGTACGTGTACTAATTATGTCGTGCATAATTAATTCAGTTGGTAGAGCAATAGGTATTTCACAAATTGTGAGTTCAAATCTAGTTTCGTGCTGTAATATTTCTCCATTCTTAAAGTTAAACTTCATATTGAAATAGAGAACAACAGCTCAGCAATAGATTTCCAACGGTAAGTAGGCGATGTCATATTGTAAGGCCATTCTATAACATAGTTTCATTTCTTACGTTTCACACATTCGCTCAAACCTTTTTGAGCTCTGTGAACATAGCTCTGAGTACGAAACCCGCGCATGGCGTAGCAGTTAGCACAAACGTAGCGCTCACAATAACACACGGTGCTGCAAGACACGAGTGTGCGTGCGACGCGTCTCCCCGACTATAACTAGGTAGTAGGACTAACTCTTCTGCGAGTGTCCGTCTAGGTTGGTACCACCGCTTTGCTCGTGAAGTCTGCCGCCAAGCAGTAATGTGCATGCATTACTGTGTTCCGGTTTGATGAGCAATAGTAGCCTGTGCATTTACTGGGCTTATATCTTAGAGTAACGAGCGCACTGCAGTGTCGCGCACGCCTTTGTGTTTCAAAGTTCTGAGTGGCACTGCAATTGTTATGGGCCGGCGTTATGCTTAGGCATTAGGCATCAGGCAAACAACCAGCTCGTCACGTTACGAAATAGAAAAAAAAACCGCGCAGCCAGTCGCGCTACTGGTTGCCGTATAGCCGTGGCCGCCGCAGGTGCGCGAGGTGTGCGTGAGCGTGAGCCAGGACGCGCTGTGGAACAGCTCGTGCGTGGTGCTGGCGCCGCGGCAGCGCGTGTGCCAGTTCGCGGAGGACGTGTGGACGCGCCTGTGGGCCGCGCTCAACCAGCCGCCGCCGCGGCGCCTGCGCCCAAGCGCCGTGCTCGACAAGCTGCGCGTCAGTCTGCACTGCTACCAGGTCGGTGACGCGGAATACTATAACCCGGTCTCTTTTGATCTTCTCTTGTTTTTTTTTACATACTTACTCGATTGGTTAAAAGTTCGATCACTATTTCACCTAATCTAAAGCGACGGGGTGGATACCTAAACCGATTAGAACTGGCTCTGAGGTGTAGCTACAACAACATTTGAAGGATTTTCAACTTGAGGATGATAGTATCTATGCCAGGCGCGTATACTAGACAATGCTCTACCACCACTTTGCAGTTGCTCGATTTCATTGTAGAATTTAACCATCGATAGATCAGCGGCTGACGTCACTAGCATTATTAGTGGTACGAAGATATATAGGCTATCTTCGATTTGCACTGATCCTCAGCCGGAAGCTCTGTCCCGCTGCAGCACGCCGCTGTCCCCGATGTCGGCGGGCCCGCCCATCGGCGCGCCGCAGCGACGCTCCTCGGTCGGCAACGCGCAGGACTTGCTGCCTTTCTTCGAGCTGGACATCTGCACTGCTAGCAAGCAAGAGCACATCATTGCTGCGGTCAGTTAAAGAGAACTCATCTCCATTCACATCTAAAATTTACTAACCGTAGCCATTATGAATAATCTACTTGCAGCTAGACTTTTCAGAAACGGTTAGGAAAGATTTCCTCTTACAAGTTACCGAAGTCTTGAAAAAATAATACCATCCAAAGGAGCGCAGGGCGGCGGGTCTTCGCATCAAACCCTCATAAATCCACACATGAATTGCAACGGGAAATAATTCGCTGTCCCAAATAAAAAAAAAGCATGAAGTATAGCTCGGCATTAAATTGACCTAACACGACAGAACCTCCGCGAGGTCAGCGTGCACCTAATGCGCGAACTGTCGGAATCGTCGCCTCACAGCGGCGGCGCGCCGCGCGGCGTGGAGAGCGGCGTGCACTTGGCGGGCACGCGCTGGGCCGCGGCGCAGCTGGACGCGTCCCGCGCGCTGTGCCGCGCGCTCACGCGCCCGCTGGCCGCCGCGCCGCACCACCACCAGCAGCGCGGGTTCACCTTCATGTACGACCTGCCGCACGTAGCTTGTGTCGCGGTATACATCGACTGGACCCGTCGCTCCGAATGGAAAACGAATACAGCCACGCACGTAGACCCAGGGCCGGATTAAACATGTCGGGGCCCCTAGGCAATGCAGGTCTCGGGCCCCCTTTTCTAACCATAATAATATATTGCTGTAATAATTTGAAATGCGTTCTGAAATATGAAGATATAATATAAAAAACAACGCAATATTAATAATTCTGTCATTGAGAGTTTGTTACATACAAATCTTCAAATTTAATTGTCGTTCGAAGAAACATTTTCAATTTTTTTTCCGGGGTATTCGGCCCATATTCGGCGGTGGGCCTCTAGGCAGTTGCCTACTTTGCCTTATGGATAATCCGGCCCTGCGTAGACCCCGGATATCTTGTTGCGCATATTTTATTGAGCTCTCAAAACAGTCTGAACGTAGACTCGAGTATGAAATCATCCATGGTACAGTTAATTTAATTCATCAACTGTGCCATGTGCGGTTTAATATTTTCCCGCAAGTATTGGTGTACGAATTAACTATGAATTTGCGGTTACGAGAGCGTGTGTTGGTGCCCTCTCCATCTCCCTCCCGCATCACCCATACGCGCTTACTTCAGAGAGCTCAAGAAGAGTAGGTCGCGTCCCCTTAACTCCCATTAGGTTTGGTTTGAGATTGCTTATACACGCGGTGTATTTGTGTAATTTGCGGTCGTATTCGTTCTCTTCGGAGTGACGGTCCCGTCTTTTCTCTTGTTGTGTTTGTATCGATCATTGAATATTCCCATATTGTTGTATATAGCTTTAGATTTCTGTGGTCAGTTATTTTTTTTCTCACTTTTTTTGTGGTCATTATTGCTTACACGTTTTTTCGTTTTTTACACAGGCAGGATTTGGGTTGCATAGCCTTTTCATACGGTTTATTTTTGGTTGTGTGTGTGTTTTTATATTTATTTGCAGATTTATTTTGTTTTGGGTTTCACTCGTCACCGGTGCAGCGGTTATGGGATTTCATGTTTTACTTATTTTGGTGCTTTGTGCTGTATTTTCCACTGCAATGGTGTTGATAGAATTTGTAATTATTGCACATTTTGCTCTTTACTCAAGAGTCGAATCTAAGTCTTTATTCATTAGACTGAGGTTAAAATAAAAATTACGAGTCAACCGACTAATAACTGTAAATACGAAGAATAATGAACTTCGGATTTTCTCATTTACAAGAGCCTTAAGACGTTAGTTCATACCAAATTTCATTATTATCAATGATATACTGATTCTATATTGATATTCTATTGTATACTTTATAATATGAAATTAAGCTTTGTAAGCCGTAACTTTTTATTGCATTGAGATATAGAAAATTTTAATTTTCATTTTGCATAGCACTACAGCTTGAATTTGAATTGGTATGTTATCCCGATATGGAGTCAATCTACTGCTGGAGGTCAACAACCTATGTTTTATGACTTTTTGAAATGCGGAATTTTTCATTCATGAAAGTGCATTTAAAATTCAAGTCAATACTCTGCTACAGAATTTGCGGGCAACCCTAAATCAGCTGATTCACTTGAACTATGTTGAACTTTGTGAAATGATGATGTTGATTAGAACCACAGATTATTTAAGGATTTATAGTCTTTGATTAGAACAGACCAAAGATTCCAGAAAATGCACGCACTTCACGTTTCAAGTTGAGTTAATTTTTTTGTATGGAAATTTGGAATGACTTCCAAGGGAGATTCTCCCAACTTGTGGATAACCATAACATACCAATTCAAACTCACCCTGTATATAGATGTACCTATTACTATGTTAAATTCAAGCTGTTTTTTGAGATAAAGTGCTTAGACAGATAGTCAATTAGTCATACAGACAAACGGTTCCTTTTTATGTTTTGAGGTAGGTAATACCTATTGTAATACAAAAACGGGTCTTTTCGCGCACAAATAAATTTTGTCTTAAAAATTTGTCTTAATACAATGAATCCAATTCGCGAAAGTTTAAAAAATAGGTAATACCTATACCTAAAGAAAAGTCTCACTAAATGTTTTAAGATTGTTAGAGATTTTTTTAAATGTCACCAATGTTTCCCTGCCTTGTTATCTCTAGAGTATTTGCCTGCCGAGCGCGGTGTATAATAGAATAATCCCCCTTCATCGACAAGGCCGATGTTCAGCAGTGGCCGGCTGATGATGTTTTTTTTTGTGTTATTTGGTAACGAGACTAGCTGATCATTGCCTGATGGTAAGCATAACGCCGGCCCATAACAATTGCAGTGCCACCCAGAACTTTGTAACATAAAGGCCTGCGCGGCACTGCAGTGCGCTCGTTACCCTGAGACATTACGTATTAAGTCTCATAAGCCCAGTCATTTCACTGGATACTCTGCTCATCAAACCGGAAAACAGTAATGCTTGCACACTACTGCTTGGCGGCAGACTTCATAACAACCCAGACGGACACTCGCAGAAGAGTTAGTCCTCCCACTAACTGTTACAAATAACTAAAAATTATTTGTAACAGCGATGAAATGGAGGCTACACACGCGTACGTGCTGTTCTCGACCCTGGAGCAGTACGCGCTGGCGACGGACGCGGTGGCGTGGCCCGTGCCGCAGGGCTTCAGCTCGTTCTTCACGTACCTCGGGTACCGCACGCTGCCCTTCCACGGGTTCATGCAGTACGTTCACCGAAACGTCTTCGAGCTGCAAATAGACGTCACTAAGGCTATTATTGCTTGTGAGTATCATATGCCATCCTTTTGTATTATTAGCTGTCAGACCTTTTCTTGTAGCAGTAAATTTAAGAATTCGGCATTTTTATGGCTACGTGGACTTGGCGCGCCTGATGTCTCCTTTGGGGGAGACAAGTTATAGATTCTGGTAGTGGCCTTGGCTTCTCCTTCGGCGGGTACACCAGTGTTTTAGTCACATAGCTCGGAAACCCGCTGATAATTGAGAAAAAACATAGTGACAGGAAAGCTTGGAGTGGAAACGATCGGGTGGTCGGAGCCCGCAAAGATGGTCTGATCAGGGGCCTTACGTGAAACGTATGGTATTTGGTCTTCCCTGCCCGGCGAAGCCAAGGCCATTACTTGTCTCCCCCAAGGGACACGCCGGCCAAGTCCACGAAAGCTCTCATAGGGACCCCAAAGTTTACCGTCATTCCAGCAAAAGACGACGATAACAACAGCACAGTGAACAACAAGCTGCGCCTTATCCAGCTGATCGGGGAGGGACGTGCGCGGCGCACCCTGGCGGCCTGGCCCAACCGCGCCGCGCTGGTGCTGCGCGCGCGCGACCACGCCGCCACGCTGCTCAGCGGCGCCGCCGGCGGCACGCACCGCGAGCCGGCGCGGCACCGCCCGCGCACAGACACCGGTGAGTACAGAGAACAACAGACTTTTTTTATGTTATTTGATAACGAGACGAGCTGGCCTTTTGCCTGATGGTAAGCATAACGCTGGCCCATAACAATTGCAGTGCCACCCAGAACTTTGAAACACAAAGGCCTGCGCGGCACTGCAATGCGCTCGTTACCCTGAGACATTAGGTATTAAGTCTCATAAGCCCAGTAATTTCACTGGATACTCTGCTCATCAAACCGGAACACAGTAATGCTTGCACACTACTGCTTGGCGGCAGACTTCACGAGCAAAGCGGTGGCTGCACCGCGTCTGGCGGCAAGTGCTCCTAATGTGACCATCAGAGTTCAGAGTGAACTGTGCTGATCTTTCTTTCCGAAAGCCACGCGGGCGAAGCCGTGGTCAAATATGCCATTAGGTAGGTACATACTTACGAGATAAATTATTATTTATTTTGTATACGTACCTACATAACAAATCAATAATTTATTTTGAAACGACCTTACAAGTTGTACTTGCCGTTTCTGCGTTTTAACTACATAAGAAAAAGTAAAAAATCTTTAAAAGTAATAAAATTGCTATATAAAAAGAAATGGAATAATTATTATTTTACGAAAAGCCAACTGTACTGCACCTTTAGTTTGCTTAGCCTAAATTTGGTTGGTACTCGATAGACATCAAGCTTATCTTTTACGTTTCAGGAATAGCTGCGCTTCCATCTGGCGAACGGCTCTCCCCTCTCGACACATTCCTCGACCTCCTCACCGCCAAGGCGAGCCTCAACGAGCTAGACTTCAACCTGATTATAGAAGCGACGTTAGCCTCGGTACAGCAAGACACTGTTTAGGGAAGGAAACATTTATTTATTTCTATCTAGGTATAATCCTTATCTAGTTACCTTGTTAATTACAAGGATTTTGTAATTACTCTGACTTCCAGTACTCGATAAACTTAAACGCGATTCTAGATTTTCTTATAGTTGGGCCGAAATATGTCAAAGAATACACAGAGAGAGGCAACCATTTAATGATAAAATAGTTTAAATAAATTATGTTAACATTCTAGAGTATCTAAGTTCAACAAACAACAACAAAAGGGGACATGTGGAATGTTATAATATGCAACATTGAGTCTATGTGACACTACATACTGGCTAATGTCTCACATCATGTTCCACAACATTATGTGTAATATCTATATGACAAATATGTTATGAGCTGAAGCGGACAGTTTACTAAGTAGTTGCTACAACTCTACAAGTCACCATTTTGCTCTAGGTGCATTCTGAAACTGCACCCCGTCACTCTGCACTCTGCTGTATTATTATTATTATGTATAATAATATAGTCTAAGAATTTTATTTTATTGGATTCAACAGAATTATGTTGTGTAGTGACTAGTGATCTTATAAGGCTCAGTAAATACAGATGACAAATATAGAAAACTTGTGGATAGCTGACATTCCAAAATAATTATATTAAAAAATTCCTTTGATATTGTCTATATTCTTATTTAGAATGAAACCAAAGAAAGCACAAAGACTTTGTATGAGATTGGTATTAACATTCGTATACATTTCGTGTATGTTCTGTGTAATTTTCTAGTGCAATACTTAGACCTAAGATTAATTGAAATAAAACATGATTAAGTATATAGTTTGTTTTAATTGAAATTCTTATTTGCTATTTAGCTGGGCAAAATCGAACAATAGTGTGTGGCAATTATTTAAAATATACCTATACAGTTTGTAATAATAGGGATGTTGCATGAAGTACAAAATACATAATTACTGTCCTTAGACAGGTTTAAAATCATTACATTAACACAATAAAAATGAAATTGACAAAAAATACATAATTTCCACAAAGATACTACATCGAAAAGTTTTCCGAATGCAACATTTTATCATCCAACAGTAATAATGATACCAAAAGATTCTAACATTTCGATGAATAAAAAAAAATATTACAACTATGTAGTCAAACATGCACAAAATGTCCCAAGCGGGACATCAGTGCAGGCCTCATAAGATGAGAATATGTACACAGTTTATCACAGCCAAATCAAAAAATGTATGTTTTTAGTACAATTTTATGGCCCGCATAGAACAAGAGACGTCAGATGTTCTGTATAATTTGTATGGAGAGTTTTAGCGCTTGGTAGGTACACCCAACTTTAACTCATGTTTGACATTTCTAGTGTTTGACTTACAGTTTTTTCGATTTAGACATATTTAATTAGAAATAGAATTTAATGACTTAATAAAAAAAAAGGTGTCCCTATTGGTATTCCTGTTTGCTATTTGATCTCTAACTAAACTAAAATGGAACTACTACTTGATTGAAACCTAAACAGTGTCATATCAGTTATAGAAGGGATTATAAGTGACCCAATGAGCTCTCTGTTGATCTTTCTCACTTTGATGAGATGTAAACAAAGATCTGTAGACTTCACTGGTCTGCGGGTCTTTAGCGACACTGTAATCTTTCTTTGTCTTTTTATAAGATGGGTCTTGTTGTAACTCTGTTGAAGAAAACACACGTTTTGATGAACCAAAATGTCCTCTTGCTTTATGGTTAGGGTTGAACTTGGGTAAAGACAATGGTATTGTGTCAATTTCTTTCTTTATTGCATTACTTGGTCCAGCTTCAGGTTCTGTTTTGACATCATTCTCTTGTTTTATTTCAGTGCTGGTGGTTGGTTTATCCGTTGATGTTGATGCCTGGCTGGTGGAGGCCTCAGCTGAGATTTCATTTTTCTCAGTTTTGTGAGCTTTGCATTTCTTAGTGCTCTTTCTATTGGCAGCGCGTAAGGTTATTTTTTCCTTGAGTATTGCAATGTCTTCCTCAGTACCATTGAGTATAACAATGTCAATATCTGTAAATGGAGATTGGCACTGTGGACAAAGAATACAAGTAATTAGAGATAAATTTGTAGCTTGGTTCTACAAGTGAGGCGGCATTTCCGTAAATAAGTTGCAGAGTTGCCTTCAACACTGCCTTGCATGCAATCAATCGAAACAAGGTTTAATTTGGTCCTGTAGAAACACGCAATGCTTGCATCTTTAGATAGAAATAAAAATACTATACTCGCATCATCTTTTAATTTTGATCCCATCTACAGGCAGAGCCAAAAGGAAAAGTAGCCATTGTTAACTTTGTATTAAGACACACATTACATAACAATCCCAGAAATTAATCTTCTTCTATTTGGCAAATATTGACCTATTAAGTAACTTTTAACTTACCATGTGACAAATATTCTGTTTAACCTCTTTCAGAGCCCTCTCAGCAAGCACACATCCACAGCTCCACAGAAAGACAAAGCGGAACTTTCCTGACATCTCAATCCCACTGATGGGGCAGATGTAGGGTGCATTACCTTCACTCACAGCACCATCACTGTGATCTGTTTGTTTATACGCTGGGTTCTTTATAAGGTTGAGATCTTTGATGTCCTAGAAATTGAGGTAGAACAAATTCAGTAATTATTATTTATTTATGGAGAAAGTTACTATTCAGGTATCTTTTACATGTTAAATTGGGCGATAGCTATTTTAACGTGGCTTCATATTAGTCAAAAAATTCTTAATAAGTGCGAATATTTGGCCTCAAAACACAATAGTTTAGTTTCACCTTTAAGTTCTTGATGTGGCTGATAGAGTCTGGTTTGCTTTCCTTGTCAATTAGTGACTCAAGCACGGAGCTTTTGGTGTATAATCTGCCAAGTCCGCAAGCCACCACGGGCGCCTGCAGCGGCTGCTGGGACAACGCACAGTTGCGCCACTTGAACGAGCGCTCTGCATCTTTGTCTTTCTAAAAATCGCAGTAATATTTCGATTAAAATCATTAGCAAAACAATCCATGATTGTGTGAAGTTTTGCTTACCTGTTCAGGCTTTTTTTTCAAGCGCACCAGCTCATCCCTGCGCGGAATAGTACCACCATCACAACCCATCGTCAGTTATCTCGAATAATCTGTATATTTATTGGACCCAAACGTAATTCCTAAGAAATTAAAGATACCTAATAAGAAAGTTCGTGATATATTATATATATACTATATTTGTTTACGTATTCTGTCCGCCATTAAAAATGAAATGAATCATACATCATAATTCATACATGACAACACATGAAACACAATTCACAGATAAGTAGACATAGAAAAGTACTCTGTGAAGTAGATAAATACATCACAGAAATACATGATCAATGAATTAGGCCGCGGCCCCCGATTATAGTACTACTCTTAACTGTATGCCCACGACTAATTTCACGAAATTTGCACCACAAACTACTAAGGGATACTACATTTGCACCAAGGAAAATACTACATAACTGGAAGGATCACTTATACCAAAAAACGCGGTCCGAATGAAACTAACTATTAAGGACATGTGTCTCTTTCTAAACAGGTCACCTTACTTTATGAACAAAACTGGATAGATTTTAGACGATTTCTTGTAATAATGTAATAACCTATGTATATTGTAATAATGTTACCTATGAATGCAAATATCAATTTTGTTTCAATTCAAAACAAAAACACGACAAACGAGATGTAGGTACAAATACCTACGCTAGACACGTTAGTCGTTTATTACGCCAAATCCCCGGGCATATTACTTCATCCCGCATGGCGGTACGGCCGGCGCATGGGGAAAAAATGGAACGGTATAATTTTGGGCAAAATAGTATAATTTTAAATTCCATGTACCATAATTTTTTGAGGGGGTCTGTAGTATCTTTTAGTAGTTTGTGGTCTGAATCCAACCCTGTTGATGACCGAAGTCAGAAGTCCGAACCACAAACTACATAGAGATAGGTACTAAGTCCGAACTTGATTGTTTGCTTGAATGCTTGTTTTTTTTTTTTTTTTTTTTTTGTTTTATATTTGGCTCCACGCGATTAGCGTATTTAGCCAGTGTCAAGTTATATAAATAATAATATCTAATACATAAGTCTCTAGTTTTGTTGCATGAAAGTCGTCAAAGTCACGTTAAAGTTTAGTCTAGTCGCGGTCGAGTCGAAGTGACGCTTCAGTAAAGCGGTGGATACTTTACTGAAGCTTCTATGGAGTTTTGGATACAATACGAAAATACACGTTTTTCGTCTTTGTACTATTTGCATTTCACTCATGCACATTTACGAACACTTAATGGTTAATAATCCACCATTATTACACATTAACACTCGAAGAGACATAGGTTTTAGTAAATAACACAAAATCAACAACAGCACATTTTCGCTTTCCCGCCAAAACTCCTGAATGCTTGTTGGTTGAGTGATGAGTTGTGTCAGCCACAGAGTACTTTGGTGTCACCATTCAACATTAACAATGTAGATGTAGTTTCTGTGGATGTAGTGATGTACTCTGTAGCACAGAGTAATTTTTATATCTCTGACTCTCTTGCTCTCTGTAGTCTGTGGTTGTCAGCACGAGGTTATTGTTGTGTTGACGATTGTTGATTTGAATTTTGAAATACGATTATTCTTTAGATTGAACAAAATTAAATAAGAACTAAAACAAGAAGAAACAGAACAAGAGTTTTCAAAGTGTATTAGTGTACCAACTACCATGCCAGACGCCGACACGGAAAGAGTGCCAGAGAATGGTACGGATTGTGAAAGCAGCCGGGATAGCTTAGATACATGTACCAAGTCAGCTTCTGAAAAACTGTTAAAAAAGAAGACGAGAAAACGAGGAATTATTTTCCTATCGACTATACCTCCCTTCATGAATGTGGCTAAAATAAGAGAAATTTTCAGTCAATTCGGTGAATTAGGCAGGCTCTATCTTCAACCTACCGGTAGTAAGTATTTTGAAGGTTAAGTTTTTGCTGCGAGTGCGGTTGATATTATACATAATAGGTACTAGAACTGACTTTAAAGTGTTTAGCGTATTTTTTTCTTATTTCCAGAGCCAGGCGAGAAACGTAAACGTGTTCCAAACCAATTTTCAGAAGGTTGGGTCGAATTTCAAAAGAAAAAAATAGCCAAAGAAGTTGCTGCCAAGCTTAATAATACTAAAATCGGTACCAGAAAGAGATCTCGTTACTATGATATGATATGGAACATCAAGTACATTCCGAGGTTCAAATGGGTTCATCTGAGTGAGCGTCTTGCCTACGAGAGGGCAGCTATGAAACAGAGGCTCAGGGCTGAAATATCTCAAGCCAAGAAGGAAGCTCATTACTTGCAGACCAATGTTGAAAAGAGCAAGAAAATGAAGAAAAAAAGACCTGCTGAAAGTATTGAATAATAATAGTGATTAATTGGTCTAAATGTATAAATTTTATAATAAAGTGGCAAATAAAATTAAAGTTCTCACATTTATATTCATTTGCTTGAATAAAATTTCTTAAATCTGTATTTTTCTAATAATTCATGATTTATTGCTACTATTGTTGAGGTTGGCAAGCATTCCTAAGGCAGAATTCGGAGAATTGGATAGTGTTTTATATCTTTCTGAAAACTACTCTTTTATTTCTGACTAAAATCTACTCTTCCACTAATTATCTCCTCAACTCTCATCCGTTGCTTTATCGTCATAGGGTCAGGTGTAAGTTTCTGTATATAGCGCCTTGGCGGAATGACGTGAGATAGAATTCCTTGCGAGAATTCTCTGTGTACTCTTACTCCATCCAAGGCGTTAGGTTGGAGCCTCTCAAAACTATGTAGTTCTTTCATGAACTGCTTGCGCTGAGCTACTTTCGCCCAGTGGTAACGGTGGCGACATACCACTCGGCTGGAAGTGGTAATATTTAGATTAGTAACAAAATAGATGACCTGTAGAGTTACATTTTATTAAAGAATACCACCCCCCTAAGGATAAAAAATCAGGGATGAAATTTCATATAAGGCAAATGGTGATATTTTCATTCCAGTTGGTTCCTGTTTTTTAAAAAAGCAATTCATTTACTTATTAGTATAGCTTGAGAAGCATTTAATAAAGTTGTTACTATCATCTATACAGGAGTTCAGTGGGAACTATTGATACAAATTGTTTGAAGTATTTCCTGGTTTTCTATACTTGTCTAATAATGTAAACAAACTCGGCGGATGCCAACTAATGACAGCAATACTGATCCGATCGCTAAGCAATAACATCATTAAAATTTAAATTTCTATCTACCTATGTCATTGGTTGGGGAGCTGTCAAATTTGTTTACATTATTAAACTTGTAAGAAATTCTCCACTATAGATACATTATTTCTTGTGATAAAAATTTAATTGGGTCTTCTGTTTGATTGCCCTCTTAGTATAAGCACAGAATATGTACAAGTGTATGAGTAACATGAAAAGGTCCAATCACTTCCTGTTACTTATACTAAATGTCATTAGTGATTACTCACTATGCTAAAGCCAATTTGGTGTATGAAGGGAATACACTGACATCTGATCTTGCCAGTTCTGGAAATCCAGGGTACAAGGGAATCTTCCTCTTTTTAACCAGTTTTACTGTATCCTCTACCATTTTAGAGATTATTAATTGTCGATCTAAAGTACAGACACTTAAAAATCAGAAAATTACAAACAATATATTATAGCTGCATTGAAGCACAGATAGCTATATACTAGGCACTGACATTTCCTTCCTCCATGGTACTAGGATACCCTATATAATTTGTGGTACTAGGTATCACAGATCAGTTATATGTATGCTAGGTATTGCCGTAAAGACTTGATTTGACAAAGTGCAAAGAGAATAAAACACTGCAAAGTGAACCAATACAATAAGAGAGGCTCTTTATGGGTCACTATTAATTTTACACAAATATGGTAACCATGGTAATAAATTTGTTTTTCAATACCTTGTCTAGTAAAGAGGTTACTGGACAGAAAATCAGCATACTATCAAAGAGAATATAACAATCTCTATGGTACTGTAATTCCCAGTCCTTGTTTTCTAATATTACAGGTTCACAAAAGATTATGTGTCCTGTTCAACTTCAACTGATGGACTATCAAGTTACTATACTATGCCTGGATTTCAGTTAATATAGTGGATTATTCTCAGACATAAATACCAGAACCAATGACACTCAAATATTCTAATTTACTCTGGTGAAATTCAGCCAATAAGGAGAATGTTTGAATAAAAAGCTTATATTTAAAAACAAAATTAAATCAATAACATTTTATTAATACAGCAATAATAATATTAAATCTACTTTGCAGAGCCTCACAGCTGTCTGAATGTATTGGTTTAAGTAATTATTGATATTGCTGGGGTACATTATGGCTATGTTGATTATTTACACATTTTGCCAGGTTCAAGATGATGCAGTCACAGCGCTGACTCTGCTATTGCATACACAGTCATTGAATTGATTCACTAACACTGAACACAGCAAGGATTTGTTGGGGTTTGAACTGTAGCACTCAAGGACCTGTAATATAAATTCATAAATTAGTATTATACTATGAGAATTAACTCACATATACACAACTTAACCTACCAATAATGTATCTAAAGACAGTTGATAGGTAACATAGTTTCTCACTAAGCAAGCCTATATCAACATAGCGAAAAAAAAAAACTAAGGCACATTCAATAATCTAATAAATGTGCTGACAAGCTGTCTATTGTATAATAGTGAAGCATGATCAAAATCATAAAACATGTTTTGTCTGATGCAAAAAAATATCTCTGTTAACCTTAGCTTTCTCATCCTGGCATGGGGGCAATTTATTAGCAATTTTGTCTTCTTGTGCCAGATTAAACAGTTCATTGGCTTCTTTCAACGTTTTCTGATACTCCAAATGCATTCCACTGTTTATCTTTTCGTGTGCTCGTTTGAGGGACTCAATGCGTCGCGCCCAATAGGCCTCCTCAGCCACATGGTCCTGTTGTCGTCTCTGCTCGTAGTACTGAGGCGGTGGTGGTGCTGCAAATTGCTGTTGGGGTTGCTCAGCTTGCTAAAAATAAAATTGCATTGTTGAGATGATAGTTATTGATAATATTTTGATTTTAGCACAATTGTTTTGATAAGAAATTGAACTGAATAGTCATTATCTGAGGCACTGAGATGTAATTGGGGCACATAAACACTAAACATCTGAACACTAAATAAATTGTAGTTTCAGCTAATGACCTGAAATAACCTACAACGTTACATTGCACTATATGGTCTTTGAGCACACTATTATACCATTGAAGTAACATAGTTAAAAGTTCACGCTTATTTATGTATGTTTCTGCAAGAAACATCCTTTTATTTTGCTACAACAAGACGTGACATTGATCTAAATTATGTAATGCAAAATCTTATTTACTTTTTCGGAAAGCTGAGCAGATATCCGGTCTAATGCATCTTGAGATACTTGTATAGCATTTTCATTGTCCACGCTTAATTTTCGAGTGCTTTGTGAACTTCCCATCTTTTTATAAATTGATGAAATCAAATATTTTTATCGGCAAAATACGTCAAAAGTACATTTTTTGACAGATATGAGATTTCTCATTCTCCCTGCTCCCATAATCTCATTCCATAGACAAAATATCAAAACCTAAGCATAGAGCACACTATTTTTTTTAATTTGTTTAATTCTTCTAAGGAATAGACAAGAAAACTATAAAAGTATCGAGAATAGCGGTCCCAGTTCCCATGAAACGCTTTAGTAAAACTACTTCACAATAGATGGCGCTATCTAGCACCTAATTAAGCTAATTTTTAACGACGTAAAAACGGAGGAAGTTCACCCGTATACTTTTTATAATAATATTTTATGTATGATCGCGCAGGCCTTTGTATTTCAAAGTTCTGAGTGGCAATACAATTATTATGGGCCGGAGCGCATTATGCTTACCTACAGGCAAATTGCTGACTATCGGTCCTATCGCTGATATCTAGTCACTCGGTGTCTAGAATTAGAAATTGCACGGGAATGCTACAAAAAGTCGTATTTTTTAATGTCAGCGGGCGACTAAAATTATCATACCAATGATATCGTTTACGAATGGGTACCCCCACTCGTTATCATAGGTATGAGTATTTAGTAACAGTTTCCAACTTGAAAAATAAAATTGAATAGAACACAATCATAATTTTTTATATGATCAAAGCTGAGAAATAGTTGCATGTTGGTACAAAGGGTATAACTTTAAAAAAAATACGACTTTTGCAAATTAGTAACTTCTAAATCATCGGTGAGAACTTTCTCACCGGTGATTTCGAAATCACTCGTGACATCCAAAAATCGGGCCCGAGAATAGATATTAGTACAAGCTACAACTGAGCAATAATTTCTGCAGACTAGGTCATGTCAAAATAATATTTGCTTTTCAAAGTATTGTATACTTACATCTAAATCAAGTCCCAAATGCATCCCATTTACAATTGTCATCAAGTTTCAATAGCTAAAAAAAGAACTCCAGTGATTTTGGCAAGCGTTTTGTTTTTTTTTGTACTTAAAGATATAGCAATTGTAAGAACCCTTTATTTCGTGCAGGTGAGGTAGTTCGGGCTACAAAAAGTGAGCACAATGGCGATGGCGGGACGGGAACCGGTCGCGCCGGTCGCAGCCTCCACTCGGCCCGTCTCTGACGCCGGACTTTCTTCTGTCTGATCGGTGCGCGATCCGGCGCGCTGTATACATTTTATATTTTTGGTTTAAAATTAGAACGTTTTCAAAATTTTTAAGTATCTTTAGCACATTCAATTTGTATTGAAACTTCATGGGATAGTATCTATTTATTTGTATCTCCGCTGTGTGACCTCGGCTCAAGCATGCTTCGTTCTTAGTCAAAATGGTATTTATGTAGGTATATAGGAGCTGTGGGTGTCGAGTCGAGAACTTGATGCTAGCGGCTCGGCTCATTGAACTAGCTGCTTCTTGTAGTCCTGTCATTGATTCGACTTTTTAAAATTTGATTTGCCAGGTGGATTTCCTCTATCCTTGTGATCCTTATTTGGGTCTCTTAAGGCCGCCATTACACGGTCATGTTACATGTTTGCGGTTTGTTGTCAAAATAACATGGTTTTGCTACAAATGGCTTTGCGCGGATTACAAGGCATTACACGCTCACGCGCGGATTGAATTAAAACCATCAAAAATCCATGAAACACAGACAAGAACAGCAGTACAACCAAATAGTGCTGTCTCTTTCACTCTCTCGAAGCCCTGCATGTGCTCAAAGCGACGCTACATCTATCGCCTGCGTACCATCGCGTATTTACTGCGGCTTCTGCATTGAACAAGAGGTCGTAGAAGTGGCGATGGTTGTGGTTTTCCATGCATGGTCCGTGATTGATGCAGAACCATCAATCATGCATTATCGTCTAATATGTCACCTTAACTACAACGTAGTTAGGGGGCGTTATAAGTTTGTTCAGCCCTGACTTTTGCGGTCCAAACAAACCATTTGATAATAATAATATAACATACTCTGCCGTTCTCTTGAATATACCTGAATGGAGATAGATTGATAGTCACTATACACCAAACCTAAACAAATGTAAATAAATATCATAAAAAAAAATCAAATAAACATTCTAGTAATAGCTCACTGGATCGCACTGCGCTTACATTTTTCTTACCATAATGATACCAAGTTACCAATGGCAACGCACCGATACTTTCTATTGCAGATTACAGACATGTCTTGCCAACAACCTTACTAAAAATTAAAAACAAAAGTATTATAAATACAGCCTGATTTCGAAAGTCGGATATCCAGTCATATAAACTAGGAGGCAAGCCAAAAGCTGGTTTGCTAATAAGCCTGGCGGTGCCAAACCCTGTCAAAGGCCTTCGAGATGTCAAGAGAAGCAAGCGCTTCATCATATTTCTCGATGGCCTTACTACAGATATGTGCGTGGCATACGCTAGGAGATCGATTAAAGATCCCCAGTAGACCGGTCGGTAGACAGGTCCGGAAGTCAGTTTTTGATATAATCTTTATTTATGGTATATTAGGTTTCGCCCGCGGTTTCACACGCGTGGTATAAAACTTTGTAAATGTCTGATGTAAGTGGAAGGTATAATTATGTAAAGTTTCATCAAAATCTGTTCAGTAATTTTTGCTTGAAAGTGTACCAAATATCCATCCATCCTCACAAACTTTCGCGTTTATAATATTTAGTACCTACTAGCTTCCGCCCGCGGTCTTGCCTGTGTGGTATTAGTACATCTTTATAAATTGTATTAAATATGTATTATTCTGATGTACAAACTAGGTTTTACTTCTTATAATCAATGGCTAGGTTACATATATATAGATTGAATCAAAGTAAATACTTTAGTACAGAAATTCTAGTACATATTACTTGTATGGGAGAGTACTGAATAGTCAACCTCCAGTGTAGTAATAAGGTTAAAAAAGACCCTATCATAAAACCTATGAATAAAGATAGCGCGATTTCATTTTAAATTTGTCTCCGGGAATTTAGTTTAGCTAGTTATAGAGCAAAGGTACCATAACTTCTATAAGTCCGTATAACACGTTAGAAATGTTTATGGATTCCTAAGTATCCACATCTCATTTCGTAGGGAAATCTATTAATTGCCCAGGATTGGGCCCGCTTTTTGTACCACTGACTTTTATCTTTTTTTATTGAACCACCACCTGTACGGACCCTTCGATGATTCCGATGACTGGTTATTTTTAAATGAAAAAAAAAACTAAGATCAGCAAAACCACTCGCGGTATTTTCACTCGAAACATCGACTGTTTAAAGTTGATTTTTCTAAAGCAACGTTTATAATTTGAGATATTGTAAAATGTTTTTCTAAAATTCTCTGAGGGTGAGAAGATGAGACCACTGACAAGCTCCGAGCTCGCAGGTAGAAAATCGATTGTTATTAGATGTCAGATCTTTTCATAGTAATACAAATATAAAGAATGCGTCGAGTAAAGAATGGCGATGTCAGCCCGGACAAAGGAATTGAAGTCAAATTAGTTTTATCGTGTATCGTTATGAAATATTAGATGGTTATTGTGAAGGAATTTTGCTTAATCATCCGGGATAGTCCCCTGTTATTGCCCGAGGTACAGAGTTGTTAAAAAAATTAATTTCGTTTCATTTTTAAAATACCCAGTTGTACCCACCTTCCAGTTATTTTCATATTCATATGAATATGAATATATGATAATATATCCGTAGTAATCTTGCATTTCGTACTGAGTAAACCATATATTATATATGTATGTCTACAGACTAAAGCATTTTAATTATAATATTACTCGCTTCTGCCAGCGGTTTTCACCCGCGTTCCCACAGCGACCGTGCATTTTTCCGGGATAAAACGTAGCCTATGTTACTCTCCGGTCCATAAACTATATCTATGCCAAAAATCACGTCGATCCGTTGCTCCGTTACTGCGTGAAAGAAGGACAAACCAACAAACACACTTTCGTATTTATAATATTAGTTTAATATTAGGATTATTATATTAATACTGTACTAGGTTAGAGACAAAAACACGAAAATCCGTGCATCCATCATTGGGAAGTGACTGGGTAGTGGGTATTAAAAATACTTACAAACTTTCAAATTTTAGTACCTATCAAATGCATTTAGTTTGTTCGTCTAAACTTCGTCATCAGGTTAGTTAAGTAGCTAATATTGGTCTAATGCAACACGAGAGACTCGCTTTTATATAACTTTCAGTTTGTAAAGTTACACAAAATGTGCATTAGCTTTTAGTATGTTATATTGTAATAAATGGCAAGTAGAAAATATTTTATTTCTCATCCTCAAGTCGCATTAATATTTGTCATTAATAAATCAAAGGTGAAAGAAACAGAGCGAGCAGAGTGGTTTTTATTATCAAACTAGCTGCTGCTCGGGGTTTCACCCGCGTGGAGATATTGGATTTCATAGGTTTTATTATTTTGCGTGGAATCCTAATTATTTTTCTAAAATTAAAGTAGCCTAAGTTACTCCTTGTAACATCAGCTATCTGCCAGAGAAAGTCCCGTCAAAATCGGCCCAGCCGTTTCGGAGATTACCCGGAATAAACAGACAGACAGACAGATAAAAATTAAAAAAATGGGTGTTTTGTTATAGGTACCGTATATACTTTCATATGCAATTTGGTAAAAATATGTTATTTTGATGTTACAATTTAATCAGACACTTCAATTTTATTTATTTGTATAGATATGGCAATTTAGACATAACTTAATTCTTTTTATTACTCATATGGATTAATAATTATTATCAATACGGTCTACACAAGAGTCCAATCCAAAAGGAATGAGTATATAACATTGAAATCAATTTAAATTCGGCATTAACACCTTAAATTATTTAACAGTCCCAAAAATACTGTCCTAATACCATAATTAATAATTACACCTATAATAAAACGTAATAAACATGATAATCCATAATTATCATTTAGTAACGGAGGATAATTCATAATGATTGTGTAATAAATATTAAAAGCGGTTAACATACGTTCCTACAGCGCTTTGTTTGAAACCACATGAAATTGAACAGGACTGGAGCGAGGAAACTGGTTGTAATTATTTCGTCTTTATGTCTAAAGAGTTAAGGTTCACAAATGGAGTAGCTACAAGCGTTTATTTTCTAGATGATATGTTAATTGCGATTTATGTATGTACATGTACGGGTATAGTAGGGGATACCTGGGAGAGTTGTGACAAAGGGAGTTGTTTTAAATTATGAGCCTAATCCATACTAATATTATAAATGCGAAAGTGTGTTGTTGGTTTGTTGATTTGTTGGTTTGTTAGTTTGTTGGTTTGTCCTTCTTTCACGCAGTAACGAAGCAACGGATCGACGTGATTTTTGGCATAGATATAATTTATGGACCGGAGAGTAACATAGGCTACTTTTTATCCTGGAAAAATGCACGGTTCCTTTGGGAACGCGGGTGAAAACAGCGGGCAGAAGTTAGTGTGACATAAAATTGACATTGACAGCTGTCAATAAAGTTTTATAATGTTGACAAGTTGATTGAATTAGACAGACCGGTTTTACGGTTCCTGTGGGAACGCGGGTGAAAACCGCGGGCAGGAGCTAGTTGTCTTATAAATCTTTCATGTTAATTTCATAGAGAATAAAGAACCAACTATTTAAAGTCGTAGGTTTCATAGTGATAGACGATTTTGAGTTGAGATATGTTCGGTGAAGTAAAAATGGTCACAACCCTCCTAGGTCTCCCCTACTGCGAGTGACATCTTCACATACCAGTGCAAGGAGACGGCAATTACCCGTGTGTCTGGGATGTTGCGGTCTTGTCTCAGGCTAATTAATGTTCCTTTTACGCAGTGGAGCCTCGCAGAGAAATGTTTAGGTACGAGACACGTACCTGTACGTACCTGAGTCGGTAAAAAGGTTTTTAATGAAGTATAAAACTGGAATTAACAAGCTTGTCAGTTGTTACGCGTGCTCCACTAACTTTATGTCGATTTATTACGTTGATAAATATTGCAAGACAGTGAATTTTAAATGGAGGAAAATGAAAAATTTACTTTTGCGTTACTTTAAGATTTTACTTTCATTATTGTTACAATAAAGAATAAATATATTTACAATACTATTTTGCCATCAGGCAAACGACTAGTCTATAATTTTTTTTTGTGACAGTATATCTTTTTTTCAATTACAGATTTTTTGCTGAGTTCAAATTGGTATGTTATCGTGAAAGGAGGTCAATCTACTCCTGGAGGTCAACATCACTGAATTTACGAGTTTGAAATTCGGTATTTTTCATTGAAGAAAAGGCATTTAAAGTTTACGTCAAAATTCTACTACAGAACCTCCGGGTCGCCCTAGATCAACTGATTCACTTGAACTATATTGAACTTTGGTAAATGATAATTAAGATAAAAAGAGACTAATTTTTTTAATTTTGGAATCTTACACTATAAAATATTTAATAGAAGTATTTAATTCATGGCAGTGATCACCTGAAATAGTATATGCGCAGTCATCTGAGACTTTTTGCGTCCCTAGAAAAAGTGTGACGAATCAAAGAGCGTCATGGGCAGTACATCAGTAATCCGTACTATTTATTATAAATGCGAAAGTCTGTTTGTTGGTGTGTTGGTTTGTCCTTCTATCACGCAGCAACGAATCAAGCACGTTTTTTTAGCTCATCCGGAGAGTAACTTAGGCTATTTTTATCATGTAAAAATGAACGGCTCCCGTGGCAATCTCCACGCGGGCGAAACCGCGGGCAGAAGCTAGTATGTAAATAAATTAATAATTTTATTGATGCATCAAAGTTAAGCCTGTCCGTTATCCAAAAAAATATTAAAGTAGTTTAGATTAAGCGCTTGATTTCGGCACAGAGCATCTGTCTAGCGGTCACGATTTATCGTTTACAGCAAGAAGTTCTGGCCCGGTCCATCTGTCCTGCCCACATTTATCAATGACAGTGAGATTCCTCCTGCGCCACGAAATTTCTGTGGTAAGGCTGCGTCTATCCGAAAAGTTGTAGATAGTTTAATGCTGCATTAGCTGCGTCCTGCGGCTTTGTCCGTTTAAATGTGATGAAATGTGTTATCCCAGGTCTATCGCCATATCAAGTTTTATGCAAAATGGCTTGAGTGACAAAACAGACATCCAAACTTTTGGAGGATTATTTTAGATTTTTAGATCTTGAGTACCACTCAAATATCCAAATTCTAAAATGAGCATGTATGTGGCCTTCTTGTGCTAGCCTACTTTTATCTTCTCTTGCACTTTAGAGCGCAGTCACTATTTTTAATTCATCATAACTTAAAATCAGGTTCGAAAGAAGTGAAAAGCTTAATAACGAGTGTAAAAGAAGGCGTCGATGTCGTTGTCAGTATACCATAATGGAAGCTACGTTAAATTAATACATAATATAGAAAGACTAGCTGCCGGCTGTTTCACCCACGTGCATATTCCGACAGGAACCGTGCATTTTTTCAGCAAAAAAGGATGCCTATGTAGCACTATGGCACATAACCGAATGAAGCACCACACTATGGCCCATAAACGAGTGAAATTACTGGGCTTATATGATGCTTAATACCTAGTCTCAGGGTAACAAGCGCAGTGCAGTGCCGCGCAGACCTTTGTGTTTTAAAGTTCTGAGTGGCACTGTAGTTGTTGTGGGCCGGCGTTATGCTTACCATCAGACAAACGACCCACTCCTCTCGTTGTCCAATAAGATAAAATAAAAGACATCTACGCAAAAATTCACGAGCATAGAAAAGGATCAACCGTTGCTCCGTGAAAGGATATACCAACGAACACACTTTCGCAATTTACTTATAATTAGAACGTATATGAAAGCCCCTTTACGCCACCACAGCTTCTGTATCATAGCATTGCACTAATGGTTTTATCAGCTCAAATAAAGCGAACCACTCCGCTGCTCTAAGATTTATTTAGTGTCGTCGTTCAACTCAGATTGTGCTTAATTTATTTTCCATCCGTTGCTACGCGAGGTATTTCAAAAATTTAGATAGTTACTCTTACTTTAGAATGTGTTTTGTTTGAATTAAAATACATGATGGATGAGTTAAAAACTTTGGTTTAATCAATGTTGTTCTTTTGTTTTCTTTTGAGATTGAGGGTTTTAAATATTTTATCGAACTTACAACAGTTGAGTAAAGGTTAAAAAAGTCTGAGACCGTTGTCTGAGTTTGTTGTGACCTTTAATAATAATAATAATAATTTATTTCTCTCTAAAAGACTAAAGTAACATTGCATGTACTTAAATAACTAAGAGTACCTCTTAAATAAACAAAGCATAGCAATTTGTAGTTCAAATTATACTTGTTAGGTACATGTAGACAGTTATAGGTTGCAAAGAAATATAACTTGACCCTTACGTAAGGTTCTATGACCTAGCACATACGTGGTTGCTCTTTGATTTGAGTTTGAGCATGTTGTAAATTTTAGAGATAAGTAGACGGTATATAAAATTGCGTTGCGATTCTAATAAAAATTCACCTTTGTATTTTGTTATAACACGTTAATCTATCGGTGGTGTTTGGCACTTGAGAACCATTAAGTTGGGCTCTAATGCTTTTTGGTTAGCTACACGATTACATTTTGTTACCAATCACCTATCGGTGTATCCAGCAGCAGCTCATGACGGCCAGGTCCCATACGTCCAAACCCAGGCGTGTCTATTTCCTGCTAAGTGGAGTCTGTTCCTTCTGACTCCCACTTTCCAAGATGTATCCTTGCCGATTACTGACTATCTAAAGCTTTTAGCTGTTACACTCACCTTTAACCTCAACTTTGGCTCCTACATTGAGTCCAAGGTCAATTTGGCTGTGAGAAAGATTGGCATGTTGGTGAAAGTGAGGCAGCAGTTCACACCGGGATAGCGTCTTAATTTGTACCAAGCTCAAGTCCGTTCGTGTATGGAGTACTGTTCTCATGGATGGTTCAGCCAAATATCAGCTTGAGGCGTTGGAGACCATTGAAAGACAAGCCAAAAGGCTCATTGCCAACGATAGGCTGTTTGATGCCAGGCTCTAAAGCCTCGAGCATCGCCACAAGGTTGCTAGTCTTTCTGTCTTATACAGTAGGATACATTTTGAAGAATGTTCATCATAACAAAAGTAAAAAAAAACTTTGAAAGTTTCGTATTACTTAAGCCAACTTATGTTAAAAATGAAATAATCTATACCACAAAAGAGTGTAAACCAAAGTTTACTAATCAATTAAAAAAATACTCCTTTTAAGAAATGAAATACTTTTTCCGGAAAGTTCCCATCAAAGAATGATCCGTATGGTTTCCGCTTTCTTTGGTTTCAGTCTTCGGCCCCTCGGGCTCCGCAGGGTCAGAGGAGGGCGCAGGGTGGCGGCTAATGCTATAATTTGTAATTTAAACCACGGAGCCCTACTGGCTTAATTATTGAGGTTAATGTGCGGTCTCAACACGACGATTTTGCGGTTGTGAGATTTACTCAGAAACTGTTAAAGATTTTATCAAATTGCACTACCTACATGTAACACTTTGCAGTTTATCATTTAAGGAAAATTGTTAGCTTAGGCTAAACAGTGCTGTATGGAATTGTCTTTGACTTTAACTGAATTGAAAGAGACAAAAAAACATAGTTTAACTATTCAACCGTTTAACACTGTTTATTAAGAAGGGGCTTTATTATTTTTGTACAATAATTTCGGAAATTGTTTTTTTTTCCTGTTTTATTATCGCTGTGGCTATTGTGATATTAGAATTTGGTTCTGGGTTTGGAAAGAATTTAGAAAAAATGATAATTTCTTATTACTGTAGATGGTCCTTTGTTCGACGCAATTTCACCTGATGTTTGATTTTGTGTAGGTACCTATCTTACTTTTTTACCCCCGACGCAAAAAATGAGGGGTGGAATGTATTGGATGGAACGATGTTAATGTAGTTTTTTTTATTTGAAAGATGACTTCATCGAGAGTGAGCTATGATTGAAAACATCTGCTCAGCCGTTTAAAGACAATCGGCCTTTTTACATATTAAGAAGGTTTAAAAAAATAATATCTTGTACTGTATCTTGGCTTCATATTGTTGGCTATTCAGCCAGTGTGAAACCGCGGTACAGGCTATGATCACATCATTCAAGCGAATAAACGCATCAGAACGAGTGTGACCGAGCAGGAACTTGTGTGACTTTCAATCCGACGCACCAGAGTTCAAAACCCGGCTCGCCGAGCCGGTTATGCGTGGATTTTACTACACTCGCTCTGAAAACAGTGAGGAAAAAACATTGTTCAAATTCAAATTCAAAATACTTTATGGTGGCTGCGTCTAGTGGCCGCGTTCGGTGGCCCAATATGTCGCAGCACTAAAATGTTCAGTATTATTATTTCTGCACAAAGAAGTCCCAGATTAAATTTGCGGTTAGTGGGTATCTGGTACTTCTTGTAATCACTGGCTGTTGCCTGCGGCTACGATTGCGTGGACTTGCTCTATATTGCTTGGTTTTCTTTTGTCATGGCGAGTTTGTTCATGGTTTAACGCTTTCATCGGTCGAGTGGTTTGAAGATAGCAACTGACAGACAGACGGCAAGATTTGACCTGTTAAAAATTTAAACCAAGGATAATTACATAGGAATCAAGAGGTAGGTTAGGTTCGAATTGACTTCTAAGATTTTATTACATTGTTTGTTAGTTAGCCAGTTAGTTACAAGTGAAGCCAAAAGTGTGTTAAATAAGTACTTTGAGCCACTCTCTTAGAAGAGAGTCATGACTATGAGTATGACTCGTCATTTCGTCCGCTCAGTGCTCGGTTAGAGTGAGAATGTTAACAAACACGCGTGTATGCGTATAGTACTACTATTTATTCTGGGGTAAGTGCTCCGAAAACTGTCTTATTTGAGTGTATAAATTCCTTGTTGCAGACCACATAGCTGCGTGATTTCCTGTGACACTGTAGACAGTTGTACTAAACTCGTTTCGAGAGCAAATACCAAATTATGTTTAACAAATGAAGATGTATAAAAAATGAAGACTGTTTTATTGACTAAATGCGTGATAATATAGGTACCTGATTTTTTTAATGACGAAGTTTTTTTTATACTAAATCACATGCATGTATTTGATTGCTATTTTTTATTTTTTCTCCTGTTTGTTTCTACTGTTTCTGTTTTACTGGATAATTTAAATTGTAATTTAAATTATGTATAATTTAATTTTTTTAGAATGTGAAAGTGACTGTCTCCTCTCAATATTTGTACGCCAGCTGGGCAAAACATTTTGCAACTATATTGTAATTCAATGAATACCTGTACGCCACAAATGTTTCACAAATAAACATATCTTTAACTTTCAAAATATTTTATAATAGAGCGGTAATGAAACATATCAGTCTACTGCCCGATTTACTAATTTAAAACATTCGAGAATAAAAGGGCCAGAAACCGTCATAATCCTTTTTTCAATAGGTATACTAGTTTTTAGACTAATTTTAGAATTATATTTGAAAATTATCCTTAAATATTTAAAACGTTACGAGTGGTTAGCTTCGGAAATCAATATCCACAATCGTAAAACACACAATCCTAAATTCCATCAATAGTGTCAATCTATAGTTTATCAATTTCCAGGGAAAACGGGCAAATAAAAAAAAACAAATAAGTTTTTTAAATGTCTGCTCCAAAAAGGCCGGACAATAAAAATTAAGTAAAAAGTCCAAGAGCTATAAAACCTTATTTAAAAAGCACTTTAAAACACCATGACAGTGACTTTGTTGCAACGTGGTCCATGCGCCCGCACATACCGCGTTGATGTCTTTTGTACGAGCACGCATGCGCCACTCATGCTCTCATATCCGTACTAGCTGTTATCCGCGACTTCGCCCGCGTTGATTTTTTATCTTTTAAATTCGTGTTGCCTAAATAATAATTTCCATATCTCTGACTTAAATATGATGAAATAAATTTCTGTGCCTTATTTACCCCATTGAGGTTTTTTTTGAGACAAATAGCTTATGTTCTTTATATAGAGTGCAATCTCTGTCTCCGTGTTATATCGAAAATTTTTTTTTTAAATGTTTTTTGGTAACTAGACGAGCTGGTCGTTTGTCTGAAGGTAAGCATAACGCCAGCCCATAACAATTGCAGTGCCATCCAGAACTTTGAAACACAAAGGCCTGCGCGGCACTGCAGTGCGCTCGTAATTTCACTGGTTACTCTGCTCATCAAACCGGAACACACTAATGCTGCACACTACTGCTTGGCGGCGGGCTTCACGAGCAAAGCGGTGGTAACAACCCAGACGGACACTCGCAGAAGAGTTAGTCGTACTACTAAATTCATAAATAGACGTGAAAAGATAGTCAAACCGACAGAGAGACTTTCGCATTTGTATAATAGTATAGTATAGGTAGGTCCTGTTTATTCTAATCAACCGGTTCTAAGTCATTATAATATTTTTTGACAAGTAAATTGTACGGTTGAAAAGATTTACAATCAAATATTATTACAACTTACTTACGAATCATAAAAAATACACGAGCCGTTTGATGTTAAAGTTACCTTATAAATTGGGAGGCGGGGATTATTTTTTTGTGAACTTCATATTTCCATCGGATAATATCAAGATGATATTATGATTTTGCGAGAGTATTTGTGATAAGGTTTAATAAAGCATAAAATGTGGATTTTATGTTATACTAGCTGTGCCCCGCGGCTTCGCTCACGTAGCCTAAGTTACTCCTTGTAGCATCAGCTATCTGCCAGTGAAAGTCCTGTCAAAAGCAGTCCAGCCGTTTCTGAGATTACCCGGAACAAACTGACAGACAGACCGACAAAATTTAAAAAAATTGTAGTTTTGTTATAGGTACCGTATATATTTTCATATGCTTTTAGTTATCTGTTATTTGTCTGTTGTTTATCTGTTATTTTGATATTACAAACAGATACTTCAATTTTATTTATTTGTGTAGAAGATATTAAGCTTAAAATTCGATGGAACTGACCAGTCCATATACAATACATAAATATATAGTATATAAAAGCAAAATACCACTCAATGATAAATCACGAAATCTCTAAAACTACAAGACGTATGATGCTGAAATTTGGCTTGTATATTCTTCTTAGATACTAGTGGCTGGCTAAGATAGGATTTTACTAAAGCAGTAAAATGGTCAGTGAAATTACTGGGCTTATGTCTCAGGGTAACAAGCACAATGCAGTGCCACGCAGGCCTTTGTGTTTCAAAGTTCTGGGTGGTATTGCTGTTGTTTTGTGCTGGCGTTATGCTTACCATCAGGCAAACAACCCGCTCGTTTCATTATCTATATAAAGAAAAAAGAGCAAAGTCGTGTAAAGCCGGGGCAAGTCGCTAGTAACGCATAAAATGTGAAACTTATTTTAAATTTTGAGCTAGAAACTTGCAGGACCCCACAATTTTTGATAAAAGTTTAGAAATATATTTGATAGTTGATTGGAGCTCCAGCGTGTGTAACTAATCGCTTCATCTGGGCTGATTCAGGGGTCGACGACCGTCTAAGCGAGTTCTCGTCTAGGTATCCTAGGCTGTACTGTAAATACCTATATTTATTTGTACCTATTGCACTGACATCACGACTTTTGACGGTATTGTTTGGCGAACACACACGTTTAGAAAAACTTACTATTGATAATATTATCTCAGATGTTTGAGTTGTGCTGTACATGGTTATTTTTAGATTAGCAAACATACATTTTGGTGTGTATATAGACTTTAATTTACGAATAATGGATGCAGAGTCATTAGTTAAATATACAAATAAGTTCTTATTTTTTATTGCGTAAAATCTCTATGTGTGTAGTTCACCCACTAAGTATTCTAGTAAGTGGAGATAGCATAGTTACTTTGTGTTTAATTTTTTGTGGTAAGACAGTTAGTTCATTGGAAAAGTTGATGCAACAAAAGTTAAAAAACGCGACTGCCCTAGCCAGTGCCCTAGCGAGTGTCACTCGGATGATGTAACGATATCCCATACATCCAAATCTGTTTAAGCATTTAAAAGTATGGTGGAATAAAGAAAGTCATATATATACATTATACATGAACCCTAAAAATATTACACTCCTTTTTTGCGCACTCGTGCAACAAGTCGACAGCCCCTCTTATGGCGAGCAACCTTAACTTGGACTGGACGCTGGTAACAGCAATGTATTAAATTTAATTACTAGTCATAATTATTCCTGACATAATCAAATTTGGGTGGTATATGCACAGAATAGATAATAGTACAAGTATAGGTTATGAAACCCTGACATTATTCTCTAAGACGTGTTATCTCATTTGCGTATACTATCATTTCAACACCGGCTCGATACTCGTGTCGTATCGTAATACGAGTATAGGAAAACTGAATACAATGTTTGCTAGTGATAAGGCTAAGTCTTCTGCGAGTGTTCGTCTGGATTGGTACCACCGCTTTGCACGTGATGTCTGCCGCCAAGCAGTAATGTGCAAGCATTACTGTGTTCCAGTTTGATGAGCAGAGTAGCCAGTGAAATTACTGGGCTTATGAGACTTAATACCTAATGGCTCAGGGTAGCGAGCGCACTGCAGTGCCGCGCAGGCCTTTGTGTTTCAAAGTTCTGAGTGGTACTGCAATTGTTAGGTACTTTGAAGAAATACGCACCAACGCGAACGGCTACGATTATTGTAATAACTCTTTTCAACAACCTCCAACTCCGCTGCTATTTCACATAACACTTTATTTGCTTCAAATTAATCCTTTCCGTGGTTTCGCTGGTGCTGATAAAAAAACGACATCGATCGGAGATAAATACAAACATAGATTTGCAATCCAGGCAAAATTAGCTAAACGAAATTGAGCTTTATGACTTGAGTTTTAGAGTTGAAAAGTTTTAGTTGCGAGGGTAGTGGTGAACTGTGTATAAAGTAACATGTCTGGTCGGGGCGAGGCGGGCGCGGGTCGGCGGCGGCGGCGGCGTGGAATGCGGTCTTCTGATACCCCGTGCCTGTACCTACGCTGTTGTATGTATGTATGGCTTTAGGTGCCGCCGACTGGTCTGTGTGCGGACTTGGGACAAATGTAGATGTTATGGCGGGAAAATCGTTTGTTGCTGTTTAAAATAGGCTTTTGAGATTTAGAGTTTTGGCGTTTTTGTTAATTTTGCAATTCGTTTGTTTAATCCTGTCAAAAAGTACGGTAAGGTACATCTGAAGAATTTTAAATTTTGAATATTATTCTTAAAACTGCAGTATATTCTTACATATATAACTGTACCTAGTCTTATTTTGTGTTTAAAAGTAATATTTCAATACAAATACCATTATACCATTTTATAAATAATTATACGTATTTTTTAAAACTAATACATCTTATGAATGGTGTAGAATCCTATTAATGATATATGAATATACTCGTAGCAATTACATCGAAGTACTTAGGTACTTCGATGTAATTGCTAACTAATTGCAACTAATTGACATCTACTCAATTAGTTGAGTAGATGTCAATTTCAAAACAATTTTTTTCGCTCAAAAAAGTTAAAATTAAAATGCCACAAAATGTTATGTATTTACCAGGTACTTGAAACTACTAAACATTCTGCGTTGGTACCAATGCAAACGTACCTAGTCTTAATTTTGTAATACTATTATTGTCGCAATGTAAACGTGATATACTTGTAATTCAGTCTCAACACTTATAAAAAGCGGTCTAAAACTAACGTATTGTAGGTTTATCTTCGCCTATATCACTACAGATAGATCTCTGGAGTTACGTACATACATAGATCAAACCTTAACTAACAAAAAATTAAATCTCAAAAAAAATAAATCTCTTCAAATTTGAATAAAAACGAAGGCGAAGTCCACACTACCACGACTTCTTCCTCCCATATAAGCGAGCGCCCGCGGCGCTGGCCGGACTGGGCGCTCCAACTGCCACAGTAACTGCCCAGTGGTCCAGCGGTTTTTTGGTACATTTGGGCCGGGGTCAGCGCCCCTTTGAAACAATTGGAGCCCAATCGTCTGTACGCACCATAATTTATGTTATGAGTTTTAATGTTCTTGGCGCAATTGCCTGCGGTGCTCAAATGAATCTCGTCAAAGTTCGTTTAAGTTCTTGTATTGTATACTAATATTTATTAGGGAAAAGAAAAACAATTTTTTTTGTTGCTGTTAATCCTATTTTTAGTATTGATATATTAGGAATTAAGAGTGGATCTCTTTGGATATTTTTTCCCTTCGTCAAACTTCATTACCACTTCGTACTACCAGTGGTAACGTGTCGATCTTCATAGATCTACTTCCAGATACATTCGCTCATTCTTTTACATATCTCTGAATAAATTACTTACTTGGCAGATCAGTGGTGATTTATTTATATTTTAATACGAGGTGATAAACCTAGGGAGGGGCGAAACATGTCGATAAGTGCTTGGCAACAATTTTCTTTTAGGTCTCAATCGTTACACATAACTATCACACCGTGAGGTTTTCTTTCAAAAGAAGCTCCAGCTTGCTGTTGGGTGCGGAACCTCAACTTATAAGATCGCCGGTCGACCACATCTCTAAACCATCAAAGCTTTATAATTGTAAAAGCAAAGTAGTCAGTGGAGTTACTGGGCTTATGAGACTTATAATTAATAACGAGCGCACTGCAGTGCCGTGCAGACCTTTGTGTTTTAAAGTTCTGCGTGGCACTGCAATTGTTATGGGCCGTCATTATGCTTATCATCAGGCAAAGGACCGGCCCGTCTCATTATAAATTAGTTTAAAAAATATACATCTCGATAACAGAGTTCAAATTGCACACTCTATAATCTTGACATTACGCACTTCTTTTTTGGACGCGTACAGACTTGTCCGTTAAACTAAACTTTTATAAAGGTCAGAGTTCTCAGAAGCATGATCTCTGATTACCACGCCGATGACGTTACCAATATAGACTGACCTAATACAAAAAATATTAAAACAGATATAATAATGCACAGCCCAGACAAAGTCGTGACTAGACTAAAGGGGAGAAGCATGCGGCCCTGCCAGTGCCGATGTTATCGTGTTCACGAAATGACTAACAGCGCAGAGATTCCAGCTTTCTTGGATGGAACTTGTAAAATACTGCTCGAAAGATAGAAGGTACGAATAAGTCATGATTCTTAATTTTTTTATTCACGGTATGTCTTCGTTTGATCTGTATAGCATCTTGCTGTCGAAGGTGTTATTAATACAATACATTTGTTAGTGGGAGGACTAACTCTTTTGCGAGTGTCCGTCTGGGTTGTTACCACCGCTTTGCTCGTGAAGTCTGCCGCCAAGCAGTAGTGTGCAAGCATTACTGTGTTCCGGTTTGATGAGCAGAGTAGCCAGTTAAATTACTGGGCTTATGAGACTTAATACCTAATGTGTCAGGGTTACGAGCGCGCTGCAGTGTCGCGCAGGCCTTTGTTTTTCAAAGTTCTGGGTGGCACTGCATTTGTAATGGGCCGGCGTTATGCTTACCATCAGGCAAACGACCAGCTCGTCTCGTTACCAAACAACATTAAAAAAATTCAAACATTGTATGTAACAAGATATTTACAGTGATTATTATTGAGCGATGAACACCCGATATTTCAACGCTATTACAATCATCATGTTCTCGTGAATACAATCGTTGAATAATAATCACAGTAAATATCCCGTTACAATGTATGAATCTATACACTGCTAGCATAGTGATAAAAGATTATCTAGTGCTCGTTTAACTAACTTCCACCGTCAGCTTGGAAATCTGTCGCCAAACAATTTTGGTGAAAATTAATTAATAATTGTTAGCGGATTATTAGATTAAGATTGTAAATAAATTAGTGTGTATTTTATTTAGTTATTTTAGTTTATGTTGTTTACTTTTTCTGTTATTATAATAAACATAATTGTTATTTAAAAAAAAATTGTTATTACTATTGCAATCTACTAAAACAAAGAAATTGTTACAGCAGAAATTGTGAGCCACCGCATTTTCGCATTTTCTGCAGTTGCAACAAAGAAAATCGAGTTATTTCTGGACCGCCCGCGTTAAATGACGCTAGCCACCGGACCGCTGGACTCGTTATGGAATATAATTCGACAGCGAGTTGAACAAAATTCAATTGCTTAGCCTTTGTTACCGCGATGTCGAATTCGAGTCACGTATAGGCTCGTACGAATGTTCAATGGTAATCCACTTACGACTACGTCGCTGTTGGATAACTTACCAGTTTAGATATTGCCTAAACCGAATCGAATCTATTTGTACAAATTAATAATACGCTTTATGAAATATATTTTATAGTGTTAACCGACACTAGCGGATGTTCACATAAATATATATATCGGAGCAATGACGTCACAGGCGAGCTTCATGGACGGTGTAAAATGACAACAATCAAAACATGTTAACTTTGGTTTACTAATAAGCGTTTAGAACCATAAATTACTCATTGGATTGTTAATAATTTCACTTAAACTTTGATTAACTAATTAATGTTTGTGAACCATTAATTACTCATTGAATTGTTAAAACTAGACAAATGATTGTTAAACTGAACAAATTCACTGTAAACACATTTTTTAAAAGATTGCCGGCAAGTTTCTTGCCCGTTCTTCTTGTACGGCCTATTACTTGGAATGGGCGCCTAGAGTCATTTATTTTAACTATCATGAGTGCTCTCCTGGGCCCCATGTTAATAAAAGTAATGAATTTCAATTGAAGATTAAAATCTAAAGTAGAATGACAAGATCTAACAAGTTTTATAAAGATTCTTTGTCACAATCCGTTTTGCTATAAATACGAGCGACCGACTGTTGGAATAAAGCAGTATTGCGCCTACCGTCGGACCGTTCAGATCTCCCATATAACTTTGCCGCAATAAATGGTTGAGATAAATCCAGCTACTTCGTGTTTTCTTTCTACGAGGGGTGAGCGGTCACCATGATGCTGAAGATGTTGACGTCACCGGTGGTGACGTCACCGTTTTTAAAAAGACCCCTGGACTCGCCGCCCCGTCATATACATCACAAGAAAATTCGTAGCCAACATTGATTGCTCCCATAGCCTAGTGGTTAAGGCGTTTGGCCCGGCAAGCCAGAAGACGCAGGTTCGAATCCTGTTGGAAGCGAAATTTTTGTGATGTATATATTTATGTAATAATACGCTTTTCTGGAAATTCACTTTCCAGGATGTATCTTTGCCGATTACTGACCGTCTGGATCTTTTAGGTGTTACACTCACATCTAACTTCCTACGGCAATTCGACATCCGCTTATGGGTGACATTCCACCTATCCGTATACTAAGCGTTTTGCTTCGACCTTCATCATGCGGACAGCTAAAGAGTGAAACTCATTGCCGGCGTCTGTTTTTCCTGAACACTACAATCTGGGAGTCTTCAAGAGACAAGTGAATAGGTATCTTCTGGGCAAGCGTGCTACACAGTCGACCGCGTCGTCGCTTAACATCAGTTGAGACAGCAGACAAACGCAAGCTCATTTGCTATAAAAAATAATTAAATAGTCGAATATCTTAGTCATTGTGTGCAACAGTCATTGTATATATTACAAATCGTCATTGTGTGCGGTCAACACACAATGACGATTTATCTTTATGTGTCCATGCCATCTGCAACATAATGAATCCTTGTGCAGAGAGAGGTCTGAGTGTGTAATCGTTACTTATTATATTTACTATGGCAATGTTGTCACGTAGTAGTGCGTTGAGAACTTATGACGCCAGAATATCAGGAGAGAATAGCCCCGGCGCAAGAACGCATCCGTTATCTTTTGTGATCCGGATAGCACTAATTACTCGAGTTTTAGTTAGGTATTTCGCCAAATAAACAATGCCCGGAAGATAAAAGCAGTGGATGCTGAAACTGTTTATTATAAACTTTTGTAAATCAAAACACCAGTTACCGTTGCACGAATCAATACTGTTATCTTTAATATTGTTATCATCATAAAAGTTTCTGATATGGATATTAGTATCTACTAAAAAACAGCGAGTGCTTACAACATTCATAAAGAATACTTCAAGGCAATATTGCGACCATTCCAACATTTCCAACATGCAAAAAATCTACGGGCCCCATTAGACACAATGCATGATGAAGGACAAGCATTAATCAAGGACCACGCGCAAACCATACTTAGAAATACCACAACCACCGCTTGACGCATATCGTACCGTCTAATGTGAAGCTTGGTGGAAATCTAGTCCAAGCGCTAACCATGGTATTCGAGGGAATGAAAGAGACACACCGCAGCCGCTTCTACGATCTCTGTCTAAATAAATAGTTTAACAACCACTGCGTGTTCATTGCAGAAGTCGCGGTAAATACACGGGTGGTGCGCAAGTATGTGGCGGAGCAGTCGTCACTTTGAGCCCAGGCAGGGCTTCGAGCGAGTGAAAGAGACAGCACTATCTGGCCATATTGCTGTTCTGGTCTGTTTCGTGGCTATTGATGGTTTTGCTCCAAGCTGCGCGTGCGCGTGACATCTCGTAATCTGCGATTGTTGCAAAACCGTGGTTATTTTGATAGCAAAACGCAAACATGCATTAGCGTCTTATATGGCCGGCCGAAAACATTAAGCTTAGCTTAATTCGAGACCATACATTCCCATTCATTAATAACATTAGCGGCTGTCATTAGTTGTGATCACTCTGTGCTCATAGTTATTGCTGCATTTGGTTCATTAATCTTCCATCTTTCAATGTTCTGATGATTATGCTGTCCGTACTCTACTGGGAAGCGGCCCGGTATCAGTGATTAATTAGTATTGGAGCTATCTGGATGGATATTACATATCCTTTGTTTGAGCTTATCGATATTCCGTTTATAGTACATACATATTACATAATATATATAGCATTGCGGTTCAACGTGGCAATGCCGCCAGCATGCTGGGTACGCTTCCTACTGGTAGTGGGCTAGAACATTTGGATTATCTATAGGCCTACTAGGGCTTGTAGATTATCCAACTGTTTTTGTAGCTAGCTGGGTTAGATGTGGTGTTTATTTATGTATTAGCTAATTAATAAAGGCATTTAGCCAATATATATAGTATAAGACAGACCACGCGGTGTAAATCATAGGTCGATTGACTAATTGTGTATTAGCACGGGTTCGACTCTTGCCATGAAACAAATGATTGTGAACTTAAAAAAAGCGCAAGTATATTTGGTATGGACTATGTTCAAATTCAAGCTAAAAATTCTCTATTCAAATGGGCCACTGGATAGCGATCATGAAAGTTAAACTTCACTAGGTTCGAGTAAATTAGTACTTAGTAACTGAGTTTAGGACCGTTATAAGTAAGTATGGTCTTCATCGTTACCATAGTTACTAATGCCAAAGTCTCATATGCCCAGTAATTTAGCTGACAGTGGTCAGTGAAATTATAAATATAATAATAATAAACGCTGACACTCATACCCCCGCACTAGGATTCCCTGTGTCGTAGGTGGCATGGACACACACAGATACACATCACAAACATGCAAGACCCTAGAACAAACTTTATACTTACACAAAATCTGTTCCGGCCGGGAATCGAACCCGGGACCCCTAGCTTTGCAGGCAGGGTTACTACCAACTTAGCTACGGAGCCGAATTACATATTTAATTGTATAATTATTATTTCAGCTCATAAAACCAGAATACAGAATAATCCAGTCAATCACATTCTATTATAAATAATCAACTTACACTAATTACCTGTAACATTGTGAATGAAAAGGATAATAATAAATACATGATAATTGCCTAAATTATTTAAACTGTACCTTACAATGTACACTTTATGTTCTTATTTGTGTAGAAATTCAATTAGCCAAGACATGTTTATGAAACTTAAATCGTTGTGTTTATTATTTTGTTACTTCACTAATTACGATGAGGGTAAAAGGCTAATTAGCAGACTTTCTCGATATAATATTTATATATATACTAGCTTCTGCCCGCGGTTTTCACCCGCGTTCCCACAGGAACCGTGCATTTTTCCAGGATAAAAAGTAGCCTATGTTACACTCCGGTCCATAAACCATATCTATCAGTATGATGTTAGAACCATTTATATGGCTTCAAATGTTACCGGTAGAGATCACTTTTAGCGATAAGGCCACCCTTGTAGCATTGATTGTTTTATATCTTTATAGGGTGTGCAAAATAAAGCGTTCATCTAAGTTCTTACTTAACATGCTCGTGTAAGTAAGTCTAGTTGAAAACGTGACCATTCGATTGCTCCTATCATTTTATCTCGCGACACATTTCAGGTCATTTTCCCACGGCAACAAACCTCCACTCTCGCACAGAATCTGCATTACATTTGTTAGTTGTCCCTGTATCTTACACGGAGCAGCCCATTTGTACCTCGCAGCCGACATATCGGCCGGTGGATTATACAAACAAGGGTAATAAATTGGAATAATTTCCGCACGAACACGGATCGGGCACGAAGTCGTGCTGCGCGAGGGTTTCCCATTTGGAGTGTGGTAGCCGCGATGAGTGACGTCTGTTGCACGATGGCAAAGCACGATACGTTACACATCGATACGACAATATTTTGTCACTTTTTTATGTACCTACTACTTTAACTGACGACCTGTGAGGCTAAGATGCGCGCATTTTGTCTTATCGAGAAAGACATATCTCTTTATGTCTATTGGTGCTAACATGCAGTGCAAAGAACTTCTTGTTATGTCAAATGAAGAGATATACTCGTATATAGTTGGCAGAATTTAGATTAAGTTTTGGCTATGTATGTTTGAAGACAAATAAATTAAAAAAAAAAAAAAAACCTATATTATTTTGAATTTGGAATACTACTGCGCGAGAAGTGATTCGTGAGGACATATTTACTTGTGAAGAAGAAGTGAAGAATTATCTCACGGTGCGCATCATAACTATACTGGTCAAAACTGGGAGTCGTTGGATGCAAGAGCCATGTGGCCGATCAAAGTGACGTTCTACGAGAGAGGCCTATTTTCAACACTGGTCGTCTTGGGGTTGAAGTAGTATATGTACTTTTTGCTGCAAAGTCTAACAAAATACAACCTTAACTGCTTTAAGCAGAAAAGTTGCAGTGCCACTCAGAACTTTGAAACACCCTTGTCTGTGTACCCTAAGTTATTAGGTATTAAGCATCACATTTTTTACTACCTACTTACATAGCACAAGTCCAAAACACTTGCAACTCGTCTCAAACGATAATCAACGCACACGCTCACTCATCATCTAACTTGCTTAATCTTAAGACAAATTGTACTAAACCTGGACCTCTCCCATCTTTCCACCTTACCCTTTATACAATAAGGATTAAAATAGCTTGAGTACACCATACCCGCATTGTTTCCCAACAAGACATTAGTAAACAAAATGTGTGAACACATAACGCAAACCGAAGTTAGTTTAAGACGTAATGTGATCATGGATGTCTTACGACGTGTAACGGTCTAAAAAGTTGTGTAAGTATCGAACGTGTAAGCAGAGATTACTTAAACTTGGTATTAGCTTAGCGCTCAAATAGATTCATTTCGAGTTATGCTTTTTTACTGTTACATTTACAGACTTACTACTTTAGTACCATAATTTTTATTATTGCATTATTTGAAATTGTTGTCAGCAGCCGTCCGCGGTTTCACTCGCGTGAAGATTATAATAGTAACTGTGTATTTTCCGAGGAAAAATTAACCCGTCTCCCGTTGACCTCTTGCTCCGTAGTTGTGTGAGAAATGGACAAACGTACAAACACTTTCGTATTCATTATAATATAACCTAGCTGCTGCCCCTGGTTTCACCCGCGTGGAGATATTGGATTTCATGGGTTTTATTTTGTTACGCGGCACCCTAATTATTTTTCTAAAATTAAAGTAGCCTAAGTTACTCATTGTAACATCAGCTATCTGCCAGTGAAAGTCCCGTCAAAATCGGTCCAGCCATTTTGGAGCTTACCCGGAACAAACAGACAGACAAAAATTTTAAAAATGGTTGTTTTGTCATAGGTACCGTATATACTTCCATATGCATTAAGTAAAAAGCTGTTATTTTGATATTACAAACAGGCATTTTAATTTTATTTATTTGTATAGATAGGGATAGGGTTATTTGCTAACTGGTAGTGATTATTTGGATTATCTATTAGGCTACAATATCATATAGATAATCCAACTGTTCTGTAATAGTAGCTAGCTAATCCTATATCATGCAGGCAGGGAAGAAGTAATTTCTTTGCCGGCATCTGTATTTCCTGAATACTACAATCACAATACAGTCTTCAACACAAGAGTGAACAGGTATCATCTAGGCAAGCGTGCTACATCTTCGACCGCATCGTCGCTTACTATCAGGTGAGATTGCGGTCAAATGCAAGTTTAATCAGTATAAAAAAAAATACAATCCTAATTTGTACAAACCGTTACCATGCGCATGCTATGCTCATATTCCTTTTTCGAATCTATTTGAGTCCAAGCAAAAAACTATTAGCACCCAAATTGTTGATAACTATTTAGTCAGTATTTTATTATCAAGTAATAAAAAAGGATTATCCAAATTATCAAAGGTAGCGGCTATTACTTATTAACAATCTTTCCCAGACTAGTTCGTAGCCAATTGCTGCGATAGGTATGTGCCACGAGGTGATGTCATAGCACTATCCGCGGAGCTAGAATACCTACTTTCTCAAGTTGAGTCATTGAGAGCGGTGGGAATACCGATCAGGCTTTATAGTTTTTATGAGCCACTCCCCGCGGCTTCACCCGCTGCTTTTTTCATCTACTCTGCATTTTCATAGACTAAAAAGTAACTCAGATATGCTCTTACTAGATTTTCGTTAAAGATCATAAAGCGAAGATTTATACCGTGTTAACACAAAAAACATTTTTAACCGCCTGTTTAGCTAGACAGTGTCTAAAGATAAACGTCAAAAATGATTAGAAATGTCACAACAGGATTGTATTAGACAACGGTTAGATACTACTTAAATCAGGATTTGTGGTTGCTCATATTTAATCGTGCGACTAAGGCATGTTTAGGAATTAAATAGTGTTTAACACAGGTTTAACGTGCGTTTAATTGTTTTTGTAATAAGACCCATAAATTCTAAATAAACCGTGTACTAAATAATTAAAGTAAATTGATTGCGTACAGTACCTAACTGACGCTAATACTTACTCACTTACTTACTCCGGTGGCGCTGCGACCCAAAAAGGATCTTGGCCTCCGACACCAGAGAATGCCACTGGTTGCGATCCCGCGCCAACTCTCGCCAACCACCAGCTTGGAGTTCGCGCAGGTCCGCCTCCACGACGTTATTCCAGCGGTACCTTGGTCTACCAACTGGCCGGCGGCCACTAGGGACTCCAAGATACGCTTTCTTGACATTCCGGTCCTCCCCCATCCTCTGCAGGTGTCCAAGCCAGCGAAGTCTCTGCGCTTTAGTTTCACCAATGATGTTAGGCTCGGCCACTAGCTGTTCTATTTCTAGGTTTTTTCTCAACCTCCAGCTGCCATATTCTCTCTGTACTGGCCCCAGAATTTTGCGTAGAATTTTTCTCTCCGCTACTAAGAGTTGGTTCTCTTCTTTTAGTGTTAGTGTCCAGGCTTCGCATCCATACAGTAATATTGGTCTGATGACCGTTTTGTAGATTTGGATCTTAGTTTTCCTACACAGTAACCTGGACACCAAGACCTTATGCAGGGCTGCACTACAACGGAGGGCATTGTGAATGCGGATATTAATTTCCTCCTGCCTCGTGTTCGTATCCGTTATAGTGCACCCTAAATATTTGAACTTCTCAACTCCTTTGTATGAAACATCTCCAACTAGCAGGTCATCGCGCTTTTTTCGGACGCTAATGCGTTGTTTTATTTCGTTGTCTATTTAGGTTTAATTTTGTAAAGTTACCTACTAATATTACAATTAAGTCACAAATTGGGCTTACGAGTAGTTAAAATTTAACATAAACTTCTAGACCAACTACGTAGGAATGTGTTCATTATCACTTTTCTTATTGGCTCTATAAAGTGGAGTACACATTGTTCATATTCTTTACAGGTAATACTTATTGAATTGATTATTAATGAAGCAAAAGAAATACCCCAAAGGGAAACGGGGCTTGTTAATAACTAGTAGTGTATAGTAGTGACCAACGGGAATCTCTTGATTTTGCTTAAAAAAGAGACAGACGGCCTTAGAAGCCACGCTAGACCTCTTGTCGCAAAACATGTCTACAAGAGATGGGGACGTGGATTGTCGAGCTCCTTAATTGGCTTACTTAGTCACCACTGCTAAAAACCTCTGTAACGCTCGACTGTAGCCTAAGGCATCGTTTAGCCCCATCGAAATACTTCCTAATCAATATTTAGCCCGAAAAGATTGACAGTACAGACAGACAAGGTTTGGTTTGTCTAGTAACCTAGAATGCAGACTCGCTCTCAAACTGTCAGCTGTCGGAACACTCTGCTAAGAGCTTGATGACAGCTTTCCAAATAGAACGTGCATTGAGAGCTCTACCGGTAAGTTGTATTATCTTATACGTAAGATTAAGATTAATGCAGGATCCGCTACGGAAGCATTTTCGATTGACTTGACCGTTAAGTGAGTTTTTTTGTTCGGAGCCAGCTTTTGTGTTTCAAAGTTCTGAGTAGCACTGCAGTTAATATGGTTACCATCAATGAATTCTCGTTGGTTACCATCAACCAAACGACCTGTTAATCTCGTTATATGATAACTTATTAAAAAAAATCATGGTATTCCAAAATTAAGGCGGTGGAATTCAGTTACCAAGTTTTATATAGCAACATTATAAAACGAGAGCTGCGCCTGCGCCGCCGCGAGACGTCAGTGATTACTGATTACCAAACAATTTCGCGCTATTACCGCACACGGTTCCCTTCGGATCATTATTTTAATTTCAGCTCGCTGTCCGACGTGATCGTCCGACTTGAGCTTGCATCGAATATATTTTGTTTCAATGGAAGTATACACGGACCTGTGCGATAAATGCGAAAGTGTGTGTGTTTGGTGGGTTTTTGGTGGGCCTTCTTTCACGATCAATGGATCGACGTGATTTTTTGTATAGATATAGTTTATAGATCGCAGAGTAACATAGGCTATATACCGGAAAAATGCACGGTTTCTGGAGGAATCTCCAAGCGGGTGAACGGCGGGCTGAAGCTAGTGCACAATAAATATAACAGCGCCAAATCATTGATGCACACATTTACGAAGGTTAAATGTGAATTTGTGACCCTTCATAGACTAGACATATCCTTAATGACTCAGCGGTAGTGACGTTGCCCGCTGATCCGCAGGATAATGGTTCGATTCTTACAATGCGCTTTCGGTGAAGGAAATCGTTATGCAACCAAAGTGGTTGGGCATTCTATAGTGCCCAGCCACAGCTACGGCTAGCTATCACAAGATGAAAATCAGTCGCCAAACAGGCGACTGATTTTCAGCATGTTTCAGCTCTTTTCCCACTCAGTCACAATTCTATGACTTATTTACCACCACGATCAGACCACCACTTTTTTATATTCACGTTTGACTGCACTCTCACCTGATGGTAAGATAAACTTGAAACCGGGAGAGAAGTTGGCCAAATACGAAGCTATCAAAAGTAAAAACAAAATACATTCTCGTCTGTCATTTCAAACAAACTAATATGCTGAGCCTTAACCTACCTACTACACATAAGTACACACCATTATATTTATTTACGAACGAATAGGCACACACCTATAATAATTCTCCTTTTAAAATCGATCATCGTGTTTACAGAGAGCCAGCGTGTTGGCACCGCAGGTCCGTCCGACCGACCGGATCGGGCGAACGGCCTCCGTCATGTCGGTTAATTGATGACTGTGCGAGATCGGCCAATCGAATTGGGATCGAGGTTCGTTAGTACCACCCTTTTTGGTTTGGCTATCCTTAAATAAAGTGTCTAGGAGAATAGACTTACTATTGAATCTTTACGAATTAAGCGTATACAACCCGAGTTTACGGAGGTGTCCGTGTCATAAATAAGCCACGCTAAAAAAGTGTCGAAAGAAAAACCATTCGCATTATACTCAGCATAAAAATATTTTAGCATCGGCTTACACAAAACACAACAAAGTTCCGAAGTAGAGTCTATAAAGTGATGAACGCAAAGTGACACGGCCGTAAAAGCCGCTAATGGAATGTAGTAAAATGGAGAAATGGAGACGACGAGAATTTGCAGAATGAGTATTAATAAAAACGAGAATAAAAAGTAATTATATTGTAATTTCGTCTAACATTCTGCTGAAAAGACACGCGAGTCGTTTTTATGTAGGTCTTAAAAACCTAGTATTTGTAAATTCTTGATTAAATTGTGTAACCATAATGTACAGTCGCAGTAAGAAAAGGTTTGTCACCTTATGGCACTCCTTTAGGCATCATTCTTTAGTATTAAAATAAGGTTGAAAACGACGATTCGTTTGCTATTAGTTGAAGTTTATTTCATAGTTTTTATTCATTTAAGAAAAAGTGACACTATATAGTTTAAATATTTTTACATATGAGATGATTAAATTTCCTTTTTTTTTGGTTACACAAACTATAGTTGTTTCTCAAAATATTGAGTATTGCGAGACAAAATAAATTTTTTGGGGTCTTTTTTGCGATTTTTTACACGATTATGCCATTTCTGTGTAATATTTTGTTGATAAGTCTTTTCTATAAACACTTGGCTATACTAATGTATTTTTTGCTTACATATCTATGAAAACGGAGATTTCTGCGATGAAAAACTGGACCTTTTACTGTCTATTTTTGCTTGCGCAATAGTTGTTTTGTGCTAAGACTACTTGCTTAAACGTATTTGTCTAGTCTATGCCAGTATTGCGTTCTGTTCTAATAAGATTTACGAAAAAAGAGACAATTAATGGGGAGATGAAAGTGACACTGACAGACTTTGACAGTTAAATAAAACAAATTATTTGATTTATTTATTTTTCTAAATAGTCAGGCCATTATAAAAGTTTTATGTTGACGTAAACTAGACATTGGCCAAAGGTGAATGCTATTTTAACCTTGGTTATCCACTGCATTAAATAATAGTATTATGTACAGTAGTCTGCTAACTGCCGTAAGATCAAAAGGTACTAAGTGTCCATACGCGATAAAGGTAAGAATTTGAAAACTGACGAAGATATTCTTACCATGACTGTAGCCTTTTTTTTTTTTTTTTTTTTTTTTTTTTTTTTTTTTTTTTTTTTTTTGCCCGGAGGAAATGTGTTTACGCACACCCCCGCCCGAGGTGCAATGGACGGGGGTAGTGTGGGGCTCCAGCCGGCTTCCACTACCGGCCCATACCCACTAAAACCTCCGGGGACGAAAACATGCACAGCACCTTATGCTGGGCCACGGGGAGCAAGCATTCTTCCGTGACCCGAGCAGCACTAATCCTCTATGGACCTCTGCACAGAGAGCTTCAGCTCTCATCCACCGAGTAATGACGAAGGCCGTCATTGAACCACACAGGCTCGCACTCCGTGTGGGCGACGGAAAACCCATACCCGCCGCCCGGAGGCTCCCGTTATGGGGGTAGGTTGCGCTCGTACGCCAATCTCCTACGCCCTACTCTTCTGCGCCTCATTGAATGAGAGGAGGCTTCTTCCTCTCTCACCCGCTCGGCTGCCTCTTTTAGTGCCATGACACATTCGCAGAATGTGCGCATGGCATCCCACGCCGTCTCATTTCGGACCATAGCCCTAACTATGGTCGGCAATGAGAGGTCGTTGCCCACTGCATTTAAGAGATGGGATCGTTGTTCATCCCACTCTGGACACACCTGCAGTGTGTGCTGTGCCGTGTCCTCCGCACTATTACACGCGTGGCACACAGGCGTCGGCTCTCTTCTTGCTATATTGCAAAGGTACCTGTCGAAACAACCATGTCCCGACAGGACCTGAGCCATTCGGAATGACAACACTCCGTGCCGTCTGTCGATCCACTTCTTTAAGACGGGTCGAACCGCCTCCACTGTCCAGTGTCCGGCACTTGGTGCCTCCAATCTTTCGCTCCATTGTTGTAGGGAGCTTAGTTGTGCCCGTATCCGCCACCTTTTCACCACCTCAGGAGGCGGCATGGCCCCCCTTGTTCGGCACTCTGTGATGTGGTGGTAAATACTGGCCAACATCTGTGCGTCCAGGTCCCAAGGAGTGGTGCCAGCTAAAACGCACGCCGCCTCAAAGGATACGGTGCGGTATCCTCTTATCAACCTTACTGCAATAACCCATGACTGTAGCCTACTCTGTACCTACCTAACCTACTCTGTAGGATTCCGATTGCAGCAGGACATATTCTAGTCGAGAAATCTTTCTAAGTCGTTTTGTGTTTATGTAGTGTAGGTTATTTAGTGATAGGTATTTATAAGACTGACGTTAAATTATATTTATATACTTTACATTTTATTTTTACTTAGTAGTTTAGAATTAAGTATCACTATTGTGATAATTTATTATTATTGACTTTTGTCTTGACTGAAATTATACATTTTAACGTAGATTAAGTACTTAAGATTGACACGTCCGTTGACACCATGTTCGGGTTCCATACACCAGCCAAAAAGGCAAACGAAACCTACACGGCATCTCAAGACTCGCCAAAACAGATGGAGAAGGCTGGCCCTTCTGCCTCCCAGGACGCGGCCTCGAAAGTGAGGCGTAGTATTGGAGAGTGGGAGGCGGGGAAACCCAAATCCCCCAGCTCTTCCAGAACGAAGTCCCCCCCAAAAAAGAGTGCTACGGCGGCGGCGGGCCCTCCGAGACTAATACTTAAAATAGCAAACACGCAAGATCCACTCCGTAAAGCATCAGCGGAGGTCTCGGAGGGCTTGTCTTCGTCGCCGGCCGAGACTTACGTCACCAGGACAGCGGAGGCTAAGTCCTGTCTGGTTAAGGCCAAACTTCAGTTAAATAACTCGAGGAACCTCAAATCAGACATCAAGGATAATGTCACGCTGCTCCTGAATCGTCTCTACCAACTGGTCAAGGAGGCAGAGGCGGGGAAACCTGGTGGCGTAAGTCGCGGAAAAACCGAGGAGAACGAACCGAAAGCAATAGCTTGCGGTGCGGTCTCCTCGGCGATAGACTCGGGGCTTGCTCTCTCACAGCTCTATGAATCACTGGCCGAGCACAGCCGCCTGGTGAAAGAGAGCAGTGACAAGATGAGTGAGCTCAAGGAGGAGATGGATAGGCAGAGGAAGGCTCTACAGGACAACCATCCCGGGGATATTGAGAGGCTGGTGGAGGAGGTCCAAGTGTTACGCCAAAAAACCGAAGAGACGGGACGTCGAGTGTGCACTTTGCAGGAGACGGTCCCGTCATACGCAGACGTCCTCTCTAGACCGATGAGCGTGGCCGCACCGACGAGTCGTCCCCAGCACTCCATCATTGTGTCTTCTGACATTGAAAGAGACACAAGTGATGAAGTGCTGGGGAAAGTGAGAGCCGCGCTCGAAGCTAAGACCAACGGACTACAGGTGACGCGGGTTCAAAAGGTCAGAAATCAAAAGGTTGTCCTGAGCTGCGCCACGAAGGAGGAACTGAAGAGGGTGAGTGAGAAGATCACGGCCAAAAATAAGAACCTTAGCGTGGAAGAGGCCAAGAATAAAGACCCGCTGATAATGCTTAAAAACCTCCTCACCTTCAACAAGGATGACGAGATTGTGGCGTCGCTCAGGACCCAAAATGCTAGCCTCTTGGGGGACCTGAGGGACGACGAGTTTAGAGCCATGGTGAGGTACAGGCGCAGGGCCAGGAACCCCCATGAAAACCACGTCGTCCTGCAGGTCTCACCAAGGGTCTGGCAAAAGCTGACCTTAGCTGGACGTGTACATATTGATCTTCAGTATGTGACGGTCCAAGATCAGAGCCCGCTCGTGCAGTGTACGAGATGCCTGGGGTATGGGCATGGTCGCAGGCTGTGCAAGGAAGAGACGGATCTGTGCAGCTATTGCGCCGGCCCGCACCTCCGGGCGGACTGTCCGTCGTATTTGGCGAACGACACTCCAACCTGCCGTAACTGTAGTCTCGCAAAGTGTCAGGAGACCGGACATGGTGCTTTTGATGGGGAATGCCCCATTCGTAAGAAATGGGATGCTATAGCGAGGTCGAGTGTGGCGTATTGCTAAGGGCACCTTGGGGACCACGGATGTGATGACAGCCTCTGAACGTAGGTATAGAAGCATACAGGTCAACCTTCAGCGGAAACGGATTGCCACAGACCAACTCTTTTTAATAGCCCGAGAGAGGGGACTTAGTTTCGCGCTGGTCCAGGAGCCTTACGTGGGGGCTGGAGGTGAGATTAAGCGGTACAAGGGAACTCGAGTCGTCCAATGCGAACGAAACAGGACGAAACCAGTAAAGGCAGCCGTCATTGTTTTCGATGACGACATCGAGGTCCTGAATGACCAAACCACCATAACCGAAAACATTGTCCTCACTACTCTAAAAACAGACAAATGGATGGTCACAGTGGTTTCGGTCTATTTTGAGGATAGTGTGCCGCTTGTGCCATACCTGGATCAGCTCAAGACGTTCTTGGACTTGGTGCGGACTGATAAGGTCCTGATCGGTGGCGACGTTAATGCGTGGAACACGTGGTGGGGAAGCGCAATGGAAAACGAGCGAGGTGCGCTCTGTAAGGAGTTCCTGGACGAGGCGGACTTGAACATTTTGAACTGTGGAACCGATCCCACTTTCGATACAGTCCGTGGTGGCCGCCGACTCACAAGTAACGTCGATATAACGGTCTGTACATCACGATTACTGCGGCATATCACGGACTGGAAGGTCGATACGACGTTCATCCATTCTGACCACAACGCCATCACTTTTACCCTCTGTCTGGAGAAACCTTCGGCGCCAAGAAAGCGGGCGTCCACTCGTGTTTACAACACCCGAAAAGCTGACTGGTGTCGGTTCACTGAGGAGCTGGAAGCATCATTAGAACAAAATAGTATAACGTTAGAAAATATTGAAAGGTTAGAAAATATAGAACAATTAGAGTCAATAGTTAAGAAATATATAAATAGTATTACGGAAGCATGTCAAAATTCTATCCCTTTAATTAAAAATATAAATAGAAAAGATTACTTACCTTGGTGGACCGATGAACTGGAGCGCTTGAAGGGTGTTGCGATCACGATGCGACGCAGGATCCGTTGGGCAGCACCTCGAAGACGGGAATACGTTGTGGAGGATTACCTGAAAGCAGTAGAGACATTTGAGAAGGCAGCGGATAAGGCACAAACAGAAAGTTGGAAGACAAATTGTACACAGCAGGAGAAGGAAAGTATGTGGGACAGAGTGTATAGGGTGATTAGAAGGAAGACAGGGAGACACGAGGATCAGCTGTTAGAGGAGAACGGAACGGTACTGGGTCCAGAAGAATCGGTTGAGTTGCTCGCAAATACATTTTTTCCAGACGACAATCGTGATGTTGATAGTGATATCCACAAAACTATTCGAAGATCAGCCGATAGTATCTGCGATGTAACTCCCGACGACCAAAATGACCCGCCGTTCTCAATGGATGAGCTAAAACGGACCCTCGACAGCTTTAACCCAAAGAAAGCTCCAGGACCGGACGGATTCACGGCGGATATCTGCATGAGAGCAATATTCGCCGCGAAAGAAGTCTTCCTAGCGATGCTAAATAAGTGTCTGTCTCTGTCCTGCTTCCCATCACCCTGGAAAGAGGCAGCGGTCGTAGTGTTGCGTAAACCAGGGAAAAGCGATTACAGCAAGGCAAAGTCGTACCGACCGATTGGGCTATTGTCAGTGCTGGGGAAAGTCCTTGAAAAAATGATGGTAAGGAGGATCAGGTGGCACTTACTACCAAGGACAAACCCCAGACAGTACGGCTTTGTCCCACAGCGGAGTACCGAAGACGCACTCTACGACCTCATGCAGAAAATCCGGGAAAACTTGAGACAGAAAGAGCTAATGGTCATCGTGTCACTAGACATCGAAGGGGCGTTCGATAGTGCATGGTGGCCTGCCATCAAATGTCAACTGATGGAAATGAAATGTCCCCTGAACATTAGACGGCTCGTAAACCACTACTTAAAGGACAGAAGAGTAGTCGTTAATTACGCTGGCAGATCCCTTGGTAAGAGCACTGAGAAGGGCTGCGTTCAGGGATCAATAGGGGGACCTACTTTCTGGAATCTGCTTCTGAACCCGCTGTTGGACGACCTGGTCGATCGAGGAGTGCATGTGCAAGCGTTCGCGGATGATGTTGTCCTTATGTTCTCCGGGAAATCAGCCATAAAAATACAAGAAGAAGTTAACAAGACCCTCGCGTATGTGCATGAATGGGGTATCAAAAACAAACTAAGATTTGCAGCGCAAAAAACTAACGCTATGATTATAACCAACAAACTCAAATTTGATACCCCGATCATGCACATGGGCGGGGTAGACCTACCTGTCGTGGACGAGATAAAGCTGCTCGGCCTTACGATAGACAAAAAACTCACCTTCAATAAACACGTGACAAATGTCTGTCGTAAGGCCGCTGATATTTATAAACAGCTCGCAAAAACGGCTAAAATTGAATGGGGGCTGAATCCGGAGATCATCAGGGCAATATACGTAGCAGTTATAGAGCCCATTATCATGTACTCCTCGAGCGTATGGGCGTCGGCAGCCGACAAGATCATGGTGCAGAAGCAGTTAAACACCATTCAGCGGGGGTTCGTGCAAAAAATTTGCAAAGCTTACCGAACGGTGCCTCTCCACGGAGCACTAGTCCTAGCTGGATTACTCCCGTTGGATCTCCGGATCCGGGAAGCGGCTCAGCTGTATGAGGCGAAGAGAGGCAAACCGACGAGTCTGGACTATGGCAAAAGGGAATTAGAGAAGCGCGTCAGTTTTTTGAAGGCCCAACATCCCGCCAAAGAGGAATATATTGAATTCGCCTGCCTGGACGATATGCTGCCCGAAACCCTGGAACAACATCAGCTCCCGGAGGTCCAGATATACACGGATGGGAGTAAATTGGAGGGGAAGGTCGGTGCAGCATACACTTACTGGAGAAACGGAATGGAGACAAAGAAAAAGAAGATGAGGCTTGAGTCATTCTGCACAGTCTTCCAAGCCGAGCTATACGCGCTATACCAAGCCACAGAGCAGTTGCTAAAAGAAAAGCAAAGTGCGGTGGCTGTGCTGAGTGACTCGAGATCTGCTCTTCAATTAATCCGTAACCCGGACACGTTTAACCCGCTGGCCTTTGAAATTAGGCGTAATATTGCCGCGTTGAAAGCTAGGAGTTGTGACATAAGGCTATACTGGGTAAAGGCGCACGTTGGAGTACCCGGGAACGAACGGGCAGACGAATTAGCGAAGCAAGCAGCCCTCAATTTGAAAACCTCAGCGGACTACGACAGGTGTCCAGTCTCATACGCAAAGAGCGAGATAAGGAAGAAAACTGTGGAAAAATGGGGATTGCGATATTCTAGAGGAGATACTGCTCAACTTACAAAATTGTTCTTACCTAGTGTAGAGGAGGCTTATAAAATAGTTAAGAAATTTAAACTTACCCCGATATTGACGCAGGTGATGACCGGCCATGGGGGGTTCTCCGCGTACTTGACTCGTTTCAAGTGCAAGGACAACCCCTCATGCGTGTGTGACCCTGAAAAAGAAGAAACAATTGAGCACTTGCTACTTGAGTGCCCGAAATATGGTGCTGACAGGCACGACCTGGAATCCGCAACAGAAACAACGTTGACCAGAACATCATTGTGGCAAATGATGGCCGGTAAAGAATCCAGGCCGTGCCTGTTAGCATTCTGCACAAAAGTAGCGCAGGACGCAATAAACAGGAATAAGACGCGAGAACAATGATTGTTCTCGAGTCTCATTAAACAACAAAAAAGTAATGGTATAGGAAAATGCGCGCATCCATAATTCTTATGAAATATGAAATGTGCGCATTTTGTGGTATAATAAATAAATGCAGGAATAAAAAGTGTGTCAGCAGAAACAGGAAGTAACATAAACAGGTTATCATCAAGAATATATATTATAATAATTAAAACCGAATCATTATTACTATTATAAAGATATAAATTAGATTAATAGATAATTAAGTGACTTAAAATTATAATTTTAAACTGACAAAATCTTTAAATAGATTAAAATTTATATTATAAAAATACATCATGAATAGTTGAAACTTTGAAATACCTAAAAAAGGACCCTGATAATATCGGGGGAAAATAGGTGGAGGAGGACGGAAAAAAAAAAAAAAAAAAAAAAAAAAAAAAAAAAAAAAAAAAAAAAAAAAAACCTACTCTGTAGAGAACGGGAGGCCACCGATGTGTAAGTCGATGGTTCAAAATATGCGAGTCCCACGAAGGAAACCATCGATCATGATGCAACTATTCTAGCATGGTGGGCATAACCTGGCTATCTACACTTTATAAATTCATGTATAGTACTCACGTACTCACGTATAATTACTCTGAATTCTGAAGTACTTAACAATCAAAATAAATCGAGTTACAGTCGCGTTTTTTATTTAAAATCAGCGTGAAACAATCAATTGATTTAAAGGTATCATAAGTTAATTGTTAAATTAAACGTCAATCAATTGAAAATAAACTGGTTGATTGTTTCGAGATCATAACAAATATTCCATCAGCGCCTTAATCACAATCTCCAATTACGGTTCTGTTTTGTTTTAGCCTTTATTCAACAAACCGATTTTATATTCAATAAACCGATTCTTTTCGCCGTGAAATTGGTTATCGTCGGTACAGTGGACTCGAATTTGGTTAATATCGATTCTTTTCATCGGAAGTTTCGCTCGCGTATTGTCAATTCAAGGGTTGTGACTTACAATCATCATGAGTGCTGTCGTTGTAAGAGTATTCAATAGTCTATTGAATTGGTATTGGTAAAGGTGCTTTGCCGTTCGTTATCTATTATTATTACAGATGAGCCTGTGCGAGCCTGACTGTGTAACAAATGGAGTCTTGGATCTCAGATCCGAATAAAGTAAACCTGTGAGATAATTTTCCTATCTCTTTGTCTCGAATTTTCTTTAAGAGTCAAAATTTATATAATAATACAGTCAAATAGGGTAAACAAGTATATCTAACGGCCCCACTAATGTGAATAACAGAGCCAATCAATGTCACCATCAACAAAAATGGGAACGTTGGGAATTTAAATTCCCATCTGCCCCATTAATACAATGGCAATGGGGCAGATGGAAATTTTAATTCCCTACTGCCCTGGAATTCAAATTTCCATCTGAAATTCTGAAATTTGCAGATGGAATGGATGGGCAGGTGGGAATTTGAATTCCCACCTACCCCATTGACATTGATGGGGAAGTTAATGGGGCAGATGGGAATATACAAAAGTTACATAAAAAACACGACCGCCCTAGCCAATGCCATTCGGGATGATGTAAGGATTCTAAAGATACCCTATACATCCACACCTGTTCAGACATTTAAAAGTTATGGTGGAATAAAAAACCCACATACATAAATACATCAACCCCATAAAAACATTACAAACCTTTTTTGTGCAGTCGTGTAAAAAAAGGGTCAACCTCGGAATGGAAGATAATAAATAAGCTATGATAATAAACTTGCGTACATCTATTTTTGGCATTTTATAAGCTCAATATTCTCATATTATATAATCTTGTGATTGCGTCACAAGATATCAGAGGTTAAAGGTCAAGAACATCGTTTTAAATACATAGTTGAGTACACGAGTGTGCGTAGGTAACTCACTGATCTGTAACTGCTTACCGATTTATATATATATATATATATATATATATATATATATATATATATATATATATACTAGCTGCTGTCCGCGGTATCACCCGCGCGGAGATATTGTATTTTATGGTTTTTATTTTTTTGCGCGGAACCCTAATTCTTTTTCTAAAATAAAAGTAAGTTACTCCTTATAACATCAGCTATCTGCCAGTGAGAGTCCCGTCAAAATCGGACCAGCCGTTTCGGAGATTACCCGGAACAAACAGACAGCCAGACAGACAAACATTTTAAAATGGTTGTTTTGTTATAGGTACCGTAGATACTTTCATATGCATTTGGTAAAAAGCTGTTATTTTGATGTTACAAACAGACACTTAAATTTTATATTTGTATAGATTTGACTGAATTTGATTAGAATGAAATGACGTACAAGCTTTACGATCCCTTCTCAAAAGCATTGAGCTTGTTCTTCCACCGCCGATGCTTTATCCAGAATTGATTCTTCATTTTCACTAGAAACAAGTTTCTTTTGCATCAGAAACAAAAGCTAATCTTGTTTTTCATCATTTCATCCGCGATAAAAACAATGCTTTTTCGTTCGTCTTTTATAGTTGTCTATTCTTTTTTCGTTCGTCCTCAAACGTTTGAACCCTAGAGCAATGACGTCGCGCCGTTACTCTCGTTAGCGGGTCCGTTTGTCGTTAACGTTCTATTCAGCTGAAGACTAGATTACAACAGCGCGGCTTGTTGTTAGAGCTTTGGTCATTTCAAGTTACGATATTTGAAAGGGAATTTGAAACTGGATGTAGTATTGCTGCTATCGGTAGAATTTGCTGAGTTTTTAGTGTCTAGATGTGGCGTACACTTCTTCAATCCTTAGATGCACTTTCTACTGTTGATAGGTCAGCTAATGAGCATGATGACCTTTGTCTCACATAAATGTTCGTAATAAAAAATAGCTAACATTGTATAAAAAAGTAGGTAAGAACGCTGAAAATAAAATTTCACGAGATAACTGTGAAATTAGCTTTTCTTGGGTTTTGAATGTATCACTGAGGGTCACCTTTGCGCTATCCTGGTTGACGCCTCGGTTATGATTTTAAAGATATGTCCCTAAGGCGGCCAGTACACGTAATGCATGATAGATGGATAAGCATCAATCATGGACCACGTGAAAACCATGGAAAAACCACGACCGCTTGACGCATATCGTAAAGTCTAAGGTGGAGTTTGTTAGAAATCTGGTCCGAGCGCTAACCGTACCACGGTTAGAGGTAGTGAAAGAGACAAACCAAAGTCACTTCTACGGTATCTACTAAAAAAATAGGTTCACAACCACTGCGTGTTAAGTGCAGCTGCGATAAAAAATCGGTGATGCGCAATTATTGATGTATGTAGCGTAAAGCGGAGCAGTCGTCGCTTTGAGACCATGCAGAAAGTGAAAGAGACAGCACTATTTGGCTGTATTGCTTTTCTTGTCTGTGTCGTGGATTTTTGATGGTTTTACTTCAAGCCGCGCTTGAGCGTGTAATGCCGTGTAATCGGTGCTTGTTGCTAAACCATGGTTATTTTGACAGCTAAATGCAAACATGCATAACCAAGTACGGCTGGCATGAGCTCCTCAGTGAGTTTCGGTTGTCATACTTGAGAGCCCTCCCATTTTAAGTTTAGACCAGATCAGTTCACTTTTATAAACGCTATTAGTCTATTAAGCATAAAAAAGTAACGAATGTTTTTCATCTGATTTAAAACTTAACATCGTAATGAAAAATTTTTTTAAATAAAGAAACGCTTCCCGTTTTCTTACCAAAGAATTCTTCCATAACTTAATAAAAAAAATTGAATCATTCACCGCTAAAAGAAAATTCTTTCCGACGCTAACGGATTTAACGAGGGTTTGAAAATGTTCTCTAAGATGGACTATCTCATGGAAAACGTCAAAGACAGTGGGTTAATGAGATTTGTTCAGTCTCACACCACCAACGGGCACAGATTCAGTAATAGTCCCTTTGCGAATCCGTTGCTTCAATCTCATAATTAAATGTAAACAGAAGTTTAATTGTGGTTTGATTGAGTGTGTAGATTCCATTTTACTGGCAGAGGAGCAAAGGGGCGTTTTATAAGAAGGCTTAAAAAATGAAGTGATGTTCTTGGATTAATATTATTTTTAATATTATTAATATTATTATACTGTTAGTGTAAGAATAAATTTATTCACGTCAACATATTTAGCACTTTTGCAAAATAAACTAAAATAACTAAATAAAATACACACTAATTTATTTACTGTTAGTTACATTATGTAGGTATGTTTTTTTACATATCTTAAATATAGAAAATTATCTCACCTCTAAATGTGATGGTGTGGTCAAGTTGGTTAAATTCGGGTAGCATACCTAATAAGACCGGAATTGATCTAGCGAGTGTTACTGTTGGAAGATTTGGGAGATGGTTACGTTAGACCAATATCTTGCCTATCTTTTATTTACTTTTTATACTAATGGATAACTATACGGGCGGGTCGTTTGCCTGAAGATAAGCATAACGCCAAGCGGTAACAATTGCAGTCATACTTAGATCTTTGAAACACAAATACTTGCGCAGCACTGCAGTGCGCTCATTACCCAATAATTTCACTACCTATTTTGCTCGTCAAACCGGAACACAGTAAGCGTCAATATGGTCACCAAACACCCTAAAAGTGTGCCAGCAACCGTGCTAGAGAGTCAGTTCTCATTCCATTTAGCCTTTCACCACCTTATGACTTAGGATCACAAGAACTAGCGGTCACATTTTACTTAACAAAAATAAAACGACGGCTCCGTAGCTAAGTTGGTAGTAACCCTGCCTGCAAGGCGAGGGGTCCCGGGTTCGATTCCCGGCCGGGGCAGATTTTGTGTAAGCATAAAGTTTGTTCTCGGGTCTTGGATGTTTGTGATGTGTATCTGTGTATGTCCATGCCACCTGCGACACAGGGAATCCTAGTGCGGGGGTATGAGTGTGTAAGCGTTTATGTTTATGTTTATGTTTATAAAAGAAATAAATTAAACTTTCATTTACTAGTTATATTTATTAGTAGCTTTAATTCTCCCATTAAAGTTTCAGATAACACGGTTGCGAAACCGGATATCAAGCTTCTCGTGACTAAGGCATTATGAAGCGAAATTCCTAGGAACCTAAGTATTTAAATTCTGTCCACTTTAGCTTTCTAATGGATTTAGTTATCTGGTGTCTGGACTCTAGGGTTAGTCACAGCGTACTAGGTTGGAGTTTATACTAAAGATGAGTAAAATAGTGATAGCGGAAATCATGATACCGTTACTTTCTAGTTTATTTTTCGATTAGGTACAGAGTACTTATATGTTAAAGTAATCTAATTTTATGCATTGTAACGGAATATTTGATAATACTTCCGTATTCGAATATTCTCATAGTCATGATATTTGCAACAGTATCGAAATATCGGGAGCTCAACATCTCATAATATATCGGCAAATATCACGCTATAAATTTGCAAATAACTAATTGTTATTAAAATTAACTTAAAATAATTCCTAGTAGTAGTTTTTTTATTTTCGATATATTTAGAGTGGTGGGAAAAACGCTAAATCTAGAATGAGAACTGGTCTAGTGCGGCTGACACACAGATTTGTAGGTACCTACTTGGCAAATTATGATTTTTTTCTATAGCCAGACTAGCTACTATCCAATAGCTAGTCAGGCTATAGTCAATTATTAGACTATATCGTGGCACGAGGGAGTTTTTATTCGCCAAAAGCTAAGGCTGTTTGTAGGATACAGTTCCGAATAAATACCAAATGCAATATAGATCTTCTTCTTAGCGTGTCGATGGTCATCAGGTTTTGCCACCGTGGTGAAAGGATTTGCCAATCAGTTTTAAAACTTTACTGATTGTTGCCCAGGGTGCGCCAGACGTACGGGGTTCTGTTGGTACGTCATGCGGGGAGGCTCCTTTCAGCAATATAGATTACTAATGTCCATTCTACTAACTGTAATAGTAATATCGCAAGGAAAATATTACCCATTCGGATCGAACAGCATCGGTAACCATTAGTACCATTGGATAATAATAAGTTACGTCACGAAAAGGTGATTACGGTTACTCTCCCGAGCCGGAAACGTCGGGAAACTGTATTGAAACAATAATTTATTTTCAATTGGAATATTAAGCAAGATTTCCAATTATGCAGATGCGCTACTACGAATATCCATTTTGCTGTTAATCCATTCGGTCTCTATAATCCACCTCGGATTATAGAGACCGAATGTTTTTAACTGGGCTCGACCTTTTAAACTTTGTTAGAAATCGTAGAGTATATTTGAACTATCTTTATGGAAACCATTTAGCAAGCAGGTAGACAGGCCAGTTTTACGAAAAGAATATTATGATATGTCTAAATTGTCTAATAATTGAAGTCCCATTTCCCACGGAAGGTACGGAAGAATCAGTCAGACAGAGTTTTTTGATGTGTGTTTTAAGAAACAGGATCGATTGGCCTCAAATAAAGATTTTGAGCCTTTTTCCTGCTGACATTTTTTCCAAAATGTATCTAAGCGTTAAGAAATGTCACCTAAGAAGGTTTTCCAGTAGCTGTTTACACTAATTTCTATAAAAGGCTTCAAGTTTTTCAGCTTAGTTTGCAAAATCAGTTGGGGCTTTTAGTTCGGGCTCCAAAAGGATGCCATAAAACTGAACGCTGCTGTCTTAGGGTGGCAAGCGTTGTTCAGTGCCGCGCAGGACAAGTTATACAATTATAAACGGCAGGCGGGCACCTTAAAATCAGACGAGTCAATTGCTAGTCACCTAATTGCATAAATAAATACTTTTCACGTGTAACTGGGCAAAATGTGTATGAAATCACAGTAATTTACTCTCATTATCCCGCTAATAAGTCGCTGTGTATTGCAACAACCGATATTAAAAGTTAAGTGTGGTAATCGTTAAATTGGATAACGGTTTCGTTGAATTAAAAAAATTAAGACAATTTTTCCGTTGGCTGTTGGCCGCTGCCTTGCATCACTAGTGTAAGTCAACTACTTTGGAGTGGTCACTTGACATAATATTAAATTACTACGGAACTCTCGAAAACGGAGACTTCCAACAAATGTCATATACTATACAGGTACAGTGAAGTGCTAATAAAAAGTCCTAAATTAAAAAAAAAAAACTGAAGATAATGTTATGTTTCTGTGATGTATTTATGCCACAAATACATTGTCATAAATCGGACTCCTGTCTATGCCCTCTGTGTAATTTTTGCGTCATCATTTTCATAATGTTGCATTCATTACGGATCACTTTATCGCCACTTTCCTCATCCATAGGCTTTAACTTAATTTTCAATATTCCTACGTTATGAAAACTAAGCGGTTCCTCCCAAGCAGTATACTTACTCTCGGAGAGATTCGGCCGGACCGGTCGGGCGGGTCCGCGACCGGTTTTTCACAACTCTTCCTGCCGAGTTTTGATCTTGCCAATTTCGATATTGAAGATACATTGTATCTGTTGCTATGCAAGACAAGGAGCTGTTCTGATGCTGTCTTTAAAAAAAATGTAAAGGGGCCTGAACCTTAGAGTGAACCTTAGAGTGAACCTTAAGAGAGCGGAGAGGAAACCTTAGAAAATAGAATACCTACACCAGCTATTCTATAGAATAGATAACAATTAAAACATGCTCCTTATATATCCTACTTCCTACTTATATATATAATATTATAAATGTAATCAGAAATAGGATGCAAAATCTACATTAAAAATTTACTGACGATAAAAAACAGAAACTATGTCGCCCGTTTTCGCAAACCTTAGGAAACTAAAATCTGATTTGTATGTTGCGATGAAACCATAGTCATTATCATACCATTTTTTATAGAATTAGGGCCATGGCCACATACAAATTATACGCGATGGATCATGGCTGTTAAGTATATTACTCGTTACGAACGTGCAGTTGTAAAATTTAATGGCAGTTCTCCAGACAACATCGAACTTCTCAATTGAATCTACGACCCGTTTTGGCTTCATTAAAACTCTCTATCAATATGTTCACTATACCTACCGATCGTCATATACCTGGTGACTGTATACAAAGCGTTGCACAAAAAACGGCGAACACGTTAGTCCAAATCTGCGAGCGGAGCATTGACTCCGTAGATGGTCCATTTAGCTGGGCCGTACTTGTGTGTAGAAGTGTACCTAAACGTGTTTTCTGTGAGTTTCCGTTGTATTCAGTGACGATTTTTATTTACTTGTAATCGATGTCACAAATTTGGTATCACCTCTGATTTTAGCAAACGGCGTCTGCGATTTTTTTGTTGGGTCTGTTTAGAGTTAGGTTATGTAGTTTTTCCCTTTTGGTATTTGGTTTGTTGCCTTTAATTTTTCTTCTATTTTATATAGCTTTTGGGGAATATCTCCAAACTTTCGTACTATATGCATAATAACTCTGATAAATGTAGTCTTAGTTTTGCGGTTTTGAGAATTACTCGTGTTTCCCTGATTAGACCGGATTCTAGTGAAAGCTCATGTGTCATGTTTACTAAAAATCTTAATATTTATATTGAAAACATGTGCATCATCTACACATGTATCTTGCCTTAAAGACAAAGAAAAAAAAAATCTCGCCACATGGAAACGCACACGGCCACCCACACATGCGCGCCTCCTATCGCCACGCCCCACATGCGCAAGAGATCGCGGTTTTGAGAATTACTCGTGTTTCCCTGATTAGACCGGATTCTAGTGAAAGCTCATGTGTCATGTTTACTAAAAATCTTAATATTTATATTGAAAACATGTGCATCATCTACACATGTATCTTGCCTTAAAGACAAAGAAAAAAAAAATCTCGCCACATGGAAACGCACACGGCCACCCACACATGCGCGCCTCCTATCGCCACGCCCCACATGCGCAAGAGATCGCGAGATCAGCCGTGCTATTCTCTAAAGTACGTTTCGCCGTTGCAATCGTCGACGAGCTCACGGATGTAACATCGTCCGTATCGTCCTTGCAAACAACGTTACTTTTTTTAGGATTCACTAAGCGTTATTAGCTCGTCGACGATGTCTTCGATGTGCGAATTCAAGGATGTTTCGCCGATGTTAAAGGGTTTGGACATGTGCGATTGATTTTAAAATCGATAATTCTCGACTGGATTATAACTCTGTTATTTTCGTGTTATAAATTAATTTAACACATAAAGTATTTAAATCGAACCGCAAAGAATCGTAATGTATATAATATATTAAACTTTAGCTGTATGTTAAGAAAACCTTTGACATATTTTTTTTTAAATCACATGCCAAACGAAAAGTGACGTACCTAGGTTTACTATTTTATTTACAAACATTGAAAAAGGTTAGAAAACGAACAAAAAATCCATTGCATTGGAATTCGATGTTCTTGAAAAAAACCACTTGGTGACTCTTCTTGAGTGGCGACCTTTCCCTTAGTAAAAACTTCCACTTGTCCCTTCCAGCCAAGCTAACAAAAAAATCCGACCAAATCCACATCATGGTGTTCATCAGAAACACTCATTACGGCATAGTTATCCATGAGTTCTACCTGTTTTACAATCAGTTAAATATTAAACACAGTGTTTGTTCTTTAAAAGGTTTTTCCACAAGTACCAGTAAGTATATAATTTTCTGGACATAATATGATGTTGTAGTCAACATGACATGAATATTGAAAGTAACTTACATCATTAAAATATTCTTACAGTGTCCCGTAATGCCGCACCCTCCCAAGCTCAAATAGAAAAGCTGGTAGAGTTTATGGAGGCTAGAACATGGCTAGCCACTGGACATGCACGCACAGCTCATGCTCGTAATAGGACAAGAGATGCATGGCTGGAAATTGAGACTGCTCTTAACAGTGACGGCAGTGGATGTGTTAAAAATTGGCAACAGTGGTGTAAGGTTAGTACATATTATTTTTAATTTCTTGTTTTATTCGAAAATAATTAGAAACTCAATTATGTTTACACTTGCATATCACTTATACTATCCAGGCATCACCTATGAAATTTTTAGGATAAGAATCTAACTGTACACACTTGTTTTAATTTTATGTATTTTTTCATCTCTTTAAAAACAATACCTAACATAATAAGTGCACTATTATAATGTTACAAGATAACTTGCCAGATAGTGACCGGAAAGGGTGGGTGTAGTCCTGCCATACAAGCTCTAAAGAGACCTAGTGCAGGGTAGAGACTCACAAGGGTACTATAGTCTTAGTTTATAGTTGCTTTGTAATGTAGAAACCCTAAATTGTGCCTACACCAGAATTTTTGAGTAAATAAACAATTTATTATCATCTTTTTAGTACTGGAAAGATAAAAAAGGTAGCGTTAAAAGGAAGGCCAGTGCTCTTGCTACTGCAAGGCGACAAACCGGCGGAGGTGTAGAAGATGTCCCAGAGCTCAATAACATTGAGCTACGAATACTGAATGTGATGGGTGGAGAGAGCTTTGCTGTTGGGGATAGACACCTGGAATTGAATCCATTCCATGTAAGAATAAACAACTTTTAATTCTTTAGTAATAGTATGTATTAAGAATATAATATGTACATAAAAAATTATTGTAATGGTTAGATAATTACATATAGTCTATGATGTTTATATTCTTATAAGAACTTAAGATAAATTTACTTTCAGGAGCCTGAAATCCATTTACAAAACACAGAAGGAAACAGTACCCCAGAGTCAGAAAGCTTACTACAAGTATGTATTTTTTTGTCTAAGTAGTTATTTTATCAAAGAAGTGATATAATTTCCAGAGAATGCAGCCAATATAATTCATTTGTTTTACTTTCAGGATCAACAACAAGCAGGGGAATCAGTGGGAGCTCTTAATATTGTGCCAGCACCATCACCTGGACCTTCACAGCTGCCTCTAATTGAAGAAGAACTGGTTCTTACCTAATTATAAAATTATACATAATAATTTATATTTTCATATTGAATTGTGGCTTATGGTTCTTTTTTTACTGCAGACCTCACTCCAGGGTAGCAGGGTTTGTAATACACCACAGCCAGTTTGTAATACACAAGCTCATCAAGAACAAAATATACAGTGTAAGCATTTATGTTCTTTATAATGGATTTTATGAACACCTTAATATTTTTTGAAATATTATGTTGTTTCAACAATTTATATCAATTTACAGCTACTGTACATCAGCAGCAAAGTCCGGTGCGACGTCGTATTTTGCAGCCGTCGCCAGTTTTGTCCAATCGACGACGGCGCACATTACAGACGTCACCTGGCGTCTCTTCTGGACGCCGGCTGTTTCACAGATCTCCACCCTCACAACGTCGCACCAATATGGCAAGCTTAACTGACAGGTTCATTGCCATAGAGGAGAGACGTGCTGAGGCAGACATCATCAATGCTCGAGCTCATGAAATTATGGCTAGTGCTCTGAACCAGATCTCACTGGCATGGTCAGAGCATGCTCGGGCTCATGATGGTATAGCCAATGCTCTGAATCAGCTAGCACTGGCATGGTCAGAGCATGCCCGGGCTTTAAATGCTTTAGCTGAATCTGTGACACGGGCAAATAATAGATAAAATTCTGAAAACTGTTCTATTTTTGTTATTTGGTAACAAAGTGGTCGTTTTCCTGATGGTAAGCATAACGCCGGCCCATAACAATTGCAGTGCCACTCAGAACTTTGAAAAACAAAGGCCTGCGCTGCAATGCAGTGCGCTCGTTACCCTGAGACATTAGGTATTAAGTCTCATAAGCCCAGTAATTTAACTGACTATTCTGCTCATCAAACCGGAACACAGTAATGCTTGCACATTACTGCTTGGCGGCAGACTTCACGAGCAAAGCGGTGGTAACAACCCAGACGGACACTCGCAGAAGAGTTAGTCCTACCACTAATAAAAACATGTACATAGCCCATAGGTAGTAGTAATAATGTAGATAAAATACAAAAATGATCAGAAAATGTAGAAGTGACTTAACCTTCTTTTTGTGGCCTATTATTTGCCTTAACACACTGATTTAACTAAAACATTTAATTTAATACCATACATAATAATATTTTATATGTTCAATTAGAAACCATTTTTTCATAAATGAAAGTGTGGCATAATATAATTAGCATATTATGCTAATTAAATAAATCTTAATATTAAATTAACCTATGTATGTGCATTTGTCAAATGGCTCCTCACAACGCCACGTCACGTCTATCCTAGCCTTAGAAATAGTCTATTTGTAGTGTACCTAGAATAATTATAGTGGTGGTAATGTACCTAATAATGTAGCTCATAGGATCCTCTTTTGTAAAATTAATATAAAGACTGTTTTTATTCTATTCATCTTGTTTCTTTCTATAAGTTTTCTTTGTGTTTAAATGTGATGAATTTTTTACAGTTTTATTTTATCTATTGTAAGTATAAGACAATTTGATTAGGTTTTTCTTCTCTTATTTTTGTCATGGTGTTTAATTATGTGCCATGACGCCACCTAACGGCATTATGCTGAGTTTTTACCATTTTGTGACACAAACTTTTTCTTTTCATATGCATTTGTTTTTTTTATTGAACATAATTTATTTTCTTTCATATTAGAAAGTTTATCATGTGAAATGTATGTAAATGCTACTTTTGTGGTGGTTTTTTTTACAATGTTTATGTTAAATTATTGATAAAGATAAAATAAAAAAACTTGCTATTAATAAGTATTTTTTTTCTTTTTAACCAACTTCCAAAAAAGGAGAAGGTTATCAATTCGGTGGGTATTTTTTTTATTTATGTTTGTTACCTCAGATCTCTGTCATTTATAAACCGATGTGGAAAATTCTTTTTTTATTTGAAAGTGTATACTTTCAAATTGGTCCCATATAAATTTCATCAAAATCGGTTCATTAGTTTGTTACTGAAGTCAGTTTTCAACTACATAAATGCATTTCCAAAACAAAAAAAAAATGTAAATTTTGAAAATATAATTTTAAAACATTTACAGTGTTACCACTAAAAACGACTTTTACATGTCTGTTTACCTAGACAGTGTCTAAAGATAAATGTTTAAAATGATTAGAAATGTCACAACAGAATTGAGTTTAGTCAATCATTAGACACTACTTAAAACAGGATTTGTGGTTGCTTATATTTAAAAACGCGACTAAGGCATGTAAATAAAAGTTGTAAAGATTATAAAAATAGGTTTATATATGACGGGGCGGCGAGTCCAGGGGTCTTTTTAAAAACGGTGACGTCACCACCGGTGACGTCAACATCTTCAGCCTCATGGTGACCGCTCACCCCTCGTAGAAAGAAAACACGAAGTAGCTCGATTTATCTCAACCATTTATTGCGGCAAAGTTATATGGGAGATCTGAACGGTCCGACGGTAGGCGTAATACTGCTCGTTTCCAACAGTCGGTCGCTCGTATTTATAGCAAAACAGATTGTGACAAAGAATCTTTATAAAACTTGTTAGATCTTGTCATTCTACTTTAGATTTTAATCTTCAATTGAAATTCATTACTTTTTATTAACATGGGGCCCAGGAGAGCACTCATGATAGTTAAAATAAATGACTCTAGGTGCCCATTCCAAGTAATAGGCCGTACAAGAAGAACGGGCAAGAAACTTGCCGGCAATCTTTTAAAAAAATGTGTTTACAGTGAATTTGTTCAGTTTAACAATCATTTGTCTAGTTTTAACAATTCAATGAGTAATTAATGGTTCACAAACATGTAGCTAACCAAAGTAGGTAAACATTTAGTTAATCAAAGTAGGTAAACATGTTATGTTTCCTATTGCCCTGCTCAACACCGTAGACGTAGCCCGCTTTGCGCCGACTCGGCCATTCTGACAGGTGGTGCGCGCCCTGCACCAGGCACGGTGTTTCTGAAAACTAGAAATTTGGTTTTGAGGTAGGTACCCGTACACCGGTACACTAGCTGTTAACTTTGTTTCTCATCACTGCATAAATTAAGCTGCATTGCTTATTTTCCATATTGTCAAGATTTAACTTTATGTTAGAGTGAAACAATATTCACGTAACAAAATTAAGCCTTAATGATATCCTATAATAATTAATTGTAATAATGTCATTTGTCCGTTTTTCTCAAGTAAAGTAGAAAAAGGAACAAAATTAAATGGCACAAAATGGTGGCCATTTAATTTAATGTGTACCTATCTAGTAATAGCCCCAAACAAAAATAACTGTATAGAATAAAATAACAAAAAAACTGTAGACTTAATGCTAACAATTAATTAGAAGCACTTTGTAAACATTTTGCACAAACACAATAATTTATAAGTATGGTAATAGCCACCATTACAGAACTCACTGCCTTGCTCGCCACAAACTGTTCACAAGTTGTTGACGGCGCAGGCGACCACTCTCTAGGTCATCTATTGCTGCTGCTCCACTATTGTCTGTGTGCAATATTTGTAGCACACGTGCTTCTTCTTGTTGAGAAGTAGCAGGCAGTACCGGCACTGGTAATCCAGCTCTGTTACAAATATTGTGCAAAATGCTACATGCTATAACTATTTTAGATACCATTTCTGGTTCATAATGTAAAACTCTATGAACCAGAAGACACCTAAACCTGCCCTTTAGTATGCCTATCGTTCTTTCAGCTGTATTCCTAGCACTGCTCTGTAGGTTATTGTAATATTCTTCAGGGGTGCCAGGCTCAGGATTGCTGAACGGAGTCATCATGTATGGCCTTTGAGCATATCCAGAATCACCTACAAATATTAGTTACTCATTAAAGGTGTGCTTAATAACGTTCAAAGCATTATTTCTTACATAATCTAAAAAATAAACAAAGTAAAAAAACTCCTTACCAAGTAAATACACTGTCTCTCCAGTCTGGTGCAGTTGTTCCAAATGTCCTTTTATCACAGTGTTGTTAAATATAAAATTATCGTGAGTTGCTCCTCCAAAAGTTGCATCCACATGCAGAATATTTAACTCACTGTCATTAATCTGAAATAAAAAATAAATGTAAACTCAAGACATCTAATTAAAAACTAGTAAGTATGCTGTCTCTTATAATTTATTTAAATCAATTAAATTATAATATCGAAACTTACAATGAGAACATTTCTTGCATGGTAACCCTTTCTACAATAATAGCGCTCCTCATGCATTTTGGGTCGCACCATAGCCACAAAAGTCCCATCAATTGCACCAATGACACCGGGTATTTTGAACTTTCTAAAAAACCTGCAAAATTGAGAAAATTCATTTACTGTGGTACTTTTTATACACATAATAATGAGTTAAAATTTGTTTTTATTACTTTTCTTTTAAAATCTGTCTCTCTGCAGTATTCTGTGGAAATCTCATATATTTTCTGACAATACTGGGATGGCATAGAGCATTTACCACTAAGTGTATTGCTCGAGAAACCGATGTCTGGGATATATAGGTGCTGATGTTTCTTCCCAATATTCTTTGATAGCTGCCGTTGGCCAAAAAAGATAAAGCACATAAAATCTGAAAGTAAATAAAATAAAACTATTGATTTTTATAATCAACAATTCACTCAATATTTTAAAAAGGAACCAACTATATCATGCAACATGGATAAGTGTAAAATATTGTAAAATGTAAATAATATGATCAACAATGGCAAAAAAGCAATTCGCAATCTACTTAGGTACTATTCATAGAAGTAAAGTACTATTATTACAGGTACATACCTTGATTCGATGTGATATTCCTCCCTTCCGCCTTTCACTTGGTAACAAAGGTATGAGATCTTTCTCTAACTGTAGTATGAGTTCTTCAGACAGCCTGTATGTTTTAATGTAGTCTTGCTTTCTTGTTAACTCGTGTATGCTGCGTACTATGCTACCATGACGTTTAGCCTCCAAGTCCTCTTCACGTTTGCATTCTTCCAACAGGAATAACATACAAGAAAGACGCGCGGACATCTAAATATAATAACACAACACAGCTAAAGTAAATGAAAAGAAATGGAGTGTGGGATGAAGTTACTAGGAAACGATTCTCAATAACACGACCATAACCTAATTGTAATGAAAACAAGAAAATTCCGCAATAAGTAAATAATTATTCATAGATTCTTACTCTAATATGATCAAAAACCTCAAAATTTAATATGATTTCACTTGTGGTTCAATAAACGATCACAACAAACACCGAAAATAGTAGCTTTTGAGTTTGACAGCTATAATCTTAGGCGAGGGCGAAGATGTTTTCAAAGACGAAGATGTTTCGCCGATGTTAGAGCTTAGAGAATACGAAATATCACTAATTTCATAGACCTAATGTCAAACATTAGTTCCAATAAGCGCCGTCAACATCGTAGAAGCGCTAGTTGCGGTTGTTTTAGCTTAGTGAATACCAAATTATAAACTCGTCGTTGTTTCAACGATGTAGTCGAGGTTGCAAGGATGTTTGTACTTAGAGAATAGCACTGCAGGAGATCGTCTAGCCTATACTATAGCTGTCTATAGTGCCGTAGGTACACTCGATACTAAGCAATTGTGTAGTGTCTATTGTCTGCTATGATTCGTCGATCATGCGTGGATTGTCTTCTCTGGGCTTACGTCTATAGCCTATAGGTACGCATTATGAATTATGTTTAGTGTTTTAGGTATTATTGGTGGGTGTTGTGAATCTTTCTGCAGGACTGATTGGGAGTTGCTTTTTGTGATTCTTTATACGTCTATTGTTTAGTATTATTTAGTTAGTTATGGTTGGTGTATGAAATAGTTCTTTTCCTTTCGTTGTAGATCGATATGTTGAAAAAACCGTCCATTATACGTTATTTAACTATTTTACTGTTTTCTTTTGGATAATGTTGGTGTACAATAAAAAGTAATCTAACTATCTTCTATTATAAATTAGATCAAACATTGTCGGTTACGATCAGGCAAAGTATTGGTTAAATGTTCTATAGTTAAATGCTAACCTATTTAGTATAAAAATGTGTATAATGAACTAAACAAAAAGTTTTTATCGCAAACCAGTATACCTACCGCTTTTTATACTACTATAACTAACCGATATTTTTCGAATCTTAGGACTGGTTTAGTAAATATTTTTTCTAGTGTTAAACAACACAAATGTTTTTAACATGTATTTATTTATGTATTAACTAGTTAATATGTACAGGTGCTTTGAAAAAAAACATGTGACTTGAATGTAATATAATTGAGAGTCATTTCAACAGTTATTTTGTTAGTGGTAGGACTAACTCTTCTGCGAGTGGCCGTTTGGGTTGTTACCACCGCTTTGCTTGTGAAGTTTGCCGCCAAGCAGTAATGTGCAAGCATTACAGTGTTCCGGTTTGATGATCAGAGTAGCCAGTGAAATTACCAGTAATTTAGGTATTAAGTCTCTCAGGGTGACGAGCACACTGCAGTGCCGCGCAGGCCTTTGTATTTCATAGTTCGGAGTGGCACTGCAATTGTTATGGACCTGCGTTATGCTTACCATCAGGCAAACGACCAGCTCGTCTCGTTACAAAATAGCATAAAAAAAACTCATGGAGCGAACTTAAGAACATAGTTGCAAGTTGGCAACCTGCCGAGTTATATATATTGAAAAATATAGTAATAAAAAAATCGAAAAAAGAAAAACACATTCGGCCTTTATTGAATTCTTCAACGTTTTCAAAACTATTTACTATTAAACATTTCCGAGGCCTAGGAATTGAATCAGACTGTGGCTCTGCAAAAACCAGCATGAATTCACAACATACTCTACAAGTCTACATGCCATGAGAATACCACTATACGTGCTGTTGGAAAAGTAACTCTAGGACCAAGTGCAGGGCCAAACACCCCTTTGACTTTGATTCTAGATGTTTGTGAGATTAAAAGAACGTACAAAATTAATATGTCAATAGATAGTTAAGAAAGTTAAAAATGTTTTTACTATAGAGTTAATATTTTTTTTTTGTTTATTTAGGCAATCCAACAGCGTATTACAATAAAAATAATAAACACAAATAGTCTTAAAACACGGCCAAAAAAGGATTACACAATTATTCTTTAGATTTTGTAAAGATTTTGAACTGTAGTTTAAAAATATAAAAATAAATCTGTCTCTTTCTAAAACAAGTAGTATTTTCTCTCATCATCACACAGCTGGCTTGTGTCATTATCATCAGCCGAAAGAATCCACTGCTATACATAGACTTCCCCGATATTATAATTGGTTGCCATAAAGCACTATATACTTGGCTGGGCCGTCAGCCAAGCCAATATCGAAAAGAAAGCCGCAGCGGCCCATTCTCTAGATATTTCCTTAGCTGGTTTTTACGGAAACCACACGGCGAAGTATTTATATAGCTCGTAAAGATTTTCTACAAGAAAGTAACAATATAAAATCATAAAGCAGTTTTAAAGGATTACGTATCACATTCTGTAGGCATCTCGGTTAAGGCAGTCCTCACATCTAATTCATGATTGATAGATAAGCATCAATCGTGGACCACAAGAAAACCATGGAAAATCCACGATCCCAGCTTGACGCATATCGTATCGTCTATTGTGGTTGTAGTTGGGGCTTGATAGAAATCTAGTCCAAGCACGGCACCCACTTCTTCCTATGCTTATACGACCTCTTTTCAAAAAATTGTTTCACAACCACTGTGTGCTCAGTGCAGACGCCGCGATAAATAAGCGGGGCTGCGCAAGTGATGTATGTAGCGTAAAGCGGAGCAGTTGTCTTTGAGCCCAGGCAGGGCTTCAAGACAGCACTATCTGGCCGTATTGCCGTTCTTCTCTATTTCGTGGTTTTTTGATGGTTTTGCATCCAGCCGCACTTGAGCGTGTATTATCTCGTAATCCGCGCTTCATGCAAAAAGATGGTTATTTTGACAGCAAAATGCATACTTACATAAGCGTCTACGGTTTGCATAACAAAACTTAAGACCTTTTTACGTCGCTCGGTTTTACGGGTGTACTTATAGGTCATCGAACATTTTATATTTCTCACTAACGAACCGGTCGTACAGTCAGTTTTATAGCTTTTCTAGATAATTTAATTAGACTCCGAGCCACGCCTGTTGTTCGTACGAGTAGCTTTTAAATTTATAAACGAGATGGCGATTTTAGTGCCCGTGTAGGGAATGACACTAACTTTGCTGTTGTTAGTATTTTTCTAGGTATTTTGTTGAGATTTTTTGTACTAATAAATTATAATCAAAATTAATCATATCATGACAGACAACATCACCATCAGCCGGAAGACTTCCTAGGCCTGCCTCATAAAGGGGGGCAGCCTCATAAAGCCTAGGGACAGGGGAGGTTGCCATAATACACGAGCGTGCTTGGCAGGCGTCTTGGTGATTGCAATCGATTTTGATGTTGGCCGAGGAAAATTCTGCAGCCCATTCTCCTAAGTCTCTAAGCCGGTTTTCAAGGCCCCGATGGCACGACACGGACAAGATAGACCTGTAGTCAGTAAATTTGCTGGGCACAGAGCTAGAGAGCTAGCAGCAGAGTAAATTTGCTGGGCTCTGTATGCCTGATATGTCAGGGTAACGAGCACACTGCATGCAATGTCGCGAAGTCCTTTGTGCTTCATCAAGTTCTCGTTGCAATTTAATTAAAAATAAAAACATTTTATTATTTTCTAAAAACAAGAGAACAACGGTTGATTCGACGCGTAACCTAAATGCTGGTACTTATCTGGCTCAATGGATCAGAATTGGAATCCAACGACGCAACGCCGCCATGTTGCTGCATGGTTATGCTGATAGTAGGCTAGATACATTGCCTACATTGGCTTGTAGATTATCCAACTGTTTGTGTAGGTATAGTTAGGTAGGTTTTGTTAGTGGGAGGACTAACTCTTCTGCGAGTGTCCGTCTGGGTTGTTACCACCGCTTTGCTCGCGAAATCTGCCACCAAGCAGTAGTGTGCAAGCATTACTGTGTTCCGGTTTGATGAGCAGAGTATCCAGTGAAATTACTGGGCTTATGAGACTTCATACCTAATGTCTCAGGGTAACGAGCGCACTGCAGTGCCGCGCAGGCCTTTGTGTTTCAAAGTTCTGGGTGGCACTGCAATTGTTTTGGGCCGGCGTTATGCTTACCATCAGGCAAACGACCAGCTCGTCTCGTTACCAAATAACATAAAAAAAAAGAAAAGTTAGATGTAGTGTTTATGTAGTAGCTATATTAACCCGTAGAAAAAAAAGAAAATAATCTCCATCAGAAGGCGGTAGCATCACCATTATTTTAAAACATAGGTTAAATATCGTAGTTATTTATAATAAATATATATCGGGTCAAAAAGTTTTTTCATAAATCAATTCGACAGTAAAACTCTTTTGAACCTCGACGCGGTGACGCTCGGTCGCGATCTTTCTTCAATACTATAAAATTCAAAGCCTAGTTTATATTTTGTATTTAAATGAAATGTCTTTCTTAGATGTAAGCATGACTTATTTTATTTCACTATTATTTTTTATATCTATTCTTTTATACTTGTAAGGTCAACGTTATACTGTCTCGTCTTCAAGATGTGGCTATATAAGGATTAAACACCTTAAAATTTGAATAGAGGCTTGCTCTCCAATGCGGCTGCCGATTATCCCGATAAAGACACCATTAGTTTTAGTCTGTGATTCGGGTAGGCGAATGTTGCAGAGGCCTGCTGTTAGAGTCATTTTAACTTTTATAAGTGCTCCTTTGGGGCCTATTTAAATAAAGAATTTTGAATTCGAATTGAATTTGAATACGTATTTGGTGACTGGTTTCCAATTTGAGGGTAGTATTGGCAAGCCGGACGTACACTATATGGTTGGTCATGATGTTTTTCTTTGACGCAAACTCATTATAGGATTTCAATCTTCGACCTACAGTTCGATAGACAATCTTACATACCAATGAGACATAATCGCCTCAAAATTTAGTTAACAGTTACTGGAGTTACAATGAATGTAAGATTAAATCATTCTGCGATCTCATTGAAGTCATTCTGAGAAATTGCTCTAAGGAGGCTGCAATCATTTAGAAATGAGGAAAACTACAATATTATTTTGGTATTTAATGTTTGAAGAGCAAGCAAAAGTCACAGTCATGATGCTTAAAAGTTTCAAAAGGTTTTAAGAGGTCTTATAAGGTCAACGGCATACGCATTTATATAAAGCTGGATTTGTTGTTTGGAAACGTAAAGACTGATGCAAATTGTATAATTTTTCCAAACGTGGTGTGGTTGTTATACCGTATTCAATTTCTGTAACGCGTTAATGATGTGGTTTCCAGAATGGCACAAATATTTGTGCACTTGAAAAAATATTTTCTTAAATAATAAATGCTCATATTTAACGCCCAGTAATTACATACTACATATATATACTAGCTATATATATATATATATATACTAGCTTCTGCCCGCGGTATTCACCCGTGTTCCCACAGGAACCGTGCATTTTTCCGGGATAAAAAGTAGCCTATGTTACTCTCCGGTCCATAAACTATATCTATGCCAAAAATCACTTCGATCCGTTGCTCCGTTACTGCGAGAAAGAAGGACAAACCAACAAATCAACAAACCAACAAACACACTTTCCTATTTATAATATTAGTAGGATTAGTAGGATTTATATTACACCCTGATCCTTAATTATAATTATCTGTAAAAAGAGGGAATCTCGAACCACCAAACCAACAAAGTTGGGATACGCAACCAATCTAGATTTAATCTAGGTTAAGCTTATTTATCGCTGTCGACAGCGTCTGGCAAGATGGCGGTTAAATGCTAAGTTATCCAGTAAGTATAAAAAAAACAATTGGCGCTCTTTTAAATGCTACAAACATTTACGTTACAAAAATCCAATACCAGGACCATGACCACAACATCCAGAAACCGACCATATTAGTTCTGGTTCTTTGAACATAATTCTTGCGGTTTTTTCAAAGTTAAATTAACAATTCTGTATGTAATCGTTCGGCATTATCCTTATAATACTTCCCGGCCACAGCTCTTAACCTTCACCGCGGGCCAGCTTCCCTATCCTATCTCGGGCCGCGTTAATTGACAGTTGAATCGGGCCGGTCACGAATTAATCGTCCGTTGAATTATTTATAGGACGCGATGTGCGAGTGGACGGGGTGAGGCGGGTGAGGCACGGGGGGCAGGCAACAGGTCCGCATTGTGTCGGGATGCAGGGACGATCCGCCAGGGTTGGCACGAGAAATTAAACTGCGAATCTTTTGTTTTAAATCGAACTCATGTTATTCTTAGTTTAAAGGTATTTAAAAACCTGTCCTGACCTATTTATAAGCGTTATTCGGTACCGCTATGGGTCGAAGGATCGCTCGCCCGTATTTGCATGAAGTTTCATGCCCAGTCGGTTCTCTCTACTAAAGCTGGTAGCACATAACGCTTATTATGTCTGAAGGTTTCTGATTGATGTAGGGAAAATTTAGATCATTGTTTTTTCACATTTACCCGTGCAATAGATTAGTTCACGCAATTCTTTGGCTGCTGAACCACTTGATGTGGTTTTAATCTCTAGTGTTCGCAAACTATTTACTTTATGGATTTTGTACATAGTTTTAATTTGTTTTGCTTAATTCTAGAAAAAAAGAAAAGATGCGAAAAGAGGGCTGAAAACTAGAAAATAAAATGTTTAAAACAAATGACTAAAGTGATTCTATTTTTAGACTAATCACTGAAGTGAGTTCCTTTCTATATTTTTGGAAGACGCCAATCATAGCGATAGGGCCAGGTTTATTGAAAGTGACCTCGAAGCGAAACCTGAAAAAAAGTAGAAGTGCAATGGTTAGAAGTAGTAGACATTATCGTGTACAATCAAGGACATGATGAGTGCTACATAATGACTGTGTGTTGATGATATGTCCTTGAACAAACGTCAATAAAGTCAGAATCCCCTAATTTCACTCAACAATTATGACTACATTAATGTATGAGATTAACGTACTCTGATTACAGAGTACGTTAAACTCGTAGGGGAGACCAGGGACGAACGTAACAATTTTCATATTTCTCGTAATATCTCACAAAGTTTTTTGAATATCAAAATTCTAATCCGTACACATGATAGATTGGTCTTTTAACTATCTTTTAACACCAGCTTAAATGTAACCTATATTACAGATTTTGAGAAATACGACCAAACAAAAAAAGTGGAAATTGTTACAACTATCCCTACCCCTAGGGTTGGTTGTAACAGTGTAAGGGGATGGTTGTAACATTGTAAATAAAACCAAAGTTACTTTCATATTCAACATATTAATTTCTAATCAGCCTTTTAGATTTTACATTAGAATCACAACAATTAAAAAAAAACTAGGAAACATAACAATCTTCTTCATTTATAAAAATAATCAACATTATTTAAAAATTAGATCTCAATCTGGTAAACAATTAAGGCGTAGGTAACTTATTTCGTTATTAGCACAATCTACTTGAGCCCACAGTTGATAGTTTCATAGACTATCAGCTGTGGGCAATCTCATGATTGAGATCTCATTTTTAAATAATGTTGATTACTTAAAAATAAAGAAGATTGTTGTTCCCTAGATTTTTTATTGTTCTTATTCTAAGGTAAAATCTAAAACGCTGATTAGAAATTAATATATGTTGAATATAAAAGCAGGTAGCCACAATGCTTAGTATCGTTAACTAAGCATTGTGCCTACCTACTTTTCATTGAACCTACTGTTAGAAAAGGATTTCATACAAATTACCTAGAAGCAATCTTCGCTGTCTGAATGATCACTATTCTTAGTTATTTTAGTATAGGTATATTTATTCTTTTTTAGTCTTTTATTTCCATTTTTTTACTAGTTTTCTAATCAACTGCAGCCTTCGACTTTTTTGTCTGTTTAGCAGTTTGTAAAATAGGTTTCTTAACTTCTTTGGCTCTACGCTTTCTTTCTTCTTGTTCTTGAATTTCAAGCTTGTTTGGAGTCAAATTAAGCTGTTAATTATCAAACAATGTCTATTTCTGAAATAATTTTCAATGGCAAAGCCATTACTGGTGGCAAAGTTAATTCAGGAGGGGTTCTTGGCAGTAATAGTGAAGCTACCGAAGCCGGTGAAGCTACCAATGGTGGTTTTACTTATGGCTGATATGAATTCACATCGTCTCAAAATGATACATTTCTATAAAGTACTTCTGTAGCCAAATCCATTATTTCTGCAGTAACTAAACCTCTGGTAGTCGTTCGTTTATATATGTTAGGTATTCAGGAGAAAGAAAATAAATCTGTATTACTTTGAAATATAAAAAAACACAATAAAATCGTTTCGAGATATCACGATCATAATCGGGATGAAAGTAACAAGTTGTTACTTTCATCCCTAACTATAAATTTTCCCTCAATTTGCCAAATATGCCTATAACCTAAATAAACTATCGTTTTGAACGCCAAAGTAGAAAGACGAATACTTATGCTACTTTACTGTCACTAGACACGCAAGCAAGAAACCTCCCATAATAAAAAAACACCGTTGAAAAAACGGTCAAACCTTACTTTGGGGGTACTTTTGCAGCACCAGCTTGCTACCTCCACAACCTGACGGCACAGTGCCAAGAGGGCAACTGAGGTAATAGGTGGTTCAAATTGGAACATATCGGTGGTACCACCCATCAATGTACATAGTTTGTTCAGAAGAACATAGTTTGTTCAGAAACTCATTTGTTACGTTCATCCCGCGTTACTTTCATCCCTGGTCTCCCCTAAAATATGCTGTTAAACAGCTCAGTAACCATCAGGTCCGCCTATGAAAATTGAATTACCACAAGTTCTTTAAATAACTAAGTCTAGCGCGGCACTGCAACGCGCTCGTAACCAGCACTTTAACTGGTCCCATGTTATCCATATTGGCAGCCCTGTGCACCGGGCGGCATGGCTGCGCAGGCGCGGGGAAGGAATGCGAGCTCTTGTTCGTTTTGGGAGCGTCTGCGCAGGTAGGCGCCCGCCCCCCGCGTCCCGCTGTTGCTAGCCCCGCCGGCCCTGGACTCGGGGAGTCTGTATTGAACTTCTAGATTTATTGTGCTCTGCCGCCGCCGGCGGCTTGATTAGAAGTACGCTCTCGAAATCTATAGTCTGCATATGCACGTTACTAGAAGGTTCTAGATAATTATTTAATTATGATTATGTCAATTACCAAAACTGGCACCAAAAATTGTTTAACGGAAAAGTAGCTAAAACGAACATTTATAATTGTATCAAAGAACATTTTTAACTGTTGTGATAAACGGTTATTACTATATCGGCGAAAAAGAAAGAGTTATAGAAATGTGTAAAAAAAACGATGCTTGTACATCAAGGAACTATTTTTGATAAATCTCAAATCTGTCCATACAAATTAGAATGTGTGTTTGTTGGTTTATTCTTATTTCACGCAGTACCGGAGCTATGAAGCGTGATTGTTGTAGGTATAACTTATGGACCGCAGAGTAACATTGATTACTTTTTATCTCGGAAAAATTCATGGTTCCTGTGGGAACGCGGGTGAAAACCGCGGGCAGAAGCTAGTAAACTTATAAATAAGCATTATAAATGACGATGAGTCACTTAGTGAACGGTCCTCGTGTACAAATCGTGTATCGATGAAGTACACTTGCCAAGAATATACTTTACTCTTGAAGACGCTCCGGTTACTATAGTTTTTCATTTGTACAAACGAAATTATAAAGAATGCGCACATAAAGCAATGTTATTCCACCAGACGCATTTCTTCGCTCTCTCGAGTACTCGCTCGAGGGCCCTTCACCTTTTTTTTTACTTTTTTCTCTCCGGGAGGTCAGTCGAGTAGTAAAAGCGGCTTGGTTCAATACAGACAGTATGCATATTTATTATTTATATATTTAAAGAGAAGCAAATCGTGTATTTTTCGAATTTTTCGTGGTAAATAATAGCTCATTATTTAAAAAATCTAGAAAATAAGTGCAATAATTTAAATTTCCAATTTGATTACTATTCGGCATAATGTTCTTAATTGGTTGGCTAGGAAAATTAAGTTGAATGAGAAACTATAGCGAATGAATTATGAAGAAAAAATTACGCTGGAGGCCCATTTATTTCACATTTGAATATGGAACCATACGGCCGCCATATTGATTTTTGTTTTCAAAAACGTTGTATCCTATGTCACTCGGGATGATATAAGGATTCATACGATACTAAATACATCCAAATCTATTCACGAATTTTAAAGTTATGGTGGCATAAAGAAACTCACATACATACATGAACCCTAAACACATTACACTTCTTTTTTGGGCAGTCGACAGTCGTGTAAAAAGACGGCGAGCGGCGGTATTAAAAATGTGCATGTGAAAACGTCCTTACTGACTGCGTAAGTCTACGACGGTTAAGGTATTAAGTCAAAATAAATAAAAGGCTCCACGGTCCTGGGAGTCGAAACCAGGTCATAAACGTGGTCGCAGCCTCCCGCGCCCTTCGTAATTAATGGCTTTTCGATGCGTACACAAAAAACTTGATCTCTAATACATCGTCCGGTGAATAGGGGTCTCCTGTGACCAATCGTCCCTTACAGTATTTCACCAGCAGGTGAGATGCTGCAATCTTATGCTAGAACTAGTTGCTGCCCGCGATTCCATCCGCGTGGAGATATTGAATTTCATGGCTTTGATTTTTTTGCGCGGTACCCTAATTATTTTTCTAAAATTAAAGTAGCCTAAGTTACTCCTTGTAACATCAGCTATCTGCCAGTGAAACTCCTGTCAAAATCGGCCCTGCCATTTCGGAGATTACCCGGAACAAACAGACAGACAGACTGACAAATTTTTTAAAAATGGTTGTTTTGTTATAGGTATGTACCGTATATACTTTCATATGCATTTAGTAAAAAACTGTTATTTAGATATTACAAACAGACACTTCAATTTTATTAATATGTATAGATAAAACGAGATGAATTTTAAACTTATACAATATTTTACTTTACCTATCTTTTTAAGAGTCGGTTAACCGACTCCGAGAAAAATTTGCCTTCACAAATATTTGTTTACTGGGTTGAAGTTGTTGATCGTTAACTTTAAAAACCATAAGGCTGTAATTCACGCAGAGCTGTTAATACAAATAATGCAATAGTCGTTAAAAAAGTTATTATATTTTTTAATGTTAACAAGGCCAATAAGAGACACGGCCTGGAAGGCCGTTTGGAGTACGTACTTAATCTTCAAGAAACATAAAGATGGGCGACACAATAAAAACATTTATTTACAAAGCTGAGAGCGAGAAACGGTTGAGATTACTGCATTTGAAAATAAAATGCTTAAAGTATTGTGGATAATTAGTACATGTGGATACTGTGGATTAATAATACGAGTATAAGTACCAAAAGTAACTGAAAAAAGCAAAACACCTCGTTAGCCTGCAATTGCCAGTAAATGTTGGAAAATTTAAAAAACAAAGCAAAAGCTTGCTCCCATCTCGAAATGAATAAAATATACCGTCTTGTTACCGATGCTCGTCGTTAAAGGAAATGTGATTCCAATTGAAATTGAAATAGTTGATATTCTACTCTTTGTTGGTGCTTCTTTGCAATTGCTTTTGGCTGGAAAATGTGCCGGATTCATTCCAGTTTTATTATTGAACTTGCCCGCGGCTTTGCGAGCGAAATATCAGGATAAATAAATAAAGAAATACTACTACTACTAATAATATTACTGGGCTTATGAGACTTAATACCTAATATCTCAGGGTAACGAGCGCACTGCAGTGCCGCGCAGGCCTTTGTGTTACAATATTCTGGGTGGCACTGCAATTGTTATGGGCCGGCGTTATGCTTACCATCAGGCAAACGACCAGCTCGTCTCGTTACTAAATAACATAAAAAAAAAATAAAAAAAAAGAAAGAAAAGTAATTTATTTATTTATAACTGTCCCAGTGTAAAGTACCGACTCCCTCATTATATACTATACTCCCTCTCTAACCGATATCTGTTCACTCTAGTCTTGATATATTTACAAGGGAAAGGCCGCGTGCTAAATTTTTTTTATATCGTCTAGCGGTGTAGTCCTGGCCATACTTATATGTTTTGCATATATTATAAATGATTATAATATACGACTAATAAATGCGAAGTTATTGGATGGGATGTGTTCAGAACGAAGCCTGAGAGCTTTCCTAAAACTTACCTATTTAAAACATTGCTGTCTGTCCATGGATAATTAGGTACTTGGACAGACGTTACTTACAATTTTTGGAAATTCTTCGTAGGCAATTAATCGTTTGAATCGCTGATTACATTTACGAAGAAAACATTTTATCTTCAAAATAGAATATTTTTATTTTATTTTAATAAAAAATAAAATATTGTTATACTACTTCTACTTTAAAAACATATTTTTCTAATGTAATACAAAAGATTTCAACGCGCTCTTCCCAAATTGTAAGTGTAGCAATGTCTACGCGTTCGTGTATGTTACTCAGTCTGTGAAAGCCTTATTTAATTCCACGTGTGCAAATCACTAACACAAAAGCTGGAAACTTTGCTATATGAAAAAGAATGACAGTGCGCAATAATATCATATTTACTCACTCATATCGAATCATATTTTTAAAACTATTGTGTAACAAGACAATTGGGCCCTTTGCCTGATTACAATGGAACATGAATGGTACATTAGTACATTCAGAACTTTGAAAACAAAGGCTTCCGTGACACTGCACCGAACTCGTTATCTAGAGAAGTTAGGTTTTAAGTCTCATAAACCCAGTAATTTCAAGAAAAAAATTAAAATCGGAAAGAACAGTGATAATTGATGAACGGATATAACGGTTAACGGAATACCGGGAACAGAAAACACACAAGTTTTTTTTTATTTTTTTTTTATTTTTTATTTTATTAGGTAACGAGACGAGCTGGTCGTTTGCCTGATGGTAAGCATAACGCCGGCCCATAACGATTGCAGTGCCACCCAGAACTTTGAAACACAAAGGCCTGCGCGGCACTGCAGTGCGCTGGTTACCCTGAGACATTAGGTATTAATTCAAATTCAATTCAAATTCAAAAGTCTTTATTCAAATAGGCCCCAAAGGAGCACTTATGAAAGTTAAAATGACTCTAACAGCCGGCCTCTGCAACATTCATCTACCCGAATCACAGACTAAAACTAATGCTGTCTTTATCAGAACATAATAAATGACAAAGACACCAACAGACCCAATCCGTGCTCAAAGTCAACGAATCTTCCAGAAACCCACCGTGCCCGTTCCAAATTGGTATAGGCCGAGCAAGAAGAAGGGCAAGAAACTCGTCACGGCATTCTTTTTAAAAAAAGTAGTTTTTTACAATGATTCTAATGCTAACAACTAACAATTTAAAGTTTAGTAGTCGCCAGGAGGCTCCTGAGCTGTTTGCCTCCATTAAGTCTCATAAGCCCAGTAATTTCACTGGATACTCTGCTCATCAAACCGGAACACAGTAATGCTTGCACACTACTGCTTGGCGGCAGACTTCACGAGGAAAGCGGTGGTAACAACCCAGACGGACACTCGCAGAAGAGTTAGTCCTCCCACTAACAAGTATAATAGTAGCAACATATTTATTTTAGTAACTTTTCTAACACAGTAAATAGAAAAGCGTGATTTTCCAAATATTACACGCGTGCCCATCTTCGCTAGCTTACTTTAATCCATAGATGTATTAAATTTTAACTGATGATTTGATTACGGTTTCTGTATACGGTTTTGTAGGATAACTGAAAAACGTGTAATACAGTGAAACGCCATAAGTGGCTATGCATGTGTAGTAAAGTTTTTTCTAGTTTATATTCTTTAATTTGTTGTAACTCTTAAGTTTGTATAGATTGTTGTTAACTGTGGAGGCTTGTATATGGCTATCCGTGTTTTGTTTACCTATGTAAATCGCAATGTTAGCTGTAAGACCCCCAAATAGAATAAAATAAAATAAAATAAAATAAAATAAAATAAAATAAAATAAAATAAAATAAAATAAAATAAAATAAAATAAAATAAAATAAAATAAAATAAAATAAAATAAAATAAAATAAAATAAAATAAAATAAAATAAAATAAAATAAAATAAAATAAAATAAAATAAAATAAAATAAAATAAAATAAAATAAAATAAAATAAAATAAAATAAAATAAAATAAAATAAAATAAAATAAAATAAAATAAAATAAAATAAAATAAAATAAAATAAAATAAAATAAAATAAAATAAAATAAAATAAAATAAAATAAAATAAAATAAAATAAAATAAAATAAAATAAAATAAAATAAAATAAAATAAAATAAAATAAAATAAAATAAAATAAAATAAAATAAAATAAAATAAAATAAAATAAAATAAAATAAAATAAAATAAAATAAAATAAAATAAAATAAAATAAAATAAAATAAAATAAAATAAAATAAAATAAAATAAAATAAAATAAAATAAAATAAAATAAAATAAAATAACTGGGACTTAAATTTTTAACGCCAAATTAAATATTTAAGTGGCGTTTCAGTATTCGGACGTTAGTCTCTTTAATATAGTTTTCGTTCGTTTACTGTATACATTAATAAATATAATAAAACAATTTTTGTTCATATTTGATTACATTTACAAAAACTAAGAATTTATCAATTAAAAACAAAATTAAACAAAACCTTATAAATAAAAAACAGCATTAAGGTCGCCTTCTGCAGGTAGGGTGCCCAAAAAGCTGGCGACATTACCTCGCTGAATAGCTAAACTAATACGTTGACCGAGGTAAGCGCCAGCTCGTTGGTATTATTATTATTATTATTTACATAATTACATTTTTATGAGATTTTTAAATGTCGTAGTCCAAGATAAACCGTTCCATTATTAACTTCCTTTCTGTGTGCATTATCTCTAGGATTGGGCGCAATCTCTCACGATTACCTGTTTATTTTATTACCATAGATTTCCGAATGACATTTAGACGAATGGAAGAAAGCCTCGCACAATGACCCAGCATTAGAGTCAAAACACACCGGCCCAGGAATGAGATACAATAATTATAATAATAAGATGAGATTATTATTCTAAGTTTAGCGTATTCACCACATCGTCACTTATGATTTCAGAAGAGAGTGGTCAAACGCTAGCCAACTTATTCTCGTTTTTGGCGAGCGCTAAATAATAATTTATTTTTTCTTTCTTTATTTCTTAATTCATTAGAAAAATCAAGAAAACGAGCTAGACAACTATTATTAATAATTTCTGCTCAAAGATTTGCTCACTTTAGGATTGACACACGATAACTTAAGTTTAACATTTTGAAGGTATAAGTACATACTAATAAATATTTACATTTCAATAAAAAACTAAGAATTTATCAATTAAAAACAAAATTAAACAAAACCTTATAAATAAAAAACAGCATTAAGGTCGCCTTCTGCAAATGTTGGCCAAATACTGACTTTGTGCACCAACGGAAAACATTTGTCGATGTCTTTCAAAGGTCACTACCACGTCACAACTGTCACTGCAATAGCTATCAATGTCAGATATTTTTTTAAATTTTTTTAACGCACAACACGCATGTATGTTTTTCTCTAACTCACTCACCTACAATACACACACATACCAACACAACTCAGGCACAGGCACTCCTAGTTAGGAGTTCCTGTATTTAGGATATTAAGAAATACTAGGAATATGATCTCACAACACACGGACAAATCCTTGTGTGTTTTATGTATCCAAATATTGTTCCATTCAATGTGGAAATGGAACCCGCACCCTTGCACTACGAAAGCTAGGTCTGTCCAACTACACCAGAGAGCTTTTAGATATTGAATTGATTTTAGATAAATAAAATATAGAACGCTTGAACACTTGCACCCCTTCACTAGGATACCCTGTGTCACAGATAGACACACATAGATACACAACACAAACACAAGACCCTAGAACAAATTTTATGCCACACAAAGCTTACCCCAGCAGATGATTGAACCTATGGCCCTCGCTTTTCAGGCATGGTTACTACACTTACTAGAAACTTAGCCCCGGAGACGTCACCATTTACTCGTAACATATCGTACAGTCTACTGCCAAGCAGTAATGTGTTCCGTTTTGATGAGCAAAATAACCAGTGAAATTACTGGGCTTATGAGACTACCGTCTCACGGTAACGAGCGCACTGCAGTGCAGGCCTTTAAATTTCATAGTTCTGAGTGGCACTGCAATTGTTATGGGCTGGCGATGGTTAGCGATCAGTCTAGATTTATACCAAGCTCCACAGACGATATAGTCAAGCGGTGATCGTGGTTTTTACATGGTTTTCACGTGGGCCGTGATTGATACTTATCCTTCAATCATGCATTAGGTATACGGGCTGCCTTTTGCTTACCTCATGCTGCTATATGATCGTTGTCCTTTAGTACTTAAAAAAAACTGCTCATCAGTGCTGCAAGCTTCGCGGTCATAGTGCCTTGTGCCTTAAGATCGATCTGAGAGCTACACAAATATTGACAGAAAGGTCACGTTCCTCCCATGGCAGTGTCGCAACACTCACAGCGACTTTATTTTTACGTTTCATTATTTATTGCACCAATAAAATGATTGCCGCATGTGAAATATATACCTACGTAAGGATAAGTCGATAAACATGATATTGGAGTCGTAAATTAAACTGAAACGTGTTATTTTGAGAAGCTTTTATGTGTCTAGGTACACATTTAAATTGTTTCTGGGGTATTAGTTATTAGTAGCCAGTAATTATTGTTCTCCAGGTGATTTAGTATTCAACTGATTATACCAATTTGGAACGGGCACTTAGAGTCATTTATTTTCACTTTCATGAGTGCTCCTTTGTGGCCCATTTGAATAAAGAATTTTGAATTTGTATTTGAACTGTATTAATAATAATGATGAAAGTATACTGTGAGGGGAAAAATATTTTTATTAAGATTTATAGTTTCTCTTGTTGCTTTAGATTTTACATGCACTATCCTCTCGTTTGGGTTTTCTGAAAGGAATCGCTGTTAGCAATAAGAGCACGATTTGGTTATAACAATGTAATCTTTACATTGCAGTGTACAGCAAAACTTTCATCTATTTTTCTTGTCTTTATTTTAACAGCAAACTGACTGACTAGATATTCTATGTCAGCATCATCATCATTTTTCATCACAGGGACTTCCCCTTTCTGTAGTATCGTAAAACATAGAATGCAAATGGTGGTAGCAGACAATTTAGTTTACCTTGTTCTAAACAAGCATACACCAAGAAGACTCTTCCACCTACAAACACATATCGCGACATGGTCCCAGCATCCAATATTTATGAGTTCGCCATTACAAAAATAGCTGCAGACGTCGGTTCGCGAAAGATAACCTTGGTACGAAAATATGTGAGTACGAGCCTCGGCCGCAGGCGGGCGGAGTCAGGCTTTTTACTTGTATTTTTTGCCTTGTTTTTTTAGAGGCACGCCGAGAGAAACGACCGTTGAAGCGGCCGCAGTACAGTCGTGCTGTACAACGCTAAGACGCTTTGTGTTTTGTACGTTGAACCTTTTTGGAATGCCTAATACATAATCATGTGTTGGTTTTATCAGCATGCGAGAAAAAGTCATCGTAAAGAACGAAAAACCTTTTAAAAGGTAGGAACTAGTTTTTTTCATTAAAGCTTGATATGTTTTTACTTATTCGGAAACAATAAACCTTTGTAAGTGAATTTGTGGCAGTTTTAGAAATGAGGAGCTAATATTTAATGCAAAACCTCCTACCATATAATTACGCTGTAAAATAGAATCCTAAATCAATCTTTATATAGGTAGTGACTTTTATAGTTCGCCAACGAGCAATTTTAATATCGTTCATATCCGTCGTCCGTCCATCCAGCCTCAATCTTTCACAGCATCATAGATTCTTCAGTTACAATCCAAAATGATATTTATCATAAGGCATCTACAAGCAGATCTCCTTTAAACTTAATTACTTATGAGAAGAGATTTTTTTAATCACCTATGTTAGTGGTGAAAACTCTCAACGAACACCAGTCTACACGTGTACTCCAAAATTTGGTTTATAACATAACCAAAGAAATTTTTAGCAGGCTAATGATCTATTTCTTGTACTTTACAGCCTCTAAACAAAAAGTCTCTACTATGTTCGCTACAAACGTTTGTTCTCCCATCAATTTATATTATTTATCCGAGCCGTGGCTTCCTGCGCCTAATGACGTTAGACTGCAGAGGACAGCACCAGTTTTTGTAGTTCGTAACGATGAACTGTGATGAATAGTCCTCGCTAAAAGGCTAACTGGCTTAGACGGCGGGATATCGTAGACGTTACTCAGATAAAAGCCTATTAGTGTCGTGTGTAGACAAATAGACGGGATTGTGGATCGCAGCAACCAGATCGAAAAGAACATGAGAAAGATGCAGAGAATGGTACGATCAACAGCAAAGTATGGATGGAGATTAGAGTTGGAGAGATTTTTGCTACACAGTAGGATAATTAAAATAAGGATCACTATTGCCACCGATAAAATGTGCATTGATCATTAATCCTACTAATCCTACTTCCTACTAATATTATAAATGCGAAAGTGTGTTTGTTGATTTGTCCTTCTTTCACGCAGTAACGGAGCAACGGATTGACGTGATTTATGGCATAGATATAGTTTATGGACCGGAGAGTAACATAGGCTACTTTATATCCTGAAAAAAGGGACGGTTCCTGTGTGAATGCAGGTGAAAACCACGGGCAGAAGCTAGTGAAAAATAATTTGCATTGATACCACCATATACCATTACCATCCATTTGGGGTAGATGGAGAAAAACAAAGTAACGCCATTTCAATGTGCACTGGCATAATCCTTGTATCTACATTCTTGTTTCACCATTAATCAATCTCACGCATTTTCGCATTACGTGTACTTTTCATTTTACTATCCAACCTAGATCTACTATTTGGGTTTGTGATGTGAAACGTAAAATCATGCTAACCTTCGCACCGCAAATCTTTACATCATGACAAGAGAACATTTATTAGTAAGTATGTGTGGATCTAAATCTGACAAATAAACTATTTCATTTCATTACATAGTTTATTAAAAAAAACCAAAAACAATGTAAGAAATATAGAACACTAGCTTCTGCCCGCGGTTTCACTCTGAGATTTCCAATAGAACTGTACATTTTCCCGGAATAATAAGTAGTCTTAGCTGTCCGGTCGATATGCAAAAAATCATGTCGATCCGTTAGTTCGTGAAAGAAAAACAAAGCAACCAAAACACTCTTAAATTTATAGTAGTACGTATTCAGAGGATGTTTTAATAACGACGCTGACGTTTCTTTCAAATATGCCAGGCTGTCTATCTATCTATGAACATCGACACCATACTTCAACCTCTCTGACTCACTCCTATTCTTCCAAACAAAGCTGAATATGGGCATCTAAAAAACAATAATGGCACGCCAACGCACAATTGCGATTAACCTCCATGGAGCGGAGTTCAAGATCCTCAGACGTGGTCTACGGTACCGTTGCAGACCCGGAACTTGGTCTGAATTTGTAACGTATGGGGTGGTCTGGCACTAGTGGTACCATATCTATGTATTATGTGGTACTCCTTGTCATAAAAAATAATCTCATAAGCCCAGTAATTTCACTGACTAATTTGCTCATCAAACCGGAACAAAGTAATGTTTGCACATTACTGCTTGGTGGTGAACTTCACGAACAAAGCAGTGGTACCCACCTAAAGCGACACTCGCAGAAGAGTTAGTCCTACCATCTGGTAACATGAAACAGAAACACAAAATTATTTAAAAATAGCCTTTTCATTATAATAAGACAGAGATGAGAAGCCAACACAAAATCCTTATTATTGGGTTCCAGTTCAATGAGCAAAGTAATCAGTGCAATTACTAGGCTTTGTCTCAGGGTAACCAGCGCACTGCAGTGCCACGCAGACCTTTGTGTTTCAAAGTTCTGAGTGACGAATTGTTATGGACCGGCGTTATGATTACCATGAGACAAACGACCAGCTCCTCTCGTTATCAAATAATATAAAAATCCTGCACAAAGTTTGATAAATAAAAAGGCCAGTTCAAAATTCAGACCATAAGCAAAAATCCAAATATGTCCGGTAAAATTCGGTAGTAGGGTTACACTAGTACTTCTACCTAGACATAAGTTCAATGAATATCTCAACCATCCGATGTCACACAAAATAAAACACATTAATTTTAAGGCTATTGTAATTTGAAACTATTTGTAAGGTGTATTTGTAAGATATTGAAATAATTGAGTTATTTATGATCTTGTAAGTACATAAATAAATTTAAGCTTTTTTCTATAAATACTTAGTCGATTTTAGTAGGATTAAAAAAAACAATGTTTATCCAGGTTTCAATTCTAGAGTGAGATACAGTTTTTGGTGAAGGAAAACTTTGTAATGCAACCACTGCATGACTGCCGAGCATTTTAAAGCGATCACCTGGCCTAGCTACCGCCCTCAAATTGAAAAATATATCGCAAAGAACCTATCAATGTGTTTTGAGAGCCCGTCCCAATCAAAATTTGAGGTGTCACCTTCCCCGATAGCGAGCAAACGCTAGAGTTACGGCTGTACTTTCTGATCGTTATAATCTGTATGTGTTTAAGTGAATAGACATAACACATCGTCATTTCATTTCAAATTAAACTAGTGGACAAAAGCGGTCCCAGTCCGATGTAAAAAAAATTAAAGATACAAAAGAATAATTACTTTTTAACCGACTTCCAAAAAAGGAGGTTATCAATTCGGTGGGTATTTTTTTATGTTTGTTGTCTCAGATCTCTGTCAGTTATGAACCGATTTGGAAAATTCTTTTTTTATTTGTAAGAATATACTTTCAGGTTGGTCCCATATAAATATCATCAAAATCGGTTCAGTAGTTTGTCACTGAAGTCGGTTCGTCGCTTTTTTAAAGCAATTTTTAGTCTTTCATTTTGTAACATTGCCATGAACTCACACTTAGTGCAAAATTACGTAGGACACTTTGATTAGGATGCTCGATGGCAGACGACGATCGAATGCACGCAAAACGCTACGCTTGTCCAACCGTGCGCCTCAATAAACACAGCTGAAAGTAGTGAACATATTTTACCAGCAATTTACCTAGTTAAACGCCTCGTTCCAGGGTGTATTATGTTACAGCGGTTATCGTTAGTACGATATTCTCTACTTATAAAGCAGTTTAGTTGATACGAAGCGATGTAAATCTTTAATGATATGGTTATATGCTGGAGCTTTAGCGTAGATAGCGAAATGTCAGCTTTGATAACACTTTAATGACTGGTTATACCAGAGAGGGCTGCTATTTACCCGATTGTTGAAGGAAAGACGGGTAAGTATGTACTGTGGCACGCTCTGTAGCCTAAAAGGTCATATCTTTTAGACTATAGAGATTTACGGATTTTAACATATAAGGTGTCAGTAAATTCGTTTATATTGTAGGACTGACATAGAATATAATATTTTTCTTTGTCAGTTTTTATTACAAGGTGAGTTTTTTATACTTAATAATTTTGCTTGTTTTCTAAATAATACAGCATTTTTTTTATTTCAATCTTTTATTAAACTCTCGTTTCTTTATTGTTTGCTTATTAAGCAATCAATTGGAATCAATCAATGGAAAAAATCAATGGCAATCAATTTTCAACCACTTCTCGAATTCAGTTATGGCGCAATTTTGCACAGCTCTTTGGTTATGAAGACAAGCATTACATAGACAGTAGACATTTGATAATTATTTCGCCTGATCTTAGTGACGTTGTAATAACTTAGCTAAAACTACTTCTCGCAGGCCCGAGGTGCGCGCTCACGGAAGTTGTATTGACTCAAGTTACCACGTTCCAAAGTCATCATCGAGAAGAAGGGCAAGCAACTCGACTGTGTAGTGGAACTCAGCCCCTATAAAACTAACTTATCTAACAAAGAATCGACCTCGCCGGCGATGTCAATGACTGTTCCTACTAATTTAGATTCCGATACCGCAACCTAAATCTGAACGCCTTCCTGCGCCAGCATTCCGACTGGTGCTAGGATTGGGCTGATCGGACGGCAACAGCGCGGTTGATACAACAGCCGTTCATCATCTGCAGCGGAACAGCGATACAACAGGAATCGTCCAGATCACACGAGATGGGCTGAGGGTGGCGATGACGGAGAAAAACTCTAGCAATTTAGCGAAATTGCTAGAATAGGGCTAGCAATATCGCTGTATATGTCACCAAGTATAGTCCAAAAACCAATCGCTGTGTTCTGGCAGCCGCCATTTTGTGACAACCCTCGTTTAGTCATAGCATATGTTACTTACTAAGATATTAACTTCTAAACTAAACAACCTATAACTATAAAACGCGTTACAGTAGGTTATCTTGATATTGACTTATACTATATATGTTTTCGTATTCATGACTACACTAAACAAACAAGTGACGAGTTATTCACGTAATCCATACAGATAAATAAAATTGAAGTGTCTTTTTGTAATATCAAAATAACAGCTTTTTACTAAATGCATATGAAAGTATATACGGTACCTATAACAAAACAACTATTTTTAAAATTTTTGTCTGTCTGTCTGTCTGTTTGTTTGTTCCGGGTAATCTCCGAAACGGCTGGACCGATTTTGACGGGACTTTCACTGGCAGATAGCTGATGTTACAAGGAGTAACATAGGCTACTTTAGTTTTGGAAAAATAATTAGGGTTCCGCGCAAAAAAATAAAAACCATGTTATCCAAAATCTCCACGCGGGTGAAACCGCGGGGCAGCAGCTAGTACTATATATGTTTTCGTCTTCATGACTACACTAAACAAACAAGTGACGAGTTATTCACGTAATTATGAATAAATTACAAAGTACTCCCGGTAGGCGTAGCCATTATATCACTCTATTATTATCAGTTAAAAAGTCTTTGCCCAAATAAGTAGCTTTGATTGAATATTATGCAGACCGTAGACGCTTATGCAAGCGTACGTTTGCTTGTCAGAATAACAACGCTTTTACATCAAGCGCGCATTTCGAGCATCACGAAATCCGCGCTTGACGTAAAAGCGTTGTTATTTTAACAAGCTCGAAATGCGCGCTTGACGTAAAAGCGTTGTTATTTTAACAAGCTCGAAATGCGCGCTTGACGTAAAAGCGTTGTTATTTTAACAAGCTCGAAATGCGCGCTTGACGTAAAAGCGTTGTTATTCTGACAAGCAAACGTACGTTTGCATAAGCGTGTACACTGCCCCTTAGAGTGCAGCACGTGGTAGCGCGGGTCTATGACCGGTGTTTTCCTAAATGTTTGATTGTAGTTTAGCACTTGACTGTCAAGGAGGTGTTCGTGGAATTGTGAACTGTTTTCACTGGTTTTTAATTAGTATGAATTAGTATTCGGATTAGAGGATTTATTTATTTGATGTAGAGTTTATTTCGTGTCGTAAATAAATGTTAGAAGTGGTCCTACAAATATCCCATATTACTAATATATTAAAGTTTTTATGTAAGTTTGTTTATTTTTCTTTTGGTTGTTAAATTTTAATGGGAACAGGTAAACATGCGGATAGGGGCCTAGGACTCTACTAATTAAAGCATATTTTATAAGGGTTGTAGATACATCATTTTTTCATAATCTTCATATCTATACAAATAAATAAAATTGAAGTGTCTGTTTGTAATATAAAAATAACAGCTTTTTACTAAATGCATATAAAAGTTTATACGGTACTAATAATAAAAACATAATTATTAAAAATTTTGTCTGTCTATCTGTCTGTCTGGTTTGTTCCAACTAATTTCTGACACGGCAGGGCCGATTTCTTTATTTCTAAAACTCTTTCCAACTTTTTTTTAAATGCGCCAGACAATTCACTAAAATTCATTGGTAAAATCTATAAAACTGTCTAGACTAGAGAATAATGTTCATAAGGAAAGCAAGAAAAAGCTGTGACAAATACTTTTGTTCTGGGAAAGGAGCTCTGTTTTATGACGATATACATATTTTAGAGAGAGGATTCAGTTTTTCAATCTCACAAGTCTAGAGCACTGAATGTAAATTTAAATAAATATACACTTAAAGTGTTCACACTAAAAGTGTGGAATCACCCTTTTTTTTACTAAAAATTCAAACAACGATTATATTAATAAAATTCAAATAATGAAATATATTTTATAGTGTTAACCGACACTAGCGGATGTTCACATAAATATATATATATCACAAACATTTCGCTTCCAACAGGATTTGAACCTGCGTCTTCTGGCTTGCCGGGCCAGACGCCTTAACCACTAGGCTATGGGAGCAATCGATGTTGACTGCGAAATTCTTGATATGATGTATGTATTTCTTTTCGGCTTACAAGCCATAGCTCCATCTAGCAGACCATAACCTAGTGAAGGTTAAGGCGTTTGGCCCGGCAAGCCAGAAGATGCAGGTTCAAATCCTGTTGGAAGCGAAATTTTTGTGATGTATATATTTATTCAAATAATGGTTATTTTTGACACTTCATGGCTAAAACATACAGAGTTATTGGTAACTCGACAATTAGCTAAATAGCTTCATATTAATGAAGCAATTTTAGAATCGGACTAGTGGTTTTTTATACTATTTGATGACTAGCCAGTCGTTTGCCTGATGGTAAGCATAACAGCCCATAACAATTGCAGTGCCACTCAGAATTTTGAAACACAAAGGTTTGTGCGGTACTGCATTGCGCTCGATACCCTGACATATTAGTTATTAAAAGCCTAGTACTTTCACAGGCTACTTTGCATATAAAACCGGAACACAGTAATGCTTGTACAATACTGCTTGGCGGCAGACTACAAGAGCCAAGAGGTGGTACCCACCTAGACGGACACACGCGGAATAGTTAATCCTACTACTAGGTTTCAGAGATTAGCGATAACAAACTAACTACCTCTTTATAGTATTAGTCTAAATTCTGTGGTATTAGTATGGGATTGCCTCAAGAGAGGAAAAAGCGAAACTAGAAACGTGCCCGTTTCCCAAATAAAACTATTAAGTGCACGTAAACCGAATAGGTTATACGCGTGAAAGCTAAAAGCGCTTGTGTTAACGACCTGTAAGTTTTGTGAAGTAGGTTCCAAGTTTGAAGTATCTTAAGTATTAATATTAGTAAGAGAGAAGGTAATTTATCTCGAGTTATACGAAAATGACTATAATTTACTAGCAGTAAATCTGCGAAATACTTGGAAAGTATTACATTGTAAGAAACGTTAAGTGTTTTGGTGTTTATGTCCGCAGATTATGGACTCGAGATGTTAGTACGGTGTAAGCTTTTGTTGCATACTTGGCGATTATTATGTTAAACGACTTTTTAAACAATTTTTCACTATAGGAGGTACAAATTGAACCCAGATTTTGTTTTATATTTATTTAATGAAAGAAACAAAGAAAGTATTTAAATGGCACTTTTAAAACAAAGTAGAGTATTGTAAGAAAACCAAAAGAAATAATACGACTAAAAAAAACTTATTTAACTCGTACAATAGTAAAAAGAACCTTTTGATGTGCGGATGTTTTTTTTTGATGCCCAGAAACATTAAAACGGCTATCAAATTAAGTCATGGTCTCATTAATTTTTTACGTACCTACTTATTTAAAACGCTCCCAGCAAGAAAACCGATTATAAGTTAACGCAAACAGGAAATGTTGAACGGATGAAATCAATTGTCCTGGAGATAAGCTACCTCGGCCGGCTAACTGTTCCAGAATCTCGGGGCGGGGAGTTGAGGTGAAATATCGGGGTTATTGAGGAGTTACACGATAACTGGTCTCGTGGTCTCGGCTAAGAATAGTACCACCTGATACCTTCCCGTGGGTGCCGTGAGAACCGGCTAAGTGAGGGCATTCTTCTAGGTAAACATCATGATTAAATAAATATATAAAAATAAATAATCTACATCATCAATTTAATATTTAGTCCAATTATTTTACATCCATTAATGCACTGCACTCTTGTTCAACGATAAATCTTTAAAAAAAATCCGTTTAATTTCGCTGACTTTTACAGGGTTAGAGTTCAGCAAATGTTAAATGAACGACGTTCACGTGATCACAGATCGGTAGTTCAGTTCCTAATTCAGTGCTGGTTTTGATAGCATACTTCAAAATGCTCGTTTAAAACAGCCCGAAGATGAAACTAAATTCAATCTCGGTTTTTGAATTAAACCTAGTTCACAGTTGAACTTCGGTTCAAATGATTAGTGAACACCGACCTAAGTAGTTTTTCATTATTTTGTACTACTGGAGCTACGCGACGATAATATCATTTTGACGCAAATGACTAGGTGGTAGGTACTAGGTGGCTCTTCTGCGAGTGTCCGTCTTGGTTAGTACCACCGCTTTGCTCGTGAAGTCTGCCGCCAAGCAGTAATGTGCAAGCATTACTGTGTTGCGGTTTGATGAGCAGAGTAGCCAGTGAAATTACTGGGCTTATGAGACTTAATGCCTGATGTCTCAGGGTAACGAGCGCACTGCAGTGCCACGCCGGCCTTTATGTTTCAAAGTTCTGAGTGACACTGTATTTGTTATAGGCCGACGTTATGCTTACCATCAGGCAAACGACCGGCTATAATAATAATATGCAGATGATGGCTAACACATAGCATGCGCTATTGTGCCAAATCCTTACCATGAATAGAATAAGAACAAAAAAAGCACGACAATAAATAACTACGCAGCTTGATGATTTTAGTACACCGTCGTCGCATTATTATAGCCCTTGTATATTTAGTTAGAGTGCCTTGTCACCGACCAGTTTTAATTACGAACAACATCGAGATTTACTACACGATTGTTACACCACTCGTAACTTTATCGAGCGCCAGTAACGAATGACTTCGGGAATAGGACGCTATCTTCTTGTAATCGAGGGCTTTGTTCGACAATGAGTCTTCTTTATAAATAATATAGGTGTGTGTACGAAGCTTTATAACATAGCTAGGTACAGAGATTATATCTTGACAAGTATTGTCCACTGAGGCTGAGTTACGACCAAATGCTATAGGTACTTGTAGGTACCGTCTGTACACTCGTGGAGATAAAAACAATTATGTTCCTTAGAGTCCTTACCACCAGGGGCGTATTTACCCTAGGGCCAAAAGGGCCATGGCCCGGGGCGGCAGGCTGCGAGGGGCGGCGCAAGCATCAGAAGAAATTTAAAAAAGCCTACCTAACTAAGGCTCTTATTAATAAGCAGTGTTATATAGCTTATACATCAGAATAACACATAGGCTAAAATTATAAAGATAGAGCACGTGGGAACGCGGGCGGAAGCTAGTAATATTATAAATGCGAAAGTGTGTTTATTGGATCGTCCTTTGCTCTGTTTGTGGCTTCCATACCATAACGGCTGCACTAATTTTGAGCAAATTTTTCGAACAGGTAGTGTAAACTAATGAAACTAAGATGTAATCAAAATAATGTTTATCTCTACTACAGAAAGGAAACTTCTTGCTGCAACATTTCACACATTAATTTAATTTATATGACTGTACCTGCTGTTCAGAAAAGGCATGATAGTATTTTACGCTCACAAGTAGAGGTTTTATCGACTCTCCATCAGATTCTATGAAATTTCTCTTTCTGAATGAAGTAACTATAGTGCGGAAATAGTTATATTTATAGAGGAATGGTTCAATAGGCACTGAGTATGAATATATCATTATTTTCTCACTTCATTCCTAGGAGAAATTGGACGATCGCCTATTGAATAAATATTATGAATGGAGAACCTTCTATAGGCCCCTAGAACCCACTTTTAGAGGTGTAGCTCGTAATGGATCAGAATAATGTATCAAATGAGTCGTATAAGCGATACATGTAACAAAGCTGATCGTAGGTACTTTGTTTTTGAATAAGTACGCTATGGACGAGTCAGACAAAACAGACAGAGGTCCGGCTGTTGAATTGTATTGACTGCATTGACTTTGCAAACTTCGTAAAAGGAAGGAAAAATGATGTGTTTACACACCTTTGTTCAAGAACGACCACCATGACTAAGTTTATAAGAAAATTTGCTTATAAACTTAGCATTAGTTAACAGATAACTTATTTGGGCTTTTCTTTCTTACGAATGTGGAATGAATCATTTTTTTACAAACCCCAAAAAAGAAAAAACCTTTTTTTATCACCTTCATAAACTATCTACAACGCTCGTCAGAATCGACTAGTTTAGACTTTTACACCAAGTTACAGTCTAGTTAAAAAGAAGAGAATGAAAAATAGAAAAAATGTAGAATGTTTTGGTAGTTATTTTTTTTTGTATTATAGATATTGTACGTCGTGGCAGGCCCTCATGGTGTTAGGAAGAGCTGTACTTTCCCATGTTCACGCTTGTAGTTTGCTTATTGTAATAAATAAATATCATCGGTTAGTAGATGCTGAAGTTAATTAAGCCTTTGATTAGATGAAATACATGCTATGAATTTGCTCTCTTGGACGAAAATCTGGGCCCCGATCGCGCTAATTTGAAATGACAGCGTACACTTATGGTTTGGTTGTGGTTTGATACCAACTGTTGTTTAGTTTCGGTTCAGGCGTGTGGAATTCGATATTGCCGTTCATTTGACAGCGTTAACTGTCAGTTGTTGTCGAGAAACGTCTCAACTTTTGGTAAAACTATTAGCGCGATACGAAACGGTCAAAAAGCTGTGATGCGGTCGTTGTTTAGTAGCGGTTTGGTTGATAATTTTAAACGCGATTGCCCTCCAGACCTAATCCTAAAACTTACCACCAACAAGTAACTAGCCCAAATAGGTAACTTAGAACCAATCTCGCATGTGTGATCGGTTTAGGCATAATTAACACACTTCACACGTATCCTCGGGAGATATGCTCATTGCTCAGATGATCGCGTATCGAACAACGCTCGTAATTAGCGTGGGAAGCCTGTTGTATCGACTTCTGGTGCACTATCTTGGGTAAAACCTTTTTTCTAACTCTGCTGTGAAATTGATTGGAACTGTTTAATGTATTTTGGTGTTTGAAGACTTTGATAGCGACGGTGTATTATTTATTATCAAAAACATAAAAAAATACAAATCACGGGAGAAGGAGAAGGAAAATTATAGAAAAAATCAACAAACGGAAATCGCAAATCCTTGAGTTTCTAGGGAAGGGAAACGTCGTGATGCAATCGATTGTATTATTAAACAGCTGCGGATTACCAAAACATGGCTGTTAGGTGAAAGGCAACAAGCCTTAGGGGCAGCGTAGACGCTTATGCAAACGTACGTTTGCTTGTCAGAATAACGACGCTTTTGCGTCAAGCATGGATTTCGTGATTCTCGAAATGCGCGCTTGACGCATAAGCGTTGTTATTATAATAAGCGTCTAAGCAGCCCCTTACCAATTGCGTATTTTTGATCTCACTTTGCGCGCAAATTAGGAACATAATATTCCTAATTCGTGCATACAATAATACGCGTTTCATAGGAGAATTATGCACCTACGAGTGGACTAACTCCTACACGGTATAATTCAAGGGTCACGAGCAAGTCCACGTGTCCAGTCGTCTTTTATTGTGCAGCGTCATGCACTCACGCATTCACTGTCGTGTCTGGATTTATTCCCCAGCCTAGTGTAGGCGGAAAACATGGACGGATCTAGGTAGAACCGGGGGCTTATAATCTTTAAGACTAATTTCTGTGTATATACGTCGCAGTGGGTTTGAATGGTACAGGACTGGCGTGCACGTGGGGAGGCCAATATCTAGCAGTGCAGTAAGTTGACAGACGTAGACTGAAACAGATAACAATAAATCCTAAGTTACAAAAGTTAAGTCTTAGATTTTTGTGTATGGCGCATACAGGAGAAGTGTATCAACTGTCGTATCAATTAATAAGTTTTCCTTTGAAAATAAAACCAAACACTTTCAAGATTCAGAGGATGTTGCTGCAGATATTGACATTCTAAAAAAATCTGAATCTCACGACTCTCCGTGCTAGACGCTTTCGCCAACGGAAATGCGGTTAAAAATTAGATTAAATTATGGAAATGCATTTATATTTTCGTATAAGCATCCGTGGCGCCATCTACTAAACCCGTTTTTACAACAGGTTTTTAAATTAATCCATTCGTGGTAATTCCGATTAAAATCAAATGACAAGAAATGTTGCACCGTATTTTTATTACTAAACAAGGCGTGGCTCAGTTAGCGAGCGGATTTGGTATGAAGGACCGGAACACCTTATTTATTTATAAGTTATTGTAATACAGCTGTTGGTTCTCCTTAACAATAAATAAATAAATAAACACTCGTGTTAATGATTCCTTGGACTTATACTTAGCTAAAATTGTAGATGGTTGTAGGTAACTGTATTCATTCATAGAACCTCTAAGTATCTCTTTTTCGGCGACATGTTACGTATAAGTTTGTATGTATACTCAAAAAATTTGTAAAAAGGAACGTTAAAAATTCTAACAGCTTATTATTTATTCAACTGTCTTTGTAGTTAGATGATACATAGTTATGTAGAGTTCGTTAATAAAGTCATAGTTAGTCTAGTATGACAAAAAGCAAGCCGATGTATCAAATGTTACATAAATAAAAATAAGACTACCCTAACCAGTCACTGGGAATGATGTAAGGATTCTAACGATACCCCATACATCCAAATATGTCCAAGTTATGGTGGAATAAAGGAACTCAAATACAAATATTCATACATTCATACATGATTTATTAATTGCAAACGGTATGTTTGGGAGTGAATTGTTAGAAAAACTCAATTTTAAGATACCTACTCGCTCAGTACGTAGTCCACAGCTATTTAGCATTCCACCTACCAATAACAATGTTTCTCGGAATAATCCTCTAATTAGGATGTGTCACACTTACAACACCAAATGTGTTGCTATAGATACTTTCTCGTGTAGTCTCCAGTCATTTAAACGTTCAGTCAACCAAGTTATTATTTAAGTACAACTACTCTGATTTCTTTGTTTAATTTTTTTTTGTGTCTACAATTCACAAGTAAGTTGTGTATAGTTGTAATTGGATCTTGGGTTTACAGTGTTATATCATAAATAAGTGTTATTAAGTGTACAATACAACCTATTATCTGTAACTGTACCTATATAAATAAATAAATAAATGAACCCTAAAAACATTACACTCTGTTTTTGTGCAGTTGTGTAAAAATAAACGATGATTACCAGAGTCTGTTGGAGCTGTCTTATATACCGGACGTGTCCGAAAGTCAAATACAAATACAAACAAATACAAATACAAATCATTTATTTTGACATAAAAGTATTTTACATATTTATGTTGAATCCATAGCCTCCCGAACTAGTATATCAGAGCATCATTATCAGTCTCTTACGCTCCCACTGCTGGGATACCGGCCTTCTCTCATAGAGAGGTATAGGCCATAATCCACCACGCGGGCCCAGGGCGGCTTGGTGGATGACACATGTCCTCGAATTTTGTGGTTCTTGAACATGCCGGTTTCCTCACCGTTTTAGAGCGAGTGTGAATAATCCGCACATAACTTGATAGATGTCATTGGTACGTATGGTTGGTATTGGTGGAACTATGATGCGTCAGATTGAAAGTCGCACAGTTCCCGCTCGGCCACACTAACTCTCAGATCAGAGCATATTCGTTGAATTTTAATTCAACCATTATGTTCTGATTTACAACACCTTTATAGGTATTGTAATAATAATCCCCCTTATATCGTCGAAACTGGCTTAAGTACCAACATTAATGACCAATCAATCTTTCGAAAGTAGAACATTCTAGACACCCATTGTACCAGATACACCATACCTACTATATTCTATCCAACATGTTCTTGTTATACGTAGATATACACTTATATTGTAACCAGTAAACTAAATTGAGAGGTCGATGACTCTAAACTCGTTTGATACCTTACCATGAACTGTTGAACACCTATATGTACGGTTTATAACAAATAATAATTCGATAGAGACGTATATTATATTATTCGTAGATTAATACTATATATATACTTTTTGCATATACTTTTTTATGTATAAAGGACTTAGGTTGGCTTGGGTAAATGCTGGCAAGGGGAAATGCATAATACACCCCAAGCGGGACGTCAATGCAGGCCTTATTGCTCCCACCTCGTATAAGAATGCTTTTAGCATGCATTTCTGTATTAGTCTTGCAGATGACGCCATTTTTGATGATAGCTCAGTGGTAGTGGCTCGCCGGTCTACAGATATAGGCTTCGAAACCTTTAATAAGCTTTCAATGAGAGAAAACATTCTGATGAAAGCAATCATAGAAGGTAACAGTATAATATTGTAGGGGCATTTTTACTTTTTCTACTACCTTCAAATTGAAAACCTGTAGATTGGCAGATAAATCCGTCTAAATTCCATGGCACAGCGTGTAGTCACTACGGCCAAATAAAAATTTATAATTCAAATATAAACCATCACCACAAAAAACAACTTTTAAATGCCTGTTTAGCTAGACTAGACAGTGTTTAAAGATAAACGTTTAAAATTATTAGAACTGTCACAACAGAATGACAACGACAACGGACAAAGACAACGGTTACACAATCATTAAAACAACGTTTGTGGTTGTTCATATTAAAACAGGCGACTAAGACATGTTTAACCTTATGGAAGAGTTCAACACATATTTAGGGTGTTTAACTTTTTTGTGGCAAGACCGATCAAGTTTAGGTATAGGCAATATAATATTATATAAACACCACTCGAATATGAATTACTTTGATAATAATCATTATATTACTTTTTGTTCTTCATTTAGTTTTTTTTTCTTTTTATCGTTTTAGATTACGAAGCACATTAACTAAAATTGTTTGCCTTTCTCTCCGTTTATAATTACTTCTGTTTTGTTGGATTTTGTAGGATTCTGTGCCATAAATTTTCTGCTAATGGATTGGTACTTTACAATTTAATTTTATCATTCATATAAAAGGTATAAGATTGAAGCGTTTTTTGACCTGATTCTATTAATAATTTAGGTACTTTTGACCAATGCAGATATTGTCTACTATAAATTGTATATTTATTAAAATAATTATTATAACTCACAGAACGATGCAAGGCTGGCCAGTACAGGTTTAAAAACACATTATTAATAAATGCCTGTTGATTGCGAAAAATCCCTCCCCAAGGCTTCATACCTAGTTTAATTATCAATAATAACATAGACCACTCAAAACCATGTTGATACAAACATGACTAGTATAAGTTTTACCCACTTCATAAGTGCGTATCTACGTAAAGGGACTCAAAATATAATGGTAACTTTAAGCCGTAAGTATATACTTTTCAAGTATAAGTGCTGAATAGAGGTATGTTTATTGTAAGCTACGTTTAGTTGGATGTCCGTTCAGTACCAGAACGTTTAATGGATCTAGTAACAAGCTTTGTCTAGGGCTCTTAAGAGTCGGACTAGATTCTAACTTTAATAAGCCAATAAAAGCGTATAGTTCTCCTGCATCATCATACAATTGGAAGGAATAGAGCGGACGTTGTTACCTTTCCAATAATGACTTATGTGTAGCTTATTGGGAAATTATTGCGACTACTATAATAGCAGACACGTCGACGATAATCAACCAGCACTTTTATTAGTTTACTAGCTGCTGCCCGCGGTTTCACCCGCGCGGAGATATTGGTCTTCATGGTTTTTATTTTTTTGCGCAGAACTCTAGTTATTTTTCTAAAATAAAAATAGCCTAAGTTACTCCTTGTAATATCAGCTATCTGCCAGTGAAAGTCCTGTCAAAATCGCAAAAGCAGAAAACCGCGAAACGGAGCGTAACGATTTTATTTTTCGAGTTTGCTACGCATGTAACAACGATATAGTAAGCTCTCCTGCGCAGCTTTACAACTCGCCCGCTCCACCTACGTCACCGGTACATAAAATGTAGACTATTGTATCCAACCAGTTTGCTCCGGATAAACCCGGTTCTACGAGTACCAGTCGAGGACGAGAAAAACGTTGGACAACTATCGGAGATTTTTTATTTATTATGCTAGAAAGCCTACTAATAACAAGTGTTTATAAAGCGTTTTCTAATAAACTGGATACTGTCGGCAGATAATAATACTATAAATCGAGTAAAAATATAGATGATAGAACTGTGTTTGCAAATAAGTTTTCATTTTAATTTGGATGTAGTATTTATGTAGTAAAGGGATAATAGTCGTAAAAATACATACCTGTGTTAGATACTGTTTAACACCTAAACAAGTCTAAGTCGCGTGTTTAGTTATGAGCAACCACAAATCCTGATTTAGGTAGTGCCTAACCGTTGTCTAACACAATTCTATGGTGATATTCCTATCATTTTTGACGTTTATCTTTAGACAACTGTTTAGCTAGTAAACAGTAGTCTAAAAGCGTTTTTTTTTGTGGTAGCACGGTTAATATATCTAGAACTTTTAAAAAAAGCGTATGACAACTAAATTACAGTGATTTTAAGTTTTTCACGCAAACAGATAATAATTATTAATCTCTTTTTGTTTACTAAATTTTTATACTAATTGCTAATACTAACTGTAGCTGTAAGGCGTAACATTAAGCGAGATAGCCAAATCAAACAGTAGCCAAAGTCTAGAAAACAACTCGACTAGATTCATTAAAGACAATGTTGCAACCTCACACATCAAAAATAAATTGCCCTGTATTTTTGTAGTGCTTTCTAAAGCTCTTAGCTAATTTACCTAGGAGATATTCTCGTAGGCAGAGACTTTCTAGGTCTAAACGCCAATTAGAAAGGTACCACCTACATAGGCACTAGGCAAACGGCGCTTATCTAGGCACTCGCTACTCAGATTAACCTATATCCTGGTGACTCACTTGGTAGGGTGACAATGGTGTCGATTCTGATGTTTCGAACCTAAATCTAATTTTAGTTTCACTCTCTCTTTTTAAGTAAGAACATTGGAAAGGGATGGAATATATTTTAGACCTGTCAAATTAATCTATTTGCTTGTGTCTAGTGGCCATGAACTTAGTGGCGTCTAATTTGTCAAAAATGGAAGATATTTGACCGCTATAAACATAAATTTAGATCTGTCAAAGATTATCTATCCCTTTCTCATGTTTTTTATTGGAAAGAGAGTGCTTCAATAAAGTAGGAGGTTCGCATTTCGTCTGTATATTTTTGTTTGTTTGTTTGTGGCGATGCTACTCGGTGTTCCTTTGTTTTCATGAGTAGGGTATACCTCAAGGGTGATCCTTTAATAAATTTTATGAAAGAATACCACCTCAAGGGTGGAACAGTGGGGGATGAAATTTCATCGAATTCGTCGCGATATTGTCGTCGAAGGCGATTCCCGTTTTTTCAAAAGTATTTTATCTTTGAATTGTCCCAAGAAATACAACAGTGTCGCCAACACAAGTTACCAGCAACGCAACGTGGCCTACGCACTACCCGACGTCGCTGTTTCTATTGTATGCAGAAACGCAATTCACGTTTATATCGCAAAAGCGCCAACTGGATATCCAATAAAATTTCCATAAATTGACGTAAGCTTTATATTAAATACAGTTTAAATAAAAGCGAAGCCGTGTGCGGCTCTCCCGATGGGCAGTAATCATTTGAGACGTCCGTACACGCTATAGGGGGCACAATTTGCACAAAATGTAGAGGAGTTTAGACGACGTACATATAGGAGAACTTGATAGGAATGTGAATCTTTCTGAGTTATCGAATGTGATTTTCCTCAGCTAGAGGTATAAAACTCGGCATGTTCGCGGCCAATACTATGTTTCAGTAGGCACTAGATTCTTCCTACGAACATTGAAAAAATGATACGATCTCAGTAATGCCTTTATGAACTAGCTAATACATAAATAAACACTACTGTATCTAACCTAGCTACAAAAACAGGTGCATAATCTACAAGCCCAAGTAGGCCTTTAGATAATCCAAATGTTCTAGCCCACTACCAGTTGGAAGCGTACCCAGCATGCTGGCGGCATTGCCTCGTTGAACCGCAATGCTGATCCGTTGAGCCAAATAAGTACCAGCATTTTGGATACGCGTCGCATCAATCAAACGCTCTGACAAAATTTTGAAAATATTATGAGCTCCCGGCCATTACGGACTCAATAATTATATTGTTACACTTTTAAATTTTATCCATTCCCATGCAGCCGGATATATCAAGGCAGAACATCGCCTGTCAGTGGGAGAGGCTTACGTTCACAAATTTACCCAAAAAGGCTGAAGAAGAAGAGTGTTTTATTTTTTATTTTATTTATTTCGATAATCCAACAGCGTTAATTTCAATTTATTTATATTTTAACAACATAGACCACAATAAGGCCAAGAAAGGATTACACAACTAGAATTCATGTACATTTACGAACTGTGAATGGATATTAAGCAGCACAAGAATATAACAGCAAAACCAATAGTTTAGTAATACATTACTTACTTATAGATAATAGTTACAGTAAAAAACCACAAATAAGAAATAAAATAGTCATAACCAAACAAAAGTATTACAAAGGAAGTATAAGTAGTTTTCTTATAAATATAAGTGTTCGTTGGCAAACCTCCACAGTCGTCAGCACACTTTACAAGTTGAGATCTTAGCCCCGTTATAGCTAAACCAAATCTACTCAGTAAATTTTTTCCACGCTGCCAGCTCGGTGCAGGTGAATGAAACTAGAGATAGCTTATGCATGAATCCACCTACGGACCATGATTATGGATCCAAGTGAACGCAGCCCAAAAGAAAGCTCCGGTGAGGATATCAAACTCTCTTAATTCTATCAAATAAAAATAATTATGAGATGAAACGACCTGATGGTAAGGAAAGCTTGCCATAAATGAATAATTGATGTGGTCAGCATGTTCGGTACGCTGTTAAATGGTTGTACATATTTTGGATTATCTACAACCTGAGTTTAAATTGGTATGCTATCCCAAAAGGGAGTCAATGTGCTCCTGGAGGTCAGCAACATTTGTTTTACGAGTTTCTGAAATTCAGAATTTTTCATTGAAAGCATTTAAAGTATACGACAAAATTTGACAACAGAACTTCCAGGCAGCCCTAGATCAGCTGATTCACTTGAACTATGTTGAACTTTGTCAAATGATAATTTTGATTAGAAGAGACTTAAAAAATATACCAATTCAAACTCACCGTGTAGAGGCCTACAATGGCTTGTAGATTACATAACAATTTTTGTATCCAAGTTTGATGTAGTGAACAATAGTATTTTATGCAGTAGTTAGTTAATAAAGGCATTATACCCGTTGAAAAAACCGCTACTGCAGCTTACAACATTTAATAAGAAATATTTGTGGCTTACGTCTTCATTAACTTCTTTAATACTAAAACCAAGCAGTCTACCGAATTCGCTCAAGTTAGTAACATTATAATTAGTTAAGAAGCGGGGTAATTCAACGTTGAGTTTTATGTTCCGGAACAGTTGGCCCATTGTTCCGCGCAGCCTTGGCGCGTCTCCCACGAGTTCAAACACCAATTTGGTGTCGAATTTCGGTGCATTGTTTTAGGGTACCGCGGTTCAATGATGTAAACATTGTTTCGGCGTTCAATTACCGTGCTTTGGAGCAAATTGCAACCTCCTTTGAGTTTAGTTACAGCTTTAGCACAATCGGTACTTACTTTTAGTTTTTACAGTTTTGACAACTTTGCGTAGTGCGTGTACCTATCAGGTATATTCAAACAATCGTTCATTTTGGTAACTAAGTAACTCCGTGGTAGTGACGTCACCCGCTGATGTACAGGTATTCAATAGTTCCTACTATAAGCTTTAGCTTTTGTTAAGTTAAACATCATAAAAATAGCATGGTGATAGGGCATTACACTGGTCTGGCTAGCTACCACTCTTAAAAAGCAAATTTGTCGTAAAGTACCTATATAATTTTAGTAGATGCTTATCTATACAAATAAATAAAATTGAAGTGTCTGTTTGTAATATCAAAATAACAGCTTTTCACCAAATGCATATGAAAGTATATACGTTACCTATCACAAAGCAACCATTTTTAAAATTTTCGTCTGTCTGTTTGTTCCGGGTAATCTCCGAAATGGCTGGACCGATTTCGTCGGGACTTTCACTGACAGATAGCTGATATTACAAGGAGTAACTTAGGCTACTATTATTTTCGAAAAAGAATTGGGGTTCCGTGCAAAAAAATTAAAACCATAAAATCCAATATCTCCGCGCGGGTGAAACCGCGGGCAGCAACTAGTATACAGTATATTATGCTAACCAAAACTATACGATTGTGACTTGAAATCATTCTACTGCAATAAGTAATAGCCATTTCTTCGCTGAACACGTGCGCGGGGAGATATATGTGAAGGTTGTCATTTGGAGTAAATTGCAACCTTTGTGCCTATAGTTACACTAAGTTGCTCGCGGTGTTGTGGCTGCTTTGCATATCCAGCGGTAGGTAGGCGTGTGCCGCCAACTTTGTTGCTATTACTATCTGTGATTATACGCCTGGGATGCTGGGGTAATATCGTAAACGTTTATTGAGATACGGTCCCTATAAGGTTTAATGTGTCCCTGTTTTAGGTACAAATAATAATGGACATTTAATGACGTCGTTCAGACATCTTTCCTTAGGTTAGCGTTAGATCACTATCTTCCTTGAACTTAAGCAACGATGTGGCCGACAATATGGTGTTTAAGCCTAGATTAGAACTGGCTGTCAGGTATAGCTGGCGAAACACAGCGATAGGTGCTGGCAACAGATTTTCTACTTAATATTGGTAGCTAGCCAGGGAAGCACTAGAAATTGCCCTACTAAGGGGCGTATTAACCCTAGGGCCAAAACGGCCAAGGCCCGGGTTGGCAGGCTCCGAAGGGCGGCGCAAGCAGAAGAAAATTTAAAAAAGCCTACCTAACTAAGGCTCTTATTAATAAACAGTGTTAAACGGTTGAATAGTTCAACTGTGTTTTGTCTCTATCGATTCAGGTTAAATCTGTCAAAGAACAACAAAGACAAAACATAGTTTAACAAAACCACCGTTTAACACTGTTAATTAATAAGAGCCTAAATCTCGTAAGGTGCTCGTGGGTGTAAGTTTGAACACATCAAAACGTGGGGCTTTCGTATTATATATACTGACCGACAGAGCGGCGGGGCCTGCAGGCCCAGAGTGCTGAATCCTAAAATACGCCACTGGCCCTACTACCACCCTGTGGTTGGATTAGGAAGTTTTGGATACCGAAAGAGGATCGTTTGCCTGATGTTAAGCATTACGCCACGCCAGCCCATAATAATTGCAATACCGCCACAGAATAGATAATAGTACAAGTGTACCACCCAGAACTTTGTAAAACAAAGGCCTGCGCGGCACTGCCTTGCGCTTGTTACCCTGAGACATTAGGTATTAAGTCTCTAAAGCCCAGTAATTTCACTAACAGTTTTGCTAATCGAAATGCTTGCACATTGCTGTACGGTGGCAGACTTTACGAGCAAAATGGAGGTAGCCACCCAGACGCTTGCCGAAGAGTTAATCCACCACCTGGTAAATATCTACAGATATATCAACCTATAAATAACCGGCGGACATCACTACAGCACTGAGCTATCATCTCTTGAAAAGTTGTTCCATATTTTCATTTTTCCCTCTTTCATATACGAACCTGCGGCGCAAGTACGGACGGATCTTTTCGGTCGATAAAATTCGATAAAATTGACAGTTCAAATCGATAAAGTGGGATTTACCGAGCCTCGAAACAATCGACAAAAGTTATCGAAAAGCTAGGTCGAATCCAAAGAGAATATAGAGCTACTACAATACTTTACGATCACACTTCGGTACTCGCAACATTCGATAAATTTGTCGAATTTTTCGGTTCGACAAATTTATCGAACCGACTTCCGTACTCGCGCCGCTGATGTTTTACTGATAGTGAATCATTATCAAATCTAAGGAACCCAACAATAACAAGAAAAAGAAACTCCATATCTTGTGCACCATCCAAAACAGAAGCAAGTGTAGCGAGTCGAATTGTTACGCCACGAGTTACTCCCGTGACCACACCATGCCTGCCAAGTTATCCAATTTCCTCAGTTCGCTCTATGGCGTTTCAAACTTTATTACAAAGGGAAATAAGGTCAGAATGGTTTGCATTTTTTAATGGAGAGGTATATTTTGTGTTGCTGGTGGTATCGTCAGATAATCATGGTTTATAAATTGTAGAAGTTCAGGAAGGTTAATGCAGTGATGTTGGAAGCAATTTCAGTGTACTGGCGGAAGTTGGTACTTACTGCGGACGTATATTCGTACATAACGTCTTCATATCAATGTATAATCATGAATCTATTAAAAGTTGTTGTTTCTACAGCCAATATTAAACGCTTCAAGGAACCGCGTCTTTTGTGCAGAAATACAGGATAGTTGTTGACTAACCTATAAACACTAATGGTCTTACTACAAAAAAGTAAAACACGCTCTAAACACATGTTAAACAGTGTCTAACCCCTAAACATGCCTTAGCCGCGTGTTCAAATATGAGCAACCACAAATCTTGATATAAATAGTTTCAAACTGTTGTCTAACTCCATTTTGTTGTGAGATTGTTAATCATTTTAGATATTTATCTTTAGACACTATTTAGCTAAACAGGCGCCTAAAAGATATTTTTTGTTGTAACATGGCAATGCTTTTATTTATACAGCTAATTTTAGTTTTTAGTTAAACATATTGAATACAAAAGAACATTGTACATAATTGTATCATAAAATAGCAGTTTCTCATTATATCATAAAATAGCAAGTAAAAAGTAAAAGCATACAGCAGCTAATGAATCGAACTATTGCAAATTAATATTCAAGTTTATGATGACATCAACAACATAGACAACACAAATATCCAACACTAATTTGGACACTAAAAGCTTTCTCGGAAACGATTTATCTGCCGGACATGTACGATCACGCTATGCGCCGGCTCACGCGAATAAAATGCCCGAAATTGTTGTCGCGTGACGTCACTACATCTAAGGTCACCAGTCACGAATCTCACTGAATCATTGACCCGGTGTTGAGACGCGGTTAACTGGTTACCTACCCGCGGCGTGGAGAAACGTTGGATAGTCTGTGGGCAGTCTGCAGAGGAATTTACCTTGGCTTTGGGTTTCTTTAGAAACTTTCTTATTATGACAAGGGCCCATGGTGATGCTCTATCGTCGTGTTTTGATGAAATTGATTTTGAAGTACTGTTTTATTTATGATTGGTTAGTGTTGGACAATCTCGTTGATCGTATAAACTGACGATGGGATCAAAGACACCACTGATCACATCGAGCTGGATCATACTGATTGATTCTTGGTAGCAGATTTTCTATGGTCTGGTTTTCTATACTTGTCTAATAATTTCAACAAACTCAGTGAATGCCAATCAACGACAGTAATAGTGATAAACCGCTAACCAACGACATTACTTATTTGAATTTCTATCTATTTCATTGGTTGGTAAGCCGTCAAGATTGTTTAAATTATTGGACAACTAAGAAAATCTCCATTATAGGCGTGTAAATTCCGATACTAATATTTCATCTGTCTTTTATTTTCTTACTTTTGATATGAAGTCAAGAAATTGCGAGTATACCAAAGAGTAAAATAAAAAAAAGAAGTTGTGCAAGTCTAAAGGCTAAGAAAACTGTTTGGCGACAGAACGACTGGCAAAACAAATCCTTTACACAAAAAGACAACACATCTTCTATTTCCCAATCTACAGCTGAACCACTAAAACTATTGGTTATTCTACAACTAGCCTTAGAGAACTGCTGCCCAATCTGTGCGCGGAATCATGGACAACGAAGGCCACCGCGGCCGTTACAAAGCCGGCGGTTACGCGGAATCGCTAAGATATGTGTGTCTGTACCTAGATTTTTAGTAATAATAGTGGACGCCCGTGATTTTGTGCGGTCGGAAGGTTGAGACTGGCCTTTGTCTGCTTTATGGGTTCAGCGAGCGAATTATCTGGAACGCGTGTGGTTTCTTATTATTATTTTGTGAAACTTTTGAGGAGAGGTAGCCTTTGAGTTGGAAGTCTTCTAAGAATATTGAATAAGTACTGAATTAATCATTGAAAAAATCGAGAGATATACCGACTTTGTAAGATACCTTTAGCCAATACAATCTTTTATGCGTGTGCATAGAATACATACCTAACATTATCTAAATGTATGCAACCTCAATTTATTAAAATGTGTTCATAGATTTGTAACTATAGTCTATGGTATAGCGTTCGGCATCTAAGTGTTAATGCTTTTCTATTCTCTTTATAACTGAGAAGATAATTGCCAAAATTAGGGTCAGGGACCCATAGAGTAGTACTATCAGGGACCATTCTCGCTGTGAGTGTGGTCTAGATGATGGAACCTTAGACCATATTATCTTCTGCTGTCCTAAGTTATCATTTTCCCTTTATGATATCATAAGTACTGATATCCCTCGTCCTTTTAATTTTAAATTCCTTCTCTCATATATATGTCTTTACTCCATTTGTTTATATTTTATGTAATTTTATTAAGTCTAATAATATTCGTTTATAAATAGTTGTTATGTCTTTAAACCTTTTAATTACATACTATAATTACATTTCAATGTTTCATATTTTGTAACCAGGCAATTATTAATACCGTACACTGGCCTCACTTTGACACTGGCAGAAAAACGTCAAGCAGCGTTTAAAAGCCATAATCTGAAGAAGAAGAAGAAGAAGAGAAGATAATCCTAACATGGTCTGTTTATTGCTAGTGTAAGCTTAATTAAGTATGTAACCAACTAAGTCTGTTGAATACATTGCAATCCATACATTATATATAAAATTATGTATATATTTATAATATATGCAAAAGTGTGTCTGTTGGTTTGTTAGTGTGTCCTTCTTTCACGCAGAAACGGACCATCGGTTTGACGTGTTTTTTTTGGCATACATATAGTTTATCGACCGTAGATTAACATAGGCTACTTTTTATACTGAAAAAATGCACGGTTCCTATGGGAATGCGGGTGAAACTGCGGGCAGAAGCTAGTTAGTAAATATTTACAAAAGGTGTAACGAAAAAATGTACAGTTTTTGTTAAAAATTTTCGACACTTCTCATTTTATTGAAATTCCTCATTCTTTAAAACTGCAATCAAAATTATGCAAACCCCTTGACTGGGTACACGTATACTTACTCCATTCAAGTCGAGGTGTTAACTTTCAGAACAAATAAGACTTTCTGCTTACCCGCGGCGTGTCAAAGAAGCAAGGTCCAGGCATTCCGCGAACCTAACGTCGTAAAAAATGCATACAGGCGACTTGTGAGCCTGCTTCTATATTGAACTTGGTTATACATGTGGTTTCAATATACACAAGCCACATAAAAGAAAGTGATTGGTTTTGCCGATGCGGTGTTTGGGTGTTTGGGTGTATTCGGTAAGGTAAAGTTGGTAGCTGTTAATTACACATAATTTTATAAAAATCCTTTCATATTTATCAGTTTTCACATGGCGGTCACCTGCGGCTATGTTGTGAGGATCTTGTGGTGACATTGGTGGTGACTAGGTGTTCACCATCTGGGTATAACTCAGATAAAGCTGACTACATACAGTATGTAGTATGGTCACGTAGTAGCATGCATCGGTTTTTTTGAAAGCCGCTTCTAAGGGGCAGCTTAGACGCTCAAGCAAACGTACTTTGCTTGTCAGAATAACAACGCTTTTGCGTCAAGCGCGGCTTTCGTGATACTCGAAATGCGCGCTTGAGGCAAAAGCGTTGTTATTCTGACAAGCAAACGTACGTTTGTTTGAGCGTCTAAGCTGCCCCTAAGTCATATATAGCTCACACGTGAGCCGTGTGAGCTATTCCATGAGTCTCCACTGAAACTAGTACGATGCTAATGATGTATTCTTATAGACGCAGACGCTAACGTTTCTGCGTTCTAGTGAGTCTCTTATAATACTAAGTAGTTACTTTAGTACCTACTAAAAAGATTTAAGTAGTTCATGGTTTGTTGATAAGATCTGGTGATTTTTTAGCCTGACGTACAAACAAAAACGGTTACAACATTTCCAAGCCAAATGTTAGTCTAGATAACAGTGAAGGTAAAAAACCAATGCTAGAGGACAACAACACGGACTTTATCGGCATGCCTGCCGCCTTTGTTATAAAATTCGGCACGAAAACCGATTCGCGACGCCGGAATTCGACACCTTTAGTCTAAATACTATGAGTTATCCTCGTCATAACAAACGGAATGGACTTACTTGAGCTCTCACTTCTGTTCTGACACGAAATGTTAACTTAAAATGTAATGTAAATGATTGCGTTCAAAAAGATATAGATAGTTTTTTTTTTTTAATGTTATTTGGTAACGAGATGAGCTGATCGTTTGCCTGATGGTAAGCATAACGCCGGCCCATAACAATTGCAGTACCACCCAGAACTTTGAAACACAAAGGCCTGCGCGGCACTGCAGTGCGCTCGTTACCCTGAGACATTAGGTATTAAGTCTCATAAGCCCAGTAATTTCACTGGATACTCTGCTCGTCAAACCGGAACACAGTAATGCTTGCACACTACTGCTCGGCGGCAGACTTCACGAGCAAAGCGGTGATAACAACCCAGACGGACACTCGCAGAAGAGTTAGTCCTCCCACTAACAAAGTAGTAGTATAAGCTAGGTTTTTGCAAACGATTAGGTATGTAGTTCAAACTTTTTTTGCACTTTGTGTCAAAAGTGTGTGGCAAACCAACAATGCTTTGTCCTGCTTTCACGCAGCAACGAAGCAAAGGATCGACGTGATTTTTTGCATACATGTAGTTCATGGACCGGAGAGTAACACAGGCTTTTTCATCCCGGAAAAATGCACGGTTCCTGAGGGAATCTCCCGTGGAAACAGCTGGCAAAACCTAATCCGTACTATGCATACCAAAATTGTATTTTTTGGTGTGTTGGTTTCGCAGCAATGGAGCAACGAATCGACGTGATTTTTGGCAGAGATTAAGATTAAAAGCCAGAGGGTGACGTACGTGACTTTTTTCGGGAAAATGAACGTGTTTGTGGTAATGTCCATGCGGGTGAAATCAGAGCAGTTAGTAATCGTACTAATCCTACTAATATTATAAATACGAAAGTGTGTTTGTTGGTTTGTCCTTCTTTCACTCAATAACAGAGCAACGGATCGACGTGATTTTTGGCATACATATAGTTTATGGACCGGAGAGTAACATAGGCTACTTTTATCCCGGAAAAATGTACGGTTCCTGTGGGAACGCAGGTGAAAACCGCGGGCAGAAGCTGGTATAATATATTTAAGAGCTTTCACTACCTTTAAGTTTGGGTACCAGAAAAATAGTGGTATCTGTGATATCTAAACATTTTTAGATATATTACCACTGTTTTTCTGGTTGGGATAGGTACACAAACTTAATCTTGATAGGACAGCGTTTGACTGGTCTGTAGATTTGACGAAGTTTATTAGGATATTTGTCAATTAGCCTAAGTTTAGGATGTATACATCACTTAAGTGTAGGTGATATATATATCTCCTAAACTCGTCAAATTCTCAGAATATTCAAACGCTGTGCTATCGAGGTTAAAAACAAGACTGTTAATTATTTATCTTAAGTTTAGGTTTCAAAGCATATCTCAATTTGCAATTTCTGAGATATTTAGTATTTACGCAATGCAGCTGCCATTTTAATCCGGAAATCTTTAGGCAAAGCGTTAATTGGCTATTTTATTATCTCGCTCATTATCTTGTTGTAGCCAAACCTAGTTTGTCTCGCCCACGTCTAGCCATATTTAGCGTAATTTATTACTGCTTTTAGTTTGAATACATTTTAGAAGAATGGAAAATGTCCACCTTTGATCTGAATTTCCATGTATCGTGTGAAATAATATCTTGTCGTGTTAAAGTTATTGATTGCTTGATGACTAGATGTAGATACCACTATTTTACTCCTAAAAAGTTAATTGTTCATTTGCACAGAGTTCTTAGTCGTTTATAGATTTTTTTATTGTTATTAGTGTGTTTCATCTGGCTAAGTTGGTGGTAACCCGGTAACCTGGTGATCTGAGTAATCTCCGTAACGGCTGTACCGATATTGACGGGACTTTCACTGACAGATAGCTGATGTTACGAGAAATAACTCAGGCTACGTGGGCGAAGCCACGGGGCACAGCTAGTATTAATATAAACGTTACTCAAAACCGGGGTCAAACGCTGAGTAAAAAAATACTGTTATTTATTTTGGCATTCGTCGTAAACTAGAATCAACCACATCTGGTAAAAGGTACCTCCTGATCATATTTTCACTTAAAGACGAACATAAATCGCGGCTTATCTATGCTCTCCGATACAACACTATAACTACAAAATGTACGTCCATTTATCACAATTTGCTGAATGCTGTTCCTAGTCTGTAAGGCCCGTAGTCATAGTGCGGGAATAAAACTAGAATACAGTTACATAAAAAAACATGACTGCCCTAGACAGTGGTTAGTGGGAGGACTAACTCTTCTGCGAGTGTCCGTCTGGGTTGTTACCACTGCTTTGCTTGTGAAGTCTGCCGCCAAGCAGTAGTGTGCAAGCATTACTGTGTTCCGGTTTGATGAGCAGAGTATCCAGTGAAATTACTGGGCTTATGAGACTTAATATCTAATGTCTCAGGGTAACGAGCGCACTGCAGTGCTGCGCAGCCCTTTGTGTTACCAAGTTTTGGGTGGCACTGCAATTGTTATGGGCCGGCGTTATGCTTACCATCAGACAAACGACCAGCTTGTCTCGTTACCAAATAACATAAAAAAAAAAAAAAATTATAAAAAAACCTATGTCTTATGAGTGCCAAACAATATTGAAAGGCTGATTTTGGTCCAATTAACATTATGCGTGTTGTTAAGGCAGTTTTTAGTGCGCTCCTCGCTAGAAAGCCAAAGGCGAGCCTTTATGGCAGCTACACTTGAGAGCTTAGCTTGAGAGCTAGTTCTATTATAGGTTTGATGCGCTCACCACCGTCAATGATGACAATAACAAAACCTCAGAGATTTAAATAATCTTTGGCAAAACTCATGATCGGTTCCTATTAAGATCCATCTTGATCCTGCTCGACCACTACGGCCCTAAAGTGTCCAAAGGCTCGCTACCATATTTCATGCCTGTCCTTTCAGCCTCGCGTGCTAAGCTCCCATGATCTGTTTCGAACTGGTTTACTGGAATTAATGCGGTATCATACTGCACGGTTCTTGGGAAGCCGGTGCATGTCTGCGCATGTAGTGCATGTTTCTCATTATAAATGACATTCAAATGCAGCGGACAGCGAGAAATGGCATGGAGATACGGTTCCCAATGATCCTGCTTAATAATTTTGGTTTGTTTACTTTAATAGGCGCATTGTGTTTCCTTTAATGCATAACTCTACCCAATCTATGCAATTTACATCTCTGCCTTTACACTGAATTGGTTGAGTGGTTCAGGCCGTGAGGAGATAGACATTGTTACTCTCTGATTTTTATAATATAACATTACTACGGATACCTATGTTTTTTCATCCGTCTAATCGATCACACTCCAGCCGCAGGTAACAGTAATAAAACACACGCAATTAATCGAATACATTTGTTTAATCAGTCAAACAATCGATTACAAAAGCTCAATTAAAAGCTCATTAGAGATGCTGTGTTCGAATCTCGAATACCGATCGCACCTTACGTGTCTGAAGGCGAGTTTAAGCGCGCTCGGATGTGAGTGGCGATTCTGAACAAATAATTAAGGATTCCTGCTATATCGGATCTGCATAACGAGCTGGTAGGCACGCACTTGGGAGCCCGAGCAATGCTGAGCTCGGGAGATAAGCTATTTGCATCCAAGGATGGCAGTTGATGCAAAACAGAAGAGGCTGCTCGGTCTTGTGCGATGCTGCGAACAAAACGATATTCATCCATACAGATAAATAAAATTGAAGTGTCTGTTTGTAATATCAAAATAACAGCTTTTTACTAAATGCATATGAAAGTATATACGGTACCTATAACAAAACAACCATTTTTAAAATTTTTGTCTGTCTGTCTGTTTGTTCCGGGTAATCTTCGAAACGGCTGGACCGATTTTGGCGGGACTTTCACTGGCAGATAGCTAATGTTACAAGGAGTAACATAGTCTATTTTAATTTTAGAAAAATAGTTAGGTTTCCGAGCAATAAAATAAAAACCATGTAATCCAAAATCTCCATGCGGGTGAAACCGCGGGGCAGCAGCTAGTTTATTTTATACAATTGGATAACGAGGCAAGCGGGTCGTTTATCTGATGGTAAACATAACGCCAGCCCATAACAATTGCAGTGCCACTCAGAACTTTGAAACACAAAGGCGTGCGCGGCACTGCATAGTGCCCGTTACTCTGAGACACGGTATTAAGTGTCGTGAGATCAGTGATTTCATGGACTACTTTGCTAATCAAACCGGAACACAGTAATTTATCTATTTTTTAAAGACCAACAACACAAATGATAAATACAGACAAGTTTTTGAACCAGTACCTAATGTTTGACATTACTGGTTCAAAAAATATTAGAATTCAAATACTTAGATACAGTAACTGAAGTTACATTTTTATATTTGTGTGCCGTCATCCGCGTCCACCGCAATCATATTAGGTTTTTTGCACGTTTAATATTGATGTACCCTACGAAATCCAGAGCTTAGGGAAGAAACATTAAATTCTGAAATGTCCTTCGAAGCCCATGTTACCCGTACACATTAAATTCATGTGAGAATAGGAATAAATGAGTAGCAAACTCCATGGCTACAGTCACGTGCTTCAAGGCTTCCGCACCGCGTTCACTTGAGAGCGTTTCAAATGAGACTGCATCACCAGCTGGGGGAGCCGCAGTGGCACTGCAATGGTTATGGGCCGGCGTTATGCTTATCAGGCAAACGACCGGCTCATCTCATTATCAAAGAGTATAAAAAAATTGTTATCGAATATTTTTCGTGAGATGTTCCTAGGTCCAGGGCTGAGAAGATCTTTTTCTATTCTAGCGCATGTTTGGCTTTTTTTTTATGTTATTTGGTAACGAGACGAGCTGGTCGTTTGCCTGATGGTAAGCATAACGCCGGCCCATAACAATTGCAGTGCCACCCAGAACTTTGAAACACAAAGGCCTGCGCGGCACTGCAGTGCGCTCGTTACCCTGAGACATTAGGTATTAAGTCTCATAAGCCCAGTAATTTCACTGGATACTCTGCTCATCAAACCGGAACACAGTAATGCTTGCGCACTACTGCTTGGCGGCAGACTTCACGAGCAAAGCGGTGGTAACAACCCAGACGGACACTCGCAGTAGAGTTAGTCCTCCCACTATCAAAACTAGCTAGCTGCAACGTCCAAATTAAAAATCAGTCGCTATGTACCTATCGGTCTATAAATGTTTACCTATTCCTATTGAGATCGAGTCATTTCCCATAACTGCATTCAGATACTGAGATAAGATACTGATCAAACCACAGATCTCTATGGGTCAAACGCTTACGATCACAATAAAAAAATTGGAAGGATCACGCTGCCCCAAAATCCTACAGCAACTTCCTCCAAAAAATACAGTATTTTTTGTATGTTTAATTAACTTTTAATCATCCCATCTTCCTTTTTTCACAGGTCAGTGAATGGCGTCCTACCGTCATTAGGCTCACCTTTCGTTCGTTAATTGAACTTTAACTAATGACTAACGTAATGCACAAGTAACCTCAGCTCGGATGCAATCAATATCTCTTTAGGGCTTTCTTAACGACTCGGCTTTGTAGCTGGTATTGCCAGATTCTTTAACATATCTACTAGAAATATGATTTTATTTTCTTTTTATATTTATTTTTGGTAGTGGGAGGACTAATTGTTAGTGGGAGGACTAACTCTTCTGCGAGTGTCCGTCTGGGTTGTTACCACCGCTTTGCTCGTGAAGTCTGCCGCCAAGCAGTAGTGTGCAAGCATTACTGTGTTCCGGTTTGATGAGCAGAGTATCAAGTGAAATTACTGGGCTTATGAGACTTAATACCTAATGTCTAAGGGTAACGAGCGCACTGCAGTGCCGCGTAGGCCTTTGTATTTCAAAGCTCTGGGTGGCATTGCAATTGTTAGGCCGGCGTTATGCTTACCATCAGGCAAACGACCAGCTCGTCTCGTTACCAAAAAACATAAAAAAAACTACTTATATAATAAACTATATTACATTTCCTAAAGATATACATTTTGAGGAAATAAATATAAAATAATCAAATTTCTCCAGTAGCAAAAGCTTGGTGCTCGTGCACCAGCGGTAGCCACGAGGCTAGGATTCGAGAAAACTTCCACAGGACACTATCATGGTATATACCATGGTTGAAATAGTAGATACGATTGTTAAGTTTGTCGATTGTTTGACGGCTCCGTAGCTAAGTTGGTAGTAACCCTGCCTGCAAGGCGAGGGGTCCCGGGTTCGATTCCCGGCCGGGGCAGATTTTGTGTAAGCATAAAGTTTGTTCTCAGGTCTTGCATGTTTGTGATGTGTATCTGTGTATGTCCATGCCACCTGCGACACAGGGAATCCTAGTGCGGGGGTATGAGTGTGTAAGCGTTTAAGCGTTTATGTTTATTTAAGTACCACGGTAGAAAATGTATTCTTGACTTCTAATGGCAACACCACAAAGCAGTCACTGAGAAGGATTTATTCCCTTTGGCTAATTTAGTGGAACAAAATGGATTTGAAAGCAAATTCTCAAAGGCACTCGGAGAGTGAATACAATTATAAGCGAATTGTTCGTAACTGACTGACTGTAAAAGCTGACTAGGCTACGAAATCACAATTGGCGTTAAACATATCCCAAAGCAAGTTTCATTTGTTTATACAATCGTTTGTTTGGAAGCAGCGGTGTCAGCTTAATAGCTAATGTCTTAGTTTTGAAATTTCCTTGATGTGATTTACCTGCCATCGTCTATTGTTTAGCTAATGGCTTGAGGCTCTCATAAATATTGGTCCTAATTAAGTCTGTCTTTTGTGTTGGAGTGATCAGCAGTATAATGGGGAAAATACTGGTTAAAATTGACGATACAGCCTACAACCTATTTTGGCATTATGAAGATAAAGTATTTTTTTATCCTTTTATAAATGGCAAGGCATTTAAAGCGATACTGTACCGATGGTTTTATTTTATGATATTTTAATTTAACTTCTTTTTAGGTAGTCTGTTTACTATTGTATTGTATTATTCATTCAAGAACAAATTACATTGTGTTTGAATGTCAATTAAAAAGATTACAAAGACTAAATTACAAATTAAATTAAATATAAATGTCATTTCCCAGTACAATACAATAAAATACAAAATACTTTATTGTACACCAGACTTATAAATTAAACAGTACAAAAATATTAAGACACACTAAAGTACAATGGGCGGACTTATCGCTAAAAGCGATTATATTATTATACATTATTTTAAGAAAAAATTTCATGCTATCTTAGATAATTTGTCAAGTTAGCTTAGATCCGTCTGTATCACTTCCTAATTAATATTATCAACACGAAATTTTGTGAGAATGGATGGTTGTTACTCTTTCACGCAAAAACTATTTAACGGATTTTGATAAAACTTTACAGTAATATAGCTTCTACATCAGAATAACACATAGACTACAATTTACATAATTTATAACACGCGGGTGAAGCCACGAGAGGAAGCTAGATGTTCATAATTTGATTATCACTATATGACACATGAATTTAACAGCACATAATCTTACAGTAAACTCTACGATTGTCTTTTCACCGATGAAACATTTTCACGGAAACGTATAGCTTACGGAATCGGCTTTTTAAAATTGTTTTACACTCAATTATCACATTAATTTGACGCTATGAACGGTAGCAACCGACTTCCACCCTCTTCCATCACCATTCCCACAATCATACTTCTTTTGTATCGTATTTATACAGGATATGAACTGTCTATGATTTGGCTGACCAGGCAAACCCAGCTGAATTACCCAACCGGACCGTCCGTATTACCCAAGATGTGTCGAGAGCGGAGACGACGGTGAACCTATAAATATTATATTTTTGTGATAACACCAGTAATTTCATTAGCTATACTTTGCTCATCAAACCGTAACACAGTAATACTTGCACATTACTGCTTGGCGGCAGACTTAACGAGCAACACGGTGGTACCCAGACAGGGGTTCCTAGAAAAGCCTACCACCTGGTAAGCAAAGCGATGGTGGGCTTTCTTCTTATTTAAAATTCTCATTCCGCTGTTCCAGGCAGCGCAATACAAACGAATTGTAAATACGATGACTTGTAAGTGTTGGAAATCGTTAGGCCGGGCACAGCCGCGGCGGGCGCGGCTATTGGCGCGCTGCCTCGTAACGAGCACCCAATTTAAATACCAACAAAAAAGTTCTCAAATCACCACGGATTTACCTCGACCAGTTCTCGTGTAGGCGGACTTCTTGTGGCACCGCGGTACAAGCCACGAGGTTTAAGCGATCTGATTGTAAATTCAAAAGGGTTTGTTAACTGGCGGACAGGTGACTTATTTACTGCACAACCATCCGGCAAGACTGTTTGGAGTCAGGCGATATTTATTTTGCTATGTCATGTGCTCTTTTACAGTGTTTTTAAATATCTGAATAAATTACATTGCAGTTTTTAATGTTGGTAATATTAACTGTTTGCGACTATATCTGCATTCAAGGTTCTCAGTTTCTCAGGATTTTCCTAAATTTGTGATATTATGATAGTTGCTAAAATTGCCATTACGATTGTAACGAATTTTCATGCAGTCATAATGCTGGGAACTTACAATACGGGTTGACAGTGAAATTTTGAGCGTTTTGTATAGCATAGGTAGTTGTATAGCTTAAGCACTTGTAACATTATTTTAAATGAAAAATTGTTATCTAGTTTTCAGCAGTTGGCTTCTTTATAAAAGTGACGGAAAGAAATAGTGTGAATATAAAATTGTTGTACTACTGTATTTGAATATATATATTTTCTAAATGCGCATAGCTGTCATATCATAACCTGATTATTATATTATATTTTATTAGTGGATAAAAAAGTGGTAAACCTCTTCGACATTTAACAGTGTATAGCCCGCTGCAGCTTATGATATGAGGCTTGATCACGTGGGAGGTTGTAACGCTACATGTGAACGCATCTGCATCGCTCGCCGGGGTCAACGAACCCTGCACGCTTGTTTAACGAACACTGTGAGAAGGTCATGAGCACAAATTATATAGGGTATCAGATAGACATGTCGCCTACATCCGTCGCTAGACACGAGCTCTCGTCTCTGATTGGCTGAAGCAAAAAGATGTATGACATTTTTTCAATTTTTTATTTTACGTTTACCTAAGCTAATGCAATATTCTAATAAAGAGCAGCCTTCACTACATTATTTAATATTACCTAACCTACTTCTTTAAAATTCAGTAAAACAACGTTTTTGTATTCAATCCTTTATTTTTCTTTTTCAATTTTTTCTTATATTTATTCAGAGCTTTGCTTTGCATTGCTTGAATTACAGTCCTTTTCTCAGCGTATTGATGGTCATCAGTACAGTGCATGGGTTCTGGAAAACGAAGATTAATAAATCGAAAATTGAATGTATAATATAATATGAACGATTTATTAGGAACGTAACTGAAATGTGGGTAGCTTACCATTAGTTTCAAGAGATAATGAAATCCCACTGCGAATTGCCGATTGTATAAATAAAGTAGGATAAGCACTGCTCAGTAGATATGATTTCATGTCACGAATCGTGCCTCAACATGTTTGGGACACATTTGTAGATCAGTGAGCTCTTTCGCACTCGCAAAGAATCGCAGTTGATGGCAACCAATCACTTTTGGAACCTTTCCTCGCTTTTGGGTAACTTGTGTAAAATACAGGCATCTCGAGGGCTTACGCAGCCCGGTACACATCATTTGTGATACATTTCGAAAAATTAATCAAACAAGTTGATTGCTATAGATGTGGAAAAGAAAATAGACGAAAATTAATCGATGCACAGCTACCAATTCACTCAACACAACGACAACAATATGTAATATTGAAATTTAAGATATAATTTATTTAATAATGACAGCACAATGACAATAGGTATGAGTGGTCTGCAAAGAGATTTTAATGTGTTATGGCGACGACAATGACTTCAAATCGTAACAAATATGGCGGCGGCTCTAAAGATGACGTCAAGAGGTGGGGAGTGAAGTGAGCGGGGGGTGCAAAATGTCATATGTCTTTTTGCTGTGACGTTTCTCGTGTCTAGTGTTTTTCTTAGACAGATTTATACCCGTGGTCATGAGATTCGGCAACTGCCAATATTCTTGACCGTTTCAATTTTGAATTTAGAATGCATACAGAACGTTCCATTTGTTTTTTTTGTGGTTGGTATTAGAACTCGTTTCACAAATGGATTTGAACGGGTTTGGGACCTCTTTTGAGTAGTGAACTTGTGTAGGTTTGATCATATGAAATGAAGTTCACTTTAGAAGTACCTACTCGTAGGTATATAGATTTTCAAATTTAAAATGAAAATAGTTTAGTCATAAAATACAGTCGAAGTCTTTACGGCGAGCGTCTTCGACGATAAGCTGAAGTTCATTAATATTTGAACTATTCTGAACACTTAAGAACAGCATCTTGTGGACTGTATACCTACCGATCCACTTTAGGATGTATGTATTATTAATACAGAGATATGGAAAGCTGAGTGAAATTTTGTTTGCAGCTTCCAATATTTTATACGTGAACCGTGGGATTAGACTGCCAAAATACGAATATTTCTAGACAAGCGAGCCGTCGACCGTCATTCAACACGAGGTGAAATCGTGGTCAAACGTATATGTCTATTTTAAATATGTATCTCATATAAAACAAAGAGTCGGTCAATGTGATAGTTATTAAAAAGTAATTTATTTTTAACTTGCCACAATCACACACAAGCAAAGTATGGCGACGATACTTTTCGGGCCAGTCTAAAAAAATTATAAACTTATGAATTTGGCACCTTTTCTTGGGTTTCAAAATTTGAAATGAAAAAAAAGTAAATTAAATAAAAACTTCCCATAGAACTGGACATCAATGAATTCCACACTTTTCTCTTTATTGGTGCTATGGGCCCTTCCCGCCAAATTTCAAGATTGTCGGTCAACGCGAAGTTATACTACACACTTCTCATCAAAAAAATCGGGTCACTTCTAGTTATGTTTTAATTACATAGTTATTAAAATCTAGAAATGGACTGAAAAACAAAAAGCACCATTCCTTAGGAGGTAGTTTAAGCTTTCGAATAACATACTGATATTCTAATTACTAAATTCACTCCAAGCAATTTATCCAAGCGATTTATTTTATTCGAATGTATTGGTCAAGAACTCAATAATTTGAATTTGGAACTTTTGTACATTATAGTTTAGGCTACCAGATTTATGATGGCAGTGAAATAAAACTTTATAGTTAATCGTCACCTAAATGAAAATGCAGGGGTGGGTCGATTGTTTTGATGAGAAGTTTATATTTTGAACAATATATATATTTTAACCAAATAAATTTTGACGTGAATAATTTTTATAAAATTAGCTATTTAAGGCCATGATAATACGAGTGTAATGCCATGATAATCAGCTAGAAATTTTACAGTTTATTGCTCCCATTCTCACATAGCCTTACGCTAGATATCCCGCGTCATAAACGTGGGCAATCAGGCTGCCAGGCTAGAGTGGGGTGGAGCGGGTCATGTCAGCCGCATGTATCCCGACATCTGTCGGTTTGTCTGTTTGCTACGGGTAATCTCCGAAACGGCTGAACCGATTTTGACGGGGCTTTCACAGGCAGATAGTTAATTTTATAAGGAGTAACTTAGGCTACTTTTATATTAGAAAAATAATTAGGGTTCTGCGCAAAAAAATATAAACCATGAAATCCAATATCACCGCGTGGGTGAAACCGCGGGCAACAGCTAGTTTCTAGTATAAAAGACATATAGGTAGTGATGTCAAACTATCGATGATCTCATTATCGGCAGTACCTGCACCATAAATAGTCTGATCGGTATATTTTGTACATACTATTGTGGGGTTATGTATAAAGTTTTATTAATTTCGGTTGTTGTCGTCTCTTCATGAAAAGTGTTTTGATTCTATTTCTTTACTATAAAAAATGTTAAGGAGTAGATTTCTTTTCTAGTTCCTAATAGCTATAGTCTGAGAGTTTTTAAGATAAGATAAAATAGGTTTCTTCTAGAAAAACGACTCCATTTTTGCTTTATCAGGCAAAATGACTTATTATAAATATAAAACAAAAATAGTGGACAAAAGTATAATTTATAATAGTAACCAATTTTAAGCTATCTTTAAGGACTTGGAGTGGGCGCATTGGGTAACTGTAATGCTCACACTGAGGTTATGAATAATAAATAAATTAAATAAATAAAAAAAAAGAAAAAAGAAATAAAACAAAAATATCAGATATATATTTTATCACAAAATATATATATATTTTTTATAACAATTTAACCACCGCCTCCAGGTTTGAAGTCAATGTAAACTAAACATGTTCTAAGGTCTACTTCACAGTTAACCTTCAAAAGGGTCTCAAACAAATAATGGTTACAAATTGACGTCGCAAACAATTTGCAAGGGACTACGAAACAACGCGACCTGTGGGGATACTCCTACTAGATTGGATTCCATCGAGATATAGAGAAACCGTGTTTTCAAATAAACCTTATTGCGCCTATTATTGGTTTGTAGTGTTGTGTTTAACTATCGATAAAATTTGTGTACTTATCGATGATAAAGATGATCGAAGTATGCAAACTTAACCTAATTAACGGAGTTACGAATATAGAGTGGTATTAAACTGTTGATAGATACTGATGCTGGCCACACGTACCATCCAATTATGCAGTAACATAAAAAAGTTTGCATAACCATTAGTGACATTACAAAACATTTTTTTTTAATGTTATTTGGTAACGAGTCGAACTGGTCGTTTGCCTGATGGTAAGCATAACGCCGGCTCATAACAATTGCAGTGCCACTCAGAACTTTGAAACACAAAGGCCTGCGCGGCACTGCAGTGCGCTCGTTACCCTGAGACATTAGGTATTAAGTCTCAAAAGCCCAGTAATTTCACTGGATACTCTGCTCATCAAGCCGGAACACAGTAATGCTTGCACACGACTGCTTGGCGGCAGACTTCACTCACAAAGCGGTGGTAACAACCCAGACGGACACTCGCAGAAGAGTTAGTCCTCCCACTAACAAACATGCGCAATAAAAGTCTCGGTAACTTAATATAAGCGGAACATGACATGCACACGTTGTAAACACACAATAAATAATCATATTTATACAAATTAAGATACATAAGAAACCATTAACATCAATCTTTCTTTCTCATATAAGTATGTGGCTAGCTCAGGTGGGTTAACATGCATGCCATGACACAATTTTGTCGACAATTATATTGCGCATTTGTCTCATACTCGCACGAGTAAGAGCGAAACAAAACAAGGACAGAATTTTGTCGAGGCACGCATGTGTCAGAATTTATAAATCGCCCGACGTCAAAAATAGTACAATTTTCTTTCTATCGACATTTAAACGTTCGAAAATCGTCACAGCTCTAGTTATTACTCCACCACGAAGTGGTTTTCCACAAATATTACAGTTAAATGTTGCAAACAAAAGAAAATCGAAGTAAAATTGCCCGAAAATTAGTTTCGCGGTTTATTTCGATCCTTTTTTTTCGGGCGCTACAAAAAGTAACTTTAGTATCTATGTTTCCTACTGTACATATTATGTTTGTTTGAAAAACATTTTATATTCAAACTATTAGGTTGTATTGGAAAATGTACAAACATAACGAAACACGGTAAATACATTTTCTTTAAGTGACTATACAAAGTTATTTATCCTGTGAAACATTGAAAAGTAATATATAATTATTTAATATTATTTGTCTCATAACATTATTATTTTATATTATAGCAATTGCCTGTGTATTTCAGGTGTATTTTAACTTCTAAATTAGCGCTATTTTTAAGAGGAATTTCTCTATTCATCCTTTTTTAGGGAAGCGTAGTAAAACAAAAAGTCTTGAGTGAGTTTTATTTTTCTACGAAATTTTAGTGCTTATTAACAGAAACAATTTTAAACTTGAAATTGGCAAAATATACAAACCGTGAAAGAAAAAAAAAAACAGAAAAATTGCTAAGAATGACTTAATGTCATTGTCAATGTCATTTTAAGTGACGATAGGTGGATGTCGTAGCAAGTTTGTCTAGAAGAAACGCCCCAACAAGTATATATATGCATGGCCTAAAAGTCTCTACAGAGCGTATAAACCCACAATTTCAAAATGGTCCATCTGTTCGTTTTCTCCGCCGAGGCACGACTGCGACCCGGTACGCCCTCTATTGTCTGCTAGAAAGTCCCGAATCAAAGTCCACGGAGTATTACCAAAGTACTGGGCGTTATTGAAATACGGCACATTATCGGATAATAGATAAACAGGGACTAGACGGCGATTGTTTCGAGACATGATCAAGTGGTCGTGGTTGAGATGATGAAGTTTGGAACTTAATTGTACCGCAGAGCTAAAATTAATTTCATATTTAACACAGTTATGTATTTTTCATTTTTATTTTATTTTTTTATTTTTCTTTTATTCAATATCAATTACATAAAAACTTAGATATAATTTATGCACAAAAAAAGTTGGAGAATTTACAAGCCATTATCCATTTTTTTTATATAATTTTTCCACCCTTAAGGTAGATATTTTTTAATGAAATTTATAAAAGGGCCACGCTTGAGACAAACCCTACTACATTAAGAATTGACGGAGAAAACGAATAAAACCGCCACAAAAAGAATACAGACGAATTGAGAACCTCCTCCTTTTTGTGAGTCGGTAAAACGTAGCAAGTTATCGCAAAGTCAAATTGCGGGTGCACGTAGTATGCACACTGTTTTGCCTATAATGTCCTGTAACACCGCGGCTTACTTAAAACTTTGGCATTGGTTTACTTTCTTAATCGATTTGCACGACTTTACAATCTTTGTTTCTCCAAAGGTTCCCGAACTAAAAGGGTTTGTATGTGTTGCCTTGAACACTTCATGTATTATGTAAACCGCTTTCGCATGCCATTCGAATCGTTTTTATTTTATAAGTGAGTAAGGATTGTACCACCGCTTTGCTCGTGTAGTCTGCTGACAAGCAAGCAGTACTGTGTTCCAGTGAGCAAAGTAGTCAGTGGAATGACTGCCTATACGAGACTTTAATACCTTATCTCTAGTTTCTTAGTGCCGCATAGGAAAAGAAGATTGACTGGGAGAGAAGAGATTTGGTGTACAATAAAAGATTTTGGTTGTCTCGATTTGATTTGATTAAGCTAACATCGCATAAACATACGTGCATACATAATATCTCTGCACTAAGTTTCCTTGTATCGCAGGTGACATTCACACACATATATAGACAACACAATGAAACATCCAAGACACACAACACACTTTACACACACACACACTTTATGCCAACTTCACAAAATCTGCTCCGGCCGGGATCGAACCCGGTCTTTGGTAACTACCAACTTATCCATGTAGCTGTCAAGGTTCGAGAAGAGAAAGATTGCTTAAAGCGTGAAGACCATCGATCGGTTGACCGTTTTTTGTCAATTATTATTCGTATGTTCATTGTTGTTTGAATTTGCATGCAATAGTATCTCTATTTTATTGTATCATCATCATCATCATCATCATCATCATCATCAAATGTCACTGCTAAACATCGACCTCCCCAATGAATGGGGCGGGGGATTGGTAGGGGAATACAACACGCTTGGCAGGCGTCTTGGTGATAGCAATAAAACACCGAGACCAAAGAGAATGTCACTGCCCATTCTCCGGATATTCCCTTAGCCGGCTCATGCGGCACGGGATAGAAGGGATGGTACTATTCTTAGTACATTATATTTGTTACTGTATTGTACGAAGGAATTAAAAAAAAGCTGCATTATTCTAAAACAACGAATGCCATTAATATAGCTTAAAGACGAGATAAAGGCTAGCTAGCTACATTAGTGTTGCCAGGGGAGTTAGATCACTGTCGACTTGCTTAGAATAAGAACTGGTTAGACGGGCGCGCTGGGTGCCCGAGTGCCCACGCTTCCACCACTGCGTCATACAAGCTGTGCCGCGGTTTCACCCGTGTGTAGAGCTTCCCACAGAAACCGTGCTTCTTTACGGGGTAACATGAACAACTCGTAAAAAATTTCGAAAAGCCCACCTGCGTGCTAAAAACTGAAAAGAAATTACACCCTATATCATACAAAAAAAATCCACTATACATACGGTCGGAAAAACATTACCCACCTTTCCTTTGGCAGTCGGATAAAAGTAGCCTATGATACTCTCAGGTGCAATGAACTCTATGCAAAAAATACCTCGGTTTGTTGCTCCGTTGCTGCAAAAGAAGGACAAACCAACAAACGCAACTTTCCATTTTTAATATTATAGTAGGGATATAGTGCTACTTACCGATAATTTAAATTGGACGACTTTTTATTTATTGTATTTATATTTTTTTATTTATCACCTACAGGATATTGGAAAGAAATTAAAGTTTAACAGGTATTAATGAATTTAGGAATACTTCTAGTTGATATACCTGTTTTGGTTGTTTTTAGATTGGATGAAACGTTTTTAAAGTAATCCGATTTTTATTAATAAAACACGAGTTATAGATATGGACTCGATAGAATATTTTCGAATGCATAATTACGACAGAGTCGTTATACTTTTCCAAGTTTTTATTTTTAACCAACTTCTAAATAGGAGGAGGCTCTATGTTCGATTGTTTTTTTTATATGTTCACCGATTTCTCCGCCGATTGTAAAATGATTTTGAAAATTTTTTGTTTGTAAGGGTAGTATAACTCTCGAGGTGGTCCCATATAAATCCCATATGAAAGAATACCACCCCTAAAAGTGGTACGTGGGAATGAAATTTCATACATCGCGATATTTTCATCAAAGTCTTATCCAGCTTAAAAAGAGAAATGTGAAAAGTGTATTCATAAATGACAACGTGGACAAAGGTGCTCCATACATATAACCAGTAAAAAAAATACAGTAGTATAGCCAATTGTTTATAGAAAAGACTTATCTATAAAATAATGAAAAGAAATGGCTCCGAATCTTAAAAAAAAAACGCAATTAAGACACCGAAAAATTTCTTTTGTTTCGAAATGCTCAATATTTTGAGCGACGACAACCATATTTTTTGGAACCAAAAGAAAGGAAATTTAATCACCTAAAGACATATGTAAAAATATTTAAAATTGATGGTGTCTGTCTTTATTAATTAAATAAAAACTACGAAATAACGTTCAACTAAAAGAAATCGCATCGCCATTTTTAACCATATTTCTTTACAAAAGGATTATACCTAAAGATGACTTATTACAGCCCCTTGATATGTTAAACCAATAATGCGAACCAATACATGGATAGATGCTTAGCGACAGACTTTCATTTTGATATTGATAGCTAGCTAGACGAGTGCTAAAACTCGTAAGATTAGAACTGTCGTCGATCAGACCTCACTTATGTCACTGAACCCTAATAGATAGAAATCAAATCTTTTGTTATTTTTTTTATTATTTGCTAACGAGACGAGCTGGTCGTTTGCCTGATGGTAAGCATAACGCCAGCCACCCATAGCAGTGCCACCCAGAACTTTGAAATACAAACGCCTGCACGGCACTGCAGTGCGCTCGTTACCCTGAGATATTAGGTATTAAGTCTCATAAGCCCAGTAATTTCACTGGCTACTCTGCTCATCAAACCGGAACACAGTAATGCTTGCACACTACTGCTTGGTGGCAGACTTCACAAGCAGCGATACTTATTTAGATCGTACATGGCTGAAAGTAAAGTTTATTTTGTATTGTACTTGTCTATAATCTACATAAACACTCGATAAATGGCATGGCGAAATGATACAAATGGTATACATGTAGGTAAGCAGTACTTTGTCTTGCCTTGTACTCTGTCATATTTTCATTCATTTTCCAAACACGACAACGTTCTGTGACAGCAATCAATCAATGCAAGCATCAATGTCCGTAACGCCTCTATTTTTTTGTCTGTTTTAATCCATCATGCTAGACGTCAAGCTGCTTGACAAGCCGCTTAACAGCCCAAAGGAAGTACCGATTGATTTACAAGTTCCAAGCGAACAGGTTTTACACATTATATGGAGGTCAATAAACTAATAAATATTATAATAAAATTCTTAGTACATAATATAATAATATTGTAGGTACTTGAGGGTCTGTATGAACAGTTAGGCTTGAGCTAAACCACATTGTAGATGGTTATCGTGGTTTAATCTTCATAATTAAATCTGGAATGGCGATAAATTGCTTACAAAAAAGTTGAGTAAATAAATTAGTTCAATGGCTGGACCGATTTTGACGGCACTTTCATTAGCAGTTAGCTGATGTTATAAGGAGTATCTTAGGCTACTTTTATTTTAGAAAGTAAGAATTAGGGTTCCGCACAAAACCGTGGGCAGCAGCTATAACTAATATCATCACGAATCCTACGAAATAACTGTACTACTGTATCCTTTACGATTCCTTGACCTGTACGTGGAAAATCTTTAGTCGTTCAATCTAAGTGAACAATTATGTATAATGTGAGCAAACATCAAGTACCTATCGTGAAAACTAGCATAAGACATAGTTTTCCTCATGACACCGTGAGCTATAAATAAATATGATTTTCACATAAATCGCCCACGGAGTACAGTGGCTTGTGTGATTTCTGCGAATTTTAGAACTCAGGTACCGTTATATACTAATGGAGGTTTACACTTATAGGATATAATACGACAAGTGCTAATTGCGGATGTAAATCGTACTGAAAGATGGAAAGGAAATGGCAGGGTTAAAATACCCTTATCTCTGACTAGGATTCTCTGTGCTTTTTTACCCTGGATTGTTTTAGCGTTTTACCACGATTTTCATCTGATTTTATGCTACTCCTAGAACGGTAGTAGGTTCTCAAGAGCAGGAGCTGGATGGAACACACCGATCGGTATCCACCAATAGCTATCCACTAATAGATATCCACCGATAGGTATACACCGATAGTTATCCACTGATAGGTATCCACCGATAGATATCCACCGATAGGTGTCCACCTATAGTTATCCACCAATAGGTAGGATAGGGTGTTCGATCTTGAGACTGGTAGCTATACCAGCAGCAAATATTTAAAAAAGGCCTTTCCATTTCAAATTTCGTAATGCGATTGTTTGTATAAGTACTCTTATAGGCACGACAAATCGTTATCATGTGTGAAGCGACAAAATTAGACGGTCTCTAAATAAATTGATTAAGGTATTTAAGCGTAATACATTTTCTATCCAGTTTGCCCCAACCTAATAACTAACCCAGCATCTACTTACTGAGTATCAAGAACCAAAACGGTTTAAACAAGTATCTAGAAACGAAATACACATGTAACTCACTCAGATATCGGCTAGATAATCGGCTTTAATTATCGTTGGAGCAATTTGGTGTTGCGCCACTGAAGACTGTGGCTAATCGTGTATATGGCCATAGAACGATGCTGCAAGACACTCAACACTAACCTCGTGATAAGTAACGGTTAACTGTGGTATGTTACTACTGGGGGAATCTGATGACGTAGTCTGGATGAGCGCTTTTTATAACGAGATATGAACGTTTTGATAACGAAACGTGTTTGTTTGATGCTAGGCATAACGATTGCAGTGCCACTCAAAACTTTGAAACAAAAAGGCCTGCATTGCGCTCGTTACCTTGAGACATTAGGTATTCACCTCCGTACTCTATAACGCAAACTCCGGCCTACCTTGACTCAGTCGATGAGTTTTGGTTATTTTTAAAAACTTTCTAAAGTCTACCTAGGCTACCCCTGAAGCCAATTTTGTAAGCTTTGATTGCTCTAAGATTAAAAATAAGCAGAGGCAGTCCTATTTTAGGAATAGCATGATAACTAGGCAGTCCTATTTTAGGAATAGCAGGTTCCAGGTAATCTCCGAAACGGCTGGGCCGCTTTTGACGGGACTTTCACTGGCGGATAGCTGATGTTACAAGGAGTAACTTAGGCTACTTTTATTTTTTCAAATAATTAGGGTTCCTCGCAAAAAAATAAAAACCATGAAATCCAATATCCCCGCGTGGGTGAAACAGCGGGGCAGCAGCTAGTATTGACATATAAAAGAAATACAGTGTTACATTTTTACAATGGTGGCACTAGGTCTTACGTAGCCACAGGCAAGAGCTAGTATATAAAGCTAATAATTACTACGAAAATTTGGTTTCAAAGTACTCACTTAAATAAAGTGTAAGTATCAAATAATGTCAGTAAAATGAGTAGTAACTAAAGGATTCGACAAGATCTGTCAAACAGGATATTAAAAGAAACCCGCAGTTGGTACTAAAAATCATTCACACTAATAAATTATTTCAGAATCAATAACCTTCAATGAGTCACCTATCTCACGATTTCACTATCTCCTTATATTTTATTGCAACGAAATAAAATCATCCGCCATTTTGGATTTTCGAACGAAGGCAGCGCAGCCGCATTCCAGTATTTATCTGAAAACAGAGAGAAGTATCTTTACATACTGTTATAAATAAGATTAAAAGTCATTTTCGCACCCTCTCACAGCACAGGATCGCAGTAGAACTTCGGATGTACAAACGAGAATACGATTTCCTTACTTTGACGAAGTACTAGAGCGGTAAAATAAATGAAGCTGCCAGGTTGCCAGTACTTTCTGCAAAGGAATTTACATCGATTTTAAAAGCTGACCGGTTATATCCAGTTTGCGGATATGAAGCACCCTCGATCTACATAGGCTACATTTCATGCAGATGCAATGTGGTAGGAAATAGAGGTGCATTTTTCCTGTAGCAATGAGTTTTCATGAAGGGTTCATTTTTACACGACTGCCCAAAAAAGGAGTGAAGTGTTTTCAGGGTCCATGTACCTATGTATGTGTGTTTATTCCACCAAACGGGAAACCTAAATTTTTTTAAAATTGCCTTTTACAGATACCCGAAATGAGGCTACTTTTTATCCCGGAAAAATGCACTGTTCCTGTGGAAACGCGGGTGAAAACTGCGGGCAGAAGCTAGTACAACTATATAGATAAACTTAAAAAGCAAAACCTTATCTAAACACAAAACTTCATCTAAATGGTTAGAGCCGTTTCAGAGACAGCCAAAATAAATTGGCTATCTCTGAAATTTATATATACAAGAATTGCTCGTTTCAACTTATGATGTATAACTTTTAAATGCCTGATATGTATGATAACAATAACAGATGGAATTATAAGGTGTCGTTAGAATACTGACATCATCCAAATGACACTGGCTGGGGCGTTTTTTTAATTACACTCTTTTATAGCAATAACAGTAGGTGGTCAGTATCAAACACTAAAAAATTGAAGAAAGTACTTACCTTATTATGGTTTTAAAAAGATTTATTATTGAAACCATAATATTATCTCCAGAGAAAATTAGGTACTTACTTATAACTAATTCATACCAAGACATAATTTTTGGAATATTTATCAAGAATGAATAAGTACATTGTTTTTAAACGAAACAATACGAAATACCGACTCTCATAGACTACATCTCAACCGGAGACTGAATTACTTGCTCTTGTTATCGAAAATGACTAGAGAAAAACACAGGGTTCCAATATTGCTCCATCGTTAATCCACGGAAATGACCGCGGCATTAAATACTACTTTTTAAAACTACGTAATTCTATTTCATACTGCTTGTTAGATTTCCCTGGACTGTCGGTCATTCCATTTATTGATTCCCATAAAAGCCGATAGCCACAACTAGCTAAGCAGGTTTTTTGATGCATCCGTTCGATAATTATTCTTATCGGCTAACAATTATAGCGACTGTCAAAGCTAGTCCGGTCCAGTTATTCTCAGATAAGTATAAACTATGTTACGACCTTTTATTTTAAAACCAACGAGTATTTTTAACTTGTAGTGCTTCAAGTATGTAGAATGTATTACAAGCCGCTTGCGGTGAATGGCGAGCATGTAAGTAATTTCATAGCCACAGAGAAATAGTAAATGCGAACGTAAAATTCAGCGGCAACCTTGAATGAGGTGCCAACTAGCGTGAACTTGTGGCGAAGGAAATCATATTACTGGCTGTTTAGAAAACCGGTTATTTCAGTGCTGTGGGACCGCCTGAAGAGGCAGGACGTTATTTAGATAAAAATTAGTGCATGAAATTGTGTTGGAGGTTCGAACGTGATCGCGAAAACTCGGCGCGCCCAAACCGGTCGCAGCATTCGAAGAAAGCCGCCATTGTGCGTCCGCCATTACTAAAATTCGGCCATGTTTGTTTCGCGACGCAAAAACGCGGCAAAAGTGATCGGTGTCTAGCAGAACCTAGAAACGTCGTTTTGTATTCGAAATTCAGATTTGAACACATGATTCGGATGAGTGCGTCTGCCGACGGCGTCGTGTTGAATAATAAGGTGAGATGACATGTCAGAAGTGGTGGCGGCGATGTTTGATGCTGCCTCAGTATCAAGCCACCTACCAACAGTATGGTGGTCCATTCCTTTACTAAGGTAAGTGAATAAGTGTAACGGTTCTGGAGTTATATTCGCAAGTTGCAACATAAACCTAAAATATGAAAAAAATATTTGAAAAAGCTGTCAGTGACAGATGACAGTTGTCGTTGTTGGCAGTATTATGTTTAATCCAATACGGCCTTTCCTGCAGGGTCATTAGCAGCCTAATCTCAGTTAACAACTAAATTGATGGCTTCCCGCCAAATTTCGAAGGTTTGACTTGGAAGGTTCGTTGCGGAGCCGCCCGCCGCCGCGGCCGGCTCTGGCTGGCGGCGGTCATCGGCGCGGTGACGTCACCGAGGCTGCGGCGCGCCAATGGGGCGCGGGCGGCGCGGGGCGAGCGCCGGCGCGGGCCAGTCGCGTCCTGCCGCCCAGTGCGCGCCGCACGCGCCGCCGATACCGCACGTTGCTCCTACTTGGCGGACCGGCGCGTAGCCACACTAGACACTCCACTCTTCCCGCGATTCAGAGTTTCTTTTTCAAACTTTAGTTCACTTTTCAAACCTCTCGCGTAATAACCGCCAAGTTGGAACAGTCGTGCGGTGCGTGGAGCAGTCTCCACCCCTGTTCGGGGCCTCCCGGATATGCTGCCCTTCGATTCTTCGTCAGGTGAGTTTAAGTTTTTAGTCTTTTCTATTTCTCAATTAGTTAGATTTAGAAAATCCAATGAATTTAAATTAAAAACTACGGAAAATGTTGAATTTCCCCATTTTTTTAATATGCGGGTAATTTGACATGGCGCGCTCAGTTTAATTACACTAAGCTACATGAATATGGCAACATTTTAAAACCTCTGATATTATAACATCTGAATTTAGTTACATTTAATTATATTTTATCAACTTTATTTCAAGGTAATACGTTATTAATTCGATTACATGACACGTCGTCGGTAGGTTAAATTTAGATTGAGCACATTCTATTTAAATCAATGACTAAACTATTTCATTTTGTTAACAAATCGTTTATCGGCCAGGTGTTCAAAAGGCCAGCCACTGCAGGTGTATTTGAAACCTAACTTAAGCCATAGGCTTTATAAGCAGTGCAACGATAAATTATTTTAAAATCCTATTTTACTTTTAAATCAATTGTTACAAATCGACTTTTCAAACTTCAGCGAACCCTTTTCAGCGCCACGCCGTTAAAGTTTTTACCCAAACTGACTGGCGACAAGAAAATGCATTGAAAAATACCGTCATTGTGTGTAACTAGGGATGACGGTACCTTCGACAGACATGTGGTATTTTCGTGTCATGTCTCAGACCGCATCCGGGTTCGATGTCTCACGACGCCCACCGCAGGCCTTGACCGCCTCTTTACTTACACGAGATAATTTTAAAAGATTATTTCTTAAAGCTTTATTTATAAAGGTTAACGTTCAATCTAAACTTATTTAGTAAGCGGGTTCAATTGTTGTCAAAAGATAATCGAACGAACAATTACTTTAAAAAAAGAACGTTACTGATTTAAAAAAAAAATGTTTTTTTTTTGTGATACCAAATACGAGTAGTTTACCTACACAAGAATGAAATTTGAAGTAGAGTAAAAAAGAAGACAAAATAGTTGTCTAAATGTAAAAATATACACCTTTTTTGGTTTTGTCATTGCTAAGAATGTCTAAAATCTAAATAGAGACAAGACAAAACACACCTGTGTTCTATACTACATTCTGTACGGAGCTAGAATTTAAAATTCAGACCCGTTGCATTATGTCTTTAAAATGTAAATTAAATGTTCAGTTTAAATCTACAATATAGTTGACGGAAAAATACTCTATTGCGAAAAAATACGTTATTTTGACACTAAATTAAAACCGGAACGTATAAAAACTTAATGATTTTAATTTAAGAATTTATTTTTCGACGTTGTTGGACATTGTATTAAAAAAGAACATTATGAGAATTTTACATTGTGAGATGGTAATATAGTTTATAGGTAGGTAGTTAATAATTTTCATATTTTAATTATTGATTTTAGTGGTGTTGTTAAATAAACACTTTCTTACATTAAAAAGAATCGCATAATTGAATAATAATATTGTATGATTTGTGATCTGAAGTTGTAAAGTGGCCGTGACGCCGGGCTAGCGCGTTGATGTCTTATGTACGGCGCGGGGCGGGACCGCATCAGTTAGCATCCTGTAATGAATTAACTCCAGTGCGTGGGATTTTTCCTTGTTTCTCAATTAAAACTTGTGAATAAACAACCGGCTTACATACTAGGTACTGGTCAGGTTTTCGGTTTCGGTTGAATTATAACGCTTTTTACTCGTATCGTGCATGTTTTGCATTAGTCAACGTTTCGAACATTTGGTATTTGTGATCTGAGGAAACCGTTGTTGTTTACGAAGCTAGCCTTTAGCCATTTTAAAAAAAACTTAACATAAATATATGCAATCTCAATATTTCCTTAGTTTAATCACAAATTAAATATTGAGATTCAAACTTAGGATGGTAACACAACGTTTTATAGAATTGACTTACTTACAGGTTTTTGTTTAGACTAAAAATTAAATTATATACTTTAATTTTATATATTTTATTATCGTATTTATTCTCGCGAATATAAACATAATAGCGGGTTATATAAATGATTGAAATGATGTTGCATGCGACATCAAAGCATTTGGCAGGTTTTCAATTGGTTCTACATACATTCAATAAAACAATTCGATGTAAGTAATAAGTTACATAAAAAAATCACGACTGCCCCAGCCTGTGTCACTCGAGATGATGTAAGGATTCTAACGATATCCCATACGTCCGAACTTCTTCAGGCATTTAAAAGTTATGGTGGAATAAAAAAACTCACATACATATACGAACACTGATCGAACCACAGATTTGTAATATAGTCTGTGGAAAGTACCTATAAGATTTATAATAATACAACAGCGAGACACGAAACAAATACTTGTTCTCTATTTCTGAAGCATAAACAAATATTTATCTAAAATAGTACATGGAAATAGTAACAAGACCTTGGACGTCATAAAACAACGTTTATTTATGATAATTTTATTTACTAACATGTCCTATGTATTCCGTACGCAATGTATCTTTGTTAAATGTTTGATAAAATAGATATCCAACTTTATTTTTTCAATAAAATTTGATGGATTTGATTAATAAGCAAAACAACGTTGTTATTCGTAAATTTGGAAGACAAACGTAACCGTATTTCTAAGAATTCGTTGGCATATTCGAATGATATTTGTACAAGCTGATTAAAAGAAAACATTCGTAATCCATTGGTTTTGTTTATGTTTCACATATTATTTGTGTATAACATATTTTTACTTATTTTATAATCATACTTAAACAACCAGATTTATCGTCTTACATTATTTTTAGTATAATATCACGTAGACAAAGTGTTACCAACATTTTTTTTACCAGTTACTTATTGTTTTTCCATCACTAATTCCTTTTTAAAAGTCATTAGAGATATTCCGCGTTTGGCGAATCTGTAGTTGACAGCACAGAACACTATTACTCCTAGGTTGACAGCCTCTGTCAACTATGCGATGCTATTCTCAGATTAAGTAAATTACAGATAATAAAGCAAAATAACTTAATTTTTGTAAAATATTGGAATGTTATAACATTTGATTTCTTCTTTTCTTCTTCAACTTCTGGAACAAATGCCGCGTTTTTTCAACAAGCCCCGCTTTCAGTTGGTATAATTTTATATTTCAAAACTAATATCAGGGTTACGTACCCGTCACGTTAATGTAAACTGATTAGGTATCGTATTGTGTCGACATTCAGTGCCTTCCACTCGGCCTTTCCAGCCCACGAGCTGGGCAAATTGAGCAACATTAAAGTTATTTACTTCAGGTTTCCACTTATGAGCAGTAATGGGAGCGAATCTGGGACAGATTTGTAACTAATTGTCTGTCATTGCGCGTGGGCAAGTGACTTTGATACATACATATTGGGCAACTATTGATTTTGTTTGGTTTGTTGCGTGAACTTGTGTGCGCTGGTTTTGGAAATTCGGTTCGTGATTTTTTTGGGCGCGATTTATTCTGTGTATTTCTAATTCAACGCGTACCATAACGCATCTTCAACTGTTTTAGTAGGTACAAAACGACTTTAGCTAAGTCGCGGAATACGGTGATAGTATATATTTTGCCTATATCTTGTCGGCCACTTATAGCTGTTGGTATTATAGTCTGCCACTCGCCCCAGTAGGCTATTTTCTGTTTTCCGGTAACAGCGTACAGCATTGTTGCTTTATACCACTTAAACTAATTCCGTCTTAAGTAATATCTCACAATTATCCTTATCAGTTAGCTACGGACTGTGGTTACAGCCCTCGCTTTGCGGTGAATCCATATAATTAATGATTTAAATGAGTTGCTTAAAGAATTTCTCGGGGTACAGGCGTTGTTTGTAGTTAATAATATTCGTCTGCCGTGGTCGGCGGTCGTCGCACCTCTCGGTCGGTGTGAGTTAGTTATTTACATAGTCATCGACCGTGAATGTATGTGTGTATCATTCACAACTCACAACCGTGTGAATCCGCTCGGCTAAGAATGTGCCTGGAAAAATCTAAAGTTTTTGTGAGGTGACCATGACGATTGGGGAGTTTTGGGCTTAGTGAAACGTGGGTGAGGAGACCTGTTTAGTAAAATTCACGTTAACTTAAACTTGTGGACCCAAAGTCGAATAATCCCTTCCCTACTAATATTATAAATGCGAAAGTGTGTTTGTTGGTTTGTCCTTCTTTCACGCAGTAACGAAGCAACGGATCGACGTGATTTTTGGCATATATATATTTTAGGGACCGGAAAGTAACATAGGCTACTTTTTATCCCGGAAAAATGCACAATTCCTGTGGGAACGCAGGTGAAAACCGCGGGCAGAAGCTAGTACATAATATTGTGCTATGCCTTTTTTCCGTCAATGTAAAAACACTAAAAACAAATTTAATTTAAAATTAGAAAACTGTAGAATGATTACCTACATTCATAGCTTTGATTTCAAATACCACGTAAGGTATGTCAGAAATTACACAAACTAACACTCGGATAGCACACATCAAATAATTAAGAAAACGTCGTCGTTAATTATAATACTGGTAAGGAAATGTCTATAATGTGTTGTCTACCGCGTAGGCCCGCCAAGATCGATGATTCATTTCCATCGTTTTGCAATTCACTTGGCTGACGCCTGCTGTCGTTAACCGCATTTCACAGGCGTCCGCAAATCTTCGGACTCTGTCAAGCGTCGCGACTCCGACTCGAATCTTTGTTTTCAGTTTTCACGGGAACATCGCTTTGTTCTCGGCGCTCTAACTGTATTTTCATCTGAGGCTGTCGAGAATTAGTCAGTACATCCTCGATTTACATAGTCAGTGACCGTGGATTCTCGTGTGAACACTTCAATGCGAGCGACGGAGCGTTCAGTGCCTCAACTCGATCATTTTGTTTTATTACCAGCGCCCAAATTAAATTAGAAACGGATGGTTATGCGCGAAGTTTGCCTTTTTTACTGCGTGAAAAAGTTTATGTTCTGAGTAATATTTATTTCATAATGCTACCTTTTTATGGTGAATTTTGAACGTGAATTATGATTATTATTTTATATATTATCAGGATTTATTTTTTAAATCTAGAGCTGGAAAGATAATCTCTTAAAAAATACAAAGTATTATGTAAAAACAAGTAAACCTAGGGTGCCACTGGCAGTGGGGCAGGGCAGAGCCCCGGGGTCTTTAAACTTACTAAGCCCAGAAACTCTCCTCTTTCATAAAATTTACATTCGAAATTAAAAATTGGGCACATCACCAATGGCAACCCATCTTTACTAATGTTCTAAGATATTCAGTTAGATAAAGAATAGTTCCGGATAAACTTAAAGTATCTGTCTGGGTGGGTATCACCACTTTGCTCGTATAGTCTGCCGACAAGCAGTAGTGTGCAAATATGTGTTTCAATTTGATGAGCAAAGTAGTCAGTGAAATTACTGGTCTTGTAACACTTAACGCCTAGTGTCCCAGGGTAACGAGCACCCTGCAACGCCGCGCAAGCACTGTTGCAAAGTTCTGGGTGGCACCGCAATTGCCAATTTACAATTGTAAATGGGCTGGCGTTTTGATCATTCAGCAAACGAGCCGTTAATCTCTTAAGCCAATAATATAAAAAAAAAAAAACTAGCGGTCCCAATTATTCGTACCAACGATATGGCTATCCTTGCCGTCCGTAATGGGGCACATTAGAAGTACCGTCACGACTCCTACCGCTGAATACAGTCATATCTGCGCCCGCGATCGGACTCATTGCACGATCCTAGTCTTATGTAGGTACATGCCTTTGAATACATGCCAATTAAGTTTTTATGTCCGAGACGCTTGAAGCGTTAACTTGAAAATTGTGATTTAGTTTTGATGTATTTTGTTAGATTAGCAATAATTGGTGCAAGAATTGCAAGATTAATATTTTTGTTGTATTGAAATTGGCTTATGTACCTACTTACTTCACGTCACTCTGAATACTTTTTTTTTAAAGTACGAGTAATTTTTATGTCTGACAAGTTTTTATTCATAAGGTATAAGATAGCGGCCACGTAAACAATATGGTGGAAAAACGAATTTTCGTCTAATCGTATTTTGCTTTGATTCATCCATTGAATTCTATGAATGTTGATTTATTTTTCATTAGCTGCTGCACTCGGTTTCACCCACGTGGAGATATTGGATTTCATGGTTTTAATTTTTTTGCGCGGAAATCTAATTATTTTTATAAAATGAAAGTAGCCTAAGCTAGTCCTTATAACATCAGCTATCTGCCAGTGAAAGTCCCGTCAAAATCGGCCCAGCCCTTTCGGAGATTACCCGGAACAAACAGACAGACCGACAAACATAATTTAAAAAATGGTTGTTTTGTTATAGGTGCCGTATATACTTTCATATGCATTTGGTAAAAAGCTGTTATTTTGATATTAAAAACAGACACTTCAATTTTATTTATTTGTATAGATTAGTATTCTATTATTTCATTCACTCAACTGTCTTAAGCTTGTTTCGAACTTAGTCCAAACAGATTCTAGCACAATATTGGATAAGTTCTTCCAATCAAAGCGGATAAAGTTCGGCAACTGTTAACGAGATTACCTCCTCTCGCACAAAGCCGCGTGTCTTTGGTTGGTTAAAGTAAATAGCTGTTAATTAATTGTACGTGACCAAATAGAAGTAGTGAGAAGGTGAACCAGGTCGTCGGGACCTGGTCAAAACTGCTGGGAGCAGTTAGATGCAAGAGCCGAGTAGCCGATCCAAACGTCGTTCTATGGAGGAGGCCTATGTTCAGCAATAGACGCCTTTCGGCTGATGATGATGACCGAGCTGCCAAATTAGACATGGACTTAAGAAGTAACAACTAAACTTGAAATAATTATATTTCAATGAAATGTAAATTAAATGGTTTAATTGAGAATTGAAATTGGTTTAAAACGACATCATAGTTTCTTAGAGAAATTTTATGAAATCTTTTCTGATGGAGCCGAGTAAAGTATATGAAGTAAAACGTCAGCTATTTTTTTATTTATACGTTTAAGATTTATAGCTCTTTTAATGTTTTGTTTAACTGGTAATTATTTGGCATAGTGCCCATGAAAAAATCCTGGTTTCTAATTCATTTGTGAGTACGCTTAACTAACTTATTATAGCAAAAACGTAACATTTAACTTTTTACCGCAACAAACTTATTAATTTTAATAAGCACAAAAAACAGTTCTTTATAATTCTCCGCCAAAATAAAACGCAATAAAATTCGCACAGGCATGAAAAACTTTTCAGAAATCTGCGTCTTTAGAAAGTCATTATTTCAAGGAGTCAGTTTTAAAACCGTATAAAATACTCATAATTACACGGCATTTTCGAAACCAATAACTCTCGAGAGGTGGCTATAAACATTTACTGTCCGTCGGCTTCAGAAACCCGTCTGTAACTACCTGGACATAAAACCTTTTTGCTTTGTCCCGCAGACTTATACAGCGTATCATTGAGCCTGGACAGTTGTGGCTTTGAAATGTACACGAGACAAAAGATGCTTTTTTTAAATTATAGTAAGACGGTGCGAGTTCTACGAGTAAAGAGGAAATCTATGTTCGAAACTGGCTGGATTTATTTGGAAGCAAAGTTTTTATGAGTTTCTCCTGGGTCGGTTCGACAAAGGTGAAGCAACAGGTTCTATTGTACGATTAATAATTACATTGTCTGGAGCTAGCTGGGGTTCGCGTATCTATTGAGGTTTTAGATTATTCTCTGAAGTGTTTTGTAGTCGTTTTGTACAGACATATTCTATCTCTATATTCAAAAGTATTGAATGTTCCCAAATTCGAGCCGTTAAACGTTTTTAGAATCGTTCTTTGTTCTGTCCGAGTGGGGCTCTTGAATGCCATAAAAATGTTTGTTTTAATGTCCATTTCCATGGTCAATTTCTCTATTTACCACGTGTAATGATACGTGGCAGCCAAGTAGGGCTAAAATGGACGCGGAAGGTGTGGGCGGGGCCGTCGCTTGAACATGAGAACCTAATGATCATTACCTACTTCACTTTAAGAATATAAAAGACGCTTAACCCAAGAATTAAAGCTTCTATTGTTATGTTCAACTGCCAATTTGCCATTCAGAAGGGGAATGATCTCTCTATTGAATAATTTTACATTAAAATCAGACAGGGAAAAAACGTTCGTGTGCCAAGTATGAATAAAAATAAACAACGTTGTTTTAGGTGACATTAGGTACTTATAATCGGGTGGTTCCACCAATTGAAACTTGTCTCCAAACGATCAAGTTACAAAATAACCAAAAGTAACCGAGCCCCGGTCGGCTCGGTCCAATTAAAGCGGAGTCCGAACCGGATTGCAGGTATCTTTATCTTTTTCTTTTCGTCGAGCAGGTAAGTGATGCGTACTCTGCCGGCGACCCTCCACCTGTTCTACACTTGCTCTCCCAAAGTTATTTGATTTTCCCCTCCGTCGGGCGCGTGTGAAGGTCGTGCGGGGGGCAGGGTGGCTCACAGCCGGCCGGTTCTCAGTCTTGTGCAGCCACCTGTGAGGTTACACGGCTCTCTCTGTGCCCCAACTCTATTGATAAAGTGCCTTATTGTGTAAGGAGCATCTGTCCGCTTCGAGGTAAATACACATTTTTGCTTTTCATTGCCGTCTTGTCGCTGTGTGCGATTCGGACCTCTTTGTTCGACCGTACATTACTCTCCGCGCACATGTGTAATATTTGCTGTTAATTTTTCGGTTTTGTTTGTTGTTTGAGTTCGTTAGTCTCCGCTAATACGTGACGATTTTAAATTTAAATTTCAATGCCACGAGTGTGGTTCATAAATATTTGAATCGTTTTCCGATTCGTGTCGTGGGTTTGTGAGTTACTTGTGTGTGTTGTGTTTTTGTATATGTATTTAATTCCCGATATCCGTCTGTGTCCATTCATGCCTAGTTGTTAATGAGCTGTTCTCATTCAAGACCGTTCACCTGTCTCCTTCCCATATAATATTGTTCTGTACGTAAACACCTGTGCATTGCCCAAGAGAGGTACTATAGTTACCTAACTTGTATTCATAGAGAAACAAAAACAAAATACCGACAAAGAATGCAAGGTAAACGCATGAAGAAACGTTTAGTCATAAAGAATAATATAATCAACCAAAATAGAGATGCTTTTCCTTTGCTTGGCCAATTATTTTATTTCATAAAGCCCTTAAGTCTTTCTTTGTACAATTAAAGAAGCACTATTTGAAAACTGTTGTTCGATTCAGTGATTCCAGACTCAGACAGAATAAAAAAGATTAGTTAGCATAAATTCTAATTATTGTACCTAGTAATTACGCGGCGCCGTAAATGCTCAGCCTGCGGTAGTGAATAGTAATGAATTAATGACTCGATTTATTGCAATCGTTGAATGAATAGACGTGAGATGAAACTATGGTTGTCTAAAACTAAACAAACCTCATACGGAGTCTAGATACTTATTTTAAAAAAACTTAAATCGCGTGCATTGTTTTGTTTCTTCTCAAGCATCAGTTATTTAAATAGTTTTAGAGTAAAAAAGCGGCAATAAATTTAAATGACAGCAATTGGCAAATGGTATATAAAATAATATTACTATCGTTGATACGTTAGGTGTTATCACAGAATAAAAATAAAATATTTGAATATCCATAAGTTTATTCAGTGGCTCAATGCACTGGTGCCGAGTGTCACATCAAAGTCACTGGATTCACCCACAAAATTACTGATATCTATATATTTATTTATTTTTGTTTCGTTTTTGGCTCCACGCGTTTTGCGTATTTAGCCAGTGTCAAGTTATATAAATAATAATATATGATTAATCTCTAGTTTTGGTGCATGAAAGTCGTCAAAGTCACGTTAAAGTTTAGTCTAGGCGCGCGCGGTCGAGTAGAAGTGACGCTTCAGTAAAGTGGTGGATACTTTACTGAAGCTTCTATGGAGTTTTGGATAGAATACGAAAATACACGTTTTTCGTCTTTGTACTTTGCCTTTCACTCATGCACGTTTAAGAACACTTAATGGTTAATAATCCACCATTATTACACATCAGCACTCGATAAAACATAGGTTTTAGTAAATAACACAAAATCAACAATAGCACATTTTCGCATTCCCGCCAAAACTCCTATTCAAATTCAAATTCAAAATTACATAAACATAAGCACAGATTATAAATTCACCTGGGTTCGTTTTCTACGAAATACATGATCAAGCATACAAAGTATTGAATACCTTTTAGACATTTCGTTTCATTCCGTGGTTAGATTTTTGATGCAGGACTTTTTGTTATTAGAATAAGAGATCAGTTAAAAATACGGTTTTTGCTATTCAATTGTTTTTTTATTGTGAATTAGTACCATTCGTCAGAACAGTGCCCAGTTAAAATAAAAGTTTTTTGCTAAATATTTTTAAATTTCGATTTTATTAACGAGATTCTCTATTATATTATTTCTCTTTTAAAAACCTGAAAATCAACTTCCAACACGAAATATTTTTGATTATTTCATACGATCTTGACCAAATTTAAAAGTAATTCTTTATACCCAATCAATAATAAAGAAAAGAAAACTAAGAACTTTCAAGGCTTCTGGTCGAAGTCACGCGTGACCAAAATGCTGACCTGTACTTAGCTTAAAGATTAAGCATTGCCATTCAACGTGGCAATGCTGCCAGTATTTTGGGAACATTGCTACTTAGACTAAGACTGTTAGATTAAGATTGTAAATAGATTTGTGTGTATATTATATAGTTATTTTAGTTTATTTTGATTAATTTGTATAATTATTTCAGTTTATGTTGTGATAAATACTTTCATAGCATCAGTAATAAAAATGCTTTAAAGTTTCCAAAACTTGGTTTGTTTTGAACATTTATTATATTGTCATATTAGTGAATTATTATTAACCGTTGAGTGATCGTGAAAGTGAACAAGAGTGGGATAGCTAAATAAATCACATTTTCACCAGATTTTTAACCAACATTAAAAAAGGGAGAAGGTTCTCAATTCATCTATATTTTTTTAAGAGACGATTGACCAAGCTTATCTTTCTATGTAAGCAACCTATATATTAAAATTCAATGAATAGAATAGAATAGAAAATTGTTTATGCGGTATTACCAACATACAAGAGATACTTAGTGAGTGAAATTCTGAAGTTCTTATGTGGCTTGCCCGTACATTGAAGTTGATTAGACTTTCGGAGTAAAGCTTAAGATGCCCGTGATTTCAAAAAGTCGTAGGTGCTAGCTAAGTAAAGAACAATTTCCCAAACAAGAAAATCGATTCGCCCCTGATAAATACAATTTAGATATTCACATCCTTTTATCAAATGTGTTGTACTTCTATAACACAATTTCACGTAAAAACGTGCGAAAAACATGAATAAAATAAAAGAAAAAAAGGGTAGCATGTTAGGATTGATCACTATAGAAAATAGATGTGTTTGGCGCTTGAAAGGGAACATATGTTTGTGATCCGATTTATCAACATCATACGTCCTAGTCTAAGGCTCAGATTCAGAGACGATTCTAAGCGTAGATTTTGGCTTCCATATGTCAAAACTGTATAGAGTTTTGACGTATGGAAGCGTGAGTCTACGCTTAGATTCGTCTCTGAATCTCAGCCTAAGTTGTATTAAAATAGCTTTTATGAATGCGGCAAAGTAAAGTTTTCACCAAGCCTAAGGAGTGTTCTAATGGTTCATACTTAGGACTTTGCTTACAGGAGTTACTTAAGCTTCGCTTTTTCATCGTTGGTGAAGAATAAGGTCATAAGAATTTTGTTTGGTATCATGTTTCCGTTTAGATAGTGTGTTATTAAATGAAATATCTTTGGCTTTGTGTTCAAAAGCGTCATGTTCTTATGCTGTAAAATGTTTGTAGCTAACAGCGTCGGATAAAAATATTTATAAAATTATAAGTAACCGAGTTTAAAACTAAAGAAATAGTTTATTTTAGTTTAAATTTTTTTCTGTTATTATAATAGTAATTTTGTATATCAATAAGAAATAGTTAAAAAGCGAAATTAAATAAAAACTGTTTTATAAATCTATCAATCTTAAATTTGAAAAATAATGTTGTTGTAATAAAACCATTGTAATATTTGTAAAACAACATCATTAAGAAAAACAATGCCTACGAGTTTCTTTCTGTCTTTCTTAAAACGCACAGGAAAATACACCAACAAAACAAAGGCTGAATGCAAAGAAATAACATTTTATCTAAACTATTTCCTCATTATTTTCTCGTATGATACATTTCAGTCGATACGTAACTTCGTCTATTAAATAATGAGCCTGGAATAACTTTTACCCGGAATCCGGGGCATCAAAAGAATGCTTGAGGTTAGAGGCTGGAGGTTGTTTAAACTGAAGTTGTTTGTAATAAAGGATATCCTTACTTTAAAGGAAGGTTACGTCACGGAAAATCAAGGGAAACTAACAAGGCCTTTGTGTCTTCAAGGAAGTTTTGGTAAGCCCGTTTAAACTTTTAAGTCAGAGTCGTGATGTGTCCCAGAGGTATTGGTGACTTTACAATTGCTTGGTTATTTTATTGCCTTTGTATAGGAGCGTAAAAAAGGCAATATTCATTGCTTTATTTATTTTTGTAGGTTTGATATTACGAAAAACGGTTATTGAATAATGAATACAAGAACAGAAAAAAAATGTTACAGTGTTACCACAAAACAAAATTTTTAGTCGCCTGTTTAGTTAGACATCGATTAAAGATAAACGTCAAAAATTATTAGAAATTTCACAACAAAATTGTGTTAGATAATGGTTAGACACTACTTAAATCAGGATTTTTGTGGTTCTTTATATTTAATCGCGCGACTAAGCTTTAAACAGTGATTAACACAGGTTTTGTAGTAAGACCCTATATCTATTATTTAGGGAAAAATTAAACGCCTTTGTTGATTTGTTGGTTTGTCCTTCTTTCATGCAGTAACGGAGCAACGGATCGACGTGATTTTTGGCATAGATATAGTTTATGGACCGGAGAGTAACATAGGCTAAATTTTATCCCGTAAAAATGCATGGTTCCTGTGGGAACGCGGGCGAAAACCACGGGCAGAAGCTAGTCCTCTATACAGCTAAATATTATTAATAAAAATTACCTATTCCGCATTGATGAAATCAATCATTGCCGGTCTTATGAACTCATTGTATTGGCTGTTCGTAACTATTGACACGAATACCTACCGCTTGAAATAGTAAAAGTCGGTTTGAATCGTGCAAATAAATTTAACTAACATCTTAAACTCCGGTTAATAAATCATATAGGTACCAGCTAAGTTCTCTTAGAATCCGCCTCGTATCTAAAACGAATATGTCGAAGCGTTCTCTGCAGTAATTTACTACGTGCCAGCTATAAATTTACGCCGTTTTTCGTGCCATAAAATAACTAAGACCCGTTACACACTGCTTCTAAATTGACATCTGCCGAATACAGAACATAAACTTTTCCTAGAGCTAGATTTAGAGATCCGATAGCGCCCTGAGACGTCTGAGCATTCGGAGTCTAGTTCATGTGAATGTAAGACGGTCCGATGTGAATGAGGTCTTAGCCGACTTAGCTCAGGTTTTAGCACAAATGGCGACGCAGAAACTGGTCGGATCGGTCCGAGAATTGAATAAGCCATTACTAGAGTTTCTACGGCAATTACCGATGGCCCTAGATGGCCGGGCCGGTTCGCTCGCATAAATTTATATCGCACAGATGCTCGGCCCAAATTCGCTGGTTTATTGACTGCGAGTTCTTGGATAGCTTTGGAGTGCTAGATCGCAAGTTTTTGCGTATTTGTCTCGTGTTTTCTTTGTTTATTTCTCGTTCATGAAGTCCCGAAGGCTTTGCAATTGTTTTAGGCTAACATGACCCTTGTCCTTGACTAAACTTTATACCCTAAGCTAAGATTACTAGTGGCGTTTGATCACATCGTTACTTAATATCAAGGTAGATGGTTCTATCAAGTAAGAAACATGTATTTGTAAACTAGTATAGCTAAATGTGACTTTAGCCGAAAAAAGTCATCGCCTCAAGCATTTTGGAGTCAACATCGATCCCTCCCACAGCCTAGTTGGTTAAGGTTCCTTTCTGGTCTAGATAACCAGAAGACGCAGGTTCGAGTCCTGCGGTGAAATTTTTGAAAACTTTGTTACGATGATGAGAAAAATTTCGTCATCTTAAGATGAAATCAGTTCGCCCTCAGAGCCTCAGTGCCCATTGCCCTCAGTGCCAGCCCTCGATTAATCAGAGGCTGGCACTGAGATGTACACTTTTGTACATCCTTAATGAAATTAACACTAACCTTATTAAGTTTTTATCATGAATTCAATTAAGTTCAAGACGTGAGAGGTCTGAGATGCTCTCATTAGTCGTTCTCAGTTCTATAATCTCACCTCCATCGCAAGGTTGACATTACCTCACCTTTTTGGCGCATTACTAGACAAGTACCGGGTATGCAAATGCCTGGTCACGCCTGCCATTACTGCCGACCTCGCCGTGACACCGTCGTGACCGGATACCATCTAGCATCTAGCAACACTAGCCGGGGGAACTCTGTTCTGTTAGCTTGTCCTACGACTTTTACGATAGTTGTTACAAGGCTGGGTTTAAAAGTTGTTTGTTATATAAATACCTGGTTCTGTTAATGCCTACTGTTTCGGGAAAAAAAGGTCGTTTCTTAAAAATGATTTGAGTGCGGAATAATAGGTAGTTGGGTTTGCGTCATGCGTGTTTTTGGTAACAGGATAAGATTTATACCTGAATGATTCTGCAATAACCGCAGTTTTATGAACTCGAGATTTTTGACAAAAACTAAATTGCTATTTTGCCTCGCCTATGGTCTAGGCTAGCTACCAAATCATGGTTGTTTTTTCTTGCCTCTCAATACGTTAGCATTTGGGGCACATCAGACACTAATGCATGATTGATGGTCATGGTGATGCATCAATCGCGGACCACGCGCAAACCATGATCGCTTCTACGACCTCTAAGAATAGTTTTTCAATCACTGCGCGTTTAGTCCAGAAGTAGCGGTAAATACGCGGCGGTGCGCAAGTGATGTATGTAGTGGAGCAATCGTCACTATAAGCCAAGACAGTGTTTCGAGGGAGTGCTAGACACGGCACTATTTGGCCGTGTTGATGTTCTTATCTGCTTATTTATTTTACTTCAGGCCGCGCGTGAGCGTGTAATATCTCGTTTTGACTATTCCTTGATCCTACGTGACAATGTTGTCAAAGATGACAATCTCGCTAAACCTAGACCTACTTCTTGAGAGCCTTAAGTTGTCATAATATATTGTAGTGTTTGGTAATAGATTTTCAACTTAAGGTTGGTAGCTAGTTAGTCGTTCAATTAAGGTTAAGTTAATTCGCTTAAGATGAGACGAGATAGTGGTCAAACGCGAGTATAAAAAAAACCTTTCACGATTGCCAAGTGATCTGTACTAAAGCGTATTATGCTTGTGTTGACATTAAGATTTACTATTTCAACAATTCTTACTGTAACAACTCTTCAAGGAGTTGGTACTTAAAGCGATAATAAAACATTCAAATAAAATGCAGTTGAAGTAAGGTGAGTCAAACTCACCGAATCGCGTTCACATCACGTCCCTGCAAGGCGATTCCGGAGAGGGGACGACAAAAAACGTACATACAACAAGCCACGCGTATGAATACAAATGATTGTGTCGACGCACGGTATCGAATTCGTATAAAAGATGCAACAATATAAAAGATACAAGCAGTATGGACACTGAGGTTAAGATTCAGGGACGAATATAAGCCTGACGGACTCTTGTTTCCTCACTCATTCACTCATGTCAAAATTCTATACGTGTCAAACTACATACGAGATAAGACTCCACGCTTAGACACTTCTTTGAATCTGTCTTAGAAGGTTTTGCTTATAGTAGACTGACAAAAAAAACAACACCATGCTGGTAATTGGTATTACGAGTGTTAAGTGTACTTTGTAATCCTGAACTTTTAAAACAGCTGTGGTTAGAATTAAGCTAAGTTAGCTGATTAAAAAGAAAAAGATGTAAGGTTCTATTTAAAAGGAAATTTAGAAAAAGCCAAAAAGAAATCTGGATTTTATGACCCTAAAATGCGTGATTGGATAATATCCATTCTCGTTTGTGGAATAGTATATTATGTTATAATTAATAAGGCATGGTGAAATTATAAGAGTATTATTATTCCTCGCAGCATCTAAAGGGTTTCCAATCACTAAAGCTATTTAAATTTTTAATTTTAGACTTAAATCTATATGTGTGAAAAATATACTGGGCTGACTACGAACGAAATCGAATAAGGGCAAAGGATATGATGATACTTCACACATCAATAAAATAAGTATTAGTAGATTCCATACGGACCAATCAAAACAAACGAAAACGTAACCACTCAAGTCTGAACAGAGTCAATTACTATTCAACGAAATGCCCCTACTGTTTATACATGCACACTGTGTAAGGCGTTTAGCAGCCTACCCACGTGTGCCGAAGGACGAAATGCGTAACGTCCTGGAGCGGCGGCGGGGCGATGTCCGTTACAGATTAACAGGTTCATCGCGACCAATATGGAATCTTGACGCGTATTGGACAGGTATTGATTTACGTGGAGAAATGTCAGCTATGTCATAATAGAAAAGTATGTTATCTTCAGAGAGATGTATCGAACTGGGCTTGTTGTGTAGCGCGTCAGTACGCACTCGCTAAGAAATAAAGATAACAAACTATACTGTATTCACTATGGCTATATCTTCCAGTGTTCGTCAAGTAACCGTTTTTTTATAGAAGTAGTTGACAAACAAGCAATCGGCCCAACTGATACCGCTGCCTATAATGAACATTTGCAATACCAGAGACCAGGGCTGCTCTCCTGGTGTCCTTTCTCCACCGCTTCACCTCTTGTGGTGCAGGAGGAAGACCCTGCTTCCTCCCCTATGCCCCTCTGCAAAAAGACCAAGGAACACCTTGGCCTCTAGGTCCCATAACTAATGACTAATATTTACAGGCCTACGGTAACTCTGCGCAATGCCTCCGGTGTTCGTTACCTTGTCACTGGCCTTGCCTGCTCGTGACCAAGTGTTTAAACTTTTACTTTTTTGGACGCAGCATTCTGTCATCTCTGTCGTGATTGCTACTCTTTATTCCCGTTGTGGAATGCCTACGAAATCATGTGACTTTAATTTTTTTACCTTTTTATTCTTTACGTGAACTGTCTAAAAGAAGGATAAATCAAGCTTGTTATAAATTGAAGTTAGTGAGAAGTTTCGTGGTTAAAAAATAGGTACAATCATAGCTCATTTCCTTTTTAAATTATGACTTTGACACCGCAATCTCAGCCGTTTATATTTAAACAGTTGCACGGAAAATTGTGTACAAAAGGAAGGAAAATTCACCAATGACAGGCAATAGTTTTCTAGGCCGCTATTTCCTTTACTTTGCAGCCATGGTCACGTGTTTGTCCATTTTAATGTGACACTTTGAATTTAAACTTAGCTATTCATCTTGGGAAGGACGTGAGAGCTCATAATGTGTTGGTTATTTCACGTAGTGGGTACATACCTAAACAAACAGTTCCACGAAGCTAGTCACCATCAAATATCTTTGCACAAGTCATTTACGCCTGAGCGTTAGAGCAATGGCGGTGGGCTCGCTGTAAAATACTTTTTCTAATAAACCTTTTTGTGTGGCAAAAATGACGTTTTGCTTTTTTTAAGTTGTTGACGACCGCCGCAAAAAGTTACGGTTTTTGCCGTGTTTTTATAATAACTAACGAACGTATTTTTTTGTTACTTAGCGATATAGGAAGATAGGAACTAACGTGTGCTATAGAAAATTATTTGCGTGCCTTATATTAACTGTAAATTAATTCATTTTTTATCACTTTTCAGGTTATTGGATCGACACTAGACAAAAACGAAATAACAAAGGCCGTCCAACAAAATCAGAACGAGATACTTCAACAGAAGAGCATTGACAAATTCATTTCAAAAACGAAGATTAGAATAAAGAAAAAATAAGTAAGAAATATTACGGAAAGGAAAAGAGAAGCAAGAAAGATTAAAGAGAGAAGAAGAATGACAGTGTAGATTGGTTAGTTATCTTTGGTTATCTAGCTGTATGAGTATTGAGACATCATAAAGCTAGGTTACCGGAGTTAAGTGCCATCTACGACAACGTTTAGAAGATTCATCTGCGCAGTAGAAATGGAACATGCTGAAGAAAAGAAGATTAGCTTAAGTAAAATATAATTTGATTATAATTTGTATAACTAGGTGTTTGTAACTTTGCTAGCTAAGATTGTAATTCAATGAGTTATACAATATTTCACTGGCTACTTTGCTCATCAAACCGGTGGTAAATTTATGATCGTGAAAATTTATTGTTGTTTTTAAAAAACACATCCAACCAATCACAAACAAACGCGCATCCAAACATTTTAGTATTCAAGCCCTAAATTAAATAAACTGTAGGCGAACCATTCACTCTCAATTCATAAACATTTATTCAGAGTTCTAAATAAAGCGGCAAGTTCTCGAATAACATTTTTCCCAATTGAATTAGGCTCGAAAAGTTACGTAATTGATTTTGTGGAAATTGCGAATGAAAAATTCAGAGGCGTTGCTTGCCATATTTTTTTTGGAAAATAATGATTTTGACCTTCTTATATATTTTACGTTTTGTTGTTCGATATTTTTACCCACGACAGACCGGAGAAGGTATATGCATTTAGGGTGAGAGGTAGGTTGTGTGTGCACACGAAAGTTCCCATTTATCTATACAAATAAATAAAATTGAAGTGTCTGTTTGTAATATCAAAATAACAGCATTTTACTAAATGCATATGAAAGTATATAGGGTACCTATTACAAAACAACCATTTTTAAAGTTTTTGTCTGTCTGTCTGTCTATCTGTTTGTTCCGGGTAATCTCCGAAACGGCTAGACCGATTTTGACGGGACTTTCACTGGCAGATATCTGATGTTATAAGGCGTAACTTAGGCTACTTTTATTCTAGAAAAAGAATTAGGGTCCCGCGCAAAAAAAAAACCATGTAGGTAATCCAAAATCTCCGCGCGGGTGAACCCGCGGCAAGCAGCTAGTATGAAATAAGTCCTATAATAAGAGTATAATTTCATTCAATTTAAAAGAAAACTGTTTGAATTCCTATTGGATAAATGCTATTACTCAGTAAAATACTATTTAAATGATAAAATTGGACCCATTAATTAGTAATTATGTTTATAAATCTGGCATTAATTTAATTTCCCCCTGACATTTCACTTAGTGTACTTATTTCATATTCTCATATTCTTTTTTACAAATTGAGAGAGTGAAACTAAAATTAGGTTTAGGTATGGACGCCAGAATCGACACCATCTTCTTAAAGCTACATTATCTTATCAAAGGCGAAGAAGGATAATAACAACTTAAAAATATTTCCAAAGAATCTCATCTGATATAAAAATGTAGATGAAGCGCTGGCATTTAAGAACTTTTAATTTAGAAGAATTTGAAGAAAGATTTTGAAGAATTTTTATTTAAGAACTAGCTGCTGCCCGCGGTTTCACCCGCGTGCGGAGATATTGGATTTCATGGTTTTTATTTTTTTGCGCGGAACCCTAATTTTTTTTCTGAAACAAAAGTAGCCTAAGTTACTCCTTATAACATTAGCTATCTGCCAGTGAAAGTCCCGACAAAATCGGCCCAGCCGTTCCGGAGATTACCCGGAACAAACAGACAGACAAAAATTAAAAAAATGGTTGATTTGTTGTATGTACCGTATATACTTTCATATGCATTTAGTAAAAAGCTGTTATTTTGATGTTACAAACAGACACTTCAATTTTATTTATTTGTATAGATTAATTGTAATTAAAAGGGAAATATAGTAGTTAGATTTCGCTTTGTCTTCGACTTAATGTTAAGTCCGCGGCTAAACGGCACGGAGCAAGGGTTTTCAGATTTTGATGGCAAATTAAGTCTCAAAGGAGTGGATTAAGCTATCAGTTTGAGCAAATCCTTACTCCTGCATTTCGTTACTAAAACTTTATCTATGAGAAACGCTGGATTAGTAGAGACTTATCTTTATTTTTTTATGCTATTTGGTAATGAGACAAGCTGGTCGTTTGCCTGATGGTAAGGGGCAGCTTAGACGCTCAAGCAAACGTACGTTTGCTTGTCAGAATAACAACGCTTTTGTGTCAAGCGCGCTTTTCGAGTATCACGAAATCCGCGCTTGACGCAATCACTAGTTTACCTACGGCAATCCAAAAAGAGATAATTATATTCTTAGCAGTCTAAGTAAGCAAGTTCCACGTTTTTTTACAATTAATCTAGAAAGAAAAGATTCAATCTACAAAACCGAAAGCGATGTGTGTTTCACACTAATTGGTTTCGGGACATTCGGGTCCGAAGGGTCAAAGTGGGTTAAGAAATCTCGTTAATTCAAAAGGAATCGGTCGAGTTCTTTTTGCAAGAATCGTAATTTACGGAATAAATAAAGTCCAATCAGAGTAATGGAACCGTTCTTAGGGTATTTAATCTCGGCCGTCAAAAACAAACTCTGCAATAGACTAACAGAATGACATCGACGGCTCCGTCGCAAAGTGGATAGTAACTATATCTCTATGATAGTAACCAAGGGAGGGCCGTCCTCGTTCGAAATATGACTCCGTTTTTAACCGTCTTCAAAAAAAGGAGGAGGTTATCAATTCGGTCGGTATTTTTTTTATGTTTGTTACCTCAGATCTCCGTCATTTATAAACCGATTTGAAAAATTCTTTTTTTATTTGAAAGGATATACTTTCAGATTGGTCCCATAGAAATTTAATCGAAATCGGTTTAGTAGTTTGTCACTGAAGTCGATTCGTCGCTTTTTTAAAGCAATTTTTTTCATACATTTTTGTCACCGTTCCGCTAAACTGCTTAATGCAATATCTGTAAGTACGGCACAACTACTCGTTTTTTATGCACACTAATAGACTTACAGCCACACAAATAAACTTATTAATAGTCCACAGAAAAAAAAATGAGACAGCAAGGCCGTGTGCAAAGTGAATTCCATTAAATGTATCTGGCCTGATTTGGGTCTGATGCGTTCGCACCCACTACGTAGGTATGCCTTACCACATCTCCTAGTTTCTGTGATCTGTGATAGTCACCCTGCTTTCAAAGCTCAAGTCGACGAGATCCATCCTCACCCGGGTTAAACTTTGTGTGGTAAGCATATTTGGTTCTCGGATCTAGATGTTTGTATTGTGTTACTCGTATATGCCTCATCTGTGACAATGAATCGCAATAATTATTATAAAATACTCTTTACTGTGACACCACAATATCAGGTGGTAGGACTAACTCTTCTGCGAACTATGTCGTTTGGGTTGGTACCACCGATAGGCTCGTGTAATCTGCCGCCAAGCAGTAATGTGTAAACCTGGAACCTTGAAAGATATGAAATCTTATGCACAGTAATTTCACTGCCTACTTAACGGCACGTTAGCCCATTTTTACCCCTTTTCAAAACAGTTTTTGAAAACTGTTCTTGTCTGTTTCTTGGTTTTACGTCAAGCCGCGTGTGAGCGTGTACCACGTAATCTGCGATTATTTCAAAACCGTGGTTATTTTGGCAGCAAATTGCAAACATACGTTAGCGTCTAATGCCACCCTTAGGATTCGAACTCTTGACCCACAGATTTACGGGCAACATCACTACCATAAAGCCATCATCGATTGCAATTTGTCCCGCCCTGGTGTTGCCAGCCTGTAGCACGCATTTAATTACTTAATTACCATTTTAATACTAATAAACCCCTGTAATTTATTCCCCGTTGAAACGAAACAAAAAGTTCCATAAACACGTTGTTGAATAAATTTCAGCGCATATTAGACACAAATAAATTTTCCGGGAAAATAACACAAACATCCCGGCGAAATTAATTAGAAACAACTGTGTTTTCTCATTAGCAACATTTTAGAGAGTTTGTTAGTCTCTGAACGTAAACGACGCCTTGATATAAAATATTACGGTTTTTATGCAAAAATACACTGATGTACACCTTTATAAATATGTTCTGTGGTTTTGCAAATTATGAAGCCTATTGGAATACATTTAGTATTCGGATTTATAGCAAGAAGTTTATATTAGGATAATCGTCTAGTTCTGAAATAAATAATTTCTTTCTTTCTTTCTAATTCTATCCTACTATAATATTATAAACGCGAAAGTGTGTTTTTATTGTTTTATTGGTTTGTTGGTTTGTCCTTCTTTCACGCAGTAACGGAACAACGGATCGACGTGATTTTTGGCGTAGGTATAGTAGGACTGGAGAGTAACATGGCTACTTTTTATCCCGGATAAATGCACACCGAATGAATGCGAACACCGGTGAAAACCGCGAGCAGAAGCTAGTAGATAATATATAAATAAGTAATTAAAGTTAAATTAGGGAAAGCTTATACCGATAGGAGACCTTTTACCGATATGAGATTAAACTTTGCCTTAAAAAATACGCACCACTACAGAAAAAATGTAATTTAGATATTATTATGTTAGGAATTTACTTTTTTCAACTGTGAGATGGCTTTTTAATTATATCTTCTCGAAGCACAAGTTGATTATTTTTATGAGTTATGAGAATTATTTATAAAACATTTGCACGTCTGCTTGCAGACCAAATACATTGTACCAACAATTCATTTTAAGATCCTAATTTTCATGTATTTTGGCAAATAAATTATTTGATTTGATTTGATTTGATTGAAAGACGAGCCAACAAGCTTCTGGCAAATTCTTTATCTTTAGAGTCTCAAGCATTGTGGTAAAGTTGCCAGTTTATCTACACATATATACGAGTACGCAAATAAATAAAATTGAAGTGTATGTTTGTAATGTAAAAATAACAGCTTTTTACTAAATACATATGAAAGTTTATACGGTACGTATAACAAATACACAATTTTTAAACTTTTTGTCTTTCTGTCTGTCTGTCTGTGTTTTGTTCCGGCTAATCTCCGAAATAGCTGGACCGATTTGGACGGTACTATCACTGGGAGATAGCTGATGTTATAAGGAGTAACTTAGGCTACGTAGGTGAAGCCGCGGGGTGCAGCTAGTAGTTAATATTTCTGAGAGTTAGCGATGGAATTGTATAATCTATTAATTACTTCGTGACTGTGTGTCACCCCACCCTTTCATGGATTTTGCGAACATTAGAAGAAAAAACACTGCTATGTAAATAAATATAAACAGTTGTTATAATATTTTTTGCCCAAAAGCAATCGAGGTTTTGTTTGATTTTTTTTTCTTTTTACGCAAATTTTAATTTACCTTTATATTCCAACAAGTTTCAACAAAAATAAGTAAAAGACATGTTTGATTACGATACCTAAATAAACAACAAAAAGCAACATTGATCCCACAATTTTTGGTGGTTTGTTTAGATAAATATTCCGTAGAAAAATCTCTGATTACATATACCTGAAAACAAAACATAACGTAGATAATAGTTACCCTGTCTGGTACCGCGATCCCTCAGGGCCCTCTCCGGTGATGAAAAGTAATAGTGTGTTTTCTCATTACTTTGATAAGTACGCTAGTGCATAGCTACCTGTCGCTACCGCAGGGGGGGCACACTTTGTGACAATTCCATAGTCGAGCCCCGAGACACGGGAACTAACGCCACCTGTTAAAAGGCGTGGCACTATTTTGACGTTACTTAAAAATGCCAAAGTTAAAATGGTTACCATGGAAACCGATAACAAATAAAATAAATAGTTTCTGTTTCGAAAAATAATATTGTGATTTCTTTATATGTTTTGCGGTTTAAATGATATAAATTAGTGGTTTAAGTAATTGTTGTGTTCTAGTTATGTATTTGTTACTTTTAAGTGCTCAGTTTTAGTGTTTGCCGGCTAATTAAGCATTGTTTTTCTTGTTGTTTTAAATATAAAGAGTTTCAACTATTATGTGTTCGCTTTTGTTATTTTGAAAGAAAGAAAGAAAGAAAGAAAAAGTGTTTATTCGTAGCAAAATCAGGATTAAAAAAAAAAAAAAAATATATATATATATATACGCAGGGATCCCATATACTTGGGTGCGCATTAACTTAAGTGAAACGATTTGCCACGAACCGGTCCCAACTCAGCGTGTGCTGGTCATTTGACCAGCGCTGGTCTTCCGTTGAGGCCGCTTCGGTGAAATCACGGGAAACATACAAATTACAGATTATAAATAAATAAAATAAAACAGTTATCATTTTATAAAAAAAGGTGTACCTATGGGACAGTAATCAGTTAGCATGACATAGAAAATTAAATATATGTAAAAACCAAAAAAATAATATTGTGAGTTGTGACTAACTAAACATACACGGATAGTAAAAAGGATTAAAACATAGCGTAAGTAACATACACCACTATTATTAGCCACTTTTTTGCTCAGAAACCTAGTTATGAGCTGGAATAAATACTGCTCAGGCACCTTCTGCACAGAACATTATAATACTACCTGCTACCCATCACAATTACAATTACATCATGGCTTTTTTAGAAATTTGGAACGAGTGTGTGAGTTAAGTGAGTGTGTTCTATATGTTATATAGCACTTGTTTCGTGTCTCTGGGGTTCCTCCGCTTTCTGATGCTCAAACAAAAAATTCTTTAACTTTAACCTAAATCCTTGAATACTTTGCAGGTTCCTTATGGGCGGGGGTATGTTATTCCAACATTTGGAGGCTGCGTAGCGGAAACTACCCCTAAAGGCAGCCGAGGTGTGACGCTGCGTCGCGAGCTGCACCGCGCACTGCCGTAACTCCTGAGATCTACGATTTTCCATCCATGATAACTTTTCGTACAAATAAACAGGGGTTCTAAATTTTATAACGCCGAAAAGAAGGCAGGCTAGATGAAGCTTACGACGATGTCTCATTTTTAATAGAGAGTGTTTGTTTAAAAATGGCGTCACATGGGCCCTCAACGGAACATCAAAGCAGAAACGAGCACAAGCATTCTGGACTCGTTGCACTAGCTTCTGAGTTCTAGCTAGCAGACGAGGTCCAAAAACTACGTCCATATAATTTAGTTTTGACAGTATTAGAGATTCCACCAGTGTAATACGCAAATTTTCGCTGAGGTATGGTCTTATTCTGTACAAAATTTTTAATTTATAGAAACAGTTTTTTATTGAATTTGCAACATGTTTCTCATACCGCAGATTACAATCCATGACTAATCCTAAATTACGGGCTTCGTTTACCCGTTCAATAGGTTCATCTCTGAGCACGACACTTACAGAAGGACTCATTTTAGCCAGCTGATGTGTGCTACCGAATATTAAATATTTTGTTTTGCTAGGGTTAAGTAGCAAACAGTTGTTTGACGACCAAGTGGCTATTTTGGAGAGATCCTCATTGATTTTTATAATTGCACTGTCAATTTCAGTAGGTTTAAAAGAAATGTACACTTGTATATCGTCAGCATAGATATGGAATTTACAGTTAATTATCTGTGCTTTAATATCCGCTGTGTATAAAATAAAAAGAAGTGGTCCCAGGATTGATCCCTGAGGTACTCCCCGGTTAACGGGTACTTGCGCTGACATGAGAGGGGATCCGTCGTTTAGGTTTAATTTTACATGTTGGCGACGATTACTAAGGTAACTATTAAACCAGCATAATGCTTCGTGATCAAATCCATAGTAGCTAAGCTTAGATAACAGCAGATTGATATTAATGGAGTCAAAAGCCCTGGAAAAATCTAGAAGTACAAGCAACGTACACATACCCTGGTCTTGGGAGCTAAGTATATTGTCAGTCACATCAAGTAAGGCTGTTACGGTTCCCCGTCCCTTTCTAAAACCTGACTGAACTTCAGGCAAAATGCCATTTCTTTCAAGATAATCAGTGAGTTGTATGCAAACGGCTTTCTCCATAACCTTTGATAGACATGGTAGTATGCTTATGGGTCTAAGATCTTTAACGTCGACAGGGGCTGAGTGTTTAGGAAGGGGACGCACTATCGCAAGCTTCCATACTTCAGGAAATGTGCAAGTAGTAATCGAAGCGTTTATCAAATTTTTAATACAGTCTATAGTGTAGGGGAATGTCATTGTAAGCATCTCTAATGTAATTCTATCACAGCCTTCAGCGTTAGATTTTAAACTTTTAATTATATTTATCAATCGATCCAAAGTAATAGTTTCCAAATGGAAGATAGCGTCACTAAATTTATGATACTCATAATAAGTTAGCTGCGAAATAGTAACGTTTGCAGTACCTGGTATAGTTAAGAAATGATTATTTATAATGTTAGGGTTATTAAAAAAAGTAGGAAGCTCGGCATTATTTTGATTAATTATCGTGTTTTTAAGATTTTTCCACAAAAGTTTAGGGTCATGAATTTTATTATTTATATTATATTTAAAATATGAAGATTTCTCGTGATAAAGTGCTTTATTTACTATTGATTTAAGGTCCTTGTAATATTTTTTTTTACTATCCGAATTACACTTATGGTAATCCGCTGCAGCCTCGTCACGTAACCTCATCATCAAATTTACAGTGTCGGTGATCCATGGGTGGGAACGATGTTTGATGACAGTAGACTTCTCCGGTGCGTGCAAATCAAATAAAGCTATAATATTGAAATTCAGAACATTCACTATATCATTAACATTATCTAAAGTAGATATTAGATCCCATTTGATCGTTTGCACGTCACAGTTGAAATCGTCTATACAAATTTTTTTTATAGGCCTATAGGTCAAGCTGTATGGGATGGGTTTCTCACGCTTAATGTTAAATTCACACTTTATAAGACAGTGCCCAAAAAGAGATCCTACATGCTCTAATGTAATATTTCTAGGTCGTAAATCGGTACATACCACGTCGATCAGTGTCTGACTTGTTTCAGTAAAGTGAGTTGGCTCTGTGACCAACTGCGACAAATTAAAGTATGCTAAAAATGTCATTAATTTCAAAGTTTTACTATCATTATAAGTCGAATAATTAATATTAAAATCTCCTAATAAAATTAAATGGTCATAAATTGGAATTGAGCTAATAGAATCAGTAATTGCATCAATAAATAAATCAACATCCATCCATGGGGGACGGTACGCAGTACCGATAGCTAACTTCTTTCCGTTGAGGGTCACAGTGAGCCACATTTGTTCAACTAACATATGCAGAGGGTCCACTGGGTGTGCCCACGTGCGAACATTTATATTAGAGTTACTTTTGAGGAAAAAAGCCACTCCGCCTCCACGCGAGCGCCCTCCAGGCGGCCGCGGGATGTGGCGTAGCCTATACCCCGGAACTTGGGGGGCGCGACCTTCCTCACCTGTCCGTAACCAAGTCTCATTGATGGCTAGTAAGTCCAAGTCACTTCTAGCTAGGGAGACTATAAAATTGTCATGGTCTGTGCCTAAGGAACCTGCATTATACAAACCTACTTTTAAATTTTTTAAACTAACCATAAAAGTGAAATTAAAACTTCAAAAAAAATTGAGATAGACACAAGTGCATTGTAAATATTGTAATGGTATTCATTGTAGTATAAAAAAGAGCGACTATATGATAATAACATTATGAAACAAGACATAATTTGTAATATTTTAATTTTTAAATGGTATATAATACTATGGTAATTGGCGTTTTTTATGCTTATTTGTTGCTTACTACTACTAATAAATACACGATTACACGAGCGTTCATTATTATTTGTTATGTGCATATATCCGCAAACAAATGTACTAAAATAGAAATATATTATAATGTGTAACGAGATACAATTATGAACCAGGTTCTCAAACGATATCCGTCCCAAAAACCCTACAGAAGTCAGCATCCGATTTGATAGAAAACGCCGGTTTGCTGTCGCCTTGTCGCGCGTAAATACGACCATTTTTCGTCCATGAGTAGCGCCACTGGCGCTTGCGACATTCCTCACGGACGCGGTGAAATAACTGGCGATTGGTGCGCGTCAGTCGCTCGTTGACATACACCCGACGTGGTGGTCCTGCCAGGCCAATGTCAACCGTCGTAAAATTACGACGGACGCGCGCGGCGCTTATTAACTCATCTCGCAGGCGGCGCCGCGCTAGCCGGACCACGACGCGGCGCGGGCGCTTTCCCGCTCCGCTTACGTCGCCGGCACCGCTCGCATCGAACGCTCCGACACGTTCCGCGAAAATAATGTCGCGATGTTCGAGGGTGATCCCCAGCTTTGCCGCCATTACGGTGACATCGTGCAGGACGTTTTCATTTTTTTGTTCTGGCAGATGTCCGATGTCCAGGTCAGCCAGCAGATTCTCCTGTTCTCGGTCATTAACCTCCAATTTCAGCTGGCCCACTGTCATCCGCAACTTAGCTACCTCCTCGATTGTTGTGATCGCAGTCGCCTCCCTGCTTTCGACTGCTTCGAGTCTTCGCTCGAACTTATCCACCCGTTCAACAATGCTCGCCATGGAGGCGCGGAGCTCCTTGCGAAATTCTCGTTGTTCGGACATGTACTCAGCGAGCTCACGGCGCATTGACCGGAAATCCATGTCCTCAGCCGAGGACGAGGCGAGTGTTGGGAGCTGTGTGAGCAATGCTTTGTCAGTCTCAACGGTAGCCAGGGGTGCGGGGTCCCCGCAGATGCTTTTAACCGGCGTGTTACTGTTATCGCCTTTACGATATTTCTTCCGGCACTCTGAGCATGCCCAGTCGCTAGGAATAGCAGTGATATCAGTTAAAGCTACACACCCTCTATGGAATTTAAGAGGACATATAGTACAAGTGGCGGCACCTGTCGGAGACAGGAACTTTCCGCAAGCCGCGCACTTAGCCATCGCAAAATCGCAAGAAGTAATTTTATAGGCGAAGTTTGATAGTGTAGCTAATACACGATAGATGGCGCTGTTCGCAGACTAATACACTTGCGAAAATATTTTTTTTTTTATGGTCACTACTCACTGTGTCTACCCACTTTATAAAATATTAATCCGTGTTATCAACGATTTACAACCCGTATATAACGTAATTAATTGATGATTCCAAGCACCGTAGGGCCCGCGAACACTCACACAGTCAACACAGGCGCAGACGCACACGCTAATACCACTGTCACAACAAACTATAGCGGATAACTATTTTATGGGTAAAATTTTACGCGCGAATATACTGCATGTATGTCGTCCGTGACGTCACTCCTCACATTTCATTTTTGCTGCTCTACATCTACATTATTACGTTTGGTACTGTATATTTTGTTCCTACTCTTAGGCACAAACATGAGAAAGGCTGCAATTTTCCATATAAGTAGTAAATGTATCTACATTTATTTGCGCAGGAACCATGGAAATAGTATGAATGTGTGTGTGAAATACAGAACGCACACATAGATAGAAAAGTATGAGTGTGTGTGTAAAATATAGAACGCACACATAGATAGTGAAGTAGTTTCACCGCCTTTTTGTAGGTGGCGTTGATCGCCATACATCGTGAATTAGACAAAAGAGCGCACTCTATTCCTTTTATTATAGTACTACTCTATGCGCTACCGGCTACTGTTTTATTCCCCACTTAAAATAAATACGGATAGAAAACTTATTCACTGGAGAAATGAGGCCGGAAAATACATTACCAAATTGGTATATAGTAAGATACTGAGCTTCCTGAGTAGCTACATTAATAATAAAAACCTACACACTCATATCTTTACACTAGGGTTCCTTGTGTCGCAGATGGCATTGACACACACAAGACCCTAGAACAAACCTTTTGGTTACCACAAAGTTTGCCCCGGTCAAGAACTCAGGCCCGTTCCCACAAGGCCACATTTTTGCTGATAACTTATCTTTAATAATACATTATGCTGTAGAAGCTTGCATAACACACTATACTAGAATGGAATGCAGCAATCAAATGCAAGCTGAGAAAAACATGGGAGTGGTACCGTGCATATATTCCGTTTAAAATATCCGTACGTAATTAAATTATTCTAAGCCATTGGCGAGTACTGATATCCCGAGAGTACTGGAATAGTTAACTCCTTTAAGTAATTGGAGTGTATGTGATTCTACGAACAGGGGTGCAATTTTTGAATGTCACCGAGGGACTAAATATCAGCGATGTGACCGATAGTCACCGATTTACAAAAAGTCATATTTTTGAATCTCAGCGGGTGACTAAACTTCTCATACCTATGATATCGTTTACGAATGGGTACCTACCCCCACTCGTAAACGATATCATAGATACGAGTATTTAGTGCCAATTTTGACTTGAAAACAATTTCCAACTTAAAAAATATATATATAAAATAAAATAAATTGAACACAATCATAAGTTTATCTGTTGTGAAAGCTGACAAATAGTTGCATGATTGGTATACAGGGTATGACTTTCAAAAATACGACTTTTGCAAATTAGTGATTTCAAAGTCATCGCTGAGAATTGTGTCATCGGTGATTTCGAAATCATTCGTGACATTCAAAAATCGGTCCCCAGAGAACAAATAGGTAGCTAAGATATTGTTCCAAGCTTAATTAAATTTTAGAGTTTGGAATCGAAACACTGATTGTGCTAATTTGTGGGTGGGTTAGAGTGTGGAATTCAATATCAATCCGTTATCTTAACAATTTCACCTCGGTGCTCAAGACGTGCTTTTATATGGTAATTAATGTTTGCGTTTTGCTGTCAAGATAACCATTTTTTTGCAATAAGCGTGTATTACGAGGTATTACACGCTCACGCGCGGCTTGAAGTAAGACAAGACCCAGACAAGAATAGCCACGGCCAGATAGTGCTGTGTCTTTTACCCTCGAAGCTCTGCCTGCCAGTACCTACAGGTACTACTTGGTTGTAGAACTTACATTTTGTTCGAATAGATTCCTTTGCTCGATCAATCAGCGCCGAATTTGTGTTTGAAAGGCAAACTAGTCTGGAATAGTACTGGACGTACGCGACTTGAGAGCTAATGTCTCAACGTGCGGTGCCGAGCCGGACTTTTTTTTTTAATTGTCTTCTTTTTCATCTCGTCACCTAACTGCCTAAAAATACCTAGTCCATGCGTGCGGTTCCCCACTATTTGTACACTTCGGATCAAAGCAGTGCTTTTCATTTGTTTTTCACTGTGTGCTTTGGAAGCACATAATCACTCTGTCCGCGCACTGTTTCATACCGCAGGCGTGCGTCAACAGACATGAAGGGAGATTCGGGTAGATTAATGCTGCAGAGGCCCGCTGTTAGAGTCATTTTAACTTTCATAAGTGCTCCTTTGGGGCCTATTTGAATAAAGACTTTTGAATTTGATTATTTCTTGCTTGAAATTGAATTTAAATCGTTAGTTACGTTCGTAATGTCATGATGTGTTCCGACTGAAAATCAGTGACTAGGGTCGTTGACCTTAGTCATGTGCTGAGTCGGGACCTTTTCTGACATCACAAAACATCACATTGTTTATTGTTAGTATTAAATTCTGTTGCATTATTTGTAATCTAATGTGATGTTGTGTTGTCCGGAAATAAATGTATTTTCTTTATTTTTCTTTAGTTATTCTATCATATCTTCATTGCGTCACCATCTTTGATCATATCGTGACTTGAAATAGAGTGAGATGGACCAAACCCAAAATAAAACGGAGGCTTTAAAGGTCGGCAACGTGTCAGTAACACCCCGAGTGTTGCAGACATCCATAGGCGACGGTAACTGCTTACCATCAGGCGGGCCGTAAGCTTGTTTGCCACCTATGGCATAAAAAAAAAAAAAGTAAATAATAACTATCAAGTCGTCGTAACGCACGCCAAGTTATCAACATCTGCGTAGCGCCTTAAAGAATTGGCTGCCGTCGTTACTTGCTACAAGTTCAGTGGTAGGCACCCAGAGACGTCCCATGTCTGCTTCCAAACCAAATGATATTCGTTCGTCCATATGAATGCAAATAACAAATGGATTTCTATTTCTGTATTGAAATCTAAATCCCGTGAAAAAGAGATCTCCTTAATCGAAATAGATTGGATGGTTTCGATGGTAAATTTTATTCAAATTCAAATTCAAATTCAAAAGTCTTTATTCAAATAGGCCCCAAAGGAGCACTTATGAAAGTTAAAATGACTCTAACAGCCGGCCTCTGCAACATTCATCTACCCGAATCACAGACTAAAACTAATGCTGTCTTTAACAGAACATAATAAATGACAAAGACACCAACAGACCCAATCCGTGCTCAAAGTCAACGAACCTTCCAGAAACCCACCGTGCCCGTTCCAAATTGGTATAGGCCGAGCAAGAAGAAGGGCAAGAAACTCGTCACGGCATTCTTTTTAAAAAAGAGTAGTTTTTTACAATAATTCTAATGCTAACAACTAACAATTTAAAGTTTAGTAGTCGCCAGGAGGCTCCTGAGCTGTTTGCCTCCATGCATCCTTGTCATCTACATAATCCTTAATTTTATAATACGCTTTTTTAATTAATACACTCTTGACTATACGTTTAAACTTTCCTTGTGGTAATTCAGTTAATACTTTAGGAATTTTGTTGTAGAATCTGACACCATTTGCCAGGAACGATTTGTTAGTTTTACTTAATCTGAACCCGGGTACAACAATTTTATGTTTACTTCTAGTATTTAACTCATGTACATCACTTTTTAAGTTAAATTTAGTAATATTCTTCCGTACATACATTATATTTTCCAAAATGTAAAATAGATGTCGTTCTCCTAAATAATACTTGCACCCTTACCTATTTTCACTTTTATTTATAGACTGATTTTGACTGACGAACCTCTTGCCTGATCCTATTGTAATGACGTGGTCAAAAATGGTCAAGCCAATCCTTAGTGTGATTTGTTTGCGGATGTGTGGAGGGGAAAAACGAAGTCTCGTGGAATGATGCGTGATGAACTAGTATCTAATTATTTGTAATACAATTATAATTTAATCATTTATTGTAGGTACTGACTGTTTGTTGTAGCGGTCTAGTATAGTAGGTATAGGACAGAACGGTACGCATAGTAATTCTTGAAGCAAAACGCTTCATTCGTAAAGTTAAAATATCCGCTAGGAGTTGTTGGCGCTTAGCTGAAAATCTGATCGTCCGATGAGGGAAAGCGAAATTCCAAAGCACACTCGCCAAAATGTACTCTGCTTTTGGAAAGAAAACAGACGTCCCATCGGTAAATTGCACAGAAGTCTCTTCCTCTATTGCTAAATCCCGTTTTACAAACAGTAACCCCGCTATAAAACGTCACGTCTCTGGATGATTTGATTCATGTCGGCATTAAGCTTCCAATTAAAATACGAGACATTTTAATTATACTTAAATGAATATTGCAAAATAAATTGTAAACGTGCTGATTTATTGTATAATTTGTTTAAAAACAATACTTGTTTTTTACCAATAGGTACAATAGTGTGTCAAAAACACGTTTTATTTTATTTCCACCCAATCTTGCTATTACCTAACTATATATTTTTTTCTGGGTGGTTTTAATATGTATTTCAAAGCAATGATTATTATATTTACGTGTACTTATCTATTTAATTGTATTTGTGACTGTTTTAGAAGGTAGCCTCTTCGTGCGTTCCTCTACGGTCTACGGGTATCTCTGTCTTGATGGATTCTTTTAATATTTAAACCACAGACTTTAAAGTTCTGTGATTTAAACATCCATCTGAAGAGTAGGTAGTAATGTCTAGTTTCTAGTAGTAGCACTGTCATCACTTCTAAGCCTATATTTATTTAAGCCTTTTATTCTTATGTTTTTATATATATTGCTGTTTGCTGCTTGCAAGTTGCAACGTATCCACGTAACTGTGTGCTGGGCCTAGTTAGTGGGAGGACTAACTCTTCTGCGAGTGTCCGTCTGGTTTGTTACCACCGCTTTGCTCGTGAAGTCTGCCGCCAAGCAGTAGTGTGCAAGCATTACTGTATTCCGGTTTGATGAGCAGAGTTTCCAGTGAAATTACTGGGCTTATGAGACTTAATACCTAATGTCTCAGGGTAACGAGCGCACTGCAGTGCCGCGCAGGACTTTGTGTTTCAAAGTACTGGATGGCACTGCAATTGTTATGGGCCGGCGTTATGCTTACTATCAGGCAAACGACAAGCACGTACAGTAAAGAAAAAAAAAATAGTGTCGCTCTTCAGAGTGACATAGGCTTTTATCCCAGACAAATCCACGGTTCCTGTAGAAATCTTGATGTAAATAGCTAGTAGTAATATTTATATAGGCATGTTCTAGAATTGTTTTAGCGAATTCATTATCATCCACCACAGCGTCGCTTATGATCAGGCAAGACAACGGAGCGGCCAACTGCTATATATTTCGAGTCCAATTTAAAAGAACACCAATTTCTGGATTATAATGTCGGCGATGGAGTCATCGAATTGTGTCATAGAAGATCCAAGTTAGATTTATTGGACAAATTCGCCGTTTTGTGGAGTCGAAAATCTAACGTCTCAGCCCTTTGTCCAATCGACGGCGAGTAAATTGGGGACAATCGGATACATCTACTTTTTCGTATCTTTCACTTGAGTGCGGTCGTGAAGCTAGATAGGGGTGAAGTGGAATGGATAGTGCAAATATAATACAAGTTTTCAGCGAAGAGTTTGTATTTTATAGTTTAATGCCCATTTTCACCTTTTAATGGTTTTCTAATTACCTGACTGGCAAATTTCGTTTATATATAATACTAGCTGCTGCCCCGCGGTTTCACCCGCGTGGAGATTTTGGATTACATGGTTTTTATTTTTATGCGCGGAACCCTAATTATTTTTCTAAAATTAAAGTAGCCTATGTTACTCCTTGTAACATCAGCTATCTGCCAGTGAAAGTCCCGTCAAAATCGGTCCAGCTGTTTCGGAGATTACCCGGAACAAACAGACAGACAGACAGACAGACAGACAAAAATTTTAAAAATGGTTGTTTAGTTGTAGGTACCGTATATACTTTCATATGCATTTAGTAAAAAGCTGTTATTTTGATATTACAAACAGACATTTCAATTTTATTTATCTGTATGGATAATTATGTGCGTGTATGTATATGTCTATTTCTTTGGCATAAGCTCTGTAGCCAATAAGGTTTGACGGATTTTAATATATCTATGAGTGACATAGCGCATAATATTTTTCTTTCGTTTCAGTTCATACTACACAGAGGGGTTTTTTATAATGAATAATATAATTTTTCTTGCCTGTTAGCTGCAATTACATTTTGTTACAGAGTTCTTGTGGCCAAAATAATATTGCTGTATAATAATATATAGATATAAAATTTTGGCTCAATCGAAAATGGGGAAGTGGGTCAAATTTAGCTTGCAAGATTTGATCCATACTAACAAGGCAAGTTAAATATGCTTGTAAAAAGATGTGGTAAGATAAGGCATATAAATACCCAAAGGCAAAGAAAGGCTGATCTATCCATTTTTCATCTAACATCGTAGATGCGATAGTTCGAATAAAACGGTTACAGAAAGGTTATGGACATAATAAGGTTTCAGACTTGGAGAAAATACTACCTATACATTGGAGAGTGGTATCTACGGCCGAGATAGTACTCCCTAGATACCATTTAAACATAATATACATTTACTGGCGATGGGGTAGCCAGTTATAGCGATAGAATGGTAGATTCGTTGAATAATTTATTTTATAATTGGTCTTTTTATCAGAGTAGCCTATATACTAAATATTTGTTATTTACACCCTGTCCACTAAATATACAATATATTTTGTGAAATTTTAGAGTTATAACAGCAGTCAAATTTAACTTATCTGATTTTAACCAATTGAAAACAAAAGGAATAAGTAAACACAAAAGAAAAGGTTTACAATTCACAAAAATAACAATTATTAATACAAAAATTAATACACAGAAAACTTAACCTATATTACAAGATATATTATTCGATGCTTTGTAGTAGGTTATGACACGATCGAAGGGACAACCGACTCTTATACTGGGAGGAACCTGTGTTACAAGAGACAGTTGATACCAAATAAACTGTTCCATTATTAACCTATATTACAAGATATATTAACTAGTAATAATTGGGCATCGTTCGATGCTTTGTAGTAGGTTATGACACGATCGAAGGGACAACCGACTCTTATACTAGGAGGAACCTGTGTTACAAGAGACAGTTGATACCAAATAAACTGTTCCATTATTAACCTATATTTTGGATACATTACAACACGACAGTATCAAGTGATTATTGCTGGTACAAGCTGTAGTATTGATACAAACAAGATGAGATATGTATTGATAATAGATGTGTTTGTACCCACTTACTAATTTTAAAAGATAGTGATCTTTCTTGATCTTATATAGGAGTGTGAGATAAGAATTAAATAAAATGATAGTAATAAATTAATATGATATTGATAAGTTTTTAATTTATGACTGAGATAGGTAAGATGTAATTTGACATAATGTGTGTAAACCAAAATGTGTAAATATAATAAATGTATAAATACTAAAGTATTACATTTGATTTACCAGAAATTAGATGATTTTCACCACAAACACCAGTTTCAAATGAATCAAGCATTATCAATTAATTACACTACGTAAATAATCTTCTTTGTCATGAAATACTCCTCCCTACACCTCATAATAATCCCACTGGGTTATAGTCGACGCCTGGAGCAAAATCCGCGGCAAGGTACAGCGAAGACTGATTCCGCCTGTGGCCACATTTCTAAAGCAGGCATTCCCGAGGAATTTACGTTTCTATTGTGAAAATATAGCGAGGCAACTGAGCAGTATATATGAATTTCTGCTTATTTACAGTATATTTAACTATAAATTGTTGGTTAAACTGAGCGTAAATTTGCACGTCTAGTTCATTCATGAAAACCACTATCAAAGGATTAGAGAAGCCCTTTGTTTTCATTAATAATCAAGTAGTTTCTTAGTAGAATATGTATATGAAATATATTTTATAGTGTTTACCGACACTAGCGGATGTTCACGCAAATATATACATCACAAAAATTTCGCTTCCAACAGGATTCGATCCTGCGTCTTCTGGTTACCTTGACCAGACGCCTTAACCAACTAGGCAATGGGAGCAACCGATTTTGACTAGTGTTTGATTTTACAAGTAGTAGTAAGTTTGAAAGAAAATTATTTTTTTTTCTTTAATAAAAATACAGTTTTAAAATACCTAGAAATAAAAATGGGGCCGCATAGAAAACACCTTTGCCAAGACACAATAAAAGACACGGTATACATTACCAGCATAATTTGTTGAAGGCAAGCATAAAGATGATTACGAGGAAATTAATGAGAAATTAAGAGCAACTGTTACAAAGGTAAGTCACGTCTCGTCTCTTACAAATAATTAATTCCTCTGAAATTTGTTACGTTGGTGTTGAGATCACCAACAACCTTTTTACCAGTCACCAACTCAGCCCTCCGTTTGCTTTATAAAGCCTATTAAGTAACTTTCTCCGCGAAGATAAAATATAATTTGAACCTTAATGAAGTAATTTCCCGTCACCTCGGTGAAATTGAAGGATTAGGGGGATATCTTAATTTCTTTTGTGAAAAATTTATGTTTGCTTTCATTATGGCCGCTTAGCGGATCGTTATTTTGTACTTAATTGTTTTATCGTCTTATAAGCGAATGCTTGAACGAAAGTTTATTACTCCTCCACCGTTGTAGAGCGAGTGTAAGAAATTCGCACATAACTTGATATAAATCTTTGGTGCGGGGCTGAGCCGATATTAGATGCGTCGGATTGAAAGTTGCACAATTTCCCTCTCGGCCACACTCGCTCTGTGTCACAGATAGTCTAAAGTTCTAAAATTCTAGTCTTAATCGATCCCAGATGGAAGTATTACAATATGTTATAACTCGTTACTCACAGTTTTACAATCCATAGCTGTGATACTACGTAACTAGGTACTTTCCTCAACAAATGTTAAGTTCAAGACATTATTAGAAAAGCCTATCGCAACTTATAACAAGCAAAGTTTTATTAGAAACCCGAGATGGATTGTTTGCTTTAAAGAAAGTGAAATTATTAAACTTTGTTGTGGAACGGTAGAATAGATTCGGATTCTGGGATCGTTTATGCAAAGTATAGAGGAAATGTTTCATTTCAGCGGGAGGCAGGTCTTGATGGATTGCGGGTAGATGACAGGCATATTTTGTTTACTTTATGTTCCTAACATACGTGAATTATATAAGTCTAAACTTCTGGGTCGGACAGATAACAACTCCCAAGGTCATTGACCATCGGCTAATTGTGTTTGGGGTTTACTTTGGGTTCATTCCGCCCGAGGCGGACCCGAATTATAATACCCTTCTGTTCTTTGTATGTAGACAAATAATTTGGGCGTAATAGTAGGGCTTATCAAAAATAGTTTAAATAATTTTGTAATCGCATCATGTAACCATTTATATATCTACTAACTTTATTAACTTACTTGAGATTATATGTAGGAAAGTAATGATGCTCTACTCTTTGTAGAGCTCGCTTAGCCTACCCTAAAGTATAATATTTACCTTTTTAATACTGGGTGACAAGACGAGCTTGTAGTTTGCCTGATGGTAAGCAAAAGCATGTTTAGAGCGAGTGTGGCCGAGCGCGAACTTGTGCGACTTTCAATCCGACGCACTATAGTTCGAATCTCGACTTGGCCCGCACCAATGACTTATCAAGTTATGTGCGGATTATTCACAATCCCTTTAAAACGTTGAAGGAAAACATCGCGAGGAACCCGGCATGTTCAAGAACCACAAAGATTTGCACTGGACCCGCGTGATGGATTATGGCCAATACCTCTCTCTGAGAGAAGGCCGGTATCCCAGCAGTGGGAGCATAAGAGGCTGATATTGAAGCAAAAGCAATAATTGATTCCAACTGTTTTTGTGCTAACGTTTTTTTAGCAAATTTTGCTGATATTGTCTAACACTTAAAAATATTATACTTCGACAACGTTTATTTTTCTAACTATATACAGAATAAAAATTAAAAACTAAAACAGAACTACAACTCCTATCCTCCTATTTCGACATAAATGTATTACGTGGATATATGACCTTGTTTTGCTTTCCATTTATATAAATAAATACTCGTATACAAGATGATTAGAAAACAGACCAAATAAAAATGAGAGATAAAATACACGCCAGGCGCAAAAAACGTGAAAAGATAAATAAAGATTATAATATAATTTGAAGTGACATTTTCCCTCCTACATCAGCTGATCCTTTAAGCCGATGTTCCAAGAAGGTGAGAAAGCTTTTAAAGCCGCTACGTCATATTCACGCCTTTTAATAGTAAGGTGCGTTTGGGAGCTCTTTTATCTTATAAAATAACTAGCTGCTGCCCCGCGGTTTCACCCGCGCGGAGATATTGGAATTCATGATTTTTATTTTTTGCGCGGAACCCTAATTCTTTTTCCGAAATAAAAGTAGCCTATGTTACTCCTAACACTGTAACTGTAACATCAGCTATCTGCCAGTGAAAGTCCGGTCAAAATCGACGGTCGGAGATTACCCGGAACAAACAGAGAGAGATACAGACAGACAGAAAGATAGACAGACAAGCAAAAATTTTAAAAATGGCTGTTTTGGTGTTGGTCCAGTATATACTTTCATAATATGAATATTTAAAATATGCATTCAGTAAAAAGCTGTTATTTTGATATTGCAAACAGACACTTCAATTTTATTTAGTTGTATATAGATGTATAGATAAAAATTTTAATGAGAGAATTTGTTTATTTGTGATTTTGTAAAAGAAAAATACTGGGAGGACTTAACTCAAAATTGTACGATATGACGCAATAAGAAGGAAATGATAAATTTTGAGATAGGTAGGACACATCCTACCTAATCAGCCTAGGCAGCGTAAACAGCATGCTGGCGGCATTGCATCGTTGGATCGCTGTGCTGATCAATTGAGCCAGATAAGTATCAGCATTTTGGTTACGCAATCTGTGGATTGATAGATAGGACACATCCTACCTATATCAAAATTTATCCATTCTTTCTTATTGCGACATATCGCACAATTTTGAGTTAAGTCCTACCAGTATTTATCTGTTTCAAAAGACAGATTGATAGATATAGGTAGGACACATCCTACCTATCTATCAATCCACAGATTGCGTAACCAAAATGCTGGTACTTATCTGCCTCAATTGATCAGCACAGCGATCCAACGATGCAATGCCGCCAGCATGCTGTTTACGCTGACAACTGCTAGTAGGCTAGAACGTTTGAATTATTGTAGATTATTGGCTTGTAGATTATTCAACTGGTTTTGTAGCTAAGATAGATTTAGTGCTTATGCAGCTAGCTAATAAAGGCTTTTGAGGCCGTTGAAAAAAATGTCATTTTTATAATATGCGCGCCTTAATACGTTCCCACTGCTGGGATACCGGCCTTTCCCCAGAGAGAGAGAGAGAGAAAGAGAAATTTGGTGCTATGCTTTATGTAAATATCCGATCCTCTTTGTTGTCGATATGCCTATGGTAAGAGCACACGTTTGCTTACCTTGCTATATCAAAGGAAACAAATAATCTAATGCAATTAATGATATTCTCAAATTTGAGGGACCACACGTACCACCCAAAATGAAGTTGATTGTAGTCCTATAGCCCTGTTGTAAGATTGACTTTAATTGAATTTTTTGAAAAAAAAATAAATAACGTCGTGATGCAATCTTACGTACAGTGGTTGTATTTTCTAGTCCTTACTTGGCTAGTTACCACGTCAAGCCTGTTCCAGGCAAAGACGGGGAACACAACGAGCCTAAAATGAAGTTGCGAGTGGTTAAAATAATATTATTTTCGGTAAAGAGCCTTCAATATAGGTTTAAGACGATAAGCTGTGAAAGGGGTTTACGTAACGTTTTTCTAAAAGGATAACGTTTGAAAATAATAATAATCAAGAAGTGTTTAATATTGATTTATGTATATTACTAGCTGCTGCCCCGCGGTTTCCCCTGCGTGGAGATTTTGGATTTCATGGTTTTTATTTTTTTGCGCGGTACCCTAATAGAATTTGCAATAAAATAACATTGCTATAAATTGAGATGTAAGCTATCCTATCTTTTAAGTTAGATCAAACTGCACACGGTGTGCAAATTTGATTAAAATTGGCTAAGCAGTTTAGGAGTCCATCGCGGACAAACAACGTGACGCGTAATTGATAATTAAGATTAGCTAGTTACTACATAAATATTACAGCTCATTATATGTATGTACTCGTAACTAATCTGCAAAATCAGTTGTAGTACAAGCCTTGGTGAATGTTTTAAAGATGATGTAAAGGTTTTGCCCACTACCAGTAGGCAGTGTGCCCAGCATGCTGGTGGCATTACCCAGTTTAATTACAGAATTTATTCGTTGTGCCGAATAAATGCCAGAATTTTTCGCTGCTACAGTTCGTAAAAAAAAAAATGGTTTGTTGTGCTATCAGCCTAGTTAATTGTTTTTATTATTATTATCAGCCATGGTCGTCCCACTGCAGGGCAAAGGCCTCCTTTCCCTCCTTCCATAAGTCTCGACTTAAAGCTTTCTGCGGCCAGTCCTACCAAAAGGAGTCCAGTTCATCCCGCCATCTCTGTCTGGGCCTGCCACGACGTCCTTTGATATTGCTAGGTTTCCACTCATTAGTGAGTTTAGCCCATAGCTCGTCCGACATGCCACAGACGTGTTCCAGTTCCATTTTTAATTAAAGTAAAAAAAACACTTGGTCACATAATAGACTATGGCCAAGATTCAGAAATGAATCTGAGCTTGGACTCATACTTCCATTTGTCAAAATTCTACACAGTTTTGACATACGGAAGCAAAACTCCACGCTTAGACGCGTCTCTGAATCTTAGGGTATGTGTCGTGTATCTTTCTTTTTACTCTTGATTGCTTAGTGTATGATGATTAAAATATTTATTGAACTTCTCCTAGTCCCCACTGCCTACCAATTATATTTTACTGTTTAAAAATAAATTTCTAATACCAGCAAAATATGCTCTCCGCCGCGACAGTTCTCACTGCCGTGACCAGGATTCGAACCTGGGTTACTACGGCCACAACGTAGGGTCCTAACCACTAGACGATCACGGCTATTGGAGCTGGTGAGAGGTTCGACAAATATCTTGCTTGGTTTGAACAAACGTCGCATTAATGAGAGTACTTTCACTTTTACGTGGAGTTTAACTGACCACCGTTAAATCTCGGCCATGTGATTCTGTTAGCCCATTCTGTAATGTGCTACCAGAATCGCAGTGTGTTACGATGAGTTTTATAAGACCGTACCGAGCACATTGCAGTGCCGCGCAGGCCTTTCTGTTTCAAAGTTCTGAGTGGTACTACAATGGTTATGAGCTGGCGCGATACTTACCATCAAGCAAACGAATAGATCAATTCGTTATCTCACAGTATATAAAAAAAGTATTCAGGAGCGAGATGGCAAATCATTCTTCCTAGCCCATTTGTGTATAAAATCGTATTCTGTGCAATTACGATGAACACAAATTTTCGGTTCACGTTTTTATAAGAATTTGAACCCTTGGGAAATTCAAGGCACGATTTATTACGGGTCCCAAGCGCACGCTCGGAACCCAGATTAGTCTCATAACTAGTGCGAGTCTACGACGCATTCAAGTCGCTACAATATCATTTGTGTCACAGATTTCCGGCAAGGTTAGATCGTTTAAGACGTACCGATTTCTATACAAATTTCTATAAAAACGTCCTTATCTACCAAAATTAAATAACTGATTGTAATGAAACTGTATGTGCGTAAGCAGGATACTAAGGTCTAGATTTTTCGAAAATGAATAGTAGAGAAAATTTTCGAAAAACAGCAATATTTTAACATAGAATTTTTAATAATGGTCTCACTAACTATTTAGGTAATTGCTGCACTCAGAATCGTTAAATGTTTAATCAAGCGAGTCCTTTGCTTATGTGTATATAGTTTCATTAAAATCGGTTTATTGATTTTGGAGATTAAGGACTTGAAAGTTTGTATGAAAAACCAGGCGTGTTTAACGCTCTAAAATCAAAATCATTTTTAGAATCCAATAACCTGATATGAAAATATAAATATTTCAAATTAGCAATAAATTTAAAAGTGTGTAGAAAAAACATAGCCAATTAAAATGAGAGGTCAAGATATACCTATGATAGTCACCATAAAATTTGCCTAGGTTTTAGTTCTCTGACTCTTCGTCAGGGTCTGAAAACTAGACCCGCTAATACTAGACAGACTCTAAGTGCTCCTAATGGCAGCCTATAAAACCTCGCGGCGTATATAAAACATGATTGCAATTTTATGAGCCCTCGTTAATGGCTAGCGATGGTATCAGCGGATGCTGGCCAAACGTGGAAAGTTTTATGTTTCGTTAGTGGGAGGACTAACTCTTCTGCGAGTGTCCGTCTGGGTTGTTACCACCGCTTTGCTAGTGAAGTCTGCCGCCAAGCAGTAGTGTGCAAACATTACTGTGTTCCGGTTTGACGAGCAGAGTATCCAGTGAAATTACTGGGCTTATGAGACTTAATACCTAATGTCTCAGGGTAACGAGCGCATTGCAGTGCCGCGCAGGCCTTTGTGTTTCAAAGTTCTGGGTGGCACTGCAATTGTTATGGGCCGGCGTTATGCTTACCATCAGGCAAACGACTAGCTCGTCTCGTTACCAAATAATATAAAAAAAAAAACCTATTTTATAGCATGTTTAGTATTTTTTTAAATGGTTCTGCACTGGCCCATTATTTACTCTAGCAAGATAGGCCTTTAACAGTAGCAAAGGTATGTATAGTCAAACATCATAGCAACACAATTGTGAGGAACGTGCGTCTTTTGCAAGTTCTCCACAGTTCAACTAACATATAATTTATTTAATAATATATAATATAGTGAAGGTAATAATATACAGAATAAAAAATTAAAAACTAAAACAGAACTTTAACTCCTAATAACAATAAAAATATATATAAAAAAATTAAAATAATATAATTAATTAATTTATTATAATTTTTAATGTTGCTAGAATCAAGTTCATTCAAATCAAATCACAAGTTCTAAAGTTACAAACAACTAAGTACTCTTTTGTTATTAAAAAATAATTTTCCGAAAACTGCAAAAAAAATGCTCCGCCGCGACAGTTTTCACTGCCGTGACCAGGATTCGAACCTGGGTTACTACGGCCACAACGTAGGGTCCTAACCACTAGACGATCACGGCTACCGGAGCTGGTAACTGTAGTGACAAAATTTTAAATCTCGTGCAGAAAAACTGGATCACTTTCACTGTAATGTTCGTTACGGTTTGCGCAAGAGCATAAAAAATGCAATAAGAACTTGACTTATTCAAGTGATTCAGTGCGTCTGGGTATAGTGGGCAGTCGGACCATGGACATCGTTGTTATGGTTAGTGTTTCTCCTAAAACGCGCCCTAAGAGGTATAAGGCCAACACACAAATTTAATGTAAAAAAATTGCTTAAAAAAAGCGACGAACCGACTTCAGTGACAACCTACTAAACCGATTTTGATGAAATTTTTATGAGACCAATCTGAAAGTAGGTATATCCTTTCAAATAAAAAAATAATTTTCCAAATCGGTTTATAAATTACGGAGATCTGAGGTAATAAACATAAAAAAAAATACCTACCGAATTGATAACCTTCTCCTTTTTTGAAAGTCAGTTATAAATAGAGCCCACTTCGCGAGCGAGGGTCTTCCAAAGAGAATTTGACTTAGATTAGAAAATTAAAATAGGCACGTTAGATATCCACAAAGTAAAATCAATTATTTTCTGATTTTCATCTGCAAAATTTCAAAATTGTTCACCGGGAGAGTTATTCAAAATTTATTTCTCTTTGAGTTGAAACTTGACTTTTCAGTAGCTCTATGAGATTGTTTGATCGAGTGAATGTTTAAAAAACGCGCAGTGAATAATGAGTCTTCAAACATTTCTACATAGATTCTGCTTCGTATAAAAACTCTTGAATTTGCAGGCTAGTTAGTTCGCGCACAGTTTTATAACAAAATGTATTGGCGCTTTGCTCTTTACGGATATATTCCATCGAGAGTTCACGTTTCCATACAGAGTTATAAAGTACCGTGCACGCTATTCTAGATTCGCTAGGAAATCCTGAAGTCTAACTTTCTAGCGAGTGAATTGTTCGATGCTTTGGTGTATTTTTATAGCCAAACTACACTGGATGCGTGTGCAGCACGTATACGTCGACATGCATGTTGTGACGCGCGTGAACTCCTGACACACCGGGTTACGCATTCGTCCACCCTTACGCTTACACATATGAGTTGCGCACACTACGAAAATAGAAAATAGAACTCTGTCTTGTGGTTGCGTAATACGCAGTCATATTTGAATACAATGTCATTACTGCTCGCGCCAATGCGACGTTCCGCTCTGCGTAGGTTACGCAGCCCGTTCGTCTCTTGGGAGCTGCAAGGCGTAACTTCACGCATTACGTAGACGTAACGTCGACATGACGTACATGGGCACGTCACGCAAACTGTGTTCTTTGCAATTCCCTACATTACAACGCAGTGGTGCGTGCACGTCTTCGTATATGGATCAAGTGTGCCCCTGCCTTTATTAAAATTGGTCGTCCAAATATGTTCACACTATGTCTGATTGATTTGCTTGTTTTCCTGAATGGATGTAACAAAAATAGAGGAAACTTTATACAGTTGACTTTAAGTTGTTACTTTAAGAATCGGAGATAAATCTTTTGTAAGTACACAGTTTTGTAACATTTGTCAGTATGCACATAACACTGCCAATAGAGGTGGATTAGAACATTCAGATATTTATGTGTACTAGACACACAGTTGACTGTAATGAATGTCTAAGTTTGGAATGGCCATGCACTTAATTTTCAAACTTCTATGGTGACATTCTTCATTTTTTTATTTTGTAGTAACGAGAGCTGGAGCGAGTGTGGCTGAGCGGAAACTTCTGCGACTTTCAATCCGACGCACCATAGTTCGAATCTCGATTCGGCCCGCACCAATGACTTATATCAAGTTATGTGCAGATTATTCAAACACGCTCTAAAATGGTGAAGGAAAACATCGCGAGGAAACCCGCATGTTCAAGAACCACAAAATTCGAGGACATGTGACATCCACCAAGCCGCACTGGGCCCGCGTGGTGGATTATGGCCCATACCTCTCTCTCTGAGAGAAGGCCGGTATCCCGGCAGTAGGAGCGTAAGAGGCTGATAATGAATGAGAGCTGACTGATACGAAGATCGAGAATTTGAATGCTTTAATACGCTAGAGCCTTCATTGAAGGAAAGCATCGTGAGGTAACCATAGGTTGGTACGACCAACCACACTTCTATCGAGGAAAATATTTCGGATGCAGATCTTAGACCTTAGTGACTCGTTTTCATCTATCTTGGATCGACCAAGCACACTCGTGTTTCAACAGTCACATTTTAGAGCCGGGGGCCAATTCTATGTTTACCGTTTTCACTACATGGTCACCTAATATCAAGTAAGTTAGCGGTGAAATGTTTAAACATATCGGGAATACACAAAAATAGTCCACACTCATCGTAGCCGTACTTATTCATCGTGACAGTAGCGCTACGGCGTAGCACCTGTTAATAGTTGTCCTACTTCTACAAATGTGTGAATAATTATATATTTAAACGTTTTGTAATCAGAGTTAACACAAATTATACAATTTTCTGAAGTTTTCGCGATTATTAGACATTAAAATAAACAACTTTATCGCGTATATTTATATTGATGATTATATTTATGGCGTATAGTGACGTGGTCACGAGGTAGTCTAGGTATCTCACCCGTGACCACGAATTTAATTCAGACGGGGAATCTAACCTGTGAATTAAAATATAAATAAAATAATATAAATTTACGCGGGTCTAAACTGTTAAATTAGCCTAGTAAATAAAAGCTTTTTTATAGTATTTGATAACGAGACGAGCTGGTCGTTGCAGTGCCACTCAGAACTTTGAAATACAAAAACCTGCATGGCACTGCAGTGCTCTCGCTACCGTGATACATTAGGTAGAATCTCATGAGTCCATTAATTTACAATAAGTGTTAGAAAAGGTGGATACTTCTTATGCAGAAAGGGCAAAAAAGTTAACTCCTTTTGTAATATTTCGCACTGCCGTGACCAGGATTCGAACCTGGGTTACTACGGCCACAACGTAGGGTCCTAACCACTAGACGATCACGGCTACCGGAGCTGGTGAGAGGTTCGACAAAAATATTGCTTGGTTTGAATAAACGTCGCATTAACGAGAGCGCTTTCACTTTTACTCAATTAAAATTGTGTGGACCTAACTACTGGTCGTCTCTTATGAAGTTTAGCGCTCGGAATTTTGTGACAACTAATACATGTTTAATGCAACAGAGAAATGAGTAACGTAAATACGTGAACGAGACAGCAAATATCCTTTCTGTACAATTTCATCACATTTTTCAATGAAATTAGAGGAGACAATAAACAGTGTCTCAGAGTATTGTTACGAGTAGACGTTATACTTACCATCTGGTAAATTACTTGCTATGTCTTGGGACCTTGTACCATACACAACTTCAGGGATGTATGTCTTAGTTCTGCGTCTATAATACTTATAATAATAATTATTAATAATAAGATTTTTTTTTAAAACCGAGATCCCTTTTTTATTTCAACGCGATCCATATAACAAGCATTCAGATTCAAAATTATTATATAATATTTCATAATTAATCACATGGGGCCCAGGAACCACTCATGATAGTTAAAAAACATGCATCTGGTATCTTGGCCTGGCCTGTGGCGCAAGTACGGAACTTTGCAATCCATATCGATCGATAAATTGACAGTTCGATAAGATAAAATTAGAAATAGGTAGGACGTTTTTATTTTTCCCGAGAACGAAAACTAATCTTCGAAACTAGTTTTGCGACGACGACAAGTTTTACTTGTAATGTGTTGCCGATTGCATTTCCTACACAATGACGTTCAATTTTCATTCCATTGACCTAACTAATTCCACGAATTGATTTTCGTGTGAAAACCGTGGCGAACGATGATAAAAGCATTTATATCTACTTACATATCGTTACCTGTGCTGTGTTCAAAATAAACTTGTGCGATTATTCCGTGTGTTCACGCACCCGGACAGGCCGAACTGACGCAGTTTGGCCTCTTCATGTATGAGACAGCGTTACAGTTTTTTCTCTCTATCAAACTAGTTTCGATAATGGCAAAAATGTCCTCCACCGGGACAGTATTCACTGCCGTGACCAGGATTCGAACCTGGGTTACTACGGCCACAACGTAGGGTCCTAACCACTAGACGATCACGGCTACTGGAGCTGGTGACGGTGACGCCGAAATTTTAAATCTTGTGCAGAAAAACTCGACTTTCACTGTAATTAGTTACTGTTTGCGCAAGAGTCGACAATAATGCAATAAAAGCAAAAGCTAAAGTATTGGTGTCTCGTGTCCACACTGTCCTCACTAAGCATTAGTGTAGTGACCAGTGAACCACTTACAGATATATTCAGGAAAAAACTAATCGTAACAAAGAGTTGTTACGATTAGTTTTTTTACTTACTTTATTTGTTTTGTTACTCATATTTTGATTGAAAAAGTATAGATCTGTCAAATTAAATCAACTTGTCAACATTATAAAACTTTATTGACAGCTGTCAATGTCAATTTTATGGTCACACTAACTTCTGCCCGCAGTTTCACCCGCGTTCCCTCAGGAACCGTGCATTTTTCAGGGATAAAAAGTAGCCTATGTTACTCTCCGGTCCATAAACTATATATATGCCAAAAATCACGTTGATCCGTTGCTTTGTTACTGTGTGAAAGAAGGACAAACCAACAAACACACTTTCGCATTTATAATATTATGAAGTATGGATTTAAATTTAAGATCAAAGTCTTCCAAAGGCTATTAAAAAAGTAAACACCCTTTTATAAATTGGTACTACTCTTTCGTATTCCATTCCAATCTCGCATGCACTTGATACAACAACGTTAGCCTTTCAATTCATCTCCCGCCTGCCGGTTGGCCGGAGAGGACTTTCAATTACGATGAAAATTGGAGATTGAGAGCTCTTATAAGGCAAATGTTTGCCCAACGAGAGTGGTTACTTGTACGTACTAAGTGACGTAACGTAAGCAAAGTGAGGGTAGAATTACGAGCGCTACGATAACGGCAGGTGACATGGAAACTTTACTGTGCAGGACATCCGTATAATAAATGCGAAAGTTAGTTTGTAAGTTTATTTTTTTCGTAGTCAGTTTGTCCTTACACGCAGCAACGGAGCAACGGATCGACGTGATTTTTGGCATGTATATATATAGTTTTTAACTACCACACTATTTTTTTATCTTAACAGTAATGGTTAATGACCTATAGATTCTAGATGAACTACCGGTAAGAAAGATAATAGGACATCCCCAAAGTTTTTTTGGTGCTATCTGCTATATTTTTCGAAGCACTATGCCTAGAGCCAGGCACCTTATTTTTTGGTGTTAAACCAACATTATGATGTACTAAACCACTTAATAGGATGGTTTTCTTTAATAGCACAAATTGTTCAAAAAATAGTATAGCCTGATTTATGAACAATATTATTAGATGATGTATAGGTAAAGATCAAATTGTGGGATATCGGCCTAGAGGCAAAAAAATTAGACCAGATATTCCCGACGTAATGTTTGTAAGAAAACCATGATACAATAAAACTTTCTTCATATCTTCAGGGGCTCACGTTTCTCTATGCAAACATCAACGTGACTTATTTATATGGACGCCCATCAATTCTGACCCTTCAGTTATACAATATAACAGCGGCGCGAGTACGGAAGTCGGTTCGATAATAAAATTCGATAAAATTGACAGTTCAAATCGATGAAGTGGATTTTATCGAGCCGTCACGTGGGTGTGAAACAATCGACAAAAGTTACCGAAAGGAGCGAAATATGACGGTTTTTCTCGATAAATTATCTATGATCGAGTCCGAACCGAAAACTTATGAAAACTATATAAGTCGATGCGGACGAATAACGCCATTTATAAGTGCAAAAATGGACTTCGGTTTAATTTTGTTACTGGCAGAAGAGCGGAGACCCAATAGAGATAGAGATTCGCTGATGATGCACAGGCGCGGCTTACGGGATGCAAATAATCCCTTGGAACTCTCTGAAGAGCGTTTTGTAACTCTCTTCCGAATTTCGAAGGAAATTGCTTTGGTACTTATTCAAGGTGTTGAGGATAACATAAGAAGAACCCGATCTCACGGACTTCGAGACGATCAAACAAAAATAACGAGACGAAGAATGGATGGAGTATGGATAAAATAATCACGCCTGTTAATCTGCCTAGTAAAATCTATAGCCGTAGGGAATTGAGGTGCAAGGTTAGAAAATGACGTCAGTGTCTCGTCTCTCCTCTTTCTTCACCCCCGCCGGTTGCCACCGCCCGCCTCTGCCCGGTGCCGGCGGCCATATTGTGATTTGTGTTTGTGTTGATACAAAGTGTTTGCCACGTGTTTGCGTCGATTGATCTTTTTAATCCACATAATATTCAGTAATAACGTGACTTGACTACCGCAAAACAAAATGTATCGTAAGGGTTGTGTTCCTAAGTGTGATAGCCAACGACAGGGCGTTAAATTACATAGATTTCTTGTGAAAACGGAACCAGAAGTTAAAATGTGTTAACTGTGAAAAAAGGACTGAATGGACAGCGTCTAACAAAGTGTTTACTGTTTGTGTGCCATAAACACTATATCTAACATTGTTTAGTGACGTCATTATGTGTATTAAAAAAATACTGAGTCATTTGCTCGTTTCTTTTTTTCTTAACCCATGTCCATCTTTATTTACTCTTCTATAGTGTAGGAAGCAGGAACTAGCACAGAATAGATAATATTACAAATAGAACTAGTAGGAAAATATCAAGGTACGATAAACATACCTATGAAAATGTATACAAATATGTATATATAGCACGGTTTCAACTGTCATCTTCTAACTTTGCAACGATACATCGTCGATGTAGGTAACATGACCGTCTGATACGTAGTATCCCTTAGTAGTTTGTGAAAATAATATTAAAGTCTGACAGTATGAAGTAGTATGAACTATGATTATATTCTCTTTGGTAGTATGAACAAAATGAACAAAGAGAATAATAAAATAATATGACTATGGTCGAAAACCTTTTTTGTTATTTATTTTTTACCAGTATACAGAGTCACAATGTTAGAATAATATTAAACCAATTCATTTTAAAAATAAAATATGGTGATTGAAGTAAAATATCATAAAACATTATTTTTATACACTATCCCACTAAACTTAAAAATAGATTTAAAAAAAGTTAGGTCGAATATACTGATCTGTGGGTCGAATCCAAAGAGAATTTTCGACAAAAGCTTACGACGACTTCGGTACTCGCAACTTTCGATAAAATTATCGAGTTTTTCGGTTCGACAATTTTATCGAACCGAGTTCCGTACTCGCGCCGCTGATAGACTCCAGATGACAATACATTTCGACTCGGGAAGTGGGGTCCGATCAATCGTAGAGGCTACAGCTATATTCAAATAAACCTAACTCAATACAAATGCAAATACACGTTGCTTACTGCCAAATTTCGCGATTGTTAACGTGAAGCGACCCAATTCAAGGGCTACTGTACTAAGTATGTAGGTCGACTTTATTTGAATACTTTTACGAATAAACTAGATTTGTAGAATAAGGGTTGTCTAGACAAAATGTATAAGCTTTAGTGGTTGTATTTGTGTGTAGGTCGGCGATGACCATTCCTTAACGCCTGAGGGAGCGATTGTTTCTATAATGTAAAGGACAAAAGTCACAAAAGGGTTGTCGCGGAGAATATTCGGTTTGTTACAAATATTTGTTTAGCTTACCAAGGAAGACATTTGTTTACCAGTTAAAACAGTATCTGTGGTTTTAAAAACACACGTATAAAAAGCAATTTCGTGTGTCAACACTTATTTTAGGGAAATTATGTCAAGAGCGATCAATCATCAATTTCTCGCATGATATTGCCAATATAACCCAGCACATAAGACATCCAATATGGGTCAGGATGGGCAATGACGCAGACGGGCTACGTACTATTAATAATCAGGGTTATAAATCAGGTTATAAATCAGGGTAATCTCCGAAACAGCTGGACCGATTTTGACGGGACTTTCATTGGCAGATAGCTGATGTTACAAGGAGTAACATAGGCTACTTTAATTTTAGAAAAATAATTAGGGTTCCGCGCAAAAAAATAAAAACCATGTAATCCAAAATCTCCACGCGGGTGAAACCGCGGGGCAGCAGCTAGTTCACAATAAAATACATCTTCTAAAATACTAAATAGCGTGAAGTCGGCGAGTTTCCAACAAATACAAACGTTTTCAACACACTCGTAGATTGTACAAAGTTCCGAAGTAAGTGCTTGTTACCGCCATTGTGGAGTGGCTGCTTTGCGACTGAATTTAATGTAAAAATATTTATTTTTATCTGACACAAAAAATACTGGAAAGCATAGAATTTCGACAAGGTCTTTTTCGATTGTCTTATATAGTGAATTGAGTGAAACTTATTTGCTATCCAATTGAAATAAATTAACTCTTTAAATTAAGTTCTGCAAATTCCCGTCCTGAAAAATGGAAGTTTTGAATTTATTGTTTATCTTCACTTTTATTTTAAGCTGTTAAAATATGTCGTTAGTAATAATGTTGAAAATTTCATAGCAAAATAATGTATCAACATCAGACGATATAGCGGTCAAGTGATAATAAAAAAACTAAAAGTTAACTGAATCTGTAAAGAGTGTTGTTATATAACACCTGAGCCGAAGAACCTTTTCTCAATAAAAATGGCATTACTTATACATTTTCCGAATAAAGTACACCCGTTTATTCCCATAGTCCCGTATCCCGCATCTCGTATCCTGAAAGCCAAGCCAGAAACGCTTTCAGTCGTCGCGCGCTCCCGGCGCCGTAAGCACGCCCTGTACTCGCGGTCCAACAACTCAAATAATCCGCGAAAAACAACCTGTAAATAAACAACACGAATTTTAACAATCCACACTACAACGATCTTACATTTAAGCTCTTTTGACAACGTGAACGATGTGATCGTTTCTTAAAAATAGTACGAGTATAACTGGCCAGTGTAAGTACATATTTAAAAAAATGTTATTTCGAATTTAAAAACAATTGAATGCTATTTATTAATTGTTGTTTTTGGCATTGAAACGTGTGCTTAATTAAATTAAAAAATAAAACGAGTAGGTACAATAACATTATTATAAAATTAAGTGTAATGGAAAAGTGGATTTGAAAGGAGATAAGCTGAAAAGCTGATCGGAACGCGAGATAAGGCCGGATTTTGGTTTTGCTGGGGTAAGTTTATTTTTGCCGTGTTCTTAGTAGCTGTTTATGAAGAAAGTATTTTGTAAGAGGTTCTTTGTGCTCTGAAACTTTTCGAAGTTCGTCCAAGTTTGGGTTTAATTGGCATTCTTTTTAGTAAAGTTTAGTTTGTTAACTCAAGTGGAATAGTAGCTTTAGATATTTTGCACATGCTAACGATTTGTTACAATTAAAAAAAAGCCCAAGAAAACACTTTTATTCACGAAGGTCTTCTTCTAATAAGTTCCAATCCAGAGGTAGATGCATGTGGCTCGCTGTACCAACTTACATTATCAAAAGCATTAGCTTTTGATAATGTAAGTTGGTTAAGTTAATGTAAATTTTACTATATTAATAGTAAAAATAAACAGTAGGTTCAACGAGGCAATGCCACCAGCATGCTGGGTACGCTTCCAACTGGTAGTGGGCTAGAACATTTGGATTATCTGTAGGCCTACTTGGGCTTGTAGATTATCCGACTGTTTTTGTAACTAGGTTAGATGTAGTGTTTATTTATGTATTAGCTAGTTAATAAAGGCATTTAGCCCGTTGAAAAAAACAGTAGGTCTGATCGTCATAACGGAAGAAATGTCGTTATCGTCCACATAATATGAACGACCTGTTGGTCTCGTCACTAAGTCACATAAAAATAACTTATATGAAACTCTTTAAATGTATTTGCACCAGGTTTAAAATTACATCCAAAACAGTTGAAGAAATTTTGTATTTTTCCGACGTAAACAGAGTACATAACATAACTTTGCAAAAAAAATCACGTCGATCCGTTGCTCCGTGGCTGCGTAAAAGAAGGACAAACTATCCAACCAACTAGCATACTTTTGCATTTATAATATCTGTACAGAATTTTTTACTGTAATAGATTTTTTGTATGGTTTTGGTTTGTAATAAATAATTTTGTAAGTATTGTATTTAATAGTTGTTTAAATTAAAATAACTACCTATCTACACTATCTTTTTTACTCGTTATTTTCTACAAAATATTTGTGAAAACTTATGATTAGTCTTCCCCATTTTTATTATTGTGTTAATTCTTATAAAACTGCATGTTTTCGTTAAAAAAAAAAGTATACCTATAATTTATAATATAATGAACAAATGAGCGTGCCGAGCTACGCCCAGAATAAAATTCTTTGATTTTTAAACCCCTTTCACATTGTAATTAGTTTAGCTTCAATTCATTAATTATAAGCTGGTGAGATAATGGTGTTGATTCGATCTTTTTATACCTAAACCTAATTTTAGTTACACTCTCCCTCTGTTCAATACATAACATGAAAAAGAGATGGAAGATGTTTGACAGCACTACGTTTAATTTTAGAGCTGTCAAATATCTTCCATCCTTGATAGATTGTTAATGTGACAGGTCTAAAATTTTTTGTCTCTTTCTCAGGGTCTCATTTGCAAAGAGAGGTTTAGCATGACAGACTCGACTCTAATGTTAGGCGATCATTCATTCAATATCAGCCTCTTACGCTCCCACTGCTGGGATACCGGCCTGCTCTCAGAGAGAGAGGTATGGGCCATAATCCACCACGCGGGCCCAGAGCGGCTTGGTGGATGTCACATGACCTCGAATTTTGTGGATCTTCAACATGCGGGTTTCCTCACGATGTTTTCCTTCACCGTTTTAGAGCTAGTGTGTATAATCCGCACGTATAATTAGATATAAGTCATTGGCGATATCGAGCGCAAAAAGGAGGAAATCGATAAAACAAATTATACAGATAGGTAAGTAACAAAATTAAATCATATCGTTCTGCCAAACCGAAAGAGCAAAAATCGATTGCCTGATATCTAATCTATGCTCAATATTTGTGTTTGCATTACCATGACAAAACTTTGGAAACAAATGCATACAGCATTGAACGGAGCATGGAAAGTTCCACCTCATTCTTATTCAATATGCGTGCGGTAAGGGTCCTACCTCACCGGGTCGCCACAGCGACCTTGCCGGCTACATATCCAAGTAATTCATATTGACATTAGCTAACTCACTTGTCGACGGTTTGACAACGTCGTCGCCAATTTGGATACGTTGCTGGAGACGACGCGACGCGACGTTGCACTGTGGCGACCCGGTGAGGTAGGGCCCTAAGGCCTGCACTGACGTCCCACAGGGGATGTAGGTATTATGCATTCCTCCCTTGCGGTACCTATTTACCCAAGCCACAGAACATATAACACATAGGCAATAATACTACCTCAAGCCCTTCTAACTTCACAGGCCTATTTTCTATCCTGGAAAAATGGACGGTTCCTGTGGTAATCTTGCGGGTGAAACTACGGACAGCAGCTAGTCCTAATATCCTACTTCCTACTAATATTATAAATGCGAAAGTGTGTTTGTACGTATGTTGGTTTGTCCTTCTTTAACGCAGCAACGGATCGACGTGATTTTCGGCATAGATATAGTTTATGGACCGGAGAGTAACATAGGCTACTTTTAGTTGCGGATTAAAAATGCACGGTTCATGTGGGAACGCGGGTGAAACCGTGGGCAGAAGCTAGTTTATCATAATCATTAACTTCGGTAGTATGTAGCAATAAGCGGTCTTATCGCTTAAAGCGATTTATTCCAGACAACATTTGGATGTAATGATACTAATGAAAGTCTATAGAATAACATGGACTAAATACGAGTCGTGACGCAAATCACCCACGTTCGATTTTCGTCTGGCCGCATTTCACTGGAGCCGATCGTACCTCGTACCTACCTGTAGAACCTACATAAAGAGCTGTTCCCATTATGGCGATAAACAACGGGTACGTTGTAACATGGCAGGTGTTGTGACAGATATGGATTGAAGCTTTCGTATATCCAATTTTTACCTGACATCGAACATTTTATGAGGACAAGGAAGTAAATCTTAATAAAGAAATAGCTCATCAGTTATATAACTTCAGCTCCAGTTGGTTCATAAAAAAGTGATCACGGCTTAGTAGTTATGAGGTCGACCACTAAAACTGGGTGAGAGAATTCTTAGATTTTCTTGTAGACAGGAAAGGGAAATTAATAAGCGTGTTTAAATTTTACCAAGTGGTAGGACTAGCTCTTCTGCGACTGTCCTGGGCGGGCACCACCGCTTTGCTCGTGAAGTCTGCCGATGCAGTAATGTGCAAGCGTTACTGTATTCCAGCTGGATGAGCCAAGTAGTCAGTGCAATTGATGTGGGCTTATGAGACAATACCTAATGTCTCAGGGTAACAAGCGCACTGCAGTGCTGCGCAGGCCTTTGTGTTTCAAATTCTCGGATGAGTCTTACGAAAATAGTTCAAAAGATTTATCTAAGTTTTTTTTGGGATAAAGTTAGTTGCTGGTAACTTAGACACTTATGTCATAAGTTGATATTAATGAATTTGACCTAATACGAAAACACTTTAATCTTCAGTAACAAAAGGCAACTACGACTATGCGCCAAGTTTCTAGTTCTTTCGTTGGGTTCGGAAGAAAAGTTGGCACGTAACATATCTATCTGTCACTTTTGGAGAAACTGAAAGCTACGTTGTCAAGCCCAAATTTTGAAGACCTATTATTTTGACACAAGCCGTACCGTAGTTTTTTGTAATTCCTACTATATATATTACTACTAAAAACCTACTAAAAAAGTCATTTTTCGTTCCTGCAGGGTGATTTTCATTTACTTTGAATGATTCCAAGCAACTGTTTCTGATCGCTTATATCTTGGAATCGCATTCCGACCGAGAAAGATTGTTGGTTTTATATCCGTGTTTATGCAGCTGAGTTGTCGAATCTAAACGGAAAATTTTTCTGACGCGATGCGATTCCGAAATATAAACGATCGATACAATCGCTTCCCTGCTGGTTACTAAAATAAGAAAAAATCAATCCGTTTTTATAGCTGGTTATGAAACACGGTTATGTACATGGAACAAAGTTACAAATCGGTGAAAAAAATCTTCTTTCATAGCTAGTTATGAAAAATAGTTATGAAAATGGACTAAAGGGAAAGCTCAAACTCATTGCAGGATTCAAACCATCGACCTACAGATAAGAGGTCGACATCGCATCAAATTGACCAGGTATTTTTTTTCTATTTGGTAACGAGATGAGCTGGTCGTTTGCCTAATGGTAAGCGTAACACCGGCCCATAATAATTGCTTTGCAACTCACAACTTTGAAACACAAAGGCCTGCGCGGCACTGCGTTGCGCTCGTTACCCTGAGACATTAGGTATTAAGTCTCATAAGCCCAGTAATTTCACTGGCTAATCAAGCCGGAACACAGTAATGCTTGCACATTACTGCTTGGCGGCAAAATTCACGAACAAAGCGGTGGTATCAACCCAGACCGACACCCGCAGAAGAGTTAGTCCTACCATCTAGAACTTACTATACTGTAGAAAATTTGTAAGTTTTGTTATACAGTTTTTGTATAAAAATTGTAGCTTTTGTGGAAACAAAGTCGGAACGCCAAGATACCGCGAGATAAAAGAGTTAGGAGGCAGCTCCCCCGCTCAGTGCTTTCCCGTGTTAGTTTTATGTTGTAGTTGGGACGTGTACCTAGTTTATTTTATACGACGAGGAACGTGCATCTAATGGCAGTGATGGTGACAACAATTCTTTTAACAACACTCAGGTTTGTGATTCGATATAAATATACAACTAAGTGCTACAAAGTAAGGCCATGTAAAAATGACTAGGACTAGGACTAGAATGTCAAGGTAGAAAATGGTTTTATAAGAATAAAATCCAATATGTATCCGATATTGTAAGCTTTTGCCGATAGGCTACAACGATCGTTGTTCACTGGTCGTGTAAAATTAATCTTTTACTTAATTTAATCTTGCATATGCATCTACCAAGTTTATTTCCAGTTGTTACAAAAAACAGAGCGGTTGTAGAATGTAGAATGTTTCATATTCCCTCTTAGATATATAAAGAGTAAGCATTCCCGAGAGATTGAGACAAGTATTCCCCCCAAACGCAAGATTGCTCTTCTGCGGTCTCGAAAATTCGTTCAAATATTTGCCGGCAGAGCTCTCAAACGCCTTAATTGACAAAACCCTGATATTAAGGTTTATTTTATTTAGTTTTGGTATATTTTTCTAGTCTCGAGCCAAGTGTCGAGACAATGTTTGCTGAGGGCTCGACGCTGCGCCACAGCGATATGTTTGCTGGTTGTTTTCGGAAATTGCCGTTATGAGAGTGTTGAGGAGCTTTTATGGCATTTTGTTTGTATCTAAGTTTACGTAGTATCTATGTAATAGCCATATTACTTCAATCTGGGAGTCTACAAGACACGAGGAAGGTAAAAAGAGCTTTAAAACAGGGTAAGCAACACATTGATGACACCTCCGGTGTTATAGATGTTCATAGGCTACGGTGACCGCTTCCCATCAGGTGGGCCGTACGCTTGTTTGCTAACCATAAAATAAAAAAATAAAAAACTTCTGGGCAAGCGTGCTACATCGTCGACCGCATCGTCACTTACCATCAGGTGAGATGGCGGCAAAACGAAAACTGTTAAGACATTAAAAAAATTGTGTGCTGCTATTTCCTTATTTGGCTATAGTTATTATCTCTGTCCAATTTTAACAGTTTTGGATGTCTGAGAGTAATTTAAAAAAATAAATTGGCTTATTATATTAAACTTGGCTCTGACGCTTTTTTCCTTAGCTTCTTCTGTCCCACTGCAAAGGCCTACCTTAAATACCTCCAAAGATCTCTGTCCTGTGCTACCTCAAGCCAGCCTTCTTGGTATGCGTCCAAGTATGTATAACTGTAAATTTAAAATGACCTATTATAAATTTAATATAAACTATCATGGCAGTAGTAACCGTCACTGTAATATGTAACAAGTAAAATTGTGTTTATAAAATCTTCGATGAAAATATCGTGATACATGCAATTTCATCTCCATTTTTCCTTTATTGGGTTGGTTTTCCTTTATTGGGGTGGTATTCCTTCATAAAATTTGTATGGGACCTCCTTCTTTCTTCAATTCGGTGAATAATTACATTGTCTTATCTATAGCTCCCTACTTTTCTTATTATACCGTATTGTGACTTATAAGTACTTGAATAATAATGTAGAAGAATCCTAACCTGATTTTACTTACTATACATTCCACTATAACTTAGATCACGTCAAACTCGATGCTGATACTCTTATGACGTGCTTATAAGTATCACCTCTACCTCTTGAAGAATATTGATACGGTTGGCCATTTAATTTACTGCCAAAACATAAGTTCGAACAAATATCCAATATCCCAACATATAGAATACACACAACGGCTGTTAGCACGAAGTTTTTACTACAAAAATGTCCACGTTTATGACGTCACAGACTGCGGTGGATAATATTAATACAGTCGTGCAGCTATAAAACTGGATGTGTCGTTTAGGGTTGGTGGCTGTACGGAGCTGGAATGTCTTTTCTTAACATCTCTTTGTCTGCATTTAAAAACTGACTGTTTTACCCTTTTCCATTATATGAAATATGAACTTACCAAGAGTAAATATTGATCTATTATATAATATATGGTTTATTAGTCTAATTTGAGTACTAGTTAGCTAGCTAGCTTAGTTAGCTAGTTTAGTTTTTAGTTATTAGTTAGTTTAGCTAGCGATAAAGGCGTAAATAAAACACACAGATAACATCCACAAAGTAGTCGTCCATTTTATTTTGTATATTTGCGATATCTGAATGTGAACTGGGTTCATGCCCAAGCAACACCAGGGCGGATAACCTTGCTAAGGAAGGAATTCTGAAAGCAGCAAATGACGATATGAGAGGGCTATACAAACCACCAGCAATGGAAGTACGGCACCTACTACGTCGTCACTCGGAAAAAGAGCAACAAAGTTTGTGGGAGAAAAGAACTGATTGCAAATATGCAAGAACAGCTTTTCCTGCCCTAAACAGAAATATCAATAACGACATACTTAAGTTACAAAGGCCAGATCTTTGACTTTTAGTAGGGCTCAACACCGGCCAGTGCAACCTAAACTAACACCTGGACAAAACTGGGGCGACGGACAGTCCTCTGTGCCGGGGCTGCATGCTGAAGAATGAGACTGTGGAGCACGTGATGGGGCATTGGGAGGGACAGAAGAAATAAGAATCACGAACGGAATGCGCGAGTGGCCGATGGAACTACAAACAACTAACATTAAAATATAACAATATATGTTCGACTGGAGCAGCTTTGTCAGAGACCCAAGACCGCACTCCGCTACATATAAAGGAGTTGGGTTGGCTTAAGTGAAAGTGGGCGGGGGGAAATGCACAATACACCCAAAGCGGGACGTCAGTGCAAGCCTTATCGCCCCCACCTAGACTAAGAATAAGATAACTGAATGTAAAAATTTGCAAAGCAAGTCTTGAAGCTACATTTCTATGGGACAGTTTTACGTTCAAATGTTTTGAAAAAAATGTGGACAAGTCTTTGCGCACACGTCTGGTCTGGCGCCTGGATATCTCTTTCGCCTTCAGCCGATCAAATTACAATCGTGCTTTCTATCACATATTCTAAAAGGCTCTTTAAACTAGACCTTCCTTTACAGCAACTGCTTAAGCTATACATGTGAAGGAAATTCCCACATATTATACGTTTTGTTGACAAAACCAAATAGCTTCTAGTCACCTGTCCATATATCACCCGGAAATAATCCAAAAGCAACCTCAAAGTAGATATAACCTTAGGGATGGTAAACGTTGGCGGTTGGAGCTCTCCGCAACCCGGTATAAGACGAACTGACCTTTAAATAAATCATAACTTTAATACAGAATAAACAGTGGCACAACTTACTGCGAAGGCAAAGTCCACTTTGGAAAGCAGTGGGACGTTTAACATTGTTTACTGTAAAAACGGGACTAAATAGCGTTGTATAAAAATATATGCATAGGCTACTTTTTATCCCGGAAAAAAGCACGGTTCCTGTGGGAATGCGGGTGAAAACCGCGGGTAGAAGCTAGTATATTATAATACCCTACCATTGGTAACTGACGGATTTCTGCCGTATTCGCTCTGCACCGCTGTATGTTATTTTCTGTGTCGATCTGTTTTTACTTTACTTACTGTGGCCTTTTCTCGTTGGTTGGCAATTAAAGAAGGGCCTCTTCGATCTTGCTGTCGAAACTTTAACGTTATCTTTATTAAACTGTAGATTAGACAGCCAAAACCGTTGCCAAAGTTGTTGTTTATGTTAGTCAACGAAAACGATTGTAGAAATATTTTTCTGCTCAGTCAAGATCCGAGAGTATCTATAATAGCGATGGTTTAAAAATGTTTTTATGGTGATTACATAATGTCAGATACTCAAATGAAGTCGCAGTTTAAGGAACTTTTTAAAAATTAGATACTTGGTATCCTTTCTCGACAAGTTATATATTTTCAGTACTAAATAGACAAAGAGATAAATACCAGCTTCTGGTCACGTTTCATCTGCGTTCCTATAGGAACCGTGCATTTTTCTCCGGGATAAAAAGCCTATGTTACACTCCGGTCCATAAACTGTATCTAGGTATACCAAAAATCACGTCGATCTGTTGCTCCATTGCTGTGTGAAAGAAGGACAAACCAATAAACGAACAAACACACTTTCGCATTTTTGTCATATAAGTATGGAAGTATGCATAACTCATTAGAACAGGTCCTTACAAACTACCGCATTCCGGCGTCAGTGTCGTTGGTATGCCAAAATTTAATCCGTCATGAGAACGTATCTCATACAACAAAGTATTTTTATAACGTCCATGTTCACGACTAAACAGTGTTCATATGTGAACGAGTCTCTACCAGCTACATACCAAAGATATGTCCCTGATCAGCACTTTAACTTCGTAAAAGTGTTTCAGCAAAAGTTATTTTTCTCGACAAAATAAAGATCGACGGTTTCACTTGCAGCAAATAAGGTCAGGGTTTGAAGAAAGTTGTTCAACAGATCAAACTATCAATAGCCGACTGAAGTGGAATTGGAACGAACTGACAAACTAGAGCCGTTGATGGTTTAAACAAGTTGTGTCAGGAACTAGCTGGAACGGCAACTTTGGCTTGAATGGGGAGAAACGGGTAAACCCTTTTCGGACTACGTGGAAGTTTAGCGTGGTATTCTTTTTTACACTCGACTAACTGAGCACCGGGGCGGCGCCCACGTAAAATGAAACTAGCCTAAGTTACTCCTTATAACATCAGCTATCTGCTAGTGAAAGTCCCGTCAAAACCGGCCCAGCCTTATCGGAGATTACCCAGAACAAACAGACAGACAGACAAAAATTTTAATAATGGTTGTTTTGTTACATAGGTACTATATATACTTTCATATGCATTTGGTAAAAAGCTGTGTTATTACAAACAGACACTTCAATTTTATTATATTTTTAGTTATTAGTTTGTTAGTAGTTAGTAGTTTTTTAGTTATTGACGGCTCCGTAGCTAAGTTGGTAGTAACCCTGCCTGCAAAGCGAGGGGTCCCGGGTTCGATTCCCGGCCGGGGCAGATTTTGTGCAAGCATAAAGTTTGTTCTCGGGTCTTGGATGTTTGTGATGTGTATCTGTGTGTGTCCATGCCACCTGCGACACAGGGAATCCTAGTGCGGGGGTATGAGTGTGTAAGCGTTTATGTTTATGTTTTATGTTAGTTATAGTTATTAGTTATTATTATCAGAATAACTGTTCTTGTAACCTATTTATGAAAGATATAATTCACTTTCATGCTAAGCCATAAACTGAGTTTACTCGTATGTATAATCTATCTGGATGACCTCATTTTTCAATCTATTCAAAACTAAAGTGATTGAAGCTATAAAAATGGCGTCGCTCTGGTCCAGCCATAAACTTAGTTTATTGCAATACGATTGTATAACCTAGAATCCTTTCAAGGTACTGAAAGGAAATGGAGCATTGGACACAGAAATTACTTCGCATCCCATCCCTCTGGTGTATTCTAAAGATATGAAGCAAATTAAAGTATTCATCAGGTATGTCGAGTAATGGGCAAGGCGCTAGTAAGTTGGCCCAGATGGAAGCAGTAACAGCCCAAGCAGTGCGCTCTGAAATTTTCAAACCTTACATTGTACATCAGGTAACTTGCATTTGTTTAAAAATATGTTTAGAGTTCCGAAGTCAAAAGGAACCTCTAAGCTTTTGAGCAATATACACTCTAATGCTGACAAATCTCATCATCAGCTTAGTATCTTCCCACTGTTGAGGGATATTTGTATTTTAAAATAATAAAAGTAATTTCCTTTCATTCTTAACCGACTTCCAAAAAAGGAGGAGGTTATCAATTCGTCGGGTATTTTTTTTTTATGTTTGTTACCTCAGATCTCGTTCATTTATAAACCGATTTGAAAAATTGTTTTTTTATTTAAAAGGATATATTTTCAGATTGGTTCCATAGAAATTTCATCAAAATCGGTTCAGTAGTTTGTCACTGAAGTCGGTTCGTCGCTTTTTTAAAGCAATTTCTTTTACATAAAGGATATAAGCTGGATCAATGCTAGCTTTTCTCGAACGCGCTATGGTAAAGTTAGTTAGCTAGTATTTCAAACATGTCTGGTTTGACTTGCAAAGTTTGCTTAGTTTGAGCTAAGCTCATTTTGCATTAGTTTAAGAGGCTTTGTAAGCGTCACAGAATATTAAGGATCAACTTGTCACATATAACTATGACAATATATGTTATATCCAATTGTAACCTAGATAGGAGTATCGAGGTCTTCTGTTTTACATGGTAGGTACTCCAGTATAAATTGCTTTCAAGCCACATCTGACGTGGCTACAGATCTTTACGTAAAATGTTCTTATATCTGGTTAAGTTTCACATCTCCACTTTAACTTCGTGATCCTTTTACTTTCTACGATGGATTTCTTTTTCTGTCCTTTGTGAAGCCGCGGGCAGAAGCTAGTCAATCATATACGGGAGACTGCCATACGTCTTGCCGTCCGATATAACATTGATTGAGTGAAGGTCACTGAAAGTTTTAAGCGCTGTTTAGGATTTGTACCTTTATTAAAGTCGTCGAGACACACGACGTTTCGTTACCGTGTACAGAGGGCTTAAGAGTGTGATACGACCCATTTTATACTAAACTTAATTGATGTGAATGACCGGACAAGCTGGCATGTTGGCAACTCGTGAAAAGATAACTTGGCACATAAAAGTTAATAGGTTCGCTGCCATCAAAATGAATGGGTTTAAGATCTTTATTATCACTCTGGAGATAAGATATCATATGATCGAGATATAAACTGCATCAGTTATTATACTAACTATTAGACGTTACTTTATGCCTTTTCTTGAATTATATGCTACGTCTTTGCCAAACTCAATTGGTTAAGTAGTTAGTCGTAATTTTTTTACCAGGTGGTAGACTAAATCTTCTGCGAGTGTCCCCGTCTGGGCAGGAAACACTGCATTGCTGTGGCCAAGATTTAAGGCGTATACTGCAGCTAGCTTTTTCTTAGCAAAATCAAATGAGCTTCAGGCACTAGAAAAAATATACTTATGTCATTATTTTCACTACCGATAATTTTGTTGTCCTCAAAACAAGAATCCAGCAAAAAATTTGTTCTCACTCGGTAAAACTAAACGACAAAGTTACCTCTATAAATAAGTTTCAAATGAAATATCTTTGTTGTATATCGAAAAAATTAGGAAGACTTACGTATTATATAATGACAAAAAACTTAGTTGTGGTACATTTTCGATTAGGCATCTAATTTTGAAGTTTCATGTGTTTTTGGATTTTTACTCAATTTCTACGCGCTCGCGTTCTTTTTTCTCTTTTACATGAATGCAAACTGACAGTATGTGTAAAATGACAGAAGGAGAAATGTAATTGACTCGGGATAGCGCCTTAATGTGCAAGCATTACTGTGTTCTGGTTTTATGAGCATAGTAGTTAGTGAATATACTAGGCTTTAGGGCTTAGGGTAACGAACGATATGAGAACCGCGTAGGCTTATGTATTTCAGACTTCTGAGTACCTACCACCTGGTAAAAACTGCATGCAGCATGAACTACTTCGGCCACATAATCAGTAAATCATACAATAATACAATACATTATTATTTATACACCAGATTTAAAAATTAAACAGTACAGCAACACTAAAGTACAATGGGCGGGCTTATCGCTAAAAGCGATCGCTTCCCGTCAACCTTTGGATGGAGAGAACTAATGGAGTGAGAGAGGTCGGTGGTGTAAATAAATAAACAAAAAAATAATAATACATACATGCACCCACAAATATACCAATAGATACCAATAATATCATGTGCAAAAACTAACCTACCGAAAATAAAAATCACAGCTAAATACCTAAAAAAACATCTAACAATTTATTAAGTCTAACTAGTCTGACTAGTTTTTAATGGCTTTATTATTGAATTTGAAATGACATTAAATTGAAATCTCATTATTAAGTTAAATTATAAGAAACTGACATTATAAGACAACGTTTAAAATCTGAATGTTGCATGTTCGTAATTGAAAATATAATTGACTTTAATTAATACATATTGTTTAGAATTATTATTATTATTTGTTATTGCAAACATTTGCACACCATTTGTAGTGGTAGAATGTATTTGGGTCTTTTTATATTTTACCATCATACTATGTATACCTGCATTCTGGCAAATAAAGAACTTTGACTTTGACTTTAAGAAGCGACTTCGTAATTAGTGCGACATCGCCTCCGGCGGCACCCTCTTAACAACGTAAACAAAAATGAATGCCCCCAGCTACTTCATTTCAGTTGGTTTATTAACTTACAGCATTAAAAATATGAAAAAATAAAGTTTGATTTAAAACCGCGCGCGCTCAAAGTATTATACTAAAAAAGACAATCAAAGTAAAATTGAAACAAAAATAGAAAACATGCAAAATTAATCTAGTAACTATAATTATTTCTAAATATACTTACTAGTAATAAAAATATTATTACTAATACTTATGTTAATGTACAGCCATATGTAATCTGTCGTACAACTTTAAATAAATAAGTAATTCTTATTTTTAAATTGTCATTTTTATTTATTTGTATAGATAAAGACATAAGTAATTATACCTCTAAAAAATTTGTCTGCTACCTGCTAACGGGAAACAATGAAATATGCTGACATACACACCTAAATACATACGCTAGAAAAACATTACACTCTTTTCCTTCCGCAGCCGGGTAAAAAGGGAAACCTATATGCAGTGGCATTAGTGCAATGTGAAAGCATTTGTCTGCTTGTTTTGAATTCCACTTTTGCTACAAAGAAACATAGTGATGCAACCATGGCGAGGCGGTAGAGTACTTTTAGCCCTCGTTTAGCTACCTACCAGCAACAATATGAAAATCAGCGAACAACATTGTCATGCAACCAAAACATAGCATGGTGGCAGAATAGGTACTTTTAAGTCCTCGTTTGGGTTATTGCCAACCTCAATACCCTCATCTGCCATCAACTAATCGGTGTGTTCTGGCTCTCTGGAAAGAAGGTTTCAACTTTTTTTAAATTTGAAACTAAACAATCACCTAATATAATTTTGAAAAATCACTGGCAGTTAACTAAAAATAGTTGGCAATAACATTACAAAAGTTTAGCAAAAAATTCATTTTAACCCATTCAAGTTTTTTTTATGTTATGGGTAACGAGACGAGCTGGTCGTTTGCCTGATGGTAAGCACAACGCCGGCCCATAACAATTGCAGTGCCACTCAGAACTTTGAAACACAAAGGCCTGCGCGGCACTGCAGTGCGCTCGTTACCCTGAGACATAGGTATTAAGTCTCAAAAGCCCAGTAATTTCACTGGCTAAAAAATTTCAAACTTAAAAATGGGATTTTATATATTTTAATCCGTCCGTTCCGTTAAGTTTTCATATATGAAATCTTGGACCAACGTAGTATATACGTTGCTCTTCACTCGAAAACTCGTCTACCCCATCGATTATCGGTTCTTGGACATAGGTGACCAGCAAATTACCACTACAGTGAGCTTAATCTTCGGGCGCGGTACTTTAGTTACCTCGTTATTACCTTGATTACCTCGTTCCGGATTCAATCTCTCATAGAAACACCAAAAATAGCTCCTTCAATAGCTCGCTGAGCGACTTTGAACATGTGGACTAGAACTACAATACTAGACTAGTATCTACTTTTATTACTAGTCGTACCCTGCAACTATGATATACGTACTCGTATCTAATCAAAACATAGTACGTGCTGGTACCGCCAGTCTTCCTGAAATGCCACAATAACGTGAAAAACGCCCGCAATTTGTTCTGTTATCTGTACACTGCGGACTTATTCCTCAAACGCGCGCTTTTGTGCTGTAATAACAAGGAAAATCTGTGCTTATATAATGAAATTGTCTTTAAGTAATGTCATTAGAGGTACGCTCATGTTTTCTTTATCGCCTGTTATTTTGTGAAATGTATATCTGCGTGAGTAATTTTCGCTGTTATTTTTCTCAAAGTGTTTGTGTACTTTAATGTATTAAGGCATTTCAATAAGCTGCTAAGAATTTATAAATGTTATGCAATTTCCGCAGTCGTTGATCGACGATTATAGGATTTGGTTTGTCTAGCCGGAGACACAAAGGTCGCTGTTCACCAAATGTGAAATGGACGAAGTTCACGTGATCCACGTTCAAATTCTGAGATTTAAATATTTGCTTTTCACTGCACAAATTAGCATCAAATCGGCGTATGGGTATGATGTCGACGAATGACCTCATCGTCTTACTGGCTCACTGAGCTATCATTGCTCTAAAAATGTAGTTCGCAATTTGCATAATATATGTTCATAAATATAAAGGGGCTCCAACAGATGAAGATAACAAAATAAAATTTCAGATTGAATTTCGGGCACAATCAGATTATTTAGATTAAATCCATATTTGGAACGGTACATTCTAGAACTTTTTTTTTAGATGTAATATTAAAATCTTTCAAAGAAAGGATCAGTACCTAGATTATAGAATCCGTAAGTGAAGTGACATTGGATTGGTTCATTCAATTCAAAAGGTGCATTTAAGGTTTGGTGACCCAATGGGTTCACAAACCATCTTTAACAGTGCTAGTGAGAACTCTTCGGAAGGGTTGGGAAAAATACTCAATCTAATACTACATTTTAATCTTCATACTGTAACCAAAGTTATGTACACATAACGTTTGTCCCTTGTACTTACTATGCAATGTCCGTATTACCTATATAATTGTGGGTGAAATTTTCTGTTTCATTCGGATGTAAGGGAATTTTATATTTGTTGTCCTTGTTTGCTTTTTGTGTTTTGGTTATATGATATACATTATAGTTATTATTAAAGTTATTAAATATATAAGCGACAGTTAATGTCGTGGAATTGCTGACGGACGTGCGTTTCCGCTACCGTCGCCGCGTCCGCATTTTCTTTCCTGCGAGACGAGGAAATTTGTAACTTCAATCTGTCGATTGATTTGTGGAGATTATTATTTAATATTATTATGTTTAACTATATCAATTCCAAGTGCTTACCTACCCATGTCGAAGTAGCTACGACATAACTATATGTGGTGCCAACAAAACCATTTTTCCAACTGAGCCGTTTTGAAGCTTTGTGACGTCTGGTGGATGCTGTAAAGTGACCAACAGCACGCACTTTTTGAGGTGTGTTCTAAATCTGAACAATTTATTATTTTAGGAATAATAGGCGTAGAAATTAGTTGCTTAAAATCATTTCTGTTGTATAACTAAGTAGAAAAGTACGGTCAATAAAGGTCCTTCTTGTATGTAAAAGGTTTCCTTTTCGGAGCACCTCAGCTGAATATAATACCAAAACGTTTAATATTCAGACGGTACCTTTGTAGTTATTTCGGGCCTTAATAGTAATCCTTGGTCAAATCACGCTAACTCTGTTAAATAAAGGGCCTTTGGCATGAAAGGCACTTGAGTAGATCTAAATAGAGAGGTCCGACTGGTCTGCCACTGTTGCTTGTTAAGGTTAGCATCTTGAACTCACAGACTGAATTCACTGAGTCTTGAACTCACAGATGAATAATTATAAGATGATTGATGTGACTTGAAGTTTTAGGTATGAAACAGAAGCTATTTTGATTATTTTATTGTGAAAATGTAAATTTCGACACTGCTATTTGGTCATTATATAATAATTGTTATATTAAACATTTGAATGATTTTATAGCAAAAAAAACATGTGCATTATAATATAGAGTCACAAAACATCTATTTGACCATTGTATGTAAAAATACCGTGTTTTTTCTGCAAACAAATGATTTGATTTGATTTGATTTGCACACTTACGGTTAACAATGTCGACTGTATGCAGTCAGTGCAGTCTAGTGAGATCATGGACTTCATATAAATGAGTGAGTTATCTGCTCCTACACACGCACTCTTACAGAAAGCGGGTTATCAACAAATTTGTAGGTTTTATGTAGCGCCCTATGCGACCTTTTTATTTTGGCAGAAAAGCAAGATTCCCAGGAATTTCACATGTTTATTTCTGGTTTCATAAAACATTGTGTTAGGATTTGGTTTATATTGATAAAATAGACAATTTCGAATAAGCATTCATAATTGGTAATATTTCGATTATTTCAATACAAAATCGGTCTCCATAAGTAGACAAGAAGTAGTAGTAACCGAACATAAGATCTAAAGACCTTGCAGATGCGCCAAACCACATTTAGGCGCAAAGAATCGGCATTGCAATCTCACAAGCTGGCTTCGCTGCCAACTTTTTGTGGACTAGAATATTTGGATTATCTTTAAGGGTTTGCGACTTTCATAACATTTTTATGACTTGCATATATATTCCCATTTTTGATATCTCCTGTTTTGTCGAACAATAAATAACAACATTGGATGTACCTACATTGTGTGTTCTAACACGAACTGCTGTCTCAGAAAGTTTTCAGGGCTCAGACAGACGTAGGTTTTACAAACACAGCTGTTTTCGCTTAAAACATGAGTTTTAGTAGTCTGTACAAAAAACAAACACGCGCGTTAATTATTGTAATCGTTAAAGTAAAGTTTTTATTCAATTTTTTTAGGCATTTGAGTATTTTTAGAACATCGTGACAACGACAAAATAAGTTTCCAAAGTATCAAATTAACTATCAAAAGAATAAAAGTAACTTGTAACGCACAAAATATGGTATACTAGCTTCTGCCCGCAGTTTTCACCCGCGTTCCCACAGGAACCGTGCATTTTCCGGGGTAAAAAATAGCCTATGTTACTCTCCGGTCCATAAACTATATCTGTACTAAAAATCACGTCGATCCGTTGCTCCGTTATCGCGTGAAAGAAGGACAAACCAACAAACATACTTTCGCATTTATAATATTAATAAGTAGGATAAGTACAAAATAAAAGTAAATACAAAACACGATAGTATGTATATACACCTTATCCTTAGTACCTATACGAAATTAACATTTTCATATTCGATTGAACAACTAAGGTGTCTATAAAACTATAGAAAAGCACTAGCAACCTAAAATCAAGTACCCAACAAATAAAGATGGTCGCCAACTAGACAATAGCCTGGGCGTTTTCCAAAGAATACATTTTAAATTAATAAATAAAAGTAAATAAGTACAAAACACCACATTAGGTATATACCTTATCCTTAGTACCTATACGAAATTAACATTTTCATATTTGACTGAACAACAAAGGTATCTATAAAACTATTGAAAAGCACTAGCTACCTAAAATCAAAATAAATTTCCCAACCAACAAAGATGTACGCCAACTAGACAATAGCCCGGGCGTTTTCCAAAGAATATATTTTTATGAGCATCCCAAAATAGCCATCTCAAAGCCTGCGCTGAGGTATAAACCTGAAGGCGCTATAACGCAACTTCACAAGTATCACCCTTGTCGCTTTGTTCATGAAAAACAGTCGAGAGCCTCCGGAACAAAGCCGCTGGGAACAATGAACGAAATAGTTTCTTGTTCACTCCTCAGTAGGAGAATTTAATGTTGAACAAGGCCATTCATCAGCAACTACTAAAATACAAATTAAAGCCGGAACTGTTACATTGTTCTTTTAATTTCAATGTTGAAAGAGCTTTTGTTTTTCATTGTATACGTGTGAACTTTACTTTTATTTATATTTTCATATTATTTTTATTTATTTATATTTTATATTTTGTTTTATTGTTTTTGAAAAACAGTGTCAAATATCGGGAGCCCATCAGTTAATAATAACCACGGTAAATATGTTATGTATGCCATATAGTAATATTATACAGAGGTATAGTTTGTCTGTTTGTTATCGCTAATCTCTGAAACTATTGGCCCTTTTTTAATATTATTTCTCTGCTAGGTAACGTGGCTTACATTAGCTCTGAGCTACCTAGGTTTTTATCCTGCTTCCATACCTGCGAAGACGCGGGAAAGCAGCAAAATTTCATAATGTTAATGTTTCTGTAAAAGAACTTGGAAATTACACCCTTGTGGGTGCCGCTTGACACTGGCTTCTTTAAGTTTCTATAGTACTCAGTAGGATGTTGTATTTTGATACTGTTAGCTAGATTCATTTCTCAATTGACCAACGAAAACTTAATTTTTTGTTAGTTCAAATGATGATGAATATTTTGGCATGGGTCACTGCTCCTACTAGACTGGTTTATTTTTTGTGCTTGCCATCAATCAGTACCAATGTGAGCCGGTAGTTCGTATGGGGTTGGATAAAATATACAAATGAAAACGGCGTGGTCGAGGACAAACGTTGTCTCATCCCCAATCTTCACGGGTCACCTGTGTTGGGTTACTTGTACCGGTTCTCAAACTTTTTTAAACCACCACAGCCATACATATGCGAACGAAGAAAAATAGGATTGTATTGAGCGATACAGCTACAAAATGCTGCCACATACTATTGGATAACGACACGAGGGCGCCACGCCGTTTGTCTTTGATAAGCATAACGATAGCCTATAACAATGGGGAGACACTGATTATTTATCTAAGCTAGGTGGCGCATTATAGCTGGTGTTGTTTCGCTGTTAAACTTCATTATAAAATTTTAGTAAGTAAGCAAAACAATTGTCTCGGCAATAAAGCATGCCTCTGTGAAGTGCATTTCAGTGTAAAAATAAAGGTACACACGTTTCCCTTCTGACGAGAAAAAACGGAAGCTGTGGATCAAAGAATTGCGTTTCAAATATTATTCGAAACCAAATTCTTCTTCTAGGTTATGTAGTGACCATTTCAATTCTAATGATTTTAATGACGCGAGCAAATTTACTGGTTAGTTTAATTCATTAATCCCCAAAGTACCAGCGATGGTGGCGCCATCTGAGATTAGCTTTGTATGAGCCTCCCCATTGCAGTTCCACTCAGAACTTTGAAACAAAGGCCTACGTGGCACTGCATTGCGTTCATTACCCCCATAAGCCCAGTAATTTTACTGAATACTTTGCTCATCAAACCGGAACATAGTAATGCTTGCAAATTTCTGCTTGACGGTCGACTACACGAGCAAAGCAGTGGCATCCACTCAGATGGACACTCGCAGACGAGTGTTTTCTAACATCTGGTAAAATGAAGCCTGTGTCGACGTTTTATGGTCGGCGTACACGAAACAAGAAGCGGTGTTTTGAGGCGTGTAGCGACCACAGACGTCACCGTGTGCGACTATCTCATACAAAATGCAGAAAACTGCAGTCCGCAGCTCGGTGGCGGCATTTTGTGGTTGTAGCAGATGATGTGCGAGCAGCGAAGGGTTACAAATAAATACACAAAAGCGTGTCGTTTAAACGTTTAAAAACTTTCATCGAATTTTACTTTGGTAATATGGAGATTGGAGGTCGTAAGGAATAAATTAAAAATATATTTTAATTTAATTTGTCTCTATAATAATTATCAAAATAAAGATAAAGGACAAATACAATAGGTTTTTATTGTATTTTATGTTTTATATGAATATTTTATAAAATAAAATCTAATAGAGGAAGTAAATACTGTGATTAAAATAAAATACCACGTGACGTTATTTCAAACAGTTCTGTAAGTTTTGTAAAACCGTGATTCGATACAACAATAGAAACATTTTTCATCGCGTTATTAAATCACGTCCCAGGCGTCCTCCGAAGCTCATTTAATCGTGAAACAAATTGAAATAACATAAATTATTTGCCACATATTTTCACAGCAAAATTAATGTTACAAATTGGGTCTCACTTTGAGAACCGCCATCGAAGAGCCACGGTCTACGGCAGGTTACGTCAAGGCGTTAAGGTATGTAATGAAGGGGTAATACGTGCGCGACCGGGACGTTGGAAATCTCGTCAAAGGTCAGAAGTCAGGCATAACATTATAGAGGAAGGATTGGAATTTCGGGAAACGTTTTCTGAAGATCCGGAAACGTCCCATTTCGAAGTTTATTGAAGGGGTCATTGTTGCGTAACAATGAGGTGGCTACGCAAACTGCAAAATAGCAAGCAAACTTCGATTTTTTAAAATTAATAAAAAAAAACCGAACGATGACTTAGTGAACTATTAGGCGAACTGTGGTACTGCAACATCTAGATACGGAAAAAAATCTAGCTATTTTATATCATCATCCGATTTTTAAATGGGACCGCTCTTGGTCAAATGTAAGCTTCAAATCGAAGGCATCTAGATGGATAGATAAGTAAACTATAATATAGTTAAAAAGCTCAAAGTGATAATCATGTTTTGGATAGCCGTGGAATTAGGGGATACTCTTAGTATCTCGTATATATTTATGTCATAGGTACTCATAGTATTTCGCTATACACCTTTCACAGCGGTTTCATACACACCTATAAACAGTTATGTACTGTCTTTTTAACACTTTTCAAACGCATTTCACCTGTAAATAAGCAAAGATGTCTAGCTAAAGTTTTTACTTTCGCTTTAGATTCACTAACTTTCTAGAGACGTAAAAGGAGGTAACTGTTGCCCAGTGTTGTGACTTCCGACTTACGGGTCACCACTCACCAGCCTTCCCCGCATTCGGGTGCTTACCCTCAAAGGTGTGAGGGCATGTAATTGGATTCTAACAGGATGGGACGAGATAACTGGTCCTAAATCTATGATGGTATAGGGTAAAATAAACAGCGGGACGGCTTGTATTGATTCATCGGCGTTACAGTTTGATCTTTGAATGAAATTTGGTTGAATTTTGTAATTAGTTTCAGAGGCAGATTTGTATGGTTAGGTGACGATTGATGAGTGCATTGTAGTCATCGAGGAACTAACCCCTAGAGAAGCAGTGACGTTATATTTTTACGAAATAAATTCCACCATTTTTGCCTAGATATAATGCGCTTTGATTGGCTAGGCCACCACCTCGAGCTGATACCCTGTGCGCTGAAACGCTAAGGAAGCGCTGATATTTGTTAATGACAGTTCACGACATTGTTGTGGAAGTGGGTAGTACAGTATTTCATCTCTCGGGGTTAGCACATCGATGATTGTAGTATAAGTTTGAAGGATCAGTGGTCGAGATCGCTGTGAGGTCTTTAGGTCCTTCGTGATTTTATCCAGAGAAGGATAAAATTGGTATGCAATTATAATGGGGTAGTGGTGGGACGTAAGCATGGTATTTAGTTCTAGCCTAGCTAGCTATCACCGCCAAGTAGAAAATCTAGCACCAAGCACCTACGTAAGTATGTGGGGTTCTGGTAGCCACACTTAAGGTTCACTATTCTAGGCATATTGTCACAACAATTTCGATCAATTGGTCACTTAAAATAAGCAGATTAAGAATGAGATAGCAAAATAATTTTAATCAAGTAGGTAAATACTATATATATATATTTGTTAAATATGGATACTTGGATACTAAATAATAATAAGATACGGTAAATATCCCGTTACAATGTATAAAGTACTAAATAATAGCTTTCAAATTCACGGTAAATAATGATTCATATTAAAAAAATATAATGTAACAAATGACTTCATTTAAACCGCAGAAAGTAATACAAAAATTATTAAACAAAAATAATTACTAAGCCACAAAGGAATATTTAAAACAACAGGCACTTAATTAAAAGTTCCGGAACGAACAGCTTTGCCGGCTGGCAACTTTTAAATCAGGAAAACAAACCACTCGGCGCGGTGAAGTACATGGATTTGACCAACGGCAACTGAAAAGGAATTGCTTTTCTAATTTAAGATTTTAACGTTTTTTTTTATTTTTGAGACTAGCTGCTGCCCGCGGTTTCACCCGCGCGGATATAATAAAATTTCGTGGTTTTTTTTGCGCGGAACCCTAATTCTTTTTCTAAAATAAAAGTGGGCTAAGTTACTCCTTGTAACATCAGCTATCTGCCAGTGAAAATCCCATCAAAATCGGTCCAGCTCTTTCGGAGATTACCCGGAACAAACATACAGACAAAAATTTTAAAAATGGTTTTTTTATAATAGGTAGGTATATACTTTCATATGCATTTAGTAAAAGCTGTTATTTTGATATTACAAACAGACACTTCAATTTTATTTATTTGTATAGATGAGGTGACACCTATTAGTGTGTTCTAGGAGAGCTCTATGTACTATGTTGATTTCTCTGTGATCACTTATTCTGACTTTATACTATAATAAAAAACTTGTTCTCGAAATACATTGTGTGCATTTGCTTCTTTCCTTGAGTTACTTTTCGCTGAAATATGAAAACAAACCGAAACAAGCAACAAAACAAAATGTAGCTTAACCCAAATATTGTACGGAACTTTGCTTATAACCGAGTTTGTCAACAATCACTGAGCCAATGAAATGTCCCTAACTCCAAGCTGTCCGCCCGCCGCACGCGTCCTACGTAATAAGACCGCAACCTTATATTGAAGTATTATTACATAAGCTATTCTTAGAGCCCCATACACGAGCGTTCCAAATCCATCGCTCCGCGCGTCCGGGATTGAGTGGAACAATGGACCAGATTCGAACACACAGACGCTCAAGCCATTCCGAGCGCGCTATAGCTACATTTTTCGGTCATTCTGCGTCTTGAGTATTGCCAACTGAGCGCGAAACGGATCGTCGCATCGGCCACCACGATGAGTTGGTACGTTGTATTTGGAACGTTTGGATATCCAATATTCCTATCACTCCACGTAATTCATCTGAGATTCCCCACACACGCATGGTCGATTTTTGGAACGTTGGCGCGTAATGTTGTGGATTGGAGCGGTCGTGTATGGGGGCCCTTACATTCATTCTTACACGGATATTCGGAGTTTTCCAGATGTATCAACTAAGAGACTAACTTTAAATGGAACATTAGGGAACAGGAATTACTAACAATAATTAAATGAAAAACTATTTTTAATTCTTTCTGATATGATAGCTTCTGACAACGATCGCACCTTTTTTAACCGATTTCTAAAAAAGGAGCCGGTTTGTATTTTTTTATGTTTGTTACCTTAGAACTCCGTCATTTATAAACCGATTTGGAAAATTCTTTCTATATTTGGAAGGATATACTTTAAGATTACTTTCAGAGTTTTAAACAAATTATTCTGCAAATTGAACAGACTTAGACCAAAATTTCAGTGTATTTATTTATAAAAAACTAGCTGCTGCCCCGCGGTTTCACCCGCGTGGAAATTTTGGATTACATGGTTTTTATTTTTTTGCGCGGAACCCTAATTATTTGTCTAAAATTAAAGTAGCCTATGTTACTCCTCGTAACATCAGCTATCTGCCAGTGAAAGTCCCGTCAAAATCGGTCCAGCCGTTTCAGAGATTACCCGGAACAAACAGACAGACAGACAACAATTTTAAAAATGGTTGTTTTGTTATAGTTACCGTATTTACTTTCATATGCATTCAAAAGCTGTTATTTTGAAATTACAAACAGACACTTCAATTTTATTTATCTGTATAGAAGAGGCTTTTAATCAAATGCAAGTGCCCCGTTCCTTTTTATCTGTTGTTCGAACCTCCCTCGGGGAGCTGTGATAAATGTGAAAACTTCGCAGCGCACTACTCGGCTCGTTACCCCGTCCATCTGGACCAACTACCAGCATCTCGTCCATTACTCTACGATATACCTGATAAATGCTCATTTCGTATTTCTTCACCAAGAGGGAATTGCCTTTATTGATCTAACTGCAGCCGTCTGTGGCACTTAAAGGGTTAGATAAGATTAGATATTAACGATGTTCTGCGTGGCACTGGAGTGGTATGAGCTAGCGTTATGCTTAGCATCACGCATGTGACCCGCTCGTCCCTTTACACAATAGTTTAAAAAAAACTAATGATTATTTCCAAAAAGTATATTACTACTAGGTCATAAAGATAATTAACGGCGGCGGTAGCTCGTGCGTGCGCTGGCGTAGACGGATGCCTTTGATAATCATTGAGACCGATGAACCGTAAAAGCGGAAATTGTGATCCTGATTAATAGGCCAATGTATGAAATTACCGCTAAGGTATAACTGTAGCGGCACAGCATTTGCACTGTTAATAACATTTACGTGGTAAGTTTTAAGTGTTATGTGAGCTGCTTTGTTGATGAAGAATTAGTTTGGTGACAACTACTACCACACCGAATGTTTTTTGGTGTCACAGACCATTAAACCTATAGACTCCGCTTAGCCGGGCACCCTTGCTCGTCAAGGTTAAGCATTATCACTGCTTAACGCCGCCCAGCCGAACCAGTCACAGCACGCCGTTTTCACTCGTCTGATGTACGAGTTTTAAACTGACCAATCATAACACGCCGTCTTCCCTCATCCCCCGCCAACATTTGGCGATTGTGTTCCCATGCAAAACTTAGATTAAGCGGCGTCTAGGTTTACTGGTCTGTGTTTGCTGTAGACCGAGATTATCATTTCCTTTGAAATGCATACTTCTTTTGGTTTCGAACATTAATCGATTCCAACGCTCCCTGGCTAGCTACTACGAGTACAAACAAATTGGAAAATAGTTTCGAAACCTTTGATTACAAATTGCAAAGTATTGAATTTTATTCTTATAGTTAATAAAAGCAGTAAGAAGCGAGAAATATCATAATATCTTGTTTCCATTAGGATTACTATTAATTAAGGTTCTTCAAAAATAGTGTTTTGCAGTTCTGACAATTACCTCTGGAAATAAAATAGTAAGGACAGTCACAAATCATAACAGATCCTGCGCGCCTCTTTACTTTGGAACTCCTAATATGTTTATTCCTTAAAGTCTAATAAAATATTGGATCCCCGTTGGCCTTAGCAAGTTTATTCCAAATAACCGAATAAAATAGGTTTATAGTCTGATTTAGAATACAGCCCAACAAAAAGGTGTTAAGAAAACACATTTCATCCCGTCAGCGACGTACAAACCCTCCCTGGGATAAACGAGTATCCAGTTTTATAGCCGCACGACGGTAGTACCCGCCGCCGTCACCGACGCTGTAAACATGGACGTTTCTCTGGTAAACTACGTGATAAGATTCATATTGTAAAGTATTCATTTTTAACCGACTTCCAAAAAAGGAGAAGGTTATCAATTCGGTGGGTATTTTTTTTTGTATTTGTTACCTCATATCTCTGTCATTTATATAGATATTTAAAAATTCTTTTTGTATTTGAAAGCGTATACTTTCAGATTGGTCCCATAGAAATTTCATCAAAATCGGTTCAGTAGTTTGTCACTGAAGTCGGTTCGTCGCTCTTTTAAAGCAATTTTTTGAATCGCTCTAATTTGTTCTGTCATGTGTCTTTTGAGGGGTTGATGCTTTAGTGGAAACGTCGTCCTCCGCCTAACAATACGTCGATGTTTCTAATCCCAAAATGAGAGTCAGCTTTCGCTAAAAGAAAACAGCGTGACGGAAACATAGCACTGGGGTAGAACTATTCCCATGTGTCGCCTGACTAACTTTCTCGAGTGTTCCGACAGTTTAGAGCCAGTGTCTATACTGTCTTACTCAACTTTTTCACCGTCTTCGACTACATAATCGCGTATATATTAGTCAAACGCTGATCTGTCGTGTAAAAAAATCTCATTTTTTTGTACATTGTCCGTGGTCCTACCGCAAAGCCATATTAGTATGACTATGGACATCGTACAATTATATTTGTGTCTGTCCAAGACATGGAGTAGAAATGGTCCAAGAAATTTTAGTGATTAAATTTTGACTGATTTGAAATTGAAACAATAACGAAATTGAATACACAAGCAAATAGAAATAATATGGCACGCATGGTCGATTTTTGGAACGTTGGCGCGTAATGTTGTGGATTGGAGCGGTCGTGTATGGGGGCCCTTACATTCATTCTTACACGGATATTCGGAGTTTTCCAGATGTATCAACTAAGAGACTAACTTTAAATGGAACATTAGGGAACAGGAATTACTAACAATAATTAAATGAAAAACTATTTTTAATTCTTTCTGATATGATAGCTTCTGACAACGATCGCACCTTTTTTAACCGATTTCTAAAAAAGGAGCCGGTTTGTATTTTTTTATGTTTGTTACCTTAGAACTCCGTCATTTATAAACCGATTTGGAAAATTCTTTCTATATTTGGAAGGATATACTTTAAGATTACTTTCAGAGTTTTAAACAAATTATTCTGCAAATTGAACAGACTTAGACCAACATTTCAGTGTATTTATTTATAAAAAACTAGCTGCTGCCCCGCGGTTTCACCCGCGTGGAAATTTTGGATTACATGGTTTTTATTTTTTTGCGCGGAACCCTAATTATTTGTCTAAAATTAAAGTAGCCTATGTTACTCCTCGTAACATCAGCTATCTGCCAGTGAAAGTCCCGTCAAAATCGGTCCAGCCGTTTCAGAGATTACCCGGAACAAACAGACAGACAGACAACAATTTTAAAAATGGTTGTTTTGTTATAGTTACCGTATTTACTTTCATATGCATTCAAAAGCTGTTATTTTGAAATTACAAACAGACACTTCAATTTTATTTATCTGTATAGAAGAGGCTTTTAATCAAATGCAAGTGCCCCGTTCCTTTTTATCTGTTGTTCGAACCTCCCTCGGGGAGCTGTGATAAATGTGAAAACTTCGCAGCGCACTACTCGGCTCGTTACCCCGTCCATCTGGACCAACTACCAGCATCTCGTCCATTACTCTACGATATACCTGATAAATGCTCATTTCGTATTTCTTCACCAAGAGGGAATTGCCTTTATTGATCTAACTGCAGCCGTCTGTGGCACTTAAAGGGTTAGATAAGATTAGATATTAACGATGTTCTGCGTGGCACTGGAGTGGTATGAGCTAGCGTTATGCTTAGCATCACGCATGTGACCCGCTCGTCCCTTTACACAATAGTTTAAAAAAAACTAATGATTATTTCCAAAAAGTATATTACTACTAGGTCATAAAGATAATTAACGGCGGCGGTAGCTCGTGCGTGCGCTGGCGTAGACGGATGCCTTTGATAATCATTGAGACCGATGAACCGTAAAAGCGGAAATTGTGATCCTGATTAATAGGCCAATGTATGAAATTACCGCTAAGGTATAACTGTAGCGGCACAGCATTTGCACTGTTAATAACATTTACGTGGTAAGTTTTAAGTGTTATGTGAGCTGCTTTGTTGATGAAGAATTAGTTTGGTGACAACTACTACCACACCGAATGTTTTTTGGTGTCACAGACCATTAAACCTATAGACTCCGCTTAGCCGGGCACCCTTGCTCGTCAAGGTTAAGCATTATCACTGCTTAACGCCGCCCAGCCGAACCAGTCACAGCACGCCGTTTTCACTCGTCTGATGTACGAGTTTTAAACTGACCAATCATAACACGCCGTCTTCCCTCATCCCCCGCCAACATTTGGCGATTGTGTTCCCATGCAAAACTTAGATTAAGCGGCGTCTAGGTTTACTGGTCTGTGTTTGCTGTAGACCGAGATTATCATTTCCTTTGAAATGCATACTTCTTTTGGTTTCGAACATTAATCGATTCCAACGCTCCCTGGCTAGCTACTACGAGTACAAACAAATTGGAAAATAGTTTCGAAACCTTTGATTACAAATTGCAAAGTATTGAATTTTATTCTTATAGTTAATAAAAGCAGTAAGAAGCGAGAAATATCATAATATCTTGTTTCCATTAGGATTACTATTAATTAAGGTTCTTCAAAAATAGTGTTTTGCAGTTCTGACAATTACCTCTGGAAATAAAATAGTAAGGACAGTCACAAATCATAACAGATCCTGCGCGCCTCTTTACTTTGGAACTCCTAATATGTTTATTCCTTAAAGTCTAATAAAATATTGGATCCCCGTTGGCCTTAGCAAGTTTATTCCAAATAACCGAATAAAATAGGTTTATAGTCTGATTTAGAATACAGCCCAACAAAAAGGTGTTAAGAAAACACATTTCATCCCGTCAGCGACGTACAAACCCTCCCTGGGATAAACGAGTATCCAGTTTTATAGCCGCACGACGGTAGTACCCGCCGCCGTCACCGACGCTGTAAACATGGACGTTTCTCTGGTAAACTACGTGATAAGATTCATATTGTAAAGTATTCATTTTTAACCGACTTCCAAAAAAGGAGAAGGTTATCAATTCGGTGGGTATTTTTTTTTGTATTTGTTACCTCATATCTCTGTCATTTATATAGATATTTAAAAATTCTTTTTGTATTTGAAAGCGTATACTTTCAGATTGGTCCCATAGAAATTTCATCAAAATCGGTTCAGTAGTTTGTCACTGAAGTCGGTTCGTCGCTCTTTTAAAGCAATTTTTTGAATCGCTCTAATTTGTTCTGTCATGTGTCTTTTGAGGGGTTGATGCTTTAGTGGAAACGTCGTCCTCCGCCTAACAATACGTCGATGTTTCTAATCCCAAAATGAGAGTCAGCTTTCGCTAAAAGAAAACAGCGTGACGGAAACATAGCACTGGGGTAGAACTATTCCCATGTGTCGCCTGACTAACTTTCTCGAGTGTTCCGACAGTTTAGAGCCAGTGTCTATACTGTCTTACTCAACTTTTTCACCGTCTTCGACTACATAATCGCGTATATATTAGTCAAACGCTGATCTGTCGTGTAAAAAAATCTCATTTTTTTGTACATTGTCCGTGGTCCTACCGCAAAGCCATATTAGTATGACTATGGACATCGTACAATTATATTTGTGTCTGTCCAAGACATGGAGTAGAAATGGTCCAAGAAATTTTAGTGATTAAATTTTGACTGATTTGAAATTGAAACAATAACGAAATTGAATACACAAGCAAATAGAAATAATATGGCTATTAGATATATGTCGATTCTGTCATCTAGTACCTAAACCTAATTTTAGTTTCAATCTCTCTTTTTAAATGAGAACATGAGAAAGAGATGGAATATATTTTAGACCTATCAAATTAATCCACTTGCTCGTGTCTAGTTTAAATTTAACGGCAATGAATTTAGTGGCGCCTAATTTATCAAAGATTGAAGATATTTGACAGCTCAGAAACTAAATTAAATGTGTCAAACATCTTCCATCTCTTTCTCATGTTATGTATTAGAAAGAGATAGAGCGAAACTAAAATTAGGTTTAAGCTTGAAACGATTGATTCGACACGACTGTCTATACTTAGATACAAATAAAAGGCCATAAAAATATACAACCAGCCCTTCAGAACTCTCATATCGGTATCACAGATCAGAAATATGTAGCTAGGTCGGTATTTTCCGATAACAACCTGCAAACATCTCTGTGGCGCGTGCAGGGTCGACCCCTCGGCAAACGTTGTCTCGACACTTGCGTGTGTTCATCACTAGGAAAATATACCTAAATATATCAGGCTTTTGTAAATTATGGTATTTCAGACCATATATTCAATATATACTGCCAAAAAAGCCAAGCTTTTTGAAGGATAAATCTCTATCTCTCGGGAATATTTTAACAAGCTTTTTGAACGGAATATTTGTCTATATCTCTCGAGGATATACTTTATGTAAACGGAATATGATATTCTGTCAGGCAGTGTTGTTCTGTTTCTGTATTTATTCGGCTGATTCGAATACAGGTTATAGTTTGATACAAAACTGATATAAAAGTTTCAAAAGGCCACTAACATGCAGTGAACATAAGCATAAACTTAAAAAATTCCTAATTGTAAAATGTTTCTATTCAATAGACGAATATTTTGAATCCAGCAAATAAATGTATGTAGGATAAGAATTTTCAAAGAAGTATAGCATTTATCTTTAATCCTCTGTATAAGAATTTATTTTCAAAGTATTTTTTAATTTTAATTTATCCCCTTTTTTATATTATTAGCCATTTAATTTTAATTTTTAAGCTTTAGCCGTCGCTATAACCTTCTTTGCGATGCCTGAAAAGGGCAACTAAGTCAAAAGATCTCATATAAGTAGAATAAGACCTTTGTACATACACTTAGTTATGCAAAATAAATGAATATGAATATCATAAGTATATACATCACAAAAATTTCGCTTCCAACAGGATTCGAACCTGCGTCTTCTGGCTTGCCGGGCCAAACGCCTTAACCGCTAGGCTATGGGAGCAATTAATGTTGACTGCGAAATTCTTGATATGATGTATATCTTTTCGGCTTACAAGCCTGTTGGAAGCGAAATTTTTGTGATGTATATACTTATGTGAACATCCGCTAGTGTCGGTTAACACTATAAAATATATTTCATGAATATGAATATGTTTAGCTTTAGTAAAAAATATGTAAAGTGATCAAATGCAAAGATTAAATGGGTAAAACTTTATCAACGGTAACTAAATACGTTGTCAAATGTTAACGTAATAGTAGCGGATCATTTTGGGGTGCCTGATCGGAATAGACCTAATATTCTTTCTATTTGACTATATCGACTATAATAACTTGAAACTATACATAAAAATCGAAGTAGTAACTTAGGAAACATTATAGATAAATTATGGATAAGATTAGATTAAGATTGTAAATAAATTAGTGTGTATTTTATTTAGTTATTTTAGTTTTTACTTTTTCTGTTATTATAATCTTTCTGGAAATTACCAACTAAATTATAAATATGAAAGTATAAATTAAATGGTCTACTTAGGAAAGTATACTAAAATAAATATAGACAGTGCTACTTTAAAACCAGCAGTGAAGCTATACTTGCTAATAATTATGCAAATATATATAACAGCGTTTAACTGCTAAACATGCTTTTGTTGCATGTTTAAATATGAGCAACTACAAATGTGTAACCGTAGTCTAACTCCATTCTGTTGTGACATTTCTAATTATTTTAGATGTTTACCTTTAAACACTGTCTAGCTAAATAGGCGTCTAAAAGTGTGTTTTTATGGTAACACGGTTTATATTTTATTAACCGACTTCCAAAAAAGGAGGAGGTTATCAATTCGTCGGGTTTTTTTTTTATGTTTGTTACCTAAGATCTCGGTCATTTATAAACCGATTTGGAAAATTCTTTTTTTATTTGAAAGGATATATTTTCAGATTGGTTCCATAGAAATTTCATCAAAATCGGTTCAGTAGTTTGTCACTGAAGTCGGTTCGTAGCTTTTTAAACCAATTTTTTACTTAGGTGATTTTCGTACCGGATTTAGTGGCGCACTTACTATATTTTTCTGTTAGGCTATGACACAATATTCTATAAGATTATATTCCACAAAACTTTGTGTTATAACCAAAGAAAATTTCTGTAAATTTGTTTTTTATTTCTGAGTAACTCAGAACTAAATAAAGTACTCAGAACTAAGTAAAGTACTCAGAACTAAATCTGAAGCAATAACAAGGAAGGCTTTGGATGTGCCCTTCGTTTAAAAATAAAAGCTTATTATAAAAGGTCGCTAAGCTCCCAAAGGGAGGTTATTAGTTTCTTTTGTGTAATGTGTATTCTTTAATGTATATCTTTGTGTGTATTTATTTTTTGCTTTCGATTTTACGGGAGTTATTGTAAGCGCCATTCACGATACTGAACAAACTGATACTAACATTAGTTTTTCTGATAGTTTAGCAATTGATTTTTAAAGTGTACCGCCTCACTAATGGCACATTATGCCTTACGGCGTGTAAATATATGACATCGCAATAATTTTGTCGCTTACATCGTTTCCTCTATATATAGTTTTAGAAACTTCACTCGTTATTTAAAAAAGAAACTCAAGAGCATAAAATATTTTTCCAAAAACTTTACTTCACCAATTATAAAGAGAAATGTAACGTATTTGTACATAGGCACCCTAATCTCTTACATAAACTCATATTTCAGACGAAAAAGCTGTGTCTGTGAAACCTACGTCTGTCTGAGCCCTGAAACATATTGTAACAACGTCACGAGTTTGAACACAACGTACATCCATTGTAATTATGTTACAGTATTGAGTTTGAAGAGATTTTATATATACACTTGTAGTAGCACGCATAATGTCGCCTTGTCTATGCACTAAGTTCAGAGAGAGAAAAAAAAATGTAGGTAGACCGCACAATTTCATTATTTCGTGCGGTCGGCTGGTTCTTCATTCACGTTGCAGTGCTCCGCCGCGTCGCACTACAAAGTTGGTTTTTCTAAGTTTCTCCGTGTTAACAAGTTTTTTCGTCAAAATCAAGATACCGAAGAGGAAACATAACGACGAGTGGGAATATTTGTAAGTAATTTGCACATTTACCGATAACTATCGATTGCATATGAGGTTTCACGTTCCAACGATTCGAGTTCTTACTTAACCTACTTTTTTACTCGAGTTCACGATGCAACGCCACGAGTTCATCTTACTCGCTGTATACCTATGCGTACTTAATACGCCATCCATATAGCAACCTGTTGAGGTTATCCTATAATAATAATATGAAACGACCCGAAAGGTAACATTCTAACTAATTAAGTAATTTGCAATTTGTTCGGTCCACGTTTGAGTTGTCACTTACTGATAATAATGCATACGAGGTTTAACGTTCCAACGATTCGAGTTGTTACTTAACCTACTCTTTACTCGAGTTCATCTTACTCGCTGTATACCTATGCGTACCTAATACGCCATGCATATAGCAACCTGTTGAGGTTATTCTATAATAATAATATGAAACGACCCGAAAGGTAACATTTTAACTATTTAAGTTAAGTTCTAATGTTCACGTTTCAACGATTGGAGTTGTCACTTAACGATAATAATGCATACGAGGTTTAAAGTTCCAACGATTCAAGTTGTTACTTAACCTACTTCTTACTCGAGTTCATTTTTACTCGGTGTATAACTATGCGTACCTAATACGCCATTCATATAGCAACCTGTTGAGGTTATCTATAATAATAAAAAGATGAAACGACCCGAAAGGTAACATTTTAACTATTTAAGTAATTTGCAATTTCTTCGGTTCACGTTTGAGTTGTCACTTAAATACATACGATGTTTAACGTTCCAACGGTTCAAGTTGCTACTTAACCTATTTTTTACTCGAGTTCATCTTACTCGCTGTATACCTATGCGTACCTAATACGCCATGCATGTAGCAACCTGTTGAGGTTGTCCTATAATAATAATACGAAACGAACCGGAAGGTAACATTTTAACTATATAAGTTAAGTTCTAATGTTCACGTTTCATCTATTCGAGTTGCCACTTACCGATAATAATGTATACGAGGTTTCACGTTCCAACGATTCGAGTTGTTACTTAACCTATTTTTTACTCGAGTTCACGATGCAACGCCACGAGTTCATCTTACTCGCTGTATACCTATGCGTAACTAATACGCCATGCATATAGCAACTTGTTGAGGTTATCCTATGATAATAATATGAAGGTATACGTATAATTACGTATATTAAGACACAAATTTGCAATTTGCTGTTAATGTTGAAAACGAAAATCAAGAGCTACGCGAACCAAGACCGTCGACTAGCGCGTTACACGCGAGTTCCGATCGTTCGCTGGATATAGCCAACGTGACAATACTGGAGGATGTATCTCCACCACCAGTGATTAAAGGTGCTTCCAGCAGTGAGGATGTTCCACGAACAGAACCAAGCTAAGGCAAAATTAGCAGCGGTATTGCTTGTCTTGACGAGCCTATAAGACTCTTCTTAGTAAGGATAATAAAGATCCAACTGTTCTAAAGCTGCTGAATGATGCTGGGCGCATCATCTGTGACACACAACTCAGTGAGTCAATAACGAGGCGAAATTTCATATTGGCTGTACTAAAGAAGGACTTGAAAGATCAGATGCTGCTCACGAAAATAGATAGTTTTCTTGCAGCCAAGAACTTGCCGAAACTTTAAAGACCGCAAAAGCGATCAATAAAACAGGTGTGGATCTCAAAGCTTCCACCTCTAACAAGACTATTGCTACAAAACCAAAGCATCAAGTCGTTAACAGAAATTGAAACGGGAAGGCTCCGGTTCAAAACCACATACAGCAGCCGTCGGCGCCCTCAAAGATGAAGGAGTCTGCACCTCAGAGGCAACAGCACTCGCCATCATCGAGGACATCGCGACTGAACTTCAGTCGCGGCCGCCGCTAGACAATACGGTAAATTACGCCGGTAGACTATCTGTTTTTTACAACCAATGGTCACAAATAACCGCAGATAAAATAATTTTATCCTGGATACGTGGTTATGAAATTCCGTTCACTGAAACTCCATATCAGCATTGTATACCTCAACCCCGAAATTATGCACACTCAGAAAAACTTGAATTTGATCAAGCTATACATAATTTAATTTCTATAGGTGCTATACCTCATTGTGAGCCCTGTGAGGGTATCCAATATCTTTTTACCCAAACCGAACGGAAAAGCACGCTTTATCCTAAATTTGAAAAAGCTAAACGAGTTCATTCAACATGTTCATTTGAATTAGAAGATTTTAGAATAATGATCAAACTAATCTCAAGATGCTATCTCAGGTCAACTATTGATCTCAAAGACGCATATTATTAAGTGAAAGTTCATGATAACTCTAAAAAATATTCAAGATTTAGTTTGAACGGTAACTTGTATGAATTTAATGCCCTACCGTTTGGTGTCAATACGGCACCTTTTGTCTTCACAAAAATAATGAAAACGGTGGTCAGAATGCCACGCTGTGCTGATTATTTATTGGCAATATATCTTAACGATACCTGTCTAATATCACATAGCTATAGCGAATGTATGGATAACATTACAAAAATGAAAAGTACATGAATTTGCCTGTAAATTTACAGTCAGATTTCGATTGGTGGATTAAATCTATCGAAAATCCAAAAAATCAAATTAAATTTGACGAATTCAGATGCTTCGACTATGGGGGGTTGGGGGATAGCCTGTGCGGGAAAAACGGCAAGCGGTAGCTGAAGTCGGGAAGAAAGAAAACTTCACATTCATAAGATTAAAAATTTGTCTAGAGGATTTATCCGATTGTCATATTATCTTGCGAATAGATAATACAACTGCGATTTTTTACATTAATCGTATGGGAGGAATCCAATTCCCCCATCTCACAAACTGACCAAAGATATACGACAATGGTGTGAAGCGCGAATTCTATTTATAACAGCGCTATACATTCCATCTACAGAAAATACTATAGCAGATACTGAATCAAGGTGTATTCACCCGGATATTGAATGGGAACTATCTGATCTTGCCTTTCAGCAAATCATTAACAATTTCGGGCTACCAGAGATTGACATGATTGCTAGTTGAATAAATATAAAATGTCCTGTATACATATCATGGCACAAAGACCCTGATGCTTGACGCTTTCTCTGTGAATTGGTCAAAATTGTATAAAAATACCATGAACCAGGAACCCGTTTTTACGGGTTCCCTTCCTTCTCAATAATTTTAAAAAAAAACATTGATAAAAATTATTAGCGACAAAGCTAAGTGCATACTGGTCGGGCCAACATGGCCAGCTGAACCTTGGTATCCCCTATTTAACCAGTTTTTTACAAACTAAACCACTGGTTTTTTTTCAAACTTCTGAGGACCTAATAATCTCTCATTCCAGTTTCTGCCAGATCCAGCGGCAGATTACCCTGGATGCCGGAGTATTGTGCGGGAGTCTCTAATAAGAAAACTCCCTCCCGGGTCTTTAGACACATTAATAGCGTCTCTGTCAGATAATTAAATTAAGTAATATGATACTTACACATTCCAGTTATTATTCATGTTTTAACAGAGTTATTTCAATCGGGAGCGCTATACGGCACTCTAAATGGGTTTAGATCTACACCTTCCTTAGTATTAGGAAGTCAGATAAGCACAGACGACTGTGTTTTAAGGGTATATTTAGGCTTCGCCCTCCCTTACCTAAGTAGGTAATATATATACCTTCATACTTATGAATCCACTGGGATACTACATTAGTAATTGAAACTCTAGCCACTTGGATTCCTAATTAATCTCATTCTTTAGAAATAATGACTAAAGAAGCTAGTTACCCTGCTGGCGCTGGTAACAGCGCATAGAGTACAAACTATTTCAAAAATAGATATCCGAAATTTTCAAAATTGGCGGAATGATATTTCCATTAGGATCCCTGACTTAATAAAAACGTCAAGTGTAAACGCAACTCAGCCAACGCTGATGCTGCCAATTTTTCGAGACAGACCTGACATAGGTCCGGCTTAATTATTAACGGATTATTTAAAAGTAATGTAGCGGCATTACGTGATCATCACACCTCTATTTTTATTTCTATAAAAAACCATATAATAAAGTTTCTCCCCAAACACTTAGCAGATGGATAAAGAGTATACGTTGTGGGTCTGTGGAATAGATATCACACAGTACTCTGCACATAGTACTAGACACCTCAAAAGCTCATAAGCTCGGTGTGAATTTGGATGTTATCAGGGAGACTGCCGGTTGGTCCGGCGGCTCTACAATATTTGCCAAGTTTTATAACAGGCATATAACAGACAGCATATACAGAATCAAATCATTGTTTTGCTAGAAGTAAAATTGATTGATTTATGCTAAAATTTACTGTAGCTATTATGTTAATAGTTTATTTAAGAAACATTACCTTTTAATTGAGTGATTAAGTACATTTATTATGTCAATTATTGAAGAAATATTAAATATATTTACTTCTGTAATACTTTCAACTGAAATAGATATTTCACAACTTCTCTCAACATCTACAAGTGTATATATAAAATCTCTTCAAACTCAATACTGTAACATAATTTAATGATTAAACGAACTTACCTGTAAGTTAAGTTCTATCATAATTATGTGAAGTAGTGAGTTTGAAGAGATATAGCATCCCGCCCACCCAGATTACCTATTTCATAGGTCCCGAATAGTGAAATATCTACTTGAACTGATAAGCTCTGAACTAAATGAAGAACCAGCCGACCGCACGAAATAATGAAATTGTGCGGTCTACCTACATTTTTTTTTCTCTCTCTGAACTTAGTGCATAGACAAGGCGACATTATGCGTGCTACTACAAGTGTATATATAAAATCTCTTCAAACTCACTACTTCACATAATTATGATAGAACTTAACTTACAGGTAAGTTCGTTTAATCATTAAATTATTCATTGTTCGACAAAATAAGATAAATCAGAAGTGGGAATATTTATGCAAATCATGGAAAATGTCGGGAAAGTCGCAGAACCCGCTTACTCCCAGATAACTTTAGAAATTGTTTGATCTCTGAATATTTTAAAGTGTGGTTTTGTTCGTTTTGAGTTTAAATAACCACGTCCACACTTGTGGCATTTTGGTGTGACTCTGTATTTCACACACGGCTTTTGACACGGTGTAGCTTTTTCTCAGCAAGCCTATGTACCACACAGTCGACCGCACTCAGGATGTTTCTAATAATATTTTATTATGATCATTCGATTCCTCGGGTTTCAATACGAGTACTGGCGCCAAATAATAACTTAGCAGCCTTAACTATTTCTTTCATTACTTCATTATTAGCTCCTTTTTTTAAGTTTTACCTAAGTTAGAGCACTTGCTGGTGTTAAAAAGAACACTGAATCGTGTTGTCTTTCATTTCACGAAGCCCCATCCAATTAAGTTCGCTTTCAACTCGAGAGAGTTTTGTTTCATTGAGTAATTTACTCTTTTATTTTTCTACCACGTCTTTTCTTTACTAACACAAAATAATTGCGCAGGCCAACATTTTGATGGGTAACAAAATAAAGAATTTAAAGGAACGCTACAAAGTGCTTAAAGTGTTTTTTGGAAACATTGCTAGAAACGTAAACAGTTTTATATACTTAAAAATATAGCAAGAATTACTTTTTTTATACCTAACTTCCAGTCGATCGTGATTTCGTCCACGTGGTATTTTTATAATCTCTTACACCATTTTCTCCATCTTCAAAAACGATGAAATACGTGTCTATTTTTTTATTTGTTTAGTCTTTTTCCAAAGATTCATTACCCTGTTCGGGCGCATCACTAGTCGCCGGATGCCGTCCTGTGACATTGCGCGGCTCGTCGCGCACTTCTCTTCAATCTATCAGGCAAGCAGCGTGCACGCATTTTTTGTTATTATATTTTTATAATACATTTTGGTAATTACGGCCGGGGACGATATCTTTGGAGTCAGCTATTTATACATTTTTGTCCCCATACGGAACAACCCTGATACAAAAATCATTCTCCAAACAAACTTTAACAACCTCTTTCACCTCTTTATGGGTTGATTATCACAAATTCTGGAATTACTGTGGGTTATTACAAAAGGAAAGGTTGGTTCAAATTTCAGATTTCTGCTAGTACTTTCTCTTCGTGCTTTCTCTTTACTCCTGTGACTTAAAATAAATGTACCTATTCCAATACCCACTTGGCGGTCTAAGCCAACGTAAGCAATTTTTCCACGCTAAGAAAATATATTTGAGCTAGTCGCCTCTCGACATACATTACTGCTCGGAGCGTGAAAGAATCTTCATCATTACTCTCTTCTTACTACTAGAAAATACACTTACGCGAGCTTTTCATAAGATTTGTATACGTAACGCCTTATAAAATCACAAGCTCACTACATTTATGTAGAAACATTCGCTAAAATAAAACAGAAGAAAAACGCACAGATACTTTCTAAACAAGTGGAATTGCTTTCAGAAAGTGACGAACCAGTGACAAACTACTGAACCGATTTTGACAAAATTTCTATGGGACTATAATCTGAAAGTGTAACCTTTCATGTAAAAAAAGAATTTTCCAAATCGGTTTATAAATCTGACGGAGATCTGAGGTAACAAACATAAAAAAAGCACACCGAAGGTTCTCAACCTTCTTTTTTTGAAGTCGGTTAAAACACTAGCGGCTTCACCTTGAGCCTTTGGTGTAGAAAAACATTGTGATGCAATCATAGCTTGGTGGCATAGCATTCCCTCGTCTGGCTAGATTGGTATCTAGGTAGGGTGGTCCCTGAAGTTGAAAATCTGTCGCCGAGCGTGTCGCTCTGTTTTTTTTTTTTTTTTTATGTTATTAGGTAACGAGACGAGCCGGTCTGTTCTGAAAGTCCACCTGAAAGCCAGTTCTAATTAAGGTTTAGTACATTCAGTATTGACTATCGTCAACCAAATCGTTGCTTCATACGTATCAGGCGAGATATAAATCAACCAATCAAAAATAAGTAAAAACTTTTTTTGCAAGCACCTCTTCTGCAAGTGCCCGTCTGGGTTGGTATCACTGCTTTGCGCTCGAGAGGTCGCGAAGCTGTAATGTGCAAGCATTACTGTATTCCGGTTTGATGAGCAGAGTAGCCAGTGAAATTTGAATTTGAAATTGAGCTTATGAGAGTTATTACCTAATGTCTCAGGGTAATGAGCGCATTGCAGTGCCGCGCAGGCCTTCGTGTTTCAAAGTGACACTGTGATTGTTATGGGCCGGTATTATGCTTCAGGAAAATGACCAGCTCGTCTCATACAATATAAAAAAAAACTTAGTGCCTAAGAAAAATGCACATGGCAAATTTCAGCTTCATAGGTTAGATCTTGTAGTTTTCGAGAGTTTTTAATCAAATTTCAGCTTCATAGGTTAGATTTTGTAGTTTTCGAGAGTTTTTATAAAAACTCTCGTTAGATCAAACAAGATCTAACCTATGAAGCTGAAATTTGCCATGTGCATTTTTCTTAGGCACTAAGTTTTTTTTATATTGTATGAGACGAGCTGGTCATTTTCCTCAAGCATAATACCGGCCCATTCATTCACTGATTAATCAATCAGTGAATGAATTTCGCCTTAATATACATAATTACATTAGATGACAAAAAACATGAGTGTAACTAACTAACAACCTTAACAAGTTACTTGAAGATAATTTCCTCACATGTGCAAAGATTTTCCTTAGTATTACTGCATAAAAGCTCGCATTTGAGAAAAACTCCGAGTGTACAGATAAGAGAACAAATTGCGGGCGTTTGTCACCTTATTGTGACGTTATTTCAGCCTTTGTAGAGACGGGGTTCTCGCAAAGAGTACGTTCTTATTACATCCACATTGTTGCAGGGTATGGCCAGTAATAAACTTGATAACTTATTATTTATAAATTACATAAATATGTAGTCACACGAGGTCTCTCCGTCTGCCGTCCTCAGCACGTCCTGGGTGATCTGGACGATACCATCGCGGCCCTTGTATCGCCCGGTCAGTCAAATTTTAGCACCAGACCGATTGCAATTGCAGGCGGAATTTTTCGGTTGCGGTATTGGATACCAAATTAGAAGCGATATCGACTTCGGAGCTGGCGAAGTCGGTTCCTAGCTTATTTAGTTCAGGTATTAGGGACTTGAGATTCACTCTACCGTCAAATGTCTTGTCCGCCTCGATGGTGTAGGCAGTGGAACGAGGCAATTTTGTTAGTGGTAGGACTAACTCTTCTGCGAGTGTCCGTCTGGGTTGTTAGCAACATTTTGCTCGTGAAGTCTGCCGCCAAGCAGTAGTGTGCAAGCATTACTGTGTTCCGGTCTGATAAGCAGAGTAGCCAGTGAAATTACTGGGCTTATGAGACTTAATACCTAATGTCTCAGGGTAACGAGCGCACTGCAGTGCCGCGCAGGCCTTTGTGTTTCAAAGTTCTGAGTGGCACTAAAATTGTTATGGGCCGGCGTTATGCTTACCATCAGGCAAACGACCAGCTCGTCTCGATATGACTACAATTTCCACGAACGCCCACCTCAGGTCCATGAGAAGTCGGTAGCTTCATCTAGATTAGGGCCCACTTCAAAAAGACACATTCGTGCACCGCTACGACTTGACGTTCAAAATCGCGGGGGGCCCTTGGATGGAGCACAGCTGAACCACAGGCCACCACTTTGGTGGTACTTTCATGCTGGGCTGCGTCCTTTTTAAATCCTTATCCTTATTGACTAACAAGTGAAATCGTGTGCAAACGTGGCTTACGTTTGAACGCTATCTTTTTCTGTAAAAAGAAAAGATAATATTCAACCAGTGACAAGCCAGTATCGAACACTCCAAGATAATGGTCTCGCATCAAGTCGCATCCATCATTCCATGTCACGGGCGCTCCTCACCTCGCATAATAGAACGATAACAATAATGAACACATTACACTGCAGTATTTTGAGCATGACGTGAATAAACCTCGACAGTGTATTTTCAGCCTTATTTTAAAGGGATAAGGTTGATTTATGGAAGTTTATTATATTATGACTATACTTGATCCCAACTTTATTAGCCGCTCAAGATGTGCAAAAAACTGTGCACATAAAGTTTTTTCATATTTTTGTTCATAAATTTTAGATTTTCTCTCGGATTTGGAGAAAATCTAAAACAAAAGAAAATGCTTTATCGAATAAAATAAACTGATGTGAGATTTAAAGAATTTTTTTCACGTATAAAACCTACACCGCCCTCCCTTTGAGTTATTCCCTCCATTACAGCGTTCTTTTATTTCAATCCATTTATAGAATGAGCTATTAAGTTTTTAATTATACTTTGAAAGAGCAAACAATATCAAATGGATATCTCAGACAGCAATCACATTTCGATTATAGTATACCACGCGCTGCAATATCGCAAATAGATATAAAGTTACCCCAAATTTCAGTGCACTTAGTATCGTGTAGTTAGGAAGGGTGCTAACTCATTCATACCAAGAGCATGTAAGTCTTACAATGCGCAATTTTCCGATTGTGATATATTTGCGTTGTCTGCAGCAACATTTGCAAAGCAAGTATCATTGTTATAAATAAGTATTTACCTTATTTAACTTAGTGTTATCGTCATACAGTTTCTTTTTTATGTTCAATATTTAGGCAGTGAAATTTGATGTTTGAGTAGTACCGTAATGCAAAATTTATATAATGTATCTATTAGTGGCAGCTTGATTGGTGTATGTATTTTTATTTAGATATAATTTTAAGTATATTGTATACTGTTTGTGCCCTAAGAAAAATAAAAATAAAAAATAAAATAAAATAACCTAGTGATTCTCTAGTACACTCGGAGCTTTGAATGGAGCGCTGAAATTTGTTACAACATAGGGCGTTGTGAGCGTAGTAACTCAGGTTCTTGCGGTCACGGCACGGCAGCGAAATCGGTCGAGCAGGCGCATTTCTCTGCTTTAAATTTTTTCTGCGACATTCATACATTATTTTCATTTGGACTTCTGCCAAAGCCATTTACAGAAATACCAGAGGTACAGACCTGAGTTATGGGCGGATAGTTGGACTGTACGATTCATAAATATTTAAGGTCTAGCTAAAAGGCTGGCATACATATTTATGACTCTGACTGTCACTATCTTACTTTTCCAGTCTATTGATTTACTGCCGTAATTTAATTACAATACTTTCTTTTTATTTTATTTTGAACCAATAATTTATTAAATGTTTTTACCCAACTGTCGAGGAAAAGATGGATAATGTTTTTCGAGCGTTCGTATGTACCGTTTCGAACCTATTAGTTTGATCTATTTCTTTGGCACGCTCTGTGGTCTAAACGGTTTTACGAATTTTGACATCGCATGCATATTGTCATCCGATTCGCTTTAATGGGGAGACACGCTGCTTATTTATCCCGCTAGGTGGTGCATTATCGCTGGTGTTGTGTCTCTGTCAAACTCCACTATAGAATTTTAGTAAGGAAACAAAAAAAATGTCTCTGCAATAAAGTTTGCCTCTGTGTAGTCCATTTCAGTGTAAAAATACACGTTTCTCTTCTGACGAGAAAAAACGGAACCTGGGGGAAAAAGCATTGCATTTCAAAAGTTGTTGGTCGTTATAAAATTTATGTAGTTACTGACCATTTCAAATCTAATGATTTTAATGGCGCGAGTTTACTGATTAGTTTAATTCATTAATACCCAAAGTAAACAACAATGACAAGCACCAGCATGGTGGCACTAATGTGACTCTAAATTATGAAAAAAATGATCCGACTGCAAACTAACTACATCCTTAAGTGAAACTAATTAGTATTCCAAATAGGCCAAATTCCACTCAGATACCTATTAAACAGGCATTATGTATCGATTAATACTCTATGCTAATCCTAACGGCAGCAATTTCACTAATCCTAGATTCATATCTATACAACTAAATAAAATTTAAGTGTCTGTTTGTAATATCAAAAAAACAGCTTTTTACTAAATGCATATGAAAGTATATACGGGACCTACACCAAAACAGCCATTTTTAAAATTTTCGTCTGTGTGTCTGTCTGTCTGTTTGTTCCGGGTAATCTCCGAAACGGCTGGGCCAATTTTGACCGGACTTTCACTGGCAGATAGCTGATGTTACAAGGAGTAACATAGGCTACTTTTATTTTCGAAAAGGAATTAGGGTTCCGCGCAAAAAAATAAAAACCATGAAATCCAATATCTCCGCGCGGGTGAAACCGCGGGGCAGCAGCTAGTAGTTAAATACAGTACCTACTTACGTAGGTACTACGTACCTATCTAAAGTCTTCAACTTTTTATATTGTAATAGATAGATAACAGTTTATCGCGTATGCATATGATAAAGAAAATTTCAACAGTTCTTACAAAGGACTACAATTTGCGGCCTTATCACTAAGCAGTGATCTCTTACAGGCAACCGTAGGCAGTATAGAGATGTTTGACTTTAAAAGTGGTACTGTGCAGAAAGATTTACATCATCGTCATAATCATCATGAGCCAGAAGACGGCCACTGCTGAACATCAGGCCTCCCTCATAAAACACCTGGATTTAAAGAGTCAGGCCTTTGTGTTTCATACTTCTGAGCGGCACTGCAATTATTATGGGCCAGCGTTATGCTTACCATCAGGCAAACGACCAGCTCGTCTCATTATCAAATAGTAACATTATGCTACATTTTTAAACCTGCTGCCGCAGCCCGCGGCGCTCGGTTTTAGACACGTCATCAACATCAATAGTGCCGATACGTTTTGCCCTAAAGTAAAAGAAACACGTGTTTCGGGAAAGCAATCCATCATTTTAATGTTCGGAACAGTTTTACGAGGTTCCAAATGGCTTTTTTAGTTGTTACGTCTGACGCCGAGGGTTTTTCCAGAGCCCTATACATATGAGGTAGAGACGATGACGTCATGAAAAGGTTTTGTAAAATAAGATTTTTCTCTATATAATGGATCTACAAGAATATACGAGTACGGTGAGAAAACTCGAAAGAACCAACCGATTTATTATATAGTGTATGAAATAGACGGGTTCGACAAATTTGTACTATTATTGTGATTAAATGTCTAAAGTGTGCTGGCAAATTGTTTAATATCTCATGAACCACGAAAAAATATATTACGATCCGTTTCGTTCAGAGTGCGAAAAGATTTGACGAAACGTTCAAGCATAATGTTACAGATATGCTGTCCGATTTTGAAGATTCTTTTTTAGTTGGAGAGGGTATATACTTCGAAGTTGGTCCCATTTAAATTTGAAAAACAGTTGACGGTTTAATTTGTGTTAAAAAGTTTTTGTAGCTCAATTTATACTAACAAGTCGTTTGTCTGAAGATGAGCATAACGCCCTGCCATGAAATGAAAGGATGCAAAGTCCCAGTGCGAATCTCGACGTGGGTGTTTTACAGCCTTTTCCTCTTGCCGGTAACCCTGCACAGTATGCCAGTAGCCCGGCAATTTATATTAGCCGCTTCAAAAAAAACACAGCAAACACTTATTGGGTAGTGCGTTGGAGGTCTTCAATAAACACGCCTTCTACTTTAGTATAATAATCGTTATATTTGCCAGTTCACAACCACCACACTTCGTGTCTAGCAAACGAATGGCCGATCGAGTTGAGGTTTCATTTCAACTCAACTCGAGTCAAAATAAAATCTATATTTTATAAAAATGCCGGTAAAATCATTATTTTAAACGGCGGTAGTCAATAGATTTACTCTGTCATCTGTATATTTCAAAACGAAATACGAATACCCCTGACGTCATATCCGAATATTGTTAACAGCTCGGCCATCCGTTAGCTTTACGAGACCCTTCGTAATTAAGACAGAAAAAAAAAATGTAGATACTTAGGACAACTACATAATTATTGGATAACAATATTAATGTATTATTGATTTAGAATAGAACACAATCATAATTACATATTTACAATTTATCGTTGCACTTAATTTTAGACTTAATCATAATTTTGTCTATTTTCATTATATGATTCATTATTAATTACAGTTAATGCCTGACAATCATATGCTTTATAACCAATATATCATTACTTATTTAGTTAACCATTATACATACATATAGAAACCTTGACTTTCATTCTACAATTTACCGTGGTCGACTGATCCTTGACGTTGATCAGTTTTGCATTCGCACTACAAATGATTGGCTGATCCTTGACGTTGATCGCCTTTCATAGTGAACCTTATGTTGGCTGATGCATGACGTTGACCAGCCAACTAAAACTGGACTAATCCTTGACGTCGATTAGTCCAGTGATACACTGATCCATGACCTTGACCGGTGTATCCTTGACGTTTCTTATAGTAAGACATTGGACTTAAATACCTCGCTTAAGTAAGACTTCACTGTTATCGATTATGTAAATGATCCATGACACTGATCATTATTTGACATAATTTAATACATTTTTAATCGTAAACATACAGTTATTTTATTAGTAACATTCGACTTTACTAACATTTTTAACAGGAAATTCACTTGCTCTTATCGTAATACATCAATTATGATATTACTTATTACTAACTAGGATACAATTTGGGGCTGTGACAAGTTTCCTTATAACTACTCGTTTTCTGGGGAATTAATAGATTCATCGTCAGAAGGTCTTTCATCATCAGACATTGGTTGGGTAAAGTTAAGCCAAGGAAATATCTTATCTATAGCCACTACAGATTCATAACGCCTTCCCTTCCTTGTAATAGGAGTATCTTCAATAACAAACCTATCATTTGGGAGTACCTTTTTAATACGATAGGGACCTTGACATTTAGGTTCAAGCTTTTTCGACTGTCCTTCTATACCCGTTGTAGCTCTTATTACTCTAACTAAATCACCTTCATTAAAAACTACGTTCTTTTTCCTATGTTTATCGAATTTCTCTTTAGCTTTTTGTTGTTGAATTTGAGTCAGTTCACTAGCATCAGATCGGGATTTAGATAAGTCACTTGCAGTACAATCTGGCGTGGCCTCAGAGATAACTTCGTTTAATATGCCCTGCGACGGATTCGTCACATTATAACCAAATAGTAATTCAGCTGGAGTCTTTTTAGTAGTAGCGTTGATGGTAGTATTAATACCTAACTGTATATCTGGTAAGTGTTCGTCCCAGTTACCATTCGGCTTATCATGATTCATGGCACCAAGTGCGGCCAGGATAGTGCGATTGTATCGCTCGACCTGACCATTAGCACGAGGAGTTGCAACGGCGTTGCAAATATGTTTAATACCAGCAGTTTTTACAAAGGATTTGAACAGTTTACTAGTGAAGCTAGTACCTTGGTCTGTGATTAAGCGTATTGGTGTCCCAAAATAACTGAAATGTTCTTTGAATACTCTTATACTGGATAATGACTTTGTATTACGCACAGGGGTCAGATTTATAAATTTAGTGAAAGCATCAATCAGGACAAGAATGTAAGTATTGCCACGTTTAGTGCGAATGAACGGGCCCAAGTGGTCCGCATGAATAGTGTGGAAAGGCTTATCAACCTTCGGAATAGGATGTAAGACCCCTGCTTTTGACCCACTTGGCACTTTGTGATGTGCACACTCCAGGCATGCTGCAACGTATTTTTTTACAAAACGTTTCATTTTGGGAAACCAGTACGCTGCGCGGATTCGAGCCAATGTTTTATCGACACCGAAATGTCCGATGTCATCATGATTGGTCTTCAAGATCTGCCACCTAGCGCCCTTTGGGACCACCCAACGTTCGTTGTTGTCGCAGGTAATACGGAAGACTCTACCATTTTTTTAATTTATAGTTGTTGAAAATATCTACAACATCTTTAGTTTTTGGATCATTTAAAATATCAGCAATATTCCTAATTTCTTCATCTGCTTGTTGAACCGTAGTCAACCAGTCATCCGTATTGACAGCGAGTACATCAATCACATGGTGTTCATTGATGGCGCTATCTACCGGGCTCCTGCTCAAAGCATCAACGTGGGCCATCTTTTCCCCAGGTCGGTACTCTATTTCACAATCAAATTCCAAGAATTGCACCCACCAACGGGCAATTCGTGGAACCAAATCTCGCTTGACAAGGGTACTACGCAAGGCGTTGCAGTCCGTAATAATCTTGAATCGAATACCAAGCAGATATACCCTGAATTTAGCTAGGGAGGCAATGACTGCGAGAGTTTCGAGTTCAAACGAGTGCAATTTCTGTTCGTCAGTGCTGGTTTGCCTACTATAGTATGCAACTACTTTAAATAGGCCACTTTCATCTTTTTGCATCAGTATTCCCGCTACCCCAAATTTGCTTGCATCAGTGTGTAACTGTGTTTCTGCGTTCGGGTTATAAATCGTTAAAATTGGGCGTTCAGTGAGGCATGTTTTTAAAGTCTCAAATGCGTCAATTTCTTCTGTACCCCATCTCCATGGAGAATCTTTCTTTAGTAAGGAAGTCAAAGGGCGCGCCAATAGAGCGAAATTTTTCACGAATCTTCTAAAATAGCTCGCTAGACCCAAAAACCTTCTAACTTCATGAATATTTCGAGGGGTGGTGAATTTAGATACCGCTTCAGTCTTAAGACTACCAGGTCGTACCCCCGAGGAGCTTACTTCATATCCCAGATAGTCGATTTTGTCGTAGAAGAAGTTACATTTGTTTAACTTAAGTGTCAAACCACTTTCCTTTAGTAGGTTCAGAACTTCTCGGAGACGAAGCAAGCCCTCATCCACTGAGCTAGCCGGGATCAATATATCATCCATATATACAAGCACATACGAACGAACTTGAGACTTTTGTACGATTTTATTAATTGTTCGTTGGAACACAGATGGCGCGTTAACGAGCCCGAATGGCATTCTATTATATTCATATTGGCCATCTGGCGTCACGAAGGCGGTTTTTTCGCGAGATTCTTCTGCAATGGGAATTTGATAGTATCCTGATGCGAGGTCTAAGCTTATATATAAAGAACTACCAGACAGAAGGTCAAGTTGATCTTCTATCCTTGGTAGGGGATAATGTTCACGTTTTGTCTTTTTGTTGAGGGCACGATAATCTACACAGAGTCGTTTCTCTCCAGACTTCTTATTCACTAACACAATGGGACTTGCAAACGGGGAGCTTGATTCACGGACTATTCCGCTGTCTAGCATCTCTTGAACCATGTCACGTACAAGTTGTCTTTCAGTGAAGGCAAGCCTATATGGGCGATAAACTACCGGTTCTGAATCGTCCAGATGAATCACCATTTCAGTTTCGGTCGTAAAACCAAGATCCTTTAATTTATTTGAAAAGCAACTTTTATATTCCTCTAGGAGCAATATTAATTTATCCTTTTCCAAGTTTGATATATTATCACCAATGTTTAATGTTGATTCATCTGTAAACGGTTCAGAAACTGTCTGTAAACGATTAACTTGTACGTAATCATCTAACTTAAGGGCTCGTGTAATTAGTTCCCCAGATTTGAATGTAATGTGACGTATACCAATATTTTGAATTAATACACTTCCTAAACCTTGTTTCAAGTCGTATTCTCCCGGTAATAAATAATGTTCCTTATTTTCAAGTCCCCTGACAGTCCCGTTCACGTAAACTTTACCAGAGTACAGTCCGGTATCAACAACAGGGACAGCATTGATTTTCCCACTCACAATAATTGTATCGTTGGCACATTTCAGTGCACATTTATTAAATTTATTTAGACCTACTTTTTCAAAAATAACGTCAGTCTCAGTTTTAGTTATTTTAATGGACGGTCTTTCCGTAAAAGTATGACCTAGCATAATAGGGGTGTTAATGTGAGAGTCGTCAACTACCAACATTTCAACGTCCTTTTCAGTGACCCCTTGAATTTCGATAGTCGCAAGAGCGGAACCTATTGGACTGAAACGCGTGTTCCCAAATCCCGAAAGAATAGGCCCTTCAACTGGTTCCCATTCAATTTGTAACCGTTGAGCATCACTTAAACGTATAAGAGTACCTTCACAACCCAGATCAACCAAACAATCAGAAATTTTGTCATTGACCTTTAGTGGCATTTTGTATTTTAAGCTAGAGTCACCGTTACTTTCTATTCGCAAAACCTTTTTATTCTCATTTGGATTATTTTGTGCCTTTTTGGGACATTCGTTTACAGTATGACCTCTCAAATTGCAAGAGGTACATTGAATTTTTGGTGTTGTACACCGGAAGTAAGGATGTCCAGTTTCGTTACAGTTGTAACAAGCTATGTGATTGTAGCTCGTTTTTTGTTGTTGGCTACCTTTGTTATTAGAAGGCAAAGAGTTTGAGCCACCTTGAGCAGTAACGCTCTTAAAAGATCTACTTTTCATATCAACGGAAATATTTTTATCTTGGCCAACCTTTACGGATTTAAAGAACTTAAGAACCTGCTCCGGTTCGTTAAACTCTACAGCTTGTGCGCCCAATCGAACACCTCTATCCTCGATACCAAATATCAGGCAATCTACTGCACGCTTGCCTATTATTTCGCAACGATTCAAAAGGTTCATTTTTGCATAATAGTAGAGTTCAAGTGACTCACCGTAACGAGCCTTCTTCCCTAACATTTCTGTAAGCAGTTCCGCGTAATTGTCCCTCGAAGGAAATGATTCTTTGAGCTTAAACTTCCATTCGGACCACGTAAATAATAAGGATGGTAGCCCCTGGTACCATGTTTTTGCTACCCCAGCGAGTTTAGGTAAGGCGTAATGAACTATTTGTTTCTCATCCCAATTATATATTTGTGCGCATTCTTCTATTTTGTGAATCCAAGTATCGATAGATTGTTCTTTACATAGAGGGTCAAACTCAGGTATTACATTATTAAGAACAGGGAACTTGTCACGCTCAGTAGTATTCCTATCCTTAATTCCTTGCATTACATTAATAAACGTTTCGAAAAACTGTTGTTGAGTGTTCACGTACCTCGAGTCTAAGTTATCACACTCGCCGTTGATGCGTCGCGGGCTCGGAGATCGCGTTGGTTGATGTCCGCCGTCGCTTCTATGTCGATCTGTAACCTGGATCGCTGGAGGCGTGCCGTGTTCACTACTGGATCGTCGCGATCTTGTCGACCGCTTGCCACCATCTCGATGACGATGTCTCCTTCGATGTATACTTCGCGAACGCCTCTTGCTTCGGGGTCGACTAGCACTTCTCGAAGAGTTGCTGTCGGGTGATTCGGTCCTTTTCTTTCGTTTGGGCATAGTGACGTTAACCTCAAACAAAAATAATAAAACATTAAAGTTGTAATGCTACGACTAATCATTCATTAGGTTGTTGACAAAAGGCCATACATGATTTTAAAAGAAAATAAAAAAAAATTGTCACATTACATACATACAAACAAAACCATTTAAATAAAAGTTTTTAACAAGAGGGTAAAGTAAACAAAAAAAAACCTTGTTTGATTCACTAAACAACATTATCAATCAAATCCTTATAAACATCGTTTTAGAAATCACTAGTGAAATATAAGAGGTACACTAAGATTCGTTACGTATCACTTCTCGTAGAAGTAAACAATATACAATGGAAAAAGAAAAATACTGTTCAAAATAACTGCCGTTATTCTTCCACTGTTTAAATTTTACCATCATTTAACAAGCTTTTCCATTTCATAGTCACAAAGTCTTCATGCATTTCCTAAAAATATTTAAAAGTATACTTACGCGTTTTAACTCTGTTGATGTGGGCAGGTGGGATCACACCGAGTTTTACCAAAATAAACCAGTGCGATCCCACTTCTGAGATTTTACAGCCTTTTCCTCTTGCCGGTAACCCTGCACAGTATGCCAGTAGCCCGGCAATTTATATTAGCCGCTTCAAAAAAAACACAGCAAACACTTATTGGGTAGTGCGTTGGAGGTCTTCAATAAACACGCCTTCTACTTTAGTATAATAATCGTTATATTTGCCAGTTCACAACCACCACACTTCGTGTCTAGCAAACGAATGGCCGATCGAGTTGAGGTTTCATTTCAACTCAACTCGAGTCAAAATAAAATCTATATTTTATAAAAATGCCGGTAAAATCATTATTTTAAACGGCGGTAGTCAATAGATTTACTCTGTCATCTGTATATTTCAAAACGAAATACGAATACCCCTGACGTCATATCCGAATATTGTTAACAGGTGAAACTGTAGGCCCTAACCAAGTTACCATAATATATGATCTAACGTGTATTTTCCATACCATTATCAGGCTCTTACGCTCCTCTACCGGCGTTCTCTCAGAGAGAGAAGTATGGTCCATAATCAAACGTATGCGGGCCCAATGCGGCTTAGTGGATGTCACACGAATTTTGTGGTTCTCTAACATGCGGGTTTCCTCACGATGTTTTTTTTCTTCACCGTTTTAGAGCGAGTGTGAATAATCCGCACATAAGTTGATATAAGTCATTGGTGCGGGCCGAGTCGTGGTTCAAACTATGTTGCGTCGGATTGAAAGTCGCACAAGTTCCCGCTCGCCACACTCGCACCCCACATTTCCATATATTAAAGTGACATTTCTCGAGCAGCTGTTTCACTAAGTTGTAACGTAGTGAAACAGCTGCTCGAGAAATGTCTGTACGCATTTCAGTGCCGGCGTCATTAGCGTCCTGTAGGCGGCTGGTAATTGTGCGGCGCGCGTGATCACGGTACAAATGAACCGAATTGTGCGATTTGTTTACTGCCACTAAATAGAACGCATTATGAACAGTGGGAAAGCAAAATAGTGAAAATGACTTGATGTTAGACATTAAGAACTTTGTTCTTTGTTGTTGAGACAAATTATGTTTATACACTAACGCGGTTAACACACAAAGCTGAAAATGTATGCACTTCTAAAACTATTTATACGGTGCAATTTTATCTAGATATTCGTATGTCCGATATCTCACTCAATCTTAAGTAACGACGTGGTCGAAGAGGGTGTTCTCAAGTGCAGTTGCCTGAACACATCGATAGGTCTTGGCGACCGATTTTTCGTATTGAAAGTGGTAACTAGCAAAGTCTATTAAAGCTAACAGGTATTCCCGTGAACATGACGCTTGCAACAGCGTCGAAATATCGGGTGCTCATCGCTCAATAATAATCACGGTAAATATCCCGTTACAATGTATGAAAGTAAATAACCGTGAAAGTTTAAAACAGTTTCTATAGTAAAGCTTATAGTCAAATAAACACGTATCATATTTGCATTTAGGTACTGAAAGCTCCAAGGCGTTGTGAAATTCGACCTGATGAGTATCTACACCACGACAACTATCGATCACACACTTTCAAATTAGTACAAAAAATCTTTCAAATTAGTATTACATTGGTCGCTCTTATAATTTTGTCACTATACCGAATTACTTTCTCCGTTTTCTTACAAAACAAACATGAAATTATTAGAATTATTAAAATAATTTATGGTAAATAGCTTTGACTAAATAGCTGTGCAATGAGAGTTTTGTTATCCTATTTAATAAACAATTATTTGTATGTAATGAGAGTACATGACTTAGACATTATTTTAATTATTATCTAATTTTGCACGCTTATTAAAAGCTAAATGTGACGAGACTTATTCTAAATATTTTGTACCACGTTTACTGCAATAAATGAATTTGAAAACACGGTGTTAGTTTGCAAAGATCTCATTAAACTAGTCTAATTACATACACAGAAAACCTCCCGCACAACCGACTTAATTAACATTTCCCGTCGACATCTGACGCAGCAGCGTACAGACTAAATCTTACTCGACAATCTCAACACACACCAAAATCATTCATAATTACGCTGCTCGAACACGCTCCCTCAAGATAATCGCACCCTTGCCTTGGTACCCTGGTGACGCCCAAATTGGGGAACTGTCTCACCAAGGGACCACTTAAGGTAAGATGAGACTTGAAAAGAAAATCAAGTTGCCTGCGGATTACTTATCTGTGGTTGAGATTAAGATTGAGGTTAAGATACGCACGACCCACTTGTTTTAGAGCAGAAGATTTATCTGGTGTATTTTAATCGCCATAAAAATAGTAGTTTTGTGGCCACGATAATTAGAAGGTCCGTAACGTAGGTTACGGACTCGTAAAATCTGTTTTAACTTGAAGTTAAAATAACTTCAAAACTCAAAAGTTAGGTAGGTACTTTTATGTAAGTAACTGTCTAAAGCACAGGCAGATTTTTGTTAAATTCGTTAAATAATACCATTCGTTTTACGTGGAAATTCGCCTTCTTTTTAAAAGAAAGCAAATAATTTCTTCTAAGTAGAGGAACAATTAAGAATTCCGAAAGGGGGCCAATGCTTGAAGTAGGAAAAGGATTTTAGAAAACATTTCTGGTAAGACAATCAACTGGATGTAACGTAACTTCAAAAGCTTTATAAACTTGCGTGGGTTTTTTTATGTTATTTGTTATTGTTTTATGTTATTAACGTCTAATAGCACCTTTAAAGATATGGTGGACATGGTAGGGCAATTCACATGCTTATCTAGCTTGTGAATAAGGTAAAAAAAGTCGGTATTTTCGTTCCAGCTGCTCCAGCTAGAGCCAGTCTTACTTTATAGATATTTCTGGCGTCCATCTTCGATCACATCGACGGGTGATAGTGGTCCAATAACTAACCAATTTAGTGTATAAAGGTCACTATTACCTATTGTCTTAAACTCCAGAAGAGTGTAGTTTTCAAGAAACATAGATGCAGGCAAACAATTCCATTCTCTCGTGCGCTGTCGGCATTATACATGCTGAAGCAAAAACGCTAGGCGCTTACTGCTTAGCTACAATGTATGCCGGAATACCGTTCAATGCTAAACATAGACTAAAGCTGAAAATACACGGTTCACTTTTGTCTTTCAATTTGGATGAAGCAACCAAATTGATCCATGTAAACTTATAAGTGAATCATTCAATGTCATTGCAACAACAGCATTCCTTTCATTTCTGCTCCATTCAACCAAAGTGATTCAATTTGGTTGAACCGTGTATTTTCACCTTTATATAACAGCAACACGGTTTCAGCCGTGCTGTAATTAAACAGTTAACGGAAATCTATAAAAGCATTTCCGTGAACAATTTGGTGCTCATTATACAATCAAAACAAACGCACGTGTCGGTGTTGCAACAACTCTGTATCATTTTGTTTACTCTACACACTTCAAAATAGAATATCTGTACAGAGCTGCCTGCCTAAATGAATAATTGAATTTTATATTGCTTTGTTATGAAAGAAAAATAGTTTATTTTAAAAGTGTTTTTAACGTTTGTTTGTGAACCGTTTCATTACCTATGTTGAAACAATGATTGTACTGGAAAATATAAAAATAATTCAATAAGTATTAAGTATTTTATTTTGGTTCGTTTTTTAGACAAGCTGTTCATGTGCGCGTCTAGCCTGTCATAACACTGCAATCCCATCCAGAGATTTCAATGTTAAAGTTCTGTGTGGCACTGCCACACACGTTCGACACTCTTATAGCCCCCATAGACGAGCGTTCCGAATCAATCACTCTGCGCGTCGTGGATTGAGTGCAGCTCCGGTCCAATTTCAAGCAACACATCGGTCACTCCATTCCAAGCGCGGCTGCTTCATTTTTGATCATTCTGCGTTTGGATTACTACCAACTGAGCGCGAAATGGTTCGTCGTATCGTCCACTAACGATGAGTAAGAACGTTGGATTTGGAACGTTTGGATTTCTAATATTTCTATCACTCCACGTAATCCATTTGAGATTCCCCACACACGGGCGGTTTTTGGAACGTTGGATTGGAATGTTGTGGATTGGAGCGCTCGTGTATATGCGTTCTTAGATATCTGCTTCGTGTCTCTTACACCTTGTAAGTACCTTGTATAACACTAAATATATAACCGGTACTAACATTCTACTACTCGGTGACAAATCAAAGGACTAAAACGGAGTTTACTGAAACGGACTCTATGCTCTACTGATCAAAAGCCAACGTACCAATAGAAGAAAAAAAGTAATAAAAAACGACGTGGCGAACGACAAGTCCTTATCGTATGCAAGCGCCTAATTAAAGATGATGTAATTATGCTAACGATACCCCATACATCCAAACCTTTGCAGGCATTTAAAAGTTTTGGTGCAATAGAGGAACTCACATACGTACATGAACCCTAAAAGCTTTACATTGCTTTTTTGTGCAGTCGTGTAAATGAAATCTTTTCAACCAACGAGCTAAGCACAACCCTGCTCTGTCTCAGATTATATATTAATAACCTCGTTAATAAGGGGTGGGTACTGGATCAGGCTCATCCGCGACGGTAATGTCGTAATCCGTCCCTTCCTCGTATCACCTAACATCACCCTTTGAAGATGAATGACGTGTGATTAGTTCATAACACTATACGAATCTATACAAATAAATGAAATTGATGAAGTCTGTTTGTAATATCAAAATAACAGCTTTTTATACTAAACGCATATGAAAATGTATACGGTACCTATAACAAAAACACAAATTTTAAAATTTTTGTCTGTCTGTCTGTTTGTTCCGGGTAATCTCCGAAACGGCTGGACCGATTATGACGGAATTTTGTACTACTATAAGTACACGTCTATTACGTGTACGTATAGATATAGATTAATTGCTAATAATTACTGTGTTTGTTTCTCTAAAAAAATATTTCTCTGATATAAATTAGTACTCAAACATGTAACTTTGCGTCAATTTGTGTGCAATTAAACTAACATAAAAAAATTGCTGCTGATTTTTGTCCCATGAAATTGCAGTGCCACCCAGGCTTACACATAAATACAATATTTCATTTATTCTAGTCACGAGAACTGGCAATAAACAAGTGTAGTCTATTAGGTAGTAGGACTAACTCATCTGCGAGAGTCCGTCTGGGTTGGTACCACCGCTTTGCTCGTGATGTCTGCCGCCAAGAATTAAAGTGCAAGCATTACTGTGTTCCGGTTTGATGAGCAGAGTAGCCAGTGATATTACTGGGTTTATAAGACTTAATACCCTAATGTCTCAGGGTAACGAGTACACTGCAGTGCTACGCAGGCCTTTGTGTTTCAAGTTCTGAGTGCCAATGCAATTGTTATAGGCCGGGGTTGTGCTTACCATCAGGCAAACAGCTCGTCTCGTTACCAAATAGTATAAAAAAACATAGATATTCTCGTGAAAAATAATGAGATTTCCACTATATTCCCGGGAATATTTGTAGTAAAAAGTTAAAGATGTTGAAATATGAAAAAAAATAACAAAGATCATAAAAGAATTATGCGAATTCATCTTGCTATGTTACTGCGAAGGAATAAAGAATGAAGACAAAAATTAAACGTTCATTATTAAAATTACATGAAAGAGTGTTCATTTTGGCAGGATTTACAAGTAAGCCCGTATTTGGGCCGACAAAAGGGAAAATAATTCAAAACCTTTCTATATTTTTCGACGAACATTTCCAAAGATTTTATAATTCAGTACGAACTTTATGAAAATTACTTGTACTTTTTCACAAAATGTTATGATTTTATCTTCGAGTCATATTACTAGCACATATGCCCGAGGGTACGAATGAAAGTAATGTAAAGTACTGAATGTAAAAATAATACGAATATACATAAAATAAAGAATAAGCTGCCCACATAGGTACTCATGAATTGAAACTTTTATCTTAATGTTCCCATGACCTGTTACGATGGAAAATGGTATGAATACACGTTTTTTTTCTTAATTATGGAGCACTAGCTGCTGCCCGCGGTTTTCACCCGCGTTCTCATACGAACCGTGCATTTTTCCGGGATAAATAGTAGCATATGTTACTCTCCGGTCCATAAACTATATCTATGCCAAAAATCACGTCGATCCGTTGCTCTGTTACTGCGTGAAAGAAGGACAAACCAAAAAATCAACAAACACACTTTCGCATTTATAATATTAGTAGGAATAGGGATTCATCACGCAGAACAATTATAAATACCTACCAGTCCTATCGCTTTTTTCCTACTCATTGAGCAAGTTTTAGATTTTTAGGCTTCCTAATTTAAAAAAAATAACGATAATAAAACGATTTATTATATAGCGATATTATTAATATAGTCATATATTAGGTATATTTTTAATGCTATTCTATAATCAGACGAGTCGGGCATTTGCCTGATGGTAAGCATAACGCCGGCCCAAAACAATAGCAGTGCCTCTCAGAACTTTGAAACAAAGGCCTGCGCGGCACTGCAGTGCGCTCGTTACCCTGAGACATTAGGTATTAAGTCTCAGAAGCCCAGTAATTTCACTGGCTACTTTGCTCATCAAACAGAAACACAGTAATGCTTGCACATTATTGCTTGCCGGGACATTTCACGAGCAAAGTGGTGGTACCAACTCAAACGGACATTCGCAGAATAGGTAGTCCTACCACCTAGTGACACCTAGTCAGTTATTACTAGTTTATAGTATTATATGCCTGCCATAATCTATACAAATAAATAAAATTGAAGTGTCTGTCTGTAATATCAAAATAACAGTTTTTTATCAAATGGATATGAAAGTATATACGGTACCTAAGTACCAATAACAAAACAACCATTTTTAAAATTTTTGTCTGTCTGTCTGTTTGTTCCGGGTCATCTCCGAAACGGCTGGGCCGATTTTAACGGGACTTTCACTGGCATATAGCTGATGTTACAAGGAGTAACTTAGGCTACTTTTATTTTTGAAAAAGAATTAGGGTTCCGCGCAAATAAATAAAAACCATGAAATCCAATATCTCCACGCGGGTGAAACCGCAGGCAGCAGCTAGTAGGTGAATAATTTAAGATACAAATTTTCGTTTTTAATTGGAATAAATATAAGTAGAAACTGGAAATAAAGATAGTACTCAGAAAATTTGATGTGTCACGTCACTAAATAGTTTTACCGTAGTTCGATATGAAGCGACGCGCGACGTGACCTTTTCACTTCCGTTTAGCAGCAGAGTGACGCCTAAAATATCAGATATCTGGAATTGTTTATAATGGTAGCTTAATGAGGTGGAATATGTAATTCTATATTTTTTTTTATGTTATTTGGTAACGAGACGAGCTGGTCGTTTGCCTGATGGTAAGCATAACGCCAGCCCACAAGAATTGCAGTGCCACCCAGAACTTTGAAACACAAAGGCCGCACCGGCACTGCAGTGCGCTCGTTACCCTGAGACATTAGGTACTAAGTCTCATAAGCCCAGTAATTTCACTGGATACTCTGCTCATCAAACCGGAACACAGTAATGCTTGCACATTACTGCTTGGCGGCAGACTTCACTCACAAAGCGATGGTAACAACCCAGACAGACACTCGCAGAAGAGTAAGTCCTCCCACTAACAAACTAGACATTAGAATAAACTGTTATCGAGTATTTTAGGTTAGGTATTATATATGTCATCAAAATGACGGCAGTTTTTATATGTATTCTTGAATTTAGTCTTGTCAAAAATAACATCGGACATTCAAAATTGCCGTTTTGATTGTACTAACTACTAACCCATTTGAACTAGAAAACTAAGTTCAACCGTGTCCAATATTATTTTAATCAAAATGGAAGATCTATGAAATTTTTTCTTCGGTAACAAATACTGCTCAAACAAAAATAGACACTAAGGTGACGAACCTTTTCTTACTATGCCAGTATTTGTGTTTCATTGTTTGTTGAATAAATATTAATTTTCTATTCAATTCTACTATATCTATACATCTCTAAAGTATGGATTACGAGTATATACTCAGATGTTTACGAGATGTCTATTCATTTGGGGCTAATCTAAACTTAAACGCCAACTCCCCAACTTCTTTCCAACTTTTTTGGTGACGCGCGTGTAACTTACGTTTTATCTTTTAGCTGAGTCAGTATACTGAGTCACGTTTCAGACTTTACTTACGAACTTTAAATATAATTGACCTTTAGACAAAAGAAACCGTCGTCCACTTTATTTTAGGTCCACATTCACCATTCATATTGATCCAATTTCAACTATGAACTAGGGTCTAGGTTTAACTCATTGAATTCTCTTCGAATTATTTGGAGGAAAATTTAGACATCCGCTGTCAAATTCAAAATTCTTTATTCGTATGAGCGCCAAGGGAGCACTCATGAAAGTTAAATAACTATCTTTATTAAAATAATATCTTTTATATGACATAGATACCAACTACCAACAACCATTAAAACTCGTGGTAATTGCACTATAGGGACCGGTTCTGGAGAAAATCAATAATCATAAATGCTAACTAGTCAAACTTCTAATAACGATGTTCGACGTACCAAATTTGCACACTAAGGGGCAGCGTAGACGCTTACGCAAACATACGCTTGCTTGTCAGAATAACAACGCTTTTGCGTCAAGCGCGCATTTCGAGTAACACGAAATCCTCGCTTGACACAAAAGCGTTGTTATTCTGACAAGCAAACATACGTTTGCATAAGCGTCTACGCTACTCCTATCTGATGAGCTATTCATGCAGAAGTTTCACTGAGATTGCAATTCGTACTGCATCGGTAGATTTGAAACTAATTAATAACTTGGGCAGAGGCGACTCTACGCCATTTGCAATTTAGATCCTTGGGACACGATAATGACCTGTCGCGCGTCAAGACTTCATGGTATCATTATGATAAGCTATATATAATAGCTACCAAACTAACCAGGCGGGCATTTAAATATTATACATTACCTCTATGGACGATTGTTTTCTTTCCCTTAATATCATTATAGCTCATTCTAGTACTTCACTGAAGCATATTAGCCTTAATCCATACTAATATTATAAATGCGAGAGTGTGTTTGTTGGTTTGTTGATTTGTTGGTTTTTCCTTCTTTCACGCTGTAACGGAGCAACGATCGACGTGATTTTTGGCATAGATATATTTTATGGACCGGAGAGTAACATAGGCTACTTTTTATCCCGGAAAAAAGCACGGTTCCTGTGGGAACGCGGGTGAAAACCGCGGGCAGAAGCTAGTCGATTAATTTAACAACGCAACGACTAAATCAATCGAATTGTAAAAATTGACAATAATGGGTACCAGGTAGGACTCATCGGCAAGTGTCTGTCTAGGTGGATACCACCGCTTTGCTCGTGAAGTCTGCCGCCAAGCAGTACTGTGCAAGCATTACTGTTTTCCGGTTTGGTAACGAGCGCACTGCAGTGCCGCGCAGGCCTTTGCGTTTCAAAGTTCTGTGTGGCACTGCAATTGTTATGGACGTTATGCTTACCACTAAGCAAAAGATCCGCTCATCCCTTTATTCAACCGTATAAAAAAGGTAATAAATATATGAAATCTAAGACGTACATGATTTACCTTCTAGTAGGTAAATAGGATATATAAAAACATCATCCAAGGAAGAATTCGTTGACATTTCGGATAAGTTACGTTACAAAATCGGTAAACAAACTTTGCAAAATCGGTAATCAAAGTTGGCTAAATAGGTAACGAAAGTTCGTAACTATCGATATAGCCTTGTACAAACATAGAAGCAAAACCGTGTTCCTCGTTAGAGATGTAGATAAATACTAATTAGACGGAGATATTGCGAAAGCGAGAAACATGCGCACAATTTGCATCGTTAGATAACGAGGTATATACAGCATGATTTGAAATTGGTATGCTATTCCGAAAGTGGGTCAATCTACTCCTGGGGGTCAACAACATTTGCTTTACGAGATTTTGAAAGTTAAACTTTTTCGTTGAAAGAAAAGGCAATTAAAATTTACTTACGTCAAAAATCTACTACAGAACTTCTGGTAAGCTCTAGATCAGCTGATTCACTTCAACTTTATTGAACTTTGTTAAATGATAAGACGAGTTAATCCCGCGCAGTTCACGTTTGAAGTGAATTTATTTTTTTGTATGGATATTTTTAATGATGTATTTTAAAGGGATCGTATTTTCTCACAACTTGTCGAGAACCACGATCATAATCATCCCCTTCCGGGATACCATACCAATTCAAACTCACCCTGTATACTCGTATAGGCTGACGTACATCAATAAAAATCCAATTAATGTAGCCATGCTTTCAAAGTTCGGTTGAACATTCAATTAACTGTCGACAGCTGATGCTGAAAGCTTCTAACATGTTAACTCGTTCAATTGAATTATTCAGGTATTGTTACCCTACTTCCTACTATTGTGACTACCCCATACCCTAGGCTCATAGATTCTGCTTAAGTCTTTAATAAGTATAAAATAATCCCAGACAACACATACTAAAGTAGCACACATGTAAAGATATTTCGACATAAATTCAAGGCCGACACCGCTGGGAACAACAGATGTGCTTAGCAAATGACCATCGACGCTACAGTCTCTTTTGTCTTGCAGAACATTTTCGGAAGAATAGTTTCTAGCAATAACTGCCACGTGCAGAGTAAAATTAATGGCAAAATGCTTTAAAAATCTTGAAATAAACGTATCGTTTCTGGTACCACTTAAAAACAAAGACTTAGAAACGAACCAGGCAAAAAGCCCAATTTTATGACCCTAAAGTCCTAGAGAAAGATCTGCACGTGTGGACTCTTGACCATCGTTTCTTGGAGAAATAAATGTACACAATGCAGTCGGGACATTTTATGGCTTGCAGATGTTGTTAGGTAAATTTGTTAGAACAATCTAATTGCTTTTAATTGATAAAAGCATATCTTTTAAATTGAAACCGCAATGTAGGAATGGTTGTTGGAAAATGGATGTTTGTATGTTTGTACGGTTGTGAACTGCAATGTATGTATGTTTGTTTGTTTAGGCCAAATCTTGCAAGCTAAATTTGATCCAGTTCCCGATGTTAAATTGAGCCAAAATTTTACATACATGTGTTAATCAGATGATAATGTAATACAATGATGTCACAAAGCTGGTCTGATGATGGAGCCGGAAGGCGAACGCAGGAACTCCGTAACGAAATAACGTAACCCCGTCGAGTTTGGGCTCGGTTGGTTTGTCTTTACAAGTACTCTGATCCTAGATGATGTCCACGGCCCTGATGATGGAGCCGAAAGGTGGCCAAAAGGTTACAGTACCAATTACTTACGTATTTTCTATAAGCATTTATGTCTCTAAAAATATATCTTTCTACAAAGCTATTTGTTTTAAATTTATAGTATTAATATTAAATTATTAATTCAAAAGATATTATAACAATAGAATTAACAAGAAGTCCAAACCACGCCCTGGTTTCTAACGTGCGAAAATTAGCCAACAGTAAATAAATCAGAGCACACCACAGTTTTAAGAGGTGGTGCCTTTAGTTCATTAACCAATCAGAGAGAAGGGGATGCAACCCCGGCGCGTACGCAAATATAGGAGACGTGGAAAGCCGAAAGACAGTTGCGTATTTCCTCCGGAACGAAAACAACGTCCTCTAGAAACTTGAAGGACGAACGCGTCGCGGATTAAGTTGACGAATAGTTTAGATTACGTTTGGTAGATAAATTATGTTTCATAATGGTAAAAGTTTTAAAGTTCATTAATTCAAAGTGGTTGTCTAAATTTAAAATCAGTTAGATACTAAATAAAAGTGGATATTGTGCAGTGTAAGTGGCAGAGACAACGAGGAAGCTGGTTCCTGTAATAAAGCTAAGTTCCTTGACTTGGTGCTATACGTTGAAAATTCTTAAATTTATTACCACTAAATTAGTTACAATAATATTTCCCATTGAGATATATTTAACTAAGTTCTTTGACTTGGTGCTGTGCGTTGATGATTCTTAAATTTATTACGACTGAAAAAGATATTTTCCATCAGGATATCATTTAACTATTTAGGATATCTTCTCTAGGCTAGGTGCTACTGTACTCTGTGCTAGGTGTAACTGATGCGGTCATATCCTTTTGATTAATTTAATTAGGTCATAGAAAATCTAGACGATCACGATCACGTTCAATTACGGTTTTGCAAACGGTCTTCCAAACTTCACCTTTCGTATCTTCATTTTATAGAATATATTAATAGTCGGAAAAAAAAGAAATGAAGGTAGGGGGGGGGGGGTAGGTGTTACACTATATTAATACTATAAATACGACATAATTATAGTCTAGATACACCAGTCCAGAGTCTGTTTCAATCCAAGATCATATTATATATACCTACAAATAATTAAAATTGAAATGTCTGTTTGTAATATCAAAATAACAGCTTTTTACTAAATGCAGGTAACTATAACAAAAAAACCATTTTTAAAATGTTTGTCTGTCTGTCTGTTTGTACCGGGTAATCTCCGAAACACTGACCTATTTTGACAGGACTTTCACTGGCAGATAGCTGATGTTACAAGGAGGCGAAGCTGCGGGGCACAACGAGTCTAATAAAATAAAATTTACCCTTGCACCCAGTGGGATAGTGCTAGAAACGTAACTCTAAACTACTTAACTTGGTAAGGACTGTTTAACTATAAAATATAACATCGGATATATTACACAAGTATACTACGAGTACAATAATCCGAGCGGTATTATTCTCCAAGGGCACATAATACGGTACATTTGCGAAATGAAAGCGTCAGAGAGACCAGTGTCGTATTGGACCTCGATTTATGAAATGAGGTTACCAGCAGTGATGGGTTCGGGGAAATCGTTAGGTTACAGGAAACCGGAGGATTAGAGTACTCCGGTGACACCCCGTGTGAGGGACAAGACTTATTACATTTAACGAGAGTTAACATTCACACATACATATACATTCTACTTCCTGAACGATTGTGTATGTGTTTGTGAATGGTTGTTATCACGTATCTCCGTGAATAGCTAAACGGATTTTGATGAAATTTGGAATGTAGATTGTTTAGGTTCTCAATATATACTACTAATATTATAAGTGCATATATTTTACTAGGTGGTAGGACTAACTCTTCTGCGAGTGTCCGTCTGGGTTGGTACCACCGCTTACTTCGTGAAGTCTGCCGCCAGGCGGTAATTTAAGCTATTGGGATAGCGTGTGCCTATGTTATATTTGTCTTTTGTAATGTACCTATTTGCTACAAATAAACATTTTTCTTTCTTTCTTTTTTCTTTTCTAATTTGCGAGCATTACTGTGTTCCGGTTTGATGAGCAAAGTAGTCAGTGAAATTACTGGAGTTATGACACTGTCTCAGGGTAACGAGCGCGCTGCAGTACTGCGCAGGCCTTTGTGTCTCAATAGCTCTGAGTGGCACTACGATTGTTATGGGCTAGCGTTACGCTTACCATCAGGCAAACGACCAGCTCATCTCGTTACCTGAGTATATAAGAATATATAAATATGTATTTTTATTTAAAAGCAAATAAATAATTACGTTTTAGCTAATTATGTCTTACTCATCTAGAAAAACATTTGGATCATCTACACGCCTTTTAGGTCTATAGACAATCCAAATTATCTAGAACGGATTCGGAACGGCGGCATTGTGCGGTTGGATTTTATAACAAATTACATATAGTCTGTAAAGCTTATTTTGTGAAGTACTTAATTAAAAAAACAAATTCGTTTACGGCGTTAAAATCCGAAGTATGATAGTCAATAACCAAGCCTATTTGCTTTGTAGTATTTGTACGATTTCCAATCTACCATAGGTAATCAATGTTAAGTCGCGCGAAACCTTTGGGAGAAAATTACTTATTTTATTGATTTCACGTGGGCCGTAATCATTCATTAATAAGTAATTAGCTGATATTGAATGAGAAGAGATATAGAAGAGATATTGACGAGAGAAATCCTTATCCCTACTAATATTATAAATGCGAAAGTGTGTTTGTTGGTTTGTTGATTTGTTGGTTTGTCCTTCTTTCACGCAGCAACGGAACAGCGGATCAACGTGATTTTTGGCATAGATATAGTTTATGGACCGGAGAGTAACATAGGCTTTTTATCCTGGAAAAATGCACGGTTCCTGTGGGAACGTGGGTGAAAACAACGGGCAAAAGCTAGTGTAGTATATTATGACATCAATAATCTGCCGCTGACTAGAATCAGATTCATTGTGAATCAGCAACTACGCATAGCGTGAGTACGCTGTGATTAAAGTTGAATATATATTGAAAAGCAGTAAACTGCGTAACATTTGCTCATATTCGGCGGCTGACAATACGGTGTGACAAATCTAATCACAGCCAGCCTTGTATAGTTTAGTAAGGAGGTTTAGGCTGTGGTTTTTGATTTAAACGCACCGCACACGATAATAAATGAAATGATAAACGACACGCCTATAGTTACGTTTGTTTTGTTACTTTCGTTAAGTACCTACGTTTTAATTTATTAGGCCTAAAATTAAGTAAGTGCCAACAATTTCTGCATTTACAACAGCAATTACTCGGCTCACCAAGCAGTCATTACGAGTGAAAGTGCTCCACTTAAATATAACTCGAGCGATTATAATATACTTTACCTTGTTAGAGAAACTTAGCAAAACTGACCACCTTTTCAACGTGGTCTCTTTGCTTCAACTCAGAAAGGCAGCGGAGTATTTCGGAGACCAGTCACAAGCTCCGGTAGCCGTGATCGTCTAGTGGTTAGGACCCTACGTTGTGGCCGTAGTAACCCAGGTTCGAATCCTGGTCACGGCAGTGAAAACTGTCGCGGCGGAGCATACTTTTTGACAATTCATTTTTTTATTTACTTCAAAATATGTTTAGACGCATTTTAAACACTAAAAACAATTCAAAAATGAATTCCAATTCTTTATCACTCTTTTTTATAGTCAAGGTTAGCGGTTGACCACTCTCTCACCTGATCTTTGGTCGAAGAGGGGACTAGACCTATAGATTAGCACTGGGCCTCAAATACAGCTGCAAGTACAAGTCCGGTCGTGTATGGAGTACTGTTCTCACTTGTGGGATGGTTCTGACAAGTATCAGCTGGAGGATGGCAGAGCAAAAAAAAATCCTTCCATCTCTACAGATCGGTGGCCGACCGACTATAGGTAGGTACCGCTGAACCATCATTCTTTTACCTATTCTAAGAGCGTCTTTCAGGACGATGCATTAATTATTCCACGCGTAAAAGCCTTATTTATACAAAGAATAAATCTACCTGCCACAAAATAGCACTGCAATTTTTTCGTCTCAACTCTTTCAGTCAACGAAAATATTCCACAGAACATTTTTGAAGACGGCATTTTAATGAAGTGTTAATGAAATCACGCAATCTTTCAGCGTGATTTATCTATATCCAGTAAAAAATCTGCGGTCGGCGGGTTCTTGGGGCATTAAAATTTTATCACAATTAAACTTTGCCTAATTTAAATAAGAACCGTGAAAGTTTAGATAATTTCGCGAGTTTCTGTTTGTTTGTACGATTTGGAGGATAAACTTGGTTAATGAATATTTGTTTGTGTTACATGTTTTTACATCGTACTGGGATCGTGTTTGACTACAATCTCATATGATCTTTTTTTTTGTTATTTATTTCACAACAAAAAATATCATCATACATCATACATACATACATACATACATCATACATACTTATATGATCATATGATAATGTATATACCTGATACGAAGTGACGCTATGGTCGAAGTTGTAATATTGCACGCTTTCCCAGTAGATACTTATTCACTCTATACTTAAAGGAACTAGTTTGCGAATTCGACAATCCTTACATATCGTTACTGTATCGTTGTCGATACAGTAACCCGTACACTATATCGATGGTACACCCAGTCACCCAGTTTATTACGGTAAGGGAACACTGACGACAAAGCTTTCTACTCCTTTGCAGGCGTTTCGCTTTAACTGATTTTTTATGTTATTTGGCAACGAGACGAGCTGGTCGTTTGCCTGATGGTAAGCATAACGCCGGCCCTTAACAATTGCAGTGCCACCCAGAACATTGAAACACAAAGGCTTGCGCGGCACTGCAGTGCGCTCGTTACCCTGAGACATTAGGTATTAAGTCTCATAAGCCCACTAATTTCACTGGATACTGTGCTCATCAAACCGGAACACAGTAATGCTTGCACACTACTGCTTGGCGGCAGACTTCACGAGCAAAGCGGTGGTAACAACCCAGACGGACACTCGCAGAAGAGTTAGCCCTCCCACTAACTTTACTAATGGACAACTAAAGAATCAATATATTTGCCGGCATCTGTGTTTCCTGAAAGCTACAATCTTGGGAGTCTTCAAGACAAGAATGAGCAGGTACAAGCTCTTTGTGCGGTTCTAAAATCGTACATAACGTATCTCCAGAGGCGTATAAAAACATTTTGATATAAATAAAGTATTGAATAAATTAATCCCAATATCATAACGATTATAATCAATTGTTATAAAGAAAAAATAGCTACGATCTGCAATTTACCTGCGGGGACATTTCCACAATACCTTCTCGTGCATTTTTCCGGAGTAAAACGTAGCCTGCGTCCAGGCTAAATAATCTGTGCCTGCGTCACTCTCCGCTCCATAAACTAATTCTGTGCAAATAAATCCCGTTGATCAGTCTCTGTGTAAAGGTAGGACAAAGCAATAAACGATCTTTCATATTTATAACTAGCTGCTGCCCGCGGTTTCACCCGCGAGGAGATATTGGATTTCATGGGTTTAATTTTTTTGCGCGGCACCCTAATTCTTTTTATAAAATAAAAGTAGACTAAGTTACTCCTTGTAACATCAGCTGTCTGCCAGTGAAAGTCCCGTCAAAATCGGTCCAGCCGTTTCGGAGAATACCCGGAACAAACAGACAGACAGACAGACAAAATTTTTAAAAATGGTTGATTTGTTGTATGTACCGTATATACTTTCATATGCATTTAGTAAAAAGCTGTTATTTTGATATTACAAACAGACACTTAAATTTTATTTGTATAGATATCAAGTAGGGATTACAGTAGGTGTTTCAACTGTTTAAAATCATTTGACAAAATTGTATCATAAGCAAGACAGTTTTATTTGTAGTACCAAAATGAGTTACAGTAAATAATTTCCATTCTTCGTCTTTCGAGATGGGACAGAGCAATCTCCTCTCAAATAACGACGATTACCGTCGACTAAGAGCTAAAAAAGCGTTTAGTTTTATTTTGCTAGACCGAGGGATATTACCGGCCATTACAGTCCGTCTAGTACAATCGCGTTATCTCTACGTTTTCATACTTTTCACAAACCGGTTTTCAAAGAAGCCGGTAATACTGAAGATGAAATATCGCGTGGATATCCGCAGTGCGGACATGTCCCGGTAAAAGGTTTATGTTTTTTCCCTCGCAGGTTTAAAACACATCAACGAACGCGGCCACTAACGCGTTCACAAGTTGCGGACAAGATTTTTCATTATGGAATCGGCGTGCACTGTGCGTTCAAGTGTCGGTAACTTAGTAGTGTGCAAGCATTACTGTGTTCCGGTTTGATGAGCAGAGTTTCCAGTGAAATTACTGGGCTTATGAGACTTAATACCTAATGTCTCAGAGTAACGAGCGCACTGCAGTGCCGCGCAGGCCTTTGTGTTTCAAAGTTCTGGGTGGCACTGCAATTGTTTTTGGGCCGGCGTTATGCTTACCATCAGGCAAATGACCAGCTCGTCTCGTTACCAAATAACATAAAAAAAAAAAAAAAAAAAAAAAAAACTTGCGCAAGCACAACTAGAGACAATCATATGCAAAATCCTTTATAATCTATTGTTTTGTACCTACAATAAAACCGACGGCAAAATATAAAGGCAAAGTTTTTAAAAACCAACAAACTCAGAAGAATCTTCGATGTCAATTCACAACGTAGAACGTATTTTATACGTTTTATTCGGCGAAAAAGTAATGTTTTCTTTCCACGTCGTGAGTCCCTAACGATGCCTTCAGGCGTATTAAAAATTCTAAGCTTGTTCAATATTCAGAACTTTGTTCTTAGTCCGAAGAAACGTCTTTTATTATTTGTTTCTTTTTAGCTTGTTTTTATTTATCGTCTTAAGGATTTAGAAGCAGATGGGATCTGTAAAATACTGAATTACATGTAATAAAAATAAATACTACATTACCCCCTTTTAATATCCCTCCTATTCGCTCTAAGCTTTTTGCTTCGACTCATAGAATTTTATTATGTATAATCAAAGCTTCGACTTTTATAATATCTTTGTGTTTCCCGAAGTATATAATTTGGTAGTTTCGTTCGTTTTGTTCTATACAGTCAATCGCATAGTCGCTTATGAGCAGATGAGATTGCAGTCAAACGTGAGCCCATAGAATATACCTACCTAGGATGTGGCGTAAAGTTTTTCTAAGGAAATGTTGACTAAAGTTAAATAAATGTATATTATTATAAATCAATTTATTGTATAAGTACCGTATATACTTTCATATGCATTTAGTAAAAAGCTGTTATTTTGATATTACAAACAGACACTTCAATTATATTTATTTGTATAGATTGACCTTATAAAGAGTGACTTAGGCTACGTGGCCGAAGCCGCGGTGCACAGCTAGTATGTAATATATTGTTCGTTTGTTCCAGAGCTCAGCATGAAGCGCGATGTACGGTAACGCGAGCGAGGGTGCGGACGCGGGCGAGGTGCCGCGGGCGCACGCGCTGGCCACGCTGCTGGCGCTGTACGTACTCGTTTGCGTCATCGGCATTGTTGGTTAGTACCTAAGGGGCACCTTAGACGCTCAAGCAAACGTACGTTTTCTTGTCAGAATAACAACGCTTATGCGTCAAGCGCGCATTTCGAGTATCATGAAATCCGCGCTTGACGCAAAAGTGTTGTTATTCTGACAAGCAAACGTACCATGAAATCCGCGCTTGACGCAAAAGCGTTGTTATTCTGACAAGCAAACGTACGTTTGCTTGAGCGTCTCAGGTGCCCCTATCACTATCGCTGAGGCGACCGCAGTGATGCGTTGACACAACGCAAAAATTTACAAGAAAACTCTGACCATTCGGTGCGGGCACCGCGTCGGATATTTCTATTGTGCTACTTCGTATATTTTTACATTGCGTCGTCGTACCGCAGAGTTCTGGCCTCGCTGTTTATAAGTAATAAACGCTTACACTCATAAAACGCTTACACTCATACCCCGCACTAGGATTCCCTGTGTCGCAGGTGGCATGGACACACACAGATACACATCACAAACATCCAAGACCCGAGAACAAACTTTATGCTTACACAAAATCTGCCCCGGCCGGGAATCGAACCCGGGACCCCTCGCTTTGCAGGCGGGGTTACTACCAACTTAGCTACGGAGCCGTCAAAGTCATAAGTACTCACTTTTCGTTGACAGTGTAATGGCTGCGAAATATTGTATTTCGCTCTATAAAGGTACTATCAGAGATCGACAAATGGATGCGACAAAACTGTACTGTGACTTCTGTGTGGATTTCATCTCACAAGCGTACAAGCGACACCATAGTTCGCTACTCGAAACTCGTTATTACGTCTGTGCGCGACTGTATAGTGCGAATGAACAGTTTGATCGTCGCATCGCTAGATAAACAGTGCAGTCCTTAAAAAAGGATAGGTCCAGAAGTCATAGGTAAACAGGCGCTCTTTGAGGAGACTGGTTGCAGACTCCAGTCATAAGAAATGTTGGACGTGGAGAAGGGAACGCCAGTTCACGCTATCGTTGCATAAATCAAAATTTTACCAACATTTATCAATAGTTTTATATATTTTTCGCTGTAATAATAAATAAATAGTGTCCAACATAGTATTTGTATTTTGTATTTATTTATTCATGAACAATATACATTGTGTTTGAATTTCAATTTACATCTAGAACAATGCCTACTTATAATATACATAAAATGTTGATACCTAATACAATAAGTGAATAACTATAAAAAAGATGTCACTTAAAAACATATAAGTAATCTCATGCCAAACTTATCTAAAGAAAATTTGTCAAATATTAATTAAAATTTAAAGAATAAACAATAATATTACAATATCAAAGTGTCATACAAGAGCTATTACTTATACAAAATCCTTTTGGCTATATAAATTTTTGTCCAAAAGAAATACCTTCACTTTGTTTTTAATTAAATTGTACTTGTAAACTGTATCTTTAATATCTATTGGTAATCTATTGAAAATATCTACAGCTTGGTACACAGTGCAATGCTTAGTTATTAGTTAGCTTGGGGTGAATTTTATGCTTAAGATCTTTCCTACGTGTACCATTTCTGTATTTTCTTTCATCTTCTGTCTCAAATTCACAAATATTTTTAACTAGGTAATTTAGTAGGATAGAGGTAGTAGGTAATAATGATAACATAGTACATACATAGATCGCCCTGATCCCCTAACTAGGATTATCTGTGCCTAGAGAGTTAGCAACTATAAGGATCATGGAATAATAACCAGACATGAAACAACATTTTATATGATCTTATTTAAAATGGATTTCCGCAAAGTAACGCCTGATTCCATCAAATATCATGAAACAACACGTTTTTTAAGTGCACAAGTAAATTTTTATCGATACGGGAATCTAACCCGCCCCACTTTCCCGCTAAAGGAATTGTAGCTGGTATATATTCCTACAAAAGTTGAAGTTTATACAATTTATATTAAACCAAGCAACTTCTGATTGCGAGGCACGATTCACGCTATTCTGTGGAGTAACCGACTACGTCTCAAACATTAAATCCACACTTAATTGCGTTTTAAAGGAGTACAGGGAACAACGTGGTGCGAATTTCTTGATATTATCATTTCACTCCGCTACTTCACAGTCCACTTTCGTATTCTCAAACGTCTTGAGATTAAGTTAGATTACTTATTTTCTGTCTGAAAACTGTGTTCTTATTTCAAAAAGCAAGATTGTGCTTCATGCTCGTGTAGTCAAATTTAAAATCTAAGCATTTGAAGTTTCTTTCACTAATACGTAAACCAGAATTGAGATAAGTACAAACTTATGCTATGGAACTAAAGGACATACGACAAAAGTGCCTAAAAATACAAAACATCAGCATCATCATCAACCGGAAGAAGTCCACTGCTGAACATAAGCCTCCCTATAAAATGCCACTTTGAACGGCTACTCGCCTCTAGCAATCAAACAATACCCAAATTATAATTTAAATTGGGCGTATAGTCCAGGCGTAGAAATGGGACTTATCTATCTTCCCGTGGGAGCAATCTAAGCGAATATTTAGGGAATAGGTAGTAGCAAGCTCCTCGATCAACAGTGGGTTTTTTCGTCTGATAATGATGACTAAATAATCAGCTTAGTACTGCCACTACTTTTCGCATGTGTATTTTTTTCATCAATTCCACATCAATTCTCATTCAACCCGTGTGATTTCGTCTCCAGGTAATGTCAGCCTGATGGCAGCGCTGGCTTCTGGCGGTGCCGCGCGGCTGCGGACGCCTCAGATGCTGAGCGCCTGTGCCGCTGACTTCCTAGTTTGCGCCGCTAGCGCTCCCCTCGCCGCCACCCGAGCCGCTAGGATACAAAACTTGCCTTGCCACGTCACGTATTATATCGAGGTAAAACTACTAGTACTTACTTTTTGCCTTAGGCAGTAAGATGGTAACATCTCTTTACTCTATCAGATCCTTGCGTTCGTGTCCACGTACGACATTTTCTTTACCAATAATTTACACGTACAATCTATCTATCATAAGAAAGACAAGCAGTGTCTGTTATTTTCTGTTTAAGGTCTTATGAACGTGTGAATGTTTTTTTAACCTGCTAGTTTACAAATAAATTGTGCTTTATTTAGTTGCATTATTGAATGGTTTTCGTCACCTTAAATCACCAAGAACTATTAACAGGCGAGTAGTTATTGTTGGTAGCTATGCGACATATTCGCATCATTATCTTATGGATTTCATCAAGAACATAAACTGGATCTCTACAAATGTAGTAACTCCTCGCTTCCATACCAATAATTAATAAACCGTATAATCCTCAAAATATATACAACATTATTTTTCGTTCCGTTCCAGTCGTTTCCCGTAGCAGCGAGCACATTGTCGCTGGTCGCCATCGCAGCCGACCGCTGCGGCGTGGTGCGGCGCGGTGGGACATCCATATGCGCGCGTCCGCTCATGGCCGTGCTCGTCGTGTGGACCATGGCTTTTTTATTGAGTAAGTCTCAATTACCAAGACGACAACAAGAATGCAGACTAAGCCCTAAGGTGGAGCACTGTCACCTATTAGATACCTATCGACTCTAAACTTGAAAAGACTCCTTTACATTTTCTGAAAACAAAAGATACAATTTCTAAATAGTTTGTATTAATTTTCAGGTGCAGCAGCTGTTACAACGACCTGCTTATACTGCCCCCCATTAGCTGCAATACACGCACTCATCACGTACTGTTTCCCAGTGTTGGCAGTGGCCAGGTGTCACTGGACGGTGCGAGTCAAGCTTACAGCACTGTCGCTGACGGCTCGAGCGGCACACGGGGAGCTGCCTCTGCCGGTGCCACTGATGCAAAGGCCCACACACGTCATCATCGTCGCAGGAGTGGGGCCCCGGGAACGTAGAGATGCGGTTGATGTCGGCGATGTTAGACACAAGAAAAAGCTTCAGCCGAGTCTGTTAGGACCGCAGCCCACAACGTCGACGCTTCGCTCTCGACGCCACCTCGGCAACGTGCTCATGGGCATCGCGGCGATATTCGCCGTGTGCTGGTGCCCGCACGCCGCTCTAGTCATATCAAGTGCATGTGGTTTGCACGCGCCGATCATGATAGCTCACTACGCGCTGCTGTTAGGGTACGCTCACTCGGCGTTGAACGCGGTGGCGTACTGGGTGCTAAACAGGCACGCGCTGACGTCAGCATGCGCGGCGTGGCGCCTGCCTCAGCTGCGCGTCCGTGAAGAGCGGCCTTCTTCCACTAACGAGGCGGCCCTCGGTGCGTTCCACCCCCGGCTTGCGCGTCCTGCCCCGTCCCCGCGACCGCCTCCCTCCAGCTTCCTCTATTGATGTCCGCCTATCTTCTAAGCTCTGTCGATCTGTGATTCCTGTCTCTCAGTGCCTCTATAGGCGCCCCCGCTCGGGGACGCCGCTGTTTCGTCGTTATAAACGTGGTTGTTTGAGATTTTATGGAGAATAATATCCGTGAAGCAATAAAGTGTATGAAACACTAACTGGAGTTTTATTGTTGTCGTCGATGACAGCGTAAACGGGTGATGACGTGTCGTTTGTTTGGAGCGACGCTGTGATTGGTTCACGGATTTGCAGATTCTTTGTTTTATTTATTAGTCTAGTTTACGCAAGGGAAAAGGACGGTTTTATTTTAAAGGATTCTTTCTATATTCTGTATTCATTATTCAATGAAAATAGCATCTTACGTCTACCTACAGTAAGGTATGTTTTTCCACTTGATAGGTTTACATTTAGCGTCTATCTCGTCTTATATTAATCTGATGCCAGAGATTAGATAAGAAGTAAAATCACTATAGTTAGATATACTATAGTTCAGTAACACAAAAAATGTAGAGAGCAATTCCTGTACCTAGAGGCAAAGCTCAAAGAATTATGAAGATACCTGGTAGGCACGGCAAGGAGCATAATTCTCGTCGACTACGAAATGTAGGTTTACTTTCAAACGTAAATTTCAAAGAAAAAACTAAATAGGTACAACAGGCCGAATTTTTTAAAGGACAGAAGAAAACTCTGCTCCGAAAAATTTAATTAATTACAAGTACTTAACAAAATTACGAGTATTTACGCCGACTACCGGGACGTAATAACCCGGCAGAGCTGAATTATGGTAAGCAGCGTAAACATGTCTACAGGTATATGAGTACATAGACCTACATAGGCCGGGATATATCTACAGTTCAAATTTCTAAGGAAATATCAGTTGAAACATTTCGCTCAACGCGAAATTACATTTTCCAGTAACGACACGTACAATGCTGTATAATTTAGAGATATTCAGTCAGTATTCAAATATCTATGATTATATTTCTAATTATGCAACACATAGTTGTACTTTTATTAGAAATGGCGGAGCTTAAAACTATAGCTTTGTCTGTAGAACAAAAGCGTCTAAAGACTCGGTTGATAGTTGATAGCTCCTGCGGTGTAGTTGATAGGACGATACGTCTTAGGGGCAGCGTAGACGCTTATGCAAACGTACGTTTCGAGTATCACGAAATCAGCGCTTGACGCAAAAGCGTTGTTGTTCTGACAAGCAAACTTGCGTAAGTTAGCTTATGCAAACGTTTGCATAAGCTTCTACGCTGCTAGTGCAGTGCGCAAAGGCTGCGGATTCAATTCCGACAACGGAACTAATATTCCTGCCTAATGAAAAGAGCAACTTTTTATTCCGAGCCTGGGTTCTGCAATCACAATCACAATTTACACACAGAATCAATAAGAACGACTCTGATAACTTTGCTTTATACGAACGTCTAGAGTGGTTCAATATATTACTTCATCGATCGACGCTCTTGCTTGTTGCAAAATTCAGTAGTGCAAAATACTTTTTTAGTGGTAGTGGGATTTTGTTAGTGGGAGGACTAACTCTTCTGCGAGTGTCCGTCTGGGTTGTTACCACCGCTTTGCTCGTGATGTCAGCCGCCAAGCAGTAGTGTGCAAGCATTACTGTGTTCCGGCTTGATGAGCAGAGTATCCAGTGAAATTACGGGGCTTATGAGACTTAATACCTAATGTCTCAGGGTAACGAGTGCACTGCAGTGCCGCGCAGGCCTTTGTGTTTCAAAGTTCTGGGTGGCACTGCAATTGTTATGGGCCGGCGTTATGCTAACCATCAGGCAAACGACCAGCTCGTCTCGTTACCAAATAACACAAAAAAAAGCTTAAAAATAGGTATTGAAATTATGCAAGACTCTCTGGGAATGCATTAGACACAGGTCACTTGCCCTGACCATGCTGCAACCAGCCGTGAGCATTGGTTGACGCATTCATATTGCCTCGATGAGTTCCTTATGAATTATGCATTGAGACTCGAGGTACCACAGTTCTATTAAACCAGGGCTCGGCAGCATGTGATGTTTTGGAGGCGGTAACTTTTCTACTGATATCAGTTTTAGTTTAGGCCATTCATTAATTTGAAAATAATTCACTGCTACATTAGTTTTCAGTGAAATAAAAAACTTAAGGCAAATGTTTAAATTTTATTTAAAGGCATTTAGTGTTACCACAAAAAAAACATTTTTAGTCGCCTGTTTAGCTAGACAGAGTCTAAAGATAAACGTCAAAAATTATTAGAAATGTCACAACAGAATTGTGTTAGACATACTTAAATCGGGATTTGTGGTTGCCGATATTTAATCGTGCGACTAAGCAATGTTCAGGCGTTAAACAGTGATTAACACTGGTTTAACGTGTGTTTAATTTTTTTGTGGTAAGACCCCTAATGTCTAGAGTTTAATAATTACGAAATTAATTATTAGAGGACAAAATACGATAAGAAATTTGTAGGTTGTATTCAAAAAATTTTTATAGCATAATATTTCACGGTGAAATAACACAAATAACAAGGGATGAAACCCGGCGAAGCGTGGAGCACGCCTGAAGGAAACTATGAGAAGGGTCGAAGTGAACTGTAAACTTAGAACGTTGTCATGCAAAATGCTGGTAGTTTTCTTTACTAACATTAGAACAACAACAGTGAAGATTGCGGTGCCCCATCCAGTGCCCCATCACAATATCTCTTGAAGTAGCTAAGTTGGTAAGTAAGTAATCTGCAAAGCGAGGGACTTTGGGTTTAATTCCGGTCGAGGCAATGTTTGTGTGCAGCATAAAGTTTGTTTTCGGGTCTTAAATGCTTGTGTATATCCATGTCCATGCTACCTGCGACACAGGAAATTCTAGTTTAAGGGTAGTGTACGAGTGTTTGTTTGTTTGCTGCTTTTTTTTTATTTGGTAACGAGACGAGCTGGTCGTTTGCCTGATGGTAAGCATAACGCCGGCCCATAAAAATTGCAGTGCCACCCAGAACTTTGAAACACAAAGGCCTGCGCGGCACTGCTGTGCGCTCGTTACCCTGAGACATTAGGAATTAAGTCTCATAAGCCCAGTAATTTCACTGGATACTTTGCTCATCAAACCGGAACACAGTAATGCTTGCACACTACTGCTTGGCGGCTGACTTCACGAGCCTTTGCTAGTGTCCGTCTGGGTTGTTACCACCGCTTTCGGTGGTAACAACCCAGACGGACACTCGCAGAAGAGTTAGTCCTCCCACTAACAAAATCCCACTATCAAATGTTTTTAAAGATTTTGGAAAATTTTAGTTGTGATTTCGATTCCTTAGATATAAGTATGTACCTACATACATTTCAGTATTGCTACACCTCGCTGTTACACCCTGTATATTCAGCCGATGTAAGCATGGAAGTGGCCAGTACGGGTATGTAAACACGATGCTCGCGATGGCATTGCTCCTGCTACTTGCATTACGCTGCCTCGCGCTCCGTTTGTTATGCAGACCGTAGACGCTTATGCAAATATGCGTTTTGCTGTCAAAACAATCAAACAATCATGCTTTTGCATCAAGCGCGGATTACAGGATAATACACGCGTAAGATGTTATGAGGTAGGGAAATTCATATTTGTAGGTACTAATTTCTACGCTTCCCATAGTACTACACAGAAACTCTCTGTTTTGTGCCACAGGGAAATTGTTAATGAAGTATAAAAAATGTGTAAATCTTTGCAACTCTCAATTATGTATTGAATCAAATTAAGTTTAAATTTAAATAAGTTTCAATTTTCCAGTGAAATTTGGTGAAAATATTAGTTTATTTAAAGTTCGATGATTTATATGATCGCATTCTGATTTTAGCAGATGAAATTTTGATCTTTATTTCCATGAAATACGGCTTTAAATTGATCTTTTGAAGTTAGCAAATTTCTGCCGTTCTGTGTATACGCATTCAACCATAAATATTGCGAAAGTGGCTCGACGAAATACTTATCGATCGGAAATTTTGTTACCACAATCACCAGCTCCGATAGCCGTGATCGTCTAGTGGTTAGGACCCTACGTTGTGGCCGTAGTAACCCAGGTTCGAATCCTGGTCACGGCAGTGAAAACTGTCGCGGCGGAGCGTGTTTTTTTTGTTTTTTTTTTAATACTATGTTTTTAAGAATAAGAAATGTCCTTTTCTCCCTGACACAAAAATTTATAAATTTCATCAAAATTTATAAACTTTTAGGGTAAAACGAATAATAACGAGTAAAATTTTATAAATTACACAAACAAATAAAGAACCTCTTTTTCAGTTTTAAGTCATTTAGAATGTCGAACAAAAATTTGTTGTACGTAAAAATAATAGTAATAATTCCAGACTGAATAAATCAAACTTAGTTCTGCATAAAAAATATGTTTTTTATTGGTATATGTGTAATGTGTATAATATATTGGTTTTTATAAAACGTGACCAACTAAAGACAAGACCGCCTTCAAACATACAATATAACTACGTAACTAATACCCTAACGTGCAGTTTCTGTGCACGTACTTTCACAGCAAAAATAGGGTAGGTACATTAGTCATGTTAAAGCTAAACATCTAAACATATCTATGGATTCATTGAAAATTTGTGCAAAAAGTTATGTCAATAAATGATTTTTTTACTTTACTTTACTTTTTTTACTATATTGTAAAAAAAAAAAACAAGCAGAAGTTAGTCGCCGTAGCCGAAATCGGCTAGGAAGACATCATCATCATCATATTGGTTTTTATAAAGGTTTCAGACTCATTGTAACTCAGCGTTGGAAGCATTATCTTGCGCTTACAGACGTAACGTGAAGCTTGGAGTCTGTCCAAACGCTAGTACAAAATATGTGGACCTCTGTATTAAAAGGCACGCTTCGCTTGTAAGGTTTTAGAATGAGGAACTATCTAGGCATTACGGCGTGAAGATCGTGTGTTAGTGGAAACAGAATCTAAAGCGGTTTTGTGGTACCACGAAGCCACTGCTAGAATATATGGGTCCGACCACAAAAAAATTAAACACACGTTAAACCTGTCTTAATCACTGTTTAACGCCTAAACATGCCTTAGTCGCGCGATTAAACATGAGCAACCACAAATCCTGATTTAAGTAGTGTTAACCGTTGTCTAACACAATTTTGTTGTGAAATTTCTAATAATTTTTGACGTTTATTTTTAGACGCTGTCTAGCTAAACAGGCGACTAAAAAGAGTTTTTTTGTGGTAACACTATATTTTTTTTGTGGTAACTCTAAGGTGATTGGGCATAGTATGCACAATAGTTTTGTAAAAGTGCAAAAGAAACGGGTCTGGTTTTATTAGTCAGGCTAATACTGGGACCCCACTCCCGGCCGCTGTCCCACTACTGCCCGATACGGAGGCTTTTGGCTGCTGGGTTTCCCCCCTGGCCCGGTTCGCCCCTCCTTAGTTAACCTGCACCTCCCAGACTCCTCCGGGAGGTCCATATCAATACCAGGCTTAGTGTGGACGTCCAGTCAACATGGAGTGCACAGCACCAGTGAGTCCCGACCTCAAACCATCCTCCGGTCCCGACCTCCGAGTAGCCGGATTACAGGAGACGCCACGCTCCCAGTCGAGAGTGACGTTGAAATTATTGTACCCAAGCAACAAAGTAGACGTAGGTTCGAATCCACCTGACAATGTCTGATGCAATACGGACCTACTTTTTGCTTAGTCTACAATAATATCGTACGTGTTTTTGATCGAATTCTCCGGAACTGTAGGACGGGATTTTTAAATATTTCAGTGTGTTTTTAAATAATAGTAAGTAAATATAAACACAATTATTTAAATACACAAATAGGCTCACGTTTTACCACCATATTACTTGTTAGTAAGCGATTACGAGTTAGTAGTACTTTTAAAATAAAGGTCCCATTTCATTAGGTTAACATTTATCGTACACTAGACAAAAAAACGGTAATGGTTGTAAAGTAAGCAATTGTACGAGCCATCGTACATTTTTGTAATATTGACTATTTTATACTTTGTACATCATCAGCATTTTCATACCGATCGCGTCCGCGACCCGCGGATTGACAGTTGAGTTCGTTCGTAATCGCGCCTTCGATCGCTCGTGCTCATCATATTATATCAAAAATCATATATCAGAAATCATATAGCATAAATCAGTTAAATATATAAATTAGTTAAATTAATTAGTTTCATTAACGACAGAACTTTCAACTGTACGTAGAACCGTACAGCAATAATATTATTATTATAATAGTGAATATTATTATGCAGAATCATCCTAACTTAATAATACAATAACATATACATTGTATAATAATAGAAATAGCAAACGAAAATATTTTTCAACAATCGACTCTGATTTTGAAGCACAAGCATTGATGGAGGATTTTCTCTCTAAGCGCATAACACTAGAAATTAATATGTAGGTAAGTATATTTACAGGTTTATATGTTTCAAGACTAGAGATTACTGTTTATTTATAGTGCTATTAATTAAGCTGGCCTTAAGATACTAATTGTAAAGCAAACATGGTAAAGTTAAAGAAACATGACATAGTTTTCAACCAAGTTTGAAAATGTTTAGATGCAGGGGCCATAGCTAAAAAAATAGTGTTGCAAGAAAAGTTATAATACCTCGAATACAATACTAAAAGTGCGTATAATTTGTAGTGCGTAGAAGATCAACTCTTACAAAATAAATAAAAAATTACTCTCCGCCGCGACAGTTTTCACTGCCGTGACCAGGATTCGAACCTGGGTTACTACGGCCACAACGTAGGGTCCTAACCACTAGACGATCACGGCTACCGGAGCTGGTGACGGTGGTAGCTAAATTTCAAGTCAGTACATTGTTGTCGAGGTACTTTCACAATGTTCATGGTTCAATGCGTATACGCAGAATGGCAGAAATTGCTGAAGATCAATTCAGAGCCGTATTTCATGGAAATAGAGATCAAAATATTATATTATCTCTATAATACCGTATTGAACAGGATAGTGATGAACATTCTACTCAGAATACATCTTAGTCTTTATAACAATGAGTGCAATAAGCTTAGGATGGAGAAGATTTGATTTATTATAACTTGTCACACACTAGGAAAAAAATAAAGTAAAAAGTATAGTAGCCATCATTCAGTATAGATCGAACTTAGGCCATTAGACATTCTTTATCGCGGAATTGAAACTATAAATTACTCACTTTATATAATCTTATTTAAAATGGATTTCCGCAAAGTAACGCCTGATGCCATCAAATATAATAAAGTAAAAAGTAGTTTAGTATATCCAAACGGGTTACATCGACTGCATATTTTATCAATTTAAAATATGTCATATTGGCTATAGAACTCTTACCTTATCGATATGTAAAATCGTCAAAGGATTAATATAATTAAGATATAATTATTACAGAGAGGATTAATTATTACAGAATGTTTGTTGTAAGATTTTATTAGGCCGCTATACCACTGGGCGTTTTTCGAGCGTTGGCGTTTCTCGAACGTTTGACCAGCGTCAATGTTGCACGTACACGACGTTGACGTCCGCGTCACGAGTCTCCAGCGGCTAGCGTTCGCACCGGGACTTCGCAGCGTCAACGCGACGTTCGCGCAGCGTTTGTTTTTGCAATAGCGGCGTGCACACTGCTTCCAACGGGTTCGCGACGCCAACACCAACGATCCAAAAAGGCCCCATGGGATAGCGGCCTTACCCCGCTACTCTTTTGGACCACTAGTCAGATTATAATCTTACAATAACTGCAGCTATCTACTTAATGCCTGACTTGCTGGAGACTAAATTTTGTCCTGCAGGGCTAACATGCGCGCCACGACAAAATTTTGTCTACAGTTTTGTCTCGCTCTTTCTCTCGCGAACATGAGACAAATGCACGACATAAGCATCGAGAAAATTTTGTCACGGTGCGCATGTTAGCCCTACTGATTCCACTCGTGCGAAGCCGCGAGTAGCAGCTAATAGTTTATAATTAGATTTTTCATAAAGAAAACTGCCAGTATTTTACATAATTACATTTTCAGAGTACACGTCAACCCTTCTCAGGATGTCCTTCAGGCGAGCACTACCGCTCAACCCTTGTGATATCAGGTTACGTCACCGCGAAATATAATGGCTCTGAAATTACTTACAAATTATTCTGCGGATTTATGTTCCTATGAACCGTTTCTGTTAGGTCATCATCAGCTGTAAGACGTATACTGCAGGACAGGCTTCCCTCGCGTGAGGGGCGGGTTGGAATAATACAGCACGCTTGGCTGGAGTCTTGGTAAACTCTTTGATTATGATCGATTTTGAATTTGATGATTCGATTATGATGTTAATCTAGGATAATGCTGCTACCCATTAATATCTGGATACCATACCCTGGATATTCCCTAAGGCAGCCTGGATATTTTCTTACAGCGCAGCGCCCATGGCAAGAACTGGGGTGGTACAATTCATACACCGGGATCACAATAAACAGCTGTGATTCGCATTTTTATACCACGCTATGCTTGGTTAATTCTAACTGTACTTGATGTTATTGCTTCTTATTTTGTTTAAGCGATTATTTAATTAGGCACAAAATTCGGTTAATTTTATGCAAGAATGTACCTTGAGATACTATTATTTCAAGGTACATTCTTGCATAAAAAAGAACCGCTATCGGTTCTTGATCATAAATATTATTTATCAGTGAAGTACAGAGAAAAATAATGAATAGTGTTTTGTTTTGAATCTGATAAGAAAGGAACTTTTTCCCACAATCCCACGCGCGTTTGACTTTGACGTACGATACTACACGACCGTACTACACGAGTGGTTCTCCCGCCGCAGGAAACCCCTCGAGAAACCTTTCACAGATCATCGTAACACACGAGTTAAGGTTTACCACTATCTTTTGTTCATTTTTCAAATGGATCCACCAATACTCTTGCGGTCCGGTAGCTGATTTTCTCTCGCCTGCGAGCCAAACCGCAGCGGTAAACCACGCAGTGCAGATTGTATCATAGAACGTTCATAGTAAACTGTGTCTGACGCCGTATACATGCGGTTTCCCGCGGTGGGAGAAGCGCTCGTGTAGTATGGGCCTAAGTAGACTCTCGCGATAGTCGAAACCTGTGACGTCGCGTTGATTAATAAGTTAAAACGAATTCCTCGTTAAAACATCTTTCACTTTCAGTAGTGTGAAAGTAATATCGGAGGATTTGCTGAATTGTAAACTTAGCAGATTAATCTCTTCGAAACTCGGGTTTGAGCACTCGAACAGTTCAGATCAGATAAAACGGTTTTAAGCTTATATTAAGCTCTTTATTAATATAATGTAGTTATAATCTGGTTTATCTTCGCATTGGGCATATACTTTAATATATACCGATTATACCACCATTCTTGCAATTTTGCACTAAAAAGTTCAAAAGGAGGAATTGAGGCTCAAATTAATTGGATTGGTTTTGAAAATTGATGATGAAACAAAATTGATAGCCCAAATCACTATAAAATGCTGTACAATCATGCTATGGTAGCATCGTACAACTATGCCATGGTTGCATCGAACAACCATGCCATGGTTGCACCGTACAACCATGCTATGGTTGCGTCGTACAACCATGCTATGGTTGCATCGTACAACCATGCTATGGTTAAATCGAACAACCATGCTATGGTTGCATCGAACAACCATGCCATGGTTGCATCGTACAACCATGCTATGGTTGCATCGTGACGTGTTCTTTCCTCGAAAGCTCACTCATTCAAACCATCGATCTACCATCGGAATTTATTCAGTAATTCAAAGCAATCAACAGCAACCAACTTACATTAATTATATTCTGTTGTTTTAGACTGAATGCATGTCCCGACTCGAGGCCACTATTGTAAGGGATGGAATGGGAAAATGTCTAGTGGCGTAACACCAGGTGGAGATAAAGAGACAGGGTTCTGCTCTAGACAGCGTTTCTGCATGCATTGAAAACTAGTGGGTGAGGCTGTCATAAAGTTGAATCCAGATGGTAGAGACAATAGTTCAAGCAGACGTCTTTTCCATAAAGAAAAGTGTATATGCATAAACTAGCTGCTGCCCGCGGTTTCACCCGCGCGGAGATATTGGGTTTTTTTAACGAATTTTTTTTTAACGAAACCCTAATAATTTTTCTAACATAAAAGTAGCCTAACTAGACAGACAGACATAAATTTTAAAAATGTTTTTTTTATTATTGGTACCGACCGTATATACTTTGATATGCATTTAGTAAAAAGCTATTATTTTGATATTACAAACAGACACTTCAATTCTATTTATTTGTATAGATGTTTATAATTACTATTCGATATACGAGATGAGCTGGTCGCTTGCCTGATTGTACCTAAGCATGAACGTAGACGGCGAATGACGTTTAGAATTATCAGTAAATCGTCTAGTATACCTAATGATAGGTACTAAAAAACAGAAGCTAAGACGAACCACAACTCCATCAAGTCACAGATGGCTGCACTGAGCCTACATCGCATCAAAATTGCTGATTTTACTTTAGGATTTTTCAAGTCCAATGGACCGTTAACGATTGTGAAAGTGCTCTTATTTGAGCAATTCGTTCGAGGCTTGTTAAAATTTCGCCGGTACCGTCACCAGCTCCGATAGCCGTGATCGTCTAGTGGTTAGGACCCTACGTTGTGGCCGTAGTAACCCAGGTTCGAATCCTGGTCACGGCAGTGAAAACTGTCGCGGCGGAGTTTATTTTTATGTTCAAAAATAATTTACCCTTCATATCTATGGAGAGTTAAAAATAAATTTTAAACACTTTAGTGAATTTGTTTTTTTTATTTAAAAATGGAAAATCCTGCTGTAACACGAAACCGTTTTTCATAGACTAGTATAATAATACTAAATATTCTTAATCTTGTTGTAATCAAAAGTTTAGTGGTCAGTAGCTGTGACTGGAAGCCGCACCCAGCCACTGTTGGCCGCGTCTATTGGCCGTGTTCTGGCTACTTTTAAACCCTACAGTTAATTTGATTTTAAATGTTCGGTTAAGCCTCTTATGAGTTCACGAGTCAATGCAAATGTCTTTTACAATAATTGCACTCAAATAACAAGAATGTTAATTCAATTTTCTCTAGCAATTTCACAGTTTATTCTACTTCAATTATCTTAAATGACAAGAATCTAATAAGAGTACAGCCCGCAGACATAAAACTCGAATTACTTTTTGGACTTCGTTAACATAACTAGAAACAAGATATCTTGTTTATGTACGTGCAGAACTTAAATGCAGACTTTGAAATGAAAAACACTGGCCGTGTCTATGACATCTATTGTAATGCCTGAGTATGCCTCGTTTGGGTTGTGCTAGTAAAAGCTTCTACTTGCTGTCCAATCCAACTTTCAATTTGTTGTTACAATCTACGGCGAACCAGGAAATTGGAACGTGCGACTAACTCTTCTGCGAGTGTCCGTCTGGGTTGTTACCACCGCTTTTCTCGTGAAGTCTGTCACCAAGCAGTAGTGTGCAAGCATTACTGTGGTCCGGACGACTAATAAAGCTATCCAAATAATATTTAAATGGCATCTATAAACAGAATACCTACTATTATTTAGTAGTCATACAATAATATTAAGTTTATTCTTGGATCTTGAATGTATACCTATGTCACACCTTCAACACAGGGAATCCTAGTGCAGGGGTATTAGTTACATTTTAAATGTAATCCATACTAATATTATAAATGTGAAAGTGTGTTTGTTGGTTTGTCTTTCTTTCACACAGTAACGGAGCAACGGATGGACGTGATTTTTGGCATAGATATAGTTTATGGACCGGAGGGTAGCATAGGCTAAATGTTATCCTGGAAAAATGCATGGTTCCTGTGGGAACTGGGGTGAAAACTGCAGGCAGAAGCTAGTAGAGTAGGAGAGTAAGTTAGTAGATTAGATAACATATCATTTTTAAACATTAAATAGCCATAAAAATAATAACTAAGTATAGCTTTTATTAAAAATAGCTTAAATCAACAATATCAAAATGGGTCAAATTTTGAATAGGGTTTTTTGATCTCTATTAATCCCACTTATTAAAATGAGGATAGAAGAGTCTAGTAGAATAGTCTACGACTACGACGTAGGGTACGACTCTCACCTAGCGTTCGAGTAACTTGCCTTCTCAACTATCCCCACGCAAACAAACTTTAATGGCGAATTCAATTACACGCTATATTATCGAATACTCCATCAAGTCCATAAAGAAAGTGCTCCAGTTTCTTTCATAATCCGACCAAATTTAGTAAACGTATCATTAAAAGCGTTCTCTTTATGAAAAGGGATGTTTTTGTACAGGTAGTGTAATATCTTCGGTGGTAAAACAAGCTTTGAATTCGAAGGTACCGTCACCAGCTCCGACAGCCGTGATCGTCTAGTGGTTAGGACCCTACGTTGTGGCCGTAGTAACCCAGGTTCGAATCCTGGTCACGGCAGTGAAAACTGTCGCGGCGGAGCGTAACTTTTGCAATCTGCATTATTTTTTTTATAATTGCGGTTAACTTTAAAAACTATCATATCTGATGTTTCCTATAATTATTATTTCCTGTATTCTGAACGTAGATGTTAAATTAATTAAATAATTTTATACATACCTACTTAATATTATAAATCTGAAATTATACTGTTTAACCTTTATCAACTGTTTAAATGCGACAGGTACAGTCATTTATGTATAGACTAGCTGCTGCGCGCGGTTTTACCCGCGCGAAGTTAGAGGATTTCATGGTTTTTATTTTTTTATGCGGAACCCTAATTATTTTTCTAAAATAAAAGTAGCCTTAGTTACTCATTATAACATGAGCTATCTGTCAGTGAAACTCCCGTCAAAATCGATTCAGCCGTTTCGGAAATTACCCGGAACAAACCGACAGACAGACAGAAAGACACACAACATTTTTAAAAATGGTTGTTTAGTTATAGGTGCCGTATATACTTTCATATGTATTTGGTAATAATATGTACGTGACGATGGTAAGAGGCCTGATGGTATGACATTAATTCCTTGGAGTCGTGGGAGGCCACTGGTGTGGGACGCAACTTGTGTCGACACGCTAGCGCCTTCTCACGTCCAATTGTCATCTAGGGCGGCGGGTTCGGCAGCAGAAGCAGCGGAAATCCTTAAACGGAGGAAATATGCATACCTTGGTGACGGATACATATTTCTTCCTTTTGGGGTCGAGACAATGGGCCCCTGGGGACCAGACGTGAAGCTGTTTTTTAAGGAGTTGTCCCGACGCTTAGTAGAAGTGACAGGTGACCAACAAGCTGGCGCTTACCTCGGTCAACGTATTAGTTTAGCTATTCAGCGAGGTAATGTCGCCAGCTTTTTGGGCACCCTACCTGCAGAAGGCGACCTTAATGCTGTTTTTTATTTATAAGGTTTTGTTTAATTTTGGTTTTAATTGATAAATTCTTAGTTTTTTATTGAAATGTAGCTAAAATTGTAAGAATATTCAGTAAATTAAGCTGTTATTTTGATATAACATTTGTTATATGTTATATCAAAAGTGTCTATTTAGACACTTCAATTTTATTTATTTGTATAGATAGATATTAATTGCTTTCAAAATCTACCTATAAGTTTTGCTCCAGTTATGGCATGCGATAGTAAGCTATATCGGCCTATCTTGAAGGAATGCGGGCGACTATCCTTAATTAACGAACTTCCTGGAGTTCCACGCGTCAAGATAAACTCATTAGATAAGTATAACCTTATACGGGTAAAGTCACAAGAATTTTCATATTCACGCTGACTTAACATGCTAACTCCGGGTAACGAGGTGTATTATGCTAAATATACAACTTTTCTACGTAACACGTCGTCTTACGTGATTTATGTAAGTTGAATTATTTTCAAATCTCAAACTTTTTATATTCTGTAATTTATTTTTCTGTTGTTTAATCATCATCATCAGCTCTATCGTGTTGAACATCGTCACTTGAAATCAGGCGATAATAATGGATAATGGTAAAAAACTATATTACATCAGGTATAAAAGTACCTACCTAGTTTGTTAGTGGTAGGACTAACTCTTCTGCGAGCGTCCGTTTGGGTTGTAACCACCGCTTTGCTCGGGAAGTCTACCGCCAAGCAGTAATGTGCAAGCATTACTGTGTTCTGGTTTGATGAGCAGAGTAGCCAGTGAAATAACTGGGCTTATGAGACTTAATACCTAATGTCTCAGGGTAACGAGCGCACTGCAGTGCCGCGCAGGCCTTTGTGTTTCAAAGTTCTGGGTGGCACTGCAATTGTTATGGGCCGGCGTTATGCTTACCATCAGGCAAACGACCAGCTCGTATCGTTACCAACACCAAACAAAAAAAAAAGAAAATAAGAAAAAAACACTCACAAACACATATTTAATACAGCACAACGGTATATTCAAATATTCAATTACTATAATGGAGATAACGGAAATGGCATCTCTAAACTTCATAACGCAATTTGAACTAGTTAGGTATAGTCCACAGTTCATTGTATAGTCTCAGAGTGACTCGCTCAACGAAAACAACCCTCAAACTACCCAAGAACACTTAAGGGTTACTTAATTCCAATTTAAACTTGAAACTTAGTGGAGTGCAGCCAAGATTAAATTACCAGCTCGAGACTGCAACATCTGGGTTCAATCACTAAGTGCATTTTGAAGTAAAGCTTCCTAATAGATTGTATAAACAAGTATCCCAGGCCATTCAAACGCTCAGTGTGCATCGATGAAATAATGCATCGATAAAATTTGTGAAAAATCTTTTCTGCAGGTTGTGGTCGCATTAGTGGCCCCATGGTCCGCTGCACTACACAATTTAACAATATGAATAATAATAGTACAAGCTGCAACACAACTGTTTATAGAGATACTAGCTTCTGCCCGCGGCTTCACCCGCGATCCCAAAGGACTGTGCATTTTTCCGGGATAAAGATATCTATTGTTACTCTCTGGTCCATAAACTATGGCTATGCCAAAAATCACGTCGTTCCGTTGCTCCGTTGCTGCGTGGAAGAAGGACTAACCAACAAACCAACATCCGTATTATAATATTTTGTGTTTAGATACAAACACCCTTTCGCATTATAGTATACATATATATTATAATATATTATATACTATAAAGGCCTTACTACGAGTAATAAAGACTGTAACAGTTGAATAGTTACACAATGTTTGGTCCCTTTCGATTCAGTTTAAAAATGTCAAAGAACAACAAAGAGCTATTTCTCTGTTTCTGTATAATCATAGTATAATATAACCTGGTTTTGAAAAAATAAAAAAAGGTAAACATATTTATAAAGTTAGCAACACCAACAGGATCAACGCGGCAGACTGTTTATCAATGGTGAAAGTTTTGAAACGGGGTTTGTTTAAAATTAGTGTACATGTTGAAATAGGACTACTATTATAGGGGATTATTAAATCCTCTTGTTTTACCTAAACTCGCCCAACACAAACTTTGGGAACATTTTATTGTCTACGTAATTTAACCTTTGGCTATTAAGCTTTCCGATTTTAGACAACACAGCCTTTTTTGGTGATAGGGGCAGAATACGGCGCTATCTCGCTCACGCATCTCAACATTTTGTAAGGTAAACTATCACTTAATATTCGAATTCCAAAAAAAGAGGAGGTTCTCAACTCTTCTGTAATTTTTTATATTTGCTACCTCAGAACTCCTTCATTTATAAACCAATTTGGATTTTTTCTTTATTTGAAAGTATATACTTTCAGATTGGTCCCTTAGAAATTTCATTAAAATCGGTTCAGTAGTTTGTTATTGGAGGCGGTTTTCGATTTTTAAAGCAACTGTACTTATGTGGTATTATTCTCTGCTGACCTTACCAGTTGCAAAGCGCAATGTTCGTGAAAATTTACAACTTGAGAATATTCTTGGTTTTCAATATAGCCAGTCACGAGAGCACTCCCACTCAATGAGCACTCCCTCTCAGATTAAGAACGATGGCTCAATATAGTGAAATCAAACGTTGACTCGTAGGATGAAGGTTTGTATCCTGCAGTGACCTCGAAGGAAGACAATGTGATACAACCTAAAACTTCACTATGACATTTCCTAGTGACGTTCGCCTGGATATGCTAAGGTTGCTGTCAAGTTAAAAATCTGCTGGGCACTATAAACGCGTTCCGGATTTACAATACCATACCATAGACAACGTGCTACATCCACCCATCGTGTACAAAATTACTATTTAAATTATTTTTTATCATGCTGAAGCTTAAATATGATTCGAGCTCTCAAACTTCTGAAATGAAAAACGCATATCGCATATCAACTCGTTTGCGTCAACAAAAACAATCAACTTTGAACAATGATTGATGATGAGTTATTTCTCTGTGCTATTTAGGAATAATTAATTAACACTTTTGATGTTTACTTGGTTATATTGTAATAATGGCTGTAGTTAAAATGTAGTTATATATCCACATCATATCATAATTGTCTCTTTTTAACAATTCTCGGTAATAATAATTATAATGTAATTTAATCCATTAGGAATTGTAGCTGTGTATAATTTCATTTTATATTCTTAGTTTTTTGCCAATCAGGTGTGCTATAGTAATATTTAATTTAGTTAAATAATTTCGTATCTTATTACATATATATTTTCTTATAAATATATATATATATATTATTTTTCTTTTTTATATAAGTACATTTATAAATATATATTATAGTATTATATTTTTATTATTTTATAGACTTACATAAGCTTATTGCTGGTTATTTAGTATAGGTACCTTATATAATGTCTTCGAGTGATGAATCATTTCAATCTGCTGAAGCAGAAAGTTCGTTTATGAGTGCTGAGGAAAGTGTGCCCACGCTTAGTACCTTACTCATTGATGCTTTTTCTCCTCATCCAAAAAACTTTAATGCATGTCATATCAATGCTCAAAGCATTCCCGCGCATTATGGTGAGTTCCTGGATACATTCTCGTCTGATCTTATACATGCGGTTTTAATTTCTGAGACTTGGCTCAAGCCTTCACTGCCTTCTTTTTCGTTTCCAATTCGAAATTCCGTGGTCATTCGCAATGATCGTGTTGGGAAGGGTGGCGGTGGTGTCGCCATCTATCTGAAGAGTCACATCCGATATAAGATTGTTCTTACGTCTCCTTCGGACTACAGCTCCTCTCCTGAATATCTGTTTATAGAAGTTGATATTGGTACTAAGTTTCTTCTAGGAGTAGTGTACTGTCCGCCAAACATTGATTATTTTTCTAAATTGGAAAGTGTATTGGATGATCTACTTTTTGACTATAATAAGGTTCTGATAATGGGTGATTTTAATACGTGCTTAATAAAACAAGACCCCCGTTCTCGCAAACTTAAATCCTTAGTAGAATCTTCCAACTTACACTTTCTAGAATTATCAGCCACTCATCACTCTCACTCTAGTGATTCTTTGCTTGATCTAATTATTACCTCTGACTTCGATCTAGTTTCCACTCACGGCCAGATGGATGCTCCCGGATTTTCCCACCATGATTTAATTTTTGCTTCCCTTAAAATTAGAACACCAAAAGCTAAACCTGTAATATTAAACCAACGAAATTTTGCCCGCATGAAATTGGAAAATTTAGATAGGGATGCCTCCGAGGTAAACTGGATGGCTGTGGAAAATTTATCGTCTATTGACGATAAGATCGGACTTTTAAAGTCCTGCATTCTGGACCTTTTTAATCGGCACGCACCTCTGCGTGCGGTTAAAATGAAACATAGACCGTCTCCATGGATGAACGATCTCATACGTAGAGCTATATCTAGGAGAAACCGAGCTTTTCGCATTTACAAACGTGACCGTACTGTGGACAATTGGGACAACTACAAAAAACTGAGAAACCGGTGTAATAAGTTATGTCGCAACGCCAAACGGCACTACATATCTGAGCAAATTGAGCTTTCTAGTCCATCTGGGATTTGGAATTTCTTGAGGTCCATTGGCGTTGGCAAACCCAAAGCGTTTGACACTAAAATCCCAATTGACATTAATCTTCTCAACTCTCATTTTACCTCCAATATATCGCTTGACCCTTCTAATAAACAAGTAGCGCTTAAGGAGCTGGTAAGTAAATCTTGCCCAGTTTCTGTATGTTTCGACTTCTCCCCGGTTAGCCAAGACTATATACATAAAATTATAATGAGTCTCAAATCCAAGGCCACAGGCTGCGACGACATTGGTCGTATCATGATAATGTACATTCTCAAACACATCCTTTCTACTCTTACGAACATTATCAACTTTTCTTTATCTACAGGCAATTACCCCGATCTATGGCGCAAAGCACATGTCGTACCCCTTCCTAAAATCTCTAACGCTCTTCTTCCTAACCAATTTCGTCCCATCTCCATTCTCCCATTTCTTTCTAAAGTGATTGAGTCAGTAGTCCATAGGCAGCTTACCGACTATCTCGATAGTAACGGTCTATTCAACCCTCTTCAGTCGGGTTTCAGGGCGGGGCATAGTACCACAACTGCATTGCTGAAGGTCACCGAGGATATAAGAGTTGGAATGGAGGAATCCAAAGTAACTATTCTTGTCCTCGTTGATTTCAGCAATGCCTTTAACGCAGTTGATCACGATTTGCTCTTAGCCATACTACGTCATCTTAATCTTTCTCCATTATCCATAAACTGGTTTTCTTCCTACTTGAGCGGACGCAGGCAAGCTATTCGAGTCGGTCAGAGTTTTTCAGACTGGAGTGACTTAGAGGCTGGCGTCCCTCAAGGCGGGATACTATCTCCATTACTTTTTTCCCTTTTCATTAATATTCTCTCGTTTTATCTTCTCTGTCATCACCATTTTTATGCTGATGATCTTCAGTTGTATAAGCATACCCATACTGAGGACTTAGATGATGCAATTGATTCCGTTAATAAAGATCTTCGGCAACTCCAACACTGGTCCGAGCGTTTTGGCATTCAAGTCAATCCCAACAAGTGTCATGCCATTATCATTGGAAGTGTAGGGCAGCTACGCAAAGTGGACTCTGTAAAACTAACTTCTTTGATTTATAACAACTCTGTGATCCCATTTTCATCCACAGTCAAGGACCTAGGTGTGTTAATCGATTGCAATCTAAATTGGCGACCACAAATCAATGAAGTATGTCGTAAATTTTATGCCTCCCTTCACTCAATCATCCGTTTTAAAAAATTCCTTCCTATCAAAACTAAAATCTCCATGGTCCATACGCTTCTTTTACCAATTATAGATTACGCTGATATATGCTACCTCGACATCTCCGGAGAACTTCTAAACAAACTGGATCGGTTACTCAATAATTGCATACGTTTCGTTTATTGTCTTCGTAAGTTCGATCATATCTCGGAGTATCGGTCTGAGTTAAAGTGGCTTCGAATTCGTGAAAGGAGAAATGCTAGAATTCTCTACCTTCTGTACTCAATATTGAATGATCCTAAATACCCTGTTTATTTAAAGGACACTGTCACTTACAACAGTGATTGCCATGACCGTAGTATAAGATCTCTAAACCATCTGCGCCTTTGTACACCCAAACATTCCACTTCCTTCCAAGGCAACTCTTTTGGAGTTGTTGCAGTAGGCTTGTGGAATCGTCTTCCTCCGAACATTAGGAGTGCTCCCTCTAAAGATATCTTTAAGAAGCTTGTACGTGAACATTACTTAAAGACATAATGGTTTTTATATCAAGGAGCATTTTTATAATCTATCTATTTATCCTCTTTATCCCTCGATGATATAGGTACCTACCTAATTAAAATATTTATGTTAGTGTTTTGTATATGTATTCGTATATATATGTATATGTATATATTTATATTATAGTATATTATATATTATAGTATATATATTATAGCATAGTATGTATATTATTATATGTGTATTATTATTGTTTCTTTGTTTATCGTAAATGAACCACTATGTTATCTGTTTTGTTCTATTTAGTTTTAATATAATAAGTATCTCACATTGTTTAGATGCACGCCCACATCCTTCTTTTCTTCTACTGTGTGTGGATGACTGGTAGAAAATACTAATAGTATTAAGTCCTCCTTTTGTACATTTCTTTTGTGCAATAAAGTATTAAATAAATAAATAAATGATGATTAATTAGACTTAAATCACAATAAATCTTTTGTTCTCACGTATTTAACTCCAGTAGGTATTTCGCTTGTGTACAGTAAACAAAGTGGCACGCTTTGAATTATAATTGTATCTGTTTTGTTATCGTTTTATTTGATAACCTTTTATTCGACATGTCAAGATCTTTGTTCGATATCTTATTGTTGACAATATTAATGTTCGTGTTTCTTTCCAATGGCTGTAAGTTTTTCAAACTTGTTCTTTGTTTCGATAGTCATTTGTTATTATTTTTTAATTGTGATGCAAGAGAGTGGTACTAAAATCCAGTGTCACTGCGCGGTGTCACCTGTCCCTATCAATAGGGCAAGTTCCACTTAGGGAAGTTAGACTGGTGACATTACTTCTTCATTCATTCAATTCAATAAATAAAATTGAACTGTCTGTTTGTAATATTAAAATAACAGCTGTTTACTAAATGCATATAAAAGTATATATACTATACATATAACATTATACGGTACCTATAACAAAAAATCAATTTTTTTTAAATTTTTGTCTTGCTGTCTATCTGTCTGTCTGTTTGTTCCGAATAATCTCTGAAACGGCTGGACTGATTTTGACGGTACTTTCACTGGCCGATAGCTGTAATTAAAAGGAGTAACTTAGGACACTTTTATTTTAGAAAAGGAATTAGGGTTCCAAGCAAAAAAATAAAACCCATGAAATCCACTATCTCCGCGCGGGTGAAACAGCGGGCAGCAGCCAGTTCTTACATACGTTCGTTTGTTTCATCAAAACAAACCAATATTTTCCCTTTGATCTTGTGTCTTCATGTGACAATTGCGCGTATCAACTCTTTACTTTGCCATCCTCGAGTAAGACTTATGGAAATCGTATAGACACGTTCTATACGATTTCTGTGATAACCTCGGCTTCCATATACTCCTGTACAGTCAGTGGCGTATTTTAGGATTCAGCGCCCTGGGCCTGCAGGCCCCGCCGTCCCGCCCTGCCGGTCAGTATATACCTTACGAGATTTAGGCTCTTATCAATTAACAGTGTTAAACGGTGGTGTAGTTAATCTATGTTTTGTCTTTGTCGTTCTTTGACAGTTTTAAACTGAATCGAAAGAAACAAAATACAGTTGAACTGACTATTCAACCGTTTAACACTGTTTATAAGAGCTTTAGTTAGGTAGGATTTTTTAGATTTATTCTGCTTGCACCGCCCCTCGCAGCCTGCCGCTTCGGGCCATGGCCCTTTTGGCCCTAGGTTAAATACGCCCCTGTGTACAGTATATCTTTTTCGTATTCTTTCGACACATTGTATAAGCAAGTATTATTTTACAGTGCGTCCTGAAACATGCCAGTCACCACCAAAAGAGAAACATTGTTTGATAGAGTACAGGGTGCGATGGCGGTGGCCTCATCAAATCAGGTAATTTAATTTAACCGACCCTTTTTATTTCAGAAGTGCTACTATTACCCGACTGTACAAAAAAGGAGTGTAACGTTTTTATTAGGGTTCATGTATGTATGTGAGTTTCTTTGTTCTACAATAACTTATAATGCCTGAACAGATTTGGATATCGTTACAACATCTCGAGTGGCGCTGGCTAGAGCAGTCGTGTTTTTATTTATGTAATTTTTGTTACATCGACTTGTTTAACACAACAATTTAAAACAATTGCAGTGCATTGTCGTCTTTGTTGCTTTGCATTGAATATCAAAGTCCTTCGCAGTACAGCACTGTTCTCGTACTCTTATAAGTATGGAAATATGGATTAACTTATACTTTTCTTTGTTTGTAAATAAATTTGTGCGACTTTGTTTTCCGAATGACAACAATATTCAAATTCAAATTCAAATTCAAAAGTCTTTATTCAAATAGGCCCCAAAGGAGCACTTATGAAAGTTAAAATGACTCTAACAGCCGGCCTCTGCAACATTCATCTACCCGAATCACAGACTAAAACTAATGCTGTCTTTATCAGAACATAATAAATGACAAAGACACCAACAGACCCAATCCGTGCTCAAAGTCAACGAATATTCCAGAAACCCACCGTGCCCGTTCCAAATTGGTATAGGCCGAGCAAGAAGAAGGGCAAGAAACTCGTCACGGCATTCTTTTTAAAAAAAGTAGTTTTTTACAATGATTCTAATGCTAACAACTAACAATTTAAAGTTTAGTAGTCGCCAGGAGGCTCCTGAGCTGTTTGCCTCCATGCATCCTTGTCATCTACATAATCCTTAATTTTATAATACGCTTTTTTAATTAATACACTCTTGACTATACGTTTAAACTTTCCTTGTGGTAATTCAGTTAATACTTTAGGAATTTTGTTGTAGAATCTGACACCATTTGCCAGGAACGATTTGTTAGTTTTACTTAATCTGAACCCGGGTACAACAATTTTATGTTTACTTCTAGTATTTAACTCATGTACATCACTTTTTAAGTTAAATTTAGTAATATTCTTCCGTACATACATTATATTTTCCAAAATGTATAGCGAAGGCAGGGTTAGAATACCTATATCGCACAAATTTTATCGTCGCATTGCTATGGACTTCTATTTTCGTTCCCGGGCATGACTGATGACTGACATGGCGCCTCGACCATTAAAATCCGTGTATGATAAATGAGGGTTAAACTACTCTAGTCCTGAATTTATCGGTCTATTAATCACTCTATTTTTTGGTTTCGTGTTGACAATATTATGAAAAAACCACTGAGAAGGGTCAGAAATGCTTTGTATATGTTGCAGAGAAAAATTCTCATCCGTACTACTCGTATAATAAATGCGAAAGTATGTTTGTACGTTCGTTGGATTGTTGATGAGTTGGTTTGTCCTTCTTTCACGTAGCAACGGAGCAACTGTTCGACGTGATTTTTGGCATATATACCGGGTGGACCAAACCTATGCCCCCCGGAGGGAAAGTACCCTAAATATTTGTGTTAGCAAATTTTACTCAAAAGGAACAATTGTTTATTTTAAAAAATAAAAATAACTGTGTTCAAAGATTTTTTAAAAGTCACTTGCCAGAGCCGAGAATCGAACCCGCCATATCTAGGAAATAAACATTCTGTATTTTTATGATATCGATCGAAAGGGACAATCATAAGGAATAAATATTCCTGTTGTGTTTCAAAGCTCTGAGTGGCACTGCACTTTTTATGGGCCAGCATTATGCTTACCATCAGGCAAACATCCAGCTCGTCTTGTTATCCATATAGTTATCCAATAGCATAAAATAAACTAAAATCGTTTCAGATATGTGTACAACTGGTACACAAAGAGCTGCTTCGAGATCCGCTGGTCCGACAACTGCCCCCCGGTGGTCGACCCAACTACGACTAACAACTTCTCCACCGAGAAGGAATGTCTTGACCAGTGCGGGGGGTGGGCATAACTTCAACCCATTTAATTACAAAATACAAAAATATTCTACTCAAATAAAAAGAACAATTTTATAAACTAGCTTTTGCCCGCAGCAGGTATCCCAGCAGTAGGAGCAATGTTAACACTGCTGGGATACCGGTCTTTTCTCAGAGAGAGGGAAGGAGCGAGGACTGATAAGGATAAGGAATGATAGGAAAGACGACGAAGTGATTCACAGTACTTCATTCCATTCCAACTCATCGTGTGTGGCTGATATAACGATCAATTTTGTGCTCAGTTGGCAGTAGGTATTCGAGACAAAGAACGACCGAAAAATGGAATGATGGCATGCACGTAATATGGAGTGATTGTTTGTGTGCTGGAAAATTGGACCATCATTCCACGTGAAGCGATGGAATTGGAGTGATCGTGAATGGTGAACTTTATGTTAGCGTGCTCAACATCATCGAACAAATGTAACTTAAGACCAAGCTAGATGTGCCAAACTCTAATCTATCAGCAGTAGGTAAAAAACTGACAGGTAATCTCACATTACGTTATTTAAATCTGTTCCAAAAAGTTCTCCAATGAACACAGAAAAAGCAATTACTTAATTAAATATAATTTAACAAAAAAGCTTCTTCAACTAAAGAGAGTTTTTATAAATAAAAATAGAGAAAGCAATCAGGGATACACGCCGGCAGGGTAGGGCGCGGCTGTTAATGGCCGCCCGCCCTACTAGATGCTGCAGGGTAATGTTACTGTCGCAGAGAATACAGACCTAGTATAACGAAACTTTTTGGCCGGTTTTAATATTTGTACGAGTCTTCCACAGGCTCTACCAGCAGGTGGTAGGACTAACTCTCCAGCGAGTGTCCGTCTGCGTGGGTACCACCACTTTGTTGTGTAGTCTACCGCCAAGAAGTAAAGTGAACGCATTACTCTACGTTTTACCACGAAAGAGTATGAAAGACAAAATGTCAAGTCAGTCGAACACAAAACAAAACACACGCTGAAACGCGTTCATGGTAGGAAAAGAGTTCGAGGCAGAAGCTTCAAAATTCAATTTTCGGAGTAAGACCCCAAGTCGTCCTTGAATACATTGCCTAACCTTGGAGTGATGCCAACGACGAAAATTAAAGATATACATTTTTATTGCTGCCATTCGGCGAACTAGTGTTTATCTTATATAGTATACAAGGTGTATACGTAAACGGTATCAATTTTTAAGGACGTGAATATACAGGTGATCCGTGATATACGACACGGATCAATAGAAAAAAATGCTTTGCGTCTAATATAATCAAAATATCCTTAATTATTACAAAGCAGAGTCACCACGTCTGCCGCAGGATTAATGCGCGGGTGCGTGGTACGCTGGAGGCATAGACAGCTGGATTGCATGTCATTGACCGACTACCGTCATATTCTCTCGTAATCACCTTGCAAAGTCTAATGAAATTTTAGTAGATGTTATTTATTGATATGAATTTATTATTACTTTAAGGACCCAATACGACATTGTGTTCGAATATTGAGCCCGTTTATATTTACATCCTGTATAATTTTTAGAAGTTGTTTATTTGATTGGAACGTGCGAGGGATCTCCCGCCGTGATGTTTGAGTTTAAAATAATGTTGTTTAATGAATTAAATTGATTTCATTAAAATAAAGCCGTCTTTTTATAACCCTAACTACCCAATCTACTGCAAATTTTTTTTTCATGACACAAACGTGCCTTTAGGAATAACAAATAGGGAACCAAATCTGTTCCACGTACCTTACTGGTTTTACCTACTTAAACAAGATAGAGCTACTGTATTACAAAATAAAATTTGAAGTAGGTAGGTACTCTAACTATTATCATAAGACTAATCGTATATAATTTTTGTACCAATACCTTACATCCATCTTACAAATTTCTGCCTATACCCAATAACCCAGTTGGGTTTACTAGACAATAGTAATATTACAAGATAAACCGCTAAATTGTACATAAATAATGTGTCTGCCTTGTCTTGTGTCTTAAATTGTCTGTCACATTGAATAAATGGAATAGCTTAGCTATTGTACTTGGATATAAATAAAAATGTCGAATAAACAGTGTAATCTGCCGTTCCGTCCTAATTCTCTGTATTATGTCGAGTGCAGTACATAACAACGAGAGCGAACGAGCAAGCGAACGAACGAACGAACGAAAACAAACGAACCTGTGTGGACGTCATCGTTGGAAGCAAGCGAGACATAACGGAACCCTTCGTTCATCTTCGGCCATGCTCATCGATACATCAAAGAAAAGTAATAATTGAAAAATTTGCCGCATTCGCTCGCTCTCGTTCGCCTTGTCCGTAAATTGTCAGACATTAAAGCCACAACTCACAGTCCAACCCGACTTTTTATTTGTAGTTACAAATAAAACAAGGCTACAACAAGCCCACAAATTGCAACGTAACGACGTAAACAACACGTCTATTAACGTTGCAATAGGTACGTTGTGTTACGTTATTACGTTGAATATATTGTTGCAATTTTGCTAGCTCGTAAAGTCAAATTATTTGTAGGTCGGATTAAACCCCGAGAAGACACATTTATAAAATGCTGAGTTATAAGACAAGGGCGACTATATAAGCCATAGGATCCGCATACTAAGTAGGCTGTCCTTGACACGATGTCTCTGTCGCCTACACTACTCTGGCGGTCCGCTCTAATCAGAAACTAGACGTATACGCAGTAATTCAATTTCAGACAAAAATAGTTTACTTTCACGGCTGGGGTAGGTAATAGCGATAAAGTGCTTTAATTTTTTAATATTTTACTCTATTGAGTTGCAATAAGTTAGCTATAATACTTCAAACTTATTAAGTATTATTATTCTTGTTTAATCAAGTATTTACTTAGTACTTATAGTAATTATGTAAAATGTGTTTCATTGGTGTTTTTATAAATTTATTTTACTTTAAATCAATTTTACTGATACTTTTGATGTATAATTGTTTGACATAAACAATTATTGTCATCAAAACTATGTATTAATTTTTTTTAAGACTAAGATAGGATAAAAACTTATCACGTTATCTATGCGCTCCATAATCTGACGAAAGAAAATTGCATTTAAAAAAGTTAGAACAGAGATGGACGAAAATATCATGACATATGAAATTTCATCCCCCATTTTTCCACTCTCAGAGGTATTCTTTCATAAAATTTATTAGAGGACCACTGTTTAAATATCCCATTGATAAAAACAAATCGGTTAAGAATTGCAGAGAAATACAGTAATATCGCCATAAAAAAACAGATAAATAATCTCCTTCTTTTTTGAAGTCGGTTGTAACACACAATGCTTTATTACCTACCTAATAATACAGTAATTAAAATTATATTTCCCGGCTCCAAACCGGGAATTGTAGCGTCCTTGTACGTCCTACATTAATGGACTTCGCAAACTACATAATGAGTCACCGCTGCCGCCACAAGACCGTAAACTGAAAGAGAAGTTATATTGTACAAAGTTACACTACTGTTTGTAAATATAGCGTGACCTAAGCCTCGTCCAAGCTTTCAGTGTTTAGTCGCACGCCGCAACAGGCTGTCCTGACCGGCTTTTTGTGGTTTGTTCCGGGAAATACCGGTTTCGTCTGCATTGGGGAGGAATGGGGAACAAAGTCGTCACGTTCACGGAGCAGCAGCTGGAAGATTACCAGGTGAGACAGTGTGGAAAGACAGTCAGGATTAGATAGTAAAAACGTATTACTTATTTCATCAAATTTAAAGTTATTATAAATTGTTTCCTTTATGAAATATATTTTATAGTGTTAACTGACACTAGCGGATGTTCACACAAATAATATATACATCAAAAAATCCCATAGCCTAGTTGGTTAAGGCGTCTGACCCGGCTTGCCAGAAGACGCAGGTTCGAATCCTGTTAGAAGCGAAATTTTTGTGATGTAGGTACATATTTGTCTGTTGTTTCCTTTACTTTACTAAAGCCTACGACATATATATTATTACCACAATTTACCAGGTGGTAGGTCCAAGATATTTGCGAGTCCGTCTGAGTGTATTGAGTGTAGTCTAGGTGTAGTCTGCCGCCAAGCAATTTGCGTGCATTACCGTGTTCCAATTGGATGAGCAACGTAGTCAGTGAAATTACTAGACATGTGGCGTACCTGGCACATAAAAGGCGCTCATAGCTCCTAATTCCCTGCAGGTATACAAGGAATTCTATGTATACAATAGTTGGGTGTCATTCACAGATTATTTACCTTGAGTCTTTGGTGTCATTATTATTTATTTCTATAATTTATGTACCATTTTATCAATCATCTAAAAGTAAGAGTCCCAAATCTGGTAACATTTGATCAGCATCTCATGATGGACTCCAATGACCTTGTGGGCCAGTTTATTAGCACACAATATCATCATCAGTCTATTAAGGTTCCACTTCTGGGATACCGGCCAGAGAAAGAGAGCGTAAGTATGGGCCATAATCCTCAACGCGGCCGCGGGCCCAGTGCGGCTTGGTGGATGTCACATGTCCTCGAATTTTGTGGTTTATGAACATGCCGGTTTCCTCACGATGTTTTCCTTTACCGTTTTAGAGCGAGTGTGCGTGTGAATAAGTGTGTGAGTGTGTGCGTGAATAATCCGCACATAGCTTGATATAAGTCATTGGTGCGGGCCGAGTGGAGATTCGAACTATGGTGCGTCGGATTGAAAGTCGCACAAGTTCGCGCTCGGCCACACTCGCTCTACACATTGTGTAGTGAGCATAAACTTCTCGGATCTATGGATGTTTGTGTTGTGTACCGGTGTGTGTCCATGCCACCCGCGACACAGAGAACCCTAGTCAGTAGTCTAAGTATTATATAGTAAGCGTTTATGTTTATTCATCAAAGCAATCTATGTAATTAAATATTTATTTTATTCCTTAACAGGACTGTACATTTTTTACACGGAAAGAAATACTTAGGTAATGTTACCATATAGGTAAGCTTATTAAACATCTTTCATACGTACATTTATCTATGATTACATATTAATTCACCCTTTATATAACAAACATCAGGATCATTAATTAAGTATAGAATTTTTCAATTACAAACTCAGTAGTTTGTGATTGATTTTGATTACATTTCTATGGGACTAATCTGAAAGTATACTCTTTCAAATAAAGAAAGAGTTGTCTAAATCGGTTTATAAATAACGGTAGGAAACATAAAAAAATTACAAACGAATTAAGAACCTCCTCCTTTTTAGAAATCGGTTAAAAATATTAAAAACTTTAGACTCGCCACGTTTTTTTTATAGGTTAGTGCTTGACTACTATTTCAGGTCCATTTCATACTAATAGATTCATTTATACTAATATTATATATAAAACAGTAAAGTTTGTAAGTTTTTTTTGTTTGTTTGTTACTGCTAATCTCTGCTGAACCGCTGCTCCGACTCTATATATTCTTCCACTAATTGGAAGCTACATTATCTCTGAATGTAGACTACATAGACTACATTTTATTCTGATACCAAGCGTGCGAAGACGCGGGAAGAAGCTAGTTCTGTATATTACAAGCATCATTATAACAAGCATCATTAAGCAGCATCAACAAGCAATCATTCTAAAAAAAACTACCAAAAACGCCTACGCCTAATAAAAACTGAAAAGAAAGATATATATGTCCCTTTCCAATGTTTCAGAGGACAAGTGAAGTGAGGACTACCACCAAAAAAGGTTTTGTTATCTTTTCAGCCGACTGACTTATAAAAACGAGAAGGTTGTAGAATTCGTCTGTATTTTTCTTTTTTTCATCGTAGAAAACTGATAACAAACAGATACATATATATACTCGTATAAACAACTGATACATCGGGGTAAATGACTTTTAAGTCATTAAGCCGGGGATCAACAAACTCTTCACTATTTTTGACAATAGCCGGCCGCTATTGTCAAAATCCAATAAGTACAAAACTTTTTACTTTATCATGACTAAACAATTCCTATGATACTGAAATAATTCATATCAATTCAATTCATTTATTTATTTGACATATGTTATGGGCTTAGACTGGTCATATTTTATTCATATTTTTAAATTACATGTATAATTACAATGTTTAAGCAATAATAAATTAATATAATACAAAAAAAAAAATTAAGAACATTAAATTAATTAATTACAATTGTTTTATTGGCATTTGAAGTCTAGCTATTTATTCTCTGTTGTAATTTATTTGGGTTTTACGAGTATAGTGTAGCGCGCTTGTCTAGAATGTGTGAGTATCTACAGGAAACAGATGTTTAGGAACAGGAAACACGTTCCTCATTTCAGTGAGATCTTTTATTTTAAAGTTTTTCAACACTGTTTTGACGTCAAATTAAACTTTAATTAATTTTGTCAAATGTATCTATCAAATAATATGAAAAGTTACTGATATTGACAGTTGTAAACTAAATTCAGACCTGTCAAACATCTTCGATCCCTTTCTCGTGTTAGTTATAGGAAAGAGCGAGCGAAAATAAGTAATGAGACGCTAGAAGCGACACCAATGAATAATCTCTAAATTAATTCTTAATCTATAAATTAAGTACCTAATCTATTTGTGTGTAATCTATAGCTATTAGTAAAGAATACATTTGTAATAAATAAATTTAAAAAAGTAATTGAATCGGTTTAAAATATCTTCCATCCTTTTTCTATGTTTTTGATTGGAAAGAGAAAAAATTATAAATTAGAAAAAAAAAAGCAAATTCTAAGCCTTGACACCTTCGACAATCATTTCAAATGCAAGCCCCATTCAACTGGAAACACGACAGTTAAAGAGTCCCACTACAGTTACTGTTGTCAAAGCCGATTAGTGTATGACGCAAGGGGGATTATCGACCGCACGCGGCTTCGGCACGTTTCTTCTTTCACCATCCGCCGGGTGGCCGGAGACTAAATTATTTAGGAAATGTCTTGTGACGTCATTGCAGTCAACTTGCCTATTTTATAGGACAGTAGTAATTAATAATGAAACGAGACAGTTATTGTTTTTTAATCTTACTAGCTTCTGGTTCCGCTGCTTTTTTCCGGGATAAAAAGTAGCCTATGTTACTTTACGGTTCATAAACTATGACTATGCTAAAAATCACGTCGATCCGTTGCTCCGTTGCTGCGTGAAAGAAGGACAAACCAACAAACACTAGGACAAGCTCTATTAATTTAGTATTGATTAGTAAACTGGTATAATAAATCACTTGCCCACACCGACAGCCTGAAATTAGGGATGCTAATAGTTTATTGGACTTTATGGGATTTGGAATTATTTATGCCTCTCATAGCGTGTCGTAAACTACCTTTCAGTAGATTATAACGTTGGAAAGAAGTAGTAAGCTATTTTTGTACTTTAATGCGTTTTTACTGTTAAATCAGATGTTAATGTTCAAAGACAAAACACTTAAAGTAACTACTTATCGAAAGTTAAAAAAGTGATATTTTTTATAACTGACTTTAGCAACGTTTGACCTAGATCTCCCATTCAGACGTGACGATGCGGTCAAAAGTGCAGCACGTTTTCTTAGTATATAAGTATTCACTCTAGCCTTGGACAAGCCCCCAGGCTTTGTTTATTCGAAAAAACCGCGCCGCGCCTATGGCAGAAAACAGATACCTACCTATATCTGTATATCTACAGAAAACCGATATAAAGAGATGTATCTGTTTTCTGCCAAAGATACATCTGTAAAATTATTTAAACTAAAACTATTATACTTAATGAATATTATACTAAATGTTGTTAGTCCAAGTAAAATTATATTTAAAATATTCGAAACAAGTGATAATCCTGTTTTTTTCTGGGTAGGTTCTTTTGCTGTTCTTAAAATGCTGTTATTTCCACCACAAAAGTGTGATAATTATAGTATACACAACTCAAGAGGTCATGTCTTCTTGACGCACGATCTGTCGTTATTGAGTGTGTCACCATTAAATCATTTAGCTTAATTAGTCACAAGTTACATGTATTATGTTAATTGTTATATTTATTTATCTGAATTACACGTTTAATTTGCAGAGTTTTCAAAAGGTTTCGAGAAGTAAACCCCGACTTAGTACCCAAGCGGATGACAGAGAACCAAGCACACACAATAGCCGTGCCGGTAGAAGAAATAGAGAAGTTACCTGAATTAAAAGTGAGTTGTTTCAATACATTTTAGAAACTTGTAAAAAGTTGAAGAAGAAATATTGGAATACTATCGCCGCTATCTTCATTCTTCTCAAAACCCACTGACAGATGTCGTGGCTCGAATAGCAGAAGGAGCTAGTTTGAATCCCTTAGTGCTCCGGCTGTCCAGTAGTAGTACGCGCGTATTACCTACGCGCCTGATAAATAACTACATAGTCACGGTTGTGTGCGTAATAAACCGTATATCTATACAAATAAATACAATTGAAATGTCTGTTTGTAATATCAAAATAACAGCTTTTTACCAAATGCATATGATACTTTCATATAGGTACGGTACCTAAAACAAAACCAAAATTTTTAAAATGTTTGTCTGTGTGTCTGTTTGTTAGGGATAATCTCCGAAACGGCTGAACCGATTTTGACGCGACTTTCACTGGCGGATAGCTGATGTTATAAGGAGTAACTTAGGCTATTTTTATGTTAGAAAAACAATTAGGGTTCCGCGCAAAAAAATAAAACCCATGAAATCCAATATCTCCGCACGGGTGAAACCGCGGGCAGCAGCTAGTATAGCATGTTATAAAGTACGAAATTCTAGTAATTCTAATCTGTAAGCAATCTATTTTGTTAGGCTTTTATATTTAATACATCATTCGTATTTTTAACGAGTTTTGTAGCATGTTTCAACACTATTACGAAATTTACAACTTACAAGAAAAATTAGTTACCAATTTTGTCTGCTTTATACTTTCTACTTATTAGAGTTTAACACACAATTTTGTCCGTCCTGCGGCGCAAGTACGGAAATCGAAACGATAAATTTATCGAATCGAAAAAACTGATAAATCTATCGAATGTTGCGAGTACCGAAGTCTTACAATTAAAACGAAACAAAAAAATATGTGATGTAATTTTGATGGATAGATGAACACAGGATTGGAAAGCGTGAAATTAGAGAAAATTGTTAGGCCCACACTGACAGTATACAGAGCTGTGGGAAATTTGAGGCGATAATTTATGTCGGAAACGATTTGAACAATATTTAACAAAATTTCAAATTTTAACAAAATACTTATATGTCAAATTAGCTGAATGTCCATTCCTCTTTCATTCGTCTTTCAAGCGTAATCAGAGAGATTATGTTTTTTGCAGGAAAACCCGTTCAAGAGGCGGATATGCCAAGTTTTCTCTCATGACGGCTCCGGGAACCTGACATTTGAAGATTTCCTGGACATGATGTCTGTGTTTAGCGAAGCCGCACCTAGGGATATAAAGGCATGGTAATAACCAAATGTACTTAGTACTTATAGTTAATGATCAAACGAACTTACCTGTACGTGAAGTTCGATCATGATTATATGATCAGCATCATTCTTAGCGATTATGTGATAAGAACTAGTAAAGCACTTGAAAGTTTTTGATTGACGCGTGTCACTCTACCTAGAAACTAAAAGTAACTTCTTACTATCGGCTCTGTGGCTAAGTTATAGTAGTAGCCTGCAAAGTATGGTGCCTAGGATTCGATTCCCGGCAGCAACAAACTTTCTGTTGTGAGCATAAAGTTTATTCTCGGGTCTTAGATGTTTGTATTGTGTATCTGTGCGTGTCCATGCCATCTGCAACACCGGGAATCCTAGTGCAGTGGTATGAATGTGTAAGCGTTTGTTTGTTTAATATATTTGCAATGCAATGGTCACAGTTTGTCCTCTGTCTTGTATGATCTTAAGTGACTATGTGGTTGGACTCACTAAGCCAGAATGCGTTGAGATTGTGTTGCCTCCACTCATAAGGCGGTGTCCAAAGCAAAACATCTCTTATATATCTTCGCACAAATATCCATTTTCATACTTGCAATAAAAACAAACCATCAGTATTATAGTCAAGTGTTCGATATGTCAAACATCTTATATCTCTTTCTCATGTTATGTATTGGAAAGAGAGAGCGAAACTAAAATTAGGTTTAGATATAAAACGACAGAATCGACACCGATGAACAATTTATAAATGCTATAATAATAATTAGCCTACTTGCCAAATCTAGTATCTCTAATTAGGCTAATTAAACTTACAAAATAAGCCCATAAAATAGCTACACGATAAACAACAAGTCAAATATCATTGACTTTTCGCTGTCCCATTTTTATGTCCGAACAGGTAAAATTATGCCTTAATGAGGCATAAAAGTCGGGAGGCACACGCGAACTATCGATTTGCGAGATTTGACGCAGGCTTGCCCTACGAACTACTGTTCTGTTATTGTGAAATTATAGTGCGTGGAAAATGAACATAAAATAATACCTATAGCCGGCTGTTTAGAACATAATTGTTATGTACTTTTTAACCTCACTGCTGAGGTGAATTATGTTTATGTAAGCTCGATTTTTTATTTATACTTCGCGCTCAAAATGTACAACGATATAGAAAGAAAGAAGAAAGAAAGAAAACATATTTATTCGTGACCACTTAAACATAGAACAACAAATAAATAACAAAATAAAAAAAAATAAAAAAAAATAAGTGTCACAAAATGGTCCTAACTCAGCGTAATGCTGGTTTAAAACCAGCGCTGATCTTCCGTTGGAACCATTTGGTGGCGTCACGGCACGTATACAGCATGACAAAATAAAGAAAATCATAAAAAATAATACTAAAATAAAATCCTATACCAAATTTTCTGTACTAAGAATAGACAAACAGAACAGTAACCCTAATTTATAGCGTTTAAACAATAAAAACAAGCAAAAAAAAAAAACAAAAAAATAACAAAGATGAAATATCTACAATAAGTCAGTCTTCGCACGAAATAATTATTTCTACTTACATACCACAAAATACATAAAATTACAATTATTACTACACAAAATGTATTCCAACTGCTAATGCTAAAATGCTGGGACAGAAGTGAGGGGGAGTCACCAAAGAGCCTCTTCGTTAAAAAAATATAATTATATATATATATAATATTTTATTTTATTTTATAATATATAGGCTTGTTTTTTTCTTAATTGGCAGAGTTGCTGATGGTATATCGGTTTTTTATCGCCTACATTTCAGCGAGTGTGCCTCGGAATTACATAACTTAAACCCTCCCCCATAATCCCCCCTTTCCATCATCGGACAACCAGAAAAACAGCAAAGCAACATCAGTACGTTGTGGATATTCCTCAATTAGCACGAAGCGTTTCGCTTCTACATTCATTAACGCACACCGCTAAGAAGTGATAGTCGTTGCCTGAGCGTGTGTCCTGACCGCTAGAGAAAACCCCCAGAACAAATTTCCTCAAGCACTGCATAGAAAATCTTATCCTAAAATCCTTTCTTCCAGGTACGCGTTTAGAATCTACGACCTAGACGACGACATGTACATCGGTCGAGAGGACCTGCTCGAAGCCACCCGGCTCCTCACGAAGGGTGAACTGCACCCCCAGGAGAGGGATGAGATCGTCGCCAGCGTGCTGGATGAGGCCGACGTGGACGGGGACGGAAGACTGTCCTTCATGGACTTTGAGCACGTGGTAGTCCGCGCGCCTGACTTTTTATCGACCTTCCATATAAGGGTCTGAGATAATATAATGTTTTTAATTTTTGATGGCGTATTTTTATTTTACCCCCCGTGTACCTACGACTAGTAACTAGTTAGGTAGGTACTTAGGGAACTAAGTAACTAAGCAGCTACTACATTTCTGTACAGGCAATCGAGCTGGTTCTGTATTTTTAACAGTCAAAATGCACGTAAGACTATGTTTGACTTTACTGGTGATGAGTGATGTTCCTTGAGTTTTCACCACAAACTTAAACCAGACGTATTACGTATATCAAGCTATATTTAACAGATTATTACAGTCATTTAACTTTCACGTGCGCTTTCATGGGGGCCATGTGAGTAATTTGAATTTGTTTGTGGTAGCGGGATCAATTTTATTCTGTTTTTAATTTGTAGGTTTTGAAGGAAAGATTGTCATCGTGGTTGTAAGGTGATCAAACAGCATGGTTGTAAGGTGATTTGATTGGTGGCTGATTTTCATCTTGAGGGTGGTGGGTAGCCACAGATGAGCAGTAGAAAATGCCCGAACTAATTGTAGGGCATTGCATGCGATCTATCTATAGCATAATTGGTATATGGATCGCACCAACATGATTCTTTCACCAGAAGCTGAAGCCTATGGTAGGATTCGAACCGTCGACCTAACATATCGACGAGTGGCTTACTACCACTGAGCTACCACTAATTTGTTTTTACAAACTCAGTGATTTTAATTTTTTTGTGTTTTGTGCAAAAACACAAATTCGTAACGAATACTTTGTTCGTTGAGAGTATTTAAATAGGTAGGTAATTTACAAAAATAATATGTGGAATAAATAGAATTAGGGAAATTAAGAATTCGTTAGCGTTACGTATCTTAATTATTATTTATATAGTTTTACAGTGACTTAGAATAGCATCCCATGTTGAAACGAAATAACGGTAGTTGCAAAAGAAAATAACAAGTTTTTAAATCGACAACGTTGCCTATAACTATAAAATTGATAAAAATAAAATAAGGAAGGGCAGTTACAGATAAAGGTAAGTGTATTTTGTATTTACTAAAGCGATACTAAATTTCGCGACGGCCGTCATTGCTCCAATAGCCGTGATCGTCTAGTGGTTAGGACCCTACGTTGTGGCCGTAGTAACCCAGGTTCGAATCCTGGTCACGGCAGTGAAAACTGTCGCGGCGGAGCGTACTTTTTGTTCAATTTTTTTCTACGTACCATACTTTAAAGTAAGCAAAAATCTAAATTGTATAAAAAAATATTAGTTTTGCCTTTTTAGTGGATTGAAATTTTGTGAAGAACCAAATGAGTGATAATGTTCCCAATGGAGAAAAATAAAATATTAATTTCTTTTAGATAACATAGAACTATTTTTGTTAATACACATTTATAATATACAACTACACATAAATATACTATATATTATATTATAGTATACTATAATTATATACTATACTATAGTATTGCACAAAGAAAAAGAACAAAAATGGGACGACCAAAAAAGAGATGAAAAAACTTTACAATAAGAATACAGTGTTAAACGGCTGAATAATTAAATTATGTTTTCTCTCTTTCGATTCAGCCTAAAATTGTCAAAGAACAACCAAAACAACACATAATTAAACTAAACCATCATTCAACTCAATTTTTTAATAAGGGCCCTACTTATTAGATCGGTATCAGAAAAAATATGCATATTGCATAAAATCAGAGATAAATAATATAATAAACGCTTACACACTCATAACCCTGCACTAGGATTCCCTGTGTCGCAGGTGGCATGGACACACACAGTATGCTTACAAAATCTGCCCCGGCCGGGAATCGGGCCCGGGACCCCTCGCTTTGCAGGCAGGGTTACTACCAACTTAGCTACGGAGCCGTCTAAAGATGCTTAGATATTCGTCTCTAAATCTTAGAGACACGTCTCTTGTCTTGTCTTGTCTCGTCTTGTCTCGCCCATGTAACCAACGATAGAAAGCTTGGTAGTGAGCCAGTGAAAGTATTTATATAATAGTGAAACAGAGGATATTTCAAACTATCCATCGATAGCTATCCCCGTCCTTTGTAAGTTTCATAAAAGAAATAAAAAGAAAAAAACGTTTCGGCATACATCTAAGAACTTTAATAAATTCTTCAGTTACTCGCAATTTTCCAAGTTCACTATTTTTAATAAAGCCTTCACGAGCGTACAAAAGCTCGCCGGATGACGGGTTTCTAATAAAAGCAGATAGTAGCTTCCTTCATGAATTCCTTTTGTGTGCTAAATGTTTAGATTTTGATGGTTTTTGTGTGGAATAAAGAACTGAAACGTAGCTGCTTTCTCCAAGGACTCGGAAGAGAAGGCGAATGCGAGCTAGTGACTAGTACGCTACATAGCTTCTAGCATGTTGGTACACGCTTTCTTTAAAACGCCTGCTTCCAATCCAACTGTTTTTAGACTATATAATATAGTTAGTGTAGTAGTTAATAAAGATTTTCAGTACCTAACTACCTACGTGTGATTACATTTTGCTTGTACATAATATACCTACATCTACCAGAATGTAATTACTTGCGGGCCATGCCTAGTTAATTATAGACCTCCGAATCTCATCAACGGGTGTATATCACGGAACACATAACAATGTATACTACTGATTGTCTATTATAGTAATATTAGCAACACGATGGTTATGGCATGAAAATACATGAATATTAGAGGTTACTTCCTGATTTTTTTTCTGTCTAGGAAATTTTAATATTTTGTGTTTTTGTTTGGAAATTACTTGAAAATACAATGACTTTATACATACTATTTTTATTTTTATATTACGATTGAATTAGCCCATGTAACATCAAACTAGAGAGAGGCAACTTTACTTTCTACGCCCTCTTACATCGATGACTTCGGAGGTAATAAGCTTACTAGATTTAGTTTCGCAAGGTACGTAGGTACCTAGTACCTGTATTACACCAAAATGGTAAATTATCTACTAGGCCTATAATTACAGTATTAGTGAAAACGTATATCGAAAGACATTTCTTACAAGGAAGTAGGCCTAATAATATAATGGCTGTAATTAAATGTGAACGTGAATGCTGAACACCTTAAAAATTGTGAGGTAGGTAGGTAGGGAGGTACTTACGTAGGCACATAATATATTACATATATTATTTATTTAATGTTATTAAATACTATAGCTATTATATAAGAAAACCTTTTTTCAGTTTCTTTTATCCTCTTTGTAATCAGTTAAATTGAATCACCCATATTTTATATCAAAAAATATACATTCCATTATACGCGTGGTTATATTTATTGTATTCACAGATTGTATTTTAAAATGGTGCCATCTAGTGTCGAGTAGTAGCACTACAGATTCATAATGTAGCAAAGTTAATATTTTTTATCTGTATTACAAGATTTTTATAATTATTGTAATGGAAGATAATTCCTTTTTATTTTATTTTGTATCATAGATGTGTTGTAAATCAATGTAACAAAGAACGCACATGGTTCTATACTGCACGTGTTCTCTATGTTTTCAAAAGTCTATATTATCTATGGTAAAAATTAAGGTACCTTCGGTTTTGTAGTCGCGTTTTTAGCAGTATCATGGCTAAAATGCTATTATAATTCGATAATTCGCATAACGTGCCTCAGAAATCGTTGCTAACACGTACAGTGAAGAGGATTAGATATTTTTTACAATTATATGGTTACTCGCTCTCATTTGACAAATTGCGCTAGACCGCATATTTAAAATGGCAGCCCTACCACGTAGAATAATCAAAGAGACACAGCGACTGATGCAGGAGCCGGTGCCGGGAATCAGCGCAGTGCCGAGTGAGACTAATGCTCGTTACTTTCACGTAATTGTCACCGGCCCGGAAGACTCGCCATTCGAAGGTGGACTGTTTAAATTAGAGTTATTTCTGCCAGAAGACTATCCCATGTCAGCACCTAAGGTTAGGTTTATAACAAAAATATACCATCCGAATATAGACCGGCTCGGTCGTATATGCCTGGACATACTGAAGGACAAGTGGAGTCCCGCACTGCAGATCCGCACGGTGCTGCTCTCGATCCAGGCGCTGCTATCGGCGCCGAACCCGGATGATCCGCTGGCCAACGACGTGGCCGAGCTGTGGAAGGTGAACGAAAGCGAGGCGATCCGGAACGCGAAGGACTGGACACGGAGGTACGCCATGGACAACTGAACGTGCGGCTCTCTGCACTCCCCGGCTAGGTGCCCGCAGCGCGCGAGAGGACGACTAACAGATATCTTATAAGAGTGCAAGTTATGTTATACACCCTACACCGAGTAACTTGTGAAGAGACATTTGTGGATAAATTTTATTATCGGTGGAGAGCGGCGCGCTCTCGCATTTCTACATAGCCTCGCCCCTCCTTGTCTCGGAATGATCCAGTCCCTACTGATCATTCACCGTTCACATGTAGCTTCGTTACGATATTAGGTATGCATATTTTTTTACTATCATAATAGCGTTTAAATGAACACCTTGAGACTTAATTGTATATATTTCAATGGTTACAGATTTGATTAATTTTATACAAAAGATAGTGTTAATAGTCACAAAGTTGCGTTGTCTTTGTAAGCATGTTAGTGAACACCATCTTTTGAGTGAAATGTATGCTTATCGGTTCTGATCTCTAGTGATACTGAACATTAATTTAATATCTTATTTTGTCATAGCAAAGTGAATGTCGTTAGGTACATATATGATTTCAGTGGTCTTGCTGCATCAACATGATTTTAATATGAATCTTTCGTGTTCTATTTTTCTTGTATAAAAGTTATCAATTTAATGTATTTATGTAAATTTAATTTGGCTTTGTGAGGAACTTCAAAATACATAATATACAAAAGCTAAACCGATTTTTCATTTTTACTCGTTTCAATAAAGATCTTGTAGATAGTGGTATTCAATAATACAAATAGTTGGTTCTGATGTCATTCACATTTCTTTTTCCTTCTCATGAGGAAACTTAACTCTAAAATACCCTATAATGACTAGAATCAGGACATTTATTTTAGCATTTGGTAGTTTCATTTTATAATATTAAATCAATTAATAGTGTACAGTTGATAGCTTATTAAATGAAATAGACATCCAAATGAAGTACTTAAATGTCTACCAATTAAAGTTGATATAGGTTTAAGCACAAGGAAGGGACTTATGCATTGCAGATTTTAAATTTTATTATTGATTTTGCAAAGTTAGATTTTCATTACTTTGCTATGAATTCAGGTAAGCATTATAAGAGCTTAAATTATGGCTGATTTCAGAAAAAACCAAAGCCACTGTGACATAATAGTCTTGCCATGGTTCCTATAGTAACCTGCCACTGCATCTGGCATGTCATCTAAATTAATTGTATTTAAATATGATTAATAAAATATAGTAGTAGTAAAATGAAGGTAGAGTAATGGGTAAAAACAATTGAATTAGGTAAAATACTTTTATCACAAGTAATGGCAATAATGTTCAATTATTATGCACCTATTCATGGAGCTAGCAAGCCAATATGGAAAGTAATTTGATAAGGTATGTAGTTATTTATCAGGATATCTATTAAAGATGGACTGGCCAATTACAACAAAGAAGTGCCACACTTCTTATCAAGACAACAGAATATAAATTTCCCATCTCTGTTAAAATTATAAATTATTTTACAGAATTGTCGATAAATTCAATATTTGCGAAGATGTCACAATTTTTATTTATCTTTTATTGCAAATGGCTGTTGACCACTATATCTCATGTTAGGTGATGATACTGTCTACGATGTAGCAAGCTGGCCCAGAAGATACCTGTTCACTCGCCTCTTGAAGACTCCCAGATTGTACTGTTGCAGAAAAACAGTTGACGGCAATAAGTTCCAACTCTTTAGCTGTCCGCATGATGAAGGTCAAAGCAAAATCCTTAGTATGGTTAGAAGGAATGTCAACCATAAGCAGATGGAGAAGGGGAATCAATCTCCGAAATGTTTCCTGTAGAAGACAGAAAGACTAGCAACCTTGCATCAATGCTCGAGGCTGAAGCCTGGCATCAACCAGCATATTGTTGTCTATATAGGCATACAAATTTTGTCAAAGCTTGAACAATGAAGCATTGATTTTTTTAATATTGTTTTATAAGGAGACAAGCTGGTCGCTTGCCTGATGGTGAACATAACGCCGGCCCATAACAATTGCAGTGCTAGTCAGAACTTTGAGTCACAAAGGCTTGCGCGGCACTGCAGTGTAGCCTGAGACATTAGGTATTAAATCTCATAAGCCTAGTAATTTTACTGGCTACTCTGCTCATCAAACCGGAGCAAAGCTCACCATTCAGCGGTTCTCATATATCTTCTGGTTAATTTGGAGAGCTTATCATTAATTACTCAGGATTCCCATGACCTTTGTATGGCTCCATCATTAGACAAGTTTAATGATATATTTTTGGTTTTGTCATCATGATTTCACACATATACTTATGCAAATTTTCCACTTCTCTGATGAATTGATGTTGACTGAAAATAGTAAGTTTATCAAATCCAAATGAAAATTTTTCACATTGTTTATCCAGTGTTTTCTGTGGTAATACGGATAGTGTCTAAAGATAAATGTCTAAAATGATTAGAGATGTCACAACATGGAATTAGACAATGACTACTTAAATCAAGATTTGTGGTTGCTCATATTTAAACACGCGACTAAGGCATGAGCATGTTAGGGCATGTGTGTAGGGTGTGTTTAATGTTTTAGTGGTAAGACCGTTAGGCTCTTAAGAACATTGTTAAACGATGGTTTAGTTAAACTATGATTTGTCTTTTATAATCTTTGACAATTTCAAACTGAATCTAGAGACAAGACATAGTTTAACTATTCACCCGTTTAACTAACTATTCATCTGTTTATCAATAAGAGCCTTAGATTGTTAACTGCTGGTGATGGCTGCTGGGCTCGTGGTGTTGAGATAGACATCATCAGTCACCTCTAGCATAACAATTTTAGGCAAACCTCGTGGCTATATTAAATACTAGCTTCTGCCCGCGGTTTTCACCAGCGCTCCCACAGGAATTGTGCACATTTTTGGGATAAAAGTAGCCTATGTTACTCTTCGGCCCATAAACTATATCTATGCCAAAAATGACTATATCTATGACAAACGCACAAACACACTTTCGCGTTTATAATATTAGTAGGACTAGATAGGTATCAAAACTTGAGTGGACAGAGAAGCTGGCGGAACTTAAGACAGCAAGTATTACTACCTACGTAGTAGCCAATATGACCTTATCAAAACAGAGCGTACTTATGACATTGTTCTTCTAATCAGTCAGCAGTATTCGTATCGTACAGATTTCCATTTCCTTTGTTTTGTATGTACCTACTTCATTCATTCATTTTATCTGGTCTAATCAGCTTGATAATAAAATATAATTTGACCTGAATAGTGCTACCGTATCTTTATCCGGACGAGACCTACCTACGTACTTCTAATATCAATGTTGAAGAATACAATAATATTTTCCTATCGGATCAACAAACTGCCGTTTTATCATCCTTCAAGGTTGTTACTGACAAAATTAAGGTAACATTGCAAGACACCTTTCAATCGAAACCTTAAAGCCTCACAATAAGATCAGCCAATTTCTGAGACGGTCAAGTCCTACCACTATGTTATAGGGAAATAAATCTTACCTATACTCTACTGTCGAGTTCAATATTTCCTTATAAGATTACCCAAAAGCCCATCCTCAAGATGGGCTCTTGGAGGGAAGCTCAACTTCCCTTTAGTGTAGTCGTTAGTTTATTCGTTATCGTCGCCACTCGACCTTCGTTGAGTCTAAGGCTAAGATTCAGAGACGCTTCTAAGCGTAGACTTTGGCTTTCATATGTCAAAACTGTATAGAATTTTGACGTATGGAAGCGTGAGTCCACGCTTAGATTCGTCTCTGAATCTCAGCCTTAGGCTCAATTGGTTCCCAAAAAGCTGGGTATCTTAGCGAAGGTTCTTTTCCCTTACAGTAAGAAGCTAGGACAGCTGTACCTACCTACCTCACACAGGGACACTACCTTATTATTATGAAATAAAAGTTAAGCATTAAATTCTCATCTCTGCAATAATAATTCGGCTAGGTACCTACATAGCCAAAGTACCAACGTGAGGCACGAGCCATGAGCTAAGTAGCTCATTAGCAATGACTCGTTAGTTGAGGTCATAGAGTAAGTTTATAATCAAAGGTTGAGGTAATGCTGTAGAACCTTGAACATCGGAACTAGTTATTGGTTTTCTATCGGCTTATTTCGACAAGTGTCCTTTGAAATACAATTCCATTTCATCATCTCCATTAGGCATGAATTATGGCGACCTTTACGCACGAAGCGTTTTGCTTGAACATTAGTTAGATCGTCCAACGCTTAGAAATGGAACTGCTTGATTGGTTATTTTTCTCGATCGCAATAATCCTCAGCATCTTCAAATCACTAGTGATTTGGTATCTCCTAGGCAAGTGTGTTAATTAGGTCTATGTCGTCTTAATCTTAACCACATCGATGATTGATTATCTACAGTTTACAGGTGAGATGACAATGGTCAAACGTGAAGCCAATTAAAAAAAAATATATTGGAAAAAAAAAGCATTAGGGATAAACCATTTCTTGGAACTCACACCACCACAGTCCACAACCACACGTAACACGAACACCAGCTCTGTCCAGCTGCGAACCAAGATCAGATTCAGTGTGTGTAGGTACTACTACTTAGCAATTGGGCGTTTTACTTCGAAATCCTATTCTGCCAGTGTTTGGGAAACAATGTGTTTTTACTTTGCCTGGCCTGCAGCGCAAGTACGGAAGTCGGTTCGATAAATTTGTAGAATCGAAAAACTCGATAAATTTATCGAATGTTGCGAGTACGGAAGTCTGATCGTAAAGTATTGTAGTAGCTCTATATTCTCTTTGGATTCGACCTAGCTTTTCGATAACTTTTGTCGATTGTATCGAAGCTCGATAAATTATATTCGAAAAGATCCATACCTACTTGCGCCTGTTACCAGTATTGTACCTATCTATTCGTGGTGATCTGAAATGATCTCGACTAGATTTACTCTATACTCTATTCTGACAGTCTCTTGTAGAAGATACCAAGTGCTGGTACGTTTGTTGTTTTGTCACCAACTCATCACCACTCATTCAGGAATTCAAGAGTCACACAACTAATATATATATATAGGTACCTACAATTTTTAAAGATTAACCGGAGTGTAGGTGGATACAATATCAAAAGGTATACTAATTACCAATTACATAATTATTATTTTGTAGAGGCAGACGGAATTCGAAGAAGCTACTCTTACTTAGTTGGTTTTACTTTTCTTATAAATTCCGTCGGCGAATAGCTACGAATCACGAATGCTACACAAAATAATTTGTGTAAGTGGGTCGTAGCCACACGTAGCATTGTATAATGTATAATCTACATTCTACAGTCTTCAACTACACCACAATATTACAATCCATAACTATACTATCTTTAGCATAAAGACTTAGTGGACTATTTCAACACCTACTTACCTTACCTACATCCTACAGATTCCATTGAAGGATTCTCACACCCTACACACAGTGGTCTTAATCCGTTCTGGAAAGAAAACTGATTCTGATAGTAAAAGCTTAGGTAAACCTTAAAATACAATAGGTACATTAAGATATATTTTGAAAATACCTTCCTATTATTTGGTACTGTATAATACATTGCCTACTGTGAATCGCCCTTCAATTCATACAGAGTCGAAGCGGACTCACTAGATGTCGACAGACGTCTGTTTTCTTTATAGCGGCCATGCTAACTGCGAGTAGGGTGAACGCCACGAATACCAACCTATTAGAGCAGATTTTTAACTTTCAAAGTCGTACCGTCTTAACTACCTATAGCATAATATCAATGTGTACCTATATTTCAACACAAATCGTAAGGATTTAAATTGTAGAACTGATAAACCGAAAATGGTCTCATGGCTCCAATTCCAGCCACCCTTTGCGTACCTACCTAATGCCAGATTTTGTGATATAACTATAAATTTACGGTTTTTTACCTTTACTTGTAATACAAGACATTGCTTCTAGCCAAATTTGATGATTCTAAGTAAATGGAAGTACCTCTCGTTCGAGGCCACATCAAAGGTTTTGATTCCCGGACAGACGGACGGACAACGAAGTGTTATAAGTTCCTTTAAATGGCAACATGACCGATTTTGTCCGATTTCAGTTTTAATGTTTAAAAATTGCCACTGATTACTGAGTTCTTTGTCTCGTCAAATTTGAAATGCAGTTTCAATTACAAAAAATTTAATTACCGACAAGGTGGTTGGTAAGACCAAAATCAATCCTATTATTAAGTGAAAAAAGGCTAAAATGCTCGTATTTGGAGCAGGCTGTTATTAGAGGCGTTCACCCCAATTAGACATACTAGTGACATAATAGGTCGGGGAAAAAGTTTCTTCGCATTTTTTAAGAAAATTCAAAACATTTTTTAATATAGTTTATTTACATTTAACTAAAGTATGTAGGTACCATTTTGTTCGATAACTTTTTGCCATCTTGTAGGTAGGGACATGATCCCATTGCTATATAAATTTTGGGACTTCTGATCAAAATACCGCGACAAGTGGTTTTGGCAGTCCTCTCGTGATGTTAACCTGACACTGCCTAAAGAATTCTGAAGAGACCGAAACAGGTGGAAATCTGAAGGTGCAAGGTCAGGACTATACGGCGGATGCATTAACACCTCCCAGCCAAACTCTCTTAATTTTTTCTGAGTGGCTAAAGATGTGTGAGGTCTAGCGTTATCATGAAAAACCATGAAAATGAAAACCACACCCCTTCTGTTGATTAATTCCGGCCGCTTTCTCTCAACTTCTTGCTTTAATCTCATCAGTTGTTCGCAGTAGAGTTCAGAATCGATGGTCCTGCCTGGTGGTAACATCTCATAATGAATAATGGCCTTCCAATCCCACCACACACACAGCATCACCTTGTTACGAGTTAACCCGGGTTTTGCCACAGTCTGTGAAGCCTGACCGGTCTTTGACCACGACCTTTTTCGCACGTTCTTGTCGTACGTGATTCACTTTTCATCACCAGTTATCAGCTTCTTCAAAAATGGTTCGGTTTCATTACGTTGTAGTAAAGAATCACAAATGAGTACACGGTTCATTAGGTTTCTTTCAGTGAGCTCGTGAGGTACCCAAATATCGAGCTTTTTTGTGTACCCAGTTTTTTTCAAATGCGCCAAAACTGCTTTGTGGTCAATTCCCAGTTCTTCAGCTACGTCGTAACTACTGATATGCCGATCTTGTTCCACTTTTTCAAAAATGGCATCCATTTTATCCGTAATAGGGCGACCAGAGCGACGTGCATCTTTGAGATCAAAATTTCCGGATTGAAAACGCTTAAACCAAATTTGTGCTACTCTCACAGACACTGCACTAGGTCCATAAACATCGCAAATTTTTTTCGCGGCTTGCGTTGCATTTTTACCTTTTTTGTAGTAAAATTTTAAAATGTATCGAATTTCTTCATTAGATTCACTCATTTTGACAGTACGAAAAACAAATGAAAATCACACATTTTCCTAATTTGAATTTGGAATTATGTTCTTTAAAATTTAAACTTTCATATGATACCAAAAACAGCCAGATACAAATAGTATAGCCAAAGAGATTTTATTACAAGTTCATACATACTATAATGCGAAAAGACTTTTTCCCCGACCTAATATGTTAGCATCTCTAGTAAATCTGTGCGACTATATAGTAAGTAGTAGTAACAAGCTACCATGTTGACCGGAACAGACTGCCTCGCGTGTGTCACGATTATTGATTGGTTTATTTTTGGACCTCTCTGAGTTGCTGTTTCATCGGATTATTTTCCAGATCGAATCTATAACCATCTGGTGAGTAGTGGAGACTCTTGGATAGGTTAATGAAGTAACACCATATCCACTATACCCGCTTATCTACAGGCCTCAACGTTGTAAGTTCGGAATATGAATGGATTATGAGTCTATCTGCAGATTACGTAGGACCTAATAAAGTAAGAAGAATTTGTCAGAATTATGATGTGTGCGCTATAATTATTTCGATGACTGCCTAGTGCCTACGCGTCCCAGCGAAACTTATCTTACGTGTAGTCATGTAAAGGTCATACACAACGCGTCATTCATGTTCTACGAACCTGGAGCTACCCAATATTGATTGGACTGAAATGTGCCGCTATTCAGCACGCAATGGATTTAGAACGATGGGAACAGCCTCCGAGCGTTAGAAAGAGAAAGTGAATGCGCGTATGCTGATGAGTGACAGGTGGAAGCTGCTTGCTGCAAACACGCTCGTCGTTTTAAATCTACTCTTATTTTGCTTACCTATGATATGGCGAGCAAGTAGGTACTTACTTATTACTCGCACCAAACTTTATAATCGGTCTGAGTATGAGTACCACACCAGTAAACCTAGGTAGTGTGGTATCACATCACCGCTGGCTGGCAATTATAGCTATTTCATACTTCACAGGACCCTTGCCAATATTAATGAATTCATGTGTGATGATGTCAGACTTAGATCGACGAACAGACTGAACTAAGGGAATCCTAATAATGGGCCTGCTTCATAGCCTATCAAAAGAACAGGTTAACGATAGGCTATATATAATTTGAATTAGGTGACGGCATGCTGTCAACCAATCAACAAATTCTTAGCATAAACGCTGAAAGCTCTGAGATCGTGGCATCGATGCGGACCGGAAGCGGCGCCTGCGTTGGACCAAGATGGGGTGTAAGTTACGCGTCAACATTGTCCTAAAGCCGCTTTTCCATTAAGTATGCAAGTCTTGCATGCAAGTATGACGACACATATGCGTGCAAGTTGAAATTGGCTTCTATGGAACCTGTAGCTTGCATGCAAGTTTCCGTTCCCACTACTCAACTTGCATGCAGGCTACTTGCATAACGGAAAGCCGCGTTTCCATTACAAGTTGTAGACTTGTACTAAGTAGGTATGTAGGCTATTTCCATCTGGGTAGATTACTAATAATTTAAACAAGACGCAGTAAGTTTGTTCAATTTATTCTTAACTTTAATGCAGACTAGAATAATACTCTTAGAAATGAGAACAACAATAGTCATTTCACATGTCACAGTGTACCTACCATATACCAGCTTCACAATAAAGGCTATTTTATTATCTGTGTCTCACAAATATAAATAAATTTTATTCACAACAGCTAGCAATATAAAATTTTCATATCAGACTGTATACTTATTATTACTCGAAAGAGGGTGTGACCAGCGTAAAAAAATAGTAGGAAAAGAGGTAAGACCTTTTTTAAGGTGAAACAGGAAGTAATACAACTAACACTGGCCATCTATGCAAAGGATTTTGAAAGTAGGTTATATAGAAAAAGTAGAGTACAATTTTTGGGTACAACTAAGTTAGAAGCAGATCAAGTGGGGGTTAATCTAAAATGGTGTTTACATTTACATTGAATATACATATAATAATAAATTTTTAACTGGTTCTCAGAGCGCTAAGCTTAGCTAAGAACACGGGACATACATAATATCGTAGGTTATACAGTTAATGCTATAGCAACTATAAAATTTACAAAATATGATATATCTTTTGAGATGCAAGAAATTATGCTTTATATCTATAACTTCTAATCAATTCATGTTTATTTGATCTTGTTGATCTGTAATATCTTTAACATGCTGTGCTTCTTAATTACGTAATGATTGTCTTAAAAATGGAGCAACATCGGATTTTCTATAGCTATACAAGTTATCGAGACGTATCGATTCTATGGTGCATTTAATGTGCAATCGTTTTGCTTGTACATTCAGTTTTGATATAGATACCTAGTTTATATAACATTTATTAGGTCACATCACAACTGGATACATTTTGTATTTATTTATTTATTATTACCATGATTAATACATTTTAAAATTAGGTAGTTTTCAACAGTGCCCTCGCACTGCCTTCAAATATTTTATGAAATAAAATCATCAAAAATAAAAGAAATCAAAACTTAACAACATACAGTATAAAAATTTCGTAAAATCGCGCAGTGTAAGGTACGTTTATAATGTGGAATGGCTCGATACAAAAACACTTAAAATAATTTAAAAAAAAAAGTGTACAAAAATATTATGGCAACATTACACCTACAAATTCAAATAACCGTAGGGTTAATCGGCAAATGTTAAAAATTATTTTACATTTGAAAAGCTCAATAGCAATGCTTTTTTATATAGGTATTATAATACATAGGTTTTTATGGAACGGGAACAGAGATAAATAACCAAAGCTAAAGCTGAAATATAAAGGCTGTATTTTTAGCGTCGAATTTGTTTTGTTGTGTAAAGTCTGCAATAATTTTTTGCAAAATACATGTCTGCTTTTGCACGCATCATGCTTTTTTTGAAGATGAATGGTGAATGGTTGTACCGCAAATATGGTTTACTTGAAGAAGGTTTTACTCAGCACAATTCAACTAGTGATTTCATTGTGAGAATCCAATAAACTTAGTCTAAGTTTTTTTTTTAATTCTAAGCCGTTCTTTTACTGCGATCAGGCGCAATCATTATTCAGACAGTTCATTTTCAACTCAGAAAGTTAATGTTATTTTTTTTAAAGTCTTTAGTGTTATTTATCCCAGTTCCCGATTAAATAAATAAGCTTCCACAGCTTTTAATTAGTTTATAATAATATCTAAGCAGATATGAGTGGATTTCGATATTCAATTTATAAATACAATCATATCATTAAGTGGAGCTTACACATGTCATGATAATTAAATATTTATCATCAAGCCGCATTTGCCAAAACGCAGCGAAAAAAAATAAAAGCATTTTTTTTTGGAAATTTTTATTTTTTTAGTTTATGAGTTTGCATGTCATTGTGGCAAATGCGATTCGGTATTTATAGAGAGATACATCTTATCCTACGTTATTTAGCCACTTAAGCTTTATTTTTAGCATTTAAAAAATGACACATCACATAATATTACTTTTGTTTTTTTTTTTGAGTATTTTAGTTAGCTTAGCTGGAGATGCAAACGGTCCTCGGAAAATTAAAAAAATGACTACTTTACCACGGTAGGCTTCACAAAATGTATGCATGTGTATTCTAAAATTTCTTACAGATTAGTTTACGTCTATAAAGTTTGCTTTTATTAGCTTATCTTACAGTATTAAAATATTGTTTTCAGGAGATTATATATTTTTCGAGGACTTATCTTGCAACCAACTCTACCTATAGCGAAGACACACGTCGAAGCCACACTTTCTCAAACTTACAATCCAATATGGCGCCCAGCGGCCAATTTTATCTGCTCATCTCTTACTGGCTTTATGTACCTACACAAAACGTTATCTTCACCTGTTAATTGTCCCTTTAAATACCTTTCGCTTCAGACTAGTTCAATTTCACAAATTGATTCCTTATTTTGGGTTTTTCGTAACACCTACTGATTACCATTTGAGTTCCTATTTAACACTGAACCTCACTCCAGACTTTTCACTTGTGCACTGTTTCCCTATTTAACCTTTAAAACAAAGTCAGAATCTGCTCGGCGGCAAGATCGGTAAGATTCTAAACTCCAAACACAATCTCTGTACAAATCTCAGCCCTTTCCCAAACGCGTTAAGGTCGAATGTGGCTCGCGACGTGCGCCCCGCTTAGCTTGCGTGCGTATATCGTAAGCAGGCACTTGTGTTTTTATATGAACACCGGGTTTTCTTGGCCGGTGAGTAGTCGGAACATGGAGGTGGGCATCGTCTTCATCAGTATCTGGAAATTAGAGAGAATGTCGTTAGCAATCATTAAAAATGGCAAAACACTGAGCATGTACCAAAAGTGGGAACGGTAATGAGACTTCCCAACCTGCGGCACAAGTACGGAAGTCGGTTCGATAAATTTGTCGAATCGACAAAACTGATAAATTTATCGAATTTAGCGAGTACCGAAGCCTGATTGTAAAGTATTGTAGTAGGTCTATATTCTCTTTGGATTCGACCTAGCTATTCGTTAATTTTGTTATGTCGTTATGTCGATAAAACCCACTTTATCGATTTGAACTGTCAATTTAATCGAATTTTATCGATCCAAAAGATCCGTACTTGCGCTGCAGCGAGGATATACAGCGCGTGCCACGTAACTAGATGCAAGATAGCACCAATTACGCATGAACAGTCTCACAAAGGTTAGTTTCAGGCCTGTGGGCCGTTGCTTCCGTATCTCAAAACTGTATTGAATTTTGAAGTTGAAATTGAAGTGTCTGTTTGTAATATCAAAATACAGCTTTTTACTAAAGAAAGTATATACGTTACCAAATTCAACAATTTAAAAAAAAATTCTGTTAATTTGTTCCGGGTAATCTCCGAAACGGCTGGACCGATTTTGACGGGACTTTCACTGGCAGATTTTACAAGAAGTAACTTAGGCTACGTGGGCGAAGCTGCGGGGCACAGCTAATAGTTTATAGTAGGTGTTCACACAAATATAATATACGTCACAAAACTTTCACTTCCAACAGGATTCGAACCTGCGTCTTCTGGTTATCTAGACCAAACGCCTTAACCAACTAGGCTGTGGGAGCAATCGATGTTGACTGCGAAATACTCGAGATGATTTTTTCAAACTGCTTACAAGCCGCCCTCGCAGACCTCGCTTTACAGTACCAATTAAATGGCGAGAGATTTTGCATTATTTAAACTTTATGAAATATATTTTATAGTGTTAACCGACACTAGCGGATGTTCACACAAATATATACATCACAAAAATGTCGCTTCCAACAGGATTCGAACCTGCGTCTTCTGGTTATCTAGACCAGACGCCTTAACCAACTAGGCTGTGGGAGCGATCAATGTTGAGCGCCTTAGGGGCACCTTAGACGCTCAAGCAAACGTACGTTTGCTTGAGCGTCTAAGGTGCCCCTTATAGTAGTCGTGTTACCTCTCCGACGGAGGTGGCGAGGAGGTTCACGATCCGCTCGTGCGGCACCGCCACCACGCTCTGCGAGTTGATTTCAATGATGCGGTGGCCCACGCGCACGCCGCCGCGCTCCGCGATGCCGCCGCGCAGCAGGCTGCAGATCTGACACACAACCACCGACCACCCACGTCACCGAACATTCTTATAGGGGCAGAATACGGCGCGCCGCTATCTCGCTCGCGCATCTCAACATTTTTTTTTGTTAACTAGGCGAGCTGGTCGTTTGCCTGATGGTAATCATAACAACGGCCCATAACAGTCGCAGTGCCACCCAGAACTTTGAAGCACAAAGGCCTGCGCGGCACTGCAATGCGCTCGTTACCCTGAGACATTAGGTATTAAGTCTCATAAGCCCAGTAATTTCACTGGATACTCTGCTCATTAAATCGGAACACAGTAATGCTTGCACATTACTGCTTGGCGGCAGACTTCACGAGCAAAGCGGTGGTAACAACCCAGACGGACACTCGCAGAAGAGTTAGTCCTACCACTAACTGATTTTTGAAGATAAACAATCGCTTAATGTAAAATAGGATTATTGACTTTAATTTTTTTTATGATGTTTTGCAATTCGTTTTGTCAGGAGAATCAAATGACTATATTGAAAAAACTGGAAATCGAACGCTAGAAACGTTAAAAATGAGAGACAAAGTCGGACGTATCTATACTGAGCGCTAAAACGCCTCATACAAATTGGACAGATCATCTGACGTCACTTGTTCAACGCGGGCCGTAAAGCTATACTATAAACATACATTTCTTTGATTTGTCAGCCTATCTTGACATTTAGAAGAAAAAAGCACACGTCTATCACTTACAACACCATTCTGCACGCTAAATCCTAGTTGGTACTTGGTGTCCGGCCGCTTTATCTTGACCTCTACGACGGGCGCGCACGGCACCACGGTGAGTTTCACCACAGTCTGGTTCTTGGAGTTCTTGATGTAAGTCTGGCAGGTGGAGAGGGGCAGCCCAACGAGGCTGACGCCGTTTATTGCTATTATTTGATCACCTGCGGAATTGAAATACGACAGGTGTGAAATAGTGGAAGTTCTGCAGTGTAGGATGGATCTAGGCCAGCTTGAACGCAGGCCAGTTAACTTCTAATGGGGAGTGTGTTTCAAAGTTCTGGGTGGCACTGCAATTGTTATGGGCCGGCGTTATGCTTACCATCAGGCAAACGACCAGCTCGTCTCGTTACCTAATAAAAAAAAAATCACAGTCAAGGCTAACCTCAGATGGCGCCACCATCTCGGTGCTTGTCAATGATGTTTACTTTGGGGGTTATTGAATTAAAATAACCAGTATACTTGTTCGCGTCTAAAAATCATTAGATTTGAAACGGTCACTACGTAACTTAGAAGAAGAATTTGGTTGCCAATAATTTTTTGATGCGCAATGCTTTAGAAATAGCGCTTACAATGCGGTATACAACCGATCGAGAAGGGCTAGAAACTCGTTGGCATTCATTCGCCCTTAAAAGCTCAATAAGATAAATATCCTTTAAACTGCTCTGTCAACTTCTCGTTGACGGAAGCTGTTACGCGTGTAAACGAGACAAAACACTTTCTAGTAATTAAGTAAGTCACGGAATGTTTATGAATAAGGGCTATAATGTTTAGAAATTCCAGAAATGATATTTGTGCTTACCAATGTTGAGTTGTCCACACCTGGCCGCGGCGCCCGCCGGCGCCAGGTTGGCGATGACCACGGTGGGCAGCATGGAGCCCCAGCCGGACTCCACCACCACCACGCCGAGGATCTCGCCCTTCGTCTTTGGGACTACCACCTGAAGCGGTAATGTTGTTATACGTGTCGTCCTCCCGTTACTCGATTATGTATAAATGTGATGTATTCTTCGCTTCCATCACCATTCTACGCATTAATCATCATATTCATTCAAACTTCTTTTGTATCAATAAAAAAAGAAGAAAGAAGTTTGTATTATAGTTAAACCTTTTCCTACAGGTACTCCGTACTGACATCAAGAGAAAAAGGGTTGCAAAGTCGGAGGTGGTCGGAGAGGTCTGGGAAAATATAAAGATACAATACGCGCAACAGAAGTAGGCCTGTCTATAGTCTGAAGTAAGCGCAAGATCTGATTGGAAGGTGAAACAACGAGCCGGTAGTTCGTCTGATGTTAAGCGTCCGCCCTTATCAAATGCAGTGTCACCAAGAGCTTCTGAGCTTCCTGAGACATCATGTATCATGTGCACAAGCACTTGCAAGACTTGCTTCAAGTATTGTTTTTATTCAGTGACAAGTAAACGTTTTACCATTCATGCCATTTGATCTTAAGTGACACCAAACCTACAATTGAACTAGTTAAGTGCGGCCAAAACACACCGTTACATGCATGACGTCTCAAGCATGTAGGATTTGAACGATCGATCCGTTTTTGTCTTAATACAAATCAATCATACAATTCGCATTACTATTATAAATGCGAATGTGTGTTTGTTGGTTGGTCCTTCTTTACGTCGATCCTCCAGCCCATATGGGCTGGCGGCTACTTTTCATCCCGGAAAAGTTACATGGTAAGTCTTCACGCGGGTGAAAACAGCTGCAGCTAGTTCGCTATATTTCAAAAAGTAATACCTCTTTCTGCAGCTCCTTCTTCGCGAACATCTGAAGCTCGTCTCCGAATATCTCCTGACTGTTGAGCACCTCCTGGTAGTCCATCTCCTTCACGAAGCTATGGTCTTCGATCCCATTTGCCTTCAGGAACTCCATGTAAGCGACTTGGAACGCTTGCCCTATCGACTGGGCTATAAACTGGGCCTGCAAGTGAAGGGGAGTGAAAAGAAGTGTTTGGCGGTTGGGACTACATTAGGGAAAGGAAAGACAAGCTGTTGCATAGAATACAAGGAGTACAATAGTATTGACTATATAGGCGGCTCTGTGGGTAAGTTAAACCTGCCTGCAAAGCGAAGGGACCCGAGTTTGAACACAGGCCGCGGCTAACTTTGTGAACATAGTTTGTTTTTTGGGTTCTGGATGTTTGTGTTGTGTTTACATCTGTGTGCGCCCACACCACTGCATTAGGGAATCTTACTGCAGGAGTATTAAGTGAACTGTGTAGGCGTTTATGTTTATAAAACTATCCATCCTAAGGTTGTCTGAGAATTGTTTTACTGTAATTAGTTAATTGCTATACCTTTTTCATCGTATGATACTTCATGTAATGGTATGCAATAAAGATTTTTTTGATCGCATTGTACTATCTGACTAACCGAATCCACATTGCAATTCAACGAGGCAATGCCGCCCGCATGTTGGGCACATCAGCATATACAATGGCCTGTATAAGGTGATCCAACTGTTTTTGTAGATTATATTTGATAAAATTAGTTGTATTATTTACAGTATGTATAAATTGGCCAAATTGTTGATCTATTATAGAAAACAAAAGAGGGGGATAACGGGAGATGAGTGTTTATACGTGACTACTGACTAGTCAGATCATCGCCGCAAGGCACAGCCAGCACTGGCAATAGGTCAAAAACTCAACACCTATTTTAGAAAACAAAAGAGAGGCGGGAGAAGGGGTTTTTATACGTGACAACTGACAGCAGAGTTTTGGCGGGAATGCGAAAATGTGCTGTTGTTGTGTTTGTGTTATTTACTAAAACCTGTGTTTTATCGAGTGTTAATGTGTAATAATGGTGGATTATTAACCATTAAGTGTTCGTAAACGTGCATGAGTGAAAGGCAAATAGTACAAAGACGAAAAACGTGTATTTTCGTATTCTATCCAAAACTCCATAGAAGCTTCAGTAAAGTATCCACCGCTTTACTGAAGCATCACTTCGACTCGACCGCGCCTAGACTAAACTTTAACGTGACTTTGACGACTTCTACACACCAAAACTAGAGATTTATTACATATTAATATATTTTATATAACTTGACACTGGCTAAATACGCAAATCACGTGGAGCCAAACACAAAAAAAAACTGACAGCATTTGAGTACTTCAGAATAAATAATCAAACTCGATGGAGTTACGTTCGTTTTGTTGCAGAGTTCCTGTGGGCAGCTCTGTGACATTGTATTGCATTGTCATCCGATTTACATTTATGTATGAGAAATTCAGCACAATTAAATACCGGGAACTGGGTCAAATTTAGCTTGCGATTAGTATGTGATTCTTGTTTTATCTATTAATTAATTATGTAGACATCGATCAATGCTACTTGGCCTAGTATCAATGTAAACATTAGATCACACACGGGTAAATCTGCAATAAGTATATATTATTTTGCTAACCTAACTGATTCACACATTATAACGGGATATTTACCGTGATTATTATTGAACGACGAGCACCCGATATTTCGACGCTGTTGCAAGCATCATGTTCACGGGAATACTGGCGAGACTGCGGGTGGTTTGTAGACAAAAAATTACGAGCAGACAAATCTGTCTACCCGTTTTCTCAGTCTTTTATTACGCGAACTACCGGAACTCACTCGAAAGTCACCTAACTGAGCTATTTATTCAGATTGAAGTTTATTTTACACTTTACTTTTTGTTTTTTTAAACCAAGCAAATTGTTTTGGTATTTTAGGCGATTTCCAAAAAAGGGAGAGGTTCTTATTTCGATTGTATTTTTTTCTATGTTTGTGACATCAGATCTCCATCATAATATATAAACCGGAAAATTTGTAAAATTCTTTTTTTTATTTGAAAGGATATACTTTAAGTTTGATCCCATACAAATTTCATCAAAATCGGTTTACCAATGAAGTCGGTTCGTCGCTTTTTAAAGTTAAAAGTTAAAATTTTATTTATTTATTATTAGAATAATTATACACAATAATTGTTGGTTGTACTTTTAACAATTATTACGTCTCACCCCGAAGCGATATCGATATAGACATAATTCGTAAAATCATGAATTGTAAATCGTGATTTGTTAAAAAACATAGTGAGGGCAACATACCTTTATTTTTTTGTCTATGCCACTTTTATCATAAGTCATTTTGCAAAAAAAAAAACACTTGGTAGGAAAAAAGCCTTTACTAAACTTGTACGATCTTTATTTACGTTTAGTGTAATTTAGATAACTACTCAAGTTTCATTGACATTATTGGCAACACGACCTTGTAAACTTTCTGTGTTTCCTAATGTAGCGCTAGCTCAGATCTGACTAGTTTATACTTCAAGAGCATTTAAGAGATATATTATCACACTACACATGTCTGTGTTATGATTATACTTAAGGAAAAAAAAATAACAAGAAGATTAATATAATAATTGTTAGTTAGAAAGAGAGAGTTGGTAAGAATTGTTAGTTGTTGTCTTTTTCACACGACAGCACAAAAAATGAGTGTAAGTAATATTTTTAGGGTTCATGTATGTATGTTTGTATTTATGTATGTGAGTTTTTTTATTCCACCTAAACTTTTAAATGCCAGAACAGATTTGAATGTATGTGGTAGGTAACGTTAGAATCCTTACATCATCCCGAGTGACACTGAAAAACTCAGTTATTACTTATCGCGCTAGGTGGCGCATTATCGCTGGTGTTGTTTCACTATGAAACTTCATTATAAAATTTTAGTAAGTAAAGAAAAAGTCGCCTTTGCAATAAAGTATGCCTCTGTAAAGTGCAATTCAGCTAGGTTTTATAGTGACCATTTCAAATCTTAATGATTTTTAAGACGCGAGCATGTTTACTGGTTGTAGTCAAAGTGAACATCAATGACAAGAACCAGCGATGGTGGCGCCATCTGTGATTGGCTTTGCCTGTGCCTCGCCATTGTTTTCTATTCTACAAAGCTTAGAAAGGAACAGAGACAGATAGCGTAATATTCAAAGATTCACTTACACTCACCTCTTCACTCTCAAATACATGGCATATCATTTTGGGCGTGCGATTCAACTTCGGTTGATCGGAGTCATTCTCATGCGGTACGAATCTCCTCCTCGCCATGAGTACCACCAGGTCCCCGATATCGGCTATATATGATATCGTCCTTAAAGCGTGGTCCATCATAATTTCCTTCAGCTCGGTGTTGAGAACCATGATTTTCTCCGTCGATATGAAGAGGTCAACTTCCGTGCTCGGCTGGTTCTCGCCTTCTGGGGCCTGGAAAGAATAGTTGTTTGTAGTTATTTGGTGTTTTTGAAGGTGGTGTTGGCGGATAAATTTGGAATTTGGACTTACCAATGCCTGATTGTCCGAGAGAGCGGGTGGGAAACAAGCTTATATTAGTTTCAAATTTGCTATCTTAAATGGAAATCTACGAATCATATCACTAATTTCGCTCTAGTAGCTATAATATTCCTACAGATTATAGTCTAGTAAATAGTTCCTTACAATAATTATGATAATTATAACTTGCAAGGCTTAGTAGATTCTGCATTAGCTACGTCAAGTTACGTCAGACTTCAATGTCTTAAAAAACTCCTATAATCGGTAGCAGACTTTCAGCCAGTAAAAAATACTATAAATAAAAATAATATGGTATCGCACCAATGGAAACAAACACAAAGGTTCATTTAAACAACAGACTATCAATCGGTTACCGATTGGTTTCCAAGAGGTTACGGTCCCTCAGAAACAATCAGTGACCGAAAGGCGACATCGGGATGAACAATGAACAAGAGACGTGTCCCACTTAAAACAGCCACATCTATTAGAAATTCATGGCGTATGTACCCACCCCAAGCCTAGATTATAATATGTATTTAAAGCTGGTTTTTACCAACTTCCCTCAAAGAGAACAACGAAAACTGCCAGCCAAACCACCTTGATTTTCGTGACGGCCTCCTCGACCATGTTCTTTTTGGGGCGTCTCTTGCGCCGCCGGCTGTCCTCGTCGACCTCCACGGAGCCGAGAAACGTGAGTCGGAAGACCGCCGCGGGCGCCGCGTACACGCCGGAGTACGGACCCTCGCAGCCCCACTGGAAACCGGCTAACCTCCTCGCGTATCGCTCTCACGTATCGTTGTGTTGCGATTGTGTTCGAGATGTTTTGGTTTGCGCGGTTATTTTGACAAAAACAGTAAGCCAATTTCAGAAGAAAAAAAAAAGTTTGTCTATTGGTAATGAAAATTTACCAAAGCGATCAGCGATTTGGAATTAGTAAAAAAGGAAATATTAAACACTAGTTTACAAGTCAGTTGACATGCCTGCACTTTACAGTCAGTTTTGACCTAAAATAATGTAAAATCTTGATGATTCGTGCAAGCCATTTGAGTCAAGAACTTACTCTTTTTGTTTTCTAATTAATGAGGTACATCTTTAATCTGCAGCTTTCTTCCCTTTGGTTTTAAATCAGAATTCGACTGTATGAAAAATATTTACTATATCTGTATGTCGAGGTCGACTTTTAAGAAGACTGACGATACCTATGCTTCTAATTTACACTGTTTAAGAAAAATCACGCCGTTCAGTAGGTACATTTTTATTGTTTAGCTTGCTTCGTGTCAAATTTCAGCATCAAAAGCCATGAAAATCAATCCATCAAAAATTTCAGCGCAAAAGCAAGCAAAACAACTCGAATACAAACACACCATGATATGTGAGAAGCGGGCGATCCTCATTGTTATGAAAGCATACCTAACGGAAAAATCAACCTTAGTTTCCTTAGAATAGGTTTTATTTTGAGTTGTGCGTAGGCGTTAGTAAAGCTAGAAACGCAATGTCTGTGCAATTCGCCCACAGGTGTCGGGATAGGCCACCTCAGCCGGTGTGAATCGGGTATGTCTCATGCTTTATTTGTGCATAATATGGGATAAGTGCGTTAGGAAGCTGATGCCCGAAGGAGGTATTCAACCTTTTTTTATTTCTATCGTCCGCTTGTGTAAGTTTTTGAATATATAGTGGCGTTTACGGAGAATGCCCAAGGCAATAAAAACAATAAAAGGTGACAAAATAGAAATGTGACACGTATTTTATTTATGTTAAAATCCAAATACGAATTGCATAATTATGTGGTAACATAAATAACGTTTTTGAAACGCGGAGAGGAAATCATTAAAAAGCATTCTTCGCAAACGTTCGGACACAGTTCAAATAAAGTACGTAAGCCTAGTATAGTCAAATTTGGACATGCTTAACTTACGACTAGCGTAGCACAGTATGATCGCAAACTCAAACCGTATCTTACCTTCAAACATTAACAAAGTCAGGGTTGACAACTTTACAAAGCATAGCATCAAGCGGAACAAGCCATAGACAAACATTTTCAGAGGAGGCTAGCCGGCCAGTACCCGACATTCTTCTCGGGTCGGATCGAGGGGTGAGGAGTACACTGAAAAAAATACTCTAGTGCCAAATCAATAAGAGCTTAAACGGTTTGGCGGGCAGGTTTCGTAAGTAGACTTACCATTCACAGGGTTCAGACGCAGTAATTCAGTCACTAGGTAACTTTGTTTTTTTATTTATAGGGTATAAATAAAGGATATTTCACTAGCATTCTCAATACACTAAACCTAGATGAGCATGAAATTACATATGTACAGGTGGCGATGAAGATATAATTTTGATGGGAAAACTTTGCGTGCAATAGGAAGTATTTTTTAATGCTTTGTATACAGTGTGAAAAATGTGTATTGTCAATTTAAAGGCAAGTCTGACTGTGTATAAATAAACTGCATAATAGCATTAGGTGTTAGGTGAAAGCAAAATTTTTTTATTTTATATTTTGTGTTCGTAATATAATCACAGGTACTTAAATGCTTTATTTGTTAACGCTCGCCAATTTACATAGTCGCAGAAGTCAGAAACAGATAGATACAGCCAACTGTCAGTGCCATAGACTATAGAGGGATAGGAAGAGACAAAAGTAATTTCATGCTCTCAACTCTTTTCAAAACATCTACATAAACAACATTTATACCGATTCACACGGGCAACTTGGTATTCTGCCTTCGTTAAACTGTGTACGTTATGAGAATGCATTTACAAAAATGATTTAATGGTATAAAGACGTAATATACAGTGGGATACATAACAGGAATTATCACCTAGATATAAAATATATATAATAGTAATGGATAACACATGCCAAAATATGGACTATTTCTGTAAACTAATGCAATTAAAATTGGGACTTTGTTTATTGGTCGCTTGGATGTCACTTACAATGGAATTAAATCAACCAATTATCATCATTATCATTCCATTGCTGAACACACACCTAACCATCGATTGGTAATTGTTAATGTTTTTTTTATGTTATTTGGTAACGAGACGAGCTGGTCGTTCGCCTGATGGTAAGCATAACGCCGGCCCATAACAATTGCAGTGCCGCCTAGAACTTTGAAACACAAAGGCCTGCGCGGCACTGCAGTGCGCTCGTTACCCTGAGACATTAGGTATTAAGTCTCATAAGCCCAGTGATTTCACTGGATACTCTGCTCATCAAACCGGAACACAGTAATGCTTGCACACTACTGCTTGGCGGCAGACTTCACGAGCAAAAATAAAAATAATTAAAGGGTACATTTAATTAAACAATAATGAAACTATGATCGTATCGATTTGTATGAAAAATGTTACGCTAAAATGTTTTGTTGAGTTCGATACAGCGTAACTATTTTTAAGTAAGTACTAACCTTCATTATATTCTTTCAAACTGTCTTTTATGCTAATATGGACAACGTGGTATTGAGTTTTTCGACTAAAGTAACATGACCACTTCCATTGTTCTAAGTAAGTACCTCATATGAGTCACATGAATAAGTGCGGAAACAATTTTGTGTTTAGTTTTAATTAAGAATCAAGTCGAAATTTGTCTTGTCGACGACCTGATTGGTGCCGTGATGGTAAGCGACACGCTAGGTAATATTTGATCTACGTAGTAAACTATATTGTAATGTAATGGTTAGATGAATCACCAAATTCATTGATGTTATGTCACATGTAATATTATTTAATATTAAGACCCGATAATATAACGAATAATACCTACTGCCTACATAATCATCGCCCAGTACCAGGTGTAATGCCACAAAGAAAAGCTAGCCTATAAAAATATCCGCTAGATGGCGTTGAATTCATATAGTAAACCGGTATAAAGATTAGTTCCATTTTTGGCCGCGCGTCAATGAAACGTGGGCGCTGTAATCGCTTATTCATGTCTCTCTGGCCACCAGTTAGTTATCACTGACGCTTAACGAAGTACTAAAAGCAGTTTTATTACTAAACCGTCATCATTTGGCTGAAGCCCTACTGTTTATTTATCAATGCTATTATCGACCATTTTTTTAAAATTACCTTGATCCTCGAAACGGCCTCTTCAGCCTGCAGCATACGAGTGGCCTTCGTAGGTTGTCCCTCGCAAGCCAGCTGAGTGGAGCCGAGGTACCGAGCGCGGAACAGGACACCCTCTATCAGCACTGAACGGGCCATGTCTGCAAGGCGAGGGAGTTCTGTCTCAGGTTTTGATAAAACATTGGTTAATCAACAGAAACTGATAGCGTTACCACAAAAAAAACATTTTTAGTCGCCTGTTTAGCTAGACAGCGTTTAAAGATAAACGTCAAAAATGATTAGAAATATCACAACAGAATTGTGTTAGACAAAGGTTAGACACTACTTAAATCAGGATTTGTGCATGGTTGCTCATATTTATTTGCACGACTAAACAGGCGTTAAACAGTTTACACAGGTTTAACGAGTGTTAATTTTTTTTTGTGGTAAGACCCCAGGATTCTCCGTATATTATTGTAAACGTGGATTTCATTACAATCGAAACAGAAACTAAAATCAGAAAAAAATATTGAAGACTATTTATTTTTTTCGTCAAGCCTATTTCAATTGTGCAGTTATGCAGAAGTGTTTAAATTTAAACCCTAATGGATATACAAAAAAGACTTAATTTAATAAAAAGTGTAGTTAACATTAGGGTCATTCCACGGTGACGGGCGTGACATTTCAACTTCTATTTTGGGCATTTATTCTTTAACTATTATACGAAATTGCTTAAATACTATTGTAATAGATAAGACATCGATGGTTTTTACTATATTTACAACATTTTTTTTCTTAATCGGCTCACAAAACAAGTTACGACGATTTTAGTCGCTGTGACGGGCGTGACGTGTACTCGAACAAGATTATCGACCTCTTCGACAAGACACAATATTTCTGCTAATTACACAATTGTTTTTTAAATTCAATTAGTCCGCCTTTTAGAATAATATGCCTTCTAGATTTACAGTGATATGTCGTATGTGAATATTTGATATTGCAGTTTTCGTGACCTGAAATAAGTTGTGACGGGCGTGACAAGACTTTGTGACGGGCGTGACGAGTTCAATTTTTAATAAGTAAACAAACAATTTAATCACCTAAAGTCATATAAGTATTAACCCAAATTCTAAATTTATAAGCGAAAGTTTAAAAAACTCAGTTTATTAGCTGGTTTTGTTAATGTTAGGACTAACTCTTCTGCGAGTGTCCGTCTGGGTTGTTACCACCGCTTTGCTCGTGAAGTCTGCCGCCAACCAGTAATGTGCAAGCATTACTGTGTTCCGGTTTGATGACCAGAGTAGCCAGTGAAATTACTGGGCTTATGAGACTTAATGCCTAATGTCTCAGGGTAACAAGCGCACTGCAGTGCCGCGCTGGCCTTTGTTTTTCAAAGTTCTGAGTGGCACTGCAATTGTTATGGACCGGCGTTAGGCTTACCATCAGGCAAACGACCAGCTCGTCTTGTTACCAAATAATATATAAATAAAAAAAAAAGGTAAAAATACTGTGATAAGCGTGATTTGTGACGGGCGTGACCAAAGTAATTTGCTCAGCATCACCAATCAGTAACATAAAAATTTATAAAAGTTATTCGCATACATTCCTTTGCGACATACCCTTACTTTCGTAAGCTTTATTACAACGTGCAAGTGATTTGGACTCTTTGATGAGAACTTTTCTATGTATTTTGTGACGGGCGTGACATGCAAACTAGCCTTGCTAAAATGATTAGTAAAATATTATGTAATTATCTGAGAAACACCAAAAATTGTTCCACCACAAGCTGATATCTTGAGCACTCTGTTGACAGTCAAAATATCGCGGAATAACCCATAGAAAACGCAAATCAGTGTTTCCAACACACATGTGTTTTTTCTACCATGGAAATTCCTTGGCAAGATGAAACTTCAAATAAAATTTGATTGAGTGAATGCTAGAATTTTGTTTTTTTTACATCATTAGGTGAAAATTAAACATATTTACTATTAGTAATTAATGTTAAAGTGCTTGTAACATAACATTTATTTTTATCTCATCTGGTATCGATTACCGTGGAATGGCCCATTATTAAAATGCGTGTTCACAAGCTGATTTTAATTTATTTATCTAAACATTCAACAAAGAAATCCACAGGAAAAACAACAAAGACGCGCGTGATGCATTTTGTTTTCAAAAAGTATTAAAGCTATTTAACCATAAAGTAAAAAGAAGATCGTTCAAAAGAAATACTGAATTAAAGATGAAGAAAATACGCTAACGTCATACCTGTTGAAGTAACTTACCATAAAGGAATGATCCAAAGCAGCGGAAAGAGTATTCGGTTTTAGAACTTTGTAGCTGATAAAATACGTAGAGAAGCGTTCGATATTTAAAAAAGCCAATTACTCACCTTCTTTATTTTTATTCTTCTTCTTGCCATCTTTGTCCTGAAACAAAAAAAAATTACTGAAGCATTACTTCGACTTGACCGCGCCTCGACTAAACTTAAACGTGACTTTGAGGACTTTCATGCACCAAAACTAGAGTTTTATTATATATTATTATTCATATAACTCGACACTGGCTAAATACGCTAATCACGTGGTGAAAAAAAAACAAATATGGTGTTGAAAAAAGTTTTTAATAACCTAACGGTAATTTTTTATACTTGAAGCACCTATCACGGTCGAAGATGGAAATATGCTAAACCTACATTAGGGCTGCCTCTCAAGTGCAACTGCTGGCATACACCGAGCAATAGATTTTCAACTCAAGGGTGTTAGCTATCCATAATTCGCTACGCTTGTCAGTCGTTGAGACCTTAGCTTCTTACAACACAACATCACACAATCACAACAACAACAGCCACAACATCTTAATGTTGTGTTACTGACGATGTTGAATTTTCCAGCCCATTCCCTTAGCGTGTTCTTAATGCACCCACGTGAAAAGACGGGGTGGTACCACAGAATAGGGAATAGGTAGTAAAAAGGCGATCATACACCGTTTGTACGGGAGCAGACGTTACCGGTCCCAGACCCCACTCTCCCCTACCTCCACTCATGCTGTTAATACGCACAAGCTTACGCAAACACACGTAGCATGAAATAAGGCACTATGATTGGTCTACAGGTCACCGCTACAGACGTTTTTGCGCAGTATAAGCATCTGCTCATAAGTAGTTATGTGGCGGGTGTGACGCAGTTGCCCTCTACTACAAGGCCTAGCTAACTACCTATTCTCTGTCGGTCCTGTTCAGCTTCTGCCCGCGGTTTTCACCCGCGTTCCCACAGGAAGGGTGCATTTTTCCGGAATAAAAAGTAGCCTATGTTACTCTCCGGTCCATAAACTATATCTATGCCAAAAATAATTTCGATCCGTTGCTCCGTTACTGCGTGAATGAAGGACAAACCAACAAGCACACTTTCGCATTCATAATAGTAGAGTAGGTACTTATTACAAAATATATAAAATTACTTGTTCCAAGGCAACACAAACACGTATGACGATAAAACTACTCGAAAATTTCGTATGAATAGCGGTGAAATAACTAAATAAATTTTAGTCCGCGTTCATTTTCATGCCAACTAACTTAGTCGGATTTTAGTTTCACGTCTCTAATTTTAGACGTAAATTTGGTACAACAGAATAGATAAATGACCACTTAGACTAAATTAAGTAACTAAAATAATTATAGTGTTGTCAAACTAAATTTTAGTTTAATCTTGTCTTTCCTGAATAGCAAACCACGTTTGACATAACTAAACTAAATTTTAGTCTAGTTTAGTTTAAATTGTGCCAACAGAATTGGCACCATTGTGTTTCTCTTTAAGTGAATGTATATTCTTTTGAGAAATAAAATTCTTAAACCACAATATTAGTAGGATTAGGACACAAATGCTTACTTTCCCGTTGTGCAGCGCGTCTTCGTCGTGGTTGTCGGACGGCTCGTGCGCGTGCGGCGGCGAGCGTGCTGACCCGGACACACTGCCCGCCGGCATCAGTGTACGGGACTTCGGCTTGCGCCAGCCCTGCAATGGGGACAACGAAGCTTTTAACGCCAACTATAACGCGTTGTTTTTTATATCATATCGTCATTTTCAGTACATTTCAGAACGCGTTTCAAATTATTATAGCATAATAATTTGATATATTATAGTTAGAAAAGGGGGCCTGAGACGTGCCTTGCCTAGGGGCCCCGACATGGTTAATCCGGCCCTAGGGCTTCGCAGAGCACACTTTGAGTATGACTGTTCTAGAGATATTGTTTTGTTTATTTATATCGCGTTTAATAGCGCGTCAAAATAGTTAAGGCTAAAAATGTTCTTTTTTCTTCAAAAGTTTTCGCTCCTTCTACTGATATATACTGATTCTACCTACTCATATACATGCACAATGCACATATATGTATGTGTGAGTAGGTGTTAGATAAGACCAATGTGGGAAGCTAATTGACAGCCACACTATCTATCGGGAAGCCTGTGTCGTAAAAATATAAAATTCAGATTAACATTATGTTTTGTTGAATATTGTCTATAATAATCTAATTCAATGTCAACGTCTCATATGACAGGTGATGTTTTCTGTCATCGTGTATGTAATGTACTCTCTCTCTTATCCATGGCGTCCCGGCGAATTACTGTGCTAAGAAACTGTTGAAATAAATCTAAGCTAATTCAAGAGATTGGTTTCCTTTTTGCCCATAATCCATCAGGTTATGGGCCCAGGACTAACCGCTGCGCATTATAACGTAAATATTTCGAGATTCGATATAAAAGTTAAAAACGTGGTTAGCACTAAACCGGGTGTCCGCCATCATCTTTGCATTGCCGTCGCCGTTTGCGCAACTGCGCAATATATTAATATTTCACCATGTCTTCAACAAACGGAATAGTTATAGAAAAGTTGAACGGGATCGAAGACTATAATAACTGGAAATTCCTGCTCAAAATGATGCTGATGCATGAAGATTTATATGAGTGCATTTTGTCTGAAGAGGGCTCAAAAGATATTAAGAAAAATCAGAAGGCTTTAGCAAAAATATGCCTATCAGTTGGGACATCTGCGTTGGTACACGTCAAGAACGCGAACACTGCATACGAGGCATGGACCAGCCTTCAACGAGCATATGAAGACAAGGGTTTGAGTCGGAGGTTGGGGTTATTGAGATCATTATTCGGGGTGAAATTGAGCACGGAAGGGATGCAGAGCTACCTGTCAAGAATTACGGAGCTGGGACAGCAGCTATCCGATATTGGTTCCCCGCTGGCAGACGAATTCATAGCTGTAATTATGCTTAGCGGTCTACCATCAAATTATGATCCGCTTATAATGGCATTAGAAAATACAAGCACAATATTGAGTAGTGAGATCGTCAAATCAAAATTACTTCAAGAGCAGATACGGAGAGATGACAAATCTGACATGGGTGCTTTAGCAGTGAAGAAGACTTTTAGATGCTACAGGTGCAAACAGCTAGGACACGTGAAAAAAAAATTGTCCACAGAACGCTAAGAAAACCTGTAACGCAGACAGCAAGATCTCAACATCAAATAATAAATCACTATTGACAGCATTATCAGTGAGTGTGAAAAATAACCTGTGGTATATAGACTCCGGTGCAACAAATCATATGTGCAATGATAAACAAATAATGTATGATTTTGGATATTCTAAACCATTAGAAGTAAGTGTTGCAAATGGGGAGAAGCTGATGACTGGAGGGCTAGGTAAAGTAAAAGTGACTCTAAAAAATTGTGTAAAGACAATAAGCAATGTTTACTATATTCCAAAACTTTCTGCCAATCTATTATCGGTTAATGAACTATGTAAGAAAGGTTATGTTGTAAAATTTGATAACAAAGGTTGTAGAATTCTTGATGGGTGTAGAGTTATAGCAACGGGTACATTTTATAATGGTGTTTGTCAACTGGATTTAGTACAGAATAATATACTGAGTTGTGAGGTAGGGTCGGAGGTTGCCATGAATTCAGTGTGTGACAGGCCTGCAGTAGGTGAGTCATCTAGTGAAGAGAAGGCTGCACTGGTGTCTGCGGAGGCTACACAGGAGCTGTGGCACAAAAGGCTCGGTCACCTCAACGCTAAAAGTATGAACCTCATGAAGAACGGATTTGTAACAGGTATGAATTTTCAAAATACTACATTCAGTCCTTGTGTTGCATGTATTGAGGGGAAACAGACTAAATTGCCATTTCCCAGGAAAAGTTATAGCAGATCTAATGAAAAACTAGGACTAGTACACACTGATGTGTGTGGGCCGATGCAGTCGAAATCAATAAATGGGGCAAGGTATTTTGTAACATTTATTGATGACTACACTAGGAAAACTTTTATTTACTTCATGAATAATAAAGATGAGGTGTTTGAAAAATTTAAATTATTCAAAGCCTTGGCTGAGAATGAAACAGATAAAAGGATCCGGACTATTCGAAGTGATAACGGTGGAGAATATATTAATCGTAATTTCCAGGAATACCTGCAGAGATGCGGGATTAGACATCAAACTACAGTTCCGCACTGCAGTGAGCAAAATGGTGTTGCAGAAAGAGCAAACCGAACAATAATGGAGAAGGCTCGCTGCATGCTCCAAGATGCTGGGCTGGACAAACAATTTTGGGCCGAGTCTGCTAACACGGCTGTCTACCTCAAGAATCGTTCTCCAACAAAAGCTGTAATGGGAGCAACTCCGGAAGAGAAATGGACATCTCAAAAGGTAAATGTGTCTCACTTGCGTACATTTGGTTGCATAGCATATGCTTTGGTAGATAATGTCAGAAAACTTGATTCTAGAAGCAAGAAGTATGTCTTTGTAGGCTATTGCGAAGACACAAAAGGCTATAGACTGATAGACCCTTCTTGTCCCAAGAAGTGTGTCAAAGCAAGACATGTTACATTTGTTGAAAACACATTTTGGAGAAGGGGTGTGTCACATGATGAAAATAAGGAAAGCACAGTAGTGCCTTTGAGTTCATCTTGTTTAACTAATGAAATTGGTAGTAATTTATTAGAAAATACCAATGAATCCAACAGTGTACAATCATCGCCACAGTCAGACTCTTTAATAGGTGATATCTCACAATCTGATGACACAACACAAAATGATCCCCGCAGGCAAACTATGTTTGATCTGACCACAACAGAGGATTCATATGACACAGATAATTCGTCGGATTGTACGTACATTCCAGGTCCCTGCGACATCAACTCTGATGACTCCAACCAGATAGTGTTCGAAGATGCTGAAGGAGATTCTGAGTATGCTGGGCTAGCAGAGATTTTGAATGAGGAGGACATCCCTAGAACAATGGAGGAGGCGATGCTAAGCAGTGAAGTAGAACAGTGGAAAGAAGCTATACAAGATGAGTATAACTCTTTTGTAACTAATGAATGTTGGACATTAGTAGATCTTCCTAAGGGACAAAAGGCAGTCAAATGTAAATGGGTATTTAGCAAAAAGAGAGGCCTAAATGGTGAATTGCTAAAATATAAAGCTCGCCTAGTCGCTAAAGGCTATACCCAAAGATACGGTGTAGATTATCATGAAACGTTTTCGCCAGTAGTTCGTTATTCAACTATACGAATACTGCTAGCCCTAGCTGCTCAGTATGACTTGTTAGTAGAGCATCTAGATGTGAAGACTGCATTTTTAAATGGTAAACTTGAAGAGACTGTTTATATGGACCAGCCAGAAGGTTTCATTGTTCAAAATAATGAATATAAAGTATATAAGCTTAATAGAGCAATATATGGCCTAAAGCAAGCAGCAAAGTCATGGTATGAGAGAATAAATGATGTGTTAACCAATAAATTGAAATTTACACGACTTTCATCAGAACCATGTGTGTATATATATAATCATAGTGATGAAATAATGATTATTTCATTGTATGTCGATGATATAATGCTGTTTTCAACAAAAACATCTCAAAGAAAGAATGTGATAAAGAAACAGCTGATGAATGAATTCCAAATGAAAGATCTAGGTCAAGCCAATCATATTCTTGGCATGAGGATCACCAGAACAAATGAAGGGAAGTACACATTAGATCAACAAAATTATATAAAGAAAATTTTGGAAAAGTTTAAAATGTCAGATTGTAAACCGGCTCAGACTCCTATGGAAGTTGGCCTACAATTGAAGAAAGAAGAATCTACTCACTGCAACTTAGATTATAGAAGTCTGATTGGTTACTTGATGTATTTAACAGTGTGTTCCAGACCTGACATCGCTCATAGTGTGAGCTACCTCAGCCAGTTCAACAACTGCTATTCCGAGGGACACTGGAAAGCAGCGAAGCGAGTTCTGCGGTATTTAAATGGTACCTCACACTACCAGCTAGTGTTTAGAAAAGGTAAGTTAGACATAACAGGTTTCACAGATGCTGACTGGGGTGGAGACCAGCTCAATCGCAGGTCTTTCACCGGCTATTTATTTAAACTTGGTAACTCTTTAGTATCATGGGAGAGTCGTAAGCAGCGTACTGTAGCACTATCCAGCACTGAGGCTGAGTACATGGCAATCTCCGATTCATGTAAAGAAGCATTGTTTTTAAGAACATTTGTTCATGAATGTACAGGTGTTTTGTGCAATGTAAAGTTATATAATGATAATCAATCAGCTCAGAAACTTTGTAATAACTCTATATGCCATTCTAGAACAAAACATATTGATATTAGATATCACTTTGTTAGGGACTTGGTAAATAGAAAAATAATTTATATAAGTTTTGTTCCTACAGAGGAAATGTTAGCAGATGTGTTAACAAAATCATTAACTAAAGAAAAACATTGTAAGTTAGTATCTGAGATGCTAAAAGAATAACTTCTTTTATATATAAGTTTGTGTTAAGTTAAATTTTTTCATAAGTTGAGTAATATGCTTGTTTAACTTGTAACATGCTAACTTTATGTAGATCTAAATGTCATTGCAAAGTAGGAAAATAGAGTAAGGTAAAATAATACTTGTTGTTTTTGAAATATTTGCATTAACTAATTAATGTGTTTATGCTGGACGCCTAGTAGGTTTATATGCTTATAGCTAAGGTAACATTGTCTTAGTTTAAGGGCTCGTGTTGAATATTGTCTATAATAATCTAATTCAATGTCAACGTCTCATATGACAGGTGATGTTTTCTGTCATCGTGTATGTAATGTACTCTCTCTCTTATCCATGGCGTCCCGGCGAATTACTGTGCTAAGAAACTGTTGAAATAAATCTAAGCTAATTCAAGAGATTGGTTTCCTTTTTGCCCATAATCCATCATGTTTAACACCCACATAAACCTACTTTTGACATGTTTCGATAAAGTAGGTAACTGTATTTTTCCTTAATGAGTATTACATGTAATTTGTTAACAAAATTGTGAAACATTACATTTAATTTGTTAGCAAAATTGTGAAACAAACCATTGTTTCAAATACGTTGCATAATGCGTTGGCGTTTCACAATATACATTGCGAGGCATATTTAATATAATATACGTTTGTTAACTATTGGCCAGGTAGCTTATACAAATACTATACGAGTATACGTTAAAATCATATTTTGTATCATTTTGGTGGTATTATACAGAATTTAAAAATAGGTTTAAAAAGTAATAAATTAAGGAAATATTAACCCTCATATGTATATACATGTACACATTTTTTTTAATATTTTGTACGAGACGAGCTGGTTGTTTGCCTGATGGTAAGCATAACGCCGGCCCATAACAATTGCAGTGCCACCCAGAACTTTGAAACACAAAGGCCTGCGCGGCACTGCAGTGCGCTCGTTACCCTGAGACATTAGGTATTAAGACTCATAAGCCCAGTAATTTCACTGGATACTCTGCTCATCAAACCGGAACACAGTAATGCTTGCACACTACTGCTTGGCAGCAGACTTCACTAGCAAAGCGGTGGTAACAACCCAGACGGACACTCGCAAAAGAGTTAGTCCTCCCACTAACACATATTATATACTAGTACTTCTCTGCGGCTTCGGTTGCCTTACCCGTTCTGTCTGTGCTAAACGCACTTTAGGCACGAAAATACATTTTCACACCATCTGCTCGACAATGACCAATTACATACCACGTAGTCTCAACGTACAGTAAGGCATTGCCGTCCTAGTCCGAGAAAGTTGTATGAAAATCCCAAGGGAATTTCCGAGCAAGGAGGTTAAAATTTGAATGAAAACTACGGGCATTATAATAAGAGTTTATTCGAAAATCGAACTGGACACCAAAGGCATAACAAAAAAAACAACGCAGCTGCATAAAATTTAAAACAATAAATGATTTATGTAGCCCTGGGTTTTTATTATCCCGCAGGTGTGAAAAGTAGAGTATTCACCTCTAGGATAAAGCCTGTCTTCGTCTTGGGCGGCTTGAACCCTTCCCTTCACTCAAGACTCTACATAACCTCGCTTCGGGCTTTAGAGTCCTTCGTTACTCTTAGGGTCGAATAAGCCGCCCGTGACGTAAGACACTGTTTTATCCTCTTGGTGCATAATCTAGTAAGGGCCAATCTTTCAATTGCAGCGTTAGTGGACTGATTGCTAGTGAACCGATAAATTTTATTGATCCGTTATGTGCTTGTCATTTTTTTTCGGGTCTTTCAATACGAATTTAACAGACCGTTAGCTACCTAAGGTTTATTTCTTTAGAATGGCAACAATTTATTTACGTCTGCCTTCACCAAAAAGTTACTATAGCTCTGATGATTCAGAGAATTTACGAAAAGTTTTTTTCTTGGCATTATATTGTTGGAATCCTTTTCTTATTTGCAATAAATACATATAGCCATCCTGTAGTCAAGCGAGCGAGGCAGCCCGGAACATATCTGGTTAAACGTCGTTTTTATGTCACTTCTACGTGTTGTTATTTGCATAGCGACCGCTTCTCCTTGGTTACTTGTTGTTTTTTTGAGTTTTTTCATTGGATTTAAAATATCGCTTTTTCTGTGGCGAACATACCACAGAAGCCAGGAAATAAAGAAAGAAGAATATCGCTTTTACCGTGAGATTCAAAATGAGTGAAAAACTGAACGCAAAATTACCAAAACGAAAAGAAAAGGGCTGTAAATTTCCTCAATGAACAAAATAAGTTTCGTCCCATTTGCATTCTTCCCAATGATCAGTGCGATTCCGAACAATATATTATGGGGGCATGCGTCGCTGGTTGATATTTTGCAAGCGAGGCAAAACGCGCACTTGGCGCCAGTCACATCACTTCAGCTTCCACATATTATTTATAATGTTAGATTTTTATAAGTTTACAGTGTTTTGTATATAATTATATTTATACTTTTTTACAATTGTGTTTCTGTAAAACTTTTTTTCAAAATGAGGAGTGTTGATGTGGGGTCAGGCGTTGCAGGTTGATATTTAGCAAGCGAGGCAAAACGCGCTCTTGGCGCCAGTCGCACCACCACCCTGCAACCGCGTGCCCGGCAGCCCTCGCTTTTATGTTTACGTGTGTCGTAATAAATGAGCATTAATTAATGTGACTTCGGGCTTATGATTTCCTATCTAGTAGAGTGAGCACATACCTATAGGGACTCATACCACCTAGCACCTACAACTAAAATATTCTAATCAGTGATCATCCTATTCCTCAATTATTATCCATTTAACTTCTATAGAAACTGTTATAACCTTACTAGCTTCTGCCAGCGGTTTTCACCCGCGTTCCCACAGGAACCGAGTATTATCCGGGATAAAAAATAGCCTATGTTACTCTCCGGTCCATAAACTATATATAAGTTTGTCAAAAATCACCTCGATCCGTTGCTTCGTTGCTGCATGAAAGAAGGACAAACAAACAAGCCAACAAATTAACAAACAGACAAACACACTAGGATAAGGTAGTTTGGCTTTGACATGACGAGTTAGCGAGAGAATAACAACCTTATCTGGCCATAAAACAATCCGATAAAGTTATACCTCCGCTACGTGTTTTATTCCTCCGTTAACTCGTAACTGTCACTTGAAAGATTCAAATTTCTTCTATCAGAGCAATAAGTCTTAGTTGATTCTTTAACGCTAGACTAAGGACGTTATCTCACTCTTGAAAGATCCGCCCTAAGAGTCTTAATCTAAGTATCTATTTATCTCTGTACCAAAATACTGTTCTTGGAAAAACGGGTATACCACGAACAGTGAAGCTGCGGGGCGCAACTAGTCCGCAATAAATAAAATACAGGGTAATGATCTACATTCCAGTTATTGAATAAACTTAGGAAAAACTTTAACAAAATGTTTCAATTTTACCTCATCCTTTTCCCGTCCGGCAGAGTCATTACTCAAATCAGCTTCATTACCATTTGACTCGCTATCCGATTCGGGAAACTCACTACCCGACTCGTGAGACTCATTGCCTTCAATATCCACATCTTCTAAACTTGGTTTTACATCGTCGAATTCAATTTTATTTGCCACTTTCTCACTTTCATCCGCACAATTTTCACTCTCACGAGCATCTTCATAAAGTTGTGTTTCCGATGTACTTTTTTGATGCACTTCTACCTCAAACGTTTTTAAATCTACACTTGTGTCCTGTATAATTTCACTATCAATATTTCCGACCTTATCTTCATTTAAACAAGGCTCATTTTCCTCTACACTCATTTTGTTTACAAACTGTTTACATAGTATAGTCACTCAATCAGAACGGCTCATTCATGGAACAGTCCCACCCACTGCACCTACTCATTGCACAAACATTCCAATGTGGCAGGCGACTTTCACGTTCATTCTTTAATTAGAAAACTTCAACAATGCACTGGCGAAAAACAATAGCTGGCTAAAAATAATCTTGTTTTTTTTTTTCACAAAACGCGCAAGTTAAGCACTAAGCGTGGTTTATAACTGGCCGTTATCAGGCACATTCGGTCATTTCAGAGCGATAACAGTATCAGAATGTAAATACAGACGCCAAACACGTCTTGTCGGGATTGCTACCAACACCGGTTTCATTTACGTTTATGCTAACTAAACAGATGTTGTCAAAGATTGCGATGCGCAGATGGGACTACTAGTAATGCCTACTTTTGAGCATTATTATATTGAAAAACTTGCTTTTATTTTTTGATAATTCATTGCCTTATTGAAGTCTTCTTGTTTAGTTTTAAGATAATTGTTGATTTTTTTATGTTAAGTATCTACATGATAAAAATTAATATCTTTCATGTAAAACTTCAGTGACTTTTAGGTTACCTATTTTATATACTTTTAGAAGTCTTTGAAGATACGAAGCTATATAGTAGAAATAGGAGAATGAGACACTAAAACAGCTGACGAATAAACTCACAGATGCTGCTTAATTGTAGATAGGTATCTATTAACATGTTAAATAGAAAATTAACGATCACTGACCTAGTAATAACCGAGGAGCAAGGTCAATGCGTGTGGGTCAAGATGACAACGTAGGTGTTTAATTATATTTAAATGCTTGCCTGACCAACGAAAACTGTTTGGAAAGAAATATTAAATAGATAAAGTAAGTATACAGTTAATAAATTAAAAAAAAAAATATAATTTCAGAAAGTAGAATTTAAGTAGAATTTTAAAAAGTAACGAATTAGAGGTCTGAATTTTCAACATTATTGTTGTTTGGCAATCCGTATTTTCTTTAACCAGAACTTTAGAAGTAACAAATTAACACACCATAAGAAGATATTTTCAAGCAATTCAAGTCCGATCACAAATATTGGATTAGCAAATTTGAGCCATATTTGCTGCATCAATGATGCCAGCATCATACTTATTTATGAAGAAGCCCTGCAGAGCCCGGTTCGGTTCGGAATTCTGCGGAAACTGGGCTAATTCACAGATGCAACTAATGCGTAGGTATAACAGTGCAAAATTGAAGACGACTCAATCATTGACCAAATGTAATAGGCTAACAAGGTCAAGGCACGCGAGTCGACATCTCGACATGCATGCATTTGTTTATACTCACTACAAATACAAACATAGCTCATGACCTCACAGATGCTCCATTTATTTAGGCATCGAATTCAACATGTGGGGTCCATGTCACGAGAACAATCGATCTTTGACTCTTATTAATAGGTGAGCAAGGTCAACGCTAGTCGAGTTCATACAAGGTGTTACTTGGTACAATCGCAGCTGACGGCTGCGTCATTATTATACTGAGTCACTACGAAAGCATGTTATTATGCTATTGGGTAACTCGTTACCGTGTTTTTTTTGTATACTGTTGGTGACCGAGACGAGCTGGTCGTTTGGCTGATGGTAAGCATAACGCTGTGTTAGTCAGAACTTTGAAACAAAAAGGCCCGCGCGGCACTGCTGTACGCTCGTTAACCTGAGACATTTGATATGAAGTCTTGTAAGCCCAGTAATTTCACTGACGACTTTGCTCATCAAAACGGATCACAGTGACGCTTGCACATTACTGCTTGGCGGCTACACGAGCAAAGCGATGATATCCAATTATCCACTCAGACGGACATTAGCATAAGAGTTAGACCAACCACCTAGTAAAACAAAATTTTATAACTCCGACAGAAACAGACGAAGAGACCAAATTTTTAACCCGTTAATGCGTTTAATCAAGAAACAAGATAGGTTCTCAAGTATCTCTCAAATATTCGACTGCATTTTGGATTCTGAATTCATTTTTGTTTTGTTGGTTTTAAATTAAATTTTAACCCTGAAGGGTAGTTGGTGAATAAAACACTCAGTGACATCTATTATTCTGTATTGTCTGTGCCACAATTTTGACTTATGTGATAACTTATTTATAATCTATGCACTTGTTGCCTATCAAGCATCAGAGTGGGCAGTAGGTCGGCCGCACCCCTAGCCTATAAGTAGCTAACCTAGCTTAGACTCCAAAGTGGGCAGTAGGTCGGCCGCACCAAGTAGCCTAACTCGACAATACTAGAGGACATACACGTCTATCGCTCTAGCGTGCCGCTAGCTGAATGAAGTGATTTCCTCGATGGACGGCAGCTTTATATAGGCGTGGCGCATAAGGCTGTGTGCGTATTCTTCAGTAGCATGGTGGGAGGTAGTCGTGCGAGTGAAACGGTCGATGTGCGAGCGGGAAAGTATTCAAGGGCGCGCGGCTATGATATATGCGCGCTACAATCTCCCCCTCTGGTACACGCTGACGTCCCGTAAGTGTACCAGGTTTAAGAGTTCTGTGGTTTCCTTGGCCGCCCTCGTTGCCGAAGAGGAATAATAGGAGCCGGTGTAATCTCAGCTCGTTTCTCGAATTGGATTATCGCAGATGTGTGATACCGTCCACCTTTCTGTGACTGTTTAGTTACCCTCTGCAGGTGTAAGTTGTCGGCTGGCATACTCAATCGGATGCTCGTCAGCGTCCTCTCCTTGCAGTAAGGCTGCTCCACTAAATCCCAAGGCGCATGGTGTGAAGTTTTTGTTGGCCATTGTGTCCGAGAACGTCGGAACTTGTTGGCGAATGTCCCAGAATGTTCTACTACCCTCTTGGTTTCACCATTTTGTTTCGACATTGTGGATTATTACGTTGGGCGTCAGAATGTAGGGTAGTTGTGAAATTATACCGCCCCACGTTACGCGCCAGAATGTAGGTTACCTATCAAGCATCAGAGTGGGCAGTAGGTCGTCCGCACCCCTAGCCTATAAGTAGCTAACATAGCTTAGACTCCATAGTGGGCAGTAGGTCGGCCGCACCAAGTAGCCTAACTCGACAATACTAGAGGACATACACGTCTATCGCTCTAGCATGCCGCTGGCTGACTGAAGTTATTTCCTCGATGGACGGCAGCTTTATATAGGCGTGGCGCATAAGGCTGTGTGCGTATTCTTCAGTAGCATGGTGGGAGGTAGTCGTGCGAGTGAAACGGTCGATGTGCGAGCGGGAAAGTATTCGAGGGCGCGCGGCTATGATATATGCGCGCTACAACCCTGAATTATGTTCGAGAATTAATTTTGTTACCTATGTATATAATTTGTATAATTAGCATTTTAAGGTAAACTATGACATCAGCTTCTGGTCATTTATTGTTATCTATGAGTATTGAGTAGGTATGTAAATGCGCTTCATTTACATACCGCATTATTATAAATAAAGCATTTATTATTATTTGTAGCTAGCAATGTGAAAAGTAATTTGTTTTAAATTTGGCTCAACGCGTTTTAAAGCTAAATAGACATGGAAGAGAGATGACAGTCTTTAAGTTCAGTTTATGTTTTAAATGACATGACAGAATCGCATCAGAGTGCACGAGATTATTGAAACTTTTAACAGACGAACCAAAACGAAGTCGTACCAAAGTACGACTTCACCTTTCGTAATCAGAGTGGACGAAAAATAGCATTTATACACCACCTGCTTGACAATGGCCATCTATGTATCATGCCAACTTAAACTAAAGTCATTCTACACTTCTCAGTTGACAGAGCAGTAAAGTTGAAGGTACTTTATTCCCTTGGGATACAAAGGAATAGCATTCAATTATAAAATTGTAAGTATAGAATCCGTTATTGGTTGTATAGAAGTAGGTAAGTCCTAAGTTTGTTAAATAAGTGCTGTGCTAAATAAAGAAAAACTAGTTTCTAAATTACATACCTTATCATCGAAAAATCCTTGGTCATCAGTCCTCTGTTGTCCAAGAAGTCTGTCCGTCTCGAGGTCCGTGTCGGCCTCGTCTGAAATGTTACAATGGATGCCTACAATATCATCGTGAGATTATTCTTCCCTCTATTTGTATTACTGTTCGATTACTACAATCTTTCCGAAAGGTACCTTCATCGCCGCTTGCCGGTTTGATTTCCACGGATTCGTTGCTTTGTGCTGACGATGGCCTTTTTCTGTAAACAATGAAATTGAGTTTTAGCTTTTAGTTTTATGGTTAATTCATTATGCAAGGCTGCAAAGTGTTGTCACTTTACCTACATCACGCGACATTACTCGGCCGTCAATTTCTTTATTTCCGGCCTCGACAGTAATGTACTATTTATTCGCTAGCGTGGAAAAGCTATCTTTGTAAAAAAATGCAAAAAAAATAGCAAAACAAACTTCTACCTATCTACTACGACTAGGAGCGCCCAAATTTAATCGAAATTGAATTGTCGTAACACAATATGATATTTGAAAAAAGTGATTGTAAATAAATTAGTGTGTATTTTATTTAGTTATTTTAGTTTATGTTGTTTACATTATCACTAGGAACTAGATTTTTAATTTGTTTCGGATTCCCACGGTTTGTGTAATTCAGCCGGGGTAGTAAAACAATAAAACAAATCCTAATGTGTCGAGAACAGACATATATAGGCTAAAACCTTTATTTAAATCCGTTATAAGTTAACGTTTGAACACATTCTTAAGAAAATGGTGAACACATTACACCTATGTACTTGAATGCATAATTGTTAAACTCAAATCAAATGTCAAATTTTCGGGTAGTCAATATAAACTATCTGGGGCAAAAAAGCGTACTATACGTATGGATACTTACATACCGATCGAAATAGTTTCTACATAGTTGATATTTTATTTCCTGATAAAGTGAACTGAAGCCGAAGACTAGCTACCGCTGGTTTTAATCATCGAGGTAATATTTACTAACGTACTAGAGGAGCTATGTGAAACAAAAAGTCTTGATCCACATTCTGTTGCAGCGCTAATACCATAATTATGTCGTCTAACCAAACAAATAAAACATGTAGCGCTAGATTGCAGCTGAGGTGTAGTTTTCTCGCGATCAAAAGGTCGAAAGCGCCTCTAATTTCATGTCGCTTACGCGTTGTGTTTAGGGAAGGACTGGGATAGTTGCGGTCCACGGACCGCAGAGGGTAGCGTGAAATATGCCTTTGCGGTGTCGACTCTATTATCTCTGTGGTTTTAATCGGCTGCCTTATCAGCTAACAATCTCGTGTTCGTTTTCAATACCAGACCGATTAAAACCAGCGGTCACTAGTCTTCGTGTGGAAGGAGTTGTCAATAGTTTTCACTTCTTTTCGTTTTGTAAGAGCTTATTTATTTAATAACCAGCGAAAATTCTAGACTATTCCTTCCACACGAAGACTAGTGACCGCTGGTTTTAATCGGTCTGGCATTGAAAACGAACACGAGATTGTTAGCTGATAAGGCAGCGGCTTGGCATCGAAAACGAAAACGATTTTTTTGCCGGTAAGGCAGCAGCGGCGCGAGTACGGATCTTTTCGATTAATAAAATTCGATAAAATTGACAGTTTACATCGATAAAACCCACTTTATCGATTTTAACTGTCAATTTTATCGAATAAAACCCACTTTATCGATTTTTACTGTCAATTTTATCGAATTTTATTTATCGAAAAGATCCGTACTCGCGCCGCAGGTCGGCCTGTCGTATACTACTCGTAGTTTGCTATAGATATTATGGTTGCGTCGCTCACCTCGGCGGGTAGACGTCGTCGTGGTGCGGCGCGTGGTGGTGGCGCGGCGTGGCGGGCGGCGCGTGCGGCGGCGCGTGCGGCGGCGCGTGCGGCGGCGCGTGCGGCGGCGCGGGCAGCGGGGACGCGGGCCGGTGCGGCGCGGGGGACGGCGGCGGCGGCGCGGTCTCGCACGCTGCAATATACCACGTCATCTGTTCACAATTCATCACAACTTAGTATCTGTAGTAGACCTCATGTTGAATCCGGAACCCATTCCTGTAACCATTTGTCATTACTTTGTTAATCGTAAAGCCGGTTTCGGATTTAAGCTCCCGTCAGGTAACTATGTCGAGGTGTGTCGGGACAGAACACCGAGGAGCAAGCGCGCTACATCGTCGACCGCATCGTCTTTTAACATCCAATGAGATTCCGGTCAAACGCAAGTCTATTGAGTGTTAAATACCTGAGTACTTTACCTAATGGATCCAGGGAATGCAAGTCGGCGTCAGATAATAGATGCGGCTCTGTGCTAGTGCCGTTTTCAACGATTTCCTTTACCGTTACAGTTGATGAGTGGTTCTGCAAAAAATTATGAAATTCTGAACCAAAGTCCGAAGAAAATATGTGTTTGTACAACAAAAGTGGTACAATTGTCAGTGTGTTTTAGGATATCTGGCCCACGACTAAATGGCCTGATAGATCAATAGCCAAACCAAAATTTACAAACCTCAACAAAAAAGATACAGCATCAAAGAATCACTTTCTCAAGACCCTTAATCTCAAAAAGGGCTTTAGATATCAGTGTACAGCTTTATCATTCATTCAACAACAAAGAGATAAAACGGAAGTCTCTGATAGCGGATTTTCAATTTGTATTATGCGTTTACACTGTTCTGTAGTATCTGATTACACTGACTTGATTGTTATTGACTCTGACCTGATTGTTATTGACACTGACTTGATTGTTGTTGAAACCGAACTAATTGTTATTGACACTGATCTGATTGTTATTGACACTGACCTGATTGTTATTGACACTGACCTGATTGTTACCGACACTGATCTGATTGTTACTGACTCTGACCTGAATGTTACTGACATGACACTGACCTGATTGTTATTGACACTGATCTGATTGTTATTGACACTGACCTGATTGTTATTGACACTGACCTGATTGTTACCGACACTGATCTGATTGTTACTGACTCTGACCTGAATGTTACTGACATGACACTGACCTGATTGTTATTGACACTGACCTGATTGTTACCGACACTGATCTGATTGTTATTGACGCTGACCTGATTGTTATTGTCTCCGTCGGAATCCTCGAGCGAGAGCCCGTCCACCAGCACCGGCATCTTGGTCACCTGCATCCGGCACGAGTCCGGCAGCCGGTCCATCGCTCCCGGAAACAAGGCTGCGGAATACCATACAAATTATTTTATTTACATAGCCCAAGAAGCGCAGAGCGCCTATGAAAGTTCTCTAGGTGTCCACTTAAACAACCATTCGATCCCTATCAATTTGTTAAATAAGAGCTGTGGATTTGAAATAAATAAAATAAAGGCTAAGGGCAAGAAACTTGTCGCTATTATTTTTCAACTAACTATGTTTTTCAAAACTGGCTCTAATCCTTTATCAACCAACTATTATTACCTATTATTGTTGTTATTATTATTAGGTTATTTTCTTGTGTTTGACATGGCATTATGGTTACTTTACCTTTTATGTTCTCAATATCGTTCTCCATGTGCACGAGCGACATGTCGCTGGCGCTGCCGGTGTCGCTGGAGTCCGACGACAGCGTGAAGGGCACGCGGTCCAGCTCGCGGCGGCGCGCCGGCGACGCCGAGCCGCTCCAACCCACGCGGAGGGGCGGCTCGCATAGCACGGGGTTTGACTGGAAGTTAGCATAGCACGTGGTTTGACTGGAAGTTAGCATAACACGGGGTTTGACTGGAAGTTAGCATAGCGCGGGGTTTTAACACAAAACTGTGCAAGTGGCTATTACATAACTGTTTCTATAGCATAGCTGCATATTTAAACGGTAGATGACATAACATTCATATGACTTTTTAATATTTGCACGCCTGCTTGTAGGTTGAATACCTGCTATAACTATTTTTTATTGTAAGATCTGATATGTATAATATTGTGTATTCTTGCAAATAAATGTTTGATTTGATTTGAAGATTATTTTTTTAATGATTATTTATAGGCTTGCCATTTACCACTATCTTGCTTTACCTAGAAAGAAAACGCGTTTGTCTGGTTGCCCGATGATAGAAAGTGAAACGGAGATTATCAGGATTTAACGATTAACTCGGGATTTTATGACATTTTTTCTAGATTAAACAATTTAGTAAAATGATTTGTTTTCAAGTGACGACGTGTTGAAAGGCTCAGCCTAGAATAGATCAATCTCTCAAGTTGAGCTGCTGGAATAATTAAAAAGATAATAAATTCAGTTCAAAAACGACTAAAGAGAGACTAGACTAGAACGACTAGATAATTTTGTATTTGAGGCTGTATATGTGAGGCCTCCCCATTTTTCTTCACAGGCAACCCAACTCAAACTCATTGCAAAATTTGAAACGTCGACAGTCGACATGTTGGCGAGCGACCTCACTGAAGCATCATGGCGTCATCAAATCAAGCCTTCTTAATTTTGTCAATTTAACTATTACATATAGCTTAAAAAATTTGAATTCTTCTAGAATGTTGTTGTGGATGACACTGGCAACTTACCGTCAATCCGATGAAGTTAGAATGGTTATTGGTTATACGAGGACTGTGGGGCGACAGTGGACTCAAATTCCTCGCCTCACGATGAGGCCACTCCGTGTCGCTGCCTTCATGCCCGTTCTCTGATGAACACTCCTGTGTCTGGCGTCTCAGTTCGTAGTCCAAATCCTTAAAAACGAGAAGATCTACATAATGATATTGTTATTTTACATAATATATTAAATTGTTATACACAAATACTGTGGTGGAAAAATTTAAAGCAAGTAGTAAGTTATCTATAACTTTTACAGGTTGTGCAAGACTTAAAAAATGGTAGTGTAGTAGGTGGGGTAACTATTTGTGTTGTGTTGTATTGGATGATAGGGTATCTTAACTAATTTTCTGCCTTTATTTTATACATACTTAGAGACTTTTAATAAAGGTGAAATAGTGTTTCCAGCCAGTGCAAGTGGCAGAAAATTATAATAATTATATAGAACTTAGCGACTCAACTTTTGACAGTGACAGCATATGCTTAATTTCACGTAGTGAACTTCAACTATGTTAAATGGCCTTTGTTCGCGTAATGAAGTTCTTTTGTTTCACGTAATGAAGTTCGTTCTTTTTTACAGTGACAACAGAAATGCGTCATCAATGAAACTCAGTTTTGTTCTTATAGAGCGTTATATATGTTTTGGTTCACTTATAAAAAGTTCTCGATATTTTTTCCAATATTTTCCATATGTTTTCAATAAAATTCTTTCATTTAAATTTTGTCCTTGACAATTACTACGAAAAAAAATATTCAGCCAAATCGGCGTGCCTTTCACAATTCATGTGACAATTGATTCTTATTTACATAAAAACAGACTAGTATAGTATCTACGGTACATAAATAACTGCGTAATAAACAGCACACTAAAATTGTTCTGTCTCACAAAGGAAGTAACATGAATCACGTACAATTACCTGAAAGTTAACAATCTCATCAGTGCTGTTCTGCGTCTGGCCCGCGACGGGTGGACATCGGAAGAACTCTTCGAGCACCTTCCTGGTCTCCGAGAACTCGTATAAATAGTCGAACGCCGCTGAACTTGACGGGGTCATCTCGGGGTCTCTGCTCTCTGTCACTACCCTCTGGAAGGAAAGAGAGATATTGGCTTAAAGTAAGTTGAGTTATTGTCTAAATAAATTTTAATTGTAAGTGTATCTTAAAATGCAGCGATTCTCAAACAGTTGTCTGAATTAATAAAACATTACATCTGTTTTCATTCACATCATGTTGAATTTTCAAAATTTCAAAATCCAGGTTACATACCAGTGAAAGCTTTCTTAAGATCGTATCTGTAGATCCTGACATGACTTCTAAGAAACAAACAACCTCAAAAACAGCTTGTATCTACTTCTTTAGTTCATACGTAGGTTAGACAGGTAATGAATATTAAACCTAATTTTTTACTTCAGCAAAATTAAAAACATAGAAATATTAAGTAGAATAAGAAAAACCTGAGGAAATCCTGGCCTCGGTGACCGCGCCATCTTCTGCGGCCCCACTCCGTACCTCCTCGGCGAGCCCTCATACTCCGCTATCGGAAGCTCGCCAATCACCCTCGTCACTCTCTTATCCTCATCTCCGGTCCACGAGGGACTCTCTCTCACATCTTCCCTCGAGCGCGTCGACTCACTCCCATCACTTAAAGCCTTAGTATCACAATCACCGTTCTTTATATTATCTATAGTTCGTATAACACTCATGTCTATCTCATCATCACTTGCGTCTGGGTCCTTCCTCAAACCTAGAGACACAGAATTCAATATCACTGGAAATAAAACAAAAGGAAATAATAAAATAACGGGTTAGTTGGTTGCGGTTGGCTGTAAACTTCGATTATCCAATTCCCGTTGATTGAATAAACTATGAGAACCAGCTGCTGAATAAAGAATTAAAACCAGTTGATGAAAAGTTAGTCTAGGTTAAGATAATGAAAGTTTACAGTGAAAGTTATGAGACATTCAAAGCAGAAGCGGACACCGAAGCAGGACAAAATATATTAACACACGACGAAAAACCACACGATGCGACATCACAATACGTCAATACTTAACATTGCGGCGATGAATTTCTTAATGGCTAGTAATCATAAAATATGCGCAACTTGTTTTAACCTGTCAGAAAATTTGGCATTGTAAATATTACTTAACAAGTGAAACTTTTGTAAATAAATATAACAAGTTACGCTGTCAGCAATATACACGACACCTGTTAAAAACAATCAAAATTCACCTTTCCAGTCATCATTATCATCAAACACCATGACTTCTCCATCAGCAACCACAGCCATAGGACTACTTTTGGTGCTGACGTCGGTAGTCTTATGGGGATCTAGTATGGGTGAACTGTTCTTAGGTATCCCCATGTTGTTGGCGTCGATGTCGCGAATGGCTTCTCTATCGCCATTCGTGTAGGAGGGCGACGTGTGCCGAGATATCATCTTTTTCGACTCATTTGTTATTCTGTGTATAGGTATCTGAAACGAAAGTATTAAAGATTAGAATGTTAATTAGAATATACAGTGACAAGTTTATTCTACCTATATTTGTAACAATAATAGTCTTAGCGTAATTTAAATCTTACCTATTCAATACAACACATAATGAAGTAAAATTTTAGGTACTATGTAATATGTCGTCGTATTACCTCCCTTCCCGGCAAGCTTTGAATATTCATGATAGCAGACATAAGCAAGAGAAGACACATAACACAGATCTGTTAAATCAATAAAGATTTATTTGATTAAGACAACCCAAATGTTTCCAAACAGAATTAGGAAGAGCCGTATGATTTTATTAAGATGCCCTAAATTCTCAACAATAATTCTGGAATAGCGAAAGTTATGTACTTTCATTCGCTTACCTCGTTACTTATATTAGTTTCAACCGCGTAGTCTACAGTATCTTTATTAAGCGATCGCACTTTGTTTCTCAGGTTGTGTTTGTGTGTGTTGCTGTGCCTTAGCTTCCGCACGGCTTTTGTCCTACTCTGTGAGTAGAGCTCTCGACCTCCCGCTATTTCTATTATCCTGGTGACAAGAGTAGTTAAACTTAAGCATTTTATATCTTATCATGCTGGAACTTTCAAAAACTAATGTGAATAAACTACGGAGCAAATATGCTTCAAAATCTCTAAACACGTCTCTATTATAAAAGCAGATCTCTTTAATAGCAAATATGTTTTCGTTGTATCACGTATGATAGTATATTGATTTCATCTGTCTCTTACATTTTTTAAACATGGTCTTGTAGTAGTTGCTTCAACTAGGACTCCTCTTATAGGTATCTTTTATAGCAACTTTAATCTTTGGAAAAATCGTAACCAACTATATTACCACATATATATATCTATTTATGTTTTCATCATTCGTGTCATGCTGTTATCATGAAAACGATTTACTAATATTATTAGAACTATCATGGAATATGGCCTTAGCATAACAATATCATAATTATACCTAACGGACTCCATACCGACGAGATGGTCATGTAATCCGACATAATTGGCCAATATTGCCAACCACAATATAACTTGTTATGAAATCAATAGAGGAAATAGGGCAAGATAAGTTATTGTTCGATTCTGAGGCTATATCGTATCTATTGTCTCCTTACATTCTGATAGTTACCGCTAGTGAAACTACTACAAATGGTTCTACGATCTACGAGATAACTTACTTCTGTATTAAATCATCAAACTTGAGACATGAAAGAGAGAGAAGTTTCTATCGGGTTTTGAAACGTGAAATATTTTTAATTGGGAACAAACAGATACACACAGAAGTTGACTAAGAATCTTTTGACCTTCGTCCTATCGTCCACAAATCATGATGCACACAGAGAAAAGCTGTAGATGGTCTGTACAGAAATTAATATATTTGTCAATTGCTCTCACAAGCATAATACAATGCAATACAGGACAGCTCAAGATATTACGTCTCCATGTGATGAAGGAAAGCATTAGCACGTGAAGCATTTAAAAACTATTATTTTATTAGGCAGGACTGCATTTACAGTGAATTGTCTAACAACATTGAACTAGAGCGTCGTTAATTATGGTGGTGTAGGTACCTCGAATCTCTTAGTTTATAAGTGCCCCCTTTGGAGTTGAGTATGACCAGCTGACCCTCGTTCCGCTCGTCGTCCGAAGACGCGTTGTGCACGTTGTTGGGGTCACGCCCCTCCAGCGTGGAGGTCAGTCTGTAACACGCATAGAAACTACTTAATTCAAGTTCTAAAAAAATCTTGCCAAACTACCTGTACCTATAGCCTCACACCCTTCATGTATTGGGCTAATTTGTAACATTTGACAAACCCGTATATTTTAGTAAGTTTGCATAGAAGACAATAAATTCAGATCAAAAGACCTTTCTTAAAGGATCACAAATATTAAAAGTCATCGAAAGCTTACGCATTATAAAGAAAGTAAAACAATAGGTGCAATCGTATTCTAAAAATTGCTTGTAATAGAAAGATTATTTGTACTACTGGAATGGATACGAGAAAATCGTCCATTTGATTGGTAAGCATTACTAATCGCTAGAATTTCTACGAACCGCACTGCATTCGCTACTGGAACATCGGTTTTTAAATGTCATACGCCCAAGTTCACTGGCTGGACTGACCTGTCGTGGTGGTGCTGCATGTTCTTGGGGCGGCACTTGGGGAAGAGGCGCGTGATGCGCTCGCCGACGTCGCTCGCGGGCGTTGAGTCTCCCGCGCCGTCCGCCCGCAGCGCACCCGCGCTCATGTCGCCGCGCCCGCCACGGTCACGCCGCCGCCGCCTCTACCGGCAATACCGCCGCTACGTTAGTTAATAGAAACTACCGGCTCACATTGCACCACAAGCATAAAATTTAAAACAACACTGCGCTAGGCAATGTATTCAGGGTTAGAGTAAATCAGTATCTACGAGATCTTGCGTGCTCCGCTCCAACTGCACCACATCGTCACTTATCATTCGAGTGGAAAACATATAAGATTAAAAAAACAAGCTAATAGATAAAACGTTACATATGTTAAAAGAGCCGCAATAAAATCAAATGATGCAAAATAAATATTGTTTCTACTCTTCGGTTTCAATTTATGGAAGGTACCTACTTAAGTTACCACTAGAAAATGACCTACTAACAAGGTGTATGTAAGTACCTCGTCTACTTAGCTTTTACTAAAGTGTGTATCTACTTCGTGAACAAAACTCTCAAGTATTTTATAAATTAAGCGGAAGTGGACACTAAACGCTACTTTACCATATAGAAAGAAGAAAGTAAGAAAGAAAATACATTTATTTCAAATCAATATCTTCAGAGAGAAAAGGAAAAATCTCAACGGCTACGGCGATACAAAAGGAAAATAAAACTATACGCGTCCGTTTTTACAAGGCCGTTCCTTGCCAAGGACAGAATCAAAACAAGTCTGTAGACGAAAACATTAGAACTTCAAATGCGAGACCTTGTAAAAGAATCAATAGTCAACATCATCCCGCATCCACCCAATCATTAGTACGTATTTAGATTTATCAGTACGTTTTCGGGTTAGTTTACAACCAAAAGGAAACGAGGCCGCGGGGGCAATGACGTGTTTCGCATGGCACCAACTGTAACCGGTGCCAAACTGCCGGATCGATAGAGCATTAGCTATGCGGCCACGGGCACGACGGAAGTCGGGACTGGTAGCGGTCTACGTAGTATTATTTCCTCTGTGGTAGCGGTCATAGAGCGTAGAACCCATAGAGTTATATAAATCTGTGGTAGAACCTAACTTAGCATACAAACCAAAGTCGTGACTTGAATTCCGGTAAAAAAGGCTTCATTAAAGCGGGAAAATAGTATATTATTTATAATCCTACCAACCAAAAAATATAATACAATTAGTTGCATCATTTTAAATTCGATTTTTTATAAACTAGCTGCTGTCCGCGGTTTCACCCGTGTGGAGATATTGGGTTTGATGGGTTTTATTTTTTTGCGCGGAGCCCTAATTGTTTTTCTAAAATAAATGTAGCCTAAGTTACTCCTTATAACATCAGCTATCTGCCAGTGAAAGTCCCGTCAAAATCGGTCCAGCCGTTTTGGAGATTACCCAGAACAAACATACAAACAGACACACAAAAATTTTAAAAATGGTTGTTTTACTATAATTCATAATAATTCATAATTCATAATTTATTTTGCATAAATGTACATTGGTGGACAGATAAAATAGTCGAGTAAGTACGTACATTATACCCAGTTCGGGTGTCGCAAATAGTCTTAATGTACCTAACTACTACTAGCACATTTTTCTTTTCTACAATGTTAAGGTAATAAACAAATTTCAAAATTTTCAATATTTCATAAACGAATGTCAACAATACAGAACATAATATACCTACGCATAATAAAATATAACCAATGTCAAGTTTTCATTTTAAAAAATTCATTTAAATCGTAAAATACATTAATAATAAGCCAATTTTTTAACAGTAGCGTTAAAAAATTGGCTTAAATTTATTGTAAGGAAGGTCCTGTATAGTCTTTGGCAGATGATTAAAAACACGAATACTAGTTGCATATTATGCACTTTTGTTATAAATCATTGTTTTTACAGTCGGAAGGTATAAGTCATTGTTTTGCCTCATAGGAGTTTTCCTTGTACGCATATCTGATTTTCTTTGATAGAGATCGTCATTGTTTTTAACAAATAAGCTTAGCTCCAATATGTAGATTCCTGTGAGGGTTAGGTATTTTTTGTCCTTAAAAATTTGTCTTAAAGACTCTTCACTTTTCATGCAATAAATAATTCTAAGGCTACGCTTTTGGAGTATGAAAGTGCTGTTCACATTCACCGAATTGCCCCAAAATATTATACCGTATGTCAATAGGGGGTAAATATTTCCGTAATAAGCACATTTGGCAACATCTACAGAAGAAACATCGATTAACACCGCCAGAGCATAGCAGCAACTTGAAATTTTGCTATTGATTTTATCAATTTGCGACTTCCAGTTATAGTTACCGTATATACTTTCATGTGCATTTAGTAAAAAGCTGTTATTTTGATATTACAAACAGACACTTCAATTTTATTTTATTTGTATAGATTACCTAAGGATGGACAAATGGGTGATAAAATCTTATTAATCGCGATATTTTCGTCGAAATAGGTTTCCGCTTTTTTGAAACACGTTTTTATCTATTTATTAGCCTTTGATCATTATCTCGTCTGAACTTAAATGATGATTTGGTCGAATGGTGAATACGCTAAAGCTAGACTAGGGAACGCTAATCTTATGGCCCGACGTCAAACTATCAGCACACGCCGTCTTCGCCAACGGATTTATGCCAAAGGTTTATAGCCACGTCAGCGCTGGACATTACACACATGCAACATTACTTGAAATGTATGCTAATTTGTGTACTGCCTATTAAAAATGTTGTGTTAACTTTTTTTTATGTTATTTGGTAACGAGACGAGCTGGTCGTATGCCTGATGGTAAGCATAACGCCGGCCCATAACAATTGCAGTGCCACCCAGAACTTTGAAACAAAGGCCTGCGCGGCACTGCAGTGCGCTCGTTACCCTGAGACATTAGGTATTAAGTCTCTCATAAGCCCAGTAATTTCACTGGATACTTTGCTCATCAAACCGGAACACAATAATGCTTGCACACTACTGCTTGGCGGCTGACTTCACGAGCAAAGCTGTGGTAACAACCCAGACGGACACTCGCAGAAGAGTTAGTCCTCCCACTAACAAAACTAACTTTACTAAACTAACGTTTATAGCAGTTACAAAAATGTGTATGTTAGCAGGCATCGAAAATTTAGCCTAGCAGTAGTTGTCTTTGGGTTTAGTATGAACTGTCCCACTGTTGAAATAATTCCCCAGACTATACTGCTTCCGAACTTGAGCCTAAAATCGAAACATTTGGATAAACGAATACAATTGCTGAGCAAACCCCTCTAATACTTCAGTAAGATTTCTCCATCGCAAGGTTGCTTGAAACAGATTCATTATTAGCTATATGGGGGCCTGTCATCATTACACTGTTCTGTGACTTGTTGGGTTCTCTTTGACAAATTCTGAATACCTACTGTTCATAACATCAACGCTTGTACAAATGTACACCCCTGCACTAGAATTTAATAGAGTCTTTAAAGGTCGGCAACGTATCAGTAATACCCCGAGTGTTGCAGATATCCGTAGGCGACGGTAACTGCTTACCATCAGGCGGACCGTCAGCTTCTTTGCCAACTATGGCATAAAAAAAAAGAATTCCTGTATCACAGGTGGCATAGACACACACAGATGCACAACACAACATCAAAGACCCGAGAACAAACTTTGTGCTCGCCACCCAAATCAACCTGGAGACCCTTGCTTTGCAGGGTTATTACCAACTTAGCTACTGAGTCGTCCAATGAAGTGATTCTAAAGTTTTTTTTTGTGCTGAGTAGCTCGCTTGTTCTCTAGCCCAGCAGCAAAGCACTGGCATATGATGCGGTAAAGCGGAGTGATGCCGCGACGCCCACCTTGCCAGTCTTCGCTATAAGAGGGATTCGTTTCATGCCCCTCAAACCATGGATTACATTACAAGCTTCGTACTTTCGTTTTACTTTAAAAGTTAGTTCATTTGCAATATAGACCTATTCCCGATTTGATTAGTAACTGATGGGCTAGCCCAAAGGCTAGCCCATCAGTCAAAAATGGAGTCAAATTCCCTATTGAAAAAAAGTTCCATTTCACTTCGTTGTTTGAGAAATTAGTCAAAACTAATTTCTCAAACAACGAAGTGAAATGGAACTTTTTTTCAATAGGGAATTTGACTCAATTTTTAATGATGCCAATCAATTGGTTTTCTCATGAGAATCAAGTGTCTATATCGCAAAAACTGCAAATCGAACACAATAAACGTCAAAAAATGAGAGTCAAAGTCATGTGTATCTACCAATGACTATAAATCCTCTGTGGTATCTACTGAGAGCTAAAACGCCCCACCACAGGACTTCACATGTTTTACGCGGGCCGTAAAGCTGTACTAAAACATGTGTTATTTTGGCCGTGAAAAACTGCATTGTCTTACAAAATTAAACAATCTTGTAATGTCATTTATATTACTTTTGGATGATATTAATAATTAATTCATTTACTTTATTAATTCTATAAAATCTATCAATATAATGATAATTTTGTAATATTTTAACATAATTTTTTGCAATCTCTGCTCTTACTTGTTTGTTCAACTATGCATGCAGTCTGCACCTATAATTGCGATGGCATTTTCCTCTTGTTTTTGTATTGCGTGTTTTTATATTTCATGTCTGGATGTACATTGTGTTGATGTTCAATAAATAAATAAATAAAAAATCGTTGAATTCGAGAACTTTTAGATGCAGTATCTTGGTGGAATTTTTTTTTTCGCATACTTTATCACAATACTTATTCTTTCCATTTTATAAATAAATAAATAAAAATAAATAAAATGTCTTTATTTCAGGCATGAAACCCATAAAAAATTAAAAATCCTACACATATCAATTTACAATTAGAAGTTAGAAATAGGCGATATCATTATAAAATAAAATTAAGTAAGTAAATAGGTAAATATAAAATAAAAATAAAATATTATCCATCCTTACTCTTTTGTTCATTCGGCTTTGTATTGAGTATAAAGAATGGTTGGTTTCACTAAAAGCACTGAATGGACACGGACAATAAACAGTCGAAAATCACTTCCCAGAAAGCGAAAATGTCATTACAAAACGCAATTTATACTTAGGAAATTCTACCCTTCTCTGTATTAAAACGGTCTTATCTGACCTTATTTTATTAGAACTGAATTGCGATTCAAAATGAAGGAGACAAGGTGTTAATTCGCTTGAATTTCACTAATTGGTGGAAGGTAGAATGCCAGGTTGGCTTGCCTTTTGGGCAGACGTCGTCGCCACTACTGTTCACCAATTAAAAGGTCTCTTCAGTTATCCTGAAGAATGGAAGACACCCTCCGGTAGTAATTAAAACTCCATTTACGGAATAGGCTGCCATTGCCATGCTTTCATTCACAATAAAATTCATTTTCCGAGTGTAATTATAGCAATCAGGAGCTGTGACGGAGTGAGAGTGCCCACTTTACGAGGCCTAAAGATATTTTATTTAAAGTGCGTAAAATAATTTTTAGTTGGAGAATTGGTGGACTTGTATCCTCAATGGTAGAGGCAGATCACCGCCAATTGACCTGCAGAGTTATTTTAATTCACTCGGAATGATATCCGTGTCGGAAGCCAATGTCTTGATCGTTTATATTTCGGAATCGCATCCCGTCACAGAAATTTCCTGTTTAGATTCGACAAGCTTCATAAACACGGATATAATCATAAACGATCAGAAATAGACGGAATCATTCCGAGTGAATTAAAATCGCTCTTCTGATCGATGTTTACATCGTGTAACCATAGACGAGGCTTCTTACCGTTTTCTAAAAGACGAATACTATTAACCGAATGAACAATATATCTTTTGTTATTTATTAACAAAATATCGCGCTCGTTCAATGGAACAGACATTCTGAGTCGTAAAGTAAAGGTCAATGGTTCTGAAAGGCACCGCTGTAACCTTTGATGGTGTACGCCCTAGGGGCCGCTTCCACGAACACGAGTTTAAACTTGCAAAAAATTATGGAACTACCTTCTAAATATGTTTAGACATAATAATAATAACATGTGGTGTAGAGGTTGGTTTCGAATTAACTGATTAGCGTGTACGACTATTGTGGACTGATCACCATATCAGGACCAAATTAAATGTTCGTGTAAGAAAGTGGAAATATTTGAGCCGTGTCTGTAGAACTACAGACTTCAATACAGGAAATCCTAGTTATAACGGTGTGTATAGTGGTCGCAGGGCGTTAGTTATTTAAAAGTAAAGAAATTGCGAAGTAAAATATTCTATTATTCTATTGATTGAAGCTGATTCTGGAAAAACACCGTGTTTTGAAAACACTAGTGAACACAATCAATACGAAACTAACACTAAATTTGTGAACAATCAAGAACAACTAGCGCTTATGAACACTAATAATGTCAATCAAGAAACACTAACTCATGTGAACACTAATAAAGTCAATCGAGAGACTAACGCTTGTGAACACTATTGGAGTTGGAAGTCAGAACCCATTTTTTTGGCTCTTTATGTAAGTAAGAGGTAATTCTGCTCTTTATGCCGAATATACAACCGTGGAAACGGCGAAGAGGTTAATATTTTTGGCTTAATTCTTTTTACACGTTTTCTGGGAAAATTTTACACGTTTTCTGGGGAAGAGAACGATAATATCCGTAACCAGGGGCTGGTTTTATGACTATTGGAGAGATTGCCTATTTCATGAATAGGAAAGCATGAAATATATGAGATGTCGTAAAGGGTTCTGAAGCTATGTTAGTTGTGAGGTTACCCGCCAATCTCTACGTTTTTATAATTTTTGAATCCTAGTAGGAGTTTGAGGCTTAGCGTGTTTGTTACCCCCAACCATTTTTACCAGGTGATAGTAACTCTTCTGCGAGGGTCCGTCTGGGTGGTTACTAAATCTTTGTTCGTGTAGTCTGTCGCCAAGCAGTAATTACAAGGCTTATGAGACTTATGTTAAAGGTAATGAGCGCACTGCAGTTCCACGCGGACCTTTGTTTTCCAAGGATCTGAGAGGCAATGCAATTGTTACGGGCTGGTGTATGCCATCAGGCAAACGACCTCGTTATCCATTGGTAAAGTTATCAAACGTTTGGCGGCGTATTTTTGTTCTAGGAGACGAGTATGCTTACTACGATACATCACGAATCACGATGCTGTCCTTGATCGAAAGCTCAAACGCATCATAAAATTCGAACTATTTACGGAGTTACAGAATCAAGCAAAACTCAACAGACCATGATTCATAGCCAATGCTAAAGTCCAATAAGTAGCACAAGCCATTTACCACATCGCTGTGGCCACTTGAAAAGCTCCGCTTGCGGCAATAACTACAAAACCTGGCCCCAAGTGCTCGGTTTACGACATTCTAAACTGGCCTCACTTTCCTACTGCAGTTTTGCAGGGAATATTTGAGCCAGTTTTTCGGTGAACAAGTTGCAAGTGGTTGATATAATGGGTGATATTATGGTAATGTGCCTGGTTTACTGCACTGTTATAATTGAGTTGGCAAAGCTTTCTGTGAGTGACGACTACCAAGTGGGTACTCTAGCGGTAAACTATGCATGAATGTCCCGGCTATTTCATAATTGCCTGATGTACGTTGGGACAACTTGGGTCATGCATTCTCCATAAGCTTTCTACATTATTAATTATTATGCTAGTTTGAATGTACTCGGTAAACTTTTAAGCCCTTACTTGTGCTTTTTAGCAGATAGATTGGCCAAAAGTTTTTACTAAGTGTGTGTCTGTGTTTCATAATTTATTATTGGGTCACGATGCACGCGTTAAAACGCGTATGAAACTTATAACATTTTTTTTTAAATTTTCATATTACTTCATAAATTCGATTTCAGTTCTGTTACTTTTCTCGAAAGGCTAGCAATTGACCACTATCTCGTAAGGATATGGTTCAAGAAAATAAATAAGTACGCCAATCCTAAAATAGGACTAGTCCTTAAGTGCAGCTAGAACACGAGGCGAGCACTAAAAATTGTTTTAAAAAAGCGGTGCGACGAACCGACTTCATTGACCAACTGAACTTTGATAAAATTTCTATGGGATCAATTTGAAAGTACATGCTTTAAAAAAAGAATATTCGAAATCGGTTTATAAATGACAAAGATATGAAGTAGGAAACAAAAAAAAATACAATCGAATGAGAACCTCCTTCTTTTTTGGAAGCCGTTTAAAAATATTCTACCACCATGTTTTGATTGCATCACGATTGTTTCCTTCAATGAAAACTCAAGCTCATTGGAGGATTCAAACCCTTGATCCTCCTTCCCTTGATGACTATCATCTAAATATATCATCACAGAAAGTTCAGTAGGTACTCAGGAAAAAGTAGGAACGCTTTTAAGAGGTCATGTACCCTTATTCTAAAGCAAAACTTTTTGTATACAAATTAAATTGCGCGGAACAAAAGAGAGTAAGAACTTCCTCGCCACAATGTTTATAAAATAGCATGAACAAGATCCTCAGAAATCGCCTTCAGCTATACCAAAACGGTATACTCGTACCTACCGAGCCCTTCCTCAAAGTTCGTCCTTTTGAATGTAAACCAAGTCAAAACAAGAGAATCCTTCCAAGACTGCCGACAATGAAATTATTTTGAAGGCATTAAACGATAGAGAAATCAGGTTATTTTCCATTTAATATGTATCGCGGTTGTGAATATAATGACTGCGGGGTTAATTAGGGAATACTAGCTTCTGGTCGCGGTGTTCACCCGCGTTCCCACAGGAACCGTGCATTTTTCCGGGATAAAAAGTAGCCTATGTTACTCTCCGGTCCATAAATTATATCTATGCCAAAAATCACGTCGATCCGTTGCTCCGTTACTGCGTGAAAGAAGGATAAACCAACAAACACACTTTCGCATTTATAATATTAGTTAGTAGGATTAGTTGGATTAAGGAAATGGCTTCGTTGATATACAGTTTATTAATTCAGATGTTAAAATAGTTGGAAAAGATTACTGGACGACAAGACTATAGGAGTAAGGCAAACTGATTGATGGTGTTTTAGAAAGGTTGTAGTCATTTTAAAACGCGATTTTAATACGTGAAAGTCGTGTAACATTATTTCGAATAATAATTACCGATCGTATTTTTTTCACGTATTCAGAGCAGTAAATACCTTATTGTAATATTGTTTTAGAAATTTAAACAGATTTAATTTTAAGTTTTAAAATATTTTATCATATTTTACTTTCTTTTCAAATAATAAAATAATTTAACTTATTTACCGAACTTCTTAGTCGAGAATTAACATAATGTGGATGCGATAGAAACCGTTAAAATTTGTTTTTTCACACTAATCACAGACTAGATACAACCTGAGTTTAAATTGGTATGACCATATAACCATGTATACCAATTCAAACTACCCTGTATTATAGCACTAATAAAAAAAAATTAACTACAATATTGTCTATGGACTACAATAAAAATACCGTGCAAGGTTTCAATGTCGAGTTAAAATTTGTCTTCATTATCTAACGAAAATATTTTTTACAAACTCATGTGAATACTAACCTTCTCTCAACATGTTGTCTTCGTTATACCTGTAACAAAATAAATTGAAATTAATAACAATAACATATAAAACGGACCTTTTTAAATAACTAGTATGAGACGAGGGTGAAGAGATTCATATAAGAGAGAGCAGGCACCACGATGATAATGTCTCTGGTATTGCAGATGTTCATAGGCTGCGGTAACCACATCACATCAGGTGGGCCCTTTGCTTTTGAATATGAATATTTATGCATATGAAAGTATATATACGGTGCATATAACAAAACAAACATTTTTAAAATTTTTGTGTCTTTCTGTCTGTTAGTTCCGGGCAGCGGCTGGACCAATTTTGACGGGACTTTCACTGGCAGATAACTGACTTAGGGTACGTGGGCGAAGCCATAGGGCACAGCTAGTCTAAAATAAATAACCGGACAAGTGAGTTGAACTTGCGTCTAGAGGCTTCCGTACGATTATCCCAGAAACAAACTTAACACTGTAGTTAAAAAACATGTTCTCACATTCCAACCGCAAATGTAAGTTTGTACGTACAATATTGAGAGTTTTACCAGCTATTTTAAGACTGCAAAGCCTTGTGTAAACGATAGCGTTACACTGCCAAGTTTTGGGTTGTCACGAAGTTGTGCCCAAAAACTTGGCATGTAGACGAGGGACAATCCGAAAGGCTGTTCTTGTTTTTGGTCACACAATTTGTTATTAAAACCACATTATAATAGAGATGTTAGTTGATACCTTCAAAAAGAAAGGTGTTCGTTTCAAGTGTCGTTCCGATTCGTAGTTAAGTACGCTAGCTTTGTGCTCGAAGCGCTGCATTTCCTCTCCCTCGAGCGCTTGACAGCTCTTTCCAAATCTTCAAGACCAATTTGCATTTAAATTTAAAGCGCTGGTTTCGCTTTACGGTGCTAGTGATTTGAATTACGAATACGTCCTTTGACGTTCATATAATATATACTGGAATTTAGGTGAAGATAAGTGCTTTTTCAGTGACGATTAGTACAAGTTTATAGGAACGTGAGCTATTTCTGTGGTAGATACTGTAGGTGATCTTTTTTCAGTAACGTGCAATAATTTATATTCGGGTTTGATGAACAATGTAGTTAGCACGTCATGCCAAGCTAACATGTGCCATGTGCAGTGTGCACCACGACTAAATTTTTCTACTGTTTTGACTCGCTCTAACGACTGTCTCGAGCAGGCGCTAAACTTACCATCAGTCATACGACCCGCTCCTCTCGTTACTTATAGTATGAAGAAAACTCTAATTCTAAGTGCAGTCATAAACGTTACAAGTGAAACACTTAACCGTTGGTGGGGGTTAAAAATTGCATGTTTTCTCCAGAGTTTAGAATGCTTATCTAACGATACTTATGTTACAGAAGCTTCTAGACGCTCATAAAACATTTATTAGTTATAAATGTTACTCATAAAGTTTTACAACAGTGTTTCATCTAAGGTTAAAGATTCTTTGAGCTGAAGTTAGAAAGTGTACTTTAGTGAAGGCGAACGTTAAACACAGTGCATCTTCCATTTTGCTTGTAACAAAGTCGTTTATGATTGACATTACTTTCGTAGCGCATAACACTATAACTGTATTATTAGGGTTCCGTACCTTAAAAGGAACCGTTTACAGACTCATTGCGCTATCCGTCTTGTCAAGACCGGGAATCAAAACCTATAGAATCATGACATTTGGCAAGAAGCAATGTCTTATAGCACAAGTAAAGGGAAAAATCCGAAAACCATTTAGATACATCACTTTTTTTTATTTTGTTGATTGTAGCTAATTACCTAACGAGTCCCGTAATGGAACAACTACAAGTTTGTACGGAATCCTCGGTGCGTGAGTCCGACTCGCACTTGGCCGGTTTTTTATTACACTTAATAGGTTAGCGTTTGACCAGTATCTCGCCGCGATGTGTGCTCCTAGCGCAGAGTTACTACCAACTTAGCCGTCAAGTAAAGCCTTAAAAATAAAGTATTTTAGATAAGCTTCTGGTACAAAAGCACAATACATAGTTTTTAGTTTAACTTCGAGGTTTAGCATTGATTCCGGCGACGGTCGCGTGCAGCCCGCCGCCCCGGCCGGGTCGATGCACTCGACTGGGAACATTAGTGTTGCCGATGTTTCACTGATTAGGTTAGTTTAGTCCGTTTAGGGAAACATAAGATTTGCGACTTTATATTGCGTATAGCTCAGTGGTTTTGCAAAAAAAACGGCTGTAGGTAGACTGCGCCGACATTTCGCATTAGCGTTAAATAATAATGTTCTAGTTTTATTTCTACAGCTTGCTACTTAAAATCTATGATAGGTCAGATTAGAATTGTTTTCTATGCAACAAATTTTGTGATAAAGTGTTTAGGAAACAATATGATGCCTTCAGAGATACGATTACAATTAACATATATTTTTCCCGCCACCGCAAACTAAATAGATTTGCAGCAGATTTTTTTTTTATGTTCAGTGAAATTACTGGGCTTATGAGACATAATACCTAATGTCTAATGCTAGATACTGCTGGATACTAGATACTCGTAATCCGCGCTTGATGCAAAAGCGTTATTATCATGAAAAGCCAACGCACGTTAGCATAAGCGTCTACTGTCTGCATAAGAGCACATTGCAGTGCCGAATTTCAAAGTTCTGTGTGGCACTGCAATTGTTATGGGCCGGCCGTGCTTACCATCAGGCAAACGGCCTGCTCGTTTCGTTATCACATAATATAAAAAATAAAAAACACCACAAATCAAATAAAAAAATCAAAATGTTTTTTATTTCTGTAACCAAAAATGTATATACAATATACATACAAACAAGGTGGGGACCTTTTTTTAATTATGAAAATACTTGTGCTCTTCCATATCCATTACAGAATATTACAATTAATAAGGTAGGTTAAACAGTCTATTACAGTATACAAATTAACAAAAACAGTGTGTGAGTGTGAGTGTGTGAGTATGTGTGTGTGTGTGTGTATATGTGTACCACAGACCTCAATCACAACAATTGAAAATATAAGACTATCGTGTGATAAAGAAAAAGGCCTCGGTCTAGCCCGTAGGACATCGACGAATCGATCGCCCACATCGGTCGGAACACGGACCAAGGTCGCAAAGGCCCGCACTGAAGTTATCCTTATCCTATATTTCGAAATATCGCCCTTCGGTATTAGGTATTGACATACACTGAATACCGAATCAGTGAGTATTGACCTAGAAGTATCGAGTACGGGGATTAGGTAACGGAGTTCAATGTATCAATAACCGCTTCGGCGCTATCGACCTATCGTAAAGCAGTAACGTAGTAATATCTGAACCAAAAGATACTTTTGAATAAATCCCTTGTAATATTATAAATGCGAAAGTGTGTTTGTTTGTTTGTCCTTCTTTCACGCAGTAACTGAGCAACGGATCGACGTGATTTTTGGTATAGATATAGTTTATGGACCGGAGAGTAACATAGGCTACTTTTTATCCGGGAAAAATGCACGGTTCCTGTGGGAACACGGGTGAAAATCGCGGGCAGAAGCTAGTCTATAAATAACTGGAATCTATCAAACTAATTTAATAAAGTTTTTTTGTTAGTTGATTACATTAATTAGTCTTGATAACGAGTTATAACATAACCTACAGGGCTTTATCTGAAAACCAGAGACAATTATTTCGTACACTTGACTAACAAGTCAAGCTAGCTCAACTAATAAGCCGAGATAATCCGTTTTTACCTATGGATGACACGACAATTTAATGACATTTATGCGATTTATAATTGTATTATTTTGCAAAAGTGATAATTATTTTTCTTAGTTCATTGTTTGATATTGGTACGCCTCTGCAGGCAGAATTTTGACCCATCCTGCTGTAACACCATTGCTTATACTGTACCCAAAATTCTCACAAATAAACTAATTACATTTCATTTCATAAGAAAGGGATGTAGATATTTGACAGGTCTAAAATTAGTTTTAATTCTGTTTACAGCTCTAAGTATAAAGTAAGAAATTCTAAGAGACATTTTTATACGACATCCTTCACAAATTAAACGCCACTAAATTACTGACCGTTAAAATTACACTAGATACAAGCAAGTGGATTAATCTGACAGGTCTAAAATATATTCCATCCCTTTCTTATGTTCTTATTTAGTAAAAGAGAAAGTGAAACGTATCAGGTTGTGACGACAGAATCAAGGGTATTTACTATGTTCGTTTTGTATCAAAACAATAAGGCAGTACCTAATTTTCTCATCTATTTCAAAGTATCTATAGTACCTATATTCGAGAGTACCATTTTTTTTTTTTTTTTCAAGCTTTGCTAATATGTTTAGGAAAACCAACGTTAAGCAAATGGGGTTCTTGCGGGCAGGGTAATTGAATGGGAGAGCCGTGATGTATTATCGGGGAAAACAACAGAGAACCCTAAAAATGAATTTTCACTAAGAAAAACAATACGCTTTTTTAAGAAATTGCAAGTCATTTTTACTTATTTTAGTAGGTTCTTCATAAAATCATAATTTAAGAGCGTTTACGCCCCACGGCTTTTTTATACGTACTTTCAAGTCCATCTCCGTAATTAAGGAACCAATTTTAACAAAAATTTATAATACGCATAAGCAGGGTACATAGGTCTAAGGGTGACTAGCTATATTTGAATTAGCAAACAAAGGGTTCGAGCCCTGGAGCTTGCAGAGGAAAATAGATTAAATAAGGGTGACTAGCACCAAAAAGTATTTAAAAATAAGCTAAATACGTTCAGCTAAACATATTTAAGGGCTTAAATATAATTAACATAAATGTGTATAGCAACAACTAAACCATGTTCGTCACAATTATTTAACACAAAGCTACTGTCACTCCAATTGAACCCAAGTAAATTAAGCCCTACTTATTCTCGTATTTTATTTACCACACATCAAACGCCGGCCAATATTAACGAGTTTTCCTCAGAAACATGTTATTTATACATGTGGAAACCTGTACCACGTCGTTAGCCATCAAAGGGCCATCGCAGGGGTAAATGGGGATCTGTAGACATGGAGTGATGCGTCATCAAAAGGGAGGGGATGGCGAGCATATCGCTTTGATACAAAGCTAGGGTGTAGTGTGGGCGTAGCGTATGGCCAGGTTAGGGATGGCAGATTCTTTTGAAAGATATCTTTTGAGATGGTGAAACGAACAAGTCGATTGGAAATGTCATATAAGCGCGGTTAAGAGCTGTGAATGTCAATATATAATATTGACATTCACAGCTAGATGGAGCTATGGCTTGTAAGCCGAAAAGAAATACATCATATCAAGAATTTCGCAGTCAACATCGATTGCTCCCATGGCCTAGTGGTTAAGGCGTCTGGCCCGGCAAGCCAGAAGACACACGTTCAAATCCTGTTGGAAGCAAAATTTTTGTGATGTATATATTTCTGTGACCATCCGCTAGTGTCGGTTAACACTATAAAATATATTTCATACAATATATAATATGTCACAAGTAAATAAATAAAAAACCGGTCAAGAGCGTTCGCGCACCGAGGGTTCTGTACAAGCTTAAATTGTAGGTATGGAAATAGTTCGTCCATCATGGGAATCGCTAGGTAATTCATTCACCAAAACGATTAAATAAAATAAACATTGTGATGTAACTACTAATTTACGGTTTTCGGATTTTCCCCTTTATTTATGCTATAAGTCAATGCTTCTTGCCAAATTTCATTATTCTGGGTCAACGGGAAGCACCCTATTGATTTTGATTCCCTTGCGAATGTATAAATATGCTTGTTTTTATATTTTTTTTATGTTATTTGGTAACGAGACGAGCTGGTCGTTTGCCTGATGGTAAGCATAACGCCGGCCCATAACAATTTCAGTGCCACCCAGAACTTTGAAATACAAAGGCCTGCGCGGCACTGCAGTGCGCTCGTTACCCTGTGACATTAGGTATTAAGTCTCATAAGCCCAGTAATTTCACTGGATACTCTGCACATCAAACCGGAACACAGTAATGCTTGCACACTACTTCTTGGCGGCAGACTTCACGGGCAAAGCGGTGGTAACAACCCAGACGGACACTCGCACTAAATATGCGGCATAAACGGCTGTATCTTTTGCTTGTGGTGACTTAGAAATTGTGTTCAAAGAATGTAATGAAGTACGGAACACTAAAAAAGGTAACGAGACGAGCTGGTCGTTTGCCTGATGGTAAGCATAACGCCGGCCCATAACAATTTCAGTGCCACCCAGAACTTTGAAATACAAAGGCCTGCGCGGCACTGCAGTGCGCTCGTTACCCTGTGACATTAGGTATTAAGTCTCATAAGCCCAGTAATTTCACTGGATACTCTGCACATCAAACCGGAACACAGTAATGCTTGCACACTACTGCTTGGCGGCAGACTTCACGGGCAAAGCGGTGGTAACAACCCAGACGGACACTCGCACTAAATATGCGGCATAAACGGCTGTATCTTTTGCTTGTGGTGACTTAGAAATTGTGTTCAAAGAATGTAATGAAGTACGGAACACTAAAAAAATTAGACAATTGACAAGTGTTAGTAGAATAGATAGGTAGATATTTATTGTAAGAATAAAGGTAGAGCATGGTATGGTGCTGGGTGCTACGCTATGACGTCATGAAGTCAGTGCTACGCCGTAGTCGCTCCAGCGCTACGCAAGGGGAAGACGCGGGGAACGACAGCAGTCCTCATTGAACTACGTGTGAAAATACACGTGTGCCGATTATTCAAACCGAGTTGTCTCATTTCTGGACCTAACAGTATAGATCCTTTACACTTTTATATTCGTTTTCTAAATTTCCTTTGTTACCCAGTTGATATTGCAAAACACAACAGCACAACTGGATTACCTCTCCTTCAATCAGGCTCTCTTTAATCAAGCGCGGATTGTGCTAGCGCACTAATTCCTTGTGCAATCTGAGTCTAGACCAGACGGAGACCTAATGAAATGTCTAAGCTGTTCGATATTACGTGCCTGGAAGCAATCACTCGAAACATACCTTACTAGTTCCATTAATATTAGTAAATTTTATTGAAACTCGCTGTTAGTTATTTAACATTTAAAGGAGTTCTTGAAGAAAGAGGTTTTATAGCGCTACTTATATGTTGATTTTGATTAAGTTCGGGCAATTATTGCACAAAACTGCTTAGGGGCAGCTTAGACGCTAAAGCAAACGTACGTTTGCTTGAGCGGATTTCGTGCTACTCGAAATGCGTGCTTGACGCAAAAGCGTTGTTATTCTGACAAGCAAACGTACGTTTTCTTGAGCGTCTAAGCTGCCCCTTAGCGGCAGATTACGCAAGCTGTGGTGGTATCATTTCAGAGAAACTCTCGCAGAAGTGAGTCCTACGACCAGAATTAAAATCCTACTAATGACATTAGTGTGAAAGAGTGTTGTGATGGTTTCTCTACGTTTATGCAGAAATGGAGCAACGGATCGGCGTGATTTTTTTGTAGAGGTTCTAATATGGGCCGGAAGTGACGTACGCTTTTTTTATTCCGGAAAAATGCTCATCTCCTGTGGACATATCCACGAGAGTGAAACCGCTGGCACAGCTAGTCTTTTTTTTATTAAAAATTGTTAAATAATCTGGACAAAGTTCTGGACAATTAAAAAGCAGAACATGTAAGTCAAACACAGAACTTTATACATTGTAACGGAATATTTACCGTGATTATTATAAGCTGGTGAGCTCCCGATATTTCGACGCTGTTGCAAGCATCATGTTCACGGGAATACTGGCGAAACTGCGGGTGGATTGTAGACGAAATTATGAGCAGACAAATCTGTCTACCCGCTTTCTTTGTCTTTTACGCGTACTACTAGAACTCACTCGAAAGTCACGACAAAACACGCTCACGATATCACTGCGTTTTTTAGAGTCCTTAAATGGCTGTGATTTAATTTTTAGAACACTGATCACCGGATTCCAATGTATAAAGTAGTGAATAACCGTGAAAGTCTAAAACAGTGTCAAACACAGAACGTTTCGTAACCCTATCAACGTATCGATTTCATAAAAAGCCTAGCGCTTATAGTAGCTGGATAAGTTCGTAAGCACTTGTGGAAGGTCGTCGATTGACGTAAGCAACGTGGGAACGTACAGCACAGATACTTTGATGTTCAAAGCTCGGGGTGGCACCGCAATCATTTACAATACCAGAATGACGTGAGAATTGTTATTGGCCTGATGAAATGCCATCAAAGAACTTGCTTGTCTTACAACAAAATTGGTTGATTACCGTTAAATCTTGGCTGTTTTTAAGCGAAGGTAACGTTAAACCTCAGATCAGACAAACAATGGAGATATGCCAGTTCGCGTTCAAAATATGTCTCCGTTTTTCATACATTGTTTTCACCATTCCGCTTCGGAAAAACTGTCAGTACGGCACACCTACTCATTTTTTACGCACACTAAGAAACTTACAGCCACACAAATAGACTAATTAATAGTCCACATGCAAAAAAATGAGGCAGCAAGGCCGTCTGTCTGCAGGGTGAATTCGATTAAATGTATCTGGCCTGCGGCGCAAGTACGGAAGTCGGTTCGATGCATTTGTCGAACCGAAAAACTCGATAAATTTATTGAATGTTGCGAGTACCGAAGTCTGATCGTAAAGTATTGTAGTGGCTCTATATTCTCTTTGGATTCGACGTAGCTATTCGATAACTTTTGTCGAAAGTATCGAGGTTAGATAAAAGTCGATAACAACCACTTTATCGATTTGAACTGTCAATTTTATTGAATTTTATCGATCAAAAAGATCCGTACTTGCGCCGCTGATTTGGGCCTCATGCTTTCGCACCAGCTACGTACGCCTTACCACATCTCCTTGTTTCCATGATCTGTGCGTTAAATCTATGACAGCCAGAATAGAGTGAAGCTCAAGATAATTTCCTACCATCCTATGATTGCATTAAGTTTTTCCTCGCCTCAAGCTCATTATAAGATTCGAACCAAGAGTATTTTGATGAAAGGAGTAAGGAAAAAGGAATTTGGTATAAAGAAAGAAAGAAAAGAAGAAAGAAAACATTTATTTAACATTTATTTTATAAGACAATACAATGTCAGACTCCTCATTCACCCTGGTTTATTGGAAGTGAGTTAAATAGAAGCAACATTGTTTTAGTGCATAGATTACGATCTGGTCACTATCCCTGTCAAAAATGTAATTATTTAATAAAAAATCAGATTCTCCAAATTGTGAACAGTGTGGTAGTACTGAAGATGTTCAACACTTGCTTCTAGAATGTGTCAAAGGTGCCAGAGAAAGGAAGAAACTAATGGACAAGTTTAATCTAGTTCGCACAGATATTGGTTTGTTTACAAATATTTTGGCATCATAGTGAGTCAGCAAATTTTTTTTATAAAATGTTTAAATTAAATTAAGTTTGGTATTTAAGTTTAGGGTATGATGGGGCTGGCATACCAATGTGGGAAAAGCCACTAAATAAAAGTAGAGGGCCAATCTTTCAATTGCAGCGTTAGTGGACTGATTGCTAGTGAACCGATAAATTTTAGTGATCCGTTATGTGCTTGTCATTTTTTTTCGGGTCTTTCAATACGAATTTAACGGACCGTTAGCTACCTAAGGTTTATTTCTTTAGAATGGCAACAATTTATTTACGTCTGCCTTCACCAAAAAGTTACTATAGCTCTGATGATTCAGAGAATTTACGAAAAGTTTTTTTCTTGGCATTATATTGTTGGAATCCTTTTCTTATTTGCAATAAATACATATAGCCATCCTGTAGTCAAGCGAGCGAGGCAGCCCGGAACATATCTGGTTAAACGTCGTTTTTATGACACTTCTACGTGTTGTTATTTGCATAGCGACCGCTTCTCCTTGGTTACTTGTTGTTTTTTTGAGTTTTTTCATTGGATTTAAAATATCGCTTTTTCTGTGGCGAACATACCACAGAAGCCAGGAAATAAAGAAAGAAGAATTTCGCTTTTACCGTGAGATTCAAAATGAGTGAAAAACTGAACGCAAAATTACCAAAACGAAAAGAAAAGGGCTGTAAATTTCCTCAATGAACAAAATAAGTTTCGTCCCATTTGCATTCTTCCCAATGATCAGTGCGATTCTGAACAATATATTATGGGGGCATGCGCTGCTGGTTGATATTTTGCAAGCGAGGCAAAACGCGCACTTGGCGCCAGTCACATCACTTCAGCTTCCACATATTATTTATAATGTTAGATTTTTATAAGTTTACAGTGTTTTGTATATAATTATATTTATACGTTTTGCAATTGTGTTTCTGTAAAACTTTTTTTCAAAATGAGGAGTGTTGATGTGGGGTCAGGCGTTGCAGGTTGATATTTAGCAAGCGAGGCAAAACGCGCTCTTGGCGCCAGTCGCACCACCACCCTGCAACCGCGTGCCCGGCAGCCCTCGCTTTTATGTTTACGTGTGTCGTAATAAATGAGCATTAATTAATGTGACTTCGGGCTTATGATTTCCTATCTAGTAGAGTGAGCACATACCTATAGGGACACATACCACCTAGCACCTACAACTAAAATATTCTAATCAGTGATCATCCTATTCCTCAGTTATTATCCATTTAACTTCTATAGAAACTGTTATAACCTTACTAGCTTCTGCCAGCGGTTTTCACCCGCGTTCCCACAGGAACCGAGTATTATCCGGGATAAAAAATAGCCTATGTTACTCTCCGGTCCATAAACTATATATAAGTATGTCAAAAATCACCTCGATCCGTTGCTTCGTTGCTGCATGAAAGAAGGACAAACAAACAAGCCAACAAACAGACAAACACACTAGGATACGGTAGTTTGGCTTTGACATGACGAGTTAGCGAGAGAATAACAACCTTATCTGGCCATAAAACAGTCCGATAAAGTTATACCTCCGCTACGTGTTTTATTCCTCCGTTAACTCGTAACTGTCACTTGAAAGATTCAAATTTCTTCTATCAGAGCAATAAGTCTTAGCTGATTCTTTAACGCTAGACTAAGGACGTTATCTCACTCTTGAAAGATCCGCCCTAAAAAAAAAAGATTCGAACCATCGACTTACGCAAACAATGGCATCTTAGTGGTATCACTATCACTAAGATATCATTGTTAAAAAAAAACCAAATAGTTAAAGAAGCTATTCGAAACACATTTTTATCCTTCCTAGAAACTCGGTAAATCCCAAAGGATTTATTAATACTTAAAGTATAACAGTTTCCTAGAAAGATCTCACATTAGACAGTATCTTTTGCATAATTTAGTGGCTTTGTTCCCTTGTACCCTCTTTATGATGGAAAACAGTGAGGCGTCGTCCGTTGAGCTTCTATTGTACTTTGCGTACCTTTTCTCAACAAGTTTTACGATATTTTTTAAACTAAGGATTTAGAACAACAATTTTTAAACACTTTTAAAGTCACTGACTAATTTTTTTTCTTAGATAGGACATACAATGTATAAATCATAATTATAATGTATACAACTATTAAATCTATCTAGAATCTAGAACCACCTCCGACCTCAAATAGGAAAACAAGTAAAAACGTAAGTTGTTTTTGTACACAATTTTGCGCACTAAGGAGTAATTTATTCATAACATACTCTCCCGTCATTTAAAAAAAACTCACCAGTTTAGTAGAACCTGAATGTAGTTATGTTAAAATCAGTCGAAAAACTTTACCCTCCTTTCCTTTGGCAGTCGGATAAAAAAATAATATTTTAATTACTACCTATTCAAAATATAATGAAAAAACAAATTATATCCCTTATGTAAAAAAAACTACTATCTACATATTTTACGCGTTCTAGTCTAAACTACTTGTTTCTACAAAAATTCTCGTCCAATACAAATTCCTCACAAAATCCCCCGCTCCAGCGTTAATTACTATCTGAAGTTTATTACGTTACAAGTGCACGGTTAATTATGACTTCATAATGTTGCCAGGAGCGGAAAATGTTTGCCCGGACAAACAGCCCGTGTACGCACCGGGTCAGATGACTACGCGCCTTTATCACAATGCTCTAGAGGACAGAATTGATTGAAGCTCTTTCTTCCCTGTTTGTATACGGGACCCACTGGGCCGTTATGATATTGTGCATCGTGCTCTCTGTATGGTTAATGCAAAATTCATGGAAAGGACAATGCACGATGGAAGAATAGGTTATAGGAACGTTAAAATATACATAAAACACTTGTGATAGTAGATATGTAAACTTTTTATTTGCATACTAACATACGGATGAACATACCTACATCAACAACAATGAAACGTACAACGTTATAAAGAGATATATTTAAACATATGACTGAGAGAGTGGCAGAGCGGGAACTTGTGGGACTTTCAATCCGACGCACCTTAGTTCAAATCTGGGGCCTGACTCCGAAAATCGAACGTCGAAGCTTCGGCTGACGGATCGGCATTTTCTTACCATGAAAGACAAAATAAGAGTAGGTATATAATATGATAGTAGAGCACTAGAAACTGTCTTAGCTACCACAATGACATGGTTCGGCGGCCAATACCATATACTGTACAATCTGTACATATATAAGAGGTTAGCCTCTCTGGGACTATTATACCCTATCAATAATAAATGCGAAGGTATGTTGGTTTGTCTTTCTTTCACGCAGCAAAGGAGCTACGGATCAACGTGATTTTTGGCATAGATATAGTTCATGGACCGGAGAGTAACGTAGGCTACTTTTTATCCCGGAAAATGCACGGTTCCTGTGGGAATTGACACCGTGAGCAGCAGCTACTTTAAAATAAGTCTCCAATCACTGAACACGTACTCCTTAGTTACAGAGACCCGCTATTAGAGTCATTTATTATAAACTTCGTGCTCCGTTGGGGCCTATATGAATAAAGCATTTTGAAAGCATAGACAATGAAAACTATATCTATACAAATAAATAAAATTGAAGTGTCTCTTTGTAATGTCAAAATAACAGATATTTTTTACTATTATGCAGATTCAAGTACAGTCACGGTAATAAAAGTTTCGTCACCTTAAGGTCTATTTTTGTTTGCGCAGTAGTTATTTTGTGTTAAGATTCTTTACTTAAGGTTTAGGGTATTTGCAATTTTGGACCACATCGTTGCTTAAATCAGAAGAGATGGAACTCTATTATGCTAAACTATCAAGAATAAAAAATAATTATTGAACCAACAAAGTAAGCCCATTACTTCCCTAACTTCCAAATAAAACGAGATTTTAATTCACGCACGTAGAACACACAAACACGTCCACGCGTCTAATACTAATGTTCCCCTACGCGCTCCCGTAAACAAACAGCGAGTGTGTACATACCTGAGAGCGAATCTCCCATTTATTGCTTCATTTAAAGGGTTTTAAAGCAGATAAGTGCTTTTAGCGACGGCCTTATTAGGGCTTGTATCCACAGAGGAATGTGGGTAAAAGATAAGAGGGAACTAAACACGCTGGCGATATAAATTGTGTCGGGTTTTGGAATTCAGTGAAGCGATTTAATTGGGTGGGTTCTAATGCTTTTTCTAGTACGTAGTATTTGTTGTTATTGGTATTTGAAGACTGCAGTGAAAGGTAGGGGGAGTGTGCAACTGTGCATTGCATATGTGGTGATCATTTGAAGCGGCAATGCCTCAGTGATACTGAAGACATGCGATTGAGATCAAGAGTTCGTATCCTGCGATGTGCTTGTGCAAAGCTCGCTTGGCTAGTTATCACCCTTCAGAGCCTACTAGTCCACCGCGCGAACTAATCAGTGGGCGCGGCTAAAATGCATGCTATTTCGTCTAACATTCGTGGGACAAGGTAAACTCTGCAGCGATGAGTAGTATGAAGCTAATACTCGCACATACACAATTACACACTCTCGTAAAATCGCGACGAAAACCGAAAAGTCGAAAACCGGCGCGCAAAAATGTACGAATTGGCTTCTGGTGCTTGGGGTTTTACGACAAAACTACTGAAATTATTTAGTCAAACCAAAGTTATTTGAAATGTCGACAAACTTTAGTTTTAGCTTTAGCTTGTTAATATGTATGTCCTTTATTTTTGAGTTTTCGTAATCCTTTTGTAATTTATTTACGTCCAACGTTGCGTTAAAATACGTGCTAAAATACCGATGTTTGAAGGCTCATTACTTTTAAGCCACTTATTTTTTTTCTATATAATTAGCATATTAACCTAGATAACGAAGAGATAAATCGATATCATTCTTAATTTTGGACTTAAAACGTCAAGTAGTGGAGTAATCACCCAATTACGGTTGTATGAAGAAATGAACGGCTGGTTCGTCCTTAAGTTTAGAATCTGTCCCCTGTACCTGTGAAACATCTGTCGGTGTGTTCCGGGATCTACACTTTGGCCTCTCCAGGCCCGCCTAAGTACAACGCAAGCATGGTCTAAAAGCTTGTTGTCTCAACAAAGAAAAAGAGGCACTACGAACAAAGAGAGACAAAGCCTTCGGTTGGCATCCTGAAAATTCGAAGAAAATTTCCGAAGACAGTGCGCGGTAATTTCATAAAAATGTTCCAGGAAATACGTGCTTTTGAAAATGCCTTACAAAATTGTGAAAAAATTTTCTTTATTTAGAACCTTCATTATATGTCCAAGGTTCCTAGTGAGGTGTTTTCTTTCCTTTTACTTTTATGAGAACATTGTGAACGGACAAAATTAAGTAAAAAAATCTGTTTTTAAGGCTTTTACTGAATTGGATTCTAAAAGTTTTAAGTTTTTGCTTCTATAAGAACCTAGAGAGACCTAGTGCTATTCAAAGAAATTGTAATGAAGAATCATGCTTGCATTCATTGTATAGAATAAATTTTATCCAGAAACCAGGCTTGCGAAGCCGCGAGCAAAGACAAATAATATTATATAACCTATTTAAGTTGCCAGTGAATAGTATTTCATTAGAAAGGGAAGTCTAAGCCGATTCTAAACAGATGGGCTGAATTTATATCATCGAATATGTAAAGAAATACAACGATATTTCTGTCCCTGATATTAATCGATTGAGAGCCCTTCGCGAAGACGTAAATATCACAAACATACCGCCCTAACAACATCTGAGTTAGATGCAAATAAATATGTATGAAGATACGAAGCATCTCCGTGTCTGTGTTTATTCAAAGACTTTGTTTGTTTTACGTGAAATATTGTAGAAATAACTGTTGTACTTTTTGAATAAACGTTGTCGTAACATATATGAACCGTTAATGCTGCTGATAAAGTGATATTAATTTTAATAATCGGAATTGCCAATGAAATTACTGGGCTTATGAGACTTAATACCTAATGTCTCAGGGTAACGAGCGCACTGCAGTGACGCGCAGGCCTTTGTGTTTCAAAGTTATGAGTGGCACTGCAATTGTTATGGGCCGGCGTTATGCTTACCATCAGGCAAATGACCAGCTCGTCTCGTTACCAAATAACATAAAAAAAATTGATTACTTAGAAATGGACATTATTTATTTTGGAAGTAAGTAGTGTCTCACGGTTCATCTGTTCTAGTTGGATCAATTCACCAAATTTCAGCCAAATCCATTCAATTGCGGAGCCGGTCAGATTGAGTAACATAGTACATCCAAACTTTTGTATTTATAACTAGCTTCTGTCCGCGGTTTCACCCGTGCGGAGATATTGGATTATATGGTTTTTATGTTTTTGCGCGGAACCCTAATTCTTTTTCTAAAATAAAAGTAGCCTAAGTTACTCCTTGTAACATCAGCTATCTGCCAGTGAAATTCCCGTCAAAATCGGCCCCGCCATTTCGGAGATTACCCGGAACAAACAGCCAGACAAAATTAAAAAAAATGGTTGTTTTGTTATAGGTACCGATTATACTTTTATATGCGTTTGGTAAAAAGCTGTTATTTTGATATTACAAACAGACACTTCAATTTTATTTATTTGTATAGATTTAACATTAGGATAATTGGAATGACAAACCAGTGAACCATAATCTGGAAACAAAAATGATAATGATTGCTTGCGTGCTTTGAAGTAATCCAAAGAAGACATAGGGGTTTTAGCATGAGCCACAGGGTAACAACCGAGAACGGAGGAAACATTCAATGGGTCTTATGGAGAACATACATAACATTTGGGTCAAATAGAACACAATGATACACAGGCGAGTAAACTTCACTAAGGCTAAGATAGACTTCTCTTAGCTTAAGCAACTAGATTCCGTTTTTAGTATACTTGGTATTTGCGTATAGGTATCTAGAAAGTTCTATTTTAATAAACCTCCTCTATAAAAACCGACGTCATCGCGTTTAGGGCTTCGCTCAAAAAGAAGGTAGGTATATTGTGATATCATTTCTGTAGATAACTTCGTTAGGCGCGTCGGCGTTGCCGCCTATTTTAAGGTTTATTCAGAAACATTTTCAAGAAAGTTTAGAAATATTATTTTAACCTGAAAAGTATAAAACGCGACGTGCTAACATAGTAATTGGATTAATTTGGATATAGTCTGGTTCAAGGACCGTCTGGAGTGGAGACACCAGACAACATCAGCACAAGCACTTGATTAGATCCAAGGCCAATTTGTCCCGCTAAATGGATGAATCACCTTTTATTTGAACTTTAACCATTCCAACCAACACCTCAACCAGTTCTATTCATGAAATTGATATACACCCGATAAACTACTAGTATTTCATAGAACCGCCCTTGCTATTAAAAACCACAAGCTTAATTTACTCACGCCCACAGTTACAGCCCCGGCGCACTAACAAAGTTAATACCAAAAGAAATGAGCCTAGACACGGCACCAGTTGGGCCTCCCATTAACTAAAGCCTGGACTGAGACGTAACCACGGCCAAAGAGTAACAGAATAATATAGACTGAACGTTTGGAACTCGCTCCTGAAACATGGTCAAATTGTATTTAGGAAATTGTTTACATAGATGTATTATTATAGCTTGCGAGTATTCTCGCATCAGATGTACCGACAGTAGCTACAATGGAGAGATTTAGCTATTTTTAAGGGTCAAATGTACCGTGAGTACCGGCTTGAAGAGTGAAAGTGCTGAGCATGTCACCTGTTATGTGTATTGTCGGTTTAGAGGGACAGTTCCCAATAAAGGCAGAGCGTATTTATTTTACCATGTTCAACCACATAGTCACTTAAGATCGACTACTGTACATAGTGATAAACGCAGCCTTTCAGTACAGGCTCAGGACTTGGGAAGTCTGTAGCGAAACGACGTAACCCCGTCGAGTTTGGGCTCATTTGATTTGTCTTTACAAGTACTCTAACCCTAGATCATGTCCAGGATTCTGATGATGGTGCCGGAAGGTGGCCAAAAGATTACAATACCAATCACGTATAATATGAAAGGTTGCCTGGATAATATATTTTTCCACAAAAACTTGTTTTGTTTCAGTGTGTTTTAGTCTATGGCACGGTATTATCAGCCGGCGCATATTATGGCTACCGTCTGGTTCTAGTCTAGATATATCGTTGTCTTCTGTGTAAACGTTGAAAGCTGTGGGTTTATGGGGGGAAATGACGGTTCATTACGTTTTTTATTACAAATACTATCGGAACTTTCGATGGAAATTGTCTGGGTACCCCAAGGTTAGTAAGCTTAGTAGGCATATACGACGTGCATTAAAATATTGTTTTAATACCAGTCCAACATATATGTTACACAGAACTATAGTTATACAGAACTATAGTTCTAATTAAAAAAACTATCATGTTTAGATGGATATCGATATTTGTGTATAGTCTTGTTATTTGAAGTATTCGAAATTTAGGAATTAAAGCAATGTAAAATACACGCTAACAAGTTTTTGTGGTAAAATATATTTTTCCAGCCAAGGTTTTGACGTAGGTAATTGGTACTGTAATCTTGTGGACAACTTCGGGTTCCATCATCAGGACCCTGGACATCATCTAGGATCACAGTATTTGTAAAGACAAATCAAACAAGCCCAAACTCGACGGGATACGTCGTTTCGTAACAAAGTTCATATGTTCCGCCTTCCGGCTCCATCATCAGACCAGCTCTGTGACATATATTGCAATGCCATCCGATTTACATAAGTGTGTAAAATTTCAGCTCAATCGAACACCGGGAAGTGGCCGGCGTTATGCTTACTATCAGGCAAGCGACCAGCTCGTTTCGTTACCAAATAGCATAAAAAAATACAATTAAAAACGATTGAGTTTGGTACAGTACAAATAAATTTACTTATATACGTTCCTAGCCAGCCCAGGTAAACATTTCCGTATAGTTTGTAGTCTAACTTTCCCACGTGGTTAATTAAGCAAGCTTTGCTCGGGTAGTGCGATGTACCTAAACATTTTACGACTCTCTCCTCGACGACCTCACCTCGAGGACTTATGAGGGAATATATGAAGTAAGCAATGCGTGTCCTGAGTTAGTGCAATTGGAATGTTGCTTGAAACACAAAATACATAATTTCTGTGGTTATACAGTTTTATGAAGATCGCATGAACAAAATAAAAATTAATTTCACAAAAAATACACAAAGATACTGCACCTAAAAGTTTCCCAAATTCAACATTTTTTTTTATCATCCTTTAGTAATTTATACGATACCATATGATTCTTTACATTTTAATGAATAAAAAAATTAATGTCAACTTTTTCACGGCCGAATCAACAAAATGCATGTTTCTAGTACAGCTTTACGGTCCGCGTGGAACAAGTGACGTCAGATGTTCTGTCCAATTTGTATGCTGCGTTTTAGCACTCAGTATAGATACGCTTGACTTTGGCTCTCATTTTTGACGTTTCTAGAGTTCGATTTCCAGTTTTTCCGATATACATCTGATACATCTGATTTTCATGAGAAAACGAATTGATTGACCACATAAAAAAAATGGAGTCAACCTATTGCACCAATACATTTGTTTACCAGGCTACCGAACATGTCCACGGCAGATCGTTTCATGACATAGGCGTCGGCAGCCCATGACCCAGAGAGGGGCAAGAGGATAAGAAAAATATGAATTATAGGACAGATGTTAGTGGAAGGACTAACTCTTTTGCGAGTGTCCGTCTGGGTTGTTACCACCGCTTTGCTCGTGAAGTCTGCCGCCAAGCAGTAGTGTGCAAGCATTACTGTGTTCCGGTTTGATGAGCAGAGTATCCAGTGAAATTACTGGGCTTATGAGACTTAATACCTAATGTCTCAGGGTAACGAGCGATCTGCAGTGCCGCGCAGGCCTTTGTGTTTCAAAGTTCTGGGTGGCACTGCAATTGTTATGGGCCGGCGTTATGCTTACCATCAGGCAAACGACCAGCTCGTCTCGTTACCAAATAACATAAAAAAAAAATCAAGACCTATACCCTACTTATACCTAGTGATAGTGAATTTATTCGAGTTTTGACGTGCGGGATTTATCGGCAAAGCAAGATGCACGGCCTTAGGACTTTGGGTGCTTTGCAGTTTGCAACATTTTTTTTATATCTTTTTAATCTCTAGGGGGGGCAGCTGTCCCTCTCTGCCCCCCCTTGGCGACGCCCTTGTTTCATGACACAAATATGCTTCAACGTTTCTCAAAAATAATAGTCGTAATTATTAGTTAGGGTTTTCAGTTTTCACGATACCTATTACTAGGTAAAACATTTTTGCAGTGGTTACCGCATTTACTTTGTTACTTTCATAAACACCAAGGAAATATGATAAATTTACGCGATAACCGTAAAAACATGATTAGATGAAGTTTGTTTCATAAAATGTTTGTTTTTTATTTTTACTTACGTAAAATTTTTTTTTAATGAATAGGCATGCGTTTGACCGCAATCTTACTTATTTAGGTTTTAAACAATTTAACTTGCTACATCCATTCCTACTAAGTCTGTACCACCCTTATTTCGTAGTTCAGTATTCAGCAGGGAAGAGAAAGTTAAAACAAGAAATTTTGAGTTTAAAATTTAAAGCAGGGATAAGAACAAGTTCTTTTAACGATAATCGACAGATCCGCCAACTTTTAAAGGCTGAGGTAATGAAATTGCTAAGCTGAGTTACAAAGGTAGGGGAAGACGGTAATGGTATAGACAAGTTGGTAGGTAAAAGTCTGTCTCTTAAATAGAATTTTCTTGAAAGACCTCGCATCCGCTATGACAAACAAGTAAGCTAAAAGGTGGAATAAAATTGGATTTTGAGAAAACCGAAGTTACTACATACCGAATAGCGTCTTTTTATGTTCTCGATCGGTTAGCGTATGAGCAAGATCTCACCTGATTTTGTTTTAGTAACTTAAACCTCATAAGCCCATTCATTTCACTGACTTTGCTCAAACCAGCACACAGTAATGCTTTCACATACGGAGCGGCAGACTACACAAGCACAGTAGTAGTACCATAGTAGTACCCATTCAAAAGTACACCCGAATAAGAGTTGGTCCTACCACTTACGTAAAGATTACTTTAAAACGCTTAATTATCAGTATGTCATCCTAAAATTCCAGTAACGGTCAATGTGTCCAATATAATTGCCCTTTTCCTCATTTGTCCTCTCTCTGAATAAAACTATTTGCCGACACGAGAACGGATAAGCGGACCCAGCTTAGAGAACTTTATTAGGCCACCTCTCACAACAGAATTCAACCTAGAACGAGTTTGTAGGTATACGGGACTTATATACCTACTATATACCGTTGTATACTGGTGCCGGTACTGTTAACTTTATAGATACCCAGTATACACGTACCTAATCTTACTAAACGAGATGACAAGAACAAGAAATCGACTTGTAGGCTTGTACAACATGAATCTAGCGTTGAAATTGGAATAAATGAACAAATAACGCTTCAGAGCAAACTCCTTGTATTTAAAGGATCAACGAGAAACATGTCCCAAACTTCAGCCATGAGAAAATACTTACGTATTTATTTTGTGTAAGTAAGGGATCGATCCCGCAAATTCCATGTTTTGAGCCGAACATTAAACCACGTTGGTTTATGAAATAAAGTGCATAAACTTGCTCTGCAAGGTACCTGTCTCAACCAAACCAATTATCGTGCTCATGTTGGTACTATGATAACTAGTATAACTTGAGCCAGCATGATTGGATGTTGTGAAGTGGTTGAAAAAGCAATCGGAACTAGCGGAGCTTCCAAAATCGATGAACGATATTTATCCAGGTATGAATTTATAGAACAGTAGTTTGTTTGACAATTAAAATAAAATGAAAGACTTGTCGTACGAACATTTGTTCGTGTTTATCGATGTCGTATCCTGTGAATAGTAATGTTATGTGATCGTATCGAGACGACTATATCGTTATCGTTTAAGCGATTAGACCCTCAGATTTCTCCCTGACAAACATAAACATATAACATAAAAACTTACACACTCATATCTTTGCACCAGGATTTCCTGTGTCGCAGTTTTCATGGACATTGGACATGGAGCCATCAATTAAAATCTTGTTAGCATTGTTTCAATCTTTGGATATTAAGTTTTTCTATTATTTGAAATCAAAAACACTGCTAATCGAGGTGAGTTGTTAAGGTTTTGTGTTAGGTACTACTCTTTCGGCGGTGTCTATGTGTCAACGTTTGAATTTAAGAAACTTAATATAATGCGACAAAACATGCCGATCATCAGGCAAACGGAAGATCCCAACAGAAGATCTCCCAGCGCTGGTTACTTAATTCCAGCTTTACGCTGAGTTGGGACCATTTTGAGATGATGTTTTGTTTTTAGACTAAGTTATCGTAAATAAATATGTTCTTTCTTTCAAACGAACCAGTAGTCTGCCTCATTCAGACTTTACAACAGTCTAGGCGGTACAATACACTACTATATTTGAACTGTTCTCATAATTTTTATCCCTTCTGTTGGAGCTTCGTGTCGGCTCTAATAATAGTGCTTTTGGAGGGTAAATGCAGCAATTAAATACATTTGAACTGTAGACGATGCAGCAAAACTCGTTAACTCTCACGAAATCCTAAGGCAGAGCGGAATAGCGGAGTCAAACGAGGTTTTATTAAAGAATCAGATTTAAGAATAAGAGAAGGCAGTTATTTCTGCTGTGTTCTCATAATGTAAGTTTAACGCAGTCAATGTTGTATCAGTCTGTTGGACCATGATGGTCTTAATGAAAAGCTAATTGCTAATTTCCCTAAAACGCAAACGCACGCGGACGTGAGCTTGAGCATTCGGTAAACTATCAACCAAAATGTCAGCAAGATAAATAATAAATATACTTTAAAAAAGCGACGAACCGACTTCAGTGACATACTACTGAACCGATTTTGATGAAATTTCTATGGGACCAATCTGAAAGTATACCCTTTCAAATAAAAAAATAATTTTCCAAATCGGTTTATAAATGACCGAGATCTGAGTAACAAACATAAAAAAAAAATACCCGACGAATTGATAACCTCCTCCTTTTTTGGAAGTCGGTTAAAAAAAGGAAGGAATATTCAAAAACGAAAATAACAAGATTATTAAATAGCTTCCCGGGGAGTACACGAACTCCTTAACCCCACCTATCTAGGTGGAGTTAAGGAGCTTAGGAACATCTTTTAGGCTCAAGCTATCAAAGTAGTAGACTAATCTGTAAATGTATTACCAGACTGGATGAACATGGAATGCTAAAATATACAACAACGTTTATAATTAGGGTAACTTTGGAAAGTACTATGTGGGTTGTGTTACTTTATTTACTGTGTAATAAAATAAATAGTAATAAAAGAACAAAGTTTGAATTTCAAATCAAATCAAATCATTTATTTAGACACAAAAGTTTTACACATAGATATGTTGAATCCATAGCCTCCCGAACTAGTATTCACTGTGTTTCAGGAGTGTTCATTTTGTTAGTGGGAGGACTAACTCTTCTGCGAGTGTCCGTCTGGGTTGTTACCACCGCTTTGCTCGTGAAGTCTGCCGCCAAGCAGTGGTGTGCAAGCATTACTGTGTTCCGGTTTGATGAGCAGAGTATCCAGTGAAATTACTGGGCTTATGAGACTTAATACCTAGTGTCTCAGGGTAACGAGCGATCTGCAGTGCCGCGCAGGCCTTTGTGTTTCAAAGTTCTGGGTGGCACTGCACTTGTTATGGGCCGGCGTTATGCTTACCATCAGGCAAACGACCAGCTCGTCTCGTTACCAAATAACATAAAAAAAAAAAAAAAAAAAAAAAGTCAGTGGCTTCTCTTATTAACCTGCTAGTCTTATGTCATACATAAATAAATGAAAGAATTACAATTTATTCTGTTGCTAAGCTATTTAAAATTGGTTTTATTTATATTTCCCTTAAGATTTTGTGTTTATTAAGTTTAGTGCAACCATACATAAGCATAGTTTTATAAATAAAAAATAGTACTTATTCAATACTTATTTCTAACTCGAAGCCACAGCTAGTTTTATAAATAAAAAAGTTTTGGGCACCCTACCTGCAGAAGGCGACCTTAATGCTGTTTTTTATTTATAAGGTTTTGTTTAATTTTGGTTTTAATTGATAAATTCTTAGCTTTTTTATTGAAATGTAAATAATCCTATGTATAGACGTATATTGTTTGAATATTATTAATAGGTTTTTGATTTAAGTTAAGAATTTTGTAATTATAATTGTTACTCAAAATATTGAGCATTTCGAGACAAAATAAATTAATGACTTAAAAAAAAAAAGTTTTTATTCAATACTTATTTCTTACTACTACACTAAAGGGGTATATGATGAGTTGATGACAGTAGAAGTATTTTTATGTTTGTCATAATAACACTCCATCGATACAGCGATTTAGAAAGTCCTGAGTATGATTTTAAAATTCTATTGCCTTTAGAGTTCATAATTTCGTTCTCAAGCCGCAAATTAAAAGCGGTCATTTTGTAAAGTCTATTTACTTTGTGACATTTATAGCTCGAGAGTGCCTTAATAAAATTACATTGCTTCTCTGTCTCGCTTAATTATAAGGGTGAATTTACGCGATCCGTTAATTCGTATTAACGACTTTAATGTCCGAGTAACGACTGTTTGGATGAGCATGTGGAACGGTCCTCGGGCGGCGATCACCAAAACAATCGAATTAGATTTAAGTGTTTTTCTATTCTACTAACAGTAAAGGTTTGTCTTCTGCAAAAAAAATTACTTTGAAGAACTTTGAAATGTTGTGTTGTAAGTAATGTAAAAAGTTAAATTCAACTTACCCCGACGTTTTTGGTTAAGTTGCAGAGTCAAAATCCATTTAAGCCGGTGCTAAAGCAAAAAGTCCGTAAAAGTCCTGTTTTTCGTCGCACGAATCTCCGTTTTCATAGATATTACAAGCAAAAAAAGATACAGTCGAAATGCCAAGTGTTTATAGAAAAGACTTATCTATAAAATATTATATAGAAATGGCCCACACTCTTGTAAAAAAATCGCAAAAAAGATCCCGAAAAATGTCTTTTGTCTCAAAATACTCAATATCTTGAGCGACAGCTATCATATTTTTTGAAACAAAAAATAAATTAATCATCTAAAGTATGTCAAAATATTTAAACGTTATTTAAAAAAAAACTATGCAATAAACTTCAATTAACAGCAAACGCACCGCCATTTTCAACCTGATTTCAATACAAAAAAAGGATGCCAAAAGGAGCGCCTTAACGAAAAAAAAAACGAGACAATTCACGAAAGTCACATAGGTAATTCATGAAAAATGTAAGTCTATATATTATTCATAGCTCGTTTTAATTCTCTTTCCCTTTCATAGTAAGAATATTTAAAAGAGTTTTCAAAACCACGGATTTAACGTCTGATTCGCTGATTTTTAAGATCTTGTCATACACCAAACTGATGAGAGCTAAAGTCATTATTAATACCCACGTTTATATGTAAAACGTTCTCAACAATTTGATTAATCACAGCAAAACGCGGCACTAATTCCACTTCGCATTTATAAAGCAGGCAATCCATCACAGTCGCATACAATGACAATTAAAACGGTTCATTGTACCTACGTTGGCAATAATTACTGGCCACGCTGAAATGATAACTCCGACACCAACCAAGGGATGACACAAAAAATATATACCGGCTACATTACGGGACATCTGTCGAGGTATGTAGCTTTATGACTGTAATAAAAAAGAGTGGCCCTAAAACGCGACCTTGAGGTACTCCCAACTTTAATTGATGTCTTGAAAATACAAAAGTTTCAGTATCAGCCCAAGTTTAACGACTCATTTCTGTATGTTTAATAAAAACAACATTTTATTTTCAGAGTCAACTTGTTCGATGTTAAAGTGTTCTGAATAATCTAACAATGTCAAAAGCAGTTGATAGATCGATGACGTGCATAAAATGGTATATTGTGAACTGAGCTGTACTAGACAAAGCATTGTGGAACGGTGTTATTAAAGCGGAGCTGAAAACAAATACCAAATTGTAAAAAATAAATAACTCTGAATCGGCAAGGATCAACACTGACGCAGTCTGTCTATACTTTTAGTGTTACGTGTCAATCGTAACGCGTACACCACAGTTAAGCGTTACAAAAGCGTAGCTGAAATCATTATTATTACTCCTCCGATTTGATTAATAATCGTTGTTATCTATCCATTGTGTTACGATGTATCACCCATTACACAGCTCTGACATGTATATTGTATGAATCGTTTCCGACACCAGTTAGCAGGTAATGACCGAGATAACTGCGAAATGGGGTTCATAAACCGAAACATGTAACAATCGATACTGTTGTCTGAGCTACAGGATATATTAGTTCATGTGAACTAATTGAACGGCTTTTATCGCGCGCCACTTTCAACCCTGCGATTGTGCTAGATAAAATATACGCTCGGTAAATTAATACAGGACGGTAACGTATCACCACTTGTAGATAAACGGGTATTTGGGTGATAAGAACGGTGTATAACAGAGTGCTTTATGCAAATATCGCCACTGTGAAAAGCGAAGATAAACACAGAATTAAGATTACAACGGTAGCGGAACATCCCATGCCAAATTAATTGATGATTACGGTACAATAATGGTTTATGATCAACCGAAGTTCTTTCTCAACATTTTTATTTGAATGCATTTACGAGCAATAACATGGAGGTTACGGCTATCAAATCATATTTTTATAGGCAACGGAAGCGATACAAAACATGAATTTCTGAAGTTATCTGTGGAACTGACCATACAATACTTCATCATCAACGTCATCATCAACAACGATATAATACTTCACTTTTAAGTAGAAAGATAGATAATAACTTCATAATTATACACATTGAGATTTTAGTCATATAAACCCATTATTTCTTTCCAAAAAATAGTTATTTAATTTTCATTTTCTTAGACTCATTCATATTTTTTACTTGAATATTGAACTTTTTCGTATCTAGGTCGCACAAACACAGCATAAGTAAAAAAGAGAGGTTCTAGGTAGAAGAGGAAAATATTCTACACATTCACAAAAACTTGAATAAATATCCAGTGTTCATGGAAGCTAACACTGACACACGAGTCAACTTATCTCCTTTATACCCGAGGGATTTAGTACAAGCCTGTAATAACTCCAGTGTCATTTTTAAAATCCTACTAAATTCATTGAAAGGAAAAGCATCAAAGGATAAACCAAGAGTCATGAGTTTCCATTACACCTTCTTAAAGTTTATCCTTCACATTCTAACTTTTGAAATCTAACTCCAATCTGAACTTATCTCGCATAAAGAAACTTCACAAATAAGCAAATTGTTTTTGCTTTCGAAGTTTAGATCTTTATAGAAGAACGAGTGGCTTATTTGTAATAGAATCCTATATTTTCAAATGCATTAGTTTCCAGTTTCAGACTCGGCGGATAGCATTGGTCCCGTGGAGGTAGTAAAGGCATGTTCGGTTTTATTTTCTCATTTGCCCCTGGGTGAGGTTGCGTTGCGTGGAGAGGGCGGTAGGTATGATAAAAGTAAATTGATTTAGGTACGTTGAAAGCTAACTAGTTTTCTAAATAAGGAATCGCTCAGTATATCAAAGGAGTCGTACATAAGTTAATGTTTTCAGCCGCTGTGTTTTAGGACTGAAAGATAATTTGAAATACTTTTCGTGCATCCGCATATTGGCCCAGAGATCGAGGCCACCAGTGGCTGGGTGCAACCTCTAGTCGCAGCCACTAGTAGCCACAAAATAGAGAGAACAGAAGGGGCGCTCGGGCGCTTAGGTCGGCCTTACACGCACGAGCGTCTCTTCTGTTCTCTCTCTCTTGTGCGGGTGGGGCCAAGCCCGCCATTGTGGTCGAGTAGGCGTGGGAGGCGAGCCACAAATGCGGCCACCCGAACCCTCAGTTTGCGCCGATGCCATACAAAATGTATGAAAAACTTGTCCGCAGCTTGTGGTTGCGCTAGTGGCCGCGTACGGTGGCCTAGTGTGCGGGTGCTCTTCAAGTAGTGTTGTATATCAAGAGTTTTTGATGATTGAGATAAAAATGAAGTTCAGTATTTGGCTCTTATTTACCTTTACCTTTTAAGGGAGTAAAACGAAAAACCTAGTAGAACGCATGGCAGAACTAAACTGTATTTGTATCGTTGTTAAATACGGCAGCCATTAGCTTCTCTGTCGTTACAATCGATAAAGCTATGAATATGTATAGCAGCCCACATAAATGTCGTGCAAAACAGCTCTAAAATCTTATTTGCATGACCCGTCATGCCAAACTGTATTCGACATGCTACCCATAGAATTTGGATAAAAATGAAATATTAGTATACTTGACATTATACTCGACTTAACATATCCACCACCTTAGATCATATCGTCGCTAAAGATGAGGTGAAATACTAGTCAAAGGATAAATTGCAGACCATTTAAAAAAAAGTAAAGGACACCTGCTTTCTAAATTTAATGAACCTTGCTAAAAATACTGAAGAATTTTAAGAAACTCTAATTAATTATTAAGCTTACGGGGTGTAAAACAAAAACACTTCCATCAAAAAGCATCATGATCCCAAAACTAATTTGCATAAAGTAATTTCAGCGGGGGACGAACTTAGGCCGGACCGCTCTATTAGCACTCCTCTCTTTGCGGAAACTTCTGTTTATTCTTTCGTTAAGCCTCAACACAGGGATATACAAAGACCCGCCGTACTGGCGGCCTTATTAAGGTCACAGAGGAAAAATTGGACGATGATGCTGGTTGGCATACTGCATACATTTGCGGAGATTCTTGGGAAAAGTAAGTTCGGCGATTGCCACGCCATAAAAGGCCTAAGAAGTAGACTTAAAATGGATATACACTATACAGTTGTAATAGAGTGTATTTTGTTGTTTGTTAAAATTATTCATATCATCCTGGACCATGCCTCCTAATACCTGAAAAATGAGAAGAGGCGCAAAGTGGTGCTGATTGTTAGACCTACAAGATCTATAAAAAAGATAAAAATAACAGATATCTACCACTCGTCTGTAAGTATATGATTTCAAGCTTACAACAAGCATATAAATCGAGGCAAAACAGTTTATTCACAATGAGTTGGTCTCTGCAATATTTTCCGAAGATCAATGCAAATTATTATAAGTGAGTGTATAGGTACTATTCTATTAGCATTCAGCACCAGTTGCTTTCACTCTGCTGGCTTTCTCATCCAGTTGGAAATCGATAAACGGTTTTAGTTTCTGCACTAAACATTTGCCGTGTTACCACAAAATACAACTTTTAGACGCCTGTTTAGCGAGACAGTATTTGAAGATAAACGTCAAAGATGATTATATAGAAATTTCACAACAGAATGGAGTTAGACAACTGTTAAATCAAGAATTGGGTTTGTTTATATTTAAACACTCGACTAAGGCATGTTTAGAAGTTAGACACTGTTTAACATATGTTTAGGTTGTATTTAAATTGTTAGTGGTAAGACTGTTAGTTTTTTCCTCCTTAAACGAATCTTCATATAAACAAAATGATGTTGTCGAGGACCGGTCGTATTACCCGAAACCCTGATGAGAAAAGATCCTTTTTGTTTATCATTAGAATGTCATAATTTTTATTCGCTATAATCTCTAATCACTCTACCAGAATAAGCTCAGAGACTGCTCCTAATAACAGCGAAGGCCCGGTTGATCCTGTCCATCGGATCCTCCCCTCTTCATCCCGAAGGCTTTACCACTCATTATTTATTATTTTTTATCCGACAGCTCCGAAGGCCGCTAGGGTTGCCAACAATGACAAAATAAAAATGTGGATTGCCTTGTGACAAACATACTCTAGTAGTTTACAATGTATCTTATGCTTTTAACTCAAATATAGGTACTCAGTTTCTGTATTATAAAGGAATGTTACGAGAACTTCATGAACATAACCCCAATAAACTTGTAACACAATAGGCTATTTCCTTCATATTTTACCATTTACCGTCTTATAATAACAGTTATTTCTCCAAACACTGTGGTAACCCTAGCGCAGGGTGGGAATGGCGTGAAAAATGTCGTCCTACAGATAAATAAGAAATATCGCCGCCGGGTTTTGGTTAACTTTTGATTGTATTTGCGATTGTTGCTCGACAGGAAATATAGAGATATAGGATTAGGGCGCTTCTTATTCATCTCGCTGTTCATCTGAGGTTGGTTACACATAACTGAACAATATCATACGTGGCTGTACAGTAAGGTACGCTATGTGCTTAGTTCTAAGAGTTAAATCTGGTTTTATTTAGAAGTAGCTGTTGCACGCGGTTTCACCCACGCGGAAATATTGGATTTCATGGTTTTTTTTTTGCCTGGAACCCTAATTATTTTTCTATAATAAAAGTAGCCTAAGTTATTCCTTATAACTTCAGCTATCTGCCAGTGAAAGTCCCGTCAAAATCGGCCCAGCCGTTTCGGAGATTAACCGGAACAAACAGACAGACAAAAAATTTAATAATGGTTGTTTTATTATAGGTACCTTATATACTTTCATATGCATTTGGTAAAAAGCTATTATTTTGATATTACATACAGACACTTCAATTTTATTTATTTGTATAGATGAAAATATGTACCTACGGACAATTTCACGCTTACACGTCACACGTTAGTTATTTTCAGTAAATCACGTTTATGTTCAACATGATGTTGAGAAATACGAACGTCGAGCATCTATTTACATACGAACTCAAAACTTAGAACGTAAATTAAACTATACAAACCTGAACTGGGTCATCATCAAAACAAGTAAACAAACCCAAAAAAATAACAACATACATTTTCCATTACAAAGCAACCCAATAGGCATATATAGAGCATTCCAATTCAGCACACAATGCTATGAAATTTACCCTCGTCCCTCCCTTGTAATCTGAATAAAATTGCGAGGAGCCAGTACCTACTCAACACAGTAAATACAGTAAGGAATGTTAGCATATTGGAAATCTTGATCTAAAGAATGTATGAAGAATTTTAGGGATCTCGTTCTTTTATACATTAGGATTGTAACAGTATCAAAAAAACACTTAATAAATTTAAATTGGCACTGATTGCTTTAAGCGAACATGATGAGATGTTCCTTGCGAAGACGCTTCGGCATCGAAGTTAAGCAAAATCACAAGGGATGTACGAAAACCCAATTATTGTCGACGTAGACGACTTACGTATTTACGTAGCGAAAAAAACAAGAATCATAAAAACGTGTGCACTTGAATTGATAGAATTGGAATTGTTAGGTTTATTACATCTAAATTTATAGTCCGTGTTTTTCTACTTTTCTAATAAAAACAAATATGGAAGATCAACTAACAATGACAGAAACCACAAATAGAATCATGTCGTTGGTTGGCGAGTAGATAGACTAGATAGCACTATTTATGTCATTGGTTTGCATCCGCCAAAATTGTTTACGTTATTTAGACAAGTATAAAAATACCGACATTAGGGGCAGCATAGACGCTTATGCAAATGTACGTTTGCATAAGCGTCTATGCTGCCCCTTGAGTAGATGTTGCCCTGTATCATGCGTAAGTCGAAATGGCTCTTCTTTAGTAAAATTCTGTAGCGTGGAGTTGTGACTTCTATTATGGGATAGAAATCCCTGTATATATTACTGTTGAGACTTGAATACACGCGCCTTATTACGTGGAGATGATGTAGGTGCTCATATCGTTGAAATTCTCGTCTTTGAAACTGAGATCTACGCATATAAATTTAGTTACGGTTACGAATAAATAAGCGCGGAAATTATAGAAATATAATAGGCATAGATGCGTAGTAATGTTAAAGAAAATCTCCATTTCTGCCTAGCGGAAGGTCATAATATCAAGAGACCGTCTTAATTGGGTCAAACTTGAGTACCATCTCGTTTTTAGGGCACGGAGGCCACGACTCATCAAAAGGCTAGCAGAAATAATTTGAATATATGTCGAACGCCGAGAGCGAAAGCCAATGGAACAATTGATATTCGGTCGCTTTGGGTTGAACATTCGATTTCTCAGGATTGCGTATCGGAATTTCTGATATTTTGGAATATATTGGACGCGTGATAAGGACGGAGATTTTGGTGTTACTCTCGGGAGGTGTTGCTCGGACCCTAACTTCAACGTTTAAGATGTCTTATTAGTTTCAGTGACAAGGTTGCTTATCGCTTGTATCTGGTTTGCAATTTGTGAATTACAATTTCATTACAATTTCAACCGAGAGCGATTCCTCAGATGGCAGAATTGAATAATTTCACAACATGTCTTTAATAATCTGTCATTTAGTCTATATCTGTAACTAAGAACGCTGCACTGTTTAAAACGTTGAATAAGGCTCGACTTAAAATAATTTAATATATGTACGCGATCGTTAAGAGTTGTCTAATCCAATGAGTAGACTCGTAATAATCCCGCAACACCTAACATATTGTTACCAACTATAGAACATGACTGTTTACAATTAATCATAAGTGCTTACCTTTCAACTACGTGCTGACAAATAAGTATACAGTATATTAAAAGTCTTCTGTTTACAGACTTTCGTTAAATGCGAGTCGATTTTAGGCAACGAGGATCACAACGATTTTCGGGAACTTAGAACACTTACCTGAAACAAAACAATTAAAAGGTCAATAAAAAAATAAAATTAAGATTTAACTGGTTACACTTTAGTTAGTCATATTTCAGAGGACAAGCTTAAATAAAAGATCATCAAAATCGACGGCAAAAGTTATATAATAAAAAAATATTTCAATTATACTTTTGCTGTCGAATTTTGAAGCGGTGATAGTTGAGTAATAATAGAGGTCGCTCGCGTCAATCCGCTGATCAAAGTTTAGGCTCGCCGGACTAGTTAAAATCATCTACTTCGCTATAACTGAGCACCTATCAATTGCTATCGAGAGCCCATCAACTTCGACCCCGTAGCTGTCAAAAGTCCTACCACCTGCCCAAGTTAACTCTCGAAATGTCGGCCGGAACCACGTAGGCCCGGCGGAATTAGACCTTATTCAGTGGTGATAAGGTTCAAAATAACTTTAACTTTATGAACTAATAAAATTGTTAACTATATTGAACCTTAAACAAGTCGATGTAACAAAAGTTACATACAAATACGACTGCCCGATCCAAATCTGTTAAGGCATTTAAAAGTTATGGTGGAATAAAGAAAGTCACATACAAACATACATACAAAACATTCCACTCCTTTTTTGTGCAGCCGTGTAATGAACCCTAAAAAAATTGCACTCCTTTTTTGTGCAGCCGTGTAATGAACCCTAAAAACATTACACTCCTTTTTTGTGCAGCCGTGTAATGAACCCTAAAAACATTACACTCCTTTTTTGTGCAGCCGTGTAATGAACCCTAAAAACAATGCACTCCTTTTTTGTGCAGCCGTGTAATGAACCCTTAAAAACATTACACTCCTTTTTTGTGCAGCCGTGTAATGAACCCTAAAAACATTACACTCCTTTTTTGTGCAGCCGTGTAAAAAAACTGATACACAAGCCGAAGCTTGTGTACTTAACTTCGATGGCTTTGATATTTGAGCCATGTTTTCATGTACGTGTCCCAGTTTAAAAGGAAAAATAGCAAACTTGTATAATGAGGACAAAGTTAGTTTCCCCAGCACACCATTAAGCGAGTCATCGTCGCCAATGAGGGTAAATGGCATGCACACAATCGAAGTAGGTTGCTGCCGTGCCACCCCACTGCAGGGTAAGGAGTCAACGACCTTAACGATCGCATACCATGCGGTCGGTGGTTGATACTTACTGCTGTCTGGTACCTACCACAAATAGTCAAAGAATACAAATAAGAGAATGTATTACAATAGAAATTGGTTATTACATGTTAAACCAATCCATGTTGTAAATAATGTTTATTTTTTTGTATTACAATGAACAAATACGCCAAGCGTGATGTATTTTAGCTAAATATATGGGCGAGTGTGGCCGAGCGGGAACTTGTGCGACTTTCAGTCCGACGCACCATAGTTCTATTCTCGACTCGGCCCGCACCAATGACTTATATCAAATTATGTGCGGATTATTCACACTCGCTCTAAAACGGTGAAGGAAAACCTCGTGAGGAAACCCGTGTTCAAGAACCACAAAATTCGAGGACATGTGACATCCACCAAACCAAACTAGGCCCGCGTGGTGGATTATGGCCCATACCTCTCTGAGAGAAGGCCGGTATACCAGCAGTGGGAGCGTATAAGAGGCTGATAATGTAATGTGGGGGAGACCTTTTATTTTCCCCCAGCTTACTCTTACCCCACGACGGGGTTTTTCGGAGAAAAATCCCTGTGGGGACAGATAAATACATTTCCGATGTTAAGTGATAATGTGTAACGTTGACTCCTAACATGTACCACAAGCTCGCTACACTACCAAGTCGTGTACACATCTCCCAACAGAAAACACAACACCCTCGTTGCACTACAAAGCCATGTACATACATCGCCAGCGGGGTGGACTGATGACGCAATCAAGCCGAGGAGGTGGCGGCGTCTGCCCCGCGGACATTCGTTAGCCGTGATAATGCCGCGCAGCTTATGTACTCAACATGCTGTTTGACTTCCCGTTTGTCTGACGGCCTGGTAGATCTAGATTTTTTTTATACTATTGGTTAATGAGACGAGTGGGTCGATTGCCTGATGGTAAGTATAACGTCAACCAATGACAAGTACGACTCAGAATTTTAATATAAATTTTCGCGTTCACTATGTATTTTCCCTACCTAGGTGAAAGCAGAGTCATCGCAACTTTATTTTATTTTATGTGAATTCTTATTTTATTTATCGGAAAACAGTACTGTAATTATTCTTGAGTGATGTTATCCTACTAATATTATAAATGCGAAAGTGTGTTTGTTGGTTTGTTAGTTTGTTGGTTTGTCCTTCTTTCACGCAGTAACGGAGCAACGGATTTACGTGATTTTCAGCATATATATAGTTTATGGACCGGAGTGTAACTTAGGCTACATTTTATCCCGGGAAATGAACGGTTCCTATGGGAATGCGGCTGAAACCCGCGGATTTTCAGCATGAACGCGTAATGTTGGCACATGACAAAATGAAGAATATGTTACTGAATATGTTTTCTAAAATAATAACAGCCTTTTTAATTTAGGTAATAAATAGGTTTTATAGAACATTTACTTTTTAAGATAATGTGTATTTGCTTGGATGAAAAGCCATTTGTGAGAATATCGTTATATTTTGCGTATGTTATTGTTGTTATGATTATTGTGGATCGACACACAGAACTCATCGTATCAACACAAAAATGACGACGTATTTATGAGTTCGTCCTTTTGTGAGGAAATGAGCTGTCACGAAAACGCTTTTTTTCATTCTTGAAAGTAGGTATGTGGCTTTGTTAGAACTGTTCATTCAGGCTTTAAACAATGTTTTTCGAAGTTATTCCTGATCATAGCTTTGAGATTTTGAATTCAATAATCAGATATTTATTTTCAGAAAGAAAACGGAATACGATTTGAACTCTGTTAGTCTAGTAGAATAAAACAATAAGCATGTTAACGTATATCGTTGCAAAATATAACTATTGTGGAAGCCAGAAGGATAAGTAGCTATATATTTTTTTCCCAAAACACGGTGTCATCATAGTAAACCTTAAGGAATGAAACCTCCTCTGTTCGAGCAGATATAAAATGTTTCCAAATTTAAACCGACAACGGTTAGTTCCTGGTGTGTCCAGTAGGTGATGAGATTCATGAGAACGGCTTATAGGACACGCGATACGACATTAGCACCCATGTGTACTTAGCATTAAATGTACACAACACAATACACCTCACATATCCATTGCGCGGCAGTAATTGATTTATACTTTACATAGTCCCCTTTGTACTAGACCCACGCACACATTGGCAAATTTTCTTCTATCCTACTCGCATATATTACGCACACAGACATAAATATTTAAACAGAAGCGCCAGGGACGACCTTGACACAAATAAAGAGGTCTATTTCGGGAGTCGGTGCTTAAAGAAATTAGGCTACTTTGTTCCAAGTTAACCAAGCGAAAAAAATTAAGATATGAGAGGAAACAAATAATTACATAGCTCCCTTTTGAACTTGTTCTCTTGACGCTTCGCGGGTTTCTTTCATATTATGACATCCTAACGCAAACAACGTGTAAAACATCTTTCAGTCAAAGTACCTACTGTTTTTCCAACCTTTTCCGAGAACCTCTTCAAAAGTTAATTTTATACATCAATGCGCACGTAAGCGTTACTCTTTGGCTAATATGATTAGAGTATGGAGTGAATTTAGGGAACGTTTATGAATAAGGGGGATTGTCTTTAAGTAATGTCTAAGAGTGTCTTTTTTACTACAAAGAAGCCTGTCAACCGCATGACGCACGCAGCGCTTCCTCCTACTGCAGTGTTCCCTGAAATCTGGGTGTGTTATGAAGAGACAGAGTAAGTATCTACTGAAATATCAGGCAATTTCTTCGGCCATATCGTCACTTTACATTTGGTGAGATTGTGGTGAAAAGCGATTTCAGTCCGACGTAAAAATAAACTTAGTAAAATGTAACGTCACGCGTCGACAAGAGACATAAAACTCTCTTCCCCGCACCCCATCTCTATTCTTATCCCACAAATGCAATTTTCTTCCACCATTATTCTATTCATGATCTCTTTACCCCAACATGTGGGGTGGATTATTTTAACTAATTATCGAACTGTCCTCCGCACGTATAGGGGATGAATCATCCCTCGCAATGGAATTGGATTCGTTTGGGGTTCCGATGAGTCATGTGTTTTTGCGAATCCACAGGAGGATTCGGTGATTTGGCTGCGTATTGTCGCAGAATATAATAACAGAATATCACGTTTCCAATTGCGTACTTGCGTATCAAAGATCCGTGTGTATTACTTTGTTGATTGAATTCGACGTATAAAAATATGCGCCTCAAAAATATACAGTGTAAAGATAATATAACGTTCAAATTATTCGTTAGCTAACTTTGTGTTTCAAAGTTCTGAGTGGCACTGAAATTGTTATGGGCCGGCGTTATGCTTACCATCAGGTAAACGACCAGCTCGTCTCGATACCAAATAGCATGAAAAAAATCTACCGTCATTCTGAGTAATTTTATTCATGTGGTACACCGATTACGTTCTTTTTCGACGTAAGTCGATGTTTTTTATCCTCCAATGAGCTTCAGTGAAGGATAGCATCGCAATGGAAACTCAGTAGGCATTTTTAATCGCACAGAAGAGCTGGTTTTCACTCCAAGTTCTCCAAGACTTCTCTTTGCATGTGTTTGAAATACATAACGCGCAAATTTGTTTATTTAGCCTTAATAAATAATGATATTGTTAAGCGCAAATAAAACCGGAAAGACTATCAAGTTTCATCAACTTATGCAGATACCGCATTGCTTTTTCAACATCCAATCTAACTTGTAACCTAATTCGGGTTCATCAGATAAGGTTTCCACAATATCTACCGCACAGTTAAATCTGTAACATAAAATTTGTCTCTTCTCGTAATATTAACAAATTACATATCACACCAGAAATAGATTTTAAAAGGAAGGGAAACCAAAGAACTGGCCTCAACTGTGTATACATAAAGTGTAATTTATTCCAAAACTAGCTTCTGCCCGCGGTTTTCACCCGCGTGAAACAGGAACCGAACATTTTTCCGGGATAAAAAGTAGCCTATGTTACTCTCCGGTCTTTGAACTATATCTGTGCCAAAAATCACGTCGATCCGTTGCTCCGTTACTGCGTGAAAGAAGGAGAAACCAACAAACCAGCAAACACACTTTCGCATTTATAAATAAGTATAAGTATTCCGAAATTGTCAAGTCGTCCACTTAAAATGTTTTGTAGCATTATTAAAAACAGCTACAAACTGCCAAGACGACATTTGCTGTCAAAAATAGAAGGGACAGTGTTGATCTATCCAATCATAGTGGTAGTGGTCTGGACACCACAGACCAATCGAAAGGCAGTATAGTTAAAAGCACTTGCGTGAAAGAAATTCTCGTTTTTCTCTCGTCTTTTCTCGAAAGTCGGATCTCAGAATCCCTGATTAACTTGAAGTCCAAGGAATACATAATACGAGTAGTACAAGTGTTACACAAAATTTTCAACCGCCCTTGCACCCCTATATTTAAATTAACGAGTTCACACACGAGTAAGCGCAAACACTGGCTTCTGCGGCCTGAAACATTCTAAAACAATAGGGTTACCGCACGAGAAACCCACTACCTAACAGTACCTAAAGTAACACAATCGCATCTAAAAATATCCCCGCGGTTTCGACTCGAAGCTCTCGTCAACGCTCTGTTACTTTAGCTATTATGAAGCTCTCGCTCGGATACTTTTTGGGATGTGTAAGCGAAAACCGAGACTTTTGTGGTATCAAAGCTGTTTGTGGAATTGGAAAGCTAAGTAATGAATTTTATGGAAATGTGACAACGAAGAAATGTTGGTTTTTGACACTTTTATTTGACGAACGAAAGATTGAGTTTCGAGTTTTCTTTTATAGTAATTTGTACCAAAGTTAAATCCGAACCTTCTGAAGGTAATCCGTGTATATTTGATGAATACCAACTATGACGTATTAACCCGCGCTCGTTCGATGTTTGTGTAATTTGAGTTATTGATTGAGAACTAAATATTCACACTGCTACACAAACAAAGACGTGGCTTTAACATGAAATCGACTGCAAATAACGAAAACCGCAAACGATATAACACAAAACCTCAATCAAAAAGAGGAAGAACACGGAATAGAAAATAATCAGGAATATAATCCTTTAACTAACACATGTCAGGACTTACATCACATCCAGCTCAGCAACAGCATTAATGAATTCCAAATCCAACACACGAAAACGCTGGTTCTTAAAACACTTTCAGTTTATTGTAATCACTGTTCAGGAGTAACCTCACTTTGTGACACGTACTGTTAGCAGTTTAGCAGTACTTAGTGATACGTCAGTGCAGGTGTGCGGTACAGGCTACGTGGGACGTCTCCAGCGAGGTGATACGGACTGCGTCGTCAGACGGAGGGTGCCTCGCGCATGCGTACCGCGTGCCGAGAACTAAGGGATGGATTTGTACCAACCATTCTCGTTTTCCGATAGGTGTATTTGGACCAAATATCAGGATATCAGTGTTAAATAAATAAGAGGACAATAATTGCGTCAGATTGCAAATGTGACTTGTAACTGGACAACAGATAGCAACGCTATCATTAATAATTGTTATTTTCCAGAGCGGTCGTGTTTTTCAACTTAGTACAAATTTGGTGCGATCATTATTTCTGTTTTCCGCTCCGTGCCTTTACTTATGACTGATTATGTCATAAGTCAATAAATACAGATAAAGTTAAGGTTATGTAATGGCCACGATTACGAAAACACATAAAATGGACAACACAAACTCGCCTACTCGATTTCACAAAGAAAATCAAAGTTAGTCGAGTTAATTGTCGTACTTATATTGCTGATCTAGACGAGAGCCCCGATATAAATTAATTCGCAGTCAGCAATATACTTTTGTATATATAAGGGATACATTATTTTTAACCGACTTCGAAAAAGGAGGAGTAGATTATATAAAGGCGCTTGTATGTATTTTTTTTATGTAATGTACGTTCACCGATTTCTCCGTCAAATGTGGACAGATTTTGAAAATTCTTTTTGTGTTTGAAATGGTCTCTCGAGGTGGTCCCATACAAATTTCATAAAAGAACACCTAAAGGTGAGATGGGAGATAACTTTTCATCAATCGCACGAGTTCATCGCTTTTTTAAAAGCCATTCTACTTGTCTTCAAGGCTCTTTCCTGTAAAGCTTTTGAGTCACCTGACTACAGACCTGAGGTCTTAGGCCAATCAGCCTGGAAACTAACTAACTGCTAAATGTGGTGGCTAAGGTGAAATCTTTGCCTAAAAAATTGTTCTTCTAAAAGGAGGTTGCACGATTATTTTAATATTATTTAAATTTAAAATAAATGAAAGTGTCCTAAACTTTTTTGAGACAACCAATAGAGGCCGCGGTACACAACATAAAGCAAACAAATATCACGTCTTATCAAAGAAAACCTCTTGCTTTAAACGAACGCTATAAACTCTGCAATCCAGATCGTCAAACAAGCAAATATTTATTAATAAAACAAGATAACGTCGCGAGGGCAAACAAGGAAACACCCTCTTACCCCCAAGGGCAGCCTATCGACTTCGAACTTACAGGTACCTACCTACATCAAGGCGCTTTCAAGTTGAAGCAAACACATAACGCAACTTAACATCCTCTTAAGTATACTCAATTATGCAATAAAAACCGTATTACTCTACTAGTATGGACATATGAACAAGAACTTTTATGAAAATATAAGGTACTAAACGAATGTAACGCAATAGTAACAGAACCTCTTATATTTAAGTATTTAATGCCTAAAAAGAACATGCGGGGCATAAATGTCCTTGTATTGTATTTCTTTTCTTAGCGAGATTTATGCAGTGGCGTATTTTAGGATTCAGCGCCCTGGGCCTGCAGGCCCCGCCGCCCTTTTTTTTGACAATTTTAAACTGAATCGAAAGTGACAAAACACTGTTCATTAATAAGAGCCTTAGTTAGGTAGTCTTTTGTTAATTTCTTCTGCTAGGACCGCCCCTAGCAGCCTGGCGCCCCGGGCCATGGCCCTTTTGACCCTAGGGTAAATACGCCCCTGGATTTATGCCATATACTTATAACTCTGACTTTTAAAGTTGTGGTTATAATATATAGGGATAAATGGGGATTATAAAGATCAGGATGATAACAAATTTAAACTCAACTGCACATATCGAATTGGTGTACCGTATAATCCTTCTTACATTGATGAGTCATTATTTTCACCAACTACCACAACACTACAAGGTTTATATTGTTCAGTGAGCAGGTATCTTCTGGGCAAGCGTGCTACATCGTCAACCGCGTCGTCGCTTAACATCAGGTGAGACAGCGGTCAAAGGCAAGCCCAAATGCAACAAAAAAAAACTATCCACTGATCTCTGTGATACTATCATTGTTTACATTAGGTGCTGTTCTAGAGAGCTCTAGAGCAACACATTTACACGCCCACATAAAACGATTCGTAACTAGGTTTCACTAATACTCTGTCGTAATGTTCATGTTACGAGGCTCAAATTTTACCGTTGTAAAATGTTCCAAATTCTAAACTACGATTTCGAAATATGCGGGTAGGTAAAGAAACTTCAGTGCCTGTAGTTGTCGATTAACAGAAAAATATCCGACAGCCGATTCCGCCAACAGGTAAAATATTCGAGTTTTAAATTTTAAACGGCACAGCTCTCGACTGGACTTTTTCAACGGAAATTCTTCGCTTTCGAGCAAGCGAAGGACCAACTTTTGCTTCGTCACGTCCATAAGGTTCCGGGGGAAATCGGGTCATGCAATTTCAATAAAACAAGAACTTTTAATTGAGTAACAAGCTTAATTTTCATAAAGAAAACCGGATCGCGATAGGTTTTTGAATGCCGATGGTTAGGTGATGGCTACATGTGAAATAGACATTAAAACACAGATACAAAAATTGGCCTTTTTATCTGTGGAAATGTTTGCTGGTTTGTCCTTCTTTCCCACAGCAACGGAACAACGGATCGATATGATTATTTGCATCAGCGGCGCAAGTACGGATCTTTTTGATCGATAAAATTCGATAAAATTGACAGTTCAAATCGATAAAGTGGGTGTTATCGACTTTTATCGAATCTCGATACTTTCGACAAAAGTTATCGAATAGCTAGGTCGAATCCAAAGAGAATATAGAGCTACTACAATACATTACGATCAGACTTCGGTACTCGCAACATTCGATAAATTTATCGAGATTTTTGGGTCGACAAATTTATCGAACCGACTTCCGTACTTGCGCCGCAGAGTCGTCAGACAATAGCTTGGTAACAATAAAGTTGATAATTATAATGTATTAGTATTATGTAACGCGACTTTACCTCTCGATGTATCTTTCGATTTTTCTTTATCTTCGTCACTGCGACCTTAGAACAGATACAACTAGTGAAAAAAAAAACGAAAGCGAGAAAAATCAGAAAGGAAACGAGAGAGAGACTAACAGGTCGTTTGCCTGATGGTAAGCATAAAGTCAGCCTATGAAAACTGCAGTGCCACTAAAACCTTTGAAACACAAAGCCTTGCGCTGCACCGCATTCAGCTCGTTACCTTGACACAGTAGGTGCAATTAAGCCTCACCAACCCAGTAATTTCACTGCCTACTTTGTTATCAAACCGGAACATATTAATGCTTGACATAACTGCTTGACGGTAGACTACACTAGCAAAGCGATACCCACTCAGATGGACACTGACAGAAGACTAATCCTACCACCTGATGAAAGCTAAACTTATTATACCCGATATGTCGCAGCATACGCATTTTAATAATGTCTGAGCTTCAATAAATCCTACTTTATCCACTCAGGGTTCACTGCCCTGCTCTACATTTATCCGTGACATTTCTAGGTCGTACCGAGCAGCTTTTAATTTTCAAATGTCCTTTTGTGCCTGGAATTTTCCCAGGCCACTATTCCGCTACAATAATGAACTAGACTTTTCTATGTACGGTGCCATCTTTGTAACTTTTATCTATAGAAATAAGTTTATTGTTTTCTGTTTTGTTAATGAAAATTTCTAGGAACTCTTCTTCTGCGACTTTTCATTGCATTTTATGGAGTCGAATTTTCTTTGCTTCTTGTAAAATTCGCTCATGCAGCTATCGTTAAGTTTAAAGACTCATCTTTAATATAGATTGTATTTGTTTACTTTTAAGAACGGGACGTAATCGCGAAAAAGAACACAGGTTTTTATTTACCTCGTCGTTTCGATCAGGTTGCATTGATCGTGGTCACGAGATGACTGAGTCTTCTCGTGACCACGATCAATGAGAAGCAGAACCAGAAGACTGAGTCTTCTCGTGATCGAAACGAGCCGACGAGGTAAATAAAAACCTGTATTTTTATCGCAATTAAGTCCCGTTCTCAAAACGAAACAAAAACGATATTCTCGAAACGCGAAATTTTTCAAGTTACTATAGATTGTAATTTTTGCTTTCATCTTATTTACCTTCAGTACCTAGCTAAAACGTTTTCTGCGGTTTGAAACGTGACGCGCGAAAACAAAACATGCCTAGCATTATAAATGCGAAAGTGTGTTTGTTTGTCCTTCTTTCACTCAGCAACGGTATAATGGATTGACGTCATTTTTGGTATAGAGATAGTTTAAAAGACGTAAAAGTAACAGAATTATTTTTATCCAGAAAAATGCTGGTTTTCATGTAGCAAAATCGACGCGGGTGAAACCACAAGCATCAGCTAGTATTTTATATTGAACATTTTACTATGTCTTTTCGTTAGTTACGAATCCTGCCAGTAAATTTAAAGTTGTTGAAGAGAGAGTATAATAATTAAGATACACGCGTTGGAGTTAACTATACATTTGTTTGACTGTTAATAAGTTCTGACGAGGAAGTAGAAAAAGCTATTGGAATTCTTGAACGTTGAATGATAAGCCCACCAAATTGGGAAATTGGGAATGTTTGATTGGTTTCGATAAGTTCTCTCGTCCTATCTGGAGTGGTATCCAAATATGACAGTGGGCCCGAAAAGTGTTACATTTTGATAAACAATTTATTCAAGCGATGCAATTCGTTGAGTCTAGGTACATCTAGCTTCTGCCCGCGGTTTCACATGCGTTCCCCCAGGAACCTGTATTTCCGGGATCAAGTCACTCTCCGGTCCATTAACTACATCTATGCCAAAAATCACGTCGATCCGTTGCTCCGTTGCTGCGTGAAAGAAGGACAAACCAACAAACGTATAAACAGTAAACACACTTTAATTTAAAAGTTATGATGGAATAAAGAAACTCACATACATACCTACATAAACCCTAAACACATATATACACTCCCTTTTTGCGTAGTCGTGTAAAAAATGTAGTTTTTTTTAAAACGAGGGTTTCACCCACATTTTTTTTGTCTTGGGTGTTTGTGTTGTGTTCTACCACCTGCAATACAATGCAACACAAATCTTCACCAATGTTTTAGTGAGACATTGAACATTTTTATTCTTTTGGTACGGCGTTTACAAAAACAAACATTATTGTCTGTAGCAAACCAGTAAAGAAAACAATTTTATACAGCAATCTAGTAGTAAACTGTAAAACCGAAAGGATTTCCTTTATTCCACGCCCGCGCCCGATGGGAAATTGCACTATGGAAGGAGCCAGGCAATTGACATTTGTAAGATCGTTGCAAGAAAATTACGAGAAAATCACTAGTTCTTGTTGAACCAAACATCTAAAAAAACGTTTTGAAAAGGAAACATTTTTTTTAAACTTACATTTTTAATCTATGTAATAACTTTAAACGAGCAAATCTTATATATCTTCTATACAAGTAAATAAAATTGAAGTCTGTTTGTAACATCAAAATAACTGCTTTATCCTAAATGCATATGAAAGTATATATGGTACCTATAACAAAACAACCATTTTTAAATTTTTGTCTGTCTGTTCGTTCGGCACTCCATTCCGGCCAGACCAACGCTCCATTTTTCGGTCATTCTGCGTCGCGAGTATTGCCAACTGGATTGAACGTTAGACTGGAATGTTGTGGATTGGAGTGCTCATGTATGTGGGCTCTTAAGTCTTCCATCGTGCAGGTGGTGGGTTACAAGGGACAAGAGAGAACATAAGACACCGTCAGGTTGCAGTGTCATTTGTCAATATATATCCACAGTCGAGTCAAACCTAACCTTTCGAAAATATAAAAGAATAATAAAATAAAACTATCGTTTCTGTTTAAAGGTATCGAGCGGATCTGCATTATTTTACGTGGAAAATATCGGAAGATGGCACGATAAGACGTGAAGTTCGCAACGTGACTCTGAATAATCGAAGAAGTTCATTTGCTCCGTGTGAACAGAAAAGGAATTTAATTCCCTGCGAATATCACGATCGCATCAACCGGGTTTCAATTGTGCAGTTGGGACCACCATGTATTGTTTTATGGTACTTCATACCACCTTCGAACAAGGTCATGCTCAAGGCAACCAATGTTGCTTAGTCTGCCAAACAGACGAGAGAAGAAGGGGTATGCCATCTTCGATCAAAAGGCCAAATAAACTCAAGAAATATATTCAAAAAATTCAGAAGAAAATACATGACCAATGCTTTAAATTTACAATACCCGCTTTTTGTCGCAGAGTAGGCAATGAGTACATAATCAATGAATTTCGTTATAGTAACCGGCATCGAAGCGTGGGTAACTTAATGCAGTGATTTTGGAAAGCTCACCAAATTACAGTCAACCCTAAAGTTGCCTAAAACGATAGCGATTCAGTAAACAGCAAAAAATAATAGAATTCATTCATATACAAAGCAGGTAGAGCGTTCCCGATACCATCAGCACGCTGCCGTCCGCCGGCGCGGGCACGCTGCGGGTCCGCTGCGAGGCCGGCGCGGGGCCGCGCGGTCGACGCCCGCCGGGCGCCGCTAGTTTCACCACGATTTCGGGCTTAATCAGATTGTTGGGACAAGGCCGGCACTCAGATTTGGAAATACGTAAGGGAGAAATTCAAGGTTGTGACAAAGCACGCTTCCGATGCCAGAGAGCTGAGTCAAAGTTAAAATTTATTGTTTACCAGTAATCGCAGCAAAAAGACAGGCGATCTGTAAATTTAAGCTAGCTAGATGGCTAGACTAGATGTAATAAAGTACTGTGTGTGGCAGCGTACCAAATAACTACACGGAAATCAATATTGCTTCGGGACTTCCTTTGTTGTCTGTGGTTACTGCCGTGTCGCAGATTGATTTAATCTGTTCAACCTGTAGAACGGAGACTGTCATCAAATACGGCTTCCGTAACACATCGAGCTGTGTAACATGTGTAAGAGGTAATAGCTGGCCAGGCGTACTGCAAGAGAGAATACATTACCACCATGCTATAGCATCACGAATTTTTCCTTCGTAGGAGTAAAATTCAAAACATTGTCCTGCAAATCGCTACCACTAAATTATAATGAGCAGTCTTCTAGGTGCCCGTGTACGTCGTAAAGAATTGGATCGGCGGGTAACGGCACTAATACTGACCCATCACCACTCCAAGAGCACCAGCACTACCACTAAGCCATTGCCATTGCCATGCTATTATGGCGTCATCAGCAATACACAGAAACTGCAAAGCTGCTTTTCTTTTTGGCAGTTATTTACCAATTAAGGCACTAGTACAACAGAAGCCCGATTCCGCCACACGTGTCGTGCAGTTCGCGATGCGACCGCTAAAGCGTTACAACTCGTTAATGACGCGTTTTCGGAATTTAATCGACGGTTTATCCGAAACGCTCGTTTAATATGCTAATGCCGGTTTATTTATATAGCGGTTGCAAATGTCTGCATATAGAGCCATCCTGATAGGAGACGCATTGATGCGTTTGAGATGTGGTGCTGGCGTCGCATGCTACGCATCCCGTGGACCGCACATAGAACGAATATCTCCATTCTGAAGGAACTCAGAGTAGACCAGAGGCTTTCCACCGCATGCCTTCAGCGGGTACTCCAATATTTTGGTCACATAGCTCGGAAACCCGCTGATAATTTAGAGAAAATTATAGTGACAGGAAAGGTGGAAGGAAAACGATCGAGGGGTCGGAGCCCGAAAAGATGGTCTGATCAGGTGGCTGACCAACTAGGCACCAACATCAGTGAAGCTCTGCACTGCGCCACTGATCGACACAAGTGGCGGAAAATAGTCAACGACAAGCTTGATCGGGGCCATCACGATGCTCAGCAGTGAGCGAACGACTAAAGGAGGAGGAGAGCCATCCTAATTTCCATGGACTATGGGTATCCGAGTGTTGTACATCGATGGTCATCTAATTCCTGGTTTCCTAGATCCAGGAAATCTTAGCTGCACTATGCCAAGTGCAGCTGCCAGTACTGGAAAATGCCAAATCACCATGCTAGAAAGTTCAACCTCATTGTATGTTTCAAACCCTCAAATTAACATTATCAGGGGAATTTACTTTTTTTTTTTTATGTTATTATGTGACGAGACGAGCTGGTCGTTTGCCTGATGGTAAGCATAACGCCGGCCCATAACGATTGCAGTGCCACCCAGAACTTTGAAACACAAAGGCCTGCGCGGCACTGCAGTGCGCTCGTTACCCTGAGACATTAGGTATTAAGTCTCATAAGCCCAGTAATTTCACTGGATACTCTGCTCATCAAACCGGAACACAGTAATGCTTGCACACTACTGCTTGGCGGCAGACTTCACGAGCAAAGCGGTGGTAACAACCCAGACGGACACTCGCAGAAGAGTTAGTCCTCCCACTAACAAACTTACTACCACAGTATGATGATTGAGGGATGACTTTGGTACTGAGTTTCCCTGCTGTTACATCCCTGCTTCTATAGCATAGCTGAATATTTAAACCTTAAGTGACATAACATTAATATGACTATTTTAATATTTGCACGCCTGCTTGCAGGCTGAATACTGTGACTTTTTTTTGGAACATCTGAAATATGTAATATTATGTATTCATGCAAATAAATGTTTGATTTGATTTGAGTTGATTTGTGGAGCCTCAAAATGAGTGTAATCGATGGGTTTTATTTTTGTTGTTCATTTATTTTTATCAAAGAATCTTACCCTAAGAAATAAAACCAATTCGTGACAATACACTTTCCTAGAATTTTTCACCGCGGAAAGTAACTTAAGAGATGGCAACCCTAGCTTCTTGAACATGCAATGTTAAAACAACCCTTTATATAACGAGATAATGATTGTGACGTAGATTAATCTCAACTTACAGTATATTTTCGTGTTTATAACGCTACTTGTGGCGATAACACAAATAATATTATTTTAACTTTTCGTTGTTGAGTTTTCCACAACAATGTAGATGTATTTTTTTGATGATTATGAATAAATATAGCACAATATATGAAACACATAAATGTCTTATTTTGTTTAATTTTGGAAATATATTTTTTATTGGACCAACCGCGAATTGGACTAAACGCGAATTGGCCTAAACACGAATTGGACTAAACGCGAATCGGAACAACTGCGAATTGGACGAAACGCAAAATGGACCAATCGCGAATAAGGTGAATTGGACTAACCGCGAATTCGACCAATCGCGCCTAAAGGTGGATTTTATTCAGTTGTTTACAAAATAAATTCACTATCCAAAGGCAAGTTCAGATATAGGTCATATCTATACTGAATACAGATCTGTCTAGGCGACATTTAATGCGCCAATTTCGGAATTCTCCTACGGTACACACACCATGTTAGTTGTGTAACATGAGTATTCCGCCAGTAATAATGCCAGTATTACATACTGGCGTACCTTTGTTACAGCATTCCTCTGTACTGGAACTAGAAACATAAATGCGGGATATGTAAATTCTGAAACAATTTCAAATGGTTGTCTGTTCTATTAAATTTAATCATTCAGGGTAAACGGGTAATAATTACAATAAATACGTATGTATTTTAAGAGGCTAATGGCGTATGATTATAGTAGTCAATAATGGCTTGTTTTGATATTGAGGTCTTTCTGGGAAACCATTTGTCGAATATATTGGGCGATCCCGTCGACACATTTCATTACTGTTTACTATATACTTAGCCGTGATCTTAGCTATTAAATCAACTTTTAAAGTTTCTAGTTGTTCATTTTCATCATCATTACGTTCTCACTTCTTAGATGCCTGGGTTCTTTCAGAGTGAGTATGGGTTATACCCTAAGAGTAACGGTCGTGCAGTGGCGTATTGCTCATATCAGTGTGTGGATGTCGCATATCCACGAATTTTGTAGTTGTGCTTGTTTCTAGAACAAGCGGGTTTTTGTTTTCCTTCGCCGTTTGCGTGCATGGTAAATATCTGTCATTCGGTTCGCGAAAGCGCGTTTTTCTCGCCGCCATGCGAAGTTTGGTTCGCGAGCCGATGAGATTACAATACTTACTAAATTTCGATGTAGCTATACCACTTAACATTAAAACCTCTAGCCACAAAAATCTGCAACTAACCACGTACATTTCGAATATTATAGACAAAAAAGTCTGGATCAAACAAAAGGACTCCTGCCATCCTCTGTTGTTCACTTAAAACGACCCAGTCAGTAATTACGCCTCGTCATAACGTCTCAAGGTTACACAAAGCCATTTAATTAACGCCGGAGTAACGTCCGCACTCCGCTGTAACGTACGCGTTACAGTCAGCTGTAACTTTAACCGCGTAATTAGAGTACGTAACGCAAACCGAACGTAAACGGTAACGTCTCACGTCACTCAACAATAACAGTAAACGGAGTCACAAAGTTAAATTGCTTGCAATTGTAAGTTTTTATGGTGGAGTTAAAGGCGCTATTGCCGTCTGAAATTATAAGTACCTAGCCTAAATACAGGAGTGATACTCTGATTCTTGAAATTACGAAATTACGTGTGTTTCGTGACACCGTCGTTTTGGAGCAATCATCGCACTCCCTACTCCAATAATATAATGAAATAACAAAAAAAAAAGAAAAACTTAATTTTTGACACACATTTCACGGTCTCTATATCGAGAACCGCTTTTTATGTGTAGCCCGAATTAATACCGTAATCATACATCGAATCATAACATCGTGTGTTTAGGTATTGTTAGGTCCAGAAATGAGACAACTCGGTTTGAATAATCGACACACGTGTATTTTCACTCGTAGTTCAATGAGGACTGCTGTCCTTCCCCGCATATTCCTCTTGCGTAGCGCTGGGACGACTACGACGTAGCACTGACTTCATGACGTCATAGCGTAGCACCCAGCACCATACCATGCTCTACCTTTATTCTTACAGTATATATAGGACCAACTGATATGAGACCATCTTACGGCTGCTTCGCCGCAAAATGTTTCATCTCTCAAAACACAAGTAAATTATTTTTAATCATTTACCTTTGTACTTTCGAGAAACAAATAACACATAATTCAACGAGAGAGACAGATGTTATGGATTGTTTTCTCACGTGTCTCACGCACGATTTTTCTAAGAATGAAACGATGTCTGATTGATTTCTATGCCTAAGACCTAAGTTCGTGATCTAATTTTTTTCGAACCAATAAGTTAGTAACTTTATTTAGTCATAATTACAAGAATTTCTTGTAGGATAGTATAAAAAATCGTGCATGAGGCATCGTTGAGATTTGGGGTCATACTGACGTAGCACAGGTTGTTATGACTATCTACCCAATTGTCTTAACCCAAGATTACGAAGACGTCCGTAAAAGACCATCAAACCAATCAGAAATGAATTAGAGGAAAGTCGATATGTGTCCGTTAACTATCACGAACTGATTATGTCAGTGTGACCCGTATCATATTGCTCTAGGCACATATTTTTTCGATACTCTGCCGACGCTAAATTCCACACAATAAAATACTGCCTTCGTAAAGTCAACTCTACATCTTTCAACATAAGGTTTGGTTTGACCTGCCAGATTCGTGGTAGGTCGTTATGACCCGAACACTTCCTCTCTCTCCCACTTAGGGTTGCCAGATGGTCGGTATCTTTCTGGAACCTCCCGACAATTCTTATATCGTGGACCTCCCTAAAAATATATAATTTCCTAAACAGACTGGTTATTGTAAAGTTTTAAGCAGAATTTCGAAAAGCACTGCAAAATACATTCGGTAACTTGAAAATTAAATATATAAGGGCATTAATACATATACTAAGTTGCTTTTCTCAAATATCGATTTCAGTTAAATTATTGAATTTAATAAATCAATCTATTGTCTGTTTAGAAAAAAAAAATGATATTTCCCCAGAAAAAGTGGCAAATTCTGACAAATTTCGAAATGTCCAGCTATTTCAATTTTCCGATCTAGCAACCCTACTCCCACTACAACTCAAACGCATAAAGTAGAACCCCACTTCATTAAGTGTTCGACGACCTGAGCGATTAACTTGAGAGATTTACTTTTATAGGCTGGGAAAGCCGCGTACGTACGGGTAGCCTTATGAAATTGTTTCAGCACATTCGTACTGGAGGTTATTGTTGCCATAAATTCTAGAATTGAACCTTTTAGAGGAGGAAATATGTGGCCGTAACATTTGAAGTTTGAGTTAGCAATGAGAAAGTCTTGAGTGGTGTCTTCACCTTATTATTTATCAAGACAGCGTATTACCACGCGGTTTTTTTTTAATTCAAGATACTTTTCTGTTTGACCATAGTCACTCTTAATTATAAGCGACGACGTTATCGAAGGTTGTGAGCACGCTAAACGTGGAATAGAGCTGGCTCTTAAATGTTCCGAGAGACACTAATAGGAGCTCGATTTTTTTTTTATATATATTTTTTTTTTCACATATAAACATAACATAAACGCTTACACACTCATACCCCCGCACTAGGATTCCCTGTGTCGCAGGTGGCATGGACATACACAGATACACATCACAAACATCCAAGACCCGAGAACAAACTTTATGCTTACACAAAATCTGCCCCGGCCGGGAATCGAACCCGGGACCCCTCGCCTTGCAGGCAGGGTTACTACCAACTTAGCTACGGAGCCGTCTACGTATTTCGAGTTATTGATGACCTAACAAGCTAAGCTAACCAGCTCATGAAAATATTTTACCACCATGCTACGCGTCATGCCATGCGTTACGATGTGTAACTGAAATGCAGACCGTAGACGCTTATGCAAGTATGCGTTTTTCTGTCAAAATAACCATGCTTTTGCATCAAGCGCGGATTACGAGATAATACACGCGCAAGCGCGGCTTGATGCAATTACAACATATATTATTAAGACACAATTATAACACCATTACAGTAACAACCAATACAATGTTATAAGGAAATATATATATATAAGCGAACTAATTTATACTAACACAAAGTGAACAATCATTACTGTAAATTTCTAAACATTTCTGTGCCATGTCCGTGAACTTCGGCTGGGTACAATGAAATGTATCAATACTTATTGCAGTGATATTAATTAGTTGTACAGCGCGTGACAAAGGGGAAAACTGAAATAGACATGAACGGCAATACCTACAGCCAGATAGTGCTGTCTCGAAGCCCTGCCTGGGCTCAAAGCGACAACTGCTCGGACTAGACTTCCATCAAGCCCCAACCACAACCACAATAGACGATACGACTTGTGTCAAGGGGGGTCGTGGTTTTTCCATGGTTTTCTCGTGGTCCGTGATTGATGCTTATCCATCAATCATGAATAGGGATGTTGATTAATCACTATTTCATACTTTTATATACATTCATTCGTTATTGAGAGTGATTATTATTATTGACCCGATATTCGACACTGTTGCAAGTATCAATGTTCACGGGAATATTGGGTGCTCATCGCTCAATAATAACCACGGGAAATACCCCGTTATACGCTCTGAAATGATGTTTAGATTAACCGAAACCTCAGTTTATTGAAGGATCCTTTTGTATAGTTCTGAATCTAATTAGCTGATACACACGGGAAGGCTTTTGCCTTAAAACTCAAGTAGGTTAGTTGGGAATCATTTGCAACAAATTATCAAAATCATTTTCTAGTCTTAATTTAATTAAAACTGTGTGTAAGTTCTGGCAAAGCTATACATTACATGTACATGTAAAACTGAGAGGAGATATTAGTTTGGCTTAAGTTATATGAAGCGAGAACTAGACCGGGTTGAGGGTTGAAAGTAGGTACTAAACTTTAAACAATTTTTCACAAAGTTTCGCAGGCCTCATTATTCGTATTACCTAGGGCGGGGGTCTGCTATTAGTCTAGCATAAGAAGCAAGAAGCATATATTATTAAAATTAAGATAACTTTTTCGACTATAACTTTCGAGAGTAAAAAATCTTAGCACATTATGTAAGCTATTTGAAAACACTTTTTTTAGTTACTTTTATCTGTTGGCAGGACTAACTCTTCTGCAAATGTCGGTTTCGATGAGTGTACCACCGCTTTTGCTCGTATATTCTACTGCCGAACAGTACTGTGCAAGTATTACTGTGTTGCGGTTTAATAAGCAAAGCAGTCAGTTAAGTTACTGCCCAGCCTAGCCTCATAATTGTGAGACTTCATACAATCATAATGTCCCAGGGTAACGCTGTAGTGCTACGCAAGCCTTTGTCTTTCATAGTCCTGTGGTTTTGGGCAGGTGTTATGCTTATAGGCAAATTCTTGCTCTACACGTTACATTGAAGTATATAAAAATCTAGCTCAGCAACCATTTTCCTCGTTCCGCATTTACTCCGATGTTTTCCTTTCGCGTTTAGTCTTTTACAGTCAGCGCAGATCGTTTCCGGAAACATATACCATACACGATATAGAAGGTTATTTCAGTCTTACGTACCACCGTAGCCTCTATACACTACGGCTTCAGAACGTAAAATAAACCAACGGAACAAGACACTTCTCAAAAGTCACCTCGAAATTCTACGACGTGAACGTGCAGTGTAAATTATTCGCTGGTCTGACATTTTAAATTCGGCTATGAAATGTACTTGTGGTCTAAACTTTACTACAACCAAAATTTGAGTCTTGCTCTTGTCGTTGAGTTTTTTCCAACTGCTCCTATCTTCCGCCAGGTGCTTGACCTCCTCGTACAACATGCCATCACCCTCTCCCTGATCTGCTCTAGGTGCGAGTGGCTGCGACCAAGCACACTCGACCACAATCACCGGCTTGTCTCCAGGGGCGTATTTACCCTAGGGCCAAAAGGGCCATGGCCCGGGGCGGCAGGCTGCTAGGGGCGGTGCAAGCAGAAGAAATTTAAAAAAGACTATCTAACTAAGGTTCTTATTAATGAACAGTGTTAAACTGTGTTTTGTCTCTTTCGATTCAGTTTAAAATTGCCAAAAAAAAGGGCGGCGGGACCTGCAGGCCCAGGGCGCTGAATCCTAAAATACGCCACTGCTTGTCTCAGCCCGCATATAGTAAAGAGAACAGAAATGGGGCTTGGGCGTGTCAGGCCGGCCTAAGCTTCCGAGCGCCTCTTCTGTTCTCTCTATTTTATGGCTGCCAGTACCTGCGACTGTAGGATGCACCCAGACACTGCTGACCGCATATAGTGGTTGCGTCAAATGGCCGCGTTAGATGCAGCCTCAATGTACGAGCGTGGCCGAAGATGGTGAATACGCTTAACCTAGATTAAGACTGGCTCCTGGCTGCGGAACAAACTGATAGTCGCTTGGCGACAAATATTTAAAGTGATAATGGTAGCTAACCAGGCCAGCAAAACAATTCTCTACTACCCTTTCGATTTAGTCTAAAATAGCCAAAGACAACATACACGAAAGATAGAGTAGCCAATCTTACTTTAATCTAAGTTTATTAGTAAAACCTTTTACGGTCTTATCACAAAAAAATTAAACCCACTTTAAACCTGCGTTAGACAGCGTTTACCTCCTAAACATGCCTTAGTCGCTTGTTTAAATATGAGCAACCCCAAATCTTGATTTATGTAGTGCCTAACCGAAGCCTAGTCCATTCTGTTGTGACATTTCTAATCATTTTAGAAGTTTATCTTTAAACACTGTCTAACTAAATCGGCGACTAAAAGTGTTTTTGTGGTAACACGGTTAATGTTTAAATTACATTTAATAAACCATCCATATGCAAAGTTTCGTGAAAATTTTATCATACTTCAATAGACTAAGTTCTCACCTGTATAGCTCGTCTAGACACTGGTAAACCTGAACTTTAAAGGTTTCCATGGAAAAGGTTTCGTTAGAATGAATTTACATTTTAATCTTCGATGCTGAAATAAGTCTAACATGAACCAGTAAAATAGTTAAACGTCATAAATATACATAAGTAATATTACCATGTATATTATTTAAAAAAAATAAGAATTATAGTGCGGGTTGAAGAGTGAGCTGGTTCACCATACGCAAAGGAAATGAAAGACACGTGAGAAAAGTGTTCTGTACTAAAGATTCACTATCTCTGAGCGTCTCACGCAACCGCTACAAAAATAAACGTAGACTGTATTTCAGAAAATGATGAGAACCTCCTTTGGAAATAAGTCGTTCAAAATTTCTCTAAAACATAAAATAAAGATGGCGGCGACCACTATACCAGGTTTCATACAAAAATGTTAACTACCCCTTTATTTCGGGTATCTCAGAAACGGCTCCAACGATTTGGATTGAATTTTTGTATTTAGATAAGGTTTCGCATTTTAAAGCTTACCTATGTAGTTGAATTTCTTGTAAAAACGCAATTTTACACAAAAAAGTTTTTTTTAAAACCTTGAGATAGGTATTAAGAGCCTACGAGCCGAACCCTCCAACTCATCGGTGGGCGCGGCTAAAATGCATGCTATTTCGTCTAACATTCGTGGGACAAGGTAAGGCTCTGCAGCTATGAGTAGTACGAAGCTAATGCTCGCGCATACACAGTTACACACTCTCGTAAAGTCGCGACCTGCCGCTTCTACGCACACATGCGTGATCTTATGAATGGCGATTCTTCATTCAAAGAAATTTCGTGAATATTCGTGTGATGGCGCTCGCTTTTGTTACTTGTACTATTATCTATTCTGAGCTCTCGTTTGGTCATCGCGCCGCGCGCGCCATTTTTCATTGTTTGCTTCTTTGAGTATAAATTGTAAATTGTTTGGTTTGCCTACAGTCCGCTGCAAACATAGTAATAAGCTATATTATCTACTGTAAGTAAATAAAGTTTCATCAAAATCCACTCAGTAGATTTTGCGTGACAAACATCTATCCATATATCCATCCATCCATCCTCACAAACTTTCGCATTTATAATATTAGTAGGATAGGAAGTAGGAAGAGTAGGACAGGATTTATGTATATATATGTATGTATGTGTATAGATTCCAATGAAATTTGGTGTGAAAATAGCTAGAAGCGCGAGAAAACACACAGGGTACTTTTCAACAACATCATCACTTTTCATAATTGTCGATCTATAGAACGGAAGAAATTTGGTTTCGAGATAGCTTGAAGCCTGTGAAAGAACACAGGATACTTTTCATCATTGTCAATCATTTGAACGGATTTTATAGAAATTTGGTGTGGAAATAGTTTGAAGTCTGAGAAAGAAAGCAGTGTAATTTTCAACCTCATCATCACATAATAAAATAATCGTGCATTTGGACAGCGTAGAAATCTGCAGAAGTTATTTTCGGAAACAAATTTATCTAAGTATGCAAATAAATAAAATTGAAGTGTCTGTTTGTATTATCAAAATAACAGCTTTTTACTAAATGCATATGAAAGTATATACGGTACATAAAACAAAACCATTTTTAAAAATTTAGTCTCTTTGTTCCGTGTAATCTCCGAAATGGCTGAACCTATTTTGACAGGACTTTCACTGGCAGATAGCTGACGTTACAAGGAGTAACTTAGGCTACGTGAGCGAAACCGCGGGGTATAGTAACTGTACTGTACAGGGGTAGTAATATCTAATAGTTCTTCATGTTTTATTCTCAACAATCAAACTTGTACCCTATAGACAATAACAAGTTTGTATATTATAGGTAACAGACAGTACCCTACCTATGTGTTCGACGATAACTTCCGAATGAAAACTGCCAGCGCGGGAGTAGTTACCTACGTCAGGCGGTATATTTGTAAGGTAGGTAACTACCTACCTACCTAAGTACCTACATAACTTAATAATTTTAGGTGATTCCTACGAGTATTATAACAGTCCTCCAAGTCATTATAATATATAATGCGCGGGTCAGCGACCCCACACACATTGGTACCTACATCTCATCACTCATTTCTACACAAAAAATGTCTCACCCATACTCCTGCCAGGATGACCTTTCGTTTAGATAAGTAGGTATTTTATTACACGACTGCACAAAAAAGGAGTGTAATGAGTAATGAGTGTGATGAGTAATGTAATGAGTGTGATTGTATATACATACATACAAACATACGTGAACCCTAAAAACATAACACAAAAAACTGCACAAAAGTTTTGGTGGAATAAAGAAACTCACGTACATACGTGATTCGGTGAGATTCGATGTATGGGGTATCGCTAGAATCCTTACATAATCCCGAGCGACACTAGCTAGGACTGTCGTGGTTTTTTTCATGATCGATGTAACTTTTGTTACATGGACTTGTTTACATAAAGGTACTTTTCAACATTTATAGTTCTAGTAAGTACGTTATATAGCCTACTTGGCTTCCGGCCGTGGCTTCGCCCGCCTGGCTTAGGTACAAATACAATATCTTTATAAATTATAGTCTGTGTTATTCTGATGTATAACCTCTATATTACGTACTGTAGTTTCATCAAAATCCGTTCAGTAATTTTTGCGTGAAAGAGTAATGAACATCCATCCAAACATCCTCAAAAATTTTCGAGTTTATAATATTAGTACGATAGAAACGTACTCAGTAGCTGGTATATATTTATTATCACGTACACTGTATTATGTAACCGACCATATTTTTTATACTATTGAATAACGAGACGAGCTGGTCATTTTCTTGATGGTATAACACATATAATTATATTACTCTGATAGAATAACGCCCGCCCATAACGATTGCAGTACCTACTCAAACTTCTAAGCACAAAGGCCGGCCCCACTAGGTGGACCGATGACCTTGTCAAAAGCGCGGGAAACCGTTGGATGCGCGAGGCGAGTAGCAGCTAGCCGGTCCAAGCCGCCGCATAGAATTATAATCAAAGCAAAGGTTAGGTAGCCGGGCCACCGCCGCCGGCGCGCGGCGTTGCATGCCGGGTTACCGGCATTACCGCCCGCCGGCGCGCGGCGTTGCATGCCAGGCGCGCGCCGGCGCGCGGCGTTGCCGGACTACCGCCGGCCGCGCGCCGAACCGGAGTCCGGGCGGTGCAGTGGCGCAAGTGTGGAAGTCGGTTCGATAAATTTGTCGAATCGTAACAACTGACAAATTTATCGAATGTTGCGAGTACCGAAGTATTATCGTAAAGTATTGTAGTAGCTTTATATTTCGTTTGGATTCGACCTAGCTATTCGATAACTTTTGTCGATTGTATCGAGGCTCGATAAATTATATAAAAAGTTGATTAAACCCAATTTATCGATTTGAATTGACAATTTTATCGATCGACAAGATCCGTACTTGCGCTGCGGGCCGGAGGTACCTATGTACCTATTATAATAGACCGTATACCTACACCCATCCAGACGAATTCTCGCAGAATATCTTCTAAGAAGAATATCTCAGTCGGTCATGCTTTTTATTTTACATTTTTGAAAAAGTTGACTGACTATGGCTGGTATTTTAGTATACGAGTAATTTTTTCCAAATGCATATGAGAGTATATATATACGGTACCTATTATAACAAAACAACCATTTTTTAAATTTTTGTCTGTCTGTTTGTTCTGGGTAATCTCCGAAACGGTTGGGCCGATTTTGACGGGACTTTCACTGGCAGATATCTGATGTTATAAGGAGTAACTTAGGCTACTTTTATTTTAGAAAAATAATTGGGGTTCCGTGCAAAAAAATAAAAACCAAGAAAATCCAATATATCCACGCGGGTGAAACCGCGGGCAGCAGCTAGTTTATGAACTTTTATGAATATATAAAGCTTTTTTATATAACGTGTACAATAAAGTTATCTATCTACTCACGGCGAAATAACCGTAGTTTTTTTACGGCAAAAAAACGTATATGTATATAAAATAAGTGGTCTAAAGGGCTATAATATTAGACGCAATGAATTGACGCAAAGCATAATCACGGACCACGCGCAAACCATGGAAAAACCAAAATGGTGATCTTGACGCATAACGTACTGCCTAAGGTGGTGCCTGGTAGAAATCTAGTCCGAACGCTAAGGCAGTCCTCACACCTAATTCATGATTGATGGATAAGCATCAATCGCGAACCACGAGAAAACATGGAAAAACCACGATCTCCGCTTGACGCATATCGTATCGTCTATTGAGGTTGTGGCTGGGGCTTGCCGCTTGATGGAAATCTAGTCCGAGTACAACACCCGCTTCTACCTACTATTATTATTGTTATTATTGTCAGCCTCTTACGTTCCCACTGCTGGGATACCGGCCTTCTCTCAGAGAAAGAGAAATAAATGTATTTTCTTTCTTTCTTTCTTTCTAGAGAGATGGGCCATAATCCACCACGCGGGCCCAGTTCGGCTTGGTGGATGTCGCATGACCTCGAATTTTGTGGTTCTTGAACATGCCGGTTTCCTCACGATGTTTTCCTCACCGTTTTAGAGCGAGTGTCAATAATCCGCACATAACTTGATATAAGTTATTGGTGCGGGACGAGTAGAGATAAGAACTATGGTGCGTCGGATTGAAAGTCGCACAAGTTACCGCTCTCGATTCACTCTCGCTTCTACGAAAGATAAAAATTATTTCACAACCACTGCGTACTCAGTACAGACGCTGCGGTAAATAAGCGGTGGTACGCAAGTGATGTATGTAGCGTAAAGCGGAGCAGTCGTCGCTTTGAAACCAGACCGTCTGGCCGTAGTGCCGGTCTCGTCCGTTTAGTGGATTTTAGAGGTTTTTTTAGATGTTTTTTTCTTCAAACTGCGATGCGCGTGTAAATACTTACCTCGTATATGTGTAATTGTTGCAAAACCATGGTTATTTTGGTTTTTTATTTATATTTCAACATAAGCCGTGTAACCACAAAAACTAACTTTTAGACGCCTGTTTAACTCGACAGTGCCTAAAGATAAACCTCTAAACTGATTAGAAAAGTCACAACAGAGTGGAGTTAGACAATGGTTAGACACTACTTAAATCTCGATTTGTGGTTCATATTTAAACACGCGACTACGGCATGTTTAGGAGTTAAACTCTGTTTAACACACCGTAAACAAGTATTAAACAGCGTTTAACTCTTAAACATGCCTTAGTCGCATGTTTAAATAAGTAATTAACCACAAACCTTGATTTAAGAAGTGTCTAACCATTATCTACCTCAATTCTGCGGCGCGAGTACGGAAGTCGGTTCGACAAATTTATCGAATGTTGCGAGTACCGAAGTCTGATCATAAAGTATTGTAGTAGCTGTATATTCTCTTTGGATTCGACCTAGCTTTTCGATAACTTTTGTCGATTGTTTCGAGGCTCGATAAATCCCACTTTATCGATTTGAACTGTCAATTTTATCGAATTTTATCGACCGAAAGGATCCGTACTTGCGCCGCTGATGTGACATTTCTAATCATTTTAGAAGATTACGGTGACCTTATCATAGAATAAATACTCATCGTACAAGCCGTTATGATTATTTCTAAACATTTTGCTCGTGAAAGTTGTGTAGCGTTGTTTAACTTTTAGACACTGTCTGGCTAGACAAAACCACCAAAAACTATTTTTAGACGCCTGTTTAGCTAAACAGCGTCTAAAAATAGTTTTTGTGGTAACGCGGTTTTAGTTCAAGTAGGTACGTATGTACTTACTAGGTAGGTTATAGACTTGTGCTATTATCTATTCTGTGGTTATAAGTAGGTACGTACCTACTCAGTTATCAGTAAGTACATAAGTACCTACCTAAGTACTTACAACATAACACCGTATATCGGTCTTAGTCTTACTAAAAACACACCCTAAACATGTGTTAAACAGCGTCTAACTCCCAATCATGGCTTACTCACGTGTTTAAATATGAGCAACCACAATCATTTTATATCATAACTAGCTGCTGCCCGCGGTTTCACCCGCGCGGACTTTTTGGGTTCATGGGTTTTTTTTGCGCGGAACCCTAGTTGTTTTTCCAAAATAAAGTAGGAGTACCTTATAACATCAGCTATCTGCCAGTGAAAGTCCCGTCAAAATCGGTCCAGTCGTTTCGGATATTACCCGGAACAAACAAACAGACAGACAGACAAAAATATTAAAAATTGTGTTTTTGTTGGTAGGTATCGTGTATACTTTCAAATGCATTTAGTAAAAAAAGCTATATTTTTGATATTACAAACAGACACTTCAATTTTATTTATTTGTATAGATCATTTTATAGACGTTTTTATTTAGACACTGTCTAGCTAAACATGAGTCTAAAAGTTGGTTTTGTGCTAACACAATATGTAATAATAACAAATCGAATAATAATAGGTAGGTTTCTACGTAAATAGATAAGTATCTATTTACTTAAATTCTATTAATAGATTTCTATTTATTAGTATTTGAAAAAGATATAGGTAGGTAATATTATTACAAAAATACGATTTAGCCATTGTTGTACTGAAGTCAAAAATAAACACAGAACACTTCTCTAACGCAGCAAAGTCCAAATTCACAAGCATAGGTAAACATCCAATTTAGGCAAAGAAATCTGAATCCAATATAGCGGGCGGTGGCATTATCATAGAACACAATTATGATAATACGCATATCGTTTTACGTCTTCGGTCGATCACCTTGACCTTTGCTTGTTCGTAATGCCGCCCACAAATTATATAGGATGCCGCCGCACGCACCGGCCGGTCGACCGCGTCTGGTGCGAGACAGTACTTTGTCACAAACATCGCGGTGTTTCGTGACTTTGAAATGGCACAGCAGCACACAGCGGGCACTGTAGTGTGCGTCAGACACTTCCCTCCTCTCCCCGCCAGGGTGGTAAAATTTCCGTGAGACGCGCGATGGTTCGACTCGAAAATCGGCGCGCAAAAATGTACGAATTGGCTTCTGGTACTTGGGGTGTTACGGCAAAACTACTAAATGTATTTAGTCAAACCAAAGTTATTTGAAATGTCGACAAACTAAAGCTTGTTACTATGTTCTTTATTTTTGAGTTTTCTTAGGTCTTTTGTAATTTATTTACGTCCAAACTTGCGTTAAAATATGTGCTAAAATACAGATGTTTGAAGGCTCATTACTTTTAAGCCACTTATTTTTTTTCTGTATAATTAGCAGATCAACCTAGATAATGAAGAGATAAATCGATATTATTCTTAATTTTGGACTTAAAACGTCAAGTAGTGGAGTAATAACCCAAATACGGTTGTATGGAGAAATGAACGACTCGTTTTCCCTTAAGTATCATAAATTCAGTAATTTCACTGGCTACTCTGTTCATCAAACTGGAACACAGTAATGCTTACATATTACTGCTTGGCGACAGACTTCACGAGCAAAGCGGTGGTAGCAACCCAGACGGACACTCGCAAAAGAGTTAGTCCTACCACAAAGTAGTAAGGCCAATATAGTAAATAAAGCTGCCACAACGATGATCGCAATTTCACAAGCGGCCGGCCCGATCGAGCCGCCCGTCATGGAATGATTTCCCGCGGGTCGCAGCGGGGCGCGGCCAAGTAGCACGGGCCTCGTAGGTTACAAATTGTGCGCTTTGCTGGGACGTAAGTGGGACGATTTTATTTATGTGTTTTTTCTAATATGCGAAATTGATTTCGATGCTCGCAAATCAATTTTTGTACGTGTCGTCAGGTTGGCGTTTGACCTTTATGGCACCACTGTCCGACGGGAGCGGCTGCCGGAACACGCCGATACTTGGCGACTGATTGTCATCTGGATGGTATGGTTGCCAACTCTCTCGGAATACTGGATTCTCCAGGAAAAATGATATTAAGTTTTTAAAAACTCCCTGCTCCAGGAACGATACTAAAATCTCCCGGATATACCTGCTGGCGGCTGGTGGGCAGCAGTTGCAGTGGTTTTCAACGTAGTAAATGAACTGCGGTGAAAAAGTCGCAATTGACTGAATGAAACGCATGTAAAAACTGAAGCAGAAGTGTGCACATTCAATGAATTCAAGTATTCTATGATTTTATGGTTTCTAAATCAAAAGGTATTTATTACAAGCCGCTCGCAGTGTAAACAAATACATCTTTAAACAAAACATGCTTGTATTTTATAAAAAAAATTAACTTCCTGTTTTTTGATCAATGAAGTTGGTAGCCCTAGTAGTTGAAACCAGCCAGGCGAGCTCGGAAAAATGCCTTATCATTCTAAGGTTGCATTAACTACTTTCTTTTTCAAAAGCCGAAGTTCACTGTAGGATTCTATTCATCAACCTAGGTAAGGGTAGGCTGCCTTATGGTTTTTTCTATTTAATAAATAGACGAACTGGTCGTTTGCTGATGGTAAGCATAACGCCTGCCCATAACAACTGCAGTGCCACTCAGAACTTTGAAACACAAAAGCACTGCAGTGCGCTGGTTACCCTGAGACATTAGGTATCATAAGCCAAGTAATTTCACTGGTTATTTTTCTCATCAAACCGGAACAAAGTAATGCTTGCGCATTACTGCTTGGCGGCAGACATCCCTCACAAAGCCGTGGTACCAACCCAGAAGGACACTCGCAGAAGAGTTAGTCCTACCACCTAGTAGGTATAGTATAATAAGATTAATAAATAGGCGGATTTAATGTTAAAGCTGTAGGTAGTAGGTATGTTCTAATTAGATAAACCCTCTTTGGTGCTGACTTTCGCTTAATTTTTATAGCATCGTTTAGTTTAATTTATTATATTATTAACACAAAGTGAGCGTATACCTTCGTAACCACCTTTTTACTTATCGTTTTAACCCCCGACGCAAATAGGGGTGTTATGAGTTTAAAGTGTGTATTTGTGTGTCTGTCTGTAGCGTCGTAGGTAGAAAAAATAATTCAATCAAGCACATGCCGCGACCTACCCTACATAATGTTACAAAGCAGTTTTATCGGAAGCTCCCGAGGTCAAATGTTCCTAAGGAAATAAGGAGTAAGCACGTAAGGCGCGCTCCACACTCTACCATTACTATGCGACTCACGCACTCGCCCGACTCGCGCCAAGATGGCTGCCGAGTGCCGACGCCATATTAATTTATGAATTGAATTCTCTGCGGGCTATCTCTATCCAATCTAAAATGCTATGTCTCTTATGAAAACTGAGGTTAGGTTGGATTTTTTTACCTCAATTTCGGAGCTTGGTTTTGATAAGTAGCAAAATCATCCAACTTTGTTCGACTTTGTAGAAATATCTGATATCATTTTTGCGTGCTCCATAGTTTGCGTGGGTCATAGAAATAGAACTATTTCTGTGAGGGTGCATTTTATTATCATCCAATGAAAATTCAATGATTAAAAAAAATGTAAAACAACTTTTTGCTTAAACGCAGTTTTTCACGACCACATCAACAAAATACATATTTTTAGCATAGCTTTATGGCCCGCGTAGAGCAATAGTTGACGTCAGATGTTCTGTCCAATTGGCATGGGGCGTTTTAGCGCTCAGTAGATATCACTTTGACGTTTGTAGCGTTCGATTTTGAGTTTTTTGATATAGACATTTGATTCTTATGAGAAAACAAATTGATTGACCATGAAATATATAAAAAAAATTCAGTTATTTTTAAACTTTTGCGAATACAAAATGCCTACACAAAAACACAGCAAGTCTAGCAAGACATAACAACGTAAAATCTGAATCACCGAAACAATTTTAATCCTAATACTAAACAAAAACAAAAAATAACGCTCAACATCATATCACAAACAATCCAATTCAAATTTGGCTTCCCTCAAGGACAGCCGCGTTTAAACGTTCCAGTCTTATTAAATTTCGCATTAGCGAGTTGCAATAAATTAGCCAGTCCGACTCCGACTTGACTCTAACGAAAATATATTGAAGCACCGCTGGAGATTCCGACTCCACCATGACCATAGTAGAAACAGAACAGTTTGTTATCTTCATAGATAGATAGCAATTTTAAACATTTTTGTCTATCCATCTGTTTGTTCCGGCTAATCTCCAAAATGGCTAGACCGATTTTAACGGGACTTTCACTGCCAGATAGCTGATGTTGTAAGGTGTAACTTAGGCTACTTATAAAAGTTATAATACGTGGGCGAAGCCACGGGCCACAGCTAGTAATTTATACTGCCTGAGTTTAAATTGGTATGTTATCACGAAAGGGGGTTAATCTACTACTGGAGGCCAACAACACTTGTTTTACGAGTTTTTGAAATTCGGAATTTTTCCTTGAAGAAATGACATTTAAAGTTTACTCCAAAATTCTACCACAGAATTTCCGGGCAGTCCTAGATCAGCTGATTCACTTGAACTATGTTGAACTTTGTTAAATGGCGATGTTTATAGAAGAGGCTTAGAAACAAACAATTCCAGAAAATGCCGAGCACTTCATGTGCGAAGTGAGTTTTTTTAAATTTTTTGTATGGAAATTTGGAATGACGTATTTCCAAAGGAGGTTCTCATATCTTGTGTACAACCAAGATCGCTATTACCCCCTTCCGGGACAATATACCCATTCAAACTCACCATGTAATTCACACAGCAGTACCACGTCCACGTTACCATTTTTTGGAGATAACATACTTCTCTGTTTGAACTGTGCTTCGACGTTGTTCCTGCAAATGATTATTTAGTGGTACATTTTAAATGTGCTGAAACTTTGGGGTTTAAATTAAGAACGTATAAGATGAAAAAAGGTTCGGGTTTTCGTTTGATTTAATTGAACGTCGCGTTTCTTTTGTTTTATTATGAATTATGACGACGACTTCACTGTAGCCTAAAGGCTTACAGACTAATTGGATAAAAGAAGACGGGTTTAAGTCTAAGGACATTCAATTATATTGAAATGTATATGTTTTAGCAACAAAATAAAATCTCACAATTTTTTATTTGTTTTATTGTATAATAAGGCAATGCACATACAAAATAGTATATTGTGAATAGCTTGCAGTCTTACCACAAAAGAACTAAACACACCCTAAACAAATAATAAACAAATACTAATACTACTAAAAACACAACAGATTGACTTTTTACTTACAGAAGAAGATAATTAAAAAACTAAGAATTTATCAATACTTTATAGGTTTTATTTGGGAAAAGGATAGTTATACAACAATATACGTCTATACATAGGATTATTTACATTTCAATAAAAAACTAAGAATTTATCAATTAAAACCAAAATTAAACAAAACCTTATAAATAAAAAACAGCATTAAGGTCGCCTTCTGCAGGTAGGGTGCCCAAAAAGCTGGCGACATTACCTCGCTGAATAGCTAAACTAATACGTTAAATAAAAACAAAATAATAAATACTAAACTAATAAATCGCGTTTAACTCTTAAAAATGCCTTAGTCGAGTGTTTAGATTTTACGACCACAAATCTTGATTTAAGTGTCTAATCGTTGTTTAACTCCAGTCTGTGGTGACATTTCTAATCATCTTAGATTTTTATCTTTAGACACTATCTGTTAAACAGGGGTCTAAACATTTTTTGTGGTAACACGGTAAATTTGTATATAAAGATAACCTTTTCATTTTGCTTTTGTTTTGTCTTCTCTCGATTTCTACGTCCAGCCAGGATAATTATGACATACCTACCTATAAAATTTATGAAACCGATCGTAGTTAATTATTCGTCGAGGACGTGGCATGAGGGCCAAGGCTTTAGGTCAGGCCCACCTTTGTCCTTGTACTATTGTGATGTAACTAAAACTTCACGCAAGGTTTTTGAGAAAACATGTCATAATGATTTTGTTTTTACTTTCCTACGAATTTTGCAACACGCATGCACCACGAATTTTCACTAATAGTCAACGGTTAATAATCCAACCCTTTCATACAATTCCATTCGATAAAATGCAAGTTTATGAAAAGTTATGCATGATCGATTACTGTAGCTTCTCGTTTCCCCTAAAAAGAAATGTTACACAAGTTTATAAAAATTTTATAATAACACTAGCTTCTGGCCGCGGGTTTCACCCGCGTTCCCACAGGAACCGTGCATTTTTTCGGGATAAAAAGTAGCCTATGTTACTCTCCGATCCATAAACTACATCTATGCCAAAAATCACGTCGATCCGTTGCTACGTTACTGCGTGAAAGAAGGACAAACCAACAAACACACTTTCGCATTTAGCTTCATCGAATACAAGAATGTTTCTAAAGAGTCTGTTTCGCGTAGGTTGGTAAGCTCTCTTACAAAAAAAAACTTGCTTGCTTGAATTGTAAAGAAAAAGGTAGCGGCAAAAAGGCTCTACAAGTCTGCACACACAACTTTCGACAAGCCAAAACTTTCGACTAACTGATCGAGCGAATTCATAAAGGAGGACATTACACAAGTATATGCCAAAGACTTTGACAAAGTAGAAAGACACACAAGCCATTTTTATAAGTAGGTACCCAAGCTGGTTTGAGAGTTTGGTTGAAAAAATATCCTTTTTTCTCAGGATGCTATAAGCCCAAGTTGCGGCCAACCGTATTTACCAATGGTGGATAGTGTTGGCAAGTTACTGAGCATTTTTTGCAATTTAAAGACTATTCACTGAGTTTGATCTATGCAGTAGAATTAAAAAATAACATGAGCAAAGCCGCAGCCAACAACTAGTGTAACACATGTGTCTGTGTATACTGTTTATATAGTTTCGATACAGTTTCACCCGAAGCGCGAGCACCCAATGGCGTGGAAAATGCTTTTTGAAGAAAACTTCCCCGGCCTTAAATGATTTTTCTGGTTCAGCAAATTCGTGAAGTGCCTCGAGGACATTGTGAAGGAAACCTACATTAGGGCTAAATTATGTCGAACCATATCATGAGCGCGGCGGTTTAGCAACCTGTTTCAAGTTGAAATTCTATCGTCAAGCACTGGTGTGTTCCGTTAATTTTGAGATGTCTTTCCTAGACTTGTAACCTCCTCCGGTCCACCAAAGATCATCCAAATTCAACCTAAACAAATGGTTTAAAAATGAAAATGGTTTCGTCGCAAAATCGTCACTTTCATGAAGAGCGTACGAAAATTAACAATTATTTATTGATGATCGCCATTGTCATAGACGACCATAGAAAAATGATTGTGGTATAAAATACCGAAAGTGTCTAAAGTGATCAGGGTCCAGATGAAATAGTGGCCAAGCTCGTTGTCATTGTTGTGAATGTGTTGTTGACAAAGAACTAACATTTTACCAACACACAATTTGTTAAAGCGATTAGTTATTTTGAACATTTCGCGTACCTTATAGAATTTCTACTGCATTAATATTGGTTGTACTGTTATCCCTTTCTATAACCATAATTATTTCAATTTTCCTCAAACATTTATTTTACTAAAGTATTTCAATTAGCTAAGCTTCAATAAGAATTAAAAAATCTTACGACAGAAAATACCCAGCACCGGGGCAGACGTAGTACCTAATGGAAATTAAAATGTATATTTGCCAGACTCTTCGTTGAGGAATTTCAATTTTTCGCTAGCTAAATTCACTTTAAGGTAAGGAATATTGAAGCCTGTGCTTTTATGGAGATTAAAAAATATTTGCTTTAGGCTTAGGACTTTGAAAGTGAATAAATAACACTGTCTAATAGATGCACTAGCCAAGAAATCAAGTTAAATCAAACCTCCGGAAGCATAGTCATTACTCAATGACAGAAAGCAGATCACACGCTCGTGGAGAATCTTGTCACCGCGAGCTAACTTGCATACTAACGCCATCTAGTTAAGATTAGAGTAAACCAAAGATTGGAACACAATAAATAATTAAATTTAATATCAAGTTACGAGGAATATATTCTAGACAAACACTACAAATTACCATCAGGTATACATCCAGTAACCATCAGGTTTATTAAAGTAGTTTAGTATTTTAAAGATAACACTAGACATTTAAACTACACGTAAATCGAAATCAATGATTTTCAAACGATTTTCTTCTACTTGTGCTACTCAACTTCTTGACTAATTTTAAGATTATAAATCAATGAAAAGTAAATAAAAATAAAATATGATAAACATGTCACCATTTGCGGTTGGCATTCTGGTGCACTGTCAGCTACTACTTCAAAATCGGACTACCAAGGCAAGTCCCCTAGACATACCAATATGCCATTCTTTGACCTCCGCATTATCCTCCACCCGCGTGGAGATTTTGGATTTCATGGTTTTTATTTTTTTGCGCGGAACCCTAATTCTTTTTCCAAAATAAAAGTAGCCTATGTTACTCCTTGTAACATCAGCTATCTGTCAGTGAAAGTCCGGTCAAAATTGGCCCAGCCGTTTTGGAGATTACCCGGAACAAACAGACAGACAGACAGACAAAAATTTTAAAAATGACTGTTTTGGTGTAGGTCCCGTATATACTTTCATTGTGCATTTTGATGGACAGCTCATTTTGATATTACAAACAGACACTTTAATTTTATTTAGTTGTACCTATAGATAAGAATACCTATTAGAGATCCGTGTAGAGCAAAAATCCAAACTAGGTTTTGATAACGCAAGATATTTGTATTGTAAGACTTCGTTGAGCTAGAATAAATATATCGATCTGTAGGTCGTGGGTTCGAATCATGGAATAAGCTTAGCCTTTCAAAAATAGCGACTCTGGGTGTCCAGCTCTATGTAGAACTAGTCCACTAATATCTTATCGGTATTAGGAACCGATCGTAGATCCAAATCCCGTTTCGTATTCGATATATTTTTCCTTTCCTAAACTTTTACTTTGATACACGCCAAGCGGCAATACGTGTAAACAACAATACGTAAGGCAACCTCTCTTTTTTGACGTTTATTTTTATTTATGAACAATTAAATTTCCTTTATAATACAAGCACGTACCGCACAATACCCTCCAGATACCGACAGGCGCATATTAGTTTAATTTGGCGTGTGATAATATGCAAATGGCTGCCATTCATTATACACTCGCAGGCTATGCTGCTGACTGTAACGCCACTCGCTCGCTGCCGTCGCTTGACGATGATTTATTATTAACGCCTCAAAATGTATATTCAAACTGTATTTAAACGGTGGTCATATTATTCGTACTTCTTTGTTTATGAACATAGCTAAACATGACAAAGCGATAGTTTTACGTATTGCTTATATTCGTACCACGTTGTGCGCCACATTAGTTAACAAATGTGGCGCCCAACGTAGGACGTAACAAATTAATGAATTAATTTAATTCTTACCGCATACAACGTTAGTAAAGAACAAATTTATATATTTTTTTTTGTAATTAAAAAAAATGCATGTTTTTGTTTTAATGTTTTAATGTTTTATTTATTTAGGTTCACAACTGTCAAAGTTATGACGTAGTAGTGTGACCTACTGGGCAGAATGAACGACAGAACGAACGAACTATTAATAGTTCCTAGTTCCCTACAAATAATGCATCCTACAATATACCCAAAAATCGACTGATTATCCAAGTAACACATAAACAAAACGATGAGTTCATTAAAAACAAGAGAGGCAGCGCCAAAGCAGTAACGTTACACCCAATGAAGTTCAAGTGACGCATACCACGCGCGACGTTTGACGGCTGCCGGCAGCTGCAATAAAGTTACTACCGGAATACAAATGGCCAGCGAGGAGCGGATCGATGACAACCACCGGCTCTGCATCACTGCTGTAATCCGATTTGAATGGAGCCGAAGCTTCGCAAATGGGAAATCGAGGACTTTATCCTATTTGATTGGTACTTTAGTAAGGCTTGCAGATAGTAAATTCTTAGGTTTACACTTCTACTCGTATTATATCTATACAACTAAATAAAATTGAAGTATCTGTTTGTAATATCAAAATAACAGCTTTTTATTGCATATTAAACTATATACGGCACCTATAACTAACTAAAACAACCATTATTAACTTTTTTGTCTGTCTGTTTGTTCCGGGTAATCTCCGAAACGGCTGAGCCGATTTTGACGGGACTTTAACTGGCAGGTAGCTGATGTTATAAAGAGTAACTAACGCTACTTTTATTTAAAAGAGAAAAAGAATTAGGGTTCCGCGTAAAAAAATAAAAATCATGAAATCCAATATCACAGCGCGGGTGAAACCGCGGGCAGCAGCTGGTTTTTAATAAAACTTTTTCTTTTTTTTAACAGTTCTTCACGCCAAATATTATACATTACTTTTAATGCCGACAAGGAATATTTAAAATTTTCAAATCGGTTGTGAATTATATGCTCACGACACACTCGTTAAGCCAAGAAGGAAGACTTCGGTGTCTTTAAAATTCTGACAATAGGACTAGCCACGCGAAAAGGAAGGAAGTAAATTACGAGCCGGTGTAATAGCAGGCAGATATTATAAACTGAATATAGATTGAGAACGTAGATAGGTAAACAAAAATGGACCTAAACAAACAAACATACACACAAAAGCCAATTAATTACAGTAAAAAAAACCTAAGATAGTCTACTTAGAGCTTTTATCTTGGAGAAAACTCTTAACCCCGATCGGTACTGCTTTAAATAAAAAACGATAAGAACCCATCGCATATTTCCAAGTACGTCGCGTCGACGAGGCGCGATCTGCCGCCCTACTCGAGGCTCTCGAGCGCCCTGCTCCTCCGTCTAGTATGCATCGCGACCTACATATCCGCCCAGCTCAGATATCTGTCAGCGGCAGGCGCCTCTGCAGCGGGCAGCTCGATTTGCACGTTACGCCCCAATTGGCGAAGATACGAATTGACACAAGGAGGTATTACTAAGATATCTACGATAAAAAAATCCCGTGGTACGTCCAGTATATAATTACGCAGTAGGACCACGGCCCACGGGCAATAAACCAGCCATTTGGTTTGACCTTCTATTAACTTCAGAACTCCTGGTAATTTAAAATTAAAGAAGCCAATTTTTTTGTAGCGTAAGTTTCAGCGGATAACTATTCATATCTCTAAGCACGTGGGTACTAAAGGTTTTATAATGAAGAATAGACTTCTCTTCAGCGAGTGCGCAGGGAAAGCATCGCCGCTTTGTTTATAATATATTTGTCAAGTATGTTTGCATTGCTTTTGGTTTTTGCAGAATTAGATAACAGCTAATGTATTTCAAATCTCTTGCTTGTTTAACAGGAAAGGAAGAAAAGATAAGTCCTATATATAAATAAACAAATATTCTAACTTTTTTAATATTCCACTGTAACAAGACATAATTTGGAAGTTGCTTCGAGATTTTGAACACCAATTTCTTCACTATTTTAGCAGTCTGTACAAACTACCCACAGATAGCAGACGATCATACTCCCCCGCTCGCCACCTGGTCTCTCCGCACAATAAGCACACTCGAACCAACATAAAGACTGTCTAAGAAGTTTAACTCCGCCCCTGGAGATGCGACGTCTACTCGATCGATGTCGGCGGTCCCCCAGGTCAGCGATTTGAGACCGAACTTTGGAAAAACAACTTTGTCTCCAGTATACTGATTAAAAGTTTTTAAAAGTAACTAAATGAAATTTATGTGCGCTTAGTTATTTAAAACTGAACAGATTCAATTTGAACTATAACCGTGTTACTACAAATAAACAGGCGCCTGTTTAGCGAGACAGTGTCTAAAGATAAAAATCTAAGATGATTAGAAATGTCACAACAGAATGGAGTTAGACAACGGTTAGACCCTTGTAAAATCGAGATTTATGGTTGTTCATATTTATAACGATGCGATTAAGGCATGTTTAGGAGTTAAATTCTATCACAGGTTTAGGGTGTTTTAGCTGGATAGTATTAACTCATGTTTAACATAGAATTAAAATCCTCGGTTAAAAATGTAAGTACGTCAAATAGGACTCAGGTTATTTTGAATTCGTTATAACTCTACAGATTAATAGAAATCAACGATTATTATCAGATATTTTCCTTCGCTTGGTTTTAAAATCTTTATTCATTTCAAATATCACGATTGAATGCCCTTGGTCAATGGAATGCCCCTTTACATTTGATGACTCGGACTTTTGTGTGAAATTTTGCTTCTTAGGTTTTATTCCATTTTTGATATATTCTAAAGGCCCTTACGTTTTTGCGGCTGCGTCGAAGTGTTTGAACAGGCTCCACTAGAGGTGACGAGGTCAGATTGACACTTCTCAGTAACATAGATCAGGTACTCGGCATAAAACCGCTTTGAACGTTTTACTTACCTACTTTCAATGGATTAGCGTTTGACTTTAGTTAAAAATGTCAATGGGGGTCTTGTTAAAAATAGTAAAAATGTTTAATTTAAAAAACGTAAAGAAAAATGGTTCTAAATTGCCATGTGTGTACACCACACGTGTTTCTTTGATATAATGAACAAATTGCTTCACCAGTGCCGTAATTCCGGATTTCATTAACGCTACCTACCAAGGTGCGTCCCAGTCGATATTGCCTCCGCAGATTTATAGCTTTAGTACAATTTATCGACGAAGACGCAGCTCTTGGTCGTACGTCGGGGCTCAAAATATCACCAAATCAGAAACATCTCTCGAGCGAATATAGTTTTACGTCCCAGACGCCGCGTAAACGCCATCTTAAATCAAATCAAAAGAACTCAGCAGACCAAAACAGTCACTTTCTGCAAGCGTTTTCGATAGTAGAAAGAAAATGCTAGTACAATTACTAGCATTTTCTAGTAACTATACTAGTACTAGTAACTATACTACTATGTGACTCTTCAACTGTCGATAACAACGTTTATGCAGACCGTAGACGCTTATGTAAACGTGCGATTGCTTGTCAAAATAACAACGCTTTTGCATCAAGCGCGGATTATTAGTATCTCGTAATCTGCGCTTGATGCAAAAGTGTTGTTATTTTAACAAGCAAACGTACGTTTACATAAGCGTCTATGGTCTGCATATAATAGCCGGCGTGGTAATAGAGAGCTAAAGACACACCACGTGGTCCCCAGTAGCAAAAATTAATAATAATGCGTATGGAAAAATGCTCAGATCAAGTGGTGTCTCGCCAGCGCTGAACTTCCATGCCGGGTGTTATAAGTGACGGTAGACTATACAGTATTTAAAGCAATAGGTATACAGGAGTCCCACAACTGCTATTCAAAGGGATAATCTGGATGTCTCGCCTAACGATTTATGTAAAGATCACCCCTTGTTTATGTTCTACGTGTGCAAAGTTGTTATTTTTCTTGTATTTATTTCTTTTTTGGCAATATTCCAAAGGACAGAAACATATTTTTTTCAAACCGTCAGAATGCCATCAAGCTATTATATAAATAGGTACTACAATTAAACACATCTACATAAGCAGCTGGACTAACTAAGGACCAACAAAGGCTTAAAATATCCGAAACTAAACCATAAACTCCATAAACTATAACTATGCCAAAAATGACGTCAATCCGTTGCTCCGTTGCTGCGTAAAAGAAGGACAAACCAACAAACACACTATCCAATTTATAATATTAGAAGGCCGTAGGATTAGTAGGATATTATAATAGGATAATATTATAATATACACAATAACAATCCCTAGAGATACAACACTCAGCATATTAACTCCCTAACTATCCATACATTTACATCCTCATCCGGTTTAATCTAACTAGTTTCGGTACCGGATAACCCGCCGTAGTCCGGATTAAAGTGAAATCAAATATGACCTGCGAGCCCGGGCTGTCCGCACGAGTGAATAACGACAACAATGGCCCGGCGACGGGCTCCTCGCCCATCCCGTCAAATTCAAAATTATCGCCCGACTCCTGGGAACAACGTCTATTTACTATGAATTAAGTAAAACTTAGCGACCCGTAGAATCTTCTATATCTATACAACGAGTATAATGTACTATTACTAATCTATACATATAAATAAAATTGAAGTGTCTGTTTGTAATATCAAAATAACAGCTTTTTGCTAAATGAATATTATGAAAGTATTATACAACACCTATAACAAAACAACCATTTTTGAAATTTTTCTATGTCTGTTTGTTCCAGGTAATCTCCGAAACGGTTGGACCGATTTTGACGGAACTTTCACTGGCAGATAGCTGATGTTACAAGGAGTAACTTAGGCTACGTAGGCGATGCCGCGGGCCACAGCTAGTCCCTAATATTGATGCGAAAGTGTGCTTGTTGGTTTGTCTTTATCTTTCACGCAGCAACTGATCGACGTAATTTTGACCGGAGAATGTAATAGGCTACGTTTGATCCAGGAAGAAATGCACGTTTCCTACAGTTAATAGTTTTTAAATGCGATGATGGCAATGATGTCAGGCGACGTGGTTAGAATCTTGTCTTATTTGTTGATTGTAAAATACTTAGTAGAAAACTTATAGAAGAGAAACTAAAACCCTTGCTAATGAATTTCATGCATACAATCACGACATCATGAAAATAAAATGCGAGATTAGCCTCACGCTTTCAGCTCGTCTCGTTATCAAAAGGCATAAAAAAAATGTAAACGACTTCGTCGTAAAAATTCAAAATATACAAAGCGCTCACGTGCAGGCGACGCATCTGTCATGATGGACTTACTCCGGCCCGGATGACATATGAAACTGGATAACTTGACTTTAGCTCTGCGGTTTCATTTTGAACTGGATAAAATGTTCCAGTTCGGTAAACTGGGATTAAATAAATATGTTCTATAATGTATCCGTATAGTGGACAAATATTAATTACAGTTTGCCTCCGACACAATCACCGAAAACGATAAGGTACTTGTGTTTTAAGATAGCACTTCGACTTTAGGATTTTTATTAAATAAACTAACTGCTGCCCCGCGGTTTCACCTGTGGCGTGGAGATTTTGGATTATATGGTTTTTATTTTTTTGCGCGGAACCCTAATTATTTTTCTAAAATTAAAGTAGCCTATGTTACTCCTTGTAACATCAGCTATCTGGCAGTGAAAGTCCCGTCAAAATCGGTCCAGCTGTTTCGGATATTACCCGGAACAAACAGACAGACAGACAAAAATTTTAAACATGGTTGTTTTGTTATAGGTACCGTATATACTTTTATATGCATTTAGTAAAAAGCTATTATTTTGATATTACAAACAGACACTTCAATTTTATTTATCTGTATGGATATAATTCACGGTCTCATGAAATAGAAAACTTATTGACTTACTCAGTAAACAATCGATGTATAGATAGAAAAGAAAACTTTTATATAGATTGCAATTGTTGTAGGTAGCAACCTCATTAGTTGTTTCGTCATTCGAATCTGTTTATGTATTTTTTATTCTGAAGATTGTTTGTTACTTTCCAGCATTCATTGTCGCATTTAGTAAATATATGAAGCTTGACAAATGCTAATTGCCAAGTGAGGTTTAAATTATAGTATAGTTGTGGTCAATTCGATGAGAGCAGTATGTAGTTTTTAACCAGTCGAATTTCCATTTGCCAATACCGGGTGTTTTCTTTCGTTTTGAAATTTCCGGGCGTAGGTAAGCTGTCACCGGCAGCCATCGGTGGTCGGTTGCGCGCCAAACCGGCTAACCGGATTACAACAACGCTTTTGTGGTTTCGCCCGGGCGGGTCCGCGTGACAAATATATGCGTGTATTCAAATTTTGAATTTATTCGCCGGGATTTATCTGGGATGGATTTTAAAGGACCCGCCGCAGGGTTTTCGTACTCCATTAATGATAGCTACTAATCTACTGTTTCCTATTCCCTGATGGCTTGGCATGGCCAGCTGCTCGGAAATGAGGGCATTGGCTGTAGTGGTCTACATTACAATTTGTTTCACAATCGTGCAGTAGTTTTAGGGACAAGCCAGGCATAGAAGACAAAAGAGTGCCAGAAAAAATACCTTTGCAATTATTTATTAACCGACATCCAAAAAAGGGGAAGGTTCTCAAATTCGCTAGGTATTTTTTTTATGTTAGTTACCTCAGATCTCTGTCATTTATAAACCGATTTTGAAAATTATTTTTTTGTTTGCAAGGATATTCTTTTTGAATGTTTGACTGATGACTTTGTGATGATCTTGGTCTCTAAAAATTATAATTATAGTAATTGGTATAAGTACCTATTCAGGCCAGGCTTTACTAGATCAACGAGCGTTCAGTTTTTTGCATGTTAAATATTGGTGATCCTTTAAACTGTAAGTGCCTGTCCTTTAAGTACCTATCATGCTTGATATAGGTACGTATTCGTAAGACGTTAAATAAACTGTGCAGTATAGGAATCTCTACTAAACTCGTTCATAACTTCTGTATATTGTAAAGACATACCACCAAAAACTGATATCCCATATTTATATATCCCATTCTATGTAACAAATACAGACAGGCGTTTCATCGAAATAATATTTAAATATAAACCTAACCGGAAACCCTTGTAGGTTTATGGTGATTATCAGAACAATTTAAATACCGATAATGATCAATTTAGTCCATTTTATGAATTTATTTCATTACTTTATAATTGGATTAGGTCCGAGTTAATTGCCAGCCGTTTACAAGGCAATAACAATAACACAGATACCACAAGGCTGCATAAATATACCATAAATTTGTTGCACATTGAAATAACGAGTGCATAAAAAATACTGTTCCCAAAAACAATTCTAGTCGAAAACAAAAACTAAAAATACACGCGGACGAGTCTAACGAAATTGTGCATCACGTATTCCGTGAACGTTTTCACACGCAAATATTTGACCAAACATTTGTATCGTATAGGCAAACGCAATGATTAAAGAAAAGTAGAGGATATGAACCAAAGGTACGTATTGCGCGCCAAAACAGAAACAAAAATGGCGTCAAATTTGAGCCACAGCTCTTCATAGCACTTTGGCATGGTAGCCTGTATCACATGTAACTTCTCACCTGCATTAATAGTTCTATAGAACTATTTTTTATATAATTTAGTCGCACGATTGAATTCAGCGACACTTCAAATACTCGCTCTGGACAAGAAACCAAAATGTCGGCCTCTAAAAATCGGCCGACGGGCGGGACATGCGCACGTCTTTAATTGTATGGATATCTAGAACACAATATTTCCATAGATAATTATGCCGACTCTATCTATGTATATTGGAATCTCTTTGGGCAAACGGCACTACAATGTTGAAGTTTCTATTTGACGCAGTTCTAAACAGATGTCATAAAATCTCGGGGTACCAAACTACCGAATAGTTTCTGAACGGAACCAAACGGAACAATGTGAAGTAAATTACTGGACTAACCTCAAATCCTCGGAGTAACTATTTATACCATCCTGTGATCCTAGAAAGACCCTTGTGCTGAACCGTAACTAAGTTGGCTGGTATCTTTGTTTTGGGTTCCGAATGGACCCGGATATCAAGCCGATCTAATAATAGTTATAGGTTTCTATGGGAGGATTAATTAAATCAGGAGGATTGTGTTTTAAGCTTCTTGTCGTTACTGGTATCACTTGCTTATACGTCAAGGTAAAATGAACGAAAAACCCGGTCAAAATGGAAGCTAAGGATACCGAAATTTATAAGTATGAATATTTAGGATATCTGGTCAAGTGGTCAGTGGTACTGGACATATGAGATTTGATACCTGATGTCTTAGGGAATTACGAGCGTACTCTACTGCCAGGCCCTTGAGTACTTTAAGTTCAAGGTGGTAGGTACTGCAAAATGCTAACCTTACCTTAGAAAGAACAAAAAAAAATTCGCCTTTGTAAAAACTAAAAACAAATACCTACCCTATTATAATGTCACTCCCACATTTAAAACCTAAAACGAATCTCATTGTAACATATGAGGTGTCCCTCATATGTTACAATCAATCAAACCGTTTAGACTACGGAGCGTGCCAAAGAAATGGACATAAATAATTATTACTCCTTTCATTCGGCAGTCGGCAAACAAATGGGACGAATGCTGCGCTATAGTCCCCAAATAAAATAAACTCTTTAAAATAGAAAGGGCAAGGTTGAACATTAAAAAATCCTTGAAGCGATATGTAATTAATTTCCCGCGATACACGACAGCAATTTCACGAGTTCCCGAGACAGCACGAAACAGGCGCATATTTTATAATCCTCTTAACTGTCGCATTACAATTCATCAAGAGGAGTTTACGTCGAGAACATTCTCGAACATTTTCGTATTTGCACGTACGTCGGGAAGTTTATCTGTCGAGACGAGACGGGAGACGAGTCTGGTGATTTATTGGAGGTGGACAAGCGACAGGCGACTAGACTAGATAAATCTAAAAGTCGGTAGTGTGTGATTCTTCGACTACAGTCGTAGTAAACGTTTGCATTTGAGCGTTTCTACAGCTGAAGTTAAGAGAACGACGCGATGGTTAAAAGTTCTAACCATCGTTGACCACATTGTCTCTCAAGTAGCCTTAGTCCACTATAGCCTTAGCGTTCTGACTTAGAACTTCGCACTTAGTGGCTTCTCACTGCAGCTGTCAGAACACAACGAAAAGTGCTTAGCGATGCATTTAAATTCTAACAGCATTACTAATTCTGAAAAACTTTTGAATAGTTACACACTTCGTATCTTTCGACTCAGTTTAAAATTGTCAAAGAACAACAAAGACAAAACATAGTGTAACTATACCACCGTTTCACACTGTTTATTAGTAAGAGACAACAATAAGTTCAATTACCATCGGCAAAACTAGAATAAAGATACCGAATTTTCTTATTCAGTAAGGGTTGCGGACAACTGAATCTTGTGACATCCACTCGGCTTTGTTGCAGCTATGCTAAAAACTACTTCACATACCTATTGCAGCTTTTACACGAAACTCAATCCGCTAATCCATTCAGAAGCTTTAATGAAAAGGTAGACCGGGTGCGGCTTCACACCAGTACCTAATAACGATTTTGCGATGAGGCCTCGTACAGTCTCAAAAGAGCACTAAGCGCAGTTTTCTTTTTTTTTAATGTTATTTCGTAACGTGACGAGCTGGTCGTTTGCCTGATGGTAAGCATAACGCAGGCCCATAACAATTGCAGTGCCGCCCAGAACTTTGAAACACAAAGGATTGCGCGGCACTGCAGTGCGCTCGTTACCCTGAGACATTAGGTATTAAGTCTCATAAGCCCAGTAATTTCACTGGATACTCTGCTCATCAAACTGGAACACAGTAATGCTTGCCACACTACTGCTTGGCGGCAGACTTCACTCACAAAGCGGTGGTAACAACCCAGACGGACACTCGCAGAAGAGTTAGTCCTCCCACTAACAAAACAACAGATGCAACATTGTTGCGTAAAGCTGGAAAGTAGCTCACACCTCGACACGACAATTCCCGTTCCCCGGTCCCGTTGATCTAATGAGATTCCTCGCCGTAAAGCCCCTGCCGTTCACCCTTAGCCCAGATACCACTCGCTCCTAACTTACACCTACTTATTGCCTCGCGAGTCGCGTCGCGACGCATACTTACGAGTATGAATTTAATAAGACTAGGGAACAAATTACCGCCGGAACTGCGATATGGCGCAGGAGTTCGTTAAGAACTAGTACTGGCAGCTGCTGTGAGAATTCCATGCCGTCGCTCTTCGTCCTACTTTCTGTAGTCTTCAACAATTTTATGCGCAGTTTTGATGATAATTACATCGACCAACGAGCTGGCGCTTACCTCGGTCAACGTATTAGTTTAGCTATTCAGCGAGGTAATGTCGCCAGCTTTTTGGGCACCCTACCTGCAGAAGGCGACCTTAATGCTGTTTTTTATTTATAAGGTTTTGTTTAATTTTGTTTTTAATTGATAAATTCTTAGTTTTTTATTGAAATGTAAATATTTATTAGTATGTACTTATAAATAATAAAATAATTACATCGATGAATATGTCTCATAGTGAAGGGGAAATCTATTACTATCCAAAATCAATCAGGAAAGCGTTGGAGGCATCGCGTGTTCCATTGTTTTTTTTTGCGTGTACTATAATATTTAAAGATCCATCAGATTTTGTTCCATAAAGGGATTAATTCAGTAATCTTTAATGTTTAGGGACATTCGAAAAACGCTTCATGGACACACTAATAAGCACAAAATGTTGTGGAATAAATCAGGTAGTTTTTTCTAGTAAATAGTAATTACAGTTGTTTCTTGGAGCTGTCGGCAGAAATCAAGATTAAAAGTTAAAGCACTCTCGTTGTACAATTGGCAAATAGTCAACGAAAATTGAGTATTTTCAATGAACCGGATGAACTTTAATTTTCACAGAAAAAGTCAAGTGGCTACGATTTCAACTAAAGCTAAGTAGACATAACGAAGGAGAGACCTTGTATAGGAGAAACGTATTCACTCTCGTCTTGAAAACTCCCAGATTATAACTAATGGAAAACAATAGATGCACAAACGCCATCAGGAAAACATCGGACTCTCTTCTGATTCTCACTGCAAACAATGAAGCCCTGTAATATGCTAAATCATTTGCTATTCAACTCGCCTTAATACTCCAACGGATTGAGCAAACAAAGTTAGTTCAACTTTATACTCCACATATCTTCCAGAACTTGGAGCTTGCCTTGCAGTTTGCCCTTGCACTTGCCCTGATAGCAGTATGTGAGCAAAGGTAACGTAAGTACTTGTTTGTAACAAGCTGGGAACATTTCTGTTTGATTTGCGTTTGGGATGTAGTGGGTGGTTAGTATTCTGTGTAATTTGATACTGCAGCGTCCGCATTGCTTGTTAGTCAAATGTTAGTAGATAATCATGCGGGTACCTTAGCCTCACTTGATTGAAGGTAATTAATTTCTAATTTTGAACTGATTCGCATAAAAGAAAAAGTTCTTTTACGAATCAGTTCAAGGTGAATCTGTAAATACCTCGTAATCCGCGCTTGTTGCAAAACCATGGTTATTTTGACAGCAAAACGCAAACATGCATTCCTGTCTAATGTACACTAAAGTTGCGCGCGCGCGACATTTACAATAATGCTCAATCGCCTCTCTTCTGGTGACAATACTGTTGGAGATCGGAGCGACTGCATGAGTATGATAGAGCGTCATTGTAATGCGCTCTAGAAACGCTAGTGTGATAGGACCTTTAATGTTGTTTAGGATCGCAGCAGCATACGTTTTGTTATAAAGAACTCCGTAGACATCGGTGTTATGAAAGAAACTATAAGCGCGTACTTAAAGCTCATATTGTGTGGAGTTTGATGGATCTCCCCACTCGGATGCCATTCGCTTGCTACTTTGCATAGTGATACTTAAGATATTGAAGGCGGAGGCGGGAGTTTGAAAGCAATTTAGATAATAAATGTAGAGGGATTTCAGTTTATTTAGATCAAAGAAGGTTACATGTAAGATATTTTATGATGTACCAATACGTTTTTAGGAATCCAGTACCTAGATGAAACAAGTTGCTGTAAAAAAATTACATTAAAAAAGCAAAGCGAGCGAAGCGGTGGTACCAACCCAGACGGACACTCGCATAAGAGTTAATCCTACCACCTAGTGAATACTTCTACTAATAATAATCGGTTCATTCACTTTTAGACTTCAAAGTTTCTATTAAAAGCCGTGAGGTATAAATTAGTAACATGCAGAACGTGATCATAAATAATTCACATACAAAATACACAGTAACAGATCTTTCTACATTCTGAGCAATAACATCAGTAGCCAGCAATTGAAAACAATTGCGAATCGCCGCGCCCGGCCACTTTCAAAACCAGAAAGCAGCTCTTTGAAAAGGCGTCGAAATCCAGTCGACTCGAGTCGGCTTAGCCCCACTATGCCTAAACGAAAAATAGCACTGAAAATAGCAGAAAGCGGGGTTATCTTGTCGTGCCAGATGGGCCAATCCGATTCCATCGCGAATGAACACAAAGTGGCAGGAAGCGAGCGGGAAGGATTAACGGAAATAATTTCCTGTTTACAATGTTTTTTCCAGATGAGAATAAAACGCAGATAAAAAGTATTAACAGTTTATAGGGAGGGCGCAGCGGCGCAAGTACGGAAGTCGGTTCGATAAATTTGTCGAATCGAAAAACCCGATAAATTTATCGAATATTGCGAGTACCGAAGTCTGATCGTAAAGTATTGTAGTAGCTCTATATTCACTTTGGATTCGACCTAGCTATTCGATAACTTTTGTCGATAGTATCGAGGTTCGATAAATTATATAAAAAGTCAATAAAACCCACTTTATCGATTTGAACTGTCAATTTTATCGACCAAAAAGATCCATACTTGCGCCGCAGGATAAGTAGTTATTAGTACAAGTGAAGGTACAAGCAGTAATAAAGTAAAATTGAATTAGTGATAGAAGCAATTTAGATGATAGTAATTTGGAGAGTAATTAAAAGCACGATCAAAGCGACTTTATTGGAATTCCAGCTCCAAAATTTTTCTTTATAATTTAAGGACGGTTTTGGAATGTGCTTCGTTGGATGTTCGAAGTTACACATAAAATTATAATGTCATAATCGACCTTTGCCATGTATTTTTTTTTCTAATTAGTGTGATATTTTAGAGTGAAGAGCTTGCAGAAGCTTGCTTGTTACTACACGCCACCTTCTACTTGTTTTCGCATTTATCCAAGCCATCCTAAGGTTGCCTGTAAGAGATTGCTTATAGCGATAAGACCGCCGATTGTTTTACCGTAATTTGGTAAATATTCCTATTTTCATCATACATATTTTTGTGCAATAAAGAGTTACAGACTGGAGACGTATTCATTTAAAATACACAATAAGATAATATTATGTGCTATAAACTGCTCTGTCAAGTTCTCGTTGACGGAAGGTGTTACGCGTGAAAACGGGACAAAACACTTTCTAGTAATAGTATTACATAGTTACTGAACATTTATGAAATTTATGAAAGGGGATATTTGTATTGTATACCAATATCATTGGACTAACAAGCAGGATTGCTTTTAAAAAATCGGTGTTGTAGTCACATATTAATTTTTGTTTTTATGCTCAGTGAGGGTAGTTTTTTTTTGTATTGCCTCTCACTGCCCGCTGATACTACCGCCCGCCAGTCTCAACCGTGCAGGCGACGCGAAGGCTTCGAGTATTGCCTAATCTCCGTTTTGGTCTGAATTTGAGGACTATTTCTTCGGTTGTGCATCCAACACCCTATTGGAACCGTGATACTGGTGATTATTGTGCCTATCACTGGATTTCTGGACTTGACGGCGCCGTCATCGCGGAGAACGGAGCTGGACAGTGGGTGAGTTGGCTTGCATCATTACTATTTCTCCCTGAGCTATATTTCTGTGTTGTTCTTTTGCCCGGGGGTACCCATTTCCCCCCAAACGCACCCTCGACTCGCGGGGGTGCGCAAACAATCGGGAACCGACTTCAATGAAAATTCCCGGTATTTTATATGACAATTCAATTCTCCTCCTTTTTTCAAGTCGGTTAAATAGTAAAACACTACGCCATCATAAAAAAGTTGATCTGTACTTTTGTCCATTCGTTGTTTTTCTACGTTTACCGACATAAATGTGTAAAAATTTTATTTCTGTATTTCTACATTCAGTTACAACTAGGTAATTTACAAGCCATCGTATCGAGAAATAATCCACGAGCAATTTGCAGATGTGTATGTACAACGCGATGTCGTAGTATCTGCTAAGAGCCAAACATTTCAGCAGCGCAAGTACGGATCTTTTCTATCGATAAAATTGACAGTTCAAATCGATAAAGTGGGTTTTATTGACTTTTATATAATTTATGGAGCCTCGATACAACCGACATAAGTTATCGAATAGCTACTACAATACTTTATGATCAGACTTCGGTACTCGCAACATTCGATAAATTTATCAGTTTTATCGATTCGACAAATTTTCCGACTTCCGTACTTGCGCCGCAGAACGGTTAAAACTTTCGCTGAATTCAAGAGGCTTTTCCAGTACACTAAACTCTACTACATATGCTGAAGTATTCAGTTATCTTCGTTCAGGTACAACGTTTGCCATCGAAGCGCATAGATGCAGTCTGTGGCATGTTTGCTGTACTCGTTTGCATTGACGATGTAGATAGGCGCAAACAGCAGTTACATAGAACTGGGTCACCGTTATCTGTGTTTTGAATTTGTATCTCTGAACTTACAATACTTTAGCTAGAAAGCGTCTTATAGAAACGGTGTGTGTGCTGCTGTTACATAATTAGGCAGAAACTCACACACAAAACTTATATAGGGGAGACCAGGGATGAACGTAACAATTTTCAATTTCCTCGTAATATCTCACAAAGCTTTTTGAATATCAAAAGAAACTCCAAAATAGATTTCTAACGCCAAAATAGAACGACGAATACTTATGCTACTTTACTGTCACTAGACATGCAAGCAAGTAACCCACCATAATAAAAACAAACACCGCTGAAAAACGATCAAACCATACTTTGGGGGTACTTTTGCAGCACCAGCTTGCTACCTCTACAACCGGACGGCATAGTGCCAAGTAGGCAACTGAGGTAAGGGGTGGTTCAAATTAGCACATATCGGTGGTACCACCCATCAATGTAGCCAACATAGTTTGTTCAGAAACTAATATGTTACGTTCATGCCGTGTTACTTTTATCCCTGGTCTCCCCTACGTAATTTTTACGAGACCAAATCGCGGGGGTTTTTTAATGGGTAAAAATTCCACATAACCTGGCTGCTCCTCAAGGCAGCCAGTATCTTAAGCTTTCCCCCTCGACAACAAACAAAAAGGTAATTAATTTGAGGATATTCCGTAAGCCCGATAGAGTAGTTGTGTTTATTCCAAACAATACGAACTTTATAGGGATTCAGGGTATAATAATCAATTTGAAAACAACAAGAGGCACGTACCGCAAATCAGAAGCCTTACCAACTCCAACATCCGGATTATCGATCACAAAACTGTTCACAACACCACATTACGCAAACGAACCAGCGGCGCAAGTACGGATCTTTTCGGTCGATAATATTCGATAAAATTGACAGTTAAAATCGATAAAATCCACTTTATCGATTTTAACTGTCAATTTTATCGAATATTATCGAATTTTATCGACACAAATAGATCCGTACTTGCGCCCCAGTCGCAACATCAAAACTAGCTCGATAAACGCTAGAGCATCAATCGTGCCGGATAAAAACACTAAAATCTCGCAAACGCGCTGGTGAAACGCGCGAACGACGGTTAACTGCGCCCAACTAACCATACGGTATACAGTTAGTTGCAATCGATATGCGAACCCGGCAACCGGTTTGGCTTAAATATCGGGTGCTTTTCCGAGAAGCCGAGCTCTGATACTGTGTACATATTTATATAAAACTATAGACTACAATCGCAAACGATGTCAAATACATTCCTTTAGCACAGCGATAAAGTTGATTTTAGACAAGCCCGTATGTTCAATCATACATAGGGTCTTACTAATAAATATTGTATAACGGTGGTAGTTAGGTAGACAATGTTTCGTCTTTGTTGTTCTTTGACAATTTTAAACTGAATCGAAAGGGACAAAACATTGTGTAACTATTCAACCGTTCTACAGTGTTTAATTAGTAAGGCTGTGATATAATCTGTTTTCATATTAAACTAGCTGCTGCCCCGCGGTGTCACCGCGTGGAGATTTTGGAATTCATGGTTTTTATTTTTTGCGCGGAACCCTAATAGAATTTGCAATAAAATAATATTGCGGCTATAAATTGAGATGTAAGCTATCCTATCTTTTATGTTAGATCAAACTGCACACGGTGTGCAAATTTGATTAAAATCGATTAAGTAATTTAGGAGTCCGTCGCGGACGAACAACGTGACGCGTAATTTATATATATATTTAGATCTTTTTTGACATAGTTTATATTCATCGTTCAATAATAATCACGGTAAATATCCCGTTATAATGTGTGAATTATTTTCAGAGAAATAAAAAAAATGAACTTGTAGTTGAACTGGGAACAAAAGCACCAATTGTTACTATCAAGATTCAAGACTAATTTATATGAATTAGGTCTCAACAGTAACTTGCATTTCATTAATCTCGAGCAATAATGTTTTACTGTTAGCTTTTGTTCTAGTGTCTCGTTCACAGACACTCATAATAAAAGTGTAGGCTACGTACTCTTGAGAGATAAATTTACGTACGTCCAAAACAAATTAAACAATTCGTACAATTAAAGCATGGACTTATTAATGAATAGAAATTCCAGACTAAAGATCAAACGATACGATGTTTCGTTTACAAACAAGCAAAATTATTCCAAGCTCAAAACAGTCAAAGCAGCTCCAAATATTAAAAACGCAAAAGAAAATGAAAACGCAATTAAGTAAATTGTATAAAAAAGGTTTGCCGAGTGTCGGTTGAGAGCAAAAATAAGAGTAGGTAATACTTAACACGACGACGAAGGTCCGGGACACAGAAACAGGCTCGTAATAATTCCAAAACGGCTCGTCGCAAACTCGATAAAACAAATTGAACCCTGATAACTTAGGAATACGATTTAAATTGCAATTAAAACGAAATGTTAATGCGAAGGACGCCAAAAAGGTGGGGAGGTAAATGGAGGGCCCCTCGGAATAAATGACGAAGTCGAAGACGGCCGTGGACAACGCGCCTCGCCCAAACTTAATTTAGTTTGCACAATTAGCTTTTCGTGTTTTCTTGGAGCAGTTGAAACAAATACTCAACTTTGAAAATCAATACTTGGAAAGAAAGAGAACATTGTAGGCAATAAGAACGTGACCGCCGCCGGCCATTACTGCGCAATCTATTAAATATTATTATGTGTACGTTCACTTCGGCGTGGCTAAAAGTAAATACACTGCTCCAAATTGAAAACTCGATATGAAATTTGTAATATCGAAGCTGCGGCGCAAGTACGGATCTTTTCGATCGATAAAATTGACAGTTCAAATCGATAAATTGGGTTTTATCGAATATTTATATAATTTAACGAGCTTCGATACAATCGAACAGCGAGGTCGAATCCAAAGAGAATATAGAGCTACTACAATACTTTACGATCAGACTTTGGTACACGCAACATTCGATAAATTTATCGGAAATTTCGCTTCGACAAATTTATCGAACCGACTTGCATTACATACATACTTCCGTACTTGCGCCGCTGTTGTACCCAACACAGTATACGTCATAAATTTTAAAATGTTTTTTTACACCTAGGAAGGAGACATTAATATTGTCACAAGAAATATTTCAACCCCAATACACGAGCATGTAAATGGGTATTCGCTCTCAGCTCAGAGTGTGATAAACGGAAAATAAAAGGATATAAATACAGCGTAAAACGGAACGGTATTACGGACGCTACCAAGAGAAAATTAGATCCGAAAGCTATACACCGCGCGCGTTCGTTGTCGCTTACACGAAACGAAGTTTGATCCTGCTTTTATTAGAGTGCGAGATACGCCGAAAGAAATGTCGACCTCTAACGCCAGACTTTTGCGCTTGAAGGTTTGGAGAATCTGAATGTAATAACTGTTTTGAATTTGATAGGGCTTCCGACAGATGAAAGCGATTTGTTGGAAATATTTCGGTGATTAAAAGGAAATTAGGTTTATTTAATATCCTAAATTGTCAATTAGAAGTTTGAAATTGGGAAAGTGGACACGTTGGGTGAATGGTATCGGGGAAACTTGCCAAACTTGGCACGTGTTTTACGTTGGCCAGAAACGAGGGATAGAAGGCCGAAGAGCTTATTACAACTCGTGTCAGCAGTCAGAAACGAGTTGAGAATAATACTTCTGTTTTAAGGGCGGTTCCAGACTATTTGCAGCACAACATGAAATGCAACGCGAAAATATATGGAGGAATGGAGGAGTGAGCTGTTGTTTTTCGCGAACACATTAAAATGGATATATAAGTCCTGTTGCACATTGGGCAACCGAACGCGGCCCCTAGACGCAGCCACTTATAGGCGCGGCCACCAGTGGATGGGTGCGACCTCCAGTCAAAGCCACTGGTAGCCGCAAAATAGAGAACAGAAGGGGCGCTCGGGTGCTTAGGCCGTCCTTACGCGCCCGAGCGCCCCTTCTGTTCTCTATCTATTTTGTGAGGGCGGGGAGACGCTGGCGATTATGCTCGAGTATGCGCGGGAGGCACCATAAACGCGACCACCACGTCAACTTGTGGCTTGGTCGCAGCCACTTGAACGCTCAGTCAGACGTCAGTCAGTAAGATGCCGTACAAAGTGTATGAAAAATCTTGTCCACAGCTTGTGTGGTCGCGTTCGGCGGCCCAATGTGTGGCTGTACTAAAAGATATATAGCCTGTTTACTTTCTTTCATCACAATATTTCCAAACTAGACCTAAGACTCAATAATAGAGACTTTTAGCTTGTCTATTGTACTTGTGGCATGAGCAAAGCTAAAAAGGATGCATAATTTTTAGTGACAAAATATTTTACGACTTGATGTGAAAATGGCAAAAAATTCGGTCATTTTTGGAGCAAAATCACCAAAGTTTCTAGTCTGTAACAGGTTCAAAAGCGTGAAATATCATTCCATCTCACTACTTACACCCCTTTAGCGCCACCTCACGCCACACCTCGCGGAGTAACTAGCTCCTGCCTTCTGAATTCTGATAAATGTTTGTTAGTGGGAGGTTTATCTTCTGCGAGTGTCCGTCTGGGTTGTTACCACCGCTTTGCTCGTGAAGTCTGCCGCCAAGCAGTAGTGTGCAAGCATTACTGTGTTCCGGTTTGATGAGCAGAGTATCCAGTGAAATTACTGGGCTTGAGACTTAATTCCTAATGTCTCAGGGTAACGAGCGCATTGCAGTGCCGCGCAGGCCTTTGTGTTTCAAAGTTCTGGGTGGCACTGCAATCGTTATGGGCCGGCGTTATGCTTACCATCAGGCAAACGACCAGCTCGTCTCGTTACCAAATAACATAAAAAAAAAATGAATTCTATATGGGCCTCCTTGCAGCTGCGATTCAATTCATTTTTCCGCGCAAATTGAATGCTAGTGGAGCTGTAATGAGATCTAGACTCGTGTTTACTAGCTTGTTACAACTGTAAAGACGAGGATGCTATTTCTTATTTTTTTGTTATGACATGTACTTATTGATTTTGTGATTTTATCATCTTTTGTAATTTATATTGAAAATGTATTATTATGAAGCATTTGTACACCGGAAACGGTAGAATATTTGTATCTATTGTAATTTAAGAACTTTTATCACAATATTCGGACAAATAAATTGATTTTGATTTGATTTTTGATTTGATTTGAGTGGATCCTATCTGTGTCTGAACTTATGATCTACGAGTAAATATAACGAATAACCTTCGTTTGAAGCTGCAAATATATTCATTATTGAAAAGTTAATGAGCCAAGTAAAAGACATTGGATAGCGAGCGTTTTGGTACTTCCTATCATTGAACTGTAAATAAACCTAGAAACGTGTGTTTTTGATATCTGGTCAATAAAATCCCAAAAATTGATTCTAAAAAACATATATAAGTAATAAGTATACCTAATAGTGTTGACATATAATATAGTTATCATTGACGTTCGTCCGTTTTTTACGTGATCTTCGTAGTAGGTATCACTTATAAGGAGGCCAATATATTAATATGGAGCTGAAGGGGAAAATATTTAATGACAATAAATATATCTAGTTGCTCAATCCTTTCTAAAAATCTAACTTATCGCACGCAGAAAAACTAAGAAAACAAATTTTAAAAGTACAAAAATAAAAACTTGCACTAAAACCCAACAGTTGTAATCCCTCAGGAGTCTAGATTATCATAAGCTACTACAAACTTGGCGGCGCGAGTTCGCAGCAAACATTTCGAAGTATGAAGGTAGTTCATAGTGTTAAAATTTTCCGCATTATTACTAGGAAACTACGGCAGCAAAAAGAGAGTAGAGAGAAATACGGTCGCCAGTCGCTGACGACACTTTTTCATTGTGTACCTATTTCTGCAAAGGCACCACCATTCGAGGTCGGGTAAATTACAACGTAGTTGCCAGTAATAGTGGTTTACAAATGCTATTTTGTGTTGGATAAGCGTATTTTTCTCGTATTTCGAGTACGGGTGCAACTTGTAGCTTTGGGTTTTGATGTGGACTTTTGCAGTAGGAATGCTTTGCTGCGAAAAATGCCCAAAAAACCAAATTATGCCTCTGTGCAGTTTGGTTTCATAATATTTAGCACTGAAACTATCCTACTTCCTACTAATATAATAAATGCAAACACACTTTGTGTTTGTTGGTTTTTCCTTCTTGCACGCAACGGATCGACGTGATTTTTGGCATAAATATAGTTTAAGGACCGGAGAGTAATACAGGCTTTTTATCCCGGGAAAATGGACGATTCCTATGGGAACGCGGGTGAAAACCGCGGGCAGAAGCTAGTACAACATAATTGGCTACATAATTATGTGGTCTCACACTTTAAAATATAACACAGAATAATCATATTAATACTTGAAGGTTAAGCTAAAGGAATATATGAGTTGAGAAAACAAAAGACTGATTGTAAAGCCCAACAATAATAACTTCTAGTCAATAACACTATCTATCTATTAGATACCTCATACTCATAATTACTCATAATTAGAACATACTCATAATTAGAATAAGCATCTTTCTTATCACAAAAAAATTGTAACATTTTTAGTAAATAAAGCATTGATTGATTGATTGATTGATTGACCTAATAGTTTGGAGTGCGATCAATTAACAACCATCATTATTGCATTAATTTCATACCTAATGGGATATTATTAGGATGGAAGGGTATTAGTAGGATATTATTAGTAGGACAATAGGAAGGAATATCGGAACGCATATTATAGAAAGGATTGGTTTAAGTTCTAAAGGTCAAATTTAAGGGCTATCCCTGCACTCATAAAAGGCGTGCGCCGTGCAGGGCCCAGGGGTGAATTATTTTCACATAATATAATAGGTCGGGGAAAAAGTTTCTTCGCATTTTTTAAGAAAATTCAAAACATTTTTTTTTATAGTTTATTTACATTTAACTAAAGTATGTAGGTACCATTTTGTTCGATAACTTTTTGCCATCTTGTAGGTAGGGACATGATCCCATTGCTATAGAAATTTTGGGACTTCTGATCAAAATACCGCGACAAGTGGTTTTGGCAGTCCTCTCGTGATGTTAACCTGACACTGCCTAAAGAATTCTGAAGAGACCGAAACAGGTGGAAATCTGAAGGTGCAAGGTCAGGACTATACGGCGGATGCATTAACACCTCCCAGCCAAACTCTCTTAATTTTTTCTGAGTGGCTAAAGATGTGTGAGGTCTAGCGTTATCATGAAAAACCATGAAAATGAAAACCACACCCCTTCTGTTGATTAATTCCGGCCGCTTTCTCTCAACTTCTTGCTTTAATCTCATCAGTTGTTCGCAGTAGAGTTCAGAATCGATGGTCCTGCCTGGTGGTAACAGCTCATAATGAATAATGGCCTTCCAATCCCACCACACACACAGCATCACCTTGTTGCGAGTTAACCCGGGTTTCGCCACAGTCTGTGAAGCCTGACCGGTCTTTGACCACGACCTTTTTCGCACGTTCTTGTCGTACGTGATTCACTTTTCATCACCAGTTATCAGCTTCTTCAAAAATGGTTCGGTTTCATTACGTTGTAGTAAAGAATCACAAATGAGTACACGGTTCATTAGGTTTCTTTCAGTGAGCTCGTGAGGTACCCAAATATCGAGGTTTTTTGTGTACCCAGTTTTTTTCAAATGCGCCAAAACTGTTTTGTGGTCAATTCCCAGTTCTTCAGCTACGTCGTAACTACTGATATGCCGATCTTGTTCCACTTTTTCAAAAATGGCATCCATTTTATCCGTAATAGGGCGACCAGAGCGACGTGCATCTTTGAAATCAAAATTTCCGTATTGAAAACGCTTAAACCAAATTTGTGCTACTCTCACAGATACTGCACTAGGTCCATAAACATCGCAAATTTTTTTCGCGGCTTGCGTTGCATTTTTACCTTTTTTGTAGTAAAATTTTAAAATGTATCGAATTTCTTCATTAGATTCACTCATTTTGACAGTACGAAAAACAAATGAAAATCACACATTTTCCTAATTTGAATTTGGAATTATGTTCTTTAAAATTTAAACTTTCATATGATACCAAAACCAGCCAGATACAAATAGTATAGCCAAAGAGATTTTATTACAAGTTCATACATACTATAATGCGAAAAGACTTTTTCCCCAACCTAATATGAGGGGAATGTTAGGGTCGCTAGGAAGAGGTTTTTGCGGACAACAAAAACAAAGTAAGTTCAGTAGTTCATAATTTATGATTAATTAGTTAGAACATCTGGAAGTTCTGAATCGTGTTTTGGTTTATTTAAACATTTTCTTTTTCTAATCTTAGATTCAATATTATATAAATAAAATAAATAGATTGCTGTGTATTTTATTTAGTTATTTTAGTATATTTTATTAGGTACTTGTTTTACATTATATTTACTTATTATGTTTAATTTTGTTTTATTACGTTTTGTCATCGTTTTTGTCAATATGGCATGGCGTTACTAAGGTCCTACCTTTAGTTAGGGAGGTTTTTCTGACATTGCATAATTCACTTTTTTGCGTCGTTTTCTTCACTTTTTTTGAAACCAGTTATGTTTAATATTCGCTCTCATATTATCCTGTTCGTGTTCTTTCACAATATATAAATGTATTGAATATTTTGAACATCGGACAGACAGTTGGTACCTCCCTAGCGTGTATTTAGTCAGCTGTACGAGAGTGAGTCATCGTCTCCCCCTGGCGGGTTTATTTGGATTCATACGAGAGGGGTCTAAATCTCATAGTAAATAATTCATTTGTATGGCTGGGATAACTGCACGTAAATCTATATCGGAGAGTGGGATGGCACGGAGATGTTTTGAGTATGAGACATAAATCATAAAATACTTTTTCGTATGAGCTTCACGTGGAATCCTAAATATATTTTTACGGCTTTGGACTTAACCGCAGATCAATGCAACTGTTTCGATAAAGTATTCCTTATTTTGTGAGGTTTTTAATATTACTGAAGTCAACCTGGACAATTGTTACTTCAGTCGAAACTTTAACGACATAAAAGTCGTTAACTCGTTTCAAATCTTGAACGTACCATAAATCATTCCCATAATAACTTGTTATCCATCATAATACCCATCCATTGTCGCACTATAGTTTAAGATATGTACTTTGTATATTAATTCACTGTTATTTCACCTTCGTAGTCAACCCAATCTATCAGCTGTTGGAGGGATTAATTTTCAATATCATGGTTCCATCCATCAACATTGACGCTGAACGACCTGATAAGGGATTGCCGGTAATATACACTCCCCGAATGAATTTCAGAACCCTCTTATAACTTAAGTAAGGATTTGTATACATCGCTTATCATCACAAAATATGCACCGGTCCAAGAACTACATCACACAGACATACTATCCGTCATGAATAAAACATATAAAACATAGAGATCGAGAAGATTATTTACGATACAACTCCGCTACCTGACGCGCATAAAGCAAAAACATCAGCCGCTAGGGAAATAGTCAATAAAACACATCCACGGAATATAAGCGAAGCTGAATCCATAAATCAAGAGATGGCCGCTAGGAAAGCAAGCAATATAGTAAAATGGCTTCACCTGAGACAAAAGGAATGGCGGCGATCGTCCCCGAGAATGGCAGGTAATAAATGACGCGATATACCACAAAAGTATATACTGTGTGAAATATCTAGTGAACCACAGACTAACAAAATCACGAGCGTTCTTCAAACGGGGCGAATTTTATCGATCGAGATTTCACCAAAAATACCGCCAAATTGAAATTTGGAGTGCTCTTAAAAGGTGTCTTTAAAATGGCTGAGATGCGGTGGTATAATGAAGGGAAAAGTCCCTTTTGGCAAGAATAGATGTCGGAGATAGTCGTTTCCAGTTAGGTGCAAGTGACAAGCGAGATGAGAAAAATGTGATTAAGATTAGATTGACATTCGGATATTTGCGTTTTAGGAATAAATAGAATGTGTCTTTTGGAGTATCTATCTATTTTATTATCTGGAATTTTACTTTTATACAACAACAAAATTTCAGGAAAATACAGCACCATTTTTTATATCGTAGATTTATATATTGATGTACGGTACATAATTAAAAACCCTACAGACAGAGGGAGGAGTCACGCCATAGAATAACAGCCTGACTAATAAACTGTGTATATCGTCAGTTGTATATAGTTACACAGTATTTTGTCTTTTGATTCAGTTTAAAATTGTCACTTTTTGGTCTACTTAGCGTAATCAAGTATTGCCATTCGACGTGGCAAACGGCAGTTCTGCCAGTATTTTGAAAAGTAGCCTATTGGTATCGCCAATTGAGATTGTAAATACGTATGTTTAATGTATGGTTACTTTCATTTTTATGAATGTGTTTGTTGTAGTCACATATTAATTTTTGTTTTTTGCTCAGTGAGGGTAGTTTTGTTTGCATTGCCTCTCACTGCCCGCTGATACTACCGCCCGCCAGTCTCAACCGTGCAGGCGACGCGAAGGCTTCGAGTATTGCCTAATCTCCGTTTTGGTCTGAATTTGAGGACTATTTCTTCGGTTGTGCATCCAACACCCTATTGGAACCGTGATACTGGTGATTATTGTGCCTATCACTGGATTTCTGGACTTGACGGCGCCGTCATCGCGGAGAACGGAGCTGGACAGTGGGTGAGTTGGCTTGCATCATTACTATTTCTCCCTGAGCTATATTTCTGTGTTGTTCTTTTGCCCGGGGGTACCCATTTCCCCCCAAACGCACCCTCGACTCGCGGGGGTGAGCAAACAGTGTTTATTTAAAATTAATTAAAAGTCTTCATTTTATTTATTAGTTCTACGCTGCAGCTTGTAAAATAAAGGTAGGTACGTTTGCAAAATGCTATTGAACACGCACACCTAATTGCCAAGTCGATTTAGGTCCACAGACATCTTTTTCGGAAATGATTATTACGTCCTGTAATCAGACAAGGTGCCTTCGTATTCCGCACGTACAGTGTACACACAACTTTATAAAAAGAGAGGCCTTTAGCACGCAGTTTATAAATTTGCTGTGTTAAAATATGTCTTGTGTTTTCGATATTCCGGTATTTGAATGTATATTTAGAGGGTATATCTTTATGGTAGTCCCAGGTAGATATACATTTGATTACACCAATGGATTTACCGTTAAAGAGATAAATAAATCAATTGTTACACGTTTAAAATTTTAGATAAAATTTTAGAAAACACAAAATTTTTATACATTGTTTCTCCATTTATTCAAGAATGGATGCGAATTTTCGGCAGAGGGGCGTGTGTAGAGGTCAGGCAACCGTCTCTCAAACGGGGAATCAGACGCTGAAAGTCATTCGCTCAGGGATGCGCCTTAAATAAAAGCTTGTAAAAAGGCGATTTCTAAGGCAATGATAAAAATCCACTAAGCTTGAACCACGCGCCGACCTTACCATGATCACCAATTGACGTATAACCTATATATACCGACGAATGTGGTAAATGGCGGTTGCATGATGGGAATCTGGATAATGTGCTTGTGAACCAAAGGTTTTTAACTGTCGGAGCGGTGACGGTGAGCCGTAACGAGAGAGTGAAAGAGACAATAATTGTTATGGGCTGGCGTTATGGCATCAGGCAAACGAACAGCTTATCTGTGGCTAATCTCGTTACCCAATAGAATAAAAAAAAACTAGATTATCTACTGTTCTTATAAACTTCTTGATTCTTGAAGGCCGTGTGTCGGCAGAGTGTATGTCAATAGCTGCTGTAATGACGACAGTTTGTAAGCGTTTAAAAAGAAGTACTTACATCCATCCAATGAAAAGTTATGTTACTGCACCGGTGAAGAATCTGAAGCAAAAGACATCACATTAAGCAAAGCAAAGCAAACTCTAAGGGTCTGACCACAAAAAAATTAAACACACGTTAAACCTGTGATAATCACTGTTTAACGCCTAAAAATGCCTTAGTCGCGCGATTAAATATGAGCAACCACAAATCCTGATTTAAGTAGTGTCTAACCGTTGTCTAACACAATTCTGTTGTGACATTTCTAATCATTTTTGACGTTTATCTTTAGACGCTGTCTAGCTAAACAGGCGACTAAAAATGTTTTTTTTTTTGTGGTAACACTATAACACTCAATTACTTTAGGCGTCTCGATGAACGAGCGTCTTAGCGGCGGTTTTGTATACTTACTTATTATACGTACTTATTTACGTTACAGGGGTAAAACTACTACGACACTAAAACTAATAATTAATTAAAAAAAACTAATTAATTAATTGGTTATACATATTTTTTTAATAAATACTGGATATGCTGCAAAATATAAGGACAAAAATTAGACAACTAGTTATTGTCCGAATGATTTTGCTAGGGAGTTTTAGAAAATACCATTAACAAAGGTAATGGTTATTTAAAAAATCAAATATTAACTACCAATACCATACCAATAGCTACAGAAACAAAAGTGGATAATAATCTACAAACCATTGTAGATATTTACCTATAGGTAAATGATCTAAATATTCTAGCCCACTATATATACCAGTAGCTACTAAAACTATTAGATAACCAACAAGCCAATGTAGGCCTATAGATAATCCAAATGTTCTAAGCCACTGCCAGTTGGCAGCGTACCCAGCGTGCTGGCGGCATTGCCTCGTTGAATCGCAATGCTGCAGCGCAAGTACGGATCTTTTCGGTCGATAAAATTCGAAAATATTCGATAAAATTGACAGATTAAATCGATAAAGTGGGTTTTATCGATTTGAACTGTCAATTTTATCGAATAATATCGAATTTTATCGACCCGAATAGATTCTTACTTACGCCGCTGATCAGTTAAGACTTGAGCGAGATAAGTACCAGCATTTCGGTTACGCGTTTAAAAATACTGTGAGCTCCCGGTCCCCACGGATCTAATGTTTCAACACCAAACCACAGAATAGATAATAGTACATTAGTACATTACAGAAAGAAAACTCTGTGGTAGCAACATGCGAATTTAAACCTACTTACAACACAGCTAACGACCATACTTAAATATCCAATAGCCATGTCATATTTATATTTCCAACGCTACAAATTTTGTACACAATGCGGTCGCATCGAGGATTATAATCCATGATGACTGGTTGTCAAAAAAATCTTCCCGACGTATCAAGAATGTCCCACCGACTTATTTATGAAAAAACAAAACTTTGTTGCATAAACAAGTTGTTAAAAGTTACACATTTTCTTGTTTAATCTGTTTACGGGTGAATCGTAAAAGTCTGAGCAGATCTGACTGAAATTTTATACACATAAAAAGATTACAATTATGTACATTTTTTGGATAAAAATATAAGGTAATTTTCCTCTTCGAGCATGCGCTATTTCTGCATGAAAATGAGTAATTTGTTGGGTTTTGCGTAACTAGGTACCTAATATTTTCTTATACTAATTAATAAGGAGACGAGCGAGTCGTTTGCTTGTTATTATTGTATAATTAATTAGAAGTCGCCTGTCGATCCCGATTCGAGTCGAGTGCACTACAGATTCGACGACATAGGTCAAATGGGAACCTATATCTATACAAATAAATAAAATTGAAATGTCTGTTTGTAATATCAAAATAACAGATTTTTACCAAATGCATATGAAAGTATATTCGGTACCTATAACAAACCCACCCTTTTTAAATTTTTTATCCGTTTGTCTATTTGTTCCGGGTAATCTCCGAAACGGCTGGGCCGATTTTGACGGGACTTTCACTGGCAGATAGCTGATGTTACAAGGAGTAACTTAGGCTACTTTTATTTTAGAAAAAGAATCAGGGTTCCGCGCAAAAGAATGAAAACCATGAAATCCAATATCTCCGCGCGGGTGAAACCGCGGGCAGCAGCTAGTCAGCTATAAAGTAGAAGCAAAGCGTTAGTAACGCCGCGCTCTAATCGCAAGTGGAGACATCGCCTCAGTATCCAACTCGATCCTCTGAACATCACAGCGACAAGCGAGAAAGGCGAAAATTAGGGCTGACTTAAATACTCAACATTCCCAAAGGCACAAATGTCCCAATGCTATCTCACCGGACGCGATGTTCAACGCCAGAACCTAAAGGGCCGGATGTTTCGTCCCTAACGTAAAGATAACATTTAAAGATAGCTTTTACCATGGTTTGCGAAATTGTATAGGTATTTCTGCTAGAAAAAGGGACAACGTGGAAAATTATATTGTATCCGAAGCGATGATTCCTTTATATAAGTGACGTTTTACGGAACATTTTGATTTACTTTAGTGCAGTCGCACATTAGGAACGCGGCCACTAATGCACAAGCTGCGGACAAGATTTTTCATACATTTTATATGGCATAGGCGCACACTGGGCGTTCGAGTGGCCGCGTCCGAGCCACAAGCTGACGCAGTGGCCGCGTTTATGGTTCGCTTCCCACGCATTTGCCAGAAAGGCCGGCGTCCACCCACACAAAATAGAGAACAGAAGGAGCGCCTGGGCGGGTAAGGACGGCCCACAGACCAATTAACCCAAAGAAGCCCTTAGCCGTACATTTGCGCCATCGAGATACTAACCCCGAAAGATGAAATACTCTACCCGATTCCACAACAATATCATGATTTATTATTAACAAATATCAGCGCACGAGCACGTTGGAGTACAGACCAGCCAGACTAACATGCGCACCACATCAAAATGTTGTCTACTGTTTTGTCTCGCTCTTCCTCCTACGAATACGAGACAAATGCACGATATAAGCATCGACAAAATTTTGTCACGACGCGCATGTTAGCACGGCAGGAGCTAGGCACTTGTCTATGTGTCTAAACTCTAGACAATTCCTTCCTTCCGAAGACTAGTGACTGCTGGTTTTAATCGGTTTGGAATCGAAAACGAAGACGAATCTCATTAGCCAGTAAGGCAGCAGCTGTCTTTGAAGCAACGAATCGTGGTGTTTTGTTCTTAACCATCTTAAAAAAGGAGGAGGTACTCAAGTCGTATATATTTTTTTGATGGCTATGTTATTCGATATCTCCGCCAAATGTGATGTGTGAACTACATCGTAGACAAATAAGCGAGAGCACATCCCTGAGTGCAGTAACTGCATTAAAAAATCTAGCACAAAATAAAGCGGTAACACACAAGTATCTTCGCAAGTTTATGAATAAACGTGCATGTAAGTTAATCTGGCGCGGCGCGAGCACACGAGCTGCCACAAAGCCGCGTAACTCTCTACTTATACATGCAAGTTACTGTACTACTCGGCTTTAATTAAAAATAGTTACACGTTTGTTACGGATTTGTGTGCGGAGGCGTCATTAAAAAAGAATAAGGGAGTATTATAGAGTAAAGCCTAGTGACGGATAAGCAGGGAGAAATTAACCCTGCCACCACCCGCCACGCAATCTCCTTGTGTGTTCCCAGTCGCTACAGCGGCGCAAGTACGGAAGTCGATGCGATAAATTTGTCGAATCGAGAAACCCGATAAATTTATCGAAAGTTGCGCGTACCGAAGTCGGATCGTAAAGTATTGTAATAGCTCTATATTCTCTTTGGATTTGACCTAGCTTTTCGATAACTTTTGTCGATTGTGTCGAGGCTCGATAAATTATATAAAAAGTCGATAAAACCCACTTTATCGATTTGAACTGTAAATTTTATCGAATTTATTTATCGAAACAATCGATAAAATTGACTGTTCAAATCGATAAAGTGCGTTTTATCGATTTTTTATATAATTTATTGAGCCTTGATACAACCGACAAAAGTTATCGAATAGCTAGGTCAAACCTACTATACAATACTTTACGATCAGACTTCGGTACTCGTAACATTCGATAAATTTATCAGATTTTTCGTTTCGATAAATTTATCATTTGGACTTCCGTACTTGCGCCGTTGACTCCAACACCACTGGCGATAAATGGGAAATTAACTCCCATTTTTTTGTTTGTTCGCCAACATGTATTACTTAAAATATTACAGCTAAAAATATTGTACCTTTTGATGTTGACATTACGGTTGTTTTTATTTCATAAATGTTCACCTTTATTCTACAATAACTTACAAAGCAATGCAATTTAAAAAAATACTTTTTTCTATTCTAATTAAAGTTGAGTTAATTATTTTGCTGTGAGATCTATCTATATTACTAAAGGGGAGAATTCAATTATGTTTACAGTACGTGATATTGATAACTTTGCACTCAACAGGAAAACCATGAATAAACGATGAGTGCATCCAAGGATAAGGCACAGTGGTGTCTATTCTATCATTTCATACCTAAAATAATTTTAGTTTCGCTCTCTCTCTTTCCAATGCATAACATGAGAAACAGATGGAATACATTTTCGACCTGTCAAATTAATCCACTTGCTTGTGTGTAGTGTAAATTTAATGGCAATGAATTCAGTGGCATCTAATTTATCAAGATCGAAAGATATTTGACAGCACTAAAACAAAATTTAGATCTGTCAGACATCTTCCGTCTCTTTCTCATGTTATGCATTGGAAAGAGAGAGAGAGAGAGCGAAACTAAAATTAGTTGAGGTATGAAATGATAGGATTGACACCATTATCATTTTAGATTTTAGTCGCCTCACCCATAAGCATCCTCTATCAATCCTTCCTGCCAGATACAATGGGGATGTTGACTCATTTTTTTTATGATATCAATCAATTGAAAGATTGAGAATGAATGTTTATATTGTCAAAATTTAGAATCGAACACTAGGAACGTCAAAAATGAGCGTATCTACTGAGCGTTAAAACGCCCCGTACAAATTGGACAGAACATCTGACGTCACTCGTTCAACGCGGGCCATAAAGATGTACTAAAAACATGCATTTTGTTGATTTGGCCGTGAAAAACTGCGTTTAAGTACATACTTGTCATACATTTTTTTATTCATTGAAATGTAAAGAATTTGATGGTATCACTTAAATTACTATTGGACGATAAAAAAAATTCATTGAATTCGGGAAACTTTTAGATGCAGTATCTTTGTGGAAATTATATGTTTTTTGTTAATTTCATTTTTATTGTGTTAATGTGATCTTCTTAAAACTGTATAACGACAAAAATTATGTATTTTGTATTTCACGTAACTACCCAATTAGGGTTATACGAAGTAACGATTTTTCCTGCTTATAATAATCGGACCATTTTATCGTAGTAAAGTTGCTTTAAAACCCGTTATTGCCAGCAATAACGATAAAAATAAATTACGGTCTTAAAATTTGTTGCTTTTTTAAATTGCTGAATAAAATTCTCGGTCTTTACAAAAATAATTTGTAAGTAAAATTGAGAGACGGGCCGGGCCTATTTTATTTAGAATTACACACAGTTGCACACTGGCCGATTTCCAGATACTGATTTAATTAATTAGTTTTTTACCGAATTTTTGTTTAGCATGTGACAGTCTTTATTTACATATTTTCTCGCTTCTGTTAAGTTTTTTTATAGTAATTAGAATAGTAGACCGTTTGCCTGATGTTAAGTATATTGCCTACAACAATTGCAGTGCCATTCAGATTTTAAAAACACAAAGGTTTGCACGGTTCAGCAATGCTCTTGTGACCCTGAAGCAGATCAAGCCAGATTCAAAGACGAGTCTAACCTTTACACTTTTATTTCCATATGTCAAAAATTTTGACTTTGGAAGCATGCCTCCATTTTTAGATTCGTCTCTGAATCTTGCCTATTGCCCGTTTTCACCAACCTAAGAGACGCCTAAATATTTAGGAGTTGCTTAGGGCAACAAAACGTTTCACCAACCTTTAGAAGTGTTCTAACGGTTTATACTTATTAGATCTTTGGTTACATTAGGAGTTACTTAGGTGTCGCGTTTTTCGTCGTTGGTGAAATCGGGCATAAGTCTCATATCCCAGTAATTTCACTGTACGTTACCAGTTTCATAATTATTTCAATATCTTGAATCAGTTCTTCTAAGTTGCCTCAGTTCAACTTCGTTTGAGTACTCTCCATTTCGAAGTTACTCTCTGGTTGGCAAGTTGATTATTTGACGGGTCGCGAAACTCTGCGACTCGCTAACTAAGCCGCGAGCGTCGGCAAACAATGTGCTCTTTAATTTCTGCACAAGTTTGAAACTGAAGCTAATAAAGCAGGTACACCTTACCTGCTGAAAGTTAGTGCGGTAGTGCATTGAGCGCGAGGGCCGGTTTAACAAACTTAGTGCACGTCTATCGATTTGTTTTCTTCAGTATTTCGCATTAGCTGTTTGGTTTAGTTAACTTTGTAAAAACTCGTATCTTTGCACGTAATTTATTAAATTTTTTCTGAATTTCTTTTTTATTTCCAAGTAATCACCAGTTAAATAGAAAACCTATTTTATTTTATTATTTTTACTGTCAAAAACAGATAATAAAGAAGCAGTTGTGGCTTTAGTAATATCTGTTTTTACTGTATTGTTTAATTAACATAGATTTTAAGTATTTTACTAACAAAAATGGACCAATGTCTGAATTAGATAAACTTATTTATTATTATTCAGCATCATCGACGTTTCTAATTATCGAAAAGGAGTTAAGTGTAGTCTCTTTGCAGCTTTTTATACAAATTTTATATTATTGTAGCACTTGTGAATTTCGTGAAAACTGCCTGTCTTTCGGAACTGACGTAAACTAGTAACTAAGTTGATTAGTACGTACTGCGAATCGACTTGTCTTCGCTCGAGACTTATAGTACTTGTTAAAGTTTCACTCTCTATTATGATCTTTTTATCATGTGTAATCTATTATGAGAGCTCCCATGGGCTATTTCCAATTCCTAAAAATATTTTGTCCCTTCGTGCAAAATCCGCTACCTTTATGGGCTATACAAGTTGAGTCCAAAGACCGACGAAAGTTCAAAGGTTAGCTCCCATGGGGTAGTGGTTAGCACTACCCCATGGGAGCTAACCTTTGAACTAACCTTCATGGGTTGGCGTTATGCTTACCATCAGACAAACGAAACGCTCGTCTCGTTATCCAAAAGCACAAAAAAAATCTTTTTCAGTTTTTCTAAAAAAATATACATAAAGAATTTTACCTAAAAAAATGGTCAAACTGATTTGCACACGAACGGTTCAAATTGGAATCTTTTTAAAAGGCAACTGGAAATGTAAAGAATCGTTACTCCTCCAACTAGCAGAAATATGGGCAATTTAGTGAATTAACATTTCTCCCTTAGCAAGCGAGCGTGTAATATCAATAACAATAATAATAAAGTACCTACCTTACCATCCCACTCGAGTAATAGATGTATAAGATAAAAATAAGCATAGAAAAACAATTTATATATTTCGGGGAAAATTCGTATCAGCTTTGCCGAAATTTTCCTGCTTAGAAATTAATGAAACTCAATTATGTTTAAATAGGCGTTTCATTGCCGCTTGGACATTTTTATTTAACGAAATTAACTTTAATGTCTACTAGTTTTACAATTCGATTGCAGGAGTGCGACTGGCAATTTGCTCGGAACTTTTAGAGAACTACTGGCAACACTGTTTTCAGCAACGCTCTAATTTCGTGTTGACAACTCGTAAAATACAGTTACTACTACTATGACCTACTACTACTATGAAATGTAATAAGTTTAACAATTAAATAGGTATGATCGAAATTCGTACCTAAACACACAAAATCTAGAATCAAAACTACCCTTACCTATATACGTGTAATATTTTTTTTTTTTTCCACAATAGGCTTATGTTTGACCACAATCTCACCTGATGTTAAGCGACGATGCGGTCGACGATGGAGCACGCTTGCCTAGAAGAAACCTATTCACTCTCGACTTGAAAACTCCCAAATTATAGCTATTGGGAAACACAGAGGCTGGCAAAGAATTCCACTCCTTAGCCGTACGTATAATGAAGGTTGAAGCAAAACGCTTGGTACGGACAGGAGGGATATCCACCATATATGGGTGACGCAGTGCCGTGCCTCTAGACGTCCGTTGGAAAAATGGAGATGCTGGAATCAAGTTGTGTAATATGTGTACCTATACAACCTGAGTTTAAATTGGTATGTTATCCCAAAACGGGGTCAATGTACTCTTGGAGGGCAACAACATTCGTTTCACGAGATTTTGAAATTCAGAATTTTTCCTTGAAGAAAAGGCATTTAAAGTTTCCATCAAAATTCTACTACAGAACTTCCGGGCAGCCCTGGATCAGCTGATTCACTTGCTATGTTAAACTTTGTCGAACGATAATGTTGATAAGAGACTTAAAAATATACAGAAAATGCCTCGCACTTCCGGTTTGAACATATTTTTTTTTTAATTTTGTATGACGTTTTTCCTAGGGAGGTTCACACAACTTGTCGACAACCATGGTCCTAATCACACCCATCCGGGACAACATACCCATTCAAAGTCACCATGTATGTCTCCAGGCAACTAAAAATCAAGATTTGGCTTTAAACATTTGCACAAAAATATCCCTTGGCTTCATCATTGCTTATCCACCATCGTTTCCAAAAACATTTTACATATTTGAAACCAAAACTCGAGTAGGTACCTATATAAGTTATCCGCTAATGCGCTAATAGACTTTTTCAAGCCTGGAGAACTAATTTTGTAAATAATTTCCCTTCAGAAACCACAAATCGTAACAACTCATCATATTTTCCTTTTCTAAAACCCATTTCAGCCGAGACATACATCAAACGATCGTTTACCGCACGTTAGTTTCAATTTCAAGTTCAATTTCGCTAGCAAATGGCAACACAGCCCCAATATGGCGGCGTAATCAATCAACATTGAACGGTTCGTTACGTTCCAAATTATCGTCAAGTTTGTAGAAATTCATTTCGAACATAGCATGTAATAGTGGAGTGGTAATTAGAGTTGCCAGATAGTTCAAAACCAAGCAGGTTCTCTGAAAATTGTAGTGGATTCCGATCTAATGTGACACCTACACGTAAAAACAAAAAACAATCATATTTATTTTTCTACTTGGCAAACTCGCTTTGTGATTCCGCAATCCATGACACAATGGCGGCATTCAGCGGCTGTATTCAGTAAATCTTCATTCAATGCTCGGTGTCAACTGCAAAGCGATTTACATTGCTGCAAGACTGAATCGACGGCGTTAGCAAAACCTCTGTTCGATTATTGAAAGGGGAAGCGCGCGTTAATGGTTTATACGATTGTTGTGGGTACGTGGAAGCTTCGAGAGGACATCAGGCGCTTTGTTTGCAGGCTTTTAAGGATTATCTGATAATAACAGCGATTTGGGAGGGCTTGTTTGGTAATGTTTAAGCTTGTTAGGGAAACTCGTTAATGGGTTTTGATTGCTTTTTTATAATATGGATTTAACAAGCATATTTAAGTCCGTTACGGGTAATATTTTTCAGTTGATTCCGAAATTATTCTGAAACAAAGCACCATGATATTCAGCCAACTAATTTAGTGATCTAGTTTTTGAGTTATCTTTAAGCATCAACGTTCCTCAATCCTACCTTTATTGGCGCTACTTTAGATATTGCCAGCTACAAAAAATAATGACCAATCTACTCATTGCCTTAGTGCAATGTATGATATTAACTCACTACATCGTTTTGCACTCAAGGAAGAATGATTAATTCGAGGTTAGCGCGAAATGAGAGCAACAGCCGTTCTCCCTACTCTCAGGGACCCTCTGGTAAGAACGTATTTGTTTTAACGCCCCATATATCACGTCACGTCATTTTTATGACCCTAGTGGCTTCTGATAGTTTATGGAGTTTTTATTTACCTCTTGTCAAAGATACTACAGTATTAGACATTACTAAAAAAGGTGGTTGTAGGTTTTAGCATTTACATATAGCATGGTAACTGGTAAGTAATTGTGAAATGATTTGATTTCATTTAATATTGGAATTGAGATGAGGGATTTTTTTTTTAATTTTCGATAGGCTCACGTTTCACCGCATTCTCGCCTGATGGCAAGCGACGATGCGATCGAAGGTGTAGCACCCTTGCCTAGAAGGTGCCTGTTCTCTCTCGTTTTGAATACTCCCAGATTATATTTTTCGGGTAACACATGGATCGATAAACACTGTTTTAGTGAGTATTCCCGTGAACATGATGCTTGCAACAGCGTTAAAATATCGGGTGCTCATCGCTCAATAATAATCACGGTAAATATCCCGTTACAATGTATGACAGGTCGATGTCTGTCATCGCTGGATTGGATGTAATTTGTGATGATGATTTGACGAATCAGCCAATGACGTGGCTGCATGCATATGCATTCGCGATTTGAATCACGACTTGCCTATACAATTTCTCATAACACTAAACAAAAGACGAACGCAAAGTCAAATGCGACAACACAAAATCGGTCTCTAGAATACAATCTTGCGAACAAAGCTCTCAGTATTCATATTACTTCGACGATGGCTGCATGTGAATGCAAACGTGCATCCTTAATTGATCCTCCGTCTAAACATCGATAGGCTCAATCTAATTTCAAGTCTCGAAGATGCTGATTCCATTACTAATGAACTTAGAATATCGGCGAATGTCGGATACCCCCCGCCGTTAAAATCGTCGCTCAATTCGTTCTTCAAGTTGGTAGTAAGTTAGTAACCCTGACGGCAAAGTGAGGTACTCCGGGTTTCGAGTCCGAGGCACATTTTGTGCAGTGAGCATAAGTTTTTTCTTGGGTCTTGGATGTTTGTGTATTTGTGTGTCCATGCCACCAGTGACGCAGGGACGCATAGTGCAGGGGTATGAGTATGTAAATCAAATCTGTTAAATCAAAGACGTGGTTCCCGTACAGCGTTTATTGCAAGACTGAAGTCCTACCTACATTTACAATTAATAAGTAATCATTATTAGATATGCAACAAAATCAAATAATTTATTTGCTGGAACACATGTTAGCGTAAGGTCTTAATCAAAGTATTGAACCTGCAGGCAGGTGTGCAAATATTGTTTATACATTTTAATTCCAGTGCGTGTCATAATCAGTTATTAAAACTAAGTTATTAATCAGTTATTAAAATAAAATTATTGTCAAACATTATTTAAAGTTAGGACCACGATATTTAAGTATTTAGTATTCAAAGAAGACAACCATTGTGTTTAAGCAGATCGTAATAAATCTGAACTGATTATTATTTCGAATGTGTAGAGAATAAATCATGTCTCGATTCGTGGAAGTTGACTAAAGTAAGGCAGCTTTAGACGATCAGTACAAGAATAATTATATTGTGTTGCAAAGTAGTTAAGACATTAGAATTTGTTTTTGTTATATACTTGTTGGTAACGAGACGAGCTGGTCGTTTGCCTGGTGGTAAGCATAACAGTACCCCATAACAATTGCAGTGCCACTCAGAACTTTGAAACACAAAGTCCTGCGGCACTGCATTGCGCTCTGAGACATTATATAGTCTCACTGGCTACTCTGCTCATCAAATCGAAACACAATAATGCTTGCACATTACTGCTTGGCGGCAGACTTCACGAGCAAAGCGGTGGTACCAACCCAGACGGACACTCGCAGAAGAGTTAGTCCTACCACGGACCACCTAGTAAAAAGGTGTAGGTAAATTTGTATTTGGCTTTGCGAGCTTTATTATTTTCTTAGTTTTTTAATTCATAGTACCTACAGCTTATTATAGTTTTATTTTAGTTTTTAATTTTTATTCTACTACATGTTAGTACGTGCTTTTGATCAGCATAAATAATTTTCTTGGGATACCAAAATATGTCTGAGCTTGAAGTTTCAGTGATGAAAACTTCGTGGTGTAACCAAATTATGATGGTAGGCCATTTTTAGGTGCTCACCTGGAGAGTTACCATACTCAAATGGAAAATCATGTATGAAAATCGAACAAAAGTAAAAGTTTCTAACATTATAAAACTAATACTGATTTTCTAACATATTATTATATTCAAAGAGCAGAAGAATACCTTAGTACTTACTACCTAATATATGTAAGTATGTTTTTGGCCTATTTAAGTGCGCCTATTTGGCGACGGCGAAGAAAAACCAAATCTTCGGAAAATCGGAACATTATCCTTCCAATTCTGGTAACACTGTTTAATCCAAAATACGCGCGCTTTCGCAGGCCGTTTGTCTTAAACAAACGACGTTGTAACAATGTTACTTAAATGTACAAAAACAAATTATGAATTACTGAATTGCCGTGCTATGAATGTAAATAATACTTTTAACTAGACAACTGAACCCTTGCTCTCCCTGTGCAGGGGTTGAGCTGCTTTGGGATGGAATCGTTTCATTTGGGGATTTCTTGTGTAAGATTCGTAGGTATACTTACGTATAAGTAGCGAATGTGAAAAGGATAAGTACCTAGTATAATATACTTTCAAACATTACTTTCAAACATTAGGATATACTGTTATAAATTTCAGATACTTACCGAATAAACCACTAACTTTATCAAAGAGATATTTAACAGAGACTTGCAAAATAACTCGTATGTTGATCAAAAATATTTCAGTGTGTTGCCAATTACCAGCAAACTGCCGCATTTTAAGTTTTTAAAGCACGTGCAACGTTTATATCTAGGTTGCGCACTGTTTTATAGGCGTGCATTAAAACCAAAAACATAAACGGCCTTATTACAAAAAACTCGTTAAACTCGACTTTGGTCGAAAACCAATTTGTCTTTAACTATCTTTAGAGTCGACCTATAAACCAAACCTTATTACAAAAGATGAATAAAGCCAAGACAACTTATTACCAAACTGTAGCTATGGTAGAAATTATTTCCACAGATAATAAATGTCTTTATGCTACGGATACACGAAATGTAGAATTGACACAATGTACTAATTTTTATTTTGGAATATAAGTACTTAGCTATTTTGTCACACAATACTATTTTCTAATATCGAAAAATATTGTAGGTAATTTTTAAATGACTTTTGATCATTGCGAGTAATTCAAAACATCCTAATTAGGTATTTACGTATATGAAAAAAATGTTAAGGAGATACTCCTTATATATCCAACCTATACAATGGCACACTATGGCTAAGTAACCATAGCAACATGTTTTGTTGATTGTGTGTACTGTCAATTCTTGTAATATACTCTGTTTTTACCAGTCTGTCGAGGAGATACTCCTTATATATCCAACCTATACAATGGCACACTATGGCTAAGTAACCATAGCAACATGTTTTGTTGATTGTGTGTACTGTCAATTCTTGTAATATACTCTGTTTTTACCTGTGGTTTTTACTATGTATACTTTCGATATTATAAGTATTTCCTATATATTTTGCTAAAAGCTATTATATTCTACTCATCCACGCTTCCTAATACCTCACCACCCCTTCTTACTTTAATACAAAATATATGATTTTTTTTATGATTTGACAAGACGTAGAATACGTGGCCGCCATTAAAATAAATGCTTAAACCTTCGCTAAACTAGGTGCCCGGCAAGACTAACTTTGACACCATAGTCAACCAAGACCTAAGTGCTAATCTGCTTTTTGTAATAAGAAATTTGACAAAACTACGGTTTAAACTCCAGTTTAGCGTTAAAACTCGTTTTGTAATAAGGCCGACAGTGTTACCATAAAAAAAAAACATTTTTAGTCGCCTATTTATCTAGACAGCGTCTAAAGATAAACGTCAAAAATTATTAGAAATGTCAGAACAGAATTGTGTTAGCCAACGGTTAGACACTACTTAAATCAGGATTTGTGGTTGCTCATATTTAATCGCGCGACTACGGCATGCTTTTTCTTTAAACAGTGTTTAACACAGGTTTAACGTGTGTTTAATTTAATAGTTAAAAATAAAACTGTTTCACCGAGAATTTGACTTTAGGTAAAAGTGAAACGCTGTAATAAACACAGAAGATATATTTTACTAAACATCCTTATGAAAAGCATCTCACTGTTCCATTTACTACTTATCGCTCAGGCTATAGCGCCATAATTTATGCGTCGAGTTTCAGATGCCGTTGTCCGGAAAACATAAAAGCTTTTAAGAGACGTTTCATTGCGCCCGGAGTAATGCTGCGGTTCAAACGACGTTAAAATGAATTTCTGAGTGTAATGAAACGCTATTACAAATCTTATCGAAGCAGCGTGACATCAACAGAATAAAATGAGGGCCAAGTGCGTGTCGCTAAACATGTCGCAATAACGGAAGCGTATAGCTCAAAACAGGTAGTTAAAGAAAAATTTATTCATAAAATATTACGATTTTCAACGGGCTAAATGCCTTTATTAACGAGCTAATACATAAATAAACACTACATCTAACCTAGCTAGCTACAAAAACAGTTGGATAATCTACAAGCCCAAGTAGGCCTATAGATAATCCAAATGTTCTAGCCCACTACCAGTTGGAAGTGTTCCCAGCATGCTGGCGGCATTGCCTAGTTGAACCGCAATGCTGATCCGTTGAGCCAAATTGGCACCAGCATTTTGGTTACGCGTCGCATCCATCAAACGTTCTAAAATCTAAAATATGTAACCGCTCCCGAGGCTAGCATATTTGCGCCGCATGAGTCGCTAAAAAAATAACGATTTTCTAGCATTACCCCGTTTTTCCCGAGGGCTAAGCCTTACTAAAAACCACAGAAGTACCATCTTACTGCACCATGACTCTCAATATAGGTTTTAGCCATCCAAGCTAACGTTGCCTTTTAGATCGTCAATAATGGCGGCCCTTTATGTATGACTGTTCGGTACGAGAGTCAACAGTTGCATCAATTTCAGATAATCTCTGTAACGACTAGACCGATTTTGACGGGACTTTCACTGGCAGATAGCTGATGTTATAAGGAGTAACATAGGCTACTTCACTTTTAGAAAAAGAATTAGGGCTCCGCCCAAAAAAATAACAACCATGAAATCCAATATCTCCGCGCGGCGCGGGTGAAACCGCGGGCAGCAGCTAGTTTTAATATATAATTTCAGACTTATAATAAATAACTTCCACCCCAAATCATAGCTCACGAACGAAACTAAAAATAGCCTCTTACTGATGGCTACGGCTTCCTAAAGCTTATCAAAAGCTCGAACATACTTAAATCCGAGTCTTGGAGTATATTAATACTGCGGTAAAATTTTCCGCACGAGTTCGACAGATTGATGAATAGACAGTATGGACGTCTGACAGTTTTACGTCGTTGCACGCACAACTGCCGCCGTAGAATGACCATCGGTTCCTTACCAATTTATAAGAGAACTTCGAGCGGCTTTCACTTAACAGCCGTCAAGAGGTTCACAACTATTAATCTTGGGATGTTTCCCGAAACAATTTATTACGGCCTGCAAATTGGGACGTGGAGATTACGCGAGTCAGAATAATATATTCCGATGTTAACAAACGATCCAGTGTTATGTTGGAACCACAGTAAATAACAGTGCGGCACATATACATTCACTTACAGGTGGTAGGAGTTAGGACTAAGTCTTCTTCGAGTGTCCGACCGGACAAAGCTTTGCTCGTGAAGTCTGCCGCCAAGCAATAACGTGCTAATGTGTTCCTGTTTGATGAGCAGAATAGGCAGTGAAACTATTGAACTTATGAGATGTAATACCTTTAATTTCTCAAGGTAACGAGCGCACTGCAGTGCCGCGCAGGCCTTTGTGTTTAAAAGTTCTGAGTGGCACTGCAATTGTTATGTTCTCTTGTTATGCTTACCATCAAGCAAACGACCAGCTCGTCTCGTCATCAAAATGTAAAAAAAACTCGCTCGTAATGATACGCTGAAACATGCCACTTTTTTTCTGACATGTTAGTTTTGACCGCTATCTCATCTGTTCGATCAAAGATGGTAAATACTCCGAATCAGGAATAGAACTGGCTTTCAAACGCAGCTGCGCGAAAATACCGACACGCATTTAACTTGAGAATGGTATAGCTGGATCAAAAAAGCACTATAGAATCCTTCCACCATGCTACAATTATATCGTTAACCATACAGCGGCACAAGTACGGATCTTTTCGGTCGATAATATTCGATAAAATTGACAGTTCAAATCGATAAAGTGAGATTTATCGAGCCTCGAAACAATCGACAAAAGTTATCGAAAAGCTAGGTCGAATCCAAAGAGAATATAGAGCTAATGCAATACTTTACGATCAGACTTCGGTACTCGCAACATTCGATAAATTTATCGAGTTTTTCGGTTCGACAAATTTATCGGAACGACTTCCGTACTCGCGCCGCTATTAAGACACACGATCGACTTACGGATCGGCGTGACTTCACTAGTCACTATCTACCACTGAGCTATCATAGCTCCACTGTATATCGGCCGTAAAACAATTTCTCATTCGGTCTTTACCTTCTATACTTTACCTGTGCACTGTCGCTAACAATAGCTCATTCTCCACAAAAGGCTACCTCATGTCTCGTACAGTGACGGACAGGTCGGTCGGGAACGTGCACAACTTAAAACTGTTTCTAAACAATTAAGTGGATCATTTCGTCGAGTCACTGGCGAACAATTAAAGTTTTGCGGAGGAACAAACTAGCATAACTTGCGTTTTCATACAACACTGCCAAAACTACATACAAAGACAATTATTTTCATACTCGATCGGCTAGCATTTCATCACCATCTCGCCTGATCTTAGGCGATGATGTGGATGAATAAGATGAACAATTATGCAAAAATCTAGATTAGAACTTAACAAAAGTTATTTTCAGTTCTATCTCAATTTACCGAGTAAGAAAATATTAGAAGGTTGTGTAACTTAGAAGTATAAGATATGTACATAATTTAACACAAGAGCCCCCAAAAAAGTTTAATAGGTATAAGATAAGCAACAAACGTTTTTATAAGAGATGCCAGCAACAAAATCTAAATTAAATTACAGAAAACTTAAAGTTGTGGTAGCCAATAAACATTTCTCCTCGGAGCATTATAAAAGCTGAAAAGAAAACGCTCACGAACACAAGAAAGTTATTAATAACTGGTGTTATAATAAATTAGTAAAAAAAACGCAAGCTGGGATCCGGGGGCAATACCGAATATTAAACTCAAATCTAATTTACGAGAACGAGATTACTGGGTAATTGGCGCAAACGATGAACAGAGATGTAATATTTGTGTATTAGAATATAACACGGAGCCGTGGTAATACGTAAGCAGGGATGATCATATACTTTAGACTGGTCTAACAGAAAAATCTCTCGCTTTCTGTTTTTTCCTTGGCCCTAATAATTTTTTTAAGTTTTATTTTATCCGCCCAGCGGCGCAAGTACGGAAATCGGTTCGATAAATTTGTCGAAACGAAAAACCCGATAAATTTATCGAATGTTGCGAGTACCGAAGTCTGATCCTAAAGTATTGTAGTAGCTCTATATTATCTTTGGATTCGACCTAGCTATTCAATATCTTTTGTCGATAGTACCGAGGTTCGATAAATTAAATAAAAAGTCGATAAAACCCACCCGATTTGAACTGTCAATTTTATCGAATTACATCGACCAAAAAGATCCGTACTTGTGCCGCAGGAAGATATGGAGAGATAATTGACGTAAATTAGGATTGACAATCACAGGCGAAGCGGGCTGAGCCAGTGTGGCCGAGCGGGAACTTATGCGACTTTCAATCCGACGCACCATAGTTCGAATCTCGACTCGGGCCGCACCAATGACTTATATCAAGTTATGTGCGGATTATTCACACTCGCTCTAAGGTGAAGGAAAAACATCGTGAGGAAACCGGCATGTTCAAGAACCATAAAATTCGAGGACTTGTGACATCCACCAAGCCGCACTGGGCCCGCGTGGTGGATTACCTCTCATTACCTCTCTCTCTGAGGAAAGGTCGGTATCCCAGCAGTGGGAGCGTAAGAGGCTGATAATGTATTCACAGGCATCGGAGGCTTTGAAGGAAGAGTCGACAGCAGTAATAGAACAAGCAGCCGTTTTAATGATCTGTACTATTTATAAATGAGGAGTGTTTTTTAGTGTGCCCTTTTTTCACGCAGCCGCGGAGCAACGGATCGACATGATTTTTGGCACAGATATAGTTTATGAACCAGAGAGTAACGTAGGCTTCTTATCCCACAATCTCCATGCGGGTGAAACCACGGGCAGAGCTATAAAAATAACACATTTTCTCGGCGCCGTTTTCCTCATGACTAAATTAAAAACTAACTCAGTGTAAAAAGTATATCCGTAGAAGTATGTAAGTGCTAGTGTATATTCTGCTTGTCAACCCTAACTTTCAGGTAACGTGGGCAGTGAGTAAAGGCCACTCGTCCGTCAGGCGGCTCTAGGATAACAGTTACCATATAGATAATGGCTTAATCTCTCTTAAAGTTCACCAAGCAAACCCCATGTTTGGCTTAGATATACCAATTTAGAAAATTAATGTTTGTTTTATAAGGTTATCGAAATAGTTTATCTCCATAGAATTTTGGACAGATTGTGGACGTAATAAGGTTTGAATTGAAGCTTTCTTAGTTTTATATAGCTGCAGTATATATCAATACTCAATCATTCTTACAAATATTTTGAAATTATGGGCCTACTAGCTTCTGCCCGCGGTTTCACTCGCGTTCCCGTGGATTTTTCCGGAATAAAAATAGCCTATATTACTCTCCGCTCCATAAACTATATATATGCAAAAAATTATCGATCTGTTGCTCCGTTGCTGCGTGAATGAAGGACAAACCAACAAACATACAAACACACTTTCATATTTATTATAATAATATATATAAATGTAAATATACATATATGGGCATATAAAAGCTAGTGCATGTATTTCACCTGATGTTAATCGACGTTGTGATCTAAGTCTACAAGGTACAACGCTAAACCAAGACTGGTTAGGCTAGCTTTCAAGTGCAGCCTTTGCTTGAGAAAAGGACCTACTCCAATCTATCTGTAATATCCATTAAAATGTATAGACAAATGATTTCAATAGCCCAGATATATTTCTTAAAAACAATGTGCTTGAAGCTATTTTCAAACCGCCAAATAAACTTGAGGTCGTTCTCCAGCTCAAGCGAAAGAAAATAAAACTCAAGCGGCATTGGTGTAAGACCTTTCAGGGTTAATCAAACGGACAATCTTCCAGCTCACGGCCCTGAATCAGTCCCACTTTGTGCTATAAGTTGTAACAAAGAAACTTCAAAGGGGAGAAAGGTGAAAGATTTAAAAAATGAAATTGTTAGTTTATTAAGGTTGATTACATTCGCCCTCGGCGCAACTTTGAGTTTTTAAGAGGATTGGAGAGTGATTAAGCACTTTTTCAGTTACCCAAGTTTGGTTTTGACCTGAATAAAGAGAATATACAACCGGAGTCGAATTGGATATTTTGTCCTTTTAAAATTGTGAAACTTATTTGTAAATCTGTACTATTTATATTTTATTTATTAATCTTGTGCTAATTATCATTTTTTGTGACACATAGCAATTTGTATATTGAAAAGATAACACATGGTATATCTCTTAACATCATGGTGTCTATACTGAGTGCTTGACATAGAGACAGAAAAATTGAGTCAAGAAGAGAAGAGAGATTTCTCTCTTTCTCTCTCTCTCTCTCTCCTTACTTCTATGTGCCACAAATAATACATCACATTCGTCTAGTAGGATTTGGTGGTTCTTCACTAAGCGATGACAAATCTGGAGATAATAACACAGCATATAATTCTAGCAGCGCCAGGATGCGAGATGAACTTGGTTCCTATAATAGCGTATTGAATGTCGCACGCGTTCCCTTCATTTTATCGCTCAGTGGTCTGGTATTATGAAGCCCATTTACAATCAATATTAATTATAGGTATCTACGACGTGGGCGCGCCGAATCAAGGTCTCCTTACCTAACTAATAATGCATCATGTAATGTTCTAACACGCGTTCGCTTACTTCGATTTTGTTTTGTCTTCGCGTATTTTTTGGTGGATAGTTTCATATGTTTCCATATTGAAGGTGATCAGGTAAGCATTCGACTAAAAGCCAGACCCCATATATGGCAGGTCAATTCTATTCATACCTTATAATATTTTTGCTCTAAGTCTCAATTGTCTAGTAATTCACCGATTTTGGTTATCAAGCCTGCACCCCACATCAACACAGCTGACCACTTTTAGCGTTAAGCTTAAAATTAAATAAGGACTTACTATCACCAGAATTCGTGTTCGTCGCCTCTTACAATTCGACAGATACGGTACGTCCTTTTTCAGTACACGTCTAATAACCGTAGTTTATTTCAGACATAAAAACAAATGCGACATCAAACTAAAAACGTACACTCAATACAAGTTAATGGCACCACTCAAGCATATTAAACGATCGTTTTATATCATAATGTCGTCGTAAAACAAATATCATATAGCTGGCAACACCAACCCAGGTATAAACCAGTATTTACTATTTACCCAGTTGATGAAGCAACCGCACTGGCTGGCTTTAATTACTGTAGCACCCTGCGTACGGCCGAGATAAAACACCCTGTATCCAGGTCAGAGCTAGGCACTGTACGTCTTATATGGTCAGGTATATTTTATGTCCTGTTGCGATAGTTATTTAGAGCGTTTTAATTAAAATCAGGTTGCTTTCGCTATAAGAACATGCCTAGGGATGATCATAAGGTTTTTAAGATTTATGTTTCATATTCGTGGTAGCGCGGGAAAGTTAACTGGTGGCGAAGTTCTTTTTAGACGGTAAATTGGACTGGCTTGCCCGGCTTAAGCTTTTTAGAGATGTTTGAGTTAGAGCTAAGATTATTGATATTCACTTTCGTAATGTGAACTTGATCATTAATAATGGGGAATATTAAAATCTACCAGTATTATAAAAGCGCAAGAAAGACGATGTTTTTTCAAAATTACACAGAAATATAACATTTCTAAAAAAACGGCCCTGTGCGAGCCTGACTCGCGCACCGAGGGTACCGTACAAACTTGTAGGTATGTAAATGATTCGTACATCACGGGAATCGTTAGGTATAGTACACTCTACATTCACGAATTTTTTTTGTTTTTTATCTACAAATTTACAGTTTTCGGATTGTTTCCTTTACTTGTGCTGTACTGCTTCTGTCAGTCTGTCCATCTTGCAATCTAAAGTTGCTTGGGGTTAGTCTAGTTAGACGTCCTATATATAACCGTATACTGGTTAGTATTCCCAACATTTGTGAACTCTGAAACTTCGAGTCTTCGGTCCTTCCACGTAACACGTATTTGTAACTTTTTACAAATAGGTCGGTAGCTATTTTAGCTCCATTTTGTAGTCAGTACTCTACATTCCAATTAAGTTGTACACAAAACGTGCATAAGTCCAAACATAATCGAAAGTTCAATAAAGCCCCGCTTGCCGTTAAGACTTTAGGTACACCACAAACCTTTTTCAAGCACCGCAAAGACATACTCAAAGAGAAACTCAATAACACTCCAACGAGGGTTTCCCGAGGACTTGTTACGGTGGATTTACCAAACGTTCAATAAGGAGGGCCGAGGAATAATGGCTTATTCAAATTTAACGTCGGAAAAACCGCTGTTTGGAAAACCATCTGGAACAGCCACCTGTGCCGCGGACTTTAGAGCTACGTAGGTACCTACTCGTAAATATATATACCATCTTGGCAGTTTGATATTACATGGACTCTTAATGGGTTTTGAATATGTTTTAGAATCTAGCCGTAAGTGCGTTGTGGAACTCGTGAACTGCTTGTGTTGTAACATTTTAAATCTAGTCGAGTGTGTGTAAGTGTGTGTGTAGGTCGTGTTACCCACTGTTCACTTTTTGATCGATAAATTTAACAATTGTGTACAATTGTTAAATTAATTGTTAAATAGTACACTAAAAACAAAAACATATTTCGTATCCGCATTATCGAAGAACTTATCGTTGGTTACCGGCCGTGGATTGCAACAAAATCAATGGTCGTGTTGGTCCTCAAAAATACTTGTCGAAGAAAAAGCCCTCATTTCATTTGAAATAAATATAATCTGCTACAATCGCTCCAATGACTAATCCAACCCTTCGATTGCCAAACTGTGCAATGCCGCACGCAGCGTTATGTTTTAGCCCAAATTATCTATACACGAAGTAAGGTCGCAGAGCAAAAATTAGATACAACGCATTGACTCGGTCTTTGTCACTTCGAACGCGCATTTCATTTGAAAGTAAATGCCTCAAATCCATCGGTTACTTTTGTTGTACCTATATACAGTGTAAAATTCCTAGCCTTCCGGGCAGCCCTAGATCAGCCGATTCACTTGAACTATGTTGAACTTTGTTAAATGATGATGCTGATAAGAAGAGACAGAAGCAATTCCAGAAAATGCTACGCACTTCACGTTCGAAGAGATTTTTTTGTATAGAAATTTTCCAAGACGGGTTTCGCCCACCATGGTCCTAATCAACCCTTTCCAGGATAACATATCAATTCAAACTCACCGTGTATAGCTTCCGCCTACGGCTTCGCCTGCGTTGTATATATGCTTATAAATAGTCGTCGTATGTGTTATTCTTATTTATAAGCTATATTACTGTAGTTTCATCAAACACGACGTGACGTTTTATTACAAGACTGTCCAAAAAGTGCACAGTTTATGTACGTATGTGAGTTTCTCTATTCCACTATAACTTTTACCGGAACAGATTTGGATGTATGGGGTATCGTTAGAATCCTTACATCATCCAGAGTGACACTGGGTAGAACAGTCGTTTTTTTTATTATGCTTGTTTAGAAACTTGGACGTTGGTCCACGCATTTCATGAACGAGTATTTTAATATTTGTACCACTTTAGTGGTCGGGAGTTTTGCTATGTATTATATATTTTAAATAGACACCTAAATACCGCAAGGAGCAGGATATGTAGCAATGGCGATCGGCAAGACTTCCCATAACCGCAGGATTAAAAACCAAACCCCCGATCAGCTTCGGAAATAAATTAATTTAAATACGTAAGTGTTGTTTTTTGTATTAAATTCTAACAAGTAAATTTGTAAGTGTAGAAGGTATATTACCTACTAACATTACGCGAAATGCGACCCAGAAAAGGGTTGGCTCAACTGCAAACAAACTCCCCACCTATTCAGTTATCTTGTACATTGTAATTAATTCAATTACGTAAATGTAACAGCACCTGTTCTAAATTACAGCGGAATTAATATTAGCCGGGCTGGCGTCACATCGCACTGTTGTAAAACGTCGAATCTGAGGGTAGCCGTGAAACCCACGGCGCATCCTGACGAGTTACGACAACCCCGTGAAAAGAATTTTAATGGTACTCCAGGAAAAGCGGTCCAACTTTTACAACTCGGAATGTAACTCGTAAAACATCTCAATCCCTATTTAGTTCTGACAAGGCTTTCTCGGGAAAAAATTTGAAAGCGCTGCTTGTATTCCTTTTTCAGGGAATTATAGGTAGGGAAACCTTGGTGAGTTTTGAAACGGTTCTTATTTTAGAGCAATAACGTAGTAGAATTTAGCTTAGCTTAGATTGAATGCTAGAATGGACATAACGGTGTTTTCTGTTTATGGTGGTAGGACTAACTCTTCTGCGAGTGTCCATCTGGGTTGGTACCAGTGCGTTGCTTGTGTAATCTGCAAACAAGCCGTAATGTGATCATTTTAAGATTACATATTACATTGTTACGTATTATGTTGTTTACATATTACATTGTATTTTTTTTATACTATTGGAAGCTTGCAGAAATCGGGTTGTAACCCAATTTCTGCAACCTTCCAATAGTATAAAAAATACAATTATTCCACGTTCCGGTAAATAAGCGAATTCGAATCTGCGAACGGCGGGCCGTCAAATTAACAATAAATTAGGGCTGCTAATGCCTTGTGTCATTAAGAAACAATTAATCAAAAACCCGGAATGGAGTGAGAGCTCCCGAAAAAATAATTTCATACAGATTACATAATCAATAATACTTTTGAATGCCATTGAAGATTTCAGTTCTAATGCCAGAGCCATTTTATATTCTGCTTCTAATGTGCTACAGTTATAGGTAGGCATTCTTATTTTTTTTTATGTTATTTGGTAACGAGACGAGCTGGTCGTTTGCCTGATGGTAAGCATAACGTCGGCCCATAACATTTGCAGTGCCACCCAGAACTTTGAAACAAAAAGGCCTGCGCGGCACTGCAGTGCGCTCGTTAACCTGAGACATTAGGTATTAAGTATCATAAGCCCAGTGATTTCACTGGATACTCTGCTCATCAAACCGGAACACAGTAATGCTTGCACACTACTGCTTGGCGGCAGACTTCACGAGCAAAGCGGTGGTAACAACCCAGACGGACACTCGCAGAAGAGTTAGTCCTCCCACTAACGATATTCATAAGATTTTAGAACATGCTTTGTCAAGAATTCTGGCGAATAACAATTTGAAAGATTATTATAGTCTGTCAAAGGTTGTCTGGAAGAAGTTGCTATTTAGCGATAAGACCGCTCCTTGTACTTGAAATACCTTATTTAGTTCTGTTCACTTTTTGGTGTACAATAAAGAGTTATCTATCTATAGTGTGTGCTGCGAAACATAATACATATATTATGTATACTAGCTTCTGCCCGCGGTTTTAACCCGCGTTCCCACAGGAACCGTGCATTTTTCCAGGATAGAAAGTAGCCTATGTTACTCACCGGTCCATAAACTATATCTATGCCACACGTCCATTCGTTACTGCATGAAAGAAGGACAAACCAACAAACACACTTACGCATTTATATTTGTTGGACTAGTTGCTGCCCACAGATTCACCTGCAACCATGACCATGACCGTACTAAACTAAATAACTGACTGAAAACAATAATATGTAGTCAAAAAGATCATAAATAATAAGATAGTTATCTCAGGAAACACACTTTTAATGAATATCTTTTATTACATAGTTTCAAGCTGATTGTCGTCATAATTCTAATTACAAATATTTTTTAAATCAAGATTCACAATGAAAGTTACTGTAATATGTGGATATATAGGTCAAGGAATCAGGAGTTCTTCAAGGAATAAGGCAGGGTGTGGAGGTTGGATTCAAACTGTAACAAAAAATTTGAAGAAAGTTAAGTATCAAGTAGCTGTTAAAACTATCAATGTAGGCATTATTAGAAAAAACTACAAAAAAATATCTTCAACACACAAATAAGTATTTTGGTATTTATTTTGCTCTCCTTTCGTTTACGGTGGCCACATTGCATTGTGCAGTATTGAACAATTTTATGAAACAAGATCATTGTTGTCAGGGGACTTACCGGCTAACAAAATTGTGTTCGTTTTGATTCCAACCCGATTAAGATCAGCAGTCGCTAGGTTTTCAGCTGGAAGGAATTGTTAAGAATTTTCATTGGTTTTCATTTTAGAACGAATGTTGAAGGAAACAAGTTATTACAAAACGAAAACTAGCAAAAACTGTAAACAATTGCTTCCAGCCAAAGACTAGTGACCGCTGGTTTTAATCGGTTTGGAATTGAAAAACGAAGTCAATTGTTGTTAGCCGGTAGGGCAGCAGGACTATATAAGAAACTAAACTTTACAGTGTTTAAATGCTCAACTGATGCAAACAAAATTCTATAATAGTGTAGGTACTATTGATTTATTTTTTAATTCTTACATTATGGTATGATGATCAAAGGTGTCTGCAAAATAATAATTATATTCAAATTTCCAATGTGTCATGTTTTAAATAGGTTCATAATAATGTAAGCATTGCTTAGACTAGTATTAAAGATCTTTGGCAATTTCTATATCCCTTATTTGATCAAATTTCTTTACCAGATGCCCATTTCACTTGTCCAATATCTTTGTCCAAGATTTCTTAGTATATTTTAGTATTTTGCTAAGATCGAGAAAATGGAGGAACTTCAACCTTAGGTGCTGCTATTATCGTTGTCATAATCTTTGATCTATTATCAGTGTTTGTAGGTGATTAGTTGTCATCTGATTTATTTGATCAAATGCATGCAAAATATCTTTGATGAGTGGAATACCACCCTTAGATATTTTATGGGCAAATAAATGTAGTAAAATTGAGTTTTATTTGTTACTTATTAAATAATAAGATTGGGATTATCGTTGGAATATTTTCGTCAGACGTATAATTTTAAAAGTAGCACGTTCTGTAAAATTAATAGCACAAAAGCTCAATTGAACTCTTTATTTCACACAAAAGCTCAAAATGTGGTGAAAGCGGCGATTAACTATTTGACACCTATCGAGCTAAAATAATATATTTTTCTGTTATCATGTATGGGCAGCCTCACGTAACGGCATCAAATAAAGTCTTGAATCGTGTCACCTACCGGTGATCGTACAGTCGTATCCAAATTATAACTTTAACACCAGTTTTTTTCACAATATCGATCGGCTTTGTAAGGTGCCAGTCGGTGACACAATATCGACAGGTATTAGAGCGACTATAACTTACCAAAAAGGGCGGTCGGGTACGCCTTAGAGAGTCAACTAGCGTTTCTTCAATTCACACTCAGTATAAAAACACGATACACAGTTCAATAAAATTAACAAATAGCGAATTTTCACTTTTGAGAACTCTACAAACGTCAAACACTAATATTCGCAAAACGAAATTAACAGGTGGCGCTGGTGTAGCGTAAGTCGTAACGTAAATGAAGAGAGTGACAGACGTGTGATGACAGTTGTAGGCAGATGTTGTTGGAATTGCTAGTAGCAAAAACAAAAACGCAATTGGTAGATTTTCTAGTATTCTCTATAAAGCTTCTATGTATGTTGCTAATAATTGCCATCGGAACATAAAAATTACGTTGTGACGTCGATTTTCCTATACAAATAAGGATAAACCTCAGTTAACCTTTTACACCGTTGTCATTGACATAAAAACTGTATGCCAGTGCATTATTACAAACTTTCGATGCCATATAGCTTATGTATTGCTTAAAGCATTTGTTATTTAAAGTACTTTATTCTAATTTCAAAAGGGTAAAAACTCACAGCATTATTTGTACAAATGCCATTGCCGCCTGAATGTCTGATAAAAACCTTTATAATTACCACTGATTTTAATTTATGTTTATGATACTTGAAGATTTTTACTAGGACTACTTGAGGATTTTCTTATCTTGTTAAAGTTAGCATTTTGTTTTTGTAGATAAATACTTATTTTATTACTAAAAATTACAATAATAAAGTATCATCACTATTAACAAGGTATAAATTCTAGTAAAATATTGTTTGTAAAGTTTTTTTTTACATGGGAATTTTTTCTCCAAAATATGTAAACATAAAATATATGTGTGATTGTATAACAGTAAACATGTAGGTTCATTAATTTTCCAATTAAAATATTTTTAGATAGAACACAATCAATTTCATAAATGACACAATTTAAAATAAATGTATATAACCTATTAATTGAAATATTATGTATTCTTGCAAATAAATGTTTGATTTGATTTGATTTGATTTGAAAATTAAGATTTAAGGCATACAATAGGTTCCAAATGATATTGGTATGTTTTTTCTCCAAATATCTAATACACATTTTCGTAAAGGCACTAGATAAGTAGTAATATTATTAAAAGGGTTTAAAAAAGTTGAAATTGGAAAGATAATAAGTGTTCATAAAAAAGACAAACTGTTAATTTATAAAATTGAATAAAAAAATTAAATTTAAACTTGCTTCCAAAATAAGCGCAACATTTAATTTAACATATTTATGCTGCGTAGAAAATCTCATTAGTTTGGTGCTTTATAAATACTAAAATTTAATCATATATTGTACAGCAATTTTGATATTACCTACCTACATATTTTCAGTCTTTTGTTAATTACAATTACGTGGAAAAACTACATACATAAATCCATATTAGATAGTAAAAGGATCAATTAAGTTTCATAAAAAATACTTCCCAATTTTTGGAAAATCTTCACATTTGTCTTAGGCAAAATCAACCCCAGTATCGAGTAAGTCTCTGATTAAAACTGTAGCCTTTCTAGGCAGCACTCTGAGTAAATGTCCTAGGCATAGTAGATGTTTTGGCACTGATGCTTCAGGATAATTCCGCCTGACACTGTCCAGAATCGAACGTGCTGCTGCTACTGGTGTTATCGTACCAAAGTAACTGGGAATCCTATAAAAACAATACAATCAATATTAAGTTATTATTGATACACTATTGATAGTAGCTGTTTATGTTATAGTAATATAATATAGGTCATCAAAAATCTAACTACAAACTAAATTATGTTACATAATGACGTAAGTTGGATTCTGATTGAATTTACATAGATGGTATAACTGGTGGTGATATCACTAGGTGGTAGGACTAATTCTTCTGTAGTCTGGGTTGATACAACCACTTTGCTCGTGAAGTCTACCGCCAAGCAGTAATGTGCAAGCATTACTGTGTTCCAGTTTGAAGAGCAGAGTAGCCAATGCAATTACTGGGCTTCTGAGACTTAATACCTAATGTCTCAGGGTAACGAGGACACGCATAGCACAGCATTGTGTTTCAAAGTTCTAAGTGGCACTACAATTGTTATGGACCGGCGTTATGCTTAAAAGACCAGCTTGTCTCGTTATCAAATATAATTTAAATAACATAGGAAACTAGGAGCTGAAAGTAAGTATGTAAAGGGTATATGTTTGTATGAAAGTAAGTATATAATTATTATCTTCGAGCGATTGTTTACCAAAAATTATAGATAAGATAAATAACGTACCTTAGCCTTACGATATCAGGACTTTCATCGCTAACAATGAAGGGGTAAATATGGGTTAGCGTTACATGCACTCCATCGATCTTATTTACCCTGAGGTCTTCCATTAGACTCTCAGCAAGACCTTGAACTGCGAACTGCGCCACACTGAGGGGCATTTGATCTCTTAAATAGCTTAAACCCGCTACAGACGTCAGGGCTACAATGTGACCATGGTTTTTAGCTTTCATGTCCGGCAAAAAGTGGTCAATAAGCTGGAAATATAGAAAAACATTTCATGTACAAAAACACAATAAGAAATATTGTTTTCTTACATTGAACAAAGAATTACATCAGTAGAAACCTACCCAAAAGTAAGAAGTCAGTGTAAGATCCAATGTAACATGAATATCCTGAGGAGATTGCGTCAACAGTGACCTTGGGCTTGGAATGCCACAACAATAAAACAACATGCTGACAAAACCCAGGTCCTTCTTTATTTGTGCAGCCAATGCCTGTACATTTTCTTTCTGAGTGATGTTACATGTGTATAAGGCAGCCGACCCTCCTCGCTGTTTGATCAAATCTAACGTATCTTCATTTGTTCTTTTGTTTGAATCAACACAAAGTACCATAGCACCTAAATCCGCTAATTGGATAGCTAGTTCTCGCCCCACTCCTCGACCAGAACCAATTACCTGAAATGTATGAAGGTCAGTATTAGAAATAGCATGCATCAAATTATAAGACAATATTTCAGAAAATTTAATTTCTAATCAGGCTTTTTTTTTTTTAAACAAAACTTTATAAATAAAAAACAGCATTAAGGTCGCCTTCTGCAGGTAGGGTGCCCAAAAAGCTGGCGACATTACCTCGCTGAATAGCTAAACTAATACGTTGACCGAGGTAAGCGCCAGCTCGTTGGTCACCTGTCAATTCTACTAAGCGTCGGGACAACTCCTTAAAAAACAGCCTCGCGTCTGGTCCCCAGGGGCCCATTGTCAATCAGATCAAAAATAATTACAGAAAGCTACCATTGTACCGATTTATGTGATATAATGTGCAAGCATTACTTCTTCCAGTTTGATGAGCGTAGTAGCAGTAGTAGAGCGTAGTAGTAGTCAGAGAAATTACTAGGTTTATGTCTCAGGATAACATGTGCAATGCAGTGGAGAGGCACTGCAATTGTTATAGGCCGGCGTTATGCTTACCATCAGGCAAATGACCAGCTCGTCTAGTTATCAAATAGTAAAAAAAATGGAATTAAGAATATCAGATTGTTAAAGGTATGTACCTAAACTTATTTATTTAACTGGGTAGAACAATGAGGTACCTATACCTAATGTTTACTACCTAAGGACTTCCTCGTTCTACCGGCTTAAGCAAATAAATTATTTTGTAAAAACACTGAATTCTAATAAATAATAAAATTAAATCTTACCAAAGCCGTCTCTAACCTAACCGACTTCAAAGGTGGAGGTCGGAACAGTTCGTAGCAAGCTTGCAGAACTGCACATGCTGCATTAATCATAACCCAAACAATGTCAAACATTAAGATAATGAACGAGTACAATCGGAGCAACATCCTTATTGGAAACATAATATTCAGAAACGTACTGATGACATTATTGGACACTCGCGATTCCTGAAATAAAGAAAGTTTATGCTAAGTAACAAATTGTAATTATTAGAAAATATCGGTCTGCTATCGGAACAATTAATTATTTATAAAAACCATACTCATATACCTACCTCCAGATTAATACTAAAACAAATTAATACTAACCATAGTTACTGCTCAAATAAATTGTTATTATAATCAGATAGAACACAATGAATAGATGATTTAGTTAAAACCAATGACACTGAGAAATACAATTTATTAGAATCACTTATAAGTTTCTTTCTGACCCTGTCCTTGATAACACAAAAATATAAAGATAATTGGGATTTAATTTATCTATTCAAGATAACAGATTTGATAGTGAATAAATGTTACAAATGACATTTATGCTTTGTTGCTAACAGTTTAGAACTCTTACTTCAAATAATTAATAATTGTTAAAATAACTTTAAATCACTTCTTAGTCAGACAAAAAAATTAACGAATAGGTTATGTTGTATGAATTGTATCACAACACAGGACCACAGAACATTTCCATGGTAATTATTAGTAGAAAAACCTGAATTGTAATGGTAATACCATCAAATACTGTCGAACCACAGAGTCCATACCCAGAAGGACTCATTACACTACGTCGTAGACACAGTAGTCTGTGGTCGTAGACACTTTCTCTGTCTAGGCTCTAATCTGTGACATATTTTAAGATAAACATTAGCAAACAAAGTAGGTAAATAATACAAAGTACTCTGTGGTAAATAACAAAATACAATTAACGAATCAAATTGATCATTATTCATTATTCACATTCTTCGTTGAATTACATAACAAAATAGCCATAAAATTGAAGTTATAAAAATTTCTGATAATTTATTTTGCTAGAAACAATGGCTTTTGTATATCAAGGTGACGCAGAACTGGAATCAAAGGCAAAAAAAGGTACATATACAACATGCGTGCTAGGCGGCTAGCCGACGCTGCTTGGCACTCCGCCCTATTTTTTTCTGTAATAATTGAAGACGCTTTACAGCAGATAAATAATTGACTTACAGCTGCGGAACGAATATCGGAGAACATGCACATAGTAGCCAACGAACCTTCCCTGGCGTTATACAGGCTTCAGGAGCATGTTCGAAAAGCTTTGCCCCCCATGGTGGAGAGACGCGTCGAAGTCACTAAGCTTCAACATGAGCTGCAAGGGAGATGTTATGATGTGGAATATGCTCTTAGGTAACAATAAAGGTTTTTTTTCAAGTTCCTTTGTTAAAAATCATGATAGGTACATACCTTAGCATTTCACAACAAACTAAAAAAAAGTGGCTCTTTATAAAAGAAACCAAGATTTCGTGTTCAGACATTCTATGTCATTTCTTATAATGGGATATTTTTGTTTTTAAGAATATTCAAAGGGCTATGATTTATTTTAATAAACATTATCACCAAATTCCACGCACTTGGCAATATAATTTTTAATGTTGTGAAAGGGGTTTGAAAACTTTTGGCATAGTCACCACACATCATTTTGCTTTCAAACCGCATCACACTATAAAACTTATAAGTATTATCTTAATTATTGGCAGAGGTTTTCAAACATAAAGCATTTAAAAATATTAGGAATGTGTGTAATCTTTATATCTGATTGTCTCTGTAACATGACACTTTAGGACATCATGACATCTCTAATTTTGTTTGTTTATGTGTCCCCAACCCAAATATATAAGTTATATTATGTAACGCAATTTTGAAAACAATTATTAGGGATTATGCCAGCTTCCATATAAAAATTTTCTAATCCCTTCAATAAAGTTTTTGTATTGCATTTATGTTTCATTTATGCGTTTATAGGTTGGCATTATCCTTATCACAAGGCAAGCAGTGTTCTTGTTTTATTTATTTTATTTATTCATATTAGGAAGACTATCGACTAATAACATATTGAAGTAGACACATAGTAAAAATCAAAAGTCATTTACAAGTCTTCACTGATAGAAACAAACTGGATAACTTAAAGTGGTACATTAAATCTAAAGTAACTATGAATAATATCATCTACAAATACTGATCTTCACTCAAAGTAAATTCTCTGAAGAAATTACGACTGAGTTGCCTTCTAAGAACTGGTATATTTTGTTATCTATTAGTTTAAAAAAATATTTTAAAATATGCCTATTGTTTCACCAAATTACTTTGTTATTGTCATTTACAACCAAAGAACAGTTAAAATTAAAGAAATTCTTGTTTCAATTCCAGTGCAGTGAAATCCATGGATGCTGCTGCAACCAGCTTCAAGAACATTCAAGAAATGCTGAAACAATCAATATTTCTAAAACAGCAGCTAAAGTATGAGGAAACTAGGCGAAATAAAAAGGATTCTAATTCTGTTTACAAACGTCTCTCTGCCCACATTGTGTTGGACCTGCCTGACCTCTCAGAGTTCTCCATGGTTAGGGAGACAACCAATAGGATTGAAAATATTATGGCTCAGGCCCGGGGCTCATCTGCAGAGTTGCATAGATCACATACCACCTTGCATTGACTTGGTTTGAAAGACAAATATATAAATCGGCATAATATGCCTTGATGAAAGAACCACATAAATACCACAACTAATTGATAACTTTGAACCTATTTGTAACTCTAACTAACTAAGAGGGTGCAGTGACCCGAAAGGAGTCTTGGCCTCCGATAATAAGAGCCGCCACTTCGGTCTGTCTTGCGCCACCTGCCAATTCGCAACTTGGGAGTTCGCGCAACTTATTTGTTAACTCTGATAATATCTAATTTAAATAATAGTCTATTATTGGTTGGCATACTCTGCATTCTGGTGGCATTGTGTGTTAAACCAAATTTGATCAAGGGCAGTATCCGCCAAGTAGTTTAGTAAACAAGAAGGTTCATTCAGAATTTACATGATATGATCTCACTAATGCTATAAAGAATTAAAACAGGTTTTAAGTCTTAATTCCTGTGTAATTCGATCTGATTTAGTTAATAGTTTTGTTAGTGGGAGGACTAACTCTTCTGCGAGTGTCCGTCTGGGTTGTTACCACCGCTTTGCTCGTGAAGTCTGCCGCCAAGCAGTAGTGTGCAAGCATTACTGTGTTCCGGTTTGATGAGCAGAGTATCCAGTGAAATTACTGGGCTTATGAGACTTAATACCTAATGTCTCAGGGTAACGAGCGATCTGCAGTGCCGCGCAGGCCTTTGTGTTTCAAAGTTCTGGGTGGCACTGCAATTGTTATGGGCCGGCGTTATGCTTACCATCAGGCAAACGACCAGCTCGTCTCGTTACCAAATAACATAAAAAAAAAATAGAAACCGATTTCTTCATTCAGATATGTTTACCCAGTGGGGAAATACTAAAGCATTAGACAATTTCAGTCCAATTAGAGTGACATTATTTATATTTATTACTGTTATAGGTGAATGCAGGCTATAATATCAGCTGCTTATATCACTGTCTATTCTAACTCAGCTGTATTTGATAACACTGCTGTGAGACCTAGTCTACAGGATGATGCTTATGCTTTAATTGTTTGCAAGACTTCATCTTAACCTTAAGTTCCTAAATATGACTTATGTAACGACTTATGTAGTTGCTATAACATGCAACATGCTATAACATGGCAGTAATGCTTGTATTAACTTCCATGAACCACGCTGCTTTTGGGTTTCAGTTTAACCACTAATACTGCACTCATATGTTTATATCATTAACTCAATCAGTCTGTTAAATCGTCACGATGTAAATAAAATTAAGAATTAAAAATATATGAATTCCTTACATATAAGACAATATTAAAATATAAAAGCCAAACGAACAAGAAAAATGCGTTATGTAATGCTTTGTGATGTCAGATCACATAGATCACATAAATGCAAGTAACCAAAGATTTGAAGCGAAGTAAGGTCCATGTTTTTTAACTTGTCTAATAATTTTAGTGAACATGGCCGATCACCAACAATAACATAGGCAGAAATCCCATCACAAATCATGCTCATTGGTTATCATTCGCCTTTTGTTTCCATTATTGGACAAGTTCAAAATATAGACCTTATGTAAAAATAGTGATGAGGCGCGTTCCCTCTATGTACCTCCAATAGAGTTAGTTTAAATTATTTATCTCTTTGTAATTATATTACATACATACATGTGTATGGATAATGTTTCTACACAAGCTAAGTACACTAACCTACCATTTTATGGCTTCTGTGTGTTGCTCAATAACATTGTCATTTTAATTAGTTAGAGTAAATGTATTTTACGAAGGTGACCACAAAATTTGTTTATGTATCTACTTATTCTCTGTTAAAATGGAACTTCCATAATAATTCTCCTTATGATGCATTTACTGTAACTAGCTTGGTGTTAAAAAAATGTAAAATTCCGCTAACATTGTAACTCTACTTATAAATCAGTATTATAGGTGTATTTATTTAATTTTAAAAAAGAATTAAAGCCCTTTTATCAGACAAACATTAATTTTTAAATTGCCTACAACTGCTTTTGCTGTCATGCACTTTTAAGTTTTTTTTTTATTTATTTTCAGTGAACGCCAGGACGTGCCAAACTTAAACGCGTCTTGATTAGCTGTGCGTCTGAACTACGACGTGAATATATCACGTGATAGCATTGATATCAATAAAAAACGGTCTGCAGTAAGTCTATCGTCTCTGCTCTTCTTTGTCCAGAATTCGCTCTAGTCAAAACGTGACAAGCTGATAGAACTGATAAGTAGGTGCAAACTATTATAATGACTGTAGTCTCTTTGCGGTAATAAACGACAGCGCTTTCTCTTGAGTTCTACTAAGAGGGGCGTTTACTAACGCGAACATAAGACTCTGTTTGGGAGTAGGTATTGCTATTGTATATAGTACGCGAATACTACGAATTTACATGGGTTTAATAAGTAGTTACTGGTAGAGGTACTAAGGTAAATAAAAATGCCCCAAGATTCAATTTGACAGAACTTGTTTTAAACAATGACGCTCTTATAGCAAAATAAGAAACTTAACCACTGACTTACATAAATGAAACTTAATACGTTAATTTCTTCAATCTAACTTTTATCTCTGAAATATAACTGACCACGGCAGTTCCTTTAGTTTAGTGATATCGTATCTTTGCGTGAACGGCAATAAAGACGCCAGCTTGTCTTTGCTCGGCTGGATCTTCTTACTGGTTCTTTTCCTTCTGAAACGATAACCCAAGACGAAGTCTGTAGCAATCCTGTTTCCTTTTTCACTGTTGATGATTGAACTGTATATGTAGTTCACGGGTAATGCCGTGACGATATACGAGTAGACTTCCTTGTTCATCCTCTTCAAATCCTCCATCTTTTCAAATATAGCCGCCCAGTTGAGGAACTCGTCTAGAATTTGCACGTTTACTAACACCTGAAAATGAATATCATCTAGTTTATACTGAGAGAAACCTATGCGAATCGGGAACGCTTTCCAACGTCTGGAAATCACAATATCACAACTACTTAACTGATAATCGAGGTTATAACTTCGAATTCGGATTATTTTAAAGCGCATTTTGACATCTAGGCTGTCTGAATTGGAATTGGTGCGGAACACGAGCGCATCGCCTCCGGCTCGGGAGGATCCTACCCATGATAGGTGCGGGACGCCGGATGCCCCATCATCCGGCGCTCCAGATCCTCCCGGTGGAGTCGGAAGCGATGGTTACATCGCCCCGTCTCCGTGCTCTCCGGAGAGGGGATTCCTCTCTCTCCCGCTCCTCGGCCTCCCGTTGCAAAACAACAGCTTCGCAAAAGGAGACCACTGCCTACCAGACACTCTCGTTGTCAACCATCTTTCGTATGATGATCGACAACGAGAGGTCCGCTATATAGGTACGTACTACGTTAGCACCAAGCAAGCAATAACGCGCATGCATTACTGTGTTCTGGTTTGATGAGCAAAGTAGGTGGTCTGTGAAATTGCTGGCGATGTATAAGGGTTCAAAGGTTCTTATAATCTTATGTCTTAGGGTTTCTAATCTGTGCTGAAGGCAACGAGCGCACTGCAGTGTTGCGCAGGCTTTTTGTATTTTTTTGGGTGGTAGGTACTCGCAATTATTGTTATGGGCAAGCGTTATCTTAGATACTATCAAGCAAACCACATAATATATACTTTAGGTAACCCCACCTCGGAGGTGTCGTTGATGGTGAACATCTGGAAATGTTTCGCAAACATGGCCTCGACGTTAACTTCGTCCTTGAGGTGGACCACGACCGTGTACCCTTTGTTGCTGTACCGCTCCACCAAGTTGTCGACTGTGTCGATGTCAGAGATGGTACCGTCCAACATGATGGCTAACCGGTTAGTCATTGGCATATGGGTCTCAACACTGGAATGATAAGAGACACTAAACTTTAGATCTTCGTTTGTTGATGGATCTACAGAGAAAGAAATATGCCTATCCAACATGGCAAGAGTTATTTTTACAAGATTACCAACAAAACTAGGAATTAATGATATGTACTTACTGGACAACAGTGCATAATTACATAATGTTAAGTAACTACCTTTATTTACATGGTATGTGACGTGACATACCATGAGAAATGTGTATGGAGCGTTTTAGCGCTCAGTATAAATACGCCCGACTTTGACTCATTTTTGGCGCTTCTAGCGTTCGATTTCCAGTTTTTTTTAAGCGACTTCCAATATCCTCAATTCGGTGGGTACTTTTTTATGTTTGTTACCTCAGATCTCCGTCATTTATACACCATATAAAAAAATAAACCATACTTTCAGATTGGCCCCATTGAAACATCAAAATCGCTTCAGTAGTTTGTCACTGAAGTCGGTTGATCGCTTTTTTAAAGTGTTTTGTTGGTATTTTCGATATAGACATTTGATTCTCATGAGAAAACGAATTCATTGGAAAACTGCCTTGGTCTCGTTTAGGAAGTAACGTACAGCGGAACTATAGCCCAACCTCATACCTCTTAGAGCGTTGCGTTCGAATGAGCGAACGCGAACATGTACATGGGTGACTGAGATAGAGAAGGCGTCTATTTGACCAACGGTTAGTACTTTTATTGAGGCAGGCAGACAGAATGCCTCAAAAATCATCACCGAATTCAAAAGCGTGAGTCCTAGAAGCCGGAACGTGTTAGGAGGATGATGTCGTTTCATTTTTGACGATGAAGGAAATATCATAAGAGTACCTGCTTGAACTAATAAATAAACTATGTCCACGTTTCCTCAAGAGGTGCAGTAAGCAGTACATGGACCGTTGCACGGAGGATGTCTGGTCCGCTGTGCATTCGTCCAGCACTATGATGGGAGGAGCGCCGATGATGGCTGCAGCGAAGTGCACTCGTGTGCGGTCCGTCTTTTGGACTATCCGGCAAAATTTCATGTTTGCTTGATCTTGAATCTCTGCCGGAAAATGCTGCTACTCGATACAAATCGTCACTACAACTGGTTTGCGGGCGACCTACTTTTATAATTGTCGGTACCTACGATAGCATTTGACTACCTACTATCACGATTGATCATTTGCGACGATGCTGTCAAAGGTAGAAACACGCTAAAGCTAGAATGGGTTGTCTCACAAAAGAGGGTGAAATGGTAGGTATAAATAATAGTAAGCAATTAGATCCATGATACCAAATTATTGTATTGTCAGCCAAACTACATAAGCTTGTACCTACACATACGAAGTTTCATTTCGATACTAAAATAAGAAGTAGGTACTTAGGTTAAAATCGATACTTATGCAATATTTGATTATCTTTATCATCACGCATATAGTTTTAGTCAGTTACCAAGTTTAGAACTTTACAAATAAAACTAATAAAAGCGTATTAAAAATATCTACCTACAGTCCTACATATTCCTACCTATTCTATCGCCAATAAAATGAAAGAGCAGCACTCGAAAATCTGACCAACTTATTTCCACTCCTCCTCGCCAATCCAGCACTCCTTTGAAAATAACATCTACTTTAATTTCTAATTCCTATAGCTTTATTGATTTTATCATACGTACGAATTGCTTGTATACTTGCTTGCTTGTGTAGGTACAGTAACTCTATGAAATATATTTTTGTAGTGTTTACCGACACTAGCGGATGTTCACGCAAATGTAAACATTCCAAAAATTTCGCATCCAACAGGATTCGAACCTGCGTCTTCTGGTTATCTAGACCAGACGCAGTAACTCACCCAAAGTATCAATAATATTCCTGAGCTCCTCCTTGATGTGTTTCTTGGGGACTCCACGCAGCAGCGCTAAGAACGCCAAGGCGTCGTAGACCTTCATCCACGGCGGCAAGGGCTCGTGCATCTCGCAGCTAAGAGAGATCTGGCGAGCGTACTGGACGAAAGAAACATTATAGTTCAGCAATAGAATAACCCCATCTTTCCCGTGGGTGTTGTAAAAGCCAGCTAAGGGAATATCCATAAGATTGGGCAGCAGCATTCTTCTACATCATAATCTAATGCCATCACCAACAACGCCAACAACGCCTGCCAGGCCTGCTAGTATGGAAAAGGTTCTGTATAGTGGAAGGTTTCTGGCTGATGATGAATATATCGATAAGCGCTGTTTATGCGTGAAAACGCTGGTTTTTGCTCTGGTTTATTTGAATGATGACGAATAGCTAGGTACCGTATAGGTATGTGTCTTGGTTCCAGCAAGTTATAAGGCAAGCATGCCCATATTGTAGGTCGCTAGATACCGTAATTAGTGGAAGACGGAAGTTTCAGTGAAATTACTAAGGTGGGTAGGTAGGTGGTAAGGTGGGTGGGAGTCTAAGGCTGAGATTCAGAGACGAATCTAAGCGTGGACTTACGCTTCCATACGTCAAAATTCTATACAGTTTTGACATATGGAAGCCAAAGTCTACGCTTAGAATCGTCTCTGAATCTTAGCCTTAAATACCTAATGATATATGATGTCTCAGGGTAGCGAGAGGACTGCAGTGTTGCGCAGCGCAGGCTTTTGTGTTTTAAGTTCTTTCATTCTGAGTGACATAGGTAGCAATTATTATGGGCGGGCTTTGCTATATAGAACACCTTACTACATTAAGAACCCGAAGTATAACTCGCCCAACTCCGTGATGGGCCTAGCGCCGAGCGGTAAATATTGTTCCTGTTTCACCACGAGCAAGACGGGGCGCGGAAAAGAGCAAGACAGCACGTCTAGTCAAAGATCAAGAAGTTGGTGAAGCGCAGATGCGAATTTGACAGACAGGCCATAGAGTAATAAATAACCTACGCCTATGACGATGACGACATTTTTTTTTTTTTTTTTTTTTTTTTTTTTTTTAATTATAATTTGAAATTTTTTAATTATAATTTATTATAATTTGAAATAATGGTTACCTACTGAAATAATGGTTAGTCATATATTGTAGGTATATTAATACTCTAATTATTGGATTCTACCTATCCGTTGTCCACCATGGAGATACAATGACACATTGCTTTTAATAAAATTTTAAAATTAGTAAGTATATGGATTTTTGAAAAAATCATGTTCATGTCCGTGACCTGGGAACTACAGTTGCTGGAAACAGGACTCGAAAGCTGAAGCCCCAGCTCAGTGGCGTGATCTTGAATAATTTGCCTTCGTTCAGCAATCGACAAGAATATAAGTTGATGGTACTATACCTATAATTCATGCAACTACATTCGACAAAGTTGAATCATGACCCACCTATTCGATTTTTTTCATATATCAATTATCGAAGTATAGGAATTATTGGATAGGCTTCGGATTGCTTCTGACCGATTTTGACCTTCATTATGGACGTGTTAGATTAACAAATTGGCTGTAAGATCATTCAAAACTTTTCCGATGAGGGAAACTGAAAGATAAAGTCCAACTTGTCAATTATTATTACGCTATAAAGAAAATAAAATAAAACCTTTTTACAGAAATAACGTTGACTTTTTTGATCGTGAATATTTGTTGTTTTCTTCACCTGACTGACTTGACACTTATCACATCTATATCAATACTAGCTTCTGCCCGCGGTTTTCACCCGCGTTCCCACAGGAACCGTGCATTTTTTCGGGATAAAAAGTAGCCTATGTTACTCTCCTGTCCATAAACTATATCTATACCGAAAATCACGTCGATCCGTTGTTCTGTTACTGCGTGAAAGAAGGACAAACCAACAAACACACTTTCGCATTTATAATATTACTAGGATATATAGTAGGATTACTAGGATAAAGAGATAAAATTTGTTTGTTTGTGAAAGAAATTCCACCTGGCTACCATTCCAGATGCACTCCGCAGTTTAGGTATAAAGCTACAAGTACGCGGCGCGCGGGCTCCTACTGTCGGGACGAATTCAGCGTGTTGCCGTGCGGCCGGGTCGCACGTTATAGTCTTTTTCAAATAGGAAGGCACCTGACACCCATTCGAAATGTCAGCTGTCAAACATGCATTGTCAATTTTAAGGATGTGCCGCACCTAGGTATATTCGATTTTTTAACTACCGATTATCATCGACTTTAGGTACTTATCGAACAATTTTTGTATCTATTTCGAAGTGTTTTGTGAACAACTATCTATCTATAAGTCCTACTAATGAGTTTCAGAGGAATCCTAAGAAATTTAAAAAGAAACAGTGATAGGTAGCAAAATGCGGATGCGTAAAATAAATCTTTTTAAAGAAAAGAAATTTATCATTTTGTTTTACACAAGATTTTTATCACTCCTATTAATCTTTAAATCACACTAATCATACAAATTTGATTTGAACATAGCATGTGAATTAAACAGTAATAATAATTATTGATCATCGTCATTATGTGTCTTCTAAGTTTGTTGAATAATTATTGTTATCCCTACTCTTCCAAAAGAAAAAGAGAATATTATATGAAGGATAACATTATGAATAAGATTTAATTCTACGTTGCGTCTACGTCAAATGTATCTACATCCGTGTGTGTTGTTTTTTCGTTCGGCGTGGGCCATGTTATTTTCCATGCCTGACTGCCTATATATAAAATACGTAGTAGTACATACGTATTCGATAGCAAAATGGAACAGCGCCTCTTTGAAAAGTAAGTTCATTACAAATTTTCCTATTGTTTATTATGTTTGGGTACAGATTAACGACGGCCCTTTCATAAATCAAGTCGATTAATATGTTTTGTTTTCGATATTTTCCAATTCAAACAATAATCGATTTCCCACCCCTACTGTCATGCCGTCAAGATTGGCAGTAGTACGTAACATTACAAGTTATAACGAATTTAATATTGATTATATTGAAAAGTGAACGCGAACATTTATACGCAAGTTAATAACCTTTATTCTATTTATTGTGTCTTTTGCCGTTTATTTTAGTAGTTTTTCTTGTAAGTTTGCTTAATGTTTTCACTGCTAAATAGAACATATTTCGGCCATTGGTGTGACGTCACAGGAAATGTTTACGTAGTATTTTACGTTCTATGTACCTGTCACAGATGTCAGGTGACAGGTGTCAGGTGCCTTCCTATTTGAAAAAGACTATAGCAGTACCTACGTAATCACTCACGCGGAGCAAAAGCATATTGCTTCGCATTCAGCTGCGAGGATCCAAACCGCAAGTTTTTGCAGTTTTAGAATTTTTATCGACTTACAATGTTTTTATGTACAATGTACATATAAACAACACAATATTTGTGTAATATAAAAAAATAAACTATTTTATCATCAGTCTTATTTAATAAAGTTAAATTAATCACTTCAAATAAGCTATTCTTGCATAATCCATCAAAGTTTTCCTCAATAAATAAAATAAAATAAAATAAAATAATTATACTTTAGGGGATAATGTGAAATGAAGACGCGGCGGTGGCCTAAGGCAGCCCTTACACCTAATTCATGATTGATAGATAAGCATCAATCGCGGATCACGAGAACACCATGAAAAAACCACGATCCCCGTTTGACGCATATCGTATCGTCTATTGTGGTTGTGGTTGGGGCTTGATGGAATGTTCTATTCCGAGCACGGTACCCGCTTCTACCTATGCACCTAAGCTTCTACGACCTCTATTAAAAAAAAATGGTTTCACAACCACTGCTTGCTCAGTGCAGACGCCGCGGTAAATAAGCAGTAGTGCGCTTGATATGTATGTAGCGTAAAGCGGAGCAGTCGTTGCTTTCATCCCAGGCAGAGCTTCGAGACAGACGTTCTTGTTAGACGTTCGCTGTTAGAGTCATTTTAACTTTCATAAGTGCTCCTTTGGGGCCTATTTGAATAAAGACTTTTGAATTTTGAATATTGAAGTTCTTGTCTATTTAGTGGTTTTTTGATGGTTTTACATCCAGTCGCGCTTGCTCGTGTATTATCTCGTAATCTGCGCTGGATGCAAAAGCATGGTTATTTTGATACCAAAACGCATACTTGCATAAGTGTCAACGGTCTGCATTATGATTGCGCGGACTAGTCAGCTGCAGCACCCGTGCTGTGCTTGCGTTATGTTTGGTACGCTCAGCATAATAAACGGAATAATGAAATTTTGTTATCTAAATACGAGTAGAATAGATGTAGTAGTTTTATCCTGATTTCACATGAGTAAAGCCGCGGGGAAAAAGCTAGTATATAACGCATTAAAAATATTGAAGCTAAATTCATTCTAATCCAACCAATCGTACTTCCTTATAAATACGAAAGTGTGTTTGTCTGTTTTTTGGTTTGTCCTTCAGCAACGAAGCAACGTATTGATTTTTGGACGATTTTTGGCATATATATAGTTTATGGACCGGAGAGTAACTTAGGCTAATTTTTATCCCGGATAATGCACGGTTGCAGTGGGAACGCGGGTGAAATCCGCGGGCAGAAGCTAGTATTATAAATGCGAAAGTGTTTGTTGATTTCTTGGTTTGTCCTTCTTTCACATAGTAAAAGTGCAACGGATTTACGTGATTTTTGGCATAGAAATAGTTTATGGACCGGAGAGTAATATAGGCTACTTTTAATCCCGGAAAATGAACGGTGCCTGTGGGAACGTGGGTGAAACCGCGGGCAGAAGCTAGTTGATATTGTACAGCCTTTGATTATCTAGTTTATCAGTTAAAATAGCTATGCAAAAATAGCTATTTATCTGGGTCAGGATTCAAATTTGTTACTGCTCCCTGTAATGTCTCACACATTATACACTTATCAATCGTATATTATAGCGTACCCATACACGAGCACACTGTTTGTAATATCAAAATAACTGGTTTTTCACTAAATGCATATGAAAGCATATAGGGTACCTATATCAAATCAACCATTCTTTAAATTTTTGTCTGTCTGTCTTTCTGTCTGCCTGTCTGTTTGTTTGTTCCGGGTAATCTCCGAAACGGCTGGACCGATTTTGACGGGACTTTCACAGGCAGATAGCTGATGTTACAAGGAGTAACATAGGCTACTTTAATTTTAGAAAAAGAATTAGGGTTCCGCGCAAAAAAATAAAAACCATGAAATCCAAAATCTCCACGAGGGTGAAACCGCGGGGCAGCAGCTAGTCTATGGAATAAATCTGAAAGTGTATCCTTTCAGACAAAAAAAATGAATTTTACAAATCAGTTTATAAATAGCGGAATATACATTAAAAAATACAACCGAATTGAGATCCTCTTTTGTTTTGAAGTTGGTTCAAAATAAAATAATTTATTTTTTCCATAACATCGCAGTGGAAACGAACCGTAGCGCACAGTCTCTCGTGAGCAGTTATCGCTTGCCTCATATTATTATTTGTGTTCTGTTTTAACCGAATTAAAAAAGGAGGAGGTTCACAATTCGTCTGTTTTTATATTAGGGTTTATATCATGGGTGGTTTAATAAATTTTATGAAATAATACTCCTTAGAATGGAATTTAATCATCACGATATTTTTAGACAGTGTCTAAAGATAAACATCTAAAATAATTAGAAATGTCACAACAGAATTAAGTTAGACAACGGTTAGATACTACATAAATCAGGATTTGTGGTTGCTCATATTTAAACACGTGACTAAGGCATGTTTAGGAGTTAAACACTGTTTATCACAGGTTTAATGTAATAACAATATTTTTTTGTGGTAAGACCGTAGGTAGGTTTCTACTCTCCAACTAGTCATAGATACTTTCGCGTTGAATCATCCATTTTTCATACCTCCGAAGTCCGAGAAAGTACCTAAAGGTTGAAAATGTAACTTACTGATACGAATCAATAGGTTCCTAAATACCTACCAAATCAACTGTCAAATACGTCTCTATAACGTTATAAATAGTACCTAATCTGTGTCTCAGTTACAGAATACGAGTTGATAACTTCATCAATAGATAGACTCTACGAAATTCGAAAGAATAAACGAACATGCCGCGTACAATTTGAGTTGTGAATTATTGTGTTCGAAGCGTAGACAGAGAAATAGTCCGTCGACGGTTCGAAGACTGTCAGGGCTAGATCGGCAATTGTCGGGACTCGGGAGTTTCCGTAGCCTCACTGCGTCTCCCCGTTACCTCACCCCGCGTGTGACGAAGCGGTTGCAAAATGTCGACAATATTTTACATTTTTTTGATAACTTTTCGAAGTTCCTTTTTCATTTTGAATGTACATAATCTATTTCAATTATTATGTATTATTTTCAAAGTTGACTATATTACCGAGGGGTAAGGTGCAACAGTTTTTTGATTAAACGAGTTTATTATATGAAAATAATCAGTTCAAAACGAGTCGTTTTAGTGGTGGAAATATTGAAAATTCACTTCGCTCTAATTTGATTTTAGTTGTGTTTGAACCAAAACAAAAGCGTTTTGCCCCTAGATACTGCTTATCCGCTTATACATGCAAAATTTCATTTAAATCTGACCTGTAATTTTCAAATGAACAGGGAAGTTCGTTTGTATGGGACATTCGGTTTACGTACCTCTGTTAAGGGGCAACGTTATTCATTCAAAAGCTTATAGGTACGTAATAACTCCAAGAGAGAAAACCCCGAACCAACATGTATTTCAATCTGAAAGTTAGGTACCTTATGCGGATTCGTGTCCAGTTTCCATCGGGACATGCAGCACGCGTAGCCCCTATCTGGAGCCCGGAAGCCGGCCAGCATTTCTACCAGCTTCAGCCGGCCGTGGCGAGCCAGCCCAGACAGTGCAACTATCTCGCCCTTGCCCAGGCCAATGTAGACGCTGTGCACGGCATACATCCCCAGTTTCTTCTTGGTCAGATTCTGCGCCAGGAGATACTCACCGAACGTGTCAATTTTTTCTTCTGGAATAAAATTTGATGGGGACAAACGAATGAACACTGAACATCACTGATACAGATTTTTATTCTCATACCAATTTTTATTCATGTTCTAACCATTTGGGCGACGTCACCTAACATTGTGTTGTGATGATGTGCTGGTTGAAACTAGGAATTAAGAATGATACTGTTGGAACACTGCATTAGGCGCTTGGCTAGCTAGAATGCGAGCGCCAAAAATGCTATTACCATGTTAACCATGTTAAGATTTACTTACAAGCGGACTGCTATCAACGTTATATCAACTTCTCTGAAGTAAAAATCATGTCTAATCCTAAATATTTCTGGACGTATGTTAAGAGTAAAAGGCATAATAGCTCTAATTACCCGCAGCAAATGAACTATGGAAATGAGACATTGAACCTCCAAGAGGATATTTGTACGGCGTTTAATGATTTTTTCAATAGAAACTTTAGTGAGCCTGCTAGTCAGTATTCATTTAATACAACTGAAAATAATTTGCATTTAAACACAATTAATTTAATTCATGTAAGCGAAGAAGAGATCTTTAAATTAATTAATAGTGTCGACGTTACAAAAGGTGCTGGGAACGATGGAATCCCACCGATGTTTTTCGTTAATTGTGCATCATCACTAGCTTCTCCAATAACCTTAATCTTCAATAAATGTTTAAGTAACGGGTACTTTCCAAATATTTGGAAGCAGGCACATATAGTACCAGTACATAAAAAAGGTCCAAAAACGTCTATAGAGAATTATCGCCCTATATCTATACTTAACGTTTTGAGTAAGATGCTTGAAAGAGTGGTTCATAAACATATATACCCCATCATATTTCCAATGATCCCTGTTGAACAACATGGTTTTATCAAAGGACGTTCAACGGCTACAAATCTGGGAGTCTTTATAGACGATGTTACCAGAGGTATAGATGGTGGCTCGCAGGTAGATGTGGTCTACACGGACTTCGAAAAAGCATTCGACCGTGTGGACCATATTATACTTTTGCATAAGCTCTATAAACTGGGTATTCGTGGTAATTTGTTTAGATGGATGAAATCTTACTTACGTAACCGCTCTCAGGCTGTAGTTGTTGGTGGTTTTTGTTCTGATTTTACTAAAATCTCTTCTGGAGTTCCTCAAGGCTCTATATTGGGTCCTCTTTTATATGCCGCTTATTTATATGATCTGGGTAGCTGCTTTCAACATGCGAAGTTTTTAATGTACGCAGATGATACCAAGGTATACATCCAAGTTAAAAATCAAGCAGATTGTTTAAACCTTCAAGAGGACCTTAATAGAATGGGTCGATTTTATATTGATAATAGAATAAATATAAATATAAATAAGTGTCAATACATCTCGTTTACTAGAAAGAGAAATATACTCCATTATGAATATAAAATTAATAATGTTAAAATAGATAAAGTGGTTACGGTAAGAGACCTCGGTGTAATTGTAGATTCAAAACTATCATTTTCAGAGCATGTAGATACGATAGTCAATAAAGCATATCGAAGTCTTGGCTTTGTATTACGTGTTGGTCGACCTTTCTCAGATTTGAGTTGTTTAAAAGTATTGTATTACTCATATGTGAGAAGTATTCTAGAATACTGCAGTATAATTTGGTGTCCTCACTATGTAACTTATAAGCAAAAGCTAGAACAAATTCAACATAAATTCATAAAACATCTAAATTTTCGATGTTACCGTAGCTTCACAGATTACCAAGATGCTTGCAAATTTTACCGTCTGACCTCACTTGAAAATCGTCGTATCCAAGCTGATATGTCCTTTCTTTATGATATATGTAATGGCCATATTGATTGTTCAGAGCTACTGTGCAAAATATTACGTTTCTGCTGTCCAAAAAAAAGAACAAGACATACAAATTTGTTTGCAGTATCTCAGTCTAAAACGTTTTATGCTCAAAACGTACTTGTAAATCGGTTGCATAATGTTTATAATAAAAGTTTCAATGCTATTGATTTATTCCAAAATAGTAAGGTAGCATTTAAGCGAGAAATGTTAATGATTTTAAATGGTGATGATATGGGACCTTCACTTCCAAGATAGCATAATCACACTGACAAAAACACATAACACAGATATCCGAAGACACTTTACACTTATTTCATCACTCCATACACTCATAACATTGTTTTACGCAAACCACACACACACACACACAGACACAACAACCCATATACCCACACAAGCACACACACCGATACACGCGCACACACACACACACCGACATAAACACGCGCACACATCACACACACACACACACGCACACACTCACGTGCGCAAGCATTCACATACACACTCCCTAATACTACACACGCCTCCATTAAACATAACTGCCATAATTATTATTAATTTTCTTCTCTGATGACTGTTTAGTAACAAATATTATTCATAGAATGTAAATCCATTATTGGCTATAAGTTTTAGATGTAAGTCCTAATAATTAATTGTATAAGAGCTGTGGATTTTGTTGAATAAATAAAATAAAATAAAATAAAAAAGATTGTGTCACTGATACAGTATCAGGATATTTTCTGTCAATCAAAGAGACCGACACTTGCGTTAGTTATTAAGTATCTTACTATCTGTAGTACCACAGTAACGGATTGATCGATGTTGATAGAAGGTAGAACACACTGTTATTGGTTTTGTAAGATGTTTAGTTGCTTTGGCTCAGTGTAGTGAGGTCTTGCCCTGATGCGCAGATCGACTTTTCGACTTGTATAATGAACGGAAGTTTTCGGTGAAGGAAAACCTTGATAAACATCTATATATTTGGGCAGACGTCATGGCGTGGTGGGCAAATCAAACAGTAAACAATCTAATAATAGTACTTAAATAGGAAGCAAAGTAAAATAATATATAGTAGGTAATAATAATAAGCACTGAGCGCTGATAGCTGAAGATAGGTAGGTAGTAGGTACATATTGAAGTAAAGTCCCGAGTTTGTGACGACACACAACAAGACGTCACGACACTCACAACAGTTTACCTCCGCATAGTTCTCATAGCGTATAGTTCGGTAAAGTAAAGCAACTTTCGCTGCATGCGGACAGTGGGTACTTGGATGGGTATAGGTACCTACTTATGTGATACTGGCTTCTGCCCGCGGTTTTCACCCACGTTCCTACAGGAACCGTGCATTTTTTCGGTATAAAAATTAGTGTATGTTACTCCCGATCCATAAACTATATCTATGCCAAAAATCACGTCGATCCGTTGCTCCGTTACTGCGAGAAAGAAAGACAAACCAACAAACACACTTTCGCATTTATTAGTAGGAAGTAGGATTTTCAACTGAGCGCTACTGTGGTTCGGACGGCACGTTATATAATATAACCATATATATAAGAAAACATAAGAAAAGGTATATTATAAAATTTGGCTTAAAAATTCTGCAACCAGAACTGGCCATTACAGCATTACATCCCGAGAAGAAAGTAAGGAAGCTATGCATATATTCCTTACTTTTCTTTTGATTTAACTGCTCCCACTTAGCCAATACATCAAGTTTCTCCTTTTCAACACCAGGCTGCAAAACTTCGTCGGGGGCGATGGGCTCATCATCGGTCAAATCTGACATAAAATATTTCCAGAACCTTTGAATGACTTTGTACTGCAGAAGCAGAAGTATCGTCATGTAAAGGATGGCTAGACTAATCATCGCGATCATCTCGCTAAGGATCCCGGGTTTATACGACAAGTAGTTCCTTTTGCTGAAACATTTTTGTAAAACTCCGCACTTTTCTGTAAAAAGGATTAAGAAAAATTTAATCGGCACATAGGACCTCAACCGGGCGTCCCGGTTATGTCCGGCTATGCCCGGCATATTTGTGGCATAGCCGGGATAGGGTATGCCCTATCCCGGCTATGCCACATGGAGGGAAAAACTTTAAATATTGAAGATAGGAAGTTTGTGAAAAGAACACTTTTTTATGAAGCCGATTGCAAGGGTCTTATCAGGATTCATTCCGTCTAAGTACCTATAACAATTAAATTTAATCTACTTATTCTTAATTACTTTATATTCCTCACATTAAATTCTAATTTCATACTTACTACAACATTTGTGCAGTATTTTGTTTGAGCAAAGGTTTTGATTTTTGAAGATAACACATTCGCTGTTGTACAGGAATATCTGCTTTATTTTCACGAACGCATACGCTACGTTGAATTGTGGAGACAGACTCATCAACCAGAGTGTGTAACTGAGAAACTCTCCGTAGAATACTTTAGCCATTATTGTTGTTTCTCCTGAGGGGCAAATTCGGGAAAGTTAGGTGTTATGGCCGCTCTACACTCGCGCCGCGAAAGCCGCTAATGTGGATGGATTTGCGGTTGTTGTTCAGGGCCGCGTTTCGCAGGCGAATGTAGAGCTGGCATTAGAACCGGCTACATCCTATATATAATAGATTACCAGGGCTACTCAAATATTAAAGATAGGTGAAGGATTCATCCATATATATCTTTACGGAATAGAGCATGAAATAAAACGAATAATATAGGTACATTGTCTTCTTTTGTCTAAAAATATTGTGTACTGCATATAATACGTGTGAGAATATTAAGTGAGAGAAGTGAGAACTTGAATATTAGAAAAGGGATGTAGCGAACTTTTTGCATGCGGACTTTTTAACTTCAAATTAAAAAAAACAATTGTACAGATTTGAAAAAGCTTTGCAATAAAATCATGATCACCAAGTGACCAAGTTCAATGGCACCAAAACAGGTGTCCAATGAATGAACTCTACAATTGCCTCCTATTTTTACTACGGAGAAGTTTGATCGTATAATCTCACCGAACACTATATTGACAATGACGAACGTCATCGTGTTGAGAGCGACTCGCGGACTCAAACTGAACAGATAGGCCTGAGGCACGCAAGCAACCCCGTATAATATCAGCATGGAAGGCACCACCACTGAAATTTAAGGGTTTTATAAAAAATTGAAGATAGAGTTATGTTTATGCTGCTATGCGATGATCATAACCGATATATCCACAAAATAGTCGTAACTGTTGCAAACAATTTATTGCATTTTTCCCACAAAAAAACAACGAAATGCATATTATTATTCAGTGATGAAATATTTAATTTTGTTATTATTTTTATCTCCATTATGAAAAATAAAACCATTAAAAAAATATAACCATATACCAACCATAATTTACGGACGTCCGTCTTGTTTATACAGAAAATTAATGACCAGTGTCATTAGATCCCTTTCAATGCTATATCGCGCTCGTCTTTCTGGTAAATCATTTAATATTATAATTGCGTATGATTTTGTTGGTTCTGGCTAGCAAGGAGCACAATGACAGGCGACGTGGTACCCACCGACAAGAATGCCTAAATAAGTTCCTGATACCTAACCTTCGTATCTTCAAGAATAGAGTGAATAGATAGGTACTAAATTTACTGTGCTTCTTCTTCGGCCACATCTTCGCTTACCAGGCGAGTTGGTGGTCAACTATTTATCATAATAAAAGATGTTTAAGATTGCGCTAAGAGTCAACTAACACAAGTCTCCATAAACAAAGTGTCCGGATGGCGCGACGAGATGCATGATCAGTATCATGACTCCCGTCGTCACGCCCACCAGCATCCAACACAGGACGAGGTCACAGAAGTATAACGTGAGCCAGTACCGAGCTGGGGAGAAGTTCATTGCGTGGCTCTGTAATTATGAGATTTGTTTTAAGTTCAATCTAGACGTTTATGAAATGTTGCAGTAGTGGAGATTTTAACACATCATCATCAGGCGAAAGACGTCCACGCCAGAACCTATATAGGCCTCTCCCGTAATGGGTGGTCGGTTGCCATAATTCAGCGTGCCAGGCGTGATCGGCGTTGTCTCAAAAGCGTTTTGGTGAAACTGAAATAAATAAATCTCAGTAGATTTGCTGATGTTAACTGAAGAGCCTTAGCCGCCTATGGGAAGAGATGGGTGGTCCTATTCATACGCGAGGACCACCCGAATAATAGAACGGTAATACATAATGTTGGCATATTGTTCAGTAAACATATGTAGGACGCTATTGTCCTTAGGTCAAAGCCGGAAACTGTTTTATAGGCTCCATTGACTAGATGAACTTTTACTGACGTCGCAACAAACTACACTGTTTTGTAGTACACATTTGAGGTCACTTCTTGATTTAGCCTACTTATCCTGTTTACCTGCATGTGCCTTATGAGTCCACTCTCGATCGAAGGTATTAGGATGATGTGGGAAATGAACAATATGAGCAGAAATTGCAGAAACAGTGGGGGCTTGCTGGCGTATCTCATCCACTGAAATGCAATGCAAAAAAATATGTTATGAGACTATTTGGAAATAGAATGAGACCAAGTTGTGGACAGAGAATACGCAAACTCACCGGTGTTAGGTCCAAGGCCAGAGGGTCATCAGTGACTTCTATACTTGCATCAAGCATGTCGGTGTAGTGGCGGAGTAGAGCCGTGTACACTTTTGCTAAGGAGCGCGCTGCAGCGCCAATGTCTCTGTGTAAGGGACTGTAGAGAGCGTTGACCTACAAGAAGGCAGACTAAAACTATCAAGTATTATTATTTTATGAGACGTATAGATCGTTTGACTAATGGGAAGCGTAACCTGATAACAAACCGATAATCAAATCATACTCTTACTTAGTTTTAAATGATATATTTTATTTTAACTTTCAATGATGCTATAGTATGATCATACCACAAGAGTATTGTTCAATGTCTTTACATCCATCCCGTAAGCGAACAAGGAAACGTAGAGCTGCGGAGAGTCGATCGCCCGAGTCACCAAGTACTCCGTCAAGCTCTGTAACGACGACAAACCTATTGAGCGAGAGATTACGAACATTAGAAATATAGTTTATTTGTTAGTGGGAGGACTAACTCTTCTGCGAGTGTCCGTCTGGGTTGTTACCACCGCTTTGCTCGTGAAGTCTGCCGCCAAGCAGTAGTGTGCAAGCATTACTGTGTTCCGGTTTGATGAGCAGAGTATCTAGCGAAATTACTGGGCTTATGAGACTTAATACCTAATGTCTCAGGGTAACGAGCGCACTGCAGTGCCGCGCAGGCCTTTGTGTTTCAAAGTTCTGGGTGGCACTGCAAATGTTATGGGCCGGCGTTATGCTTACCATCAGGCAAATGACCAGCTCGTCTCGTTACCAAATAACATAAAAAAGGTACTTCTACTATCGTCATATATCCCCTTTGGGGTAGGCAGAGTGGAATCATCACTTTAATCTATCTTTGCGCACTTTTTCTTCTAAGTCAAGATGGTTGCTTATTTTGTCCTTCTCAGCCTTCACGAGGTTCTCGTCATACAGGTGACGTTAAAGAGCAATGCCCGGCATTGAGGCCGATCTACTAGTACGATATCAGATATCACGATATCTTATTGGTAACAACAGTTTTGTCCGTGATGATAGAGCAGTCCCTATACAGCAAAGTACGACCATTTTTGAGTGGCACTCTATTGGCACCGATGCGATGCGTACTCATTTATACTAAAACGTTTGATTATTATGAATATACCTACCTCAGTAGATGATAAAGCACAATACGACATACGCTTTATATCATTCGCTGTCGCATTTGGTTCCGAGAGGACATACCTGGAACAAACAAGTAGGAATAGCTCTGAGGCTATTAAATTTATGAATTAATAACTTAGAAGTTAGGTTAGCTAATTTTTTATCATCGCGTAAATTTCATGTTAGATTTATTCCGTCTTAGAGCAATGAGCGTTCTGCAGCTGTGCACGTGCAGTGCAATACCACGCAGACCTTGTGGTTCAAAGTATAGGGTGGCACTGGAATCGTTACGGGCAGGCACGCTTACCATCACGCAAGTGACCTGCTTCTCGCGTTATCGAGGAGTATGTACCTAGATAAATAAAAAGTATACCTAATACTCACGCGTTAGCCACAGATGTTGCAGATCTAGAATTATCAGCACGCAACACCAAAGTTGTTACTTTACCAGTGGACTCCATAGTCAATATCTAAAAAAAAATAAAAAGCTATTAACTATTGTGACATTTACTTAAAATTTTGCGATTCGAAAACGTAGTATCCTGTGAATAAGAAGTTATAACTGTGTATTAATTATTAAGCCGTGATAATCCTGGAGGGCAATCGCGTTAAAAATTATCAACCAAACCGCTACTAAACCACGACCGCATCACAGCTTTTTGACCGTTTCGTATCGCGCTAATAGTTTTACCAAAAGTTGAGACGTTTCTCGACAACAACTGACAGTTAACGCTGTCGAATGAACGGCAATATCGAATTTCACACGCCTGAACCGAAACTAAACAACAGTTGGTATGAAACTACAACCAAACCATAACTGTACGCTGTCATTTCAAATTAGCGCGATCGGGGCCCTGCACTCATCGAGATACTAACCTCAAGAGGAGGTTAAGTGCGGATAGTTGGAAACAACACTCACATATTTTGACGTTGACAACTACGTTCTCCTGTCATCTTGTGAGATTGTGGCCAACTGAAATGCAACTTGATCGAAACCTATATAAAACCTTTATTTTTAGTGTAATTAAGTCTTATTTCCCGTAAACGACATTACTTTTGTTTGTAAAAAAAGTTAAAATGTAGGTAATAATGGTACCTCTCCTTGGAGGAGTTTCTTGGCTGCATCGTCTCGGCCACTTGCATCCAGCATCGTGGACAAAGATATTCCAATGAAGAAGCCCGCTAGTATTGCAGATAACAGCTATAATTATAAAGCTTTTTTTAAATATATCGAATGCTTCTTATTTACAAAAACAATTGGATCATATATACAAGCTTGAATATGTACAAAAATATAGACAATCACTTATCATAGCGTCAAATTCGTACATGGTTAGGTTTTAGGTAGGTATATTAGTACCATTGTAATTATAAGGCCTCCTATAGATAATCCAAAAGTTCTAATAGCCTGGTTTCGGTTGACAGTGTGTATAGCCCTATCTCTCTCTTCCCAACTGTTAGTTCCAGCACATAGTGGTGGAGTCAACCTTCATAATTTCCCGACTAAAACGGTCCAAGACAACCGTATCAATTACTTCAGATGTTGCCATATCTCTATTCACTACATTATCATCTATATCAACTATATTCACCTGGTTTTCGATCTCTCTCGGGATCTCTTGCCAGCAGGCACACAAAGACGCATAAAAACAAATACTTTTTTATGGCGACGCAGGCGCATGCATCAGCAATCGCTCTGTCGCAAAACTTATTGCTATGCTGATGCAATCGCATGAAGGATGTACGCATGCGTCTGCGACCATACATGATCTATGGTAATTATGTTACATGTAATTAGTACCGTTATTAAAAAGTAGAGCTTGTAGTGAACGTGAAAAGTAAAATGCTTCCAGCCAATGTTTTTCAGATCCGAAAAGCTGCAGAAAAATGTATATGAAGCATTCCTCTTCCATCGCAGCGGTTCTGAAACGATATCATATATATATATATAGCTACGAAGTTCTACACCACAACAAAACGGGAAAGTCAAGAAAATATCAGACGTTTTCAGAAACAATCAGATATTTCCTTACTAATGAAAGAATGACACTAAGGGGCACCTTAGACGCTCAAGCAAACGTACGTTTGCTTGTCAGAATAACAACGCTTTTGCGTCAAGCGCGGATTTCGTGATACACGAAATGCGCGCTTGACGCAAAGGCGTTGTTATTCTGACAAGCTAACGTACGTTTGCTTGAGCGTCTAAGGTGCCCCTTATAAAAGCGCAAGTAGTTACTTGCGCTTATTAGTGTCGTTGCGGAAATCGACCAGGCTACTAGCCTTACCTGCAATTCTCTTCAGGGCATTTTTAGCTTTTTCATTTGCAACAGAATCGTCGGAAATATTCGCCCTGCATTCCATCATCGCTCTAAAATAGTAGATATAATCAGATAAAATGTAATTCAAATTTATTTCTTTTAGATAACAATACAAATTAAAACTTAAATTAAAGTCTAAAAAGATTAAAATAGGCTGATAATTCTTACTTAAAAGTAGATATAAGATTTAAAGAAGGTAACATAAATCCAAGTAAAATGATGCAAGCTTTTTCCACTTATCATCAGTTCGCTCAAGACATAGCCAATTGACCTCTAATTACGTATACTATAGGTATTATAAATTCTAAAGCGTGTTTTCTGGTTTGTCCTTCATTCACGCAGCAATGGAGCAACGGATCGACAAGGTTTTTTTTGCATAGAGTGTATGGGCCGGAGAACGACATAGTCCATACTACAAATACATTACGCTACTTTTTTCAAATGGTTCCCGACGAAATCTCCACGCGAGTGTAGCCGCCAGCAGCAGCTAGTGATTTATTGTCTATATATGTGCTTATAATGCATGTATATTTAGTTTGTGGGGATTTTTGTGATTTGTGGGGATCAGAGTTTTGGCTTTGTATGTTTGAAAAAAAAAAAATAAAAAAAAAAAAGAAAAAGATCTAGACCATTAATCAAACCTCATGTAAACCTCTTCCGCGTCCGGAACGCTGATATGCATCGACAACATTCCGTATTGTATGGAGTTGTCCGTCAGGTCCTTGACGAGAGCGGCCACGACCTCGGTCGGGGTCGCGGGCAGCCGCAGGATGAGCATCGAGCCCAGGTGGGCGCGCACGGTGGCGCCCGCGCCGGACACTCGCTCTAGGAGCTGGCTGATTGACGTATCGTCGAGGCTGCTGTCACTTCGGATCGTCATCCGGACTCTGTACTCACGACCTTCAATCCGCAATAGGTAAAAATTTATAGTGTTACCACAGAAAAAAAACATCTTTAGTCGCCTGTTTAGCTAGACAGCATCTAAAGATAAACGTCAAAAATTATTAGAAATGTCACAACAGAATTTCGTTAGACATATCACGACGTCACATAATTGATTGTTGTTAAGGGGCAGAATACGGCGCGCCGCTACCTCGCTCGCGCATCTTAGCATTTTTGAAGATAAATAATCACTTAATATAATTATGAAAAATCGCACTCGGTGAAATTGCTGGCATTAACATTACAAAGGTACGGCAAAAGTATCATTTTGATTCGGATCAAGTTTTCATACATGAAAATGGGCAAAACATAAAATCCCATTTTTAGGTTTGAAAACCTGAATGGAATAAAATGAAATTTTCGTGTAACCTTTGTAATGTCATTGTCAGCAATTTCACCGAATGCGATTTTTCATAATTATATTAAGTGATTGTTTATCTTCAAAAATGTTGAGATGCGCGAGGGAGATAGCGGCGCGCCGGATTCTGCCCCTTAAGGAAAATGGTAATGACCAACTGGAACCAAAGCTTGGTACGTGTTCTGGATGTCTGACTGTAAACATGACATTGCACGCCCAAAAAGATTCTCCTAAGTTCAGTGCGACGTGCTACAATCAAATTTACATGGGCATGGTTTTCTTAAAAAAGAATTTGAAATAAGATCGTCACTTCATCAGAGACTTTGTCACAGCTAGACCTAAACAGTCCTGTGATAAAATTACGTTATCAGTCATGAACCCCTCCGGAAAACAAGCGTTTCCAATCGGCGTGACCCCAGTCGACTTACTTCTAATTTTTTTTTAATGTTATTTGGTATCGAGACGCGCTGGTCGTTTACCTGATGGTAAGCATAACTCCAGCCCATAACAATTGCAGTGCCACTCAGAACTTTGAAACACAAAAGCCGGCGCGGCACTGCAGTGCGCTCGTTACCCTAAGTGATAAGCCCAGTAATTTCACTGGCTATTCTGCTCATCAAACCGGAACACAGTAATGCTTGCACACTACTACGTGGCAGACTTCACGAGCAAAGCGGTGGTATCAACTCAGATGGACACTCGCAGAAGAGTTAGTCCTACCACTAACAAATACAGGTAACGTAGGACTTTAGAGACGAAGCTCACCATATTTGAAGAACATGTAAGCGGGTGTACCTCCAAAGGCTAGTATTTTACTGTCGAATATAAAGACTCGGTCGGCGTGTTCCAACTGTTGACTTGAAAAACTTATCTTTATCAACGTTACGTAGGTCCGGTATTGCTGGAAACGTAGGAGTCATTATTTTATAAATTAAAGACGTTTAGTTAGCCTGTTATTCGGTCATAGTAAAAAAGTAGACTGTAAGACAGTCTGAATAACGTATGGTGTAATCAGTCCTTCGTTCCAAATGTAATAACCACTATATTGCTCCTCAAAATATAACAAACTGAACAAAATTCATGTTTCGCTATAGGTATATATCACACCCTTGAATAGTTTTATGTATGTGTTTTTATCTTATAAGATACCTACTTAGTTTATTTTGTATGTTAAAAATTGTTTAAAATATCATTTCAAGCATAGTCAGCAATACCCCATATGCCACCACGTAAGGTTAACTGGAAGATAGTTCGCTTATGTCTACGTTTAATTGTCTACGTTTCGCCATTTATGTGAGTAAATAATACCGTTAATACAAATACTTAATAATAACCATAATCTTGTCCTTAACCACCATGATATGACGAGGATGTTGATCCGAAAGGTTTGGTATTAGTATTATCTGTAAACAATGGATAACTTCATTATACTGATAATTAATGGTACTACAAGCAACAAGAGGTATCGAGGAGTAGATAGCCCAAATCAGAATCAACACGATTTTATGTCCCATCCACGTTTTCATCAAGGAAATTGTGTGACTATAACCTTACTAGGTGATAAAAATACAAGAAGGTACGATACGACACAATTGGGAAAAAGTGCCCACTTTAATCCTTTGAAAACTTATAACGTGATCAATAAATCTTTGGAAATAAGAGAAGAGAACGTTTTATTGCTTATTGAGCTGATTTCATTCGTTTCACTGGTGTTCGAGATCTACAGATAAAAATAATATGTACCGAATAAAGAACCGCTTACTTTTAGAATTTTCCTCTTCTGTAACGTTTTGTAAAATATTGAGATCAGCTCGAATAAAAACACACGCGTCTTAAATGCGCAAGGATACTTCCTTGTACGTTCTTGAAGATACGGAGAATCTGTTTGAACTAAATGCCTAAATGGGTACCTAAATGTCATTAGAAGTTTTAACCAAGAACTTGAAGACTTGATTCAAAATCTTACCCTCGGCTCCATCAGGTATGCGATCGCCCAGCACAATTGCGAGCGGTAATACACGTCTAAGTTTCGCACCAGCTCGTTCTGAACGTGCGTCAGGTGGCACTCCTGGAGCAGGCAGTTCGTCCGCGCATTCCCATACGTTATTATGTACTCACGGGGCTCATTCCACATACAAATCTGGAATAATGTCGGACTAAGGTCTAGTATTTTTTCTATACGTTTTTATGGTGAA